>CM028133.1:552462500-553801071 GCA_016271365.2 Neoceratodus forsteri
CACTAACAGGAAGGGGTTGGGGTGGCTCGCTGTAATAATTTCAATCAAGGGACGTGTAAGGTAGAAACTTATAAGTACAATCATGATTGCATAGCATGTGGCACATCCATTCACTCAGTACAAACTTGGCACAACTATGCCATGACCCTTTTGGAAGTGGGGCAACAGGCCTCTCGTTGCCAATAAGGGTGGATTGCACTGAAGCTTGGTTGATCGATTACCTGTATCTGATGACCACTCTTGTCCTGCTAGGCAGCTTCATGGACAGCTTCAGAATACTGTATCACAGCCCCCAAATGTCTTACAATACTAAGAACCTGAAGTTTTCCAGGGAATGACTGGAGGAGGTTTGAGTCAAGCTGGCAAGGGAGGGTACAGCAGGGAGGATTAGCAGGCTATTCCCTGCACCACCAAAGCCACACTTAAGGGTGTCACCCATTGCTCTAGTCCCTAAGAAGTTGCCTGATGAGTTCAGGATGATTAAGCATTTGTCTCACCCAGAAGGTAACCCAGTCAGTGACTTCATTGATCCATATTACATGGCAGTGTTTTGTGCACTGTTCAATAAGGCAGTCAACCTACTCCAGGCAGTGGAGCAGTGTGCACTCTTAGCTAAGGTGAACATTGAGTCTGCATTCTGTATTTTTCCAGTGCACACAAATGACAGGGATTTAGTAGATATGAAGTTTAATGGGCAACACTAGGTTGAGTACTGCATACTGATGAGGTGTGCTGTGGTGTGTGCAGTGTCTGAACAGTTTAGCGCATTCATGTACTGAGCAATCACATACAAGGCAGATCATATGAATGTAGGATGATACCTAGATGGCTTCCTGTTTATGGACAGGATGAGAACAAGAGACTGCGGGCACTTAATGGGTTCCTTCCAGGTGGTGTGCATCATCCTCGGGGTGCCATTGTCTGTGGACAACACAGAGGGACCATATACCACACTGTCATTTCTGGGCACTGGGATTGACACTGTGGCCACTGAGTTTTGCCTACAGCAAGATAAGTTGGTGACACTAAGGGAATTGTTGGCCAGGCAGTAAAGGCATGCAGGATCTGTAAATATGGTAAAGAAGCCAAGGAATACATAACATACATACTCATAACTAAGGTGCCTTACAGGTTCATCAGTTTATGAATTGTATCACTACATTTGTAATATATATAGCCAGGTGTCCCTGCCGAAAAGACATAATTGGGTGAACAAAACCCTTTCGAATACTTGAACCCAAGAGCATGTGAGAGCCATTATTTTTTTTAAGGGAATGCCCATCCGTTGAGGCCTTCGAGTTGGCCTTGACAACATATTCATTTGAACTGGCTTATACTGATATTTAAATTATTGCTGTGCTTTTAAGACATGAGTTGTTTTTAAATTGTTTGATGATATTGTGTAAAATGCTGTGATCTATTTTTGGAGTAGTGTTCTAGAAATAAAGTTTGTTTGGCTTGGTTTGGTTTTATCCTCCACACTATCCCAGCCACCCACTCCTTCAGGTGGCCAAACTCCATGATTCCGCTCCTCAACTTGTTATCTCCTGACTGACCCATTGTATCCCTTCACCAGAGGGCCCCCCTTCCGTGGCAGGGATTGGGAAGAGAGACTTTCATGTGCTTGTAGGCACACTCTACTATCCTCACCCGGGGTGAAGAAGGCGCAGCACGGTGCTATCCCAGACTTTGCAGCGATGGGTGGATAGACTGCTGTCATTCAGGCAGCATAAGTGGCCATCTTTTTTTCACATTTTCTTGCCCCTCCCACCTCCTGAGATGGACCTATGCCATGGCAACCTGGTGTGGGGATGTATGGCACTGTGTCAAGACAGCACACCACCTAGTACATTTCCCAAACCACTCCATGTGACAAAGGTCTGCCCACCCCCCCCAGGAGGGAAGCATCTAAATAGACGCTTGTTCTCCATCTCTGCTGGTTTCTGCTCCTTGTGCCCATGCTTGTGGCATGTACCCAGGACATCAGTGTGCCAAGCAAACCCCTTTGCTTGGTGACACGGAGCTGGTGGTGAGAGCCATTAATAACGGCAGTGACCACAGCACTTTTGACACATACTATGCCATTATTCCCAACTCAAATCCCAGAAGTTATAGTTTTAAAGCTCTGGAGCAAGTACCCCATCTTAAAAGCGTGTGTGATAGAATTACTAAATTACTGCAAAAATAAACTTGGTTGATAGTTTTCTTAACCCTGTAGCCCCCCAGTGTCTTTAATGAAGAGGTTGACTATCAGCCCTTCTTTAAGAATATGATGGCAGTATAGCCTAGAGGTTAGAGTAATTGGCTGTGAACGAGCTTGGTACATCCAGCAGACCAGACCTCAACCTACACTTGCATACTGTGTGACTGAGCAAGTCACTTAACTGCCCAATGTTCCTAGGTCACCCCTGAAAACAGGCACTTGTGCCTAGTGGGCCTTGTCCGGTTACCAAAGACTAAAATAAAATAAAGGGACTGTACACCAATGATCAGCAATCAATAATAAACCGTACCCAATCTGTGCTCGATAACTAATTTAATTATTTAGATACCTGTGTGTTCTTTTGTTGTATTGCTTTCACATGTTTCCTTTTGGGCTATTGTGAAGCAGCATTGAAGTCTTAGTATACCTTGTCGTTTTACTAATTCATTAAGGGAGTCACTTACAAAGTGTGGAAAAATTATTACTGTTTAGAAATATTTATTAAACTAGGTTTATTGTGCTTCAAGCCCTAAGGTGGTCAGCTGTCTTTTAGCACTTGTTATTTCTTTCTGTACCTGCCCTTCCAAGATCCCCCCACACACACATGTTTTCTGTGTGGCACTTTTTTACATTATTTTTTTCATCTAAGTAGCTTTAGATGACACCTATGAATAAGTATTGAAAATTATGCTTGAATGTCATGAATTTGTAAGGCTGATGCTTTTTAGTGAACTGCTGTATCTTTAAGTGTCAGGGGTTAAACACCTAGATGTAACAGGTATGGTTATGCCCCTTGAAGAGGACCTGGTCAGGTTGAAGTGCTGGGGCAAGTGAGTCATCACACAGTTCAAGCAATACACTAATTTCTTCAAAGTTACAAAGTCACTTTTCCTGTGTTTATCAAGGCTACCTGTGTGCATAATTTTTTGCTTTTCAAGTAATATTACCTTGCATGAACTGCAGCCACAGCAGGACCACCTCAACTTTGGTTGCACAGTACAGGTAATTCCCATGGGCAGGACTTTCCTGCACCATTTGGTGAAGGGATGCATGGGATATAAAAAGCCTCACCACTGGATCTGGGTGAATGAAACCATGAGAGAGGACATGGATGTATGGCTGGCTTTCCTGAACTGTTTTAATGACCATATGAACATACGAATGTGTCAGCAGAAACAGACCACCAGGTCTATCTAAGTCTGCTCGAGTGTGCAGCTAGCACCCTTAGTTTGCAGTTGCTCCACCCCCTTCCCTTTGTCATCCCACTGACACCCCCACCTCCCCCACTCTCACTTTCCCCAGTTCCCTGTCCTATGCCCTTTTGAAGCTGTTCACAGATTTACATGATACCACCAATTCTGGTAGTGCATTCCATTTTGCTACCACCCTCTCTGTGAAATACTGTCTCTTCATTTCCTTCCTAAATCTTCCCCCCTCTATTCTTAGCCCATGCCCCCTGGTGACCCTCCACCTCCTTAACTTAAAGACCCCATCTGCCCCATCCTTATTGATTCCCTTCAGATACTTGAATGTCTCTATCATGTCCCCCTGTCCCTTCTCTCCTCCAGGGTATACCTATTCAGGTCTCCCAGCCTGCTGTCCTAGTCTTTCACCTCCATTCCACATATCATCTTTGTTGCCCTCCTCTGCACCCCCTCCAGTAGCCTGATATCATGCTTTAGGTATGGCCTCCAAAACTGCACACAATACTCTAAGTGCAGCCTTACCAGCGACCTATAGAGGGTCAAGATCACCTCTCCTCACCTGGATGAAAACCCCCTCGCTATGCACCTCAGTATTTTGTTCACTTCTGTAGCCACTCCCCTGCACTGGGCAGTGCTGTTCATGGCCCCTGTTATCATTACCCCTAGGTTCTTCTCCTTCTCAGTGATCCCCAGTTTAACCCCCCTGCCAGTATTCTCTCCTTGGGTTCTTCACCCCAAAGTGCATAACCTTTCACTTCTTTGCATTGAACCCCAGCTGCCACCTCTCTGACCACTCCTCTAGCTTGCTTAGGTCCCCCTGCAGCTGCTTCCATCCCTCCCCTCCATCCACCACTACTCCAATTTTGGTGTCATCAGCGAACAGACTTACCTTGCTCACCATCCCATGTGCAATGTCTGATATGAAATCCCCAAATAGTACTGGCCCCAACACAGAACCCCGTGGCACCTCACTCATCACTGGCCTTGGAGTTGACAGCTCCCCTCTCACTACTACCCATTGCAGCATCCCACTCAGCCAGTTTGTAATCCAGTTCATTATTTTTGCCCCTACCCCTACACCAGTTACAGTAGCTTCCCTGCAAGCCACCCATAAGGCACAGAATTGAAGGCCTTGCTGAAGTCCAAGTAAAGAACATCCACCATTAATCTGACTGGAAGTGACCACCAGCCAAGCTGTTTCTTGGGACTTTGGCTTTAGAGCTTACTTTCAACGGGAATGGTGCATGGGACAGTGACCCATATCCTGGGGAGTGAACAAGACTTGACCAAGCACATTTCACTGTTGGAATTATTCCCCACTGTGGTCACCTTGGTAGTGTGGGGTGAGTGCTTCAGAGATAATAAAGTAAATTTCAGAACAGACAACACTGGGGCAGGTCAGATATTAGTTGGAAGCTAGGGGCCAAGGGCCCTCTGGGTGATCTCATATGTGTTTTTGTGCTCAAACAGTTAGTGCTTCAGGGGTAGCACTACTACTTGAGATGCCAGTGACACAAGTTTGGGAATGAGCTTGGGTCATTGGGGGTAGGCTGGGGGGGATCAAACATTCCAGGGAAGGCTGTGTTCCACTGGGGTGGATAGGTCACCATCCTCACTACAATACTGCTACCTGGGTGACCACAAGTGGCACTGTAGTTGAGGGTGCTGTGGGAGGGAGAGACTCAGGCCAGGGTCCTGAGTTACAGCAGGCAGTAGTGTGCATCTGCTCCTTGGATCTCCCACGCATGCCTACATCTCTGGGGACCAGGAGAAAACAATGCAAAAACCCCACTGCCAAAACTAAGGACATGGACCAACCCAAGAACCCTCAGCAATCTACCTGACAATGGTCGTGCAGGTAGGAGGTGAGACACCCCTCTTTCCCCACCCAGAGGGATCTATTACTGATGACTCATGGAGATAAGGTTGCAGTAGGGAACCAGGGCCAGGCAAATTCAGGCACCTTGAGAACCCTGAGGGAAGGTGGAGGTAGTGGCATTGAGGGGCATGAACAGAGAACATAAAAAATAGATAATCAATTCTTAATACCCAGGTTAAAGCTGTCTTAGACTACCTCCAAGAGTTGGTGATCTAGAAGCCTGGAATTACTCAGGAATTTGTTAGTGCCCAGTATGCAGGCAGCATACTAGAGGTGTGTTGAGAACATCCTGAGTGTGTGGAAGGCCCAAGGGTGGCAGAACGCATGGCCCATCCCAGTGGACCAGCTATGCCTCTACTTAACATAGATGAAGCAAGAAGGTTTGATGTCAGGAGCAGTGGGCAGCATTTGGCAGGCATTTCATGGGTCTCCAATGTCACTGGTCTGAAGGACAACACACAGGCATTTTGACTCCCGAAATGTTGGCAGCATGGTCTTGTTGTACTTCAAAATGACCAGACAGGTGCGGGATGATTTTTTTAGTTTATTTTTTATTTACTTCAGTTTAACCAGGGAAGGTGGGCTGGATCAAAAAGATTCATTTTCAGCCTGGCTTGGGGGGATAATTATGACAATAGGAATTATAACATTACATAAAACACAATAGGTAGGATATTCAAAGGGGTTGCACATGGCGCAACAGTGTTGCACCATGCGCAACCGACTGATGCACCCCAGCGTGATATTCAAAAGGGGTTGTAGTGCCACACAAATCCCGATGTGCTGGGGTGCAACAGTAATGTATGCAGCCCAAGTGCGGGGGGTATGCCCATGCATATTCCGCACATCCCGATATTCAGCCAGGGATGTACGGCGCATATGCTGGTGCAACTCCTACTTGTGCCACACACTGGTGCTCAAAGTTGAGCCACAAAGAAATAGGACCAAGGGCTGGCCACCCACAGGTGAGCTGCTGTATTGCAGGGTGCAGTACCCCCCTCCCCACCTGCCCACTGAGCACCGCCACCCTGCCCCCCCAGTCAGCAGTGGGTGGCAGCTCCCCACCCACAAGCCGATCAGCCACCCACCAACTGACTGCATACAGTATGGCTGTATGCCCATTGGTCCACAGCATGGGCCAATGGGCGTAGCAACCATGCCGTACTACACAGTCCAGATATGTGAATGGATCCATTCACATATCTGGTTCAATAATAGGTACAGTCTGCCGCCATTGTATATTGTGGTCGGAACAATGCTAACCCTCACTACACAGTCAGGTGGCTGGGCAGCTTGTGGGTGGGGAGCTGCCACCCACCACTGACCAGGAGGGAGGCGGGTGGCAGGGGCTCCAGTGGGTGGGTGGGTGGGGAGGAGAAGTACTACTGGACCACCAGGGATGATCTAGCCTGTTTGTAGGATACTTACACCCACGATCAGGCTGGCAGCGGTCCACTGGACCACCAGGGATATTGGGCTTGATACATTAGTTACCAATTCACGCGATCGGGCTGGAAGCAGTCTACTGGACCACCAGGGATATTGGACATGAATTATTATCTACTAATGCCCACGATCGGGATGGAAGTGGTCCACTGGACCACCAGGGATATTGGACATGGATTATTATTTACTTATACACACAATCAGGCATTGGGTCACTTTGCCACGATGTGCAGGGGGCGTCAGTTCCCATATGGCTGCTGCCTGGCAGGACGCCAGGCGAAGGTCACCGGGGATCGGCTCACCTGCATGCAAATGGGGCCATAATGTCATTGTAATGGTCCCAGTTGCACCGTGCATGCTTTATTTCTCCATTTGCATATCCACCGCTGAATATCGCTGGTCCTGCACCTAGCGCAACTGCACTTACACTGGCGCATTCCCCGCTCCTCTCTTGCCAGTTGCTCTGGTGCAGTGCCACTGCACCATGCGCTATGTGGGAGGCCACATTGCCATATTCAGTGGTACTGAGCCATGGTGCAGCACCGTTGAATATCACCCAGCACATTCCCTGGTGCATCCCAGTTGCGCTGCACGTGGCTTGCGCCTCTGCCTGGTGCATTTCTGAATATCCCACCCAATAAGTAAAATAAAAATGCATAAAACAGACAGTTAAATGAATCAACCATATGGCACACAGTTTAAACAACAAACATACATTTCATATAGTAGTTGACCATAAACTAAATTTCTTTTAAACACTGGATATTTTACAAACAGATCGACATCCTGTTGTACTAATTCATTCAGCGCTTTACATCTATAGTAAGAAAGGATCTTTCAGCTGGCTTTGTTCTTATAAGCTTCTCCTTGAACCTTTCTGTTGACATTCCATAGAGACACAGTTTTAGTGACCAGTTCCAACCTACTGTGCTAAGACTTTTGTACGTGAATATAATTCAAAGTGATGAGTCTGTTTGGAAGATCTTGTGACAAATTGTCATATGATATTAAATGTAATGACTCATTTTGACAAGACACTTTCTGGAGCTTGATATAGTAAAACAGAATTGTACTCTAAAGAAGAAAATAACATCCTGTTTGCAATTACTTCTTTAAGATCATTTGTTAAATTGTTTTGATTTCTATAAAGATAACCTAAATTACTATTGACTTTGCAGTTTGTTTACATGATCTTGAAAAGTTAATGTTTGACTTAGGACTATGCCAAGATAATTAAAATTCTCTACAACTTGCAAAGTTTTGTTTTCAGACCCAGTAATAAGCAATTTTTGTCCATAAGCATCTATGTGTTTGTTGAGTTACAAAAGTCATCACTCTAGTTTTCTTTTTCTTTTAACAAAAGTCTGTTTCTGTGAAACCAGTTTTGCAACTTATCATAGGTGCCCTGCAGGCATTCCTCTAGGTCCACTCCTGTTTGTTCCAACACAGTATAACACTGTATTATCAGTATACATACTGTAATTGTGGCTACTCCCTCACATACCTTTGGTAAATCTTTGACATATACAGAAAACAGGAAAGGACCCAGAATGGAGCCCTGAGGAACACCTAGACTAACCATCTGGGTCTCTAAGATAACCGTAGCTATTTGTATTTGTACCTTGTTAGATAAATAATCTTGAAACCAACATGTGGTGTAATCACTCTCTGCAGTTTCCTTTTGTTTTCTTATCAATACAGTATGATCTTCAAGAGCAGTCCAATTAGTCCAGCTGTACTAGAACAGGTGTGGGTCAAACTACTGAAGGTGTGCTCTTTGTCATTGGAGGCAATGCTGTTCTGCATGGCATTCTTGGTGGCCTTCCATTGAGCTTTTTGGTTGTCCTAAGTGGTCAAGCCAGGTAAGTTACCAGGGCACTCAGTGGCCTTGGGGAAGAAGGACATTGTAGTGACCCCAAAAGGGCTGTTTATCTAACTCCAAAGAAGCAAGGCAAACAGGATGGCTCAGTACTTTTGGTACAGCCTGTGGCCTCCCCAGGTGGGCAGTGGGATGCCCATGCCCAGGTCAAGGAATATGTAGGCCAAAAGGCTTTCAGGGAGGGGTTACGTTCTTTCAACTTAAAGACAGAACCCTGCTGACAGTGTTCCAGTTTTGCCACATTCTAAGAATGGCCATACGGGGGTTGGAAGTGGACCAAGCAGAGTTTAAGACTCATTCCTTCTGCACTGTGGCTGCTACATATGCTAGGCTCCAGGGGCTAACAGACAGACAGATCCAGGTACTTGGCCAATGGCGGTGACAGGCTTTTGAAGTGTTCGTGTGACCACATTTGCATTAGCATGCATGTTTTTGTTTCCATCAGGTGGCATTTCCCACAGAAGGGAAGTTTGGTTTTGTGGGCACTTCTTCATCCATTGGGTAGCTGTTCAAGTGAGAAAGTTTCTCAGGAGGCATGAACCTTTTCCTAGACTATTGGCAACAGTGTGGATGCTGGTGGGGAAATAGAGGGATGAGATGGGGTGACTTTCTCCCATGCATCATGACTGATTGTTGACAGCAGGATCCTCCCAACATTTTTGTGATACATTCAGGAGGAAATTACAGTACCTTGGAATGATGAAGTTGCTAGAGAAACTGTGCCAGATGAAGGAGAACTTGGCTTTGCTTCTGGAAGCCTGGACAGAGGTGAACATAGTCCAGTCACACATTATCCAATGGAGGCATTTGGAACATGCAAGAGACCCACTGCAATCTAGAAAACCAGCAGTTTGACCAACATGGCCATGCTGATTTTTATGGACTCAATTGGTAGGACTTTCCTAGGGCATGATGAGAAAGTCAGTACTGAACCCCAGTTCTATGCCCAGGATGGTGTGCATCTGTCAAACATAGCTTGTGATAGGTCTTTAACTGAACTAAAAAGTACAAGTGAAGAAATTGCTAGTGTGAAGTGTTTGAGGGGATGAGCACCAGAAGCAATGCTCATCCTTTGGCAAAATGGTAGTCTCGCAAAGGGTGCACATAGGGTGTAATGGGGAATCTCATGTCTTCAGCAGATGTTTCTCCTTGAGACAAGCAAGTAGTGAGGGCCTGGATGGCTGGAGAACCTCATGTGAAGGGTGGTCCAGGGAGAGCCTCCTTTTGACATGCCCGTGTGTGGAGCATGTTGCAGCACGGGAGGAGCACATTTTACAGGGTCCAGGAGTCAACGCTTATGCCTCAGAGGTGGCTGGAGTACTTCAGGAGGCCTTAAAATTTGTCAGATCCCCTTTGGGATCAGGGGATGGATGAGGTCAAGTTTGACCATCCAAAGCCTTGCTACAGCATCCTTGTTGTGCATGTCACGCTACTAATGTAAATTATGTTACTACAATAATGATTTTAATAAACACATGGTTGTTGCCATTTTTCTCCAAAGTATTGGGCATGTCTGAGTCTGTTTGGGTGAAGGGAGGGGAAGTGTGGCCTGATAAGACAATGGAGAGTCTGAAAAGGATTGCTGCAGGCAGGGATTTTTCCTGTGGCTGCAGCCCCTTTTGACACCTGAGCTTGCAGATCAGGGAGGTAGGGAGGTAATCTATCACTAGGGGAGCAGCTAGGCAGGCAGGTTGGAAGTTCCCAGGGGTGGAGGACTTGTGGTTGGATGGGAGAAGCAAGAGGGTAATTTGGGGGAAATTGGGGGAATTGAAGAAATTGTTTAACCAGGAAAGGCACACTAAGCTGGAGTTTGTTTCCAGGTGTGACTTGAGAGCACAAGGAAGTTAAGTGACTTGCTCAGGGTCACACAGTATGCAAGCGGGTGCTGATGGGATTCAAACCCAGGTCTCCAGGTTTGTAGCTCAGTGCCCTTAACCACTACATTATACTGCCACTAGTATTTAACTGGAAGCATAGCTGTACAGAGTCTTCTTACCCTCTTGCTTCTCCACTCCAGCCAAAATTCCCACCTTACCCTCCTCATAAAAGCAGGGCATAGAAATGACAAGGCATACGGAACTCACTGTCCCCCTATGGGAGACCGTCTTGGGGATGGAAAAGGAACATTCCTAGTATTTCTCATGAAGTTTTCTGGGCTTTTCACCTTCTCCAGTGAGGTAAAAGTTGTTTTTATTTGTTTCTTGTTTTGTTTTTTTAACCTAGTTTTAATGGTAGTATGTCACAGTCATGTAATATGTGATGGCATGGTAATCTCATAAGAGGGGTACAAAAGGTATAACAGGAAATATTGTGTCTTCTGCAGATGGTTCTCCTGGTTCCATGTGATTTGGGTGAATCATCTATGGTGATGGTCAATAGGGCAATGCAGTATTGGCGAGGAAACGAACAGTGACCGGCAATATAGGCAATGGCAGAAATGGTGAGAACACTGTTTTATGTGTTATTGGGGGGCTTTGTCCCCATGCCCACCAATGTGGGGGGCTTTCCCCCCATGCCCCCCTTTCTATTCATTATCAACTCCAGGGGCAGTGAAACTTGGTGAGGGGGTGACAGGCGCTGGTCGCCGTTTCTGGTCGATCGCCATATTTACCTTTGATGTATTTCCAATTGCTTTTATTGCTGTCTCCCTATTGATGGTCAACATTTTTTAATCTCCCATTTGACTTGCTGCCGATTATCCCCAAGGCAGGCAAGAGGTGAGGGCCCAGTTTGCAGGAGTATCACTGTGGTGGGTAGTATGGATAATAGCATCTTCAGGCATGACCCATGTGTGGAGCACTATCTGATAGGGAGGGGCACACATAACATGGCCCAAAAGACACCCCTTATGCCTCAGAGGCCAGAGTACCTCTAAAGGTTGTACCCCTTGTCAGATCCCTTTTGGGGTAAGGGGATGGGTGAGGACAAGTCTGATCATCAAAGTCTTGTTACAACTTCCTTACTGTGCACGCCCTGCAACTAATGTAACTTCGGTTACAAATATGATTTCAATAAGCACATGGCTGTGGCCATTTTTCTCCAAAGCATTCTGTATGTCTTGGACTGTCTGGGTGAATGGAGAGGAAATGTGGCCAGCTAAGACAAGAAGTATTTAAACCCATTCTAAAAGGAATTCATTAAATATTATGGTAACCACGCAAATAAACATCACATGCCAGCAACATCTTACCTCCTTCTTTCTTCCCCCAACTTTGGACAATTTAACTTGCCAGTTAAAGGGCAAGCCAGGTTGTCCCAGGCCCATCCCATAAATCAAGGTAGGAAGCCTGGGGCTAGATGGGGGGAAGGGGAAGGAGCCAGTGACATCACTAGGCAGGGGTGGGGACAAGGGTGGGCAGCATATCACAAGTAGCCCAGGGGCCTGAGGGATTGGCCAGGAGGAGGGGCCAACAGGGGTCCTGATTGGGGTCCTAATGGGTTATTTAAGGGCAGCTCAAAGGCAGCTAGCCCTCTTTTGCTGGGATTGTTTTACAGTTTCAGCACATTCATTGGTGAACAAGGTAAGGCACCATCTGTTTAACTAGGCCACTACAAGCCATGTGGTGGTAGCATGGCTAGGCCCAGTGGAAATTACATGGTTTTTAAAAGGGCCAGCCATGCAGATACAAGATTGGTTTTAAGAAGTATGTTAGCAGCTGCTGTGGTTTTTTAGCTTTAAGGAATTGTTTTTGAGTATTTGTGTGAGAAAGAATGTAACAACTGCTGTGGTTTTGTTGCTTAAGCCAGCCAGAGGACAGAGCATAGCCTGTCTGCAGGCTGTAAGAGCCGGTTTTTATAAAGAATGGAATTTTTGTGGTTTAAGGTATTTATTTCTAGGATTTGTTAAAAAAAAGATACACTGTAAGACTGTCCACTGCTAGCTAGCTGTTGGTAAAAAAAAGGTGATTTATGAATTTATGGTGTGCTGATTAATATGTTAAAAGCAGGTATTGCAGGCAGAAAAATTACAGGCTGGTTTGGTAAGAGTTTTTTTTGTCTTGGCCTGCTGGATGGATGGCTGACCACATGGAATTTAGGGCCTTGTGCTCTGGTTCAGGCAGCCAGCAGAGTCCTTTTGTAAGGGAGTTTTGCTAGAGCTAGGGAAAGACAGTTTTTAATACAGAATGAACTGTTCATGGTTTAAGGTATTTATTTCAAAGATTTTGAAAAAAAGGAAAGATATGATTTAAGATTAGCCACCACTTGCTAGTTGTTGTTAAAAAAACAAGTGATTTAAGAATTTATGTTTTGCTGATTAATAGGTTAAAGCAGGCATTGGAGACAGACAAATTACAAGTGGGTATGCTGAGAGGTTTTTTCTTGCCTGGTGGAGACGAGAAAATAAATTATTTAAAGGATTAAAAAGATAAATAAGAGAATATAGGCTTTGGGGCCTGCTGACCACATGGCACGCCAGGCCCAGTAAAGTATGTATGGCAATTGACTGGTTTAAATAATTTGGTTTAACAAGAAAAATGTTTATTTTCAACATTTTTAAAGATTCACAATAACAGGCATTTAAAGAAAAAAAAAGATAAAATTTGTGGGTATTTAGGATGAGCAGTTAAGGGCTGGGGAAGCATATTCAAGCTTGTAGTGACTTAGTTGGTTACTACTGGTTGAAAAATGGAGCATTCCTTTTTCACAGAGTTTGGGAAGGTGTTCTTGGTATGCTGGATGCTAGCGTTTTAAATGGAATGGCGTTATAGTAGCATTTACACTGTAAAAAGGTGCTCATGCTAGGCATTTGCTTGGCATTTTGCATTGAAGTTGAGTAGTGGAATTGTTTGTAGAGGTTGATACTGTTTTAGGATGGGACTTTAGTGTGGTGATGAGAGTGTGGGGACAGTCAGTGAAGCATGTCTGTCCTGGTTTATGTTTTGAAGGCAGTCGCAGGATTTATTTTGGAATGTGTAGCAGCTCCCTCTTGTTATTTCTCTACCTGCCTGTGGTTCCACTGGAAGATGGGCAGGTGGAGTTATGTGGCCATGGGCCTCTCTCATGCCTGTCAGGAGCTTTAGTACCAGTTTTAATCAGGCAAGCACAAGAGTAGAAGTCATAGTGCCTAGGGGGGCTTCAGATCAAATCTGTGTCACACGCGGGTAGTTTGTGAGCTCTGGTCCCACTGGGCTGTGGGTTTTAGGCACCGGTCACATGGAAAGGCCCAGGGCTAGTGGCCTAGGCTCTGTGTACCATGGGGCAAGCTTTGGGGGCTGATCATCAGTTGCAGACAACTCCCATCATGGGGCAAGCCCAGCTACATCCGGAGGCATAGCACTGGGGCAGGCTGGCAGACAGAGGACTGGTAGAACCGTGGTTTGACATGTTCTCTTATTTCCACCCATAGTAATTTCACAGGGGTGGCACCGAAGAAAAAACAGATGACCAGCAAGAGGATAATGGAGGAGTCTGCTAAACTGATGGGACAGATGTCAGAGCTCATGGTGGTGGAAAAACAGAAAGAGGAGGAGGAGGAGGAGGAGGAGGCGCAACAGAAATGGAAGGAGCTGGATAAATGGGTGGGCAAAGAGCAACCAGCCAAGAAGCCCCGAGGAGTGAGGGCCAACCCTGAGGCAGAGGCAGTTTCATGGCCAGAGCCAGAGCCAGATAACGGAAGCCCAGCTGGGGGTAAGGACATGGTGGATATCACCAAAGATGGCAACCTCAAGGAGTACTTGGAGGGGCTGCTGGGGGACATGGAGGAGGCAGGGATAGACAAAATGGGGAGAGCACTCCAGGACATATGTGGAAAGAAGGGGGGCGGGTGGACAGGCCACAAGCCAGGGGCCAGAAATATGACAGACCCCCTGGACTCACATTGGTGACCATGTGTAAGCCTCACTGAAGGAGCGGATATGGAAAGGGGAGTTTGTGGACATATTCAGATTGGTGAACGAGGATACCGACAAGAAGTATGAGCAGAAGGAGTTGGTGGTAAAGTCTGAGGTGGTGGGCCACAAGGCAGAGGAAGCAAAATAGAAAGGGAAAACCTTTGATAATTGGTAAGTGGGGTTCACGGTATATAGCACCATAGTCCTGTAAAAGAGGTTGGAACTGGTCATTCCACTACTGACCTACATGGTGACCATCAGGGATGCATACAAGGCCAAGTTGGGTTTCAGATGGCTCAAATAAGTTGAGACCTTCTGGAGGCACATGGCAGAAAGGGGAGACTTCAGGTGGGACAGTACCCATTCCGAGTTGTGGGTGAAGACCATGTCCATGTCAGGCCAGGGAACTCCAACTGGAGCGACACCAGGAGGTGGACCACGCCAGCCACAGGTGCAAAAACCTGTTGGGGGTTTCACAAGCCATTCTGCAGCTGGGCACACTGTAAATTCAAGCACGTTTGTTCCAGATGCTGGGGAGTGCACCCATTGACAACCTGCAGGCAAGGGGGGGAGAGGGGATGACAGGGGAGTGGCCATCAACAGGACCTCCCCTTTTGAGGGAGCAGGGGAGCTCCAACCAGAGGTAGAGGGGCATAGCAGGTGAGGCCTCAAGGCCACCTATGGTTATTAGACAGGAGCAAGAGAGGGGGAGGTGGGGGAACTCGCTGGCCCGCACCCCCATTGTACGGGAGGTGGTGAAGGCATGGACCAGGCAGTACCCAGACAGGGAGGTGGATTAGAGTCTCCAAGCAGGTTTCAAGGTAGGTTTCCCACTGGGTTTCTGTGGGCCGCAAAAAGGGATGTGGACCAAGAACCTGGGGTCAGTGAGAGGAAGGGAAGGCGTGGTTAATGAAAGAGATAAGGGTGGGGCAGGTGGAAGGGTCTCCAGTGGTGCATTACCCTGTCCTATAAATAAGAGGCTCACTCCCTGCCTGTACATATGGTGGCCAGCTGAGGGGGTGTGAGGACAGCTGTGCCAGTCACTGTTGGCACCTGCAGCACCACAGATACAGATAAGGTGAGTGAAAGGTGCCCATTGCCATGGGGAATGCACCACTGGACATTAGGGATGGTTTGTGTTTTAATTCCTGATTGCCAGTTGGAGGGGAAGGGGAACCAGTAGCACCAGGGATTATACATGGACACTTGGGGTGGCAATCAGAGAGTGGGGGTGACTACTAGCACCAGGGATTATACCCAGACACTTGGGCTGGCAATCAGAGGGTTGGAGGAACTACTAGTACCAGGGATTATACATGGACACTTGAGGATGGCGATTGGAGGGTTGGGGGAACCACTAGTATCTGGGAGATATTATTATACAGAATGGGCCAGCCATCGGTTTGATCTGGCAAAGACCTGTTAGTGCCTGTTCAAACTTTTGAATATTGGGTCCCAGGTGTCCATACAGCACCTATGGATGCACAAATGCCCTTTGCCTACTAAACATCCATGCCTCAGACTATCTATGCCTGTCTTCAAACAACTGCGCAGCCAGTCTAGGCAGAAGCAGGGGGTAGCCATGCCCATTTTTGACTGGCAGAGCACAGCATCCATGATGCCTGATGTGCTCTACCAGGTCTGTTTTGGGTGTGTGTTTCTAATACCAGATAGAAGGTAACCTGTGAAGTGGGCACATGAGGAAGGGTGCTGTCCATTAAGGCGACACCTTCCTCATGCAATCCACTCATGGCGACCAATGGGTAGGGCGACCGGATGAGGGGGTGGGTGAACTAGGCGACAGGATGTCGCTATACGTACATGCATGGGGGGGTGGGATCGAGCGTGGGATGGAGGGTGGAGAGGCTTTAGGGGATGGCACTGCAGTCGTCAGTCAAGCTGCGGCGTGGCATCAGGGATTGGGCAATGGCTGGGGTGGCTGAGGTACTGGGTTTGGGTCCAGGCACTGGTGTGATTTTTATTGCAGCCGGACTGAACTTTTTTAATTTTACTACTTTCACCCCCCCCAACATGCACCCCCCCTGGAGTTGAGAGTCCTTAAGTAGGGGGTGCAGGGGGGCTTTGCCCCCCTCGAGGGGTGTGTGTAGGGGGGTGCTACCCTGCCCCACAGAAAGTAGTAAAAATATGTCCTGGCGCCATTGTGCTGGTGCACCAGGGTTGTCAGAGTGCCGAAAATGTGTTCAGCACTCTGACCTAGCGATAATGGTGATCGCCTTTAGGCATTCGCCGATATCACATAGACCCCAGACAGAAGTCTGCCATTAAAAGTGTGCACCCTTGACTGGAATACTGGGGTCACAGTATACGTTAAAGTCAAAGAACACATTCCTTCTCCATGCCATAGAGGGCTGAGGTGTATGTACTAGCAGCGGGGCACTAATTACAGATTACTGGTATGTCACCGTTGTGCATTGGGTGACATGGTAGTCCCAAGGTGGACTGCCATATCCTATGATCCCCTAGAATAGGCAATCCACTGCAGGCCCATGTGGGGCTTCCAACTGGAAGCTCATGGTCAGGCCAAAGTCCTGCCCCCCGTTGACTCCACCTCATGTATAGAAATATGCAGACTTGCAAAGGGCTAGCTTGGGTTTGTGAATCCCAGTCCTGTTCCACTTGCAGGGACCAGGTACAAGGTGCTTCCTTACATGGCCCAATATGTGCCCTTACCAGTGCATATCAGCCACCACAATGAATAGGCCCAAATATTTGTATGCCTGTTTGTAGCCAGTTGGGCTATCCTGTCAAGTTAATACTACTACTTCAATATGGCTTCTTTAATAAATAGTTGTATAAATCATGAATGCACGAGGAAAATCAAATTATTATATATAGAATATGATTTTAGCAATACCCAGTGAATATCAAATAATGCCATATGTTTCTCACAGATGGCTATCAGACATTTGTAAAATCAGTACGCTGTTGCTGAAAAATTTCCATTATACAATGGCAAGAAAGAATCCTGGTCTCTGATTGGTCGGTCTGGGACTGGACCCATGATGTTATCCCAGCACAACATCACAGGTCTAGTCTCGACAATGTGAACCAATTTGGATGCCCACCATGATGACCATTGGTTACTCTTTTTTTGCATCTTCTCTTGAGAAACAAAACTATTCTTCCACACTAGCAAAAACATTCTTTAAAATCATTTTTTTATTCTGTATTACAACAAGCCATTGTATAATAGCAATAATGCCCTCCAGGGTTTGTGTGTGCTGGGATAATATCACACCTCAGGTATTGGACACACTCGGCCTGTGGCCTCATGCCCAATCACCTGAGGCGTGACATTATCCCAGCACAACACACACCCTGTTGGGCATTATTGCTTAATTGAACAATACATGTCAACTCTAATTACTGGTGTAATTAATCCTTCTGAAAACATGTACTTCATTCAGCAGAATACTACATCTTCTGACCATTTTATAAAAATGATTTATAATGTATCATTTTCATCTTTTGTCATTTTTAACATTGCTTTCATTGATGATTAAGGTATAAATGAAAAATACTGTAACAACTATTGCCTTCATCTTCAGTATATACAGTAGGTAGGGAATTGTGGATTCAAATACTGATGAAAGCTATTGTAAAATGTCATACATAAATATGTTTGTGTTATAATACTAGCTGAATAGAAACATAGAAACATGGACTTTGACAGCAGATAAGGACCACTTGGCCATCCAGTCTGTCCATTTCCCCTACCTATTGGATAAGCTGCAGATCATAGTTAACCAAAAGCCTACTGCCTTCTACCCCCCCAGTAGAATTGCCTTATGTCTATCCCATGCATTCTTGAATTCCCCCACTGTTTTTAACCCCACAACCTCCTCAGGAAGGCTGTTCAGTGTGTCCCCCACCCTGTCCATGAAAAAATACTTCCTCACGTTGCCCCTGAGCCATCCCCCCCTTTATCTTCAAATTATGCCCCCTTGTTCTTGCACATCTCTTTTTCTGAAAGATGTTACCTACTTGGACTTTGTTGACTCCCTTGAGGTACTTGAAAGTTTCTATCATGTTCCACCTCTCACTCCTTTCCTACAGAGTACACTTATTAAGCTCCTTTAGTCTCTCTTCTTATGGCTTCTGGTACAGACCCTGCACCATTTCAGTTGCCCTCCTCTGGACTGCCACCATCCTGTCTATCTCCTTGTGGAGATGGGGTCTCCAGAAATGGATGCAGTCCTTCAGATGGGGTCTCACCAATTGTCTCTACAGAAGGATAACATGAAATGCTAAGAATACTAAGTGAAGACGATAGGAAACACATTTACATATCACAAACAAAAAATCCTCTTGTTTCTTCTGTTCAGTGGCATTCATTCTTTTAATATGCATGGAATCAAACTGTGTTAAAAAATATTGTATTTATTATTTTTGCACAGAGACTGTTTTTGAAATATAGGCACCCTTTGATTGTTACTGCTCACTATTTTTGTGTTTCCTCGGTGTTCCATGATGTTTACTGCACATTTTTGCACTGCTGGGTGAATAGCAATAAATGTAGTAATTTATATTATGGAGTATCCAGGAAACTCCAAGGATGACAGTTGTAAATGTTGAGGAGGAAGAACACTTGGTAGACATATTGGCATAATAAATTAACACACATCAATTGTTTTGCAAAAGCACATCAGAAGCGGCAACACACTTGAAAGGAAGAACTGGAATTGTTACCAAAACTATGCTGAGATGATGTTTGGGTTAGTGGACAAAGCACAAAGTGTCAGACGGCCATATTAGATGCATGCACCACTTGAGTCTGCATCTGAATCGCTAGCCAAAATACTGTTGCATCCAAACTTGCACCAACATTTCAAAAGAAATTGTATATCTGAGTCCAAATGTGATAAACTATCATCCACATTTTAAATGCTCCTCAAATTGTATCCCACAATAGATGCAATTTGTGTCTGAAATTCATTTTATTTTAATTTAGCAGCACATGTACCCATGACTGCCCATCTAAGAGATAGTCTCTTGTTATCGGTTGGGTTCTGCTTCTACCCATTTCTGCAGCTTGGTGTGCTTGAGCACTGAGAGTGTAAGTGAATTGGTCAAAGTCACACTGTGAGTATATGGCTTTGGTTGGGCTCAGACCTGTAATCTCCTAGTTCAATGCAGGTGTTCCAACAGCAAAAGCACACTGCCTCCTGTGATTCAGATTCAGGCAAAATAATGGAAATTTTAGATAATCTAAAAGGTGGTCTATCAAGTAAAGGAAGCAGATGCAAGTCAGCTGTTACAAATAACCATTGGGTGTGGTGATTGTAACAAAAAGAAAAGAAAATTTCAGTCCTTTGAGATGGCCACTGGCACAGTTCTCCTCACACCACCTCAGCCTACAGCAACCCACAGGAATTAAAATAAAAATGTGTGCACTTAATATGAGAATGCTTTTTTCTCTCATTCATTTTGATGAAAGATGACCAAGGTGTTGGGAGGAGGATAATGCTGGTCACTATCTCTGCAAACAAATATTTTCTTCTTTTTTTAGATCAGTGCACCCAAAGTTGGGAGGTGGTGGTACTAAGTGACTTGTGGAAATGGGTATGTATTAGATTATTGTGATCATGCAGAGGGGTTGGAAGTGGAAGGTCAGATGCTTAGTGGGTTGGATATAGGTTGTTTTAGTCATTAAAAAATGATTACTATTTCTGGGACAATTAGGAGATTAATGTTTGATTTGGTATGCAAATTGGGTTGCAGGGAAGGAGGCAAGTTACTTTCTTTATGGTGAAAATGGAGGGGGATATGAAGTGCTATGAAAATGGGGTGCTGAATTTGGCAGTGGGCCATGTATGCAAATAATGTAAATTCTTGCCAGCAAAGGGATATCACCATGATTCACAAAGGTTTTTAACAAAGTGTTAAATCTGTCGGTACATGGTACTTACCATCTTCACCCAGTGAAGAAGAGCACATAGATGAAAATTATAACTTATAACTTCATTTTATTTTGAATTTTAAATCAAAGGCATCCTCAGTCCAGTTATTGAAGGACTGTCACACTCTAAAGTAGTTTCAGATGCAGAGTTACAGCAGTTTAATAAAAAAGCTTGTACACTTACAGCTTTAGCTTAAATTAGTTGAACACATGGCTGTAGCATTTACTGATGATGCATTCAGGATAATTTCATCTTGTAGGTGTTATAAAAAATGTTAACCTGCTTGTGAGTGAAAGTGCAGAAGCAGTGGAAAAATCAACCATCACTTTATGATATTACAGTCCCTTTGTCAGTGGTGAGTAATGTGTATAGGTAGAAGTTTACCTTTTATACCCCACGTAACCCTTTCAAAATTAACATAAACTTAGAATGATTCATCCTCAGTCCAGAATATCCATGTATCAAAAAAGCTTATTATAATAGTAAATTTCAGGACTTCAACAGTAAATTACAGTAAAGGTTATATACTGCTCTGAGGAAGCCCTTGAAGAGGGTGAAACATAAGCTGAGTGCTTGCAGCACTCCAAATTTGGAATATCCGATGGTGATGTATTTGGAATAAAGAAAGAGGTTGTCACCTATTTGACTCTCCAGTGTGTTCAATGATCCGGTGGTGAGTGTACTACTAAATGTGACTGCCTCACTAGCTGCACTACCTTCCCAGTGCTTCCCCACTCTCTTTTCTTTTATTTCCTCAATAGTCTTTGTTTTGGCTGATGTAACATTTGGATAATGGGATGGCAACCTCTTCTTAAACAGTTCTTATATTTCAGCCTGGACTATTCTTTTTTTCAAATACTTCTAGGGCTAGGTATTTAAAGGGATTGCACCTGGCGCAACTGAGTTACACCAGTGCAACCCCAGAACTGTGCCCTGGGACAATATTCAGAAAAGGGAATTGTGTTGCGCAATTCCCAATGCACTGGGATGCAAAGATAATGTATATGGCACATCTCCAGGGGGTGTGCCCATGCATATATCCCGATATTCAGCCCGGAATGTGTGATGCATCTGCTGGCAGAATCCAGAGATATGCCACATACCTGGGTTCACAGCTGAGTCAGTAAAACCAGGCTCAAGTGCTGGACACCCACAGGTGGGCAACTGCAGTGCAGTGCGCAACACAGCAGCCACTGACCATGGGTGGCAACCCCTTCAACACCATGCCCAAGCAGACACAGCAGTCCCTGGTAGCCAATGGTACCCCCTCCCCTCCCATAGTACTGATAGCCACAATGAAATAGAAATAATCTCCCTGGCAGTCTAGTGGCACCTCCCTCCCCATCCGATCCTCTGATCACCATCAGATTCCATAAATAATAACCTTGGAAGTCATTCAACCACAAAGTTGTGAAGTATTACAGTATGCACTGCAAGCCCATTGGTCCACAGTGTGGATCAATGTGCTTGCAGCTGCTACTGTAAGCTGTCATTTGGTGGGCAGCCATGGTGGTATGCAGGTGGGTATGCTGCCCACTGATGACCGGGGGAGCAGGTGGGCTGGGGTTCTGTGTGGCGGGGTTGGGGTTACCACTGGACCACCAGGGAAATGTAGTTTAACAATTCAGCAGTAATCAGAGGTACAAGCAGGGTAGGGGGATCCACTGGACCACCAGGGTTGTTATATTTGGAATATGATGGCAATTAGAGGATTGGTCAGGGATGGGATGCCACTAATCTACCGCGGTTATTATTAATGGAATGTGATGGTGATCAGAGGGTCAGGTAGGGAAGGGGTGCCAATAGACTACCAGGGTTATAATTTATGGAATATGATGGTGATTGGAGTGTCAGGTGGGGAAGGGGGTGCCACTAGACTACCAGGGAGACTATTTCTATTTCATTGTGGTGATCGGTGCTATGGGAGGGGACAGGGTACCACTGGCCCATCAGGGCTTTCAGTGGCACACCACTATAGGCAATGTAGGCTACAAGATGAGGGGGTGGGGACTAGAGATGCAGCTAATTTAAATTCCGCCAGCAAAGTGAACGCAGAATGGGCACTTCATGTTGCCACTCCACTGTGTGGAGTGGGCAATGCAAAGTGCTCACTCCGCTTTGTCATTACCACTTCGTGTTAAGGCAGAATGGCAACGCAAAGTAAGGCAAAGTCATTGTTTTTAATGGACTTCGCGTTCCTCATTATGATTCTAAGTGACCCACTTGGTGTTTCAGATTTGGCAGCTCCCCCACAAATCACATGGCTTACAGTACTGTAAGTCACATGCTCTAAGCTAGGCAGGAAGAAAGTGAGTCATACAAGCAGACACTTTTACTTTCTCCTGTGTAGATGGAGAGAGAGTAGTGTGTTTGTGACTGCTGATACTTTGAGATCAGAGAAGAGGAGATTTAAACTTTGATTTAGACCCAACAACTTTTTTAAAAGTTACATTTTTTTGTCTTTTCTGTACTTTTTTTTACTTAATTTGCTCTTTCTGTAAATTTTATTTTTCTTACAGGCTTAAAATACATCCAAGTAACTATTAAAAAAAAATAATTTTGTGATTCATGATGTGATCGTAAATCATGATTTGTGACTGCATTTCTGACCGTGATGATGACAAAATGCAAATGCCTATAGCTGTACTTCCCCGTTCCCCGATGAGGTGTGGCACAAAACTCCCCAACTTAAAAACATTCATTAATGAGTACAATGGTGGGGTGGTGATGAAGCATGGAGAGATACTACAAAACAGGCTTAAAATACATCCAAGTAACTATTAAAAAAAATTAATATTGTGATTCGTGACGTGATTGTAAATCATGATTTGTGACTACATTTGTGACCGTGATGATGATGAAACACGAATGCCTATGGCAGTACTTCCCCGGGCCCCGATGAGGTGTGACACAAAACTCCTCGACTTAAAAACTCTCATTAATGAGTACAGTGGTGGAGTGGTGAAGCATGGAGAGATACTACAAAACAGGCTTACAATACATCCAAGTAACTATTAAAAAAGATTCATGTTGTGATTCAAGACGCGATCATAAATCATGATTTGTAAATGCATTTGTGACCATCCATGATGATGAAGAACGTGATTTGTATCACGAATGACTCATGATAATGGTCCTGACTTAAAAAAGCATATTAATGAGTACAATGTTCATGCAGAAGTATGTATGACACCTGTCCAGTACTCTGAAGGGAAGCCAAAGAAACAACTGTGACTTAAGTTAGAGATGGAGATTGGGCCCTAAAGAGATGCAAATGCACAGACAGATTAAGATTGCACAGTGCACTAAAGAGATGCAGAGGCAAAGGCACAACACCTAACCAGTGCTCACCATCAGAAATTCAAAAATCTGGAAAAGAATTCCTTTTCCAGTTGGGGCAGGCCATGGGGGGGGCAGTGTAACGCACTGCTGCAGTAACAGTCACTAGTACTAGTACTAGTAAAGATACCACAAAGAAGTACAAAAATTACACAGCTGCAGTGGATAGCATAGCAGATTCACATTGCTGAAATTATGTGGCACAATAAAAGGTGTCTGATTTGATGACATGCGTCACACGCATACTCACACACACACTAAGTAATCCATAGCAAATTGAAAACTTCAGTAATATAACCACATATTTTAAACAAACTAAAATTATGCACTACTGCACCGCAACAATCAGCAAAAAAATGGCAAGAATTATTGAAAATATTACTGCGTGTACATTAACACAGTTATACAAGAAAAATATCACCAAAACAGAAAGCTCTGTCTTTTTCTCCAAGTTAGTCTACCTACACCACAGATACACCCCTCCCCAAAAGCACACTTCCACTGTCTCTCAGTGCACAGACTGAATATTATACATTAACATTCAAAATCCACAAACAAACAATAAACGCTCGATACTATGAGCACAGGAGGGTTTCCTATAATCGATGAACTAAAGTTTCAGCAAAACAAATGACCACAGAAGACTTTTTTAACAGCTTTTAGAAGGTTTGAATCACAGAGCTCTCAGAGCAGATTCTCTCCTACAGCTTCATACACACACTACCCCAAACTGAGGTTTTGCAGAACAATCTAAAGCCCATGTGACCTGAAATCCCATGAATCACTGCAAAATTTGCCTTTGGAGCTTAAAAACAAGGCGAAGTGAGGCAGAGTACATTGTTTTCAATGTATTTTGCCTTAAGAATTGGTGGAGTAGTGGTTTGGGAAGGCGGAGTAATGCAAAGTCATTGTTTTCAATGTACTTCGTGTTACCCATTGTAGTGCAAAGTACTCCACTTCGCATTGTGGAACAGTCCACATATCTGCCTTCACTCAATGGATCACTTCGTTGATCGAATTGGGGCCACTTCACCCACCAATAGTGAGGACCTTCTGGACCTCCACTGCCAGCACCGCATGGTGTGCAGGGTGCCAAGCACATTTTGCTGGCCAACCATGCACAACTCATGCAAATAGGGCCATAATGACATGCAAATGGACCCATTTATGTCTTGCATGCATTATGACCCCATTTGCATACTGGTGGCTGAATATCAGGAACGTGCACACAGCATATCTCCAATGCACATGGCACATTTCCCATTCTTGGTATTCAGCCCTGTCTGGGAGGATGTGCCAGTGCATTGTATTTGTGCAGTGTACATTCCTTGATATATTCAGAAGAGATGCACCATGGCACATCTCTTTTGAAAATATCCCTTAGTTGCTCCAGCACACCTCAGTTGCGCTGCGCACCCACTTGTGCCATTGCCAGGTGCACATTTGAATATTGGGCCCCTAACGTCATACGTTTCCTACTTGACTCTCCTACACATAGTGACTGATGTTTACAGTTGGCTTTTCTTTGTGTTTCATCAACAGTAAGTTTAATTGTTCTGTTTTCAGTTTGCATCAAACTGATTACAACATCCATCATTGTACTGTATCTGTTGTTTCATTCAGTGAAGTTTCAACCTCTCAGTTGATATCATAAGCAGCATACTGTGGAATTTTACTAACAGCCTTGGGAGGAACAATATTAGTTTTGTAATTTTCATTCTCATTGTCCAATGTGCTATTAAGACAAAAAAATATAAAAGTGAATTTTATTTTTCTAAACAATTTATATAACTTGACTTTTTCTTGAAATAAACAAAATCCGATGCTGGAATAAAATTCAATCCCTTACTGAGAACCTATCTCTGTTCAGATGTTATCTTTTTATCTGTTTCATTGATTTTATTTTGCCCTTGTATTTTTGATTAGTCTTTTTTCACAGGTCCCATTCTGTTATGTTTACTTGTCTTCCTCCTTTTGCACCAATTTTTCATTTTTATTACTTGTATTTTTGTATCTGATTTTTGATTGGTGTTTCTTGATGATGCTTGGTTATTTTCTGTGTCATCTGAGCAATCTGTTTCAGTGTTCTCATGCTCTCTCCAAGAAGACTGCGATTAATTATTCTATTTTATGATTGACCATGTGATTTTAAATGGCACCTATGCCTTTGATCACTCTTGGATCAATTAAATACCCAATTGTTAACATAATCCAATTCATCTCTTAAATGTTTGTGTGCTTTTCTCTATTTAATTTCACTTTCATGTTTTGTTAATTTGATTTCATGTTTTTCATTTAATTCATTGAATAATTCCCTATCTTTGTACTTTTGTAACTCTGGATTTCTTTTCAGTTCATCAATCACCTCTTTATACCACAAATTGTCTTCTTTAATTGTGCATGCTAACAGACAAGAGGAGCAGCCAGTTAAATATTTCAATTCATTCACTTTTGAGTCTAAAATTCTGAAATCCTGCTGTTGGAAATTTGACCATTCAGAGGCCCTTTGGAACACCAGATACAATCTTGATAAGTAGTTAAGTTATTCCAGTTATGCCAGACATGTACCTCATTCATTTTAAGTTTTCCCAGTTTGTGAAACAAAGCAACCAAATCATTTATATTAGTGGAGTTAATGGGTTTTTTTGGTTCCTGAATCAGGCCCATTCTGTGTCTTACTACCATCTCTACACTAAGTAAACAACATGGAGTGCCATTAGCCTCTTGATTAGAACTTTGATCTGTATTCTATATTATCACGACTCTCTAAGCACTGTACTATATAAAAAAAAAAGTTTGTATAGAGTAACCTTCCCTCTTCAGATGCCCATGACATGGCTGCTGTGGTGCTTCATGAGCCAATAAAGAACATGAAATACTATCCTTCAAAATGGAAGACCCACTATCCGGCACTCAAAACTGAGGGGTGCTAAAAATTTGAAGACAGTCACCAACTTTAACCAGTGAATTAGAAAACATAGACAAAAATTATAACTTTCATTTTTTTTTTATTTAAAATCAAAATCATCCTCAATCCAGTTATGAAGGATTGTCTCACTCTAAAGCTGTTTCAAATGCAGAGTTACAGCAGTTTAATAAAATTGATTGTACACTTACAGCTTTAGCATAAAATTGCTGATAAGCAATTGGCTATATTATTGACTACTGCTGCATTCAGGATGGCTTCATCTTGTAGATGTCAGATGTCATAAAAAAAGTTATTGCTGCTCATAAGTAAAGTAGAGGTGGTCGAAAAATCACCCAGTGCTTCAAGATATTACCACCACTTCATCATGGGTGATGTGTATTTGTAGAAGCTGTCCTTTTATAAGCCAGGTAACCATCCAGAAAGTTAGCATATATTAGAATGAATCATCCTAAGTCCTGAACATTCATATATCAAAAAAGCATATTATAATAGTGCTATTCAGAACTTCAATAGTAAACTATAATAAAAGCCATATATTGGGGTAATATTTATTATTTATTACTTAAATTTATGGCTGTTGAACTATGTTGGTGCCACCTTGTGGCCTGGGTCATTTCTGAAAATGGTCCATTGGATCAGCACACTTATCCAGTTAACAAAGACATAAATAAATAACTAAATAAATAAATAAAAGACACCCCATGAGAAAAAAAGTGAGACATACTTCCTCCATTCTCCATCCCCCAGTTTCACCTCGCACCTGACGGAGGCCTTGTTTTTGGCCTTCACTGCCTCACTAACATTTTCAGAGAACTATATTGGTCTATTGTACCTGTTTATTTTGGTAGCCATTTTCGGTTCCACCATGCCACAGTGACACGGAATTCACCAACTGTCAGTACAGTGATGGCACAACACCACCAATTGGTGTTGTGCTATCACTGGAGAAAAGTGTGTTTCCGCCACACCTCCCATGCAGAGAACTCTGCCCCCTGCAACCTCCACAATTAAGATTGCCATCTCTGAGTCAGAGCTGGTTTGAGTAGGGGGGTGAACACCCTAGAGGCAGCAGCATCAGAATCCTTGTGGACCATCACAGCGAACTGCCGAAAATGTTGCTGTGATGGTGTTCACTGTATTCCCATCACTGTTGCAATGTGATACCACCATTTTCAAGCATGACTTACTTGCCTTCAGAATGGCCCCATTTATTTCCCCACTTTTCCTCCACAACTCTGATACTGTCCACTCCAATTAAACTGTCCTGGACTAATTCTCTTATCAGGTAGTAGTCTGCACTTCTTAAATACTGAACTTCAGCCTTTGACAAGGACTTACTGGTACCAATGACCAGCATGAACCATATGGAGTTATGATCACTGGACTCAGTGGTTCTCCAACTTGTACTCCATCTACCCTTTCTGAGCTGGTGATCACCACATTTGGAATGGTAGCCTACCTTATAGGTTCCTTGACCGGCTGCACAAGCATGCAATCCTGCAGTGCATCCAGCAGGGCCTAGCATCTGATGCTCTTAGCTGCTAAAAGGTCCTAATCAAAGTCTGGCAGGACAAAATCCCCACTTTTACCACATCTCCCTTTGTGACCCCCATCTCCAAATTTACCATTAACTCACTATTGCTTTCAATGCCTTGTCCCAGTGATCTATAGACAATTCTCATACATAATTGTTTTCCTTATGCCACCATGAGCTGAACCCACAGGGATTCTGTTTCCTCAATGTTTCCCCTAATGCATCTATCCTTCATTGCCTCAGTGCTTTTTCTGACATAGAGGGCTACCCCTCCTTATTTACCTTTTCCCTTATCTTGCCTATACATGGTGCAGCTTGGTACCATCAAGTCCAATTCATTATTTTCTGTACCTCAAATTTCTGTAATGGCTAAAAGGTCCAGCCCTGTGATTGCTACCATTGCTTGGAGCTCACTGATTTTATTTCTCGGGCTCCTAGCATTAAGGTAGACTGCATTCTGCCTTGTGCTCCAACCTCTTTTGTTTTTAACAGGTCTTCTTCCTTTATTTTTCTCTAGCCTCCTTCAATTCTTTATTTCCCAGTTTTTGCAGGCTTAGAGAGCACCCTCCCTGACATCTTTCCCTATCCTTTTATAAACTCCTGCCTTGCTGTTTCCCTCCCCCAATGTTTCTATCCTCCAGCTTAGGTGGAGGCCTAACAAGGTTCCTCACTTCCTTTCCCTTCTTAGTGGTGTCCATAGCCTCAGCATCCTCTGAAGCCAATTTAACTGTCCAACAATAAAGGTGTTAAACATCTGCTTTCACACACTGGTTCCCTCTCTTACTAGGTGAAGGCTTCCACCCTTTAAGAGCCACAAGTCTCAGAAACCTCCAATGTCTCCCACAAATCTGTATCTCTCCTCTTGACACCATCCCTTCAAACACAAATTAAAATCCTTAATCTACTCTTTCATTACCCTATCCTTCCCATTCTACCTGTCTCACACAAGGAGGACCTTGGAAAAGGCCAGGGAAGCAGAGTATGCCAGAAGTTTGTCCCCTAGCCTTCAAAAGTTTTGCTTCACTGCCTCCATAGGTTGATTTGCTAAATTGTGCCTGTGGGTGTAAGCCTGCCAGCCAGTGAGTGAATAAAGAGTAGTGTAGACTGTAGTGTGAGACACAATGTTGCAAGGTCACTCAGTGGGTCAGGGTGTGATCTGTCAATAAGGGATGATAGCCTGTTGGTTTCACTCTTCTATATCACCTTGGGAGTGATACAACACTTTGTCTTGTCCATGCTCAAGGTATGTGGGAGCTGTGTTACATAGGCATCTAAGAATCACCAATGACTATTTTGAGTCATTACTGTTAGTGTCCTGTGCTCGCTGTATCATATCATCATCATCTGTCATGTGTGAGCTGTCAATGCATGTAAAAACATGAAGAGAAGAACAGGAGAAGAAAGGAACATGGGGGGGGGGAGTAATGGAACAGAGAAATGCTCCACTACCAACATACCAGTTCCATCAAGTACAAGTTCTGCAAGTGATGATGGGGGAGATTGTGGCTGGTCATGGCTGACCAAGGACTGGCAGTCATAGTCTTGGCACTGTGAGGACATGGGCTTATGGGTGTATTTTTTATTTATTTTTTTATTTATCGAACTTATGGAATTATAACATTTGAGTCAACAACTCCTTTACAATGACGCCCACATCAGAGGCATAGCAATAGACAGAGGGTACAAAATATATAGAGGTAACATAACAATTAAAATACACAGACTGCACAATAAAAGGTACAAGAATGCAAATAACATAATACAAGGAGTATAACACACGGTGATGCAAAATCAAGGTCCAAAGGCTCCACATCAGAGCCATAACAATGTAATACATGTATTGTACAACAAGAGATACAAGAATGCATGCATGTAGTACAGTGAAAGACACCATGGTTCATTAGTCCCTAGTAATTTACTGATTCTACTCCCACTGCATTGCAAGTAGCCTTCCCTGTTGGGCATCCAGTACATCTGATGATGAAACCATCCTGAGTAATCAAGAAGCACACCTGTTTCCCACTCTATTTTCAAATGCTTCCAGTTCCCCTACTCAGGACTGGAATAATCCATCCAGAAATGTAAAGTCTATCTTTATGGAAAAAAAAATAAACAATAATCTTACATTTGCTACCAAATTCCTCAAAGCCCCCCTTCCCTCCCTAATTGTGAATAGCAGTTTCCAAAAACAGCATGAGGAAAGGGAGTTAAGCAACAACCCCAAATCATGAGATCAATTACATGAATCATGTTATTTGCACATACATACATACTGCTAATAAACAATAATAAATTCAAAATAACAAAATAGATGATATATTAAACTGTATCATATAATGTTATATTAGAGTATATCAGGTTATATTATATAATTATATATCATTTATAATAATACATCTGATTATAGAATCTGCTTATCTATCATATCTGTTACCTTGCTCATGTCATTCCACAGTGGTTGAACAAAATATCATTTTACAATTGCTGACCTGAAATCCAATTCATATCTGAAAGTGCAGCTGCCTCTACCACCACTGCCAGTTCACTCTACCTAAAAGAACAAAAAGATCTTCTGCATTGTGGGAGTATTTTACAGATGACAACACAAATCCATTGAAATCACATTTTCTTGGCATATGAATAAAGTAAGATTTAATAGTAATAATCATCAGAATAATAATGGCATTTAAACACAATTGAAAACTGCAGATCCTCTTCATAATAATCATCCTACTCCCTGCATCCTGAATCACATTTTACTAATCGTATGTCACAGTGGTATATGGGTGATACCATCTTCTTCCCTGCTTGACACTGTAAAACAAATGGTACAATACCATTGGCCAGTGCCAACAGCCACCAGTGTACCATGGGACATGGGCATTGTCATTTGCCTGTCCATCTTGTGAAACAGTAAATAGTGCATTTTATTATAGTCATTATGACTCATCACATGTTCATTGAGAAATCATGTTTATTGTCATCATTCTTGTACTGCCTTCACCATGAATCATATTTTCCTCATCATGTGTCATTATGATATATGGGTGAAAGTAACATCACCTTCATCCCTGTCAGCACACTGTACAGCAAATGGTACAATTGGATTAGCCATTGTCACCACAGCCACCAGTGTACAGTGTGGCATGGGTGTCAACTATTGCCTGTCTGGCTTGAGGCACAATAAATACTTTTTTTTATCATCTTCTTGACTCATCAAGTTTTCATTCAGAAATCACATCTTTTTGTCAAATAAATAAAACAAATACGTAAAATTAATTGAAAACTGATTTTTATATTGTATTACTATTATCATGTTACTATTTATTATTATGTATATAAAACATAACATAAAAGTAAATATAATATAAGATATAAGAAAAATAGTATTCAAAATATAAAAAATGTAATTGTAAAATCTATGGCACTGCAAGGGAAAATATAATAATTGGTATGAGGGTAAACAGACAGTCAGAAACTACAGGGATATATACACCATGAGGACTCAATTAAATAGTAACCATTACAGTAGCATACACTTGGCCATGGTGTGCTTAGTGAGTTTTGTTTACTCTGTCACAACAGCACAAACATGAATCCATAGCAGACACATAACAACAGCACCTGCTACAAGTGAGCTACAGTAATTCATTGGCATTGCTGACCTCAGGGCCCCTCCCCTCCATTTGTAATCTGTTTTACCCTATGTAAATTATTGCATTGGCAGTTGCAGTGGTTTAGTGGAATTGATAAACAGGTCTAAATTTTCAGGCTAAAATTGAGGCTGAATTTCAAATAAACAGATCTATAGTAAACTTTCTGGCCAAAATCGCGATTGCTCCAGTCCACTTCTCTCACTCATAATTCACCCTAAGGTGTTGACGTAAACAAGGCAGGTGCTACTGAGATCCCTGGTAACCTCCTTTGTTGAATTAGTAGAGACAGATGTAGTGCTGGAGGACTGTAGTGTGGCAAGTGTGCTTCCCTTACACAAAGAACACAATAGAAAAAGTCTAGGAAACTATAAACTTGAGAATCAGACATTGACAGTGGGGAAACTTCAGGATTAATTAGTAAAGATGGGACAGTTGCATTCTTAGAGGAGAAGTGCTTAAAGGATGGGAACCAACATTCATATATTGTAAGTGTAATGTCAGACTAACTCATTTGAATTGGACATAGGGGAATGGATTTTCAAAATCCTAAGATTGACGCAAGCCCCAGGTGCAGCAAAGGTATGAGGCACTGGACTTGAAGCAATCTAATAGGATGTTCTACCCTATGCAGCAGTTGATGCAAGCTAGATCATCTTTTTGTGGTCTAGCTTGCATAAATCCAGCAGTCCATTTTCACAGAGCATCCACCAGAGATCTAGTGCAGACTGCCATAAAGTGGGTAACTTGTTGCAACTGCACCCAAGCTTTAAAAATTGGGCACAGTTACAGCAAAGGAGTATGGTGCATGGAAAGGGTTAGATGCCAAGCTTGATGCAAGCCCTGTGCCACCCTTTGAAAATCCAGCCCACTATATCTTGATTTTAGCAAATGCTTTGACCTGCTGTCACATGTAAGAGTATTCAAGAAGGTACTCAATCTGGGGATAGGGAAAGAAATAACTGGATGAGCCAAAAACTGGCTGATGAATAGAGCCCAGAGGGTGGCCATAAATGGTAATTGTCTGTGAACAGGGCAGTGACAAGTGGGGTACCACTTGAGTCAATCCATGTGCTACTCCTGTTTAATCTATGTATCTGTGATATAAGAAAGGGTATCCAGATCAAGGTAAGCTTGTTTACAGAAGATAGCAAGCTGTGCTGAATAAGCAACAGTAAAGAAAAGATTAACATTATGATACAGGATGCGAGGAGACCAGAGAACTGGTCCAGTATTTGGCAATTGAAATGCAATGCCTAAACGTGCAAGGCGAATCATAAAGGAGGGGAAATACTGTTAACAGTGTACTGTCTTGATTGGACACTGGTAGAAAGCATGAAGGAGAAAAGACCTGTTAGTGATGACCAAGAACAACCTAAATAAAGCTGCTTAGTGCAGCATGGAATATGGGAGGGCTAACAGAATTTTAGGGTGCATGAAAGGGTTCAACACTGTAGACAGAGCAAGTCTGTCCAATCTAAGAAACTGTGCATCCACCAGGGGAACATATGCTGAACTCTAAGAGGGAACATTTAGAAAGGACATTAGGAGGTATTACTTCAAAAATCGGTTGATGGGTGGAACACATTTCCTGACAAGGTTGTTGAGTCAAAAGAATTGTCAGCAATCAGGAGGAAGTGGGGCATATGTAAAACTATAAAGGAGTTGTCTGACCAGAAGTGGAGGTAGGACAAGGGGTTTCTGGGAGAGAGGACTGAGACTGGAGTGTATCCAAATAGAGAATCTTGATCCAAACTGGAGAGATTGTTCAGGTGTTTTCTCTCCATGATTGTTCTCTGTTTCTAAGAGGAAAGTAAGTGAAGGGACTGGGCCCTTGAGAACAGGGATGGGGAAGGAACCTTTGAGAGAGACACGTGATTGCTGAGATGCTGAATGAATACTTCATTTCAGTGTTCATCTAAGGACCACTGGTGGGGAAAGGGGGCTCACTGAGAGGGTCAATAGCATTAGGGATAACTACAATGCAGCCCTTATATATCATGCCTGTCCAAATAGCTATCTGGCAAAGATCAAGCCAGTTAAGTTCCCAGGGGCAGATGGGATGCACACTAGGATCATGGTAGAGTTAAAAGAACAACTAGTGTGGACACCTGAAATATGAAGTCAGGAAGCTGTCCTGATTGGTGTGGTGCCAATGGACTGGAAAGTAACCAATATAGACCCCATCTTCAAGATGGGAGCATGGTCATACCCAGGTAACTACAGACCATTCAGCCTGATGGTCAGTGTTGGGCAAGGTCCTGGAGGCCACAATCAAGGACAGAATAATAGAGCACTTGGCTGAGACCAAGGTTCTTATCCCCTCACAGCATGGTTTTATTATATATTGATCATATCAAAAGAACCTGATTGCCTTCTTCAAGGGATTTATCAGGGAAGTTGAAAGGTGCAGGACTGTGGAAGGAGTCTATATAAATTACAGCATGGCCTTTGACACTGCAGCACATGACAGGCTGTTAAGCAAAGTAAACCAATGCAATACATATGGGAACTATACAAGATGGTATAACTGGCTTGGGCAGGCAGCAGAGGATGGTTGTGGACAGGTATCACTCTCAGTGAAGAGGTTTACTCAGTAGTGTCGATCATGGAATGGTACTGGGACACTACTCTTCAATCAATCAATCAATCAAAATCTTTATTTATCCAGGCGAACATCATTGAGTGAGGCTCATTTGCAAGATGGACCTGGGTATAACAAGGTCACATACAAAGAAAAAGGAAAAATCATGCATAGGTGTATATATATGCATACAAGATCAAAAATGTACAAACAATACATAAAGCACATGGTGCAACAGATAATAGACATACATAGGGAATATCGTAGGTTAACTATATATCAATTTCAGTACATAAGGCACAAGATGCAGCAGATAATACGTATACATAGGGGAAAATTATGAGATAACCATATATCAATTGCAATATCCATATAAAACTATGTAGTGGGGTGAGAGCCAATGGAGCCAATTTCTAGTATTGTATGAGGGCATATACATCATGGGGCAGGGAAGAGAAGAATGGTGGGTGAATGGTAGTAACTGATTGGAATGAAGTTAAAGTCTTAGGGAACAGACCTTGGAGCCAGGATCAGGCAGCATTACGCTAGAAGGATGAAGGGATAGGCATAGCTACCACACAGATTAGGCAGGCATTGCAGGATTAGGATCAAGGGAGGCAATTACAGGACTCCTTAATAAGATGAGAGTAAAGGGTCTTGAAAGTGGTAACGCTGACAGGAGTACTCGGCTTCAGTGCTTTCTGAAGATTGTTCCATAGGGAGGGCAGCACAAAGCTTATGGCCGCCCTACCAAAGCATGATTTGACTTTGGGGATTGACAAGGAGACAGTTGTGGAGCTCCTCAGGGAATATTTGCCTAGCTGATGTATGGGGAGGCAGTCAACAATGTATTTGGGGAGCTTGTTAGAGAATGCTCTAAGAGTCCATAGAGCAGCATTTTTATTCAATCTATACTGGAGGGAAGCCCAGTCCATGGCTGCATAGAGTACACAGTGGTGCGTAGTGAAGGGAAACCCTGTAATAAATCTCAGGGCTCTATGATGTAGTGTGTCCAGTTTTGAGAGGAGAGAGGCAGGACAATGACTGTATAAGAATTCTGCATAGTCAATCAGGGAGAGAAACGTTATTTGAATCAAACATAATTTGGCATCCTTTGTTAGGTAGTGGCTGATCCTAAAAAAAAAGGCATAATCTTCGTCGTAGTTTTTTAATAAGTCCTCTACGTGCTCTATAAATGAGTCTGTGATCCAGTCAAACTCCTAGATATTTGAATTTTGCAACAAATTCCAATTTTTCTCCTAGGATTGTAGAAATTTGTGGCACTAGTCCTATGTCGACCGGGTTAGCTGCACGAATCAAAGGAGAGAAGAACATTGCTTTGGTTTTCTTAGCATTGAGCAAAAGCTTTTTGTCTAGGAGCTGTTTTTGTAGTAAGTTGAATTCAGCTTGTATGTCATTACAAGCTGCTTCTGGGGTTGACAGGCTCAAGTAAAGTACAGTATCATCCACAAACAGATGAATGTTGGCCCTGATTATAGAGACATCAATGTTGTTGATGGATATAGCAAACAAAATAGGACCTAATATAGATCCCGGAGGAATGCCTCTTAGAAGTGGTTTGAGGGTTGAGAATTCACCTTCCGCCTTTACTTGCTGGAGATGATCAGAGAGGTAGTTTTTAAACCATTTCAGGGACAGAGAGTCCAGACCTATTGCTTGCAAGGAAGAGAGTAGCAGACTATGATCAACCATGTCAAAGGCTTTGCTTAAATCTAAGAGTACAGTACAGACGTAGTTTCTATTATCCAGTTCTCTTTGCCAATCGTTTGTCACCTTTGCAAGAGCTATAATAGTGCTATGTTTTGCTCTAAAGCCTGATTGGACAGGATTTATGAGATCCATATCTTCTAGGTATATCCTTAGCTGATTACTTACAATTTTATCCAGAAGTTTGGACAGGAAGGGGAGAATGGAAATAGGCCTATAGTTGTTGATATCATTGGGATTCCCCGACTTAAACAGGAGAATGACATGTGCCATTTTCCAAATGGATGGTATGATCCACTGGGATAAGGAAAGGTTAAATAAGTGAGTAATAGGTGCAGCTGTCTCGTGTAATGCCACTTTCAAAAAGTAGGGATGAGAGAGAGTCTGCACTTTTCTTTGTATCCAGCTTCAATAGCATATCTTCTACTTCTTTGAGAGAGGTAGGATGCAGGGAGAATCTTGAGTGAACGACACAAGGTTCCTCATCTTGGTCACCAAGCTGTAGGCGTAGTAGGTTTGCAAGAGAGTTATCAAATGCTAGGCCTGCAGTCGCAAACTGGTTATTAAAGGAATCCAGGATTTTCAACCTGTCACTAATAATATCAGTGCCAGAGGTAGTCTTGTCTGGTAGGGAGTTTCCCGGCATGTGGCCAGATAGATTCTTAAATGTTTTCCAGGATTTAGATGGATTCTTGGTGGCATCATCAAATTCAGTGTGATAATAGGTTGCTTTTGCATCTCAAATCAGTTTGGTGCATAGATTTCTAGCCTTTCTGAAATGGCACCAATCTGTATGGGTCTGAGATTTTCATGCATTTTTCCAAAGCTTGTCCCTCTCTAACAGTGCAGATTTAAGATCTGGAGTGAACCATTGGCAAGGTTTTTTGGAAATGCAGACTTTTTTTATGGGAGCATATTTGTTTAAGGCCCCTAAGATTATTTCATCGAAAATGTCATAGGCCAATTGCATGGTTTTTCCAAGTAGAAATCTTGCCAATGCAGGGAATATTTGAGTTCATTTATGTAAGGAAGTAAGTCAAAATTCCACCTAGATCTCTTGTCTTCAGAATTTTGGAGAGGATGCTGGTTTATTGATGGACCTTACACAGGCGGTGAAGCAGTGATCACTGTCACTGAAGAAGGTGCCAGCATGAGAGAAGAGGTGTGGTTTACTTACTAGGATGACATCTAGTAGTGAACTTTTGCCAGGGTTCTTTTTGTTGACATGTGTTGGCTCATTGATAAGTTGCTTTAGGCCATGTGTATCACAAAAGGCAGATAGGGGTGCTGAGGCATTAGATAGCCAGTCGAGGTTAAGGTCCCCGAGGATAACTGATTCAAACATCCCTTTGCCCAGGATGGTATTGAGGTGCGTTAGGAGCTGTAATCCTGCTGAGGGTGGTCTATAGCACCCTATTATACACAGTGACATTTGATTTGATTACTCTTCAATGTCTTCATCAGTTATCTGAAAGCTGGGATCTCCTTCCAGCAAATGAAGTAGGTGGATGACACTAAACTGGTCAGGGTCGTGGATTCCCTTGAGTGTGAGGAAGCATTTTAGAAGGGTCTGAAGTAGCTGTACAACTAGTTTGAATCATGGAATCTCACATGTAGTAACACAAATACAAGGTGCTGAACTTAGAGATGAAAAACAGACATAGGACCTACACTCTTTTCTTGTAATCCCAGAAGAAAAGTACATTGGATCATCACAAAGATTTTTTTTTTGCAAACTTTATTTTCAAGTGTTCAGCAGTGACAAACAGAGAAATAATTTGATCATACTACAAGGTTACCATTAAAATTTAACAACAGTAGATCAACATATTGGCATTTCATTTGATTAAACTTGATAAGACCTACATAGAGTCATCTGGTCAGATCATTGCACCATCAGGTTCAGCTTCAGAGCCCCCAAATGTATCTTCCCCTGTGGAAATGGTTCAATTCCACCCTTTGAATGGATTACAAACAGAGGGATTGATGGTGGAACTGGACATTTCATCTGTGATTGACACTTGCGCTGACAGCCCAGAGATTGCTGTGGTGGCCTATAATAGGGCTATTGTTGAGCCTCTGGACCACCTGGTGCCAGTCTATATATGCCCCTTCATTTCTCATCTTGGCTTGCCATGATTTGATGTGGAGCTGAGAATGTTGAAGACTAGGGAGCAGAGGTTGGAGAGGCATCAGAGGAAGACCAGGTTTGCAGAGGACAGACTCATTCTGATTACTCATTATTATGAGTATCAGAATGCAATCATGCAGAAAAAGGCAGCTTTTATGTCTGGGATGACTGTAGCTGGGAAGAACCAACTGGCTCAGCTCTTTTAGGTTGTAGACTGGCTATTACATCCTGCCTGTCTGAAATCCATCAGAGCAGTTTTGGCTAACACGTGTGAGGAGTTCACTCAATTCTTCTCAGACAGAGTGTCCTCTGTGAGGGCTGTGATTTCTCCTAGCGGAATACAATCCTCCGACAGTGGCGACTCTCGGGTGGATGGATGAGCTTGGTTGCCTTGGGGAGAGTTCCAGCCAGTGACAATAGTGGAGGTCTGTGGGGTGATCTCTGAGCTCAGACTAATGTTCTATGACCTTGACCTGGGTCTGACATGGCTACTAGTTGGCTACATCGAGGTTCTGGGTCCGGCATTTGCTGAAATCATCGGGAGTTCCTTGTCAGATGGGATTTTTCTGGAGTCTCTTAAAACAGCTCTGGTTAAGCCCCTGCTAGAAAAAACATCACTGGACCCCGATGTCTTGGCAAATTACCAGCCTATATAGAACTTCACCTTTCTGGGGAAGGTTCTTGAGAAGGTGGTCATGGAACAGCTCAAGGGTCACCTCATGGACTTCCATATCTACGAACATTTCCAATCCTGATTTAGGGCCGTGCATAGCATGGAGACCACGTTGATTAGGGTGCTTAATGACCTGCTCGGGGCAAAGGACAGAGGAGAGTGAATGATTCTCATTCTCCTTGATCTTTCTTCAGCATTTGGCACTGTGGACAATGGGGTGTTATTGGACAGGCTGAGGGAGTATGTAGGACTCACTGGCAAAGTCATCAGCTGGTTTCAGTCATTTCTCTGTGGCAGGTCTCAGAGGGTGGCATGGGGGAATTATTCCTCAGCCCCAATGGACCTGCCCTGTAGAGTTTCCTAAGGTTCTGCCCTTTCCCCATGTTGTTACAGTGCATATGCTGCCCCTGGGTGAGGTGATAAGGTGGTATGAGCTTAGTTTTTATTGGTATATTGATGACACTCAGCTCTACCAGTCCTTTGCACCAGGAAGATCAGACATGGTTGATGTGCTAAACGAATGCTTGGCCAAGATCTGGGCATGAACATCGAGGAACTGGCAGGGACGTAACCCGGGGAAGACCGAGGTACTGGTAGTTGTGTCAGGTCAAAGGGTAGGACTGGGGGCCTCTGGCAATAGGTTGGGGCTGTTTATTGGCCCCACCAAACTGAAGGCTGCTGTAAAGGTAAAAAATGTCCGTGTTGTTCCAGATAACAAGCTGACACTTGATGCTCAGGTGTCAGCAATTGTCCCAACCAGGTTCTATCATCTCTGGAACATCATCCGAATGAAGTCCCTTATCCCCCCCACCACAATGACTAGGCCACACTGGTGCATGCTTTTGTAACCTCGAGGATAGACTATTGTAAGGCACTGTACTTTGGGGTCAGAGCTGGTGCGATGCGATGTCTGCAGTTTTTGTAGAATGCTGCAGCCCGGTTGTTAACTGGACACTCGAGGCTCAGTCACATTATACCAGTGTTGCTTGAACTGCATTGTCTACCGGTGTGCTAGTGCATCACCTTTAAAGAAGGCCTTCTGACCTATAAGGCCCTACGTGGTTTGAGTCCTGCTATCTAAAGAAGCTCCTCCATCCCTACACCCCATCTCATTCTCTCAGGTCAGCTGGAGAGGCCCTCCTGGAGGTCCCCCGGGAAAGATTAAAATGTTTCAGGGACCAGGCATTTGAAATAGCAGCTTCAATCCTCTGGAATTCATTGCTGGGGTGCCTCTGAGAGGTGACCTCAGTAGATATCTTTAAGAAATGGTTGAAGACCTTCATGTTTGAGCAGGCATTTGGAACCTAATATAGTCACTGATATAGTTAATGGCTCATCAAATAGTTCAGTAATTAGCCTGTTTTTAGATTTTTAGTGGGTATATAAATTTTATGGATTTATGTTGACTGTTATGTACTGTCTTGCATGTCTGTATTTTTATTCTAAGGGCACCCTGAGCCTTCGGGGGAATGGCACCCAGTACAAATAAACTCTACAACTACTACTACTACTACTTCATTCATTCATTCATTCCCTCAGCTCTGTGCAGCATCAGCTGTCTACTAAGTTTACCAGAGCTGGGATTTGGAATTCCTTGAAATAATGTCCTTCTCCAGGTGTGGATCATTGGCTTCCAGATAGCCTCAAACATTTTCCTTTCCACATTTGCCCTCCATTGTGCTTTTTCCAATTACATACAGTCCAGGAAGTTTATTAGCCAGTTTCTATGGGGGAGAGTTGACCCCAGTAATGCTTTGCATTATGGTGGTATGTGTAATTTTGAAGTTCTTTGAAACTTGACTTTATTGCCAATGCCCTTTTGGGTAACCCTTGCCTCAGTGCTTCCACACTAATGTTCTTTGTCTTTCAGCTTTTTTTTTCCTTGTTTGAGTGCTTACTATGACCCTAGAGTAACAACCCTGTCCTTCCCGCTGCATATTAATCTTATCCTTTGTCCTCCTCTCCCCATATAGGCCCGATCCTGCCCTCACCCCAGACACAGCCCAGAAACACAAGCACTCCCTACTGGAGCAGGACAAGCTTACCGGGTGCCTCAACTGCCCCGCCTGCCCCAGCCAGCCACCCACCCACCCAGGGGCATCCCTTAATTTATAGGCCCTCCCTCTTGACATCACTTCCTGCCTGCTGAAATACTAAGTCCCCACTTTTCCATTTGCAGGTTATACCTGTCAGCCACCAGAGGGACCCACACACTCCTACCTCAGGCTACACTACCTGTCTTCCTCCCCCCTCGACTTTCTGGAACCTCTCTAACCTCCTGTGCCACTTCTGTCCTCTGCAACCCACACCTACCCCTGCCCACACCTCTCCCAGCACTGAGCTTCACAGTTTGCCCTACATCCTGACTCCTTACTGCACCTCCGAACCTACACCCAGTAACCACTAGGAGTCGCTATTTCTCACCCTGTTTTTGGCCCAACCCAGCCTGCATCAGGCTCCTAGAATGTGGATAACTGCTCTCAGCCAGGCACTTTTTTAGCTGCCCTGGTAGAGACTCAAACCTTGTACCCTGCACACCATAGTCCATGTCACTACCACTAATCCAAAGTGGTATCCACACTTTCTGGAAGACAACCTAAATACTTCTACCCTCTACCCTACTGCTACCACAAGATCCATGGTAGTCCACCTCCTCCTAAATTGCCTCCACCTCATGTACCTTCTAGTACCCTTGTCCCAACAGCCAGTCATCTCCCCAGGCTCACTGGTATCAGCGCCAACAATTCTCCCTGACATAGTTCGTTTGCACCCTACACTGTCCATGTGCACTGCCCCACAGCACCCATCCTTTGGGTACCTCCCCACCACCTACCCAGGCACTCTTTGGTGGCTAATCATTCTCACCCTCCCAGCCTGGCAAACCCTACCCATTCCCTGTTTCCTGACGGTCCCCTCCCCATCCCCACATACCCATTGGAAGTCTACACATTACCGCGCCCTGGCCAGAGCTGTGGTCCTCCTACTCTTAACAGGCAATATACATCCTAACCCAGGCCCCACCCAGACTAACCCACCAGGTGGGTCCCCCAGTCTGAGCATTGCCTCCATGAATATATGCAGCTTATTGAAAAAATATGATACCCTCCAATGCTGGGTCTTGCTGCACAAACCAGATGTCATTGCACTGGTGGAAACCTGGCTTTCAAAGTCCACCCCCGACTCCTTTGTCTCCCTCCCTGGCTACTTCCTATTCAGAGAGGACTGTGTAGGCAAACATGGGGGTGGCTGTGCAGTCTATACCAGGGATACACTCACTGGTCAAGCACTTCCTGCTCCGGCCCTTGCTAGTGGGGCACAGGCCCTTACCCTTAAACTTACTCCAGACCCCTCCAGGGCCCCCTTTATCTCACCTCTGCCTACATTCCCCCAAAGAACCAAAACCTGGCACTATTATCCTTAACTGATTATCTTGCCACCCTCCCTCACAAGGCAGAACAAGTCCTTGTGGGTGACCTTAACGTGAACTGGCTCAGTGCCACCTCCTCCACCACCCGGGACTCCTTCGCAGCCATTGATCTGATGCAGCTCATTTCCCAACCCACTAGAGTAAATCCTAAGAGAGGTGCCAGCACTCTCCTAGATGTTATCATCACCAACCGCCCCCAAAAAATCCTGGACATCCAAGTCCTCCCTGACTCACTCAGTGACCATTCCCCTATCCTATTCTGCTGGGTGACCCTCTCACCCTGACTCACAGCCCAGCCCACACTCCGCCGGCATTTCAGAACAGGTGGGTTGAAAAACCTCAAGCAATTTCTTGCCCAGATAAACTGGTCCCCCATTCACCATGCCTCTGACATAGATACTGCCCTTGCCTTCTTTTCCCAAACCTTTAACAAAGCCTGCGACCTCTTCGCACCCCTCACGGTAGCCCAAACCAAAAAACATAATGTGCCATGGATTACTCCTGCCCTATTACAATTGCTCAGGCTTAGGGATAACCTATGACACCTTGCCACAGAAACAGGCCGGATGGCTGACAGACACGCCTACAATGCTGCACGTAGTAAGTGCACTTGGGCCATCTGAAAAGCCAAGGCTGACCACTACCAGGCCACTCTCACCTCCTCCTGGGGGTGTGCCTGCACTTTCTGGGATAATGTCAAACAATCAAATTGGAGTGCACGCTCCCCTTCCCCATCCCAGATCAACATTGACGGCACAACCGTTGCGGACCCAGCAAACATTGCAAACTACCTTAACACATCCTTTACAGACTTGAGCTCTATCCTCTCCAGTAATTTCTTTGACCCGCCACCCTTCCTCCCTGCCCCAGTCCTTCTGCGCCCTTGCTTCTACCTGTGTAGGGTAACTGCCAGGAAGCCAGACCCCACCTGGTCAGAGCATTAAAAAGCAATAGTCCCAGTGATGACTCCCTGGACCCCAGCATTCTCCGTCTGGTACTGGATCAGGTCCTTGCCCCACTTACCAGCCTTCTCAACAAATCCCTCTGCCTGGGGCAATTCCCTACTGCATGGAAAACTGCCATTGTTACTTCCATTCACCAAGGTGGTGACAGGTCCTCTGCCGGGAACTACCGTCCTATATCTATACTCCCACCCCTCTCCAAAGCCCTAGAAAAGCTGGTTGCCATGCAAATCACTGAATACCTGGCCAAACACAACATCCTCTGCCCTGAACAGCACGGTTTCTGTGCAGGACACAGTACCGGCACTGCACTAGTTGAATTCTTAACTTTCCTCCACTCCACTCTGGACTCTGACTCCCTAGCCAGGGCTGTGTTCGTCGACCTCTCAAAGGCATTCGACACAGTCTCCCACCCCCTCCTGCTGGTTGCCCTCTGCCACACTGGCTTCTCTACTGGGCCTCTTGCCTGGTGCACTAGCTACCTATCTTCCCGCTCCCAATGTGTCAGAATTAATGGGACACTTTCCAAAACTTGTCCCATCCAATCAGGGGTTCCTCAGGGCTCCATCCTGGGACCTCTACTTTTCTCACTCTACCGTAACACCCTGCCCAGTGCATGCACTGGGAAAATTCTGCTGTATACAGATGACGCCGTCATCTTTTGCCACCCACCGTAACCCTATCTCTCTCCAGGATGCCCTACAATTATCAGATAACGATGCCAAAACCTGGTTTAAAGAGCACAGGCTGGTCATTAATCTAAAAAAAACAAAAACAATGCTCTTTGCCCACCCCCAAAACAAAGCCAGCAACTTCCCACTCCATATCCTCCCCTGCTCCAAACAACCACTAGAGCAAGTCCACTCCTACAAGTACCTTGGGGTCTCCTTTGACTCAGCCCTCAACTACCACACCCACATTGATGCCCTTGCCTCAGCCATTAATGTGCGGCTAGGTATCTTATACTGCCATAAAAACTGACTCCCCCCTGCTGCCCTCCGTTTAGTGGTTACTTCCTCTATACTATCCCTTGTTGACTATGGCCTACCAGTATACGGTGCTGCTGACATGACCGCCGTCAATAAAATTAGCCTCATCCTAAATAAGGCATGCAGACCTATCACCGGGGCCCCCAGGCTTATGCATTCATGCCAGTTCTATGACCTGGCAAAACTACTGAATCTAGACGAACGTCTACGATACCAAACATGCCTAATAATGAAAAAAACTCTTCTTGGGCTATCCCCACCTGGGCTGACAGCCTCTCTCCACCAAGCCCAACCCTCGGTCTGCACACGGTCCTCCTGCAAGGCCACTTTTCTGGTCCCAAGATCTAGGACATCCCATGGACAAAGGTCCTTCTGCTATAGAGCTCCATCCAGGTACAACTCACTCCCTGCCCCCGTCTTGGATGCCCCCACGATTTCCAAATTCAAAACCACACTTTGCAGCCAACTCTTTAATATGCAAAGCTGCAGCTGTCTATAATTTGAGGCATAGCTCTCTGTGCCCTGACAATGCCCACTGGGCGGCATCCTCACCACACCTCATTTAATTCCCACCCATTGTTGTTTGTACTGCTATTATCCTCTTGCTTGCTCCTACCACCATGCAAGAATGTGCCATTGTAACCAAACTGGCTTATCTATTTACCTGTTGTAGTAACATGTGCTTGCTAATTATGTAACCCATATGCTGTTAACAAAAGTCTGTCATGTGCTTGCAATCTATAGAACCCATATGGGGTAACCAAAAGTCTGTTTATGTATTTGTCCTCAATGTGACAAGGTTCCTTTGGAAATGAGCCTCTGGCTCAAAGGTTGTTTATCAAATAAATAAAATAAATAAATAAATATGTAAGACCAACTCAGGACTGGTTCATTTACAGACGAGGCACACTGATGCGTCCTGGTAGGACGAAACATGTGTCTGTGTCTTTCTGTTTGCACCCTTTGCAAATTGTGTGATAGGTCCTTTGGCACCATGCATTCTTGCTTAAAGCTGAACCAGTCTAAAATTTCATGTTGGTTTGCATATACGTCCCATGATGCTTTGCATTATGGTGGTATGTGTAATTTTGTAGTTCCCCAGCACTTTACTACCACTTTCCTTGCATTCATTATGGCAAGCAGCCATAGGGGACATCTTCTTGGTCCCCCTGATTTTATTTCTGCCCTTAATGTCATTTCCAGCTGTGAGCTGGGCAGTTCGTTCCCCATGACTTTTTTTCCATAATAGTATGTACAGTACTTCCCATTAAAAATCCCGTCTTTGGGCAAACTACAATAATATGCACAATTGTATCCACCTGTCTGTTACACACACACAGCACATTTTGTTGGTGTCAGATTTCATCTTATGCAGTTTCTCAGGGGAAAGGTATGTCCTATGCAGTATTCTGTACTGGATTTTGTGCAATCTGTTAGATGCTACACATGTGCCTGTGTGTTGGATGGCTCTCTGTCACACCTCTGGGGTAACCTCTAAGTCCAGGTCTTCCCCCAAAGACTTTTTGTAGTACTCATTCCTTGGAGGCTGACCCCCTCTAATGAGCTTGTAATAGAATGACAGTGGTCATACATTAGGTTGGGAGTCATGAGGACATTCTCCATCAAGAGAAGAAGGGTCCATGTAAGTTCCCCTGCTTATCTTTTATTATTCCAGTGACACAGAGATAGACAAATAAAGTGTTAACAGGGAAGTTATGCCTCTTCTTTAGATCAGTGATGGTGGCCAACCCTGCCATATAGACCACCTACCCGGTTTAGGCCTAACTGGTCCCAGGTTAATAGACCCTGGTGGACAAACACTGTTTAACCCTTTTGCCCCAGGAAAACTGATGTGAGGGGAGCAAGAGGCAAGACTTTAGGGCCCTGACCCATATAATTGTATGTACCTTCCACCAGGCTCACCCTGTGACTCTCATGATGGGGTTTATAATGTCCAGGTCTACAATTCCTCCTACCTGGGGACTAAAGTATGACTGTATCATAGGGATACCTCCTCACTCCTACTCCTTAATTTTCCTTCACAGTAGTCTCTCTTCCCCCAATTCTGTTCCCAGAAAAATCAAACTAGGAGGCCCAGTACTAATGCTGGACATCTGGCAATACCAAGCCTCCCTTTTTACTGGGCTCCTGCAGGGTGGACAGTCTTATTCTCTCTGGAATAGTGGCACACACTATTTACTTTTCAAAACAATTTCATAGGGAGTTTCTCTGGGATAGCCTGCAAAACATATCATAAAAAAAACACTCACATGGCACCACTCAAATGAAAAATAAAGCAGGTGTAGTTCCCCAGAGTCCTGGTGCCCTCCAAATATGGGCAGCAAGGTGCTTTGGGGCTGGGTAGGCAGGAAGGTGCCCCAGTGTGTAGGGAGGCCCCCTAGTTAAGTACCCCACCCCAAATGTGAAGTTTCAGCTGGGCTCTGTTTTAGAAAAAAGCTTTTTTTCCTGCTTATTTTCCCTGCCTGCAGCTGCATGCTAGAATCCCCCCCATTACCTCATGTGGGCACCTGTTCTTGTGGGCCCAGTCATGAGGGCATGCAGACAGGGATGGGCTCATGAGGATTCCGAGACGAAATCCTCAGCCCGTTTGAATGGTAACAGCCATTTAGCAGTTCTGTGGAGTGAGCAGAGAAGCAGCAGCAGCAAGTGTGAGGGGGAGCGCTAGGCCAGCCAGGGCTAGGCAAAAGAGAAGGGACTCACCCGGTGTCCTGGGGTCCCTCCTGTTGTCCCGGCTGGTTCTCAGCTGATCGCTCCCTCTCTGTTCGTCGGTGGCAGTAGTCCATCGGGTCCTGGTGCTGAATCTGTAGCGAGTGTCATTGGGAGGGGTGGCAACAGCAGCATTAGGCCACCCCCTGCAGGCCCGTAGCATCGGTGGAGGTTCCATTGGAAGGGGCAGCTGCCAGGCTGTCCCCCTTCATCCAGCAGTTGCGGAGTAGGAGATGTTCCGAGACGGGTGGCAGTGCTGGCTGGAGGGGCCAGACTGAAACCGCAGTATTCCCTTTGGGAGGGGCAGCGGGTCAAGGCTGGCCCCTCCAGCCAGCAAGCCAGCAGTTCAAGCGGGGGGTGGTGACAGCAGTAAAAGGTTACCCCTCCAGCAGCATCAGCCCAGTAGTTCAAAGAGACCTGTGGAGGAAGATAGGGCCAGGCGTCCCCAGCACCAGCAGCAGTCCCCAGCCCAGAAGAGAGGGCGGCAGGGTGAGTGGCGGCAGCACCATAGTTGGGTGCTAGCAGCCAAAAAGAAAAATAACTATTTTATTTTTATTTTAAATAAAAACGTTGGCGCTTCCAGTTGCCAGCCAAGGCAGTGACCATGGGGCTAAAGTCAAGGCCCCAGAAGGAAGGACCATCCACAGAGTTGGTCAAAGACTCAGTGAGCCAGGGAAATGTGGGGGTGGGCTAGGACCTGAGCAAAAGACCTCCCATGGTGTGGAGTAACAAGAAGGGCTGCCTTGAGCCAAATGACTGTGGGGGCATGCAAGACCCCAGTAAAAGACCACCCATGGGGCGGAGCTATAAGAAAGCCCCATAGACAGTGGGGAAAGGGGCTGGGAGAATGTGAAATTGATTGACTGCCTGTATGGGCAGTGGTCTTAAAGGGGCAATGACAGTCCACCCGAGTTAAAGTGGCAACGACTGGGCCTTCCATTCTAAAAGGGGCCAGGAACTTTACAAATGAATGGTATCTGTTATCAGATGCCTCATAATGGAATTTTAAGTGGCTTGTGTTAAATTTAAAGGGGCAGGTCAAGTACAAGGCTCCGCTGAGCCATGGAACTGTAACCAAATAACTGTTTGCATGAAAGTGGATTAATGCCTGCTAGCCAATGATGGTCACCAAGAAACAGTGCCACTGTGATTTGCCTTTATTTACATTTTCTGAACTGTTTTATGAGTACATAGAGTGTCTTAGTGCTGATTGCTAGAAATAAAGACACAGACACAGGGTTGCAAATAAAATGTTGATTGTGCCACCACCCTTCGGCCTGCATGTGATCCCAGGAGCACTGACCCTGTTTTCCCCGACCAGCTGTCATGTCCTTGTTTGTCCTTTTGTCCTGGCAGCCCACATGGGGCTATGCTGGGTGACCTTGTGTCCTGGCAGTCCACTTAGGGGCTGCAGCTGGGTGGAATTGGCATGCTTTTTCCTGGAGGGGTGTCATTTCTGGTGGTCTATAGAGACCTTTGTGCCGATGGCTGACTCTGCCTCAGAATAGTCCTGGCCTGTGTCCTGTTGTATGTTTCCCCCATTCTAGGCAGCTGTTTTCCCATCTTGCTTTTTCCCTTTTCCCCGTAAGGCACACAAGGGTGGCTTGCTTAAGGTATTCATGACTGATTCACCACATAGGAGGTAAAGTAAGAATTTAGTGATGTTATTTGATTAGTAGGGTACAGTAATGTGTAGATATCTTATAATTTAGAGTTCTGAATTTAGTAATGTCCTAGTCCTTTATAGTTTTAAAGTGTAGAATTTAGTTTAATGTTATTGTTTAGTCATGTTTAATAAACTTTTACATTGTTCCTTGCATTCAAGTCAGCTTCATGCCTCTCTCCTTGGGTTCCCAGTAGCGGCATTTGAACTAGGGCCCCCTTCCCCAAAATTGTCCCCTGACACCCGCTGGTTGGGCGTCACACAAAAAAGCCACCTCTGGGTGGTTGGCATAGTCAGATTACCTTGTGTTTTCCCCTTCCAGGTTGTAGCTGGGGTGGACCTGTGCCCTGATCCGACCAGGCCATATTGAGAGCAGTCGGTGCCAGGAGCAATACCCTTGCCCATTGCATAAGTACTCACAAAATGTACATGAAAGTCAAACTCCCAATGTTTTCAACACAAGAAAGACATGGCACTGACCCCAGTGCTTTGGATCTATTTATTTATTTATTTTCATTTTGGTATCCAGGTAAGTGCTCTGGCAACAAATGCCTTTTTGTGGCACAACCTGGGGTGCAAGTGGACAGACATTTGTAGTAATATATACAATTATTGAGTACAAGTTTCAAGCTTAATACAGACGGTGCAGAGACAGTGCAATAACTGATTAAGGGCATCACAAGTTACAAGCAAGAAAATTGGTACAGATATTACATGGAGTACAAATGCAGAGGAGATACTAACGATTACACAAAACAGTCATGGATGCTGAATGTAAAGTAACATTTTTTTAGTTTCTTTGTAAAAACAGAGACAGTTGGTGATTCTTTAATTGGGGGATATTGTGCTTCAGAGTGAGAAGGCATGGAAACTGAACCATGTTTGTTAGAAACAGGGGAATTTTGATGTTATTTTTTTTATGTTTTTTTTTTTTCAAAATCTATTTATGCCTCCTTATACACTGGCTCCTGGACCTCTCTCTGAAGTGGTCACTTGGTCCAGGCTTTCTCCTGTCTTCCTGAAGCCTTCAGTCCTGCCCTGTATGGGCCTGTCTCCACTCCACTGCACCTGACCGCTCAACCCCTTAGCTTTGAGCCCTCTGAGGCAGGACTGCTGACTTCTACCTGGTGCTCTATCTAGAATCTAGTGGAGTGGCATGGGGAGGGACAGAGTACCACAGCAGGCTGAAAGGCCCAACATTGGACATGGGGGCCAACCACTGGACCCTCCTTCACCCTCTAGGATCCTGGGCTTTTCCATTTTTCTGTTCTCCCCCCAACGTGGGACATGGAATGCTGTCCAGCACATGACGTGAGTGCATCCGCACACTCCCACAAGATGGCTGCCCAACATTCCCCCTGCATGGTGGTCCCTTGACTGCAGTGCATCCATTCTCCACTGGGCATCACTAGTGTCTTGGGAGAGGAACCCTCCTCTCTCCCAGGAGAGGAGAACAGTCCATCAGACACTCAAATCTCTCCTCCCTGGCCAACCCCTGGTTCCCCAGGCTCGTTCCCGAACCTGGGTCACTGGTGTGGTGCGAGGTAAGGCAGATGCCTCAACCCTCAGCACCACCGAGCCAGCTTATTTTTTTATGTGGATTGAAAGGAGGGCAAGTTGACAAACTTAGGCTGTTCAGCCAAGTAAGTGGGGGAATTTTTGATCATAGCTTTTTTTTTTAATCTGGCAAATGACATGTTGGATTTGAGCTCTGGTAAAAGTGGGTTTAAAGTGTTTAGAGAAAGGCAATGATGCATCTTACTATTACTACCATATGCAAATCTGGCAATCTTGAAGTAAAGAGTGTGCTTCTGTAGCATTGCCTTATTAACAGAATCAGTGACCAATGAGACATAGTCCAATATAGGGAGCAGATTTGCCTGGGCTATCCTGTGTTTGATTTCAGGTGTTACATACGTGCAGATTATGTACAAAGATCCAAGCCTTTGGTTAAGCAGGTTGGTGGTCTTTTGAATGTGAGTATCAAAGGTAAGGATAGAGTCTAAGTGTACTCCAAGATATTTTTATTTTTTTTTGTACACCCCACCTCGACCTCAGCTCCTACCTACCATAGCTACCTCGCTAGCTCCCAGGGACTTACTTTAATCTCGGTCCCTGATATCTCCAGGCTTGCCCCCCAGGGTGGGGCCACCACATCATCAGGATTTCTGCATTGATGGGAGAAGGTGCTGGAAGGAGAACCCACCAGCATTGCCTCCTTAGCTTGCATCCCAAGGCAGTGTGTGAAATCCAGTACCGGCTATAGCAGACATTGGGATAGGTCAGGTCCCGTAAGTGTCACGGAAGGCTTAGCGAAACTGGGTGAGTGAGCAGGCTTCATTAGCAGCAGCTGTATTTCTTTGATATTTTGACCCACGAGGGCAGGAATGTGCAATGATGTCCTGCATCTGCCCCACCCCCCATACATACTGGTGCCAATGCTGGAGTATCCCCAGCCTCTGCTAGGGGTTTCCATTGAGCCAGGCACTCTACCCCCTCCCTCCAGGAGAAGGAGAGCAGTCCTTAGGATGCTCAATCCTTCTCCCGCAGCCAACTCTCTGACATTCCCGGGTCCATTCCCAAACTAGGGTCATCAGCATTGCAGTCGGGCACCCTGCCCCTGTGCCAGTGGGCCAGCTCTCTAAAATATTTAACAGCTGACTTGTTCCAGACAGGTGAAGTTGTCTGCCTTAATGTAACACTTTGGGGCTGAGTTTTTTAGATTGTAGTTAGAACCAAAGAACATTGACTGGGTTTTTGCTAGATTCAGGACCATTTTTTCTTGAATGAACTATTCCTGCAAATTTGTGAAACTTTTTCCCAGTATGTGGTTGATTTCATTGATGTCTTTGCTGTGTGTGCATAGAACTGTGTCATCAGCATAGGGAAAAGTATACACAGGTTTACAGATCATTGGCAGATTGTTGATGAAAATTGAAAAAAGAAGTGACACCAATATTGAGCCTTGAGGGACCCCACTGCAGATTATATTAATACTAGAGACCACATTGCCAATTTTCACCATCTGCTTTCTATGGATCTAGCATCACCCTTCATCAGGGAGCATGGCTCTGCATGCAGCTGTGCTTACATTTATTATATAGTATTAAAGGTACAGGCAATGAAATTTGTTAAGACCAGCACAGCAAAGCTGCTTAGTGAAATGGCAAACAAATTTCAACATTAAACAAAGTAAAGACTATCCTCCTATTTAATTTCATATAGTGCTCCCATGGAACCTAACAAATGTGAGGTGTGACAGTAATAATAATAAAATGCATAAGTAGGCTGATTAGCAGATAGAGGGTGGAGAGGAGGTGAAAAAAATTAAATGGAAAGGAAAGTGATGGAAACATGGGGAAGACCTAAGGACCCAGGGACACAAAGGGGAGGGATAGAAAACTGAAAACACAAACTGCAATCACAAAAGCTACTATAAGCCAAACAGATAACATAGTTCTTATCAATATAAAAATATCTATCAAAGTCCATATAAAACAGTGACTGAGTAATCCAAACATTTGTTTTTCAAATATCTGAAAAGAAAAAAGGGGGGGGGGGATTAATCACATTAGTGATCATACATCAGTACCAATTGGAGCAAAAACAACTATAAAAACAAGGCAGTTTATCAACTGAATCATATAAACTCTGTGATTTTAAGGCTTGCAAACAGCAAATCTATTTGGTTTCTTGTTGCAAAAGCTTTCTCCATTTGTCACATCTGTGGGGATGCAATGTTATGTGTTCAATGCCCATGAATTTTTAACAAGTTTGAATTGCTATTATGGTACTAGGCAAAGTGGGTACCTACTGAGTGTTGGGAGATTCCCTAACTATTGAACAGACATGCTCTTGAATTCTTTCTTTTAAAGCACGTATAGTACAATGCACATAAACTTTTGGACAAGGGCATTGCAAAAATGTATGCAACAAATTTTCTATTACAGGTGCTGAATTGTTTCACAGAAACTGTTTTAGAAATAGTGGGATGACGAAAATTTCTATCCTGAATGCATACGTAACAGTCATTAAAATTGCCACATTGAAAGCTTCCATTGGGATGCAGTGGTATAAATTGCTGGTCACAAAGTAACCCAAGTTCTCCCCTCTTTTGTAAGAGATTCTGGGTTTATCCCCCACAGACTCCCTGAGTGCTGGATTGTCATGCACAGTTTCAATTTGACAATATTTGTGAATTACACTGGCTATTTTTGGTGCCAACCTGTTAAAGGTTGTTACTAAAGTGACCAGCTATTCAATAGATGTGGTATGGGCCTTTGATTCAAAAGTATGTTGTGATCTAATTGTCTAGATTTTTCAAATGCTTGATTCAGAATGTTTTCTTGATAACTCTTAGCAGTGAATCTTTGCCTGAAATCCTCTGTCTGTCTCTCAAAGCTTTCTACATTGGTACAATTCTGACAAAGAGAATTAATTACCCATAGTGTATTCTTTTTTTCAAGTGCATCGGATGTGTACTTGAGGAATGTAAAAGACTGTTTCCTGATGTTTGTTTCCTGTAAGTTTCATTTTGGGTTGGAAAATCATTTTTGCCTGTCAGTTGAACATTTAAGAAAGTGATGTTATTTTTATCAAGCTCAGGCAGTTTGCTTTCATTTAAGATATCAACAAACGCTAATGCTGAATGGGTATTCCCTCACGAGACAATCAGAATGTCATCAATAAATATGCCCCACAAATGAATGTGGAGCAGATACTGGTTCCTTTCATGGTTGAACACAATGGGCCTCTCCCAGCAATCCAAGAGAAGATTTGCATAAGAGGGGCCAATCATAGTGCCCATGACGGTGCCACAGGTATGCAGATAGAATTTTCTACGAAAGACAAAGAAGTCACTAAATAAAATCATCCTTGTAACTTCCAGGATGAAGTGCGAAGGAAAATGTTGTGCAAGTGGACAATGGGTAAGGGTTTTTTTCCTAATCCATAATCCCTAGGTCGTGGTGAATGCTAGTGTACAAGCTAAGAAGATCTATAGAAAGATGTACAAAATCAGACAACCAGATCAACCCCTCTAGATTGGGCAAAATGTGCATTGCTTCTCTACTTATGAGTTTTTTAACAACAGCAAGTTATTTAAGAAAATAATCTAGAAAATTAGACATTTTCTCCATTAGGGAACCTTGGCTTGATATGATCTTCTACTAGGGGGTTGGTGTGGACATTACCGATTTTCAGTGCAAAGGTAATGTGACCACCCTCTACTGATGGACTGTGATGGGCATTGCCAGCAGAATACCTTATTCTGGTCGTAATCCAGCAGCCCTCTATGCACTTAAAAAACTAGACACCATAGAGATGAAGGCAGCTGGAAAGGGTGGTAAAATCATTGTCCTCAGCAAATGTTAATATGAACAATACATTTACCAACAGCTGGATAATGTGGGGAGCTGCAGGAGACTATTGGAGGATCCAATGAAGGACTTAAAAAGATGAATAGACTCTTTTTTTACAAGATGCTTTATCAAAGGGGAAAATGATCAAAGCTGAATTGTCTTACATGCAACTATACCAACTATATATGTCTTAACAAAAATCCATAAAGACCAGACGAACCTGGAGAAAATGTCTAATTTTTAGATTATGTTCTTCTGCTTTCTTCTTGGTGGGGCTTGCCTCCCAGGGTCTGATGTGCCCTTTCCACCTCAGAATTATGCCCTGTGGTATCTATATCCAGTTGCTGTTATCAGCCAGCCTGTGATGAATTTCTCAGGGTTTCACTCCTCCAATTAAGCCAGGAGCCCCATTATACATATATTGGAGTGGCAGGACAGATTCTCCCGATTGTCAGTTTTAGCTCTCAGCTCTCCAACCAGTTGTTTGAGCTGATTCCTTTCTGTCCCCACTCCATGTGATGGTCTTTGACCATGTTGGATCACTGTTCCAGCTCAGTGATTTGAGCCATATGCGAGGTGGCAGTTTCACTGAACCCTTCTACTGTTTCTTGACTATGGGCCATTTGCACATTGATATTTGTGAAGCCTACCCACATTGCAGTTCTCATGGCAGTTATTGAGATTTGAATGATGCTCTCTGCTTGGCAGGCTTATTGTTTGAGTCTTACCACTCAGCTGCCATGCTGCCAGCCTTCGCTCTTGTCTCTGGCTGATAGTTGGACTTATCTGTTGCTCCAGAACTTATCGTGTTTGCTTCTTTCAACTTTTAGACATTATTCCCTGTTCAGCTGGACATTTGCTTGTATTTTGTTTGGGTAGCTGCACTGATGGCACCAATGGAAGGAGGATTAGGAGTGCTTGAGGGACAGATCTGCCTGCTGGCATCCACCATGTTTGCCAATTCAGCCATGCCCTACCCCCCCCCCCATAGACAAGGTGTTGATTCATGAAAAGCAGTATATGGCCACTGTAAATACGGTTGGCATAATATTGGGGTACATCAGAAAGTAGTGACCAGCAGAGCAGAGGAAGCTATTCTGATAATTTAAACAGCCCTGGTCTGGAGACACTTGGAGTACTGCATGCAGTTTTGGTCTACTCAATAGGTAAATTACATTGAGGAACTGTACAGGGTGAAACACAGAGCCACCAAAATGACTAGTGGTGTTGGGGACAAAGGCTATGAAGAGAGGCTGGAAGCCCTTAACATGTTCTCCCTTGAGAAGATATTGCTGCAATGGGACACAATATCAGTCTTTAAGGAAGTCAAGGGTAAAGACAGGACAGACAATTCAGAGATGTTTGATCTGGTGTCTTGCAGTAGAAGGCTGAGTATGCCCTGCAGCTGATGGATAAAATTCAGTGATAATGTTAGCAGGCACTTTTTTCCCTACAGGTAGTGAACATATGGAGTGGCCTACCAGCATAAGCAGGGACATGAAGACTGCTGAGGTCTTTAAGGAGATTCAGACAACTGTCTGCATACCAAGGCAATCATTGGGCACTCTGCATAGTAGAGTGGCTTGGTTTTGGAAAACCCTATACATAAATATGCATTTACATAGCTAACTTCTTTCATTCCTGCTGTGAAGCAGGGGTGGGAGGTTGGACATGATGGATTTAATGTAGTGTCCCTTCTGACTTTAAATGACTATGTGACAAGGTTATTTTCTTCACCCAGTAGTAAACTATCAGGACAGGTGTAATATTCACAGGCTGCATCGTGGCTATTCTTGTTGTCATGGGTCATCCATGTGATCATCCCCTCCCTTAGAGCTGTTTCATGAACACCAAGTCAAAGCATCCATTCAGCATTATTTAACATTTCAGACATTATCCCTAGCTCCATCATTTGTTCCTCCCTTTCCCTGTTTTCTGGTGCCAAAATCCCTTCTTCCCTTACCTCCTTCCATTTATGTACTGGACAGAAGGTTTTGATTCATCCAGCATCCACACCCTCCTTGGATATACAGTACCAGATGGATGCTAGGGAACTTTTTCATTGAGCTCAAATACAGTAACAAGGGGGCACTCACTTGAAATAGAGGTGGGGATTCAAAAAAGATGTGCCTAAGCACTGTTTCAGGGAGAGAGTGGTGGACAATTGAAAGAAGCTACCAGAAAACATGGTAAGGGCAAAATAGATAAACAGTTGCAAGCAGGGATTGGACAGGCACATGCACTTAGTCAGAAAAGCATGGCATAAATTAAGTGGCAGACTAGTCATTACGGTTTGAAGAGAGTGGACATGTAGGGTGGGCAGACTGAATGGACCAGAAGGCATTTTTTTTACCAACAATGTCAATGTAGCTAAGGGCCTAATACAAAACAGCATCCTGGATATGCTAGACATGAATGTATCTGGTCATGCAGCCATGCACCCTGGGACTGGGTGGGGACAGCCACAATTCAAAGTCCTGTTCCCCCACCCTCTGCACACAGAGACATGCATAGAGGCAGTGCTGGTGTGTTGTGTCCTGGATTGCCAGGCATCCAATCAGATGCCTAGATCGGCTTTCTAGTGGATAACCCCCCAGCATAGAGGACCACAGGATGGTGGAGAAAGGACTGATCAGGCCCAGGAGACTGCTGGATGGAAGGGTGGAAGGTGAAGTGTACATACCATAGCAGCCCCACAGGGTGAGTAGAATTCACTCCCTCTGCTGGTTACACATGCTGTATTTACAGTACTGTGGATTGGGCACATGCACGTCACTGCCCTTTTGCCCACCCTCAACCTGGCTGGACGCAGAGCACTGAACAGAGATGGCAATTGGGTGTGGAACAGACATGCAAGCAGGGCTATGGATGCTTTAGGGTACTCCAAAGGTGTGCATCCTGCATGTAGAGGGCACTCTGTGGCCTTTCAATGCCCCCTAACTCATACAGAGTTGCTGTATGGTCTGTGTTGATTAGGACCATAGTACCTCTGTATGGATTGCTCCTTTCTCTAGGTACATTGCCAGAGTCTGTACTTCACTCATTCAACCATTGCTCCATGCAGGAAGCCAGCTCAGCCAAGCTACCATCCTGGTCCAACAAGACCCCTCCAACTTACACACTGTCCTAACAATGGAGTTTGTAACTATTAGTACTTTCTTAATACTCTCCCAGCCATTTCTGGGATGCACTGTGACTGGTTGGGTGTCGTGATACCTGGATAACCCCAACCAACCCTTGTTGCCTGTTGACTCACTCAGCCTTGCAAGCCAGATGTTTATACTAATATTTCTGTCTCCTGACCGGTCCTGTTACCTCCCTTCTGCATTCTGATCCACCCAGTCCCTTTCACTACTGATCACTGTCCCTGTTACTCTCAAATATACTCTACTTATCCCTGCCAGATCCCTTGCTAGGTGTCTATGCCCTTTTTATCTCTCCCCATTCTCCTCATCTGTCTTGCATGCTCCCTGCACCCACATGATATTTTCAACTGTAACCTAAGCCTGACCAATTTCCTCTTTAGACCACTGGCCAGCCCAGAATAGCCACAGAAGTGTGCTCCCTGCCTGTACTAGGTTGTATGGTGTACATCACACAGTTCTGGCAGCACACTACAGTATGTGCACTTCTGTATTTATTTATTTAAACATTGATAACCGGGAAAGGCACACTGAGCCAAGACTCAGTTCCAGGTGTGACCCGCTTCTGTCTGTGTCCTGGACACTATCCTCTGCCACATCCACTTTCAGTTTCTCTCCAGGTTTCCATCTCTCCTCGCACTGCCCCTACAGCACAGTTAATTATCATTTTAGATTGGAAAAAAATCTTACCCAGAGCAGGACCCACTTTCAGTGGCTGCAGATGTCCCCTTTTGCACTGAGCATTCATTATGGTGTTCCTCGTGTGGCCATAACAGCACTTGCAATATACTTTCATCCTCTCTGGCAACCTACACTGTTAATTAAGGAATACTCCATGCTCTGGTGTGTGGCAAAAATGTAATAACCAAATGATCTGAGTGGTTTCTGAGGCCTGAGGCTCAGATTTGGGTCTTTAACCACCCAGACAGTGAGTTTATTACAGCATTGACTCACACCCAGAGTGTATTGTTACACTTATAATATTTGTAAACTGGTCAAAAGAATTATAATAACAGTAAGACCCCCCCCCCCCCGGATCAATCTCTTAAGTGCAATACTCATTCAGCCTTCTGCTTAACTCCAGAACCATTCACATTTTGTGACTTCACGATTGGCTCACACAGTATCTGACTTCTTAGGCAGTGAGGCCCAATAGCCCTGGTTTTACGCAACCAGTTTCACTTGGTTGCTTTATGTTTAATTATAGATTAATTTATATGCACTTGTCCCAATCACCCCTAGATCTAGATTAGCATTTTGGTATCTAAATTTAAACTGAATTAACTGGCTCCTAACATTAAGTCAGACCCCGTACTACCCTCAATTTCAATTCATTAGCTTAGGTTATCATGTATATTATCATTGTCACCTCCCCTTTGCTGGTCAGATTTAAACTGTCTCTTCACAATTTATAAACATATTAGTTGCCTCTCACTTTTTTAAGAATAGGATAGTAATGAATTTATTAGGTGCATTTTGTATTGAGTAACTCTAGAATGTAATGAAATGCTATGAATCAGAAGTTATGTTTTGTTTATGTTCTTTAATAGAGCAATGGGTTTAAGTTGTGTTGTTTTCCTATCTATACTGCTCTTAAACCTGTGGTAACCAAACAGTCATTCTATACACTGTATGTTAATCTATGCAGGTTGGTTCTTACTTTATGGATTGAGAACAAGGTCATATGCTTTTCTTCTAATATGTTTTCCAAAAATTCAGCTTCTCCATGAAGTTAGGTTCCATTTCATTATTATTGTATTATTAGATATGAATTATATTCATTTCCCCATAAGGTCCCTACAGTATAATGAGAATCTTCAGAATGAGATAGAAACAGAGAAAAAAAGACGGAAGAAGGAGACCAAGGATCCTTCTAGTCTGTTTTAATCATCTAGTCTTGCATTTTGTTATTTATCAGATTTTCTTTTTATCCTACTGTAAAGTCACTATAATCCAACTAAAAATAATTTACAGTTTCATCAGTTTATATTAGCAATAGAAACATCCAAACCCTTACATAAATATAAGTGTGCTGTGTACATGGAGAATGCATGCCACATGATTAATTGTGCAATGTTTGCATTCACTTTGCATACACAAAGTGAACCTACGCAAACCAGGTCTAAAAAGCAAATCAGGTTCACATGCTACAAGCTTGACATGAGTGCAGCAGTTACGCTGATGTGAACATCATTTAAAAATCACATCGGGTTCACATGTTGCACACTTGCCATGTGTGCAGCAACTGCACTGGTTTAAATCTTACCTAAAAAAACACATCAGTTTCTATTTCTCATACTACTGCTAGGAATTAGAGCCATTAAAATACATTTTTCATTGATTTCCAGTTCAAATTAGGTAAACTCATTAATTCATATCCTTTTTACAAGTTGTTTAATGACTTTTGATTTTCGTCATTAAATTGCCATTCATTTGTAAAGTATTATTTGCTTACTGCATTAAATGCCTAGGATATAGACAGCCAACATCCCTCATTCCAGATGTGTAAAGAGGGGCCTCTATGTTGTGAAGCCTAACCTTTTTGTTTTGGGCCATGCAAATCCCCTTATGCATACTTAGTGCTACAAATGTGTTTCTCCATGACTGTTTTGGCTCACTTACTTTCCCTTTGCCATTCTGTATGGAGCATATACACTATGGCCATGCTCAGCACTCTTTGAGCTGAGTAGGGTCTTGGAAGCCTGCAATGTACCTCACATTTTGTCACTGAAATGAGGGATATGGACACTCAAAATGAGGGACAATGAGGGACACTAACCCTCACCATGATCAGGACACATCCTGAAACATGGAGATACTGTACAGTATCTCAGAACACAGTGGAAACCATTGTATTTACTTGCACTGATATTAGCACCTGAGAATGAATTTCTACCATAAAGCAGGGGTGCCATTTAGGTAGGGAAAAGGGAACAGTTGCCCCCGCATTTGTGCTTAGGTTGTCCTTATGGTGTGGCAATAATGGCATTAAATTTTGATTTAATCATTTGAACAATAAGTGCCCCCTGGCCTGTGTCCACTCATGCTGCAGGTGGTCTCCTGAGTCGACTGTGTCTGTATTGTGTTGTCCACTATCTCCATCTATTAGCAGTGGCACCATCACACATGATGTGGAGCAGCTCCAGCCAAGCAAGAGCACATGAGTCATATGAGTGTGACATTGTCTTTCCTGCCACAGGGTAGACAGGCTGCACACTATAGCTTGGAGAACTTGGAGAACTGAACTCTCAATAGCAGTGTTGTGCTGGCATATTTTTGTTTGTCTACTCTTGGTCAGTCTTCATCTCCCCTGGTGGCTGAAGGGGCAGAGGGTGAGTCAGAAGCTAGCTTGAGACTTGGCTATCTACTTACTCTACTAGACTCACAAAAAAAGAAACGGCATAGGCCCCCTGTAGCAGCAAGCTAGGCCTAGCAGCAGCGGTAACAGCTGTGTGGGCAGCCTTCATATGCCTTGATCAGTGCAGTGTGGCAGCAGTCATGGCAGCCACCAAGCAAGAAGCAAGCAACACAGGTTGGGTGGGTCCGCTTGATGAGGTGCCTTGGTCATGGTCCACGTTGGGGACCTGGAATGGTCAGTTCTAGCATCCAGCTTCTGACAGAAGGACAGAGGAAGAGCAGACTGAAAACTGTGCTGGTGGCACACTGGACCAGGCAGCAGGTTCTGGCCAGTTGGCTGGATAAGTAAAAGTAAATATTTTTTTTTCAGGGGAATTGGTGAAGGAGGAAGGACTGACATATTGATGTGTTTTTCATGTTTCTGTGCCTTTGGGTGGCTTCATGACCCATATGGGATAGGTATTGAAAGGAATGGAGTCAGGGAGAGAAATTGGGACAAAATGTTTTTTTTGGGGGGGTCAGAACTTCAGCCAAGAAAAAAATTGGTTAGTAACTGGGTGGGTATAAGTTCAAATCTGATGCACTGCTCCAAGGTATAGACAGATGACTCTTATACATTTGAATTTTTCCTGATTTATGTAACACTTTTCAGTTACAGCACATAAGTTTTAACTTTTTGAGATGTTCCAGACTTTCTAGAGCTTGCCACCTAGGGGTTAATTAGCACCTGGCTTACACTGGTTGCTGGCTCCCCCCCCCTGCTGAAATCTGAAATGGCACCCCTGCCATAAAGTCTAAGTTTTCAGGACATCCTCTGTGTGAGCCGCATGTTTCCCATGAGGTATGGATGAGGAACAGAGCAGTTTTAAGGGGTAAAATGATGGCTGTCCCTTGCATTGAGGGACGATTGAGTGGTATGGTATGCACAGACTATGGAGCCCCACTATAGTGAGGCTTATCCCCTGAGTGAAGATGGCATCCACATCCCCATGAAGAGGCACATTATGACATAGGGCAAGGGAGACTTCAGGGGCATGCACCATTGAAATGAATGGGGGTATTTTTTTATTACTACGTTGCACATTATTGATGGAGAATTTGAGATTAATGAAGGCCACCACTTGACTAACAAGGCCTTGTTAGTAGAAAAGTGGCCTTCATTATTCTCTAACTCACCATCATAATGTATAAAATAGTAATTAAAAAATAACTCCATTCATTTCAAGGGAGTATGCCCATGCACTCTCATCCATGGGCATCATCTCTTAAAGACTCCTGCCTCTGGTTCCCTAGTACTCAGGTAAGAGACTCTCGACTTATATCTGTACTTGGTGGGTTGTCTGTAGCAAGAAGGCTGCACCCACTACAGTGTGTGTGTATTGGGGGGAGAATGGGCCATATGGGTGGGGTGTCAAGTTATTGCAACTTTTGTGTTTGCCCCTTAAAGTCTGTTTGCATGGAAGCATTCAAAATTATGGAAAGAAAATAGTAGGAGTGCAGGCCAGACAGAAGTAATTAAGTAATTGTGTGGGTAAGTGTATGTATTGGGGGTGGGAAGAACCACATGTGTTTCTATTTGTACAGTATGCGTGCTACAGTTCAGCTGTGCATCTAAGATGAGGGGGGACAAGAAAACTAAAAAGTGTAACAGTGGCTGTGAGCATGTCACATGCATGCAGATGTATGCAGATTTGTATTGAAGTACAAGTGAGCCATATGTGTGCAAGCCGTAAAGCTTAGTGGTCAAAGATACTGAACTGCAAACCAGGAGACTTGGAGACCTGAAGATCTGGATTTGAATCTCATGAACCCCCATTTGTATATGGTGTGATCCTCAGCAAGTCACTTAACTTTTATGTGTGCAGTTATCAGTGACCACTTGTTTTCTGCACGCATGTCACATGCATGCAGTCTGTTCCAATTTAACATTTAAATCATGCTTGCAGCACACATATCAACTGGTGAGTTTTATGTCTGCAGCATGAAAACATTTCATATAATTATTTCTGTAAGAGAACTAGCATTATGATGAAATACGTGTAACCAAAAATAATAGAAACAAAGAAAACTGCCAGTAAATGAAGGCCTTGCAGTCTATGAGTCTGCCCCAATATGTTATGCACTCCTACTAGGGGATCATGACTAATTTCACCCCTCCCCTGTCTAATCCCTTTACTAACCTTTTGTGTCTATCCCACGCATCTTAAAGATCTTCACCATTCTTGCCTTGACCAGTGTTTTGAGTAGTTTGTTCAACTGGTTGTGAATAGCTATCTGGAGTCCACTTTGTTAATACCCTGCTCATATTTGCATTATTCAAGTCATACCATCCCCTTCTGTCTTGTGGCATCCAGTGAGTACATATTGAGGGGTAATACCCTATATGGGTGAGTATCATTGAGTGACTCAATATGAGTGACTCAATAACACTACTCATGTTTGGGGTGACCATTGTAACAGAGCAATGAATTCTGTATAGTGAGTGTAGCAGTGAACTACACTCACTATGACAGGATATAGGCAGGTGTGTGGCCAAACCCTGCTGAGCTGAGCCACCACCTACAGAGCCATCGGACCTGAGTTCACGTCCTACAGTAGGACACTAATTCTTCTATTTTTTTTCATATCCCCCCCCCCCGCAGAGTTGATTATTTTATTTTTTGGGGGTGTGGGGGGGCATAGCTCCCACACAAAAAAAGAAGTAGTTTGTTTTGTGGAGTTGCTGTGGACCATCGCTGTTTGTAGTTGTCTCTGTTTGTTTTAGTTAACCTTTTTGGTTTGGGTGATATTTGCATTGCTCTTTGTGTGTGGTGCGATAAGGGACTCTCCTTTACCACGTAATTCCATATTGAGGCTTTTTAATCGTTGCTCATATGTATTTCTCTGTTTGCTGTAGATCATTTTGTTTGACTGTCTCTGCACTTCCAGTTTTTTGAAATCTTTTCTTAGGTGATGTGTCTAGAATTATACACACTACTCCAGGTGGAGTCTGGTCGGAATGCGATATAGTGAAAATATAACCTCCTTCTTTGGGCTGATGAACCCTCTATCAATGCATTTCAGTGTCCTGCCTATGCTCCCTGTTTCTTAAACACATTGTGCTAATGATTTGAAGGTGTTAGGCATCATAACCCCAGGTCCCTTTCCTCTGTTGTCCCAGTAGCTATCACTGCCACACAAAGCCTGTATTCTTTCCCCAGATTCTCATTTCTTATGTGCATAATCTCACACTTTTTGTCATTGAAGTCCAGTTGCTAGATTTTTTGACAATTCTTAACTCTCTCCAGGTTTTCCCTTAATTCACAAATACCTTCTTCAGTGTCAAATCTGCCACAGAGCTCTGTGTCATCTGTATATATAGAGATTTGCCCCGATGCTTTCCCCTGTGCTGTTAATGAAGATGTTACAGAGCACTGGGCCTAGCACTGATACCTGCAGCACCCCACTGGTGAACTCCTTCATTTACAAGAACTCCTCATATATCACCACCCTCTGAGACCTCCCCACAGCCAATCTTCATCTCAAATTGTTTGTTTGTCCCCTATTCCCAGAGCCCTAATTTTTGTGACTAATGTCCTGTACAGGATTGAGCCAAACACTCTGTTTAATCAAGGTACAGTAAATCAACTGATTGTCCTGTATCTACTACCCATATAACTCAGTCAAAAAGTCTTCTACATTTATTTGTCAAGAACCTTTATATTTTTATAATTCCTGCTGAGCACCTTTATCACACTGTTAATAAGGCTCTTTCAAACACCGTAATAACCCAAAAATGGGTTATTACAGCATTTTTAAAACTTACTTTCACAAGCAGTGTCCTCAGTTTTTCACACCCTTGTAGCATGCCACTTTATTAGCTTGTGCTCTATGTGTGGGCTGGCTGAAAAGTATTTCAAACATGGCAGCTCCATTTTTCAGTTACCGCCGAAACAAAACACTATTGTTCATTCAAATCTTTAGATTTTTTTTATTTTTTATCTGGTTGATCCTGCTTTTTCAATGTAATATAGATATCTGGTTGATCCCACTCTGCATCTGGATCAGGCAACAATGAGTATGATCCAGGACTTGGCCATGGCTAACAGTCAAAAAAAAAACAGTCTGTATTAGAGAGAGAGAGATAGTCCCTATCATAGAGATAGAGAGATTGTGTATGTGTGTGTCTGTCTGTCTGTCGGGGAGAGAGACTGAAAAGACAAGGGACAGAAAGAATGACATTGACTGTTTTGGGGAGCAAACTCCTTGCACCAGTAATTATAAAAAATAATAGATATCCAACTGTGCTCTTATGGATTTTTTTAAACACCCTAGGTGTTTTATGACATCATAAACCTCTCAAGCTTCAGTCTTGAGGTTTATGGGTCATCACACACCTCGAGTGTGTGGAAAAATCCATAACACACAGTTGCATATCCGTTATTCTCTATATACTAAGTTTTTATTGAAAAATAAATAACCAGGGTGCATACAGAGAAAAATGCAATAGTACAATGCACATGATTTATCATCCAGATAAGTCTAGATGTTACATCAAATAAGAAAACAGGATATCAAGAGGACTCTATGATACAACTATCATGCCTTTTATGGAAGAGGGCATACTTTTGTTATTTAGAGTTCATAGCAATGGACAGCGTGGTTATATACCTTTAGAGGTATTAAGTGATACAGTAACATTTAAGGTATACATTCTGAATTCTCCTCCAGCTGGAACATCAACCAATATCTCCAGAATAACTCAGTCATTTACTTTGTGCCTCAAATAGAAGTTGTCAAGGTCTTCATCCTATAAATATTATTTACTATGTCAGCCCATTTCTAGTATGTTGGAAGGGTTTCTGTTGTCCACAACTTAGTTATTACCTTCCTGGCAGCTAAGATCATAATTAAACTCATTCTCAATGATGTCCCCCACACACCATCCAGAGGGATAGACAGTAATAAGGAGGGGGTAAGGACATCTTGATTTATGAAGATTTTGTTGAGGAGTCTTGAATATCATTCCAAAAGTTATTCTGCCTGGGGCATTCCCAAAAAACATATATATGTGTGTGTGTGTGTGTGTGTGTGTGTGTGTGTGTGTGTGTGTGTAGCTTCACCCTCCCCACATCCTCTACAACAAACTCCCATATGGGATCCCAGGTAGTAAGCCCAAATTGCTTGTGTCCTGAAATACTGCATCCTATATTTCCATGCAAAGACCCTCCATTGCACAGTAGAGGTTAATCAGTAATTATATATAGCATATGTATCCCAAGTTTCTAAAGTGTGCCCCAACTGAAGCTCCCTATTCCATTTATTCAGTATTGTCAAGTTGTTATTGTGTCAAGTGCTAACAGACCTCTATACAAATTCCCTGCTAAATGTGCCCATGGCCTGGCATGTTGATAGCCTTTTAATATTATAAAAAATAAGAGTGGCCTAATGTGGAAGGTACTGATACTTAGGGTACACTCTCATCAAATAAGAACAAAAATGGGTGGTTCTGTGAAGACCATACTCCCCCGGTAAATCTAGAAAGGAGTAAAAACCTTGCTCCATATACTATTGATATGTATATTTCAGGCCACAAGTGTGCCATCTGCTCAAAGCATTATCAATAGAATTCGGTGGGAAAGCTCTATCATATCGTTAAACGCTCAGCCATGTTATCGTGGTAGAGGGGAAATATTTACTGTGACAGTGTCACCGGATTGTTAGGGGAATAGCTGTGTATTGTGTGAATTGGGTTAATGCAAATGTGTCTATTGGATTTGAGAAAAGATATTGACCTATATCAAAAAGGTGATTTATGTGGAACTCAATTGTTTTCCAATAAGGTTTATAATTTGGCAAATCAAACAGCATATTATTCATAACTGAGCTGCCAAGAAGTAAAGATATAAATTTTGTAAATTCAAACCTTCCTTGTCCTTTGGAAGTCGTAAGGTAGAATACTTAATATAAGGATGGCTACCACCCATAAAAACCTGGAAATTATAGTATTGCAGTATTGAAAATAAGATTTATCAGGGAACAATGGTAATGACTGAAAATAATATAACAACCTAGGAAGTATGTTTTGATGCACAGCCTCTATTTTGCTAAGGATGGGAGAGGACAGGTTTGCTAATTCTGCAAGTCCTTGGTGATTAGTTGAGTAACAGGTTCGTAGTTTAGGAGTTTGAGAAGTGACAAATCTCTAACTAGTTGTACCCCTAGTTATTTCATATTATAGGGAACCTGGTTCATAACTCTAGCAAAGGCTGAAAATGTAGACTGAGGAGTTTAGTTTTTATAGTGTTTTTGTGTAAAGCCTGATAATTTTCCATAGATTTCCAGGAGGTTCCACACCCCAGGAATTGATGTCTCTGAGGATGTTAGTATCAATATGATATCATCCACAAAAAGTGGCACTCTATAATCCCAGCCTCCCATAGTATGCCATCAGTCCCCTCTGCTTGTCATACCACTGCTGCTAATGGTTCCATGTAAAGCACAAACAGCAGAGGGGAAAGAGAGTACCCCTGTCTTGTTTCCTGGGTCAAAGGTATATAAGCTAAATAAGCCCCATTTGCCCAAACATAGGCTTTGGGCGATCTGTACAATGCCTTAAAGATTGTCACAAGCTCCTGTGGAAAATCAGTTTTATCCAGGGTGTCCCATAAAAATTCCCATGAAACTCTATCAAATGCCTTGCAGGCATCAAGACTAATCACTACCATTAGGATGGATCTTTGTGTGGCATAGTCCACTACATGTAAGATATGTTGGACATTATTGTGGGTCTGTCTTAAATGAATAAACCCAGATTGGCCACCGTCTGAGAGAGATGGTAATAGTCTGTCTCGTGTACTAGCCCACATGCTAGTAAATAATTTATAACCGGTATTATAACCGGTATTAAGCATTGAAATGAGACAATATGAAGATGGGTTCTTGGCTTTTTTTCCCCTTGTTTTAGTATGGCTGTTATTAAGAACATAAGAACATAAGAAGTAGCCAGGAGAAGGAGACCACCTGGTCTATCATGTCTGCTCAATATGTATTGTGGTTTAGTATTTTACCCCTAGACCAGTGTTGGTGCCCCACTCTCCATCCCCCCCTCCCTTTGCCTTTGTCCCACAACTTCCCTTAGTGTTTGTCCCAGTCTCTTTTGAATGCTACCACTGATCTGGTTGTCACAACCTCCTTTGGCTGCTCATTCCAGGCTGACACCATCCTTTCTGTGAAGAAGTGTTTCCTCCAACAGCTTCAGGCTATGTCCTCTGTTGGTGGTATTTTCTCTCTTGCTGAAGATACTCTCACACTTTACTTTGTTTACTCTCTTCAAGTACTTGAAGGCCTCTATCATAGCCCCCGTCTGCCTCCTCTCCTCCAATGAGTACATCCTCAGGGCTCCCAACATCTCTTCATATGACCTGTCCTGCTGTCCTTTAATCATTTTAGTCACCCTCCTCTGCACCCATTCCAGCAATTTAATGTCTTTCTTTAGGTAAGGGTGCCAATAGCTCACTCAATACTCCAAGTGTGGCTTTACCAGAGAGCTATATAATGGCAGAATAACCTCGCTGTGCCTGCTACGGAATCCCCTTGCAATGCATCTCCATGTAATCCCAAGACTATGGGGGTACCTCACTTCCCTTAATGTAGCATAATACCCTAGTTAGCAAAGGGAGTAACATTTCAAAATGTTTTTATAAAATCCTACTGGGTATCCATCAGGGCCTGGACATTTGCCAGATTTAGTTTTTTTAAGGGTATTTAATATTTCATCTGAAGTTATCAGACTAACCAGACCTGCCTGCTGCTCCCGAGTTACCCGCAGCACTCCCAGCCCGACCAGAAAGCTCTGTTTTTTCACACTATCTACCTGAAAGTCTTGTTTATATAATTTGGCGTAATAATCTGAAAGTATTGTTCAGATATACCCATGATTCCTAGTAACTTTTCCAGTTGCCAGAGTGTTCATTTGAACTATACAAGCCTGTGTTTTTTTGGCCCTCAGTTACTTGCCCATATATGAACCCCTGATTCCTCTCCATCATATTAATCCTGGCACAGATGTAAAATTGCTTGTTCTATTTTTTGGTCTTGTTTCATTTGCACTATTTGTTGTAATATAGTTTTATCACCCAATGCTGATACTAGCTGAAGAGATGCCAATTTGTTATGAAGAGTCTGATTCTGTTCATTTAAATTCTTTTTGCATGACGCTAGCTTTATTAAATATCCCCATAGAACTGTTTTCACCATGCCCCACAATACTGTAGGGGTGATGTCCTTTTTAGTACTATCAGTAATAATTTCATTAATTTTTCCCCCTATTGCTCGAGCTACATCCATGTCTTTTAAGATAGTAACTTTAAGTCTCCACAGAGATTTAGTACGTTGCTTTTCTGGTGAATTTTAAGATATACTGGGGAGTGATCCAAGAGAAGGCAGGGGCCGCAACATATATCCTGTAACTTTTCCATATGCTCTATTGTCATGTAAATGTAGTCCAGACAGGCAAAAGCATGCTATTTGGCTGAATAGTATTTGTACTCGCTAGTGGTGAGGAAAAATGCCTCCATACATCAGTAAATCCTAATTTTTACTGTTGTTTAAAAAAACCTTTATACCCCTGTAGCTCCATGAGTATTTGGTGCTGTAGTGTCCTGGGACATGTTAACAACCATATTTAGGTCAACCCCTAGTGTTAACATACTATGAGATATATTAAGTCTTGTATTAGAGAAACCCTGAATATCTTTCTTTGTAGAGTCTAGGAGTAAGTAGACACTGACTAGGGTGATTCATTCCTTCTATAGGTTTCCAACCAATATTACAAATCTACCCTCAGGTCCACTAATGCAACTTTTAACTCAGAGGGGATACTCCTGGCACCAAAATAGCTGCACACTGCCATCTGCCACTCTTATATGAGGATGTCTCCACCACAGGAAACCTACGATTCTTAAATTGTTAATGTTCTAATTGAGAAGGGTGAATTTTCTGTAGTAGGAGAACATCCGCTCTCTCACTTCAAAACATCTGGAGGAAACAGGATCATTTGATGGGGTCATGTATTCCATTTATGTTAGATCATAGTATCTTAGCCAGGATTAGTGTAACCATCCCAGATGTATATACAACAATCTAACTGGTCTTGGCCTAACCTACTGTCTGATCCTATCAATATATAAGATCTTATGTTACGCTTTCCACTGTATATCCCACAGATAAAGCCGCTTGCACTATAGTCATCTCTGTTCCATTTGTACCCAACAAATAGAACAAATGCCAACAGGTCTATGAACAATTGTAGATATTAATATACAACACTTGAGGTAATATTAAAAAAACACTATAATAAGGAAATGTAAAACTGATGACTCTAAGAAAAAAACAAATCAGTGAAAGAAACAAATTTGCTACCTACAAGGGAGGAAGTGTTTTCAGCAGAAACACTCCTAGGCAGCATGTGATGGTTAATGGATCCTAAGAGAGGGTAGCTCAGGAGAGACCTGGGCCCCCTATGCATTAACTTCTGAGAAAACACTATGCCACCAGAGAGGGTGTTGCTCATAATACATCTCCATAGCATTTGGTGAGATTGATTAGTCAATGATTCACATCAAGAGCATGCAATAAAACATACTGGTCAGTCTATAATCAAATTTCTAGACTATCTGCCCAGCTTAGTTCATTGAGCAAGTCTATAAGTTAACTGTAAAGAACATTCATGACAGAAAACAAAGCTATCTATTATCTTGCAGCACATTTTCTGACTGGAACGTCTTCAATCTTTCCTTGTTATGGTTTCTAGTAGTTTGCAGTCTAGTCAATTCAAAATTACTGACCTGTATAATACTGGATCATCTCTTTTACTACTTGTGTGCACCTATACCATGTTTGCTGTTCTTCGGGCCATTGGCACCACTCCAGTCTCCAAGGAGTAATTGAATTGGATCATAAGGGGTTTAGCAATTGCCTGTGCCATCTATTTCTGCATCCTGGAGAGCAGACCATCCAGCCCTGAGGATTTATTTATCTTCAGTTCCCCAAGTCCCTTTAGCACCCTGTCTGTGGTAACTGAACCCATACACATCTTTGCCTCCCTTCTAATCCAGTGTTAACTTTTCCCTGAGAACATGTCCACAGAAACTTAGTTTCCCTTAGGCATTGTGGCACTTTGATGTCATGACATAGCACATTTACAGAAAGAAAACACCGAGCTTGTCCAATTTGTTGGCAAGCTAAACAAACTTCTGCATCCAAGCAACACCACTGGAAATTGAATCATCTTATTCTGTGCACATATCAGTGCCATTTCCAGCTCTCTCTCACAGGCAAAGGACAAGTGGCAAAGAGGGAGATCTTTCATGTGAAAAAGAGCAACACAACTAGAACTAGCTGAGATAAGTCAGTGGTAAGAGGACACAAAAGGCAAACTTAATGAATTTGAACAGTCCATCAGACAGACTAAACGATGTATAGTTCAGTGGCAAACTGCAGATTATGGCAATAATAAAGTGTATACTTATAAAACATTCACTATGAAGGGAGATTACTCAGATTCTGTGTAAGACAGCTCAGATGACTACTCTAGAAGTATTATAGAAACAAAATAAATAATTGTAATTTGTTAGGAAGGCAGAATCAATAGAGGAACCAGCTGGGACAGGCAGATTGATTGCAGGACCCTCAGCTGGGCCTCTCAAACAGATATGAACTAAGAAACAGGAGAGACCAATCAGAAGAAACAGAAAGTACCACTGGAGGTGGAGGAGGAGGAGGAGGAGGCAGAATTCAAAACACAGGAGCTAGGGAGAGCAGGGGCAGGTAGCTATCTTTAATTTAAGTAAAAGACCATTTTCAATAACAGAACAACAGGTATTGTCTAGAGTTATCTTTTTCCACCTTAAAACTGTTAGATTGTTTTCATCTAGAGGTGGACCTTTAGCGCTTCTATAGAAACCTGTGTCTTTAAGGACAATTTGCAGAAAATGTTGAAATTGATGAGCATCAGTGACAGATCAAATGGCCATAGACATATATGCTGCAGGTTGATATAAATAATGCTATAGAAACCTATATTAGACTAGCTTGAAAAAAAATATAGAAGTTTTGTTAAAAGACACCTCAACAAATTAATACAATTTGATCAAAACCCAGCAGGAGGCCTTAACTACTTTAGCGCAGGACAATTCTGTTTTTGTTAAACTAACTGATGAAGGAGGAGCAATGGTGATACAAGAGCTTGCACACCATCAGAATATGTGCCTTGATTTGCTTCAGGTGGAGCACAGCTATGTGACATTAACAGAAGATCCTAGTGCTGACATATAAACACACATCCATGATATTATTCAAGAAATGCAATAATTGAGAAGACTACTAGACTGGAAAGGAGATTTATTAGTGAAATCTTATTCTTACACTCTACAATTTTATGCCCTTCCAAAAATACATAAGGATACCATAAATCCCCCTGGTAGGCCTTTAATTTTAAGCATAGATTCTATTTTAGAACCTTCATAGGTTTCATAGGTAAGCCAGCGCTCTATTAGACTAAAGTCCATTATAGCTCACCATATCAAGAATATCCCAAAATGTTCTTTGCACTCAGATAAGCATCCAACTGTGTTTTAAAGCTGGCCATACTATTACAGGCTACCAATGCAAGAGGGAGCTCATTCCCGATTTTAATAACTCTCACAGAAAACCACTGCATTCTTTTATTAGTTCTTAATCTTTCCATATCTATTTGAAGGAGGTGTGATCTAGTACAGTAAGATTTATTCATACTCTCTAGTCCCACAACTGAGGGTCTGTAGATGTTCTGAATACTAGACACATGTCTCTCCTTAGATGCCTATATTCTGATGAATACAATCCCAAATTCTTAAGTCTGGATTAGTAATTTAGTCCCTCTGCATCACTAATCATCTGTGTAGCACTTTTCTGTATTCTCTCCAATGCCTGTATTTCCCTTTTAATTTCAGGGGACCAGAACTGCACACAGTACTCCATGTGTGGACACACCAAGGATATGTACACTGACAGCACAACTTCTTTTTTCCTGCATTTAGTATGTTTGGCAATACAGTGTAGTATGTTACCAGCTTTTTGTATGACCTGATTACATTGTGTTTTAAAACTGAGGTCATTACTGATCCTGATGCCCAAGTCTCTTTCGCCTTCCGCTATTTTGAGTGTCTGTCCATCTAATGCATAATGTTCAAGCCTGTTGTCTCTCCCAAAGTGCATCACACTACACTTGTCAACATTGAACATTAACAGTTTATCAAATGCCCAACTCTCTAACTCTCTCAATGCTGACTGTAGAATATTGGCGTACTCTTTAATATCTACAATATATCCAATCCTAGTGTCATCCACAAATTTGGATAGCCATACTCTTGCAGTATCATTCATTGAAGAGATATAAACATTGAACAAACAAGACCCCAGAACAGAACCCTGTGGCACCCCGCTTAACACCTCTTCCCAGTTAGAATAGGTCCCCTTGATGCTAACCTTTTGCTTTCTACCAGATAGCCAGGCCTCAATCCATCTGGTTATGTTACCAGAGATTCCTTGATGTATTAGGGCATCCACAAGTCCCCCATGTGGGACTTTATAAAAAGCTTTGGAGAAGTCCAGGAAAGTAACGTCTACTGAGAGCCCATCATCCAGGGCTTTACTAACTCTAGCGTAAAACTCCAATAAGTTGGTTTGGCATGACCTACCCTATGTAAAACCATGTTGGGTATAATCTCATGCATTAGTTAACCTAAGATCAGTAATGATATGATCTTTTATAATGTCCTCCATAATTTTGCCAAGAACTGCTGTTAAACTAATGGGTCTATAATTTCCCACCTCATGCTTGGCACCCTTTTTGTAAATCGGAACTACATCCGCCTGTCTCCAGGCCTCCAAAACTAGCCCCTCCTCCAGTGATTTCTGATAAATGGCCATAATGGGATCCACTAATAACTCAGCTAGTTCTTTAACCACTCTGGGGTGTATTCCGTCCAGGTCTTGTGATTTATTTTGATCTATTTTTTGTAACCTCTTAAGAACATCCTCTCTACATATAATGGTGTTAGTTCCTAGGGTTTGGTCTAGATTTGTTTTCTGTGGACAGGTCTTTTTATTAAAAATGATGAAAAGAACTTATTATAGTGCTCTGCCATTATATGATCTTCTATAATCATGTTACCATCTTGATCTTTAAGCGGTCCTACAGATTTATTTATACCCCTCATACCGTTAATATAGGTATAGAATGATTTATAATTATCCTGCACCCTACTGGCCAACTTAAGCTCATGATTATATCTGGCTTTTTCAATATAAGTTTTAGTTTCCTTAAGGAGCTTTTTGTAAGTGTCCCAGCATTTACTATCCTCACTCTTCTTTGCATGATGGTATGCTCTATTTTTCCTTTTAATTATTTTGCGCACACCCAGTGTCAGCCACTGAGGTCATTTTTTATTTAGCCCATCATATTTATGGACTGTTAATGTAAGTGTCTGTACAAGGATTATAATCCTGTTGACCAAGAGATCCCACATATATGCAAGTGGTTGGTTGTCAAATTACTTTACCCAATTCCATACAGCCAACTCACTTCTCTTACTAACATAGTTAGCTTTATTATATTTATAAACTACAGTACTCACCTTACTGTGTTCCAACTTACCCATACAACTAAACCTAACCATGGAGTGATCACTAGATCCACAGGGGTGGGGTAGCACTTGGCAATCATGGATGCTATCAACCAGGTTACTTAGAACTAAGTCAAGAATGTGATTTCCCCTGGTAGGTGTAGTAACAAACTGATTCATGCCTGCCAGGATAAAAGCCTCCAGGAAATGTATCTCATCTACAGTTTCTGCTTGCAGGGTGTCCCAGTTTATCCCAGGTAGATTAAGATCCCCCAGTAATATACAGCTACTAGTGGTAGACAACTTGTTGATAAAATTAAACAATTCTATGTCATCTTGCCGAGAAATAGATGGGGCCTATATATCAGTCCCAGACTGATCTGTGCAGCATGTGGGGGAGATATCTTAACCCATAACACCTCTATCTTACTCCATTCTGTTGTACTAATAGATTCAGAAACCATACTGTCAATGACATACAAGGTCACCCCACCCCTTTTCCTCAGTGTCCTATCCTTGCGGTACAATGTATAACCCGGTATATTTTTTTCCCATGAATCATCTTCCCTCCACCAAGTTTCTGTAAAAGCACAAATGTGTATATTGTAAGTACATAGGGTATAAAGGAGTTCATCAACTTTATTAGTTAAACTCCTAGAATTTATGACCAGGAAGTTCCAGGTTGTCTGGGGATCAATTTTTTTGGTACACATCTGTACTCCACTAGTCCCCTCGTCCCCCCTAATCTGGAGTTTAAAACTGCATCAGTTTCATGTCGTAGTTTGTGAGCTAAAATATGCTTCCCCTACTTATTTAAATGAAGTCCATTCTGGGCAAAGAACCTCGGGTTCCGAAATGTGTCCCCATGCTCCAAATATACATAACCTTCCCTGTGGCACCATCTTTGTAGCCACCCATTAAAAGCTAGAATGTCCCTGGTTTCAGCGTATGTTGCTCTAGGTACTGGTAGTATACTTGACACTATAAGATCACTACCTTTAGCTATCATGCTACTTCCAACTTGTTCAAAATCCCTTTGAGTATCGGTAAGGTTTCTCTTTCCAGTATCATTCACCCCTACAAGGATTAATGCTAACAGTTTAGTATTGCGTTCCTGTAGTCCAGGGAGAAGCTGTTTTATGTCACCGATGCCAGCTCCTGGTAGCACACTCACTGAAGTACTAAAGTTGCAGTGTTTGCACAATATGTGGTCCATATAACGCAGTATAGAATCCTTAATAACTAGAATGTCCCTGCACTCTGTTGTAATATCAGTTGATAGAGTTCCTGCTCTCATTATTAATTATAATATCTGAGTCCGATGCTTATGAGCTCCCGTTTATTTGGGGATTTGATGCCTCCTGGGCTAGCAGATCCCCCCTCCTGGCATATATTATCACCTGGGTTTAAAACACTAAATCTATTAGAAGTTAGAATACTGGACGATCCTCCAATGTTTCTTTTACCCTTTCTACCTTTGAGTTTGGTAAGCATACACATTCTTCCTCACCTAAATCCTCCTCCATTATAGATATGGGTGGTGTGTTAAGTTCAGTAGTATTGTCCTCTGCTGCATTATCTATAAATTGTTCCAACTTACTTATGATAACTGAACCTGCACCCTATGTTTCAGGATCATAATTTCCATCTGTAGTTCCTCTAACAAACCAAATGTCTCACACTAAAATCCTTTCATGTCCTCCCCCTCTACATACATACAACATTTGACACACACTTTCATTTTAGGTGTTAGCTTGTGTTATATTACCTTACTAGAATTGTTATATGCAGGTAGGCCCAGGTCCCGGTTGTCCCAGCTGACACAGCAGACACATGCAGACCCTTGTGTCTCTGTGCGCATCTCTGTGCATAGTGAACATGTGCCCTGCATGAGCTCATCCTGCTTGTAGCAGGGGCAAGTTAAATGTGGGAGACCGACTCGGAAGTGGTAGTAGGGTTATGGACTCTCACAACTAAGTTGCTATGCTGAAAATCACAATAAAATACTATGTACTGTGCATTTGCTACTCATGCGTAGGCGAGGCACAGGATCCCACACAGTCCCAACACAATTAATTTAAAAAGAACACACTAGCTAGTTTTACAATTCAGAGTTTACCTCCAGAACTACACCAGCTCTCTTCCTGCTATCCCAATGGAAATCCTAGCAGGGCTCATGTTTAAAACACACTGTGGAGTTCCCAAAGTTATGTCTATTCAGCACTGTCCCGCACAGTCACCTCAAACATGTTTGCACACTGGCTACTGCTGATAAGTGTGCTACACTTTCCCGCTCACAGCAGGGGTGAGTTAAATATGGGAGACTGAGCCGGAAGTGGTAGTAGTGTCACAGACTCTTGCAACTAAGTTGCAGTGCTGAAAATCACAATAAAATACTATGTACTGTGCATTTGCTACTCAAACATAGCTGCGACACTGGATCCCACACAGTCTCAACACAGTTAATTTAAAAAGAACACACTAGCTAGTTTTATAGTTCAGAGTTTACCACCAGAACTACACCAGCTCTCTTCCTGCTATCCCAATGGAAATCCTAGCAGGGCTCATGTTTAAAACACACTGTGGAGTTCCCAAAGTTATGTCTATTCAGCACTGTCCCACACAGTCACCTCAATCATGTTTGCACACTGGCTACTGCTGTCTTTTGTTAATTTTCATTTGAAGGCCCTGATTGATGACTTTCCAACATATATAAAAGATACCTTTCATGTGTTGCATCTCCATCATGGCTTAAATAGAACAAAATATTTGACAGATATTACATGAGTCATAATAGATGTTAATGAATTCTATATATCAATTTCACATTCAGAAGGTATAAAGGCAACAGGGAAAACACTGGACAGTAGGCAAGAAAATGCAAGACAACCCACAACACTTCTGTAGAAGATGGTGGCTCTATGCTCCACAAAAACTATTTTAAATATGAAAATGTTTTTTAAAGGCAAATAATGGGAACAGAAATAGGGATCATCATGGCCACAGGATGTGCCAACTGTTATATGTTGGCATTTATCACCTCCATTGCCTCTTCGCAAATTATGAGTTGGGTGTGCCTTGGAGTTGTTAACCCTAACACTCACCCCATTCTCATATACTGTACCCATATCAGCGTATTTCCTGATGGAGTGGAGTGAGCATTAGGGTTGACAGCCCTAAGGCACACCTCATGTCTGATTTGTGAAGAGGTAAAGGAAGTGAAACCATAATGGTTTTTCCTGTTAATGCTCGCAAGGTGGGGATGGGGTGTTGGGGTTGGAAATCCTAACACCACACTTCCCAACTTTTATCTATTTAACCCTAACTAGTGCATTAACAAAGTTGTTTGCAAAAATATATTATAGTGGTGTAGTAGAGCCACTAAGGGTTGAGTAGGCACTTTAATGTTAAACCCCAATTTTTGCACTTTAAAAACTTCACAACTGTTCAACGGATTTGCACGACCTTTTGCATGTGCTGTCTTGAGGGGTAGATCTCTTGATGTGCCAAGTTTTATTCTGGTTGGACGTGCAACTTCCATGATGCGGATAACAAAGAAGCACAGAAAAATGCAGTTTTTGCTGGGGTTTTTTTGCCATCATGTAGTGCCCAGATGGTTTGGAATTTCAGTCTGAAATTGTCAAGGTAGAAAGGGCTTGGCCCCCAGAAGTGCCTTTTGCTGATTTAGTGAGAAAATAATAATCCATTCCAAAGTTATTAAATGTTAATAATTCAGGATCTGAGCATGATCAGTCAACACTTCAAAATAACTATATAAAGTTTTCATATGGAACCTTATGTTGTGAGGTGCTTCATGAGTTGTTTTATATGCCGCCATACTGCTTTCCATTTTTATAAAAAAAAAAAAATAATGAAGACACAAAAACAGCATTACAGGGAGAGACCAACACGTGTGTTGGTCATCAGGACCCCATTTGGTGGATTTGCAGTTAACCATTGGAAAAAGGACCTCAAAGGTGTTTTTTTGGGGGGGTTTGTTTTTAAATCCTTTTTGATGACTCACTTCTGGTCATTTCATATTCCATTTATACAAACAATGTCAGGCTGAACAGTGTTTTGTAGCTGTTTTTTTGTTGTCATTAGCTTGTGGACAGACAGATTAGAATTTTGGTCAAACATTTTCAGGATAGAAAAGTCTTGACCCACAGATGTGCTATTCACTTGTTTGGTGATAAAATATTAATCTATTGCAAAGTTATGTAATTTTTAATGTCAGTTTTTCATGGCTCACTTCTACATGTTTAATATTGGTCCATTCATATTTCCCTGGAGTCTAGTGGCACCCCCACACTCCAATAGCCCTTACCATATTAAAATTGTACTTCTCCTGGTGTCTAGAGGTATCCCCAGCTTCCTATTACTGTCCCCATATTATAGTTGTATTCTCTTGGTGTCAAGTGGCACCCCACACCTCTGATTGCCCTCCCCATAATTACATTGTATTTCCCTGGTTTCTAGTAGCACCTCCCCATCTGATTGCTATCACTGCTGAAATAAAAAAAATGGTCCCTTGATATCTTTTTAATTTCTTAAAACCTGAAAAAAGAAAACTGTTCTTTGCCAATCTGACCCCCCAACCTCCCACTGAGCAACCCCCATGCACACACCCCCAACACTCTCTCACTCACCTGAACCGGTCCTGAGTCAAGAACAACTCTCTGATTGAAGACATGTCTTGCTGCTGGGAACACCGACTGCCATATGAGAAAATAAGGTAAATGTGATTCAGTGTATTTCAATGGGGTTTTCAGCTTTGATTCGTAACTTGGACATTTTTGCATATTTTGACATCACATTTTAAATGTGGCCTTTTTGGGGCCCCACCTCATGCAGAATGTCAGGAGAATTCCTCAAATCAGGCCAAACAGGCAATTTTGCAGTAGCTTGGTGAAATCACTTTTTAGGAGGGATTTGAACATTTTCACTGCCTTTGTTCATGACATGAGGTCATGAGAAGACTATGTTGAAAATTTGGGGTCAAAATATGTAAAAATGGCTAAGTTATGTGCATGCATTTAAAATTTGCTATGATCACTCATAACTCTGCTAATTTTAAATATTCTGACACCAAATTTTCAACGTAGAGATATTTTTACACCACCTCATGTGAGGGAGTGCCTTGGGATTGTCAGCCCTAATGCTCACTCCATTGTAGTTGACATGTCTAGAGTATATGAGAATGGGGTGAGCATTAGGGCTGACAACCTCAAGTCACTCCCCTTGCCTAAATAGTGAAGAAGCAGGAAAGGTGAAACTGTAATGGTTTTTCCTGTTGCTGCCTGGTGGGAGGGGGGTGAGGTGTTAGGGTTGGAAACCCTAACCCCCAATGTCTATACTTTTGTCACTTTAACCCTAACTTGTGCATTAATGAAGTTTTTTTTCAAAACATTTCCATACTTTCTGAGATAGTACAATTGTACCCTCATTTGTCTCTGGAAGCACAGGGTCCTCTGGGCCCAGGGTTTGCATTTGTAGTAAAACAGGAATTGTCAGCATAGCCTTCTTATTACCTCAGCTCATGAACCCAGTAATGAAAATCCCTGCCACAACTTTATTCTGCATGACCGCAATGGCATTGTGTACCACACGCATGAAAACACAGTTTAGCCAGGGTTTAAAAAATGATAGCTCTCACATTCATGAGGTGATGTATAAAGATGTTTATGCTGAAAACGTGATGTCAAAATATTTAAAATTGCCAAAGTTATGGGCAAGAGTAGCAAAATCTTAATGTACAGAAATAACATTGCCATTTTTACATATTCTTCCCCAAATTTTCAATATAGCCTTCTTATGACTGTACCTCATAACAACACTGGTAAAAATGTTCAAATCCCACCTGAAAGGTGATTTTGCTAAGCCACTGCAAAATCGCCTTTTGGGCTTGACTTGCAAAATTCTACCAACATTGGCCATGAAGACGGGTCCCAAAAATGCATTGTTGAAAGATTTGGGCTCAAGATCTGCAAAAAATCACCCAAGTTATGCATCGACATTCAAAACACCATTGAAATACATTGAACCACCTTTACCTTAGTTTCTCATGTTGAAGTCAGTGGTTCCAGCAGCAAGACGTGTCTTCAGTCGGAGAGTGGATCTTACCCTGGGACCTGTTCAGGTGAGTCCTGATTGGGGGCACCACTAGACACCAGGGAAATGGTGGTTCACTGCCCTCACTGCAGCGTGAAGCACAAGCTCCAGATGCAGCTGCAGAGCTCAAGAAAGTCCCACTGTTATCATACAGAGAACATGGGTTAATGGCTCCTCTTGGTAAGTCCAGCACCCTAGATTTTAGGTGCACAGATAACATATTTCTGGTAATTATTTTTTTAAACAAACAGCAGAATCTTGCTGAACAAGTCATGTTTAGCTAGGTTCAGGTGTTTTTTTTTAATACATAATTTGCTTATTCATTTTTATGTGGGAAAGTTTTAACTATAAGAAGAAAATGGTGGCTATTTCAAGTGGATTTTCCCCCCATGGGAAATAAAAATCATACAAATGACCAGTCTAGATGTGTTCTTTTAACTTTCGTGATCAGTATTTCTCTAGCCATGAACAGTCAATTATGACTTGGTAACACCTGCAAACTTTTTTTTATCGATCACACTTTCTTTTTTCCTTTTGTCTGTCGGGCTCAAGGTTATCCCCAAAATTGTTATAATTCAAAACTAGTTTGATATTTTTTCACAAAACTATCCAAAGGCACACCCTTGATACAGACCCCATCATACCTGAAAATTTCATGAAAAAATATCATACCATCTGAGATGTATATGGCAGCAAAAAATCCCATGTTAAGTGTATGGAAAAACAGTGGTACTTTTTCTATTTTTAGCACTCCATATCTCAGAATCCATACAATATGCCATCAAGAAATTTTCCAAATTTTGAGACTCTGCCAGCCTGACAATGCATGCAAAATGTTAGGCTATTTCATCAAAGTATGCCAGAGTTATTAAAGGACATGTAAACAAGCTTTTTACATGTTTTTTTTTTAAATACTCCATGGGCTTGTAAGTAGGAGAAATGTAGTTTCATTAGCATTTGAACATTTTAAACACAGCCTCTCCTGGTTCAAAAATCCTGTTCTGAGAATCCTAAAATTACTGCCTTGATGATTTAAATGAAGAGAGAGATGCCAGCTGTGTAGATGTATTCTTGTCCCACTAACTGTACTCAAATGCGAATAACTTTAAAATGAGAAATGATAGCATGGTACTTTGACCATGAAAGTTGTTCAGCACAAATATAACTACAAAAAAAGAGGTGTTTCATTTATAGATACCTTTTAGTTGTTTTTTTTTAAATTAGCAAAACAATCAGCAGAACATTCAATTTTTTGTCACTTTGGCAACAAACAAATACAAATAGCTTTAAAACAGTATATGATAGTATGTGAGCACGAAAGTTGTTCAGCACAAACATATCTATGAACTGAGTGGTGTTTCATATATATATATATATATATATATATATATATATATATATATACATTTTATTTTTTATAATTAGAAAAAATCAGCAGAAAAAGTTTTCTTTTCACTTTTTTGTAACAAACAAATGCAAATTTATTTAAAACAAAATATGATAGCAATGGTAATTTGAGCATAATGGTTGTGCAGCACAAAAATATCTGCTAAATGGGTGGTGTTTCATTTATAGATACATTTTAGATTTTTTATAATCATCAAAAAATGGCAGGAAAATGAATTTTCTCTTTTTTTGGAGGTATGGCATAAATGGAATATGCTACCTCCCTACTGGAAATACTGTTGATATGTTTTGTTCATGTGCCTTTCCCTATTAACTAAACCCCAATTTGCTTTTCAAATAGCTCCCACCTCCTGCCTTTTAAATGGGGAGTGGGTGCAAAACTGTTGTACTCTTACTGGGCCAGATTTTAAACAATATTTCCAGTAGGAAGGTAGCATATTCCATTTATGCCCTACCTCCAAAAATGTGAAAGGCAGATTGAATTTCTGCCATTTTTTTGCTGATTATAAAAAATCTAAAAGGTATCTATAAATGAAACATCACTCATGGCAAATATGTTTGTGTTGAACAACTTTTATGCTCAAAGTACCATGTTATTATATTTCATTTTAAAATTATTTGCATTTGTTTGTTGCAAAAAGTGAAAAAGAAAATGTAATTTTCTGCAGTTTTTGCTAATTATAAAAAAAACTAAAAGGTATCTATAAATGAAACACCACTCATTTTTTAAATATGTTTGTGCTAAACAACTTTCATGCTGACAGTGCCATGCTGTCATTTTTTTGTTTTAAAGTTATTTACATTTGTTTGTTGCCAACGTGACAAAAAAATTGAATTTTCTGCTGCCTTTTTTTGATACTTTAAAAAAAACTAAAAGGTATATATATAAATGAAACACCAGTCATTCTGTAGATATTTTTGTGCTGAACAACTTTTGTGCTCAAAGTACCATGCTATCATTTTTCATTTTAAAGTGATTTGCATTTAAACACAGTTAGTGGAGCTAGAATACATCTACACAGCTGGCATATCTCACTTTATTGACATCATCAAGGCAGTTATTTTAGGATTTCCAGAGCAGGATTTTTGAGTCAGGAGAGGCTGTGTTTAAAATGTTCAAATGCTATGCAACTGCATTTCTCCTACTTTAATAAATGCAGTTTCAGTATAAATGTAAACAACTGTCTCTCCTTTAAAATCCTATGGAGTCATTTAAAGAAAACATGTATAAAAAGCTTGTTTACTTGTACTTTAAGGTGCAAAAAATTGGGGTTTAACATTAAACTGCCAGTGCAATCCTAACTATAATGGTGCTACCATGCCCCTATAACATATTAATTGTAAAAATACTGTGTTAATCCATCAGTTAGGGTTGCTATTAAAGATACAAAAGTATGGAAATACAATGTTTGGGTTCTCAACCCTAACTTCACACCCCCCCCCCCAAAGCAGCCAAAAGTGGCAAGGTAACACAAGCAACCACAGACATCCATCATCTTGTAAGACAAACAACATGCAAATATTTCCACATGACACAAGAGACATCCATCTTCATGGTCCAGCACTTCTGTAGCCATGGATAGACATGCAGTCTTGCACACCACCTGGGAAGTGCAGTAAAAAAGTCCAATAGGATCAATTTGGAAATTGTAAGTATGAAATAACTCATGAAAGGGTGTGTGCTAATGCTATAGTACCACACACGGCCCAGGTGAGATATAAGGCATTAGGTGCAGCTGAGCACTTTCAACCACCTGGGAAGCATGGTTTATGATTCCCATAGGTTCAAATTGTAAATTGCAAGCAAGCAATGCCACACAGCAGTGTGTGCAGCAATGCTAAATTGCTGCATGCCCCACATAGGTTATGAGGCAAGAGGAGCAACCAGGTGCCTTCAACCACCTGAGAAGTGCAGTAAATGATTCTGATAGGATCACATTATAAATTTTAAGTGAGCTATACCACACAGCAGAATGTGTGGTAATGCTAAATTACTGCATGCCCCAGGTGGGTTGTGAGGCAAGAGGCATAGCCAAATGCCTTCAACCACCAGGGAACTGTGATATAAAATAACCATAGGATCACATTTTAAATTGTTAGTAATCAATAACACATGGCAGAGTGTGCAGGAATACTAAAAATGTTGCATGACCTAGGTGGGTTGTGAGGCACATGGTGTAGCTTGGTGCCTTTAACCATATTTGAAGTGCAGCATATAATTCACATAAGATCACATTTATAAATTTTAAGTGATCAATTCCATACAGCAGGGTGTGCAACAATGCTAAATTGCTGCCTACCCCAGATGGTCTGTGAGGCATGAGGTGCAGCTGAGTGCCTTCTACTACTTGGGAAGTGGGATAAGACATTTCCATTGCATCACTTTGTAAATTGTACATAAGCAATAACACACAGCAGGGTGTGCAGTAATGCTAAATTACTGCATGCTCCAGCTGGGTTGTGAGGCATGAGGCACACCCAATGGTTACAACTTCAGAAGCGTAGATGTCTTCACTCAGGTGCTGAAAGCACCTATGTGGCCACTGTGGGGCAGGGCCCAAAGGCCCTGTGCTTCCATGCCCACATGGATGATTTTATGCAGGTGCCGAGTGCCTTCAGCCACCTGTGGCATGTCTGTCCATGTCTACAGAAGTGCAGGAACATGATGATGGATGTATCTTTTGTCATGTGGAAAGAGTTTTATGTTGTTTGTCTTACCCAGTGATGTATGTCTCTGGATGCTTGTGTTGCCTTGCCCCCTTTGGCTGCTTGGGGAGGGGAAATGCAGAGTTAGGGTTGAAAACCCTAACATCATATTTCCATACTTTTGTCACTTTAATAGCAACTCTAACTGATGCATTAATGTAGTTTCTTGTGATGAATTACCTTACTTTTTGAGATAGTATAATCATAACTTTATTTGCCTGTGGGGCCATGCCCTCCCACCCATGCATAATTTTTGAGATAGAGTACTCATATCCTTATTTGCCTGAGGAAGGGCAGTGTCCTTTGGGTCCTGTGCTCCCATCCCTCCATAAATGCACATATGTCATATATGTATGTAGCTGTGGAATGGCCCTGCACTTCCATTTATAGGGCAACATTGACCAAATTGTCAGAATAGATATCTTAATACCCCAAGTCATGTACCCGTACTGAAAATGTTCAAATCCCCTCCAAAACATATTTCCACATAACTACAATGCCATTCCATGTCACAGGTGTGAAAAGACATTTTGACCAGGATTAAAAAAATTGACAGCAGTGTCATAAATGAGGTGGGGTAATAACAAGTCTATGTTGAAATGTTGGGGGCAAAATATATTATATTTCTGAAGTTATGAGCATGCATAATGAAACTGCAATGAGTGATCATAACACTGCCATTTTTACATATTTTGACCACACATTTTCAACATAGCCTTCTTATGACTCCACCTCATGAACAAAATCAGGAAAATCTGTCAAATACTGCCAAAAAGGTGACCACAAAATCACCTTTTGGGTGGGAGTTGCATAGTGACAGTCATATTGTTCATGAGGTGGTGTCCCCAAATGGCTACATTGAAAATTTGATGTCAAAATATTAACAAATGACAGTTATGCATAAAAGTTGAAACCCCCATTGAAATACATTGAACAGCCAGCTCCATGGTGCCAAGCGATGGGTGATCACTTGGCACGCTGGCAAGCTGGGTGCCAGGAGTGGAGGCCAGCAGGGAGAGAGTTCCATTCATCTGTTGGATGCTTCTCTCCCGGGGGGGTTGACAGCAACTGTTCTCTAGTGGCTGCTGGTGGGAGCTTGTTGCGACATTCTTCAATCAATCAATTAATCTTTATTATACCAGGCTTAACACCATTGAGACAGGCTTATTTATGAGGCTGTCCTGGGAGATAGGAAAAGGTACATACAGTATACAGAAATTGCAGGTTATGTAATAACAGGCAAGAATCAGGATAAAACAATTCTCATAATATACAAAAAGAATACAATGTAGCAGTGTTGTTCAACAATACAACAACAGCCAGTACAGTTAGTCGACCAATCATTACAGGCAGCCAGCTAGGTAAGTGCTAACAAGAGGTGATCTAGCCATAAACATCAATCGGGTAAGAAGCAGCAGACAGGGGAGGGGAATAAAGCGGCATGGGAGGAAGAACAGCTAGGTACAGGTAAGAGGGAAAGAGTAGAGATAAGTTGGGTAGGGGGAGGCAAGGTGGGGGTAGACCATGGAAGCAGGGACAAAATACCAGATGTATCAGAAAAGGCTCAAGGATGAGAAAAATGTGTGCACACAGAATATGGAGTAGAGGTGGCTTAGGGAAAACAAGCACATTTTTCTTTGATGGAGGAGCTCAACATGGACTTGAATGCCAGAAACAGAGGTAATGATGAGAGCCTGAGTGTGCTCTGAATAATATTTCGGAGGATGGGAAGGCATGACTTATGGCAGATTCGCCAAGGTGAGTTCGGATCCTTTGGACATCAAGCATTAATGAAGTTAAATAATGAATGATATGTTCTAATTGTAGGGATGAAATAGATGAAGTAGATTCATTAATGATATACATCATGTTGTTAAATACTGAACCCTGTAATAGTAAATTTAACTGCACCAAATTTAGATCTGGGGGTGGGAATGAGAGTTTTTGTTTCCCCAATATACACGCTTTGGACAATGCATGTACAAAACAATTATTATAAATGTAGAAAGTGTTGTAATAACACCTTAAAACACACTTAATAAGATAGACAAGTTCCTATTTAACCTACAGTCAAAAGAGGGAAAAGCCCCACAGTGACATCATTTTGTGTCAGCAGCTTAAAACACATTGCTGCCCCCCAGCCCCTAATTACAGGCTGATTTACATATAAATAACCCTGGACTGCAAAGTCTCACAGATAAACATAATGGCTCACTCAAAATAGCTTTTTATGGACTTTCAGAAATCAAGAAATCCTATAGATGACAGCTCCCCTTTTAAGCTTTTTGACCAGTTTATCCAGATGAACTGAGAAGGACAGTTTATAATCTAGCCAGAAGCCTAAGTATTTAAACTTGTCAACAGTTTCTATTGATTTTCCCAACAAGGTCTGGATTTTGAAGTTAACGGTCATGGTGGAGGCATGGCCTGTTTGGGCAGAAGGGGAGAGAATCATGGCTTTAGTCTTTTAAGCATTGAGGAGTAGCTTCAAGTGCAGGAGATTATATTAAAGGATATTGAAGTCATTTTGAAGGTTGGCATATGCTTCTTCTGGGGAGTGGTCAGAGGCATAGGGCATGGTGTCTTCCAAGGAAAGGTGAACATTGGTTTTGTTAAGCCCTGAGTTGATGTTATTGATGTAAATAGCAAAGACTAATGGCCCCAGAATTGAGCCTTGTGGGACTCCTCTTAGCAGGAGTTTAGGAGGAGAGGTGGTACCCTGAGCTTTGACTTGTTAATGTCAGCTGACTAGGCATCCATTGAACCACTTTACTGCAGTGACAATGAGACCGATGTTAGGAAGCAATGCTAGAAGTAGGTCATGACTGACCATATTGAATGCCTTACTGAGATCTAAAAATAAGGCACAGGTGTGTTTCCTAGTATCAAGGTCAACTAGCCAGTCCTTTATGGTGTGGGTGACCATGTGCCCGGATGTCCCCACCCTAGGTCATTGCAGCAGTGCACTCCTATGTGGGAGGTCTTGTGAATAAGAAAATGTAGAAAGGGCATGCTCCACCTTTGCTGGATGATGGCCTCCATCACTTCTCATGCCACAGTCATCAGAGAGCACCACTCCCATCCCCCACACTTGACTTTCCAGGTGGGCAGCATTCAGATTTCTTTTCCTTGCTCTTGCCCTTGGTGGGGGAGATGAGCTCTTCTGGTAGGGTTAGAGCCACAACCCTCCAGTCATCGGTGCCAGTGGGATCCCTTGATGGGTGCTGGCAGTGGGGGTGTGAGTTGGCAGGCAAGAAGAAGGGACTTGTATGGACTGATTGAGAGGTGGGCTGGGGGCTCAGGTGTAAGGTGAGAATAAAAGAAAAGAAATTGATTGAACAGCATTTACCTTACTTTTTCATATTGCAGTTGCCAGTTCCACCAGCAAGACATGCCTTTGATCAGATAGTGGATCTCAAACACGGAACATGTTTAGGTGAATCAGAGTGCATGGGGGTGTACTGGGGGATGTGGGATGGTAGGTGCTCAATGGGAGGTAGGAGTAGGTGGTACTGATCAGTGAGGGACTGTTTTTTTTCCAGAAATAAATAACAGTTTTCTTTATTTCAGGAACTGGACATGGATGGGGAGTGCCAATAGACACCAGGGACAAATGGCAACACCGGGAGGGCAATCAGAGACTGGGGCAGGGGAGAGGAACCACTGGACTACCAGGGACATAATAGCAGCACTGGGGCAGGGATTGGAGAACAGGGGATGTGGGGCACTAGACAACCAGGAACATAATGTCAGCATGGGGAGGATGACTGGAGAATGGTGGAAGGAGCAGGGATCACTAGACTACCAAGGACATAACGACAGCACTGGAATGATGATTAGAGAATGAGGGAAGGGGAAGGGACCACTTGACTACTAAGGACATAAGGGCAGCACGAGAAGGGGGATCCAGGGACCACTAGACTCCCAAAATTGTCTTTCATGCATATTCGAATACCATAACATGAGGTTTTGTGCTTAGTTTTATCTATATTCTGTTAGTCTTGTGAAGTAAGCATGTTTAAATTGAATTAAAATCCCTTTGGTTTCGGGTTAATTTTTTGTTTCCTATCAGTGTTAACAGTTTTAGAATACAATCCCAATGGCAGTATATTCTGAGCTTGCATTAAATAGCCCTGTATGTTTTGACATTTTTGGTGATTGTTTACTCCTGTGACCCTGCCTTTAACATACAGTCCATGCACTGTATTTATACACACCATACAGATGTATAAGGGATAGAAACCCTCCTAATCTGCTGCTGGCTAAATCTGAGGATGCCAAATGCATGGAAAAACAAACATAGATGCTGTACCCACAAGATACAATTGAGATCTCTAGTTAAACTTCTAAACCTCTTTTGTTAACACTATACCTCCCCTTCCCTCGAAAACAAAGCAAAAAATTGCAGTTATTTCTGGCTGTGTTTAGCCAGCATGACACTGCTATGTTTTACATACACATTTACACCTCAATTGATTTAATAAAATAAACACTATTGTCGGGGGGAGGGGTGCAGAAAACATCAGTTCTTCCTCCTTGATTGACAGAATGAAGTGCCACTGGCAGTTTGCTGTGTTGCTCTTGTCTCCTATGAAGCTGTCTTAAAAATCCTTCTTCAGTACTTACCCTGGTAGTTGGCAGCTTTGGTGGACCCGAAGAGACAACAGGAGAGAAAAAGGAAGCAAGAGAGAGAGAGAGCAATACAGAGAGAGTGCTATAATCAGTTTGAGACTGGAGTAAAACTGAGAGAGGCAGAAAGAGGGTGATACAGAAAGAGAGGGAGAGTGAGATGAGAGTAAGGAAGGCAGGAGAAAGTGAAAAGTAGAGGAGAGCAATGCAGATGGATACTATAGGTTCACAGAGACAAAAAAGTAGAAAAACTGAGACTGACTGTCAAAGCATTCTGGTGCCTTGCTCAGCACAGAATTTCTATGGCTTTTACTGCTTGCTTTACTTCTACGTTCACCTTGCATCTCTTTCTCATTCCATTCACCTAACCTGGGAGGGGATAGTAAAGCATTAATTGAGTATCTATTGGTTCTCCTGTAAAGGGGAAATGCTAAATACAATTGTACTTTATCATCAAATCTAGTGAAACAGGGGTAAGCGTGAGTGTACCTCGTCCCCATCCATTAATGCTTGTGCATATGAAAGGCTGAATGGTTTTATATGATAACGGCGACTCAAAAAGAGCACCAACCACAAGAGTGACCACAATAATGACAAAAGAAAAAATGGCAATGGCAATTACAGCAACTGCTGCAAACAGTGATGGATGCTTACTATGTACTCGGGGAGGCAATATGGATTGGATATGAAGCTATTGTCTGAGCACCTGCAGACAAATAAGCAGATACAGCTGCTAAGTAAACCCTAAGGGTTTCAGGCCTGAGTCATAGAGACTGCAAGTGCACTAGCTAATAAGCAATGTAGACAAACCTGCCTTAAAGGGATTGATTTTCGTATTCCTGCACCAGATGGAAAATCTTCTCCACTTTGAAGCAAATGTCTTTCTTGAGGAAGTTTTCTGAGAAACTTTCAGCACTTTAAGTACCTCTTCTGTCCAATTTAACTCAGAAAATTCAAACTCTGCAAGAACCCCCCAGACTTATTATAGTCAACTCTGGGGGGGAGGGATGGACATAGGGGAAAACTCAGAAGGTGGGCTACTTGGGGGGGGGAGGACTGGGAAACAGGACTTAGTAAAAAAACAATTTACTTTACAAGCAAAACAAATTACCTCCCACTCAGGCCCAAACCTGGGTCCACCAGCTCCATGGGCCATGACCTAACCCACTACAGCAGACAGCCAGCTGGAAACTGCCTTGCAAAACACAGTCCTATAATGTTATACAGCAAGTGTACCTCACTGATACATTCGCTGTATATTACTCATGCTACACTTTCTCATTCACTGCTATTGTAGGCTTTCAAATTGAGTCGCTCAATTTGACTCACTCGCATTACAAGATGGAGGCTGAACATTTGCCCTTGAACACATAAAACTAAGTTTACTGTGTTTGCTGTTTTAGTTTAATCTTTTCTTTTTATGATGAGACAGACTGAAGATGCTTCACCAAAGCTCAGAGTTTAGTGTCAGAAAGAGATTTCCCCCTTATCAAATAAATGTGATTAAATAATACAAACTTTTCTTTCATACCTATTCAATATCTATCTATCTATCTATCTATCTATCTATCTATCTATCTATCTATCTATCTATCTATCTATCTGTCTATCGTGTTCAGAAAGTTGTGCTGAGAGGCACATAGAATTATTTTCAGTATGCATGGTATTCTGTACAGAATTATTGAACATAAGTTGGGTTCTTATCCTTGTGTTCCGATTTGACTTTTATGATGATATACTCATGAAATACTGTATGTAACTTCAGTCAGGGCCTGAAGCTCTTTGCAAAGAAGCACAGGAGAGCTAAAAAGATAAAAGGGTGTTTTTGAAATGTGTAAAAATGCAAACAATGGAAAGCAAATGAGGAATCTGAGACTTAACACAACAGAAAGGATCATACTACCCTCTGTTCATGTGCACCCCCAGATTGTCAGATGGGTAGGGGGTTCATCTAGGCACCAGTAAGGTATGACAGTTCAAACTGTCATGGACCTTTACTGTTCGGAGTCTTTATAGTTCGAACAGTTAAGTTCGACCTGTAAAGTACTTTGAACAGTTATTTTCCATTTGACTGATCCTACGTGAGTGTTGGGTGACACGATTCTTGCCCCCAAAACACATACCTGACCTAAAATGTTTTAAATAGTAATAAAATAATGTTACTAAGCATGTGACTGAGACCTAAATACAGGTGTTGGCCATGCCTATCCCACTTGGATTGTTTAGAAATACATTTTTAATAGGAAAAAAAAACAAAGATGGAAGAAGCAAAAACAGCATTTTTCTGAGCATGAACAGTAAATGCTCAACAGTTAACAGTTCAAACTGTTTTCATTTACCTGATTGTCTAGCGGCTATAACAAAAAATGTTATAATTCAAAAATGGTGAGATATCTTCTCACCACACTATCTAGAGGCACACCATTGGAACAGATCCCATCATTCCTGAACATTTCAAGAAAAAAAATCATTCACTCTGGGCTGTAGATGAAGGCAAAAAATCTCAAGTTAACCAATGGGAAAAAAGTGTTTTTCCCCCCTTTTTGTACTACTCCATATCTCAAAAACCATACAAAATACAGTCACAAAACTTTCCACATCTTGAGACACTTGCAGAGTAATCATGCATGCTAAGTAATCATCTATTTCTTCACAAAATGCAAAAGTTATTAAGGTACAAAATTTGGAATTTATCATAGAAGTGTCTGTACAATCCAAACTATAAGGGCACAACCGTGCCCCTATAATAGAAAATATATATTATGATGGTGCGGTGCACTACTACAATTAAGGTTGAGAAAGGGTTTCTATGTTAAACCAAACTTGAATATCTTCACAACCATTTAACACAGTTGCACAAAATGTTTGCTTTCAGGGCCTCAGGGGTAGATTCCTTGACTTGCAATTTCGTTCCAGCTGGATGAATGGATTCTGAGATGCAGATAGTGAAAAAGATAAAAACTATTGGTGTTTTTTTGCTGTTTTTTTTCATCACCTAGTGCCCAGATGGTTTGGAATTTCGGTCTGAAATACTTAGGTTTAGCCCACAGATGTGCCTTTTGTGGGGCTCATCTCTTTTTTTGTGAGGAAAAAATCCTTTTTCATAAGGCTGTCATCTTGTTTCCATTTTTTTCCAAAAATTAACTTTCAAAACCCACAAAAATGACATTCTGGATAGACAAAAAGACATGTATCTTGGTCACCGAGGCCCCATTACGTGGATTCTACACTTAACTGTTGGAAAAATTACCCCCAAATGTGTTTTCTTTTAAATTTTAAAATCCTTTTTTTTTTGACTCGAAACAATTTTTTTGTATGGCCATATCAAAGAAAGAATCTGGCCATATGTAAAGGATCCCTTCATATAATAAAAGAATCTGGAAGAAAACTAAGTCTAAATTCTTTTTTCATATGATGCTATGCTGATGATACCCAGCTCTACCTGTCTTTTGCACCTGACCAGGTTAGTGCTGTCTTGGTGCTGAACAAATGCCTTGCAGATATCCAAGACTGGATGAATACCAGTGGTTTAAAGTTGAATCGGGGAAAGACTGAGGTTATGGTTGTGGACCCCAGCCGCAGGGTTGGGGATTTGGGGGGTGGGGTCCCCTTCCAGAATAATTCTGGGGGTGGACCAGATCCCCATTTCCGAACAGGTGCGTAACCTGGGTGTAGAACTTGACACAGATTTGACCCTCCATTATCAGGTGTCTGTTGTTGTCAGGACTGCATTTTTCCATCTTAGAAACATCTCCCAGGATTAGGCACCTGGTTCCTCCTGGTGATTTGCCAGTTTTGGTCCATGCCTTTGTGACATCTCGCTTGGATTACTGTAACTCCCTGTACCTAGGGCTTGCTGGGGTTGATATCCGCCGCTTGCAGCTAGTGCAGAATGCTGCAGCACATTTGTTGACGGGGGTTTCAAGAAGATCTCATATTACCCCAGTGCTGCGCTTTCTGCACTGGCTGCCAATACAGTGGCAGATCACCTTTAAAGTAGGTCTTTTGACCTACAAAGTCCTACACAGGTATGGTCCAGACTACTTGAAAGAGCTTCTGTTGCCTTACACCCCTCTGAGACAGCTTCGCTCAGCTGATATGGGGTTGCTGGAGATTCCGAGGGTTAATTTGAAGTCTTCTGGAGCCCGTGATTTTGGTTTTGTGGCTCCATCCCTCTGGAATTCTCTACCCCATCCGCTCCGAGAGAGTACAACGGTGGACATTTTTAAAAGGGCTCTAAAGTCCTTTTTATGGGATAAGGCCTTTCCATCTATATTGTAATTGGTTTTATTTGTTGTAATTGTTGTTCTGCTTTATTGTATTTTGATGTTTGGTTTTATGAAATCTTGTACAGCGCCTTGGAAACTTGAAAGGCGCTTAATTAAATAAATTTTATTATTATTATTATTATTATTATTATTATGATGGTATTCTTTTTCATATGAATGAAAAGAGCATACAAAAAAGGATCCCTTCATATGAAAAATGAATCAGACCTGTTTCTTTTTCCATATGAAGGGGTCCTTTTTCATAAGCTTTTTTCATTCATACAAAAATGGATGCTCTCATACGAAAAAAGATTTTGGACTTATTTTTTTTTTCCTGATTCTTTTTTCTTATGAAGGAAAATGTTTTTCATATGGTTTATTCATTGATGCGAAAAAGGATCCCCTCAAATTAACAAATAATTTGGACTTAGTATTTTTACCAGATTCTTTTTTCATATGCAGGCATCCTTTTTCATATGGGTTTTTCATTTCACATGAAAAAGGATGCCTTCATATGAAAAAATATTTTGAACTTATTTTTTTTCCCCACATTTGAACTTCAACAACCAATAACTTCCTCAATATATGGACTTAAGGGACCATCTATGTATCAAAACAAAGGTCTTAATGAGTACTACAAGAATAACACATATCCCCCCCACAAAAAAAAAAATAATATGAAAAAGCATAACGATTAAAAAATGCAAATTCCCACATGGTAATACTGGAACTTCATCAAATCATACCTCCCTCAATATTTGGACTTCAGGGACAATCTACATGTGAAAACAATGGTCTAAGTGAGTACAACAGTTTATTTTTATTTTTTATTTTATTGAATTTTGGTAACCGGGTAGGCCCTCTGAGACAAGACAGTCCCTTTTTCAGGGGCGACCTGTGAAGTGCATTACATTGACAGTGCATTCATTGATATAAGAAATTAGACAAGGAGTAGTCATACATGCAGTAATAGAGTACATCAATTACATTCTGTTATGCAAAATTAGTAATTTAAAGCATAGTCAACAAAACCTTACATAAAGACATCATTTACAGTATTTTTCTTTTCTTGGAGAGCAGGAGATAGAGAGAGTGGAACGTTTTGCTAGGAGTACGAGTAGTACCAGAGTAGGAGTAACAGTAACAACACAAACCCCCATATATCATAACTAATGTCTTAATGAGTAGTACAATGGACCCTCCCCCCAAACATTTAGTGGCAATATAAAAAAGCATAAAAAGTAAAAAATGCAAATTCCCCATAGGAAAACACTGGAACTTCAGCAAGACATAACTTCCTTAATTTTTGACCTCATGGCCAATCTACAGTATATATCAGAACAAATGACTTATTGAGTACTATTAGAATAACCCCCTTAACATTTAGGGGCAATATAAAAAAAGCATAAGAAATTAAAAACGCAAATTCCCGTAAGATAGTATTGGAAATTCAGCAAGCCATAACTCCCTCAATATATGGACCTCAGGGACAATCTATATATGAAAGAAAAGGTCTTAATGAGTACTATAGGAATAACAAATACCCCCTCCCAAAACTCTTAGAGGCAATATAAAAAAAGCATACAAAATAAAAAATCCAAATTCACATAGAATAACATTGGGGCTTCTAAGGGACAGTCTATATATCAAAACAAAGGACTTAAAAAGCATTACAAGAGAAAACACATACCCACCCTACCCCCAGACCTTTAGTGGTGTTACAAAAAGCATACAAAGTTAAACATTTAAATTCTCTTAGGATAACATTAAAACTTCAACAATCCATAATATCCTCACTATTAAGACTTAATAGATAATCTATATATCAAAACAAGGGTCTTAATGAGTACGACAAGAAAACACATGCTTTCTTCCCCCAACATTTAAAGGCAACATAAAAAGGTATAAAAATAAAACTGCAAATTCTCTTAGGATAACATTGTAATTTCAACAAGTTATAAATCCCTCAACATTTGGACTTAAGGGACAATCTATATATCAAAACAAAGGTCTCAATGAGTACTACATGAATACCACATATCCCTCCCCCTAAATATTTAAGGCCAATATATAGAAAGCATAAACATCAATAAATGCAAATTCACATACAGTAGGATAACATTGGAACTTCTAAGGGACAATCTATATATCAAACTATCATTCTTAATGAATACTACAGGAATAACACATATTCCCCCAAAAAACATTTAGGGGCACTATAGAAAAATGCTTAACAAAAATGCAGATTCCCATAGGGTAACGCTGGAACTTCATCAAGCCATAACTCCTCAATATTTGGACTCAACGGGCAATCTATACATCAAAACAAAAGTCTTAATGAATAACACTGTACAAGATTATACAATGGCAAGAAAAAATGCTGGGCTCTGATTGGTCAGTCTGGAACTATACATGTGATGTTATCCCAGCATAACATCACAGATCAAGTCCAAGCACACAAATGACTGCATTGAATGTTAAGGAATCATTCAGTGAATGTGAACCCATCAGCACAATTTCTTCACTGGCCACTCACCAGCCCACTGCACTGTGCCCTGCTCCTTATTTTAAACATCCATATAAGCAAAACTAAAAACCTCCCTCTCACCAAATAACAGTGTGCTCCCCTCAAAAGTCACAAAAAAGTTCTGTAAATAATTTCTTATACTTTTCCTTCTTTTGTTTCCTGCTGTATGAAAAACAGTGAGTACGTGGCTTACAAAAAGACCAGTGTGAGGCTGACTATTTCCCTAACCACTCACTCCAGCTGTTTTTCCAGTGAGCTCCCCTTCTTGTAACATGGGAATATAATTGCCTTATCTGTTGGTCTACATGTGACAGAGTGGAGTGCTGTTGGATGCAGTGCAAGCTGTTCTGCAGAGACTCGGGTATTTGAGAGCATGGTTTGTGGGTGGGCAGAGTGAAGGAGTGAGTAGCTTGGTTGTTATCCTCAGCAAAAGAAAACTATAGGGACAGCTGGTTCAGAATTAATCACAATCAGGCAGAGTGAAAAGCGAGTATGGAGCAGGTGGCCAGACTAAGTGTGTGCCCAAAATTAAACAGAGTAGATTTAAAATGTATCTAAATTAATCTGGGTATTTGTATTTAGCATATAAATACAAAAAAAATAAAACTATAGGCATCTGGGTGTCCGGTGATCACAGAAAGGGACAGTGTGGTCATGCTGAGTGTGAGAATGTGAGAGAAAGTGTCCAGGAAAGAACAGTTAAATGAAGTTAAATTAAAAAATAAATCTAAGAATGTAAAGTGACTAAATTAAATCTAAAGTAACAGCTCAATTAACACTCACTCAATTACACTACACACACACAGTTCCAACTAGAGGAGAAATGCTATAAGGAACTATTTTTTTAAACTGGTATACTTCCACAATGAATAATTTAAAAAAAAAATTAACACTATTTCTTATTTTTTTAAAGCTATGGGCCCCACATTCAAAAGTGGCTGTCTGAATCATGCAAGTGCCTGCACCACACATCTGAAATGCACCAGCACAAAACAATGGAATATTCAGAAGATGCGCCATAAGATGTGATTGTGCATGTCTGGCTGAATATCCCAAACATTCATGCTCGAGCAACAGAAACTGTGTGCTGCAGCAGGGCACTTTTGAATATGGGAAACCTTGCACAATAGGCAGGACTGTGGCACACAGACAGTGAAAGGAGCCCAATGCACTGGTGCATGAAGAATGGGTGCTGGTTCAACAGAGCAGCACTGCAGTGAACAGGGGAGGCACAGTGGCACACCACAGTGGCCAAAACACCCTGAAGCAGGGCCACTGAGTGCCCAGTGCAATGCACTTCACAGGTGTCACCAACCATGGGGAATGCCATGCACATCAGCCAATGCAGACACATACAGACATGGATAGGGTACTACAGCAATGGCCATTCCAATGGATAGGTCCAGACAACAAAGCAGAGCAACAACAGTGTAGACATGCTGGATAGAACTGTGGCACAGTGCACCACCGGCACAGCACCAGAATGGCCATGGGGGAGCCCACACTGACAACAAAACATGGCTACTGACAGTGCAGGATAGAACAACATGGCCAATGACAATAACATAGAGGGGCACAGTGCCACCACAGGGAACCAGCAGGAAGGGCCACAAGGAACTTTGACAAGAACTCCATGCAACCAGTCCAGGGGGAGTCAAGGTCAGACACATCATGGGCCACACCCTGTGGACAGGGTGTGTTGGGTGAGGTGATGACTGTCACACACCTGTACAGCAGTGTCCATGGGGATGTGGCCCACATGTGCCAAACAGCAGGCAGCAGTAACAATGGAATAAAGCAATACACACACAGCCATGTCAAACATGAATAAAAGCTTTTCTGCAATAACAATGGTAACAACAACACTGGTACAAAACACGGAACATATTTACAGGTACAAGGAAACACAGTATAAAAGTATAAAAAAGGGGAAGCTATCTACAGAACAAGAATGGGAGACTGAGGGGAAACAGTGAACATGGGATGCGAGGGGGGACTCTATGTACTTGAAATGGGTCCAGGGCATGAGTGTGGGGTGAACGGGGCCAATGCACTGCTGATGTGCCACTGTGCCATGGTGGCGTAAATGCCTAGGGTGAGGTGTTCCCAGATGCAGCCTAATGACTGACACTGTCTGGCCTATAGAGCAGATAAGCTGCACAGCAACATAGAATGTCTTGTAGATGGCCCACAGGATGTCCCTTGATGTGGCTGGTCTGTCTCTCCCAAACAGGCATCCCTGGGTCCTCCTGATGCTGACACCAGTCCCTGTGGTGGCAAGACATCCTATGGGAGGAAACAGACAAACAAAACGTGGTCTCAGTGCCAGGAGTCAGCATTCACAGATGTAATACCTCCCCCAACATTGATGATGATGTGCAGATGTGCAGATTCAAGGGGCAATGCAGAGGGCTGCAACACCACCATATGAATTATTAACAGGTGATATGACATGGACATGTGGTGCACATAGTGCATTGCATGGGATGTGGGTGTGGAAGCAGGCAATGGCAGGGCTGGACATGAAGAAGACATGGCAAAGAGACATGTGAACATGTTCCACATGGTCATGTGGCAGAGGCACATTGGTCCCGCAAAAGCACACCAGCCACATGCAGAGGCATGTGTATGTGATGGCCATGGGTGGGCAACCCTGGCCACAGGTGTACCAGAGGCAACACCACAAATGTACAAAATTGTCCACCAAAGGCCACACATGCAGGCATGTATGGACGGCATACAGTTTGCACACAGAGACAAGCTGGCCTGTTCAAGGCCATGCAGGTGGCCACACAGGGGAAGGCAAATGCAACAGCATGCTGGCAGTTGACAGGTGACTGTTGCAAAGCCATTGAGGAGGTACAGACACACATAGGACAATTGGACCTACAGGTGTCAGGGAAACATCCTTGGGGCAAACCAGCATGGCCCTGCCATAGGGCGTGTCCACAGACATGTACCCAAACACTGTCCCCAATGTGCCAATGAGCCATACCACAACCACATACCAGCCACAGTGACACTGCCTGCAGCACACATGCACAGCTCATATGGGGCAGAAGGTCCCATAGACAAGCTGGGTGCATGACAAGGACCCTGCCACAGAGAGTGTGCAAAGCTGCTGACATTCGTCACTGGCCACAGCAGGAACACAAGGCCTGGAACACACAGCCACACACTGTAGATGGAGGTGGCCACTGCAAGGGGCAGAGGCAATGGCAGTGGCCATGTCTGCATGTTGGAACAACAGTCTGGGCCATACCAGTGCACATGAGGCACACATGGACTGGTGGCAGAGTTTCTTATCCTGTAACCCAACCAGAACACCCTAACACACTCCTGGCAGAACACAGTGATGACCAGAGACCCACAGACACAATAAGATGAGCAGATCAGTATTGTGCAGGATGATAGTCAGTGTCAATGTGCTGCCAAGGTGCCCAATGGAGGGGACACACATGGAAATAGCCCAGTGACACAGCAGGTGAAGACAACACTGGCTACACACTGCACAATGGATGGTGGCAGTAACACAGACAGCCACATGTGCTGTGTTGCCTGAATGGCCAAGGGATGTCAAACCCACATATGTGCGGCAAGCACATGGTGCTCTGTGACATGGTGCCCTGTGACATGGTGGTGGAGACTGGCATGACTGGATGACAGAAAACAGCCAGTCTTGAACAGTGTACAATGGCAGCACATAGCCACAAACAGTGTTGGATGCGACACAGGTCTGGTGGTGCATGAAGGTGCATGACTGGAAATGGTGCCCCAAGCAAGAACAGTAGGGCAGCCCCACACCACCTGTAGTGAGCCACTGTCCGCACTGTTCAGGTGTTGCACTCAAGGCTTGGCCATGTCAACACCAATGGCCTGCTGTGGTAGTAGTGGCAAGTACACACTGCCATACGGGAACTGTACCAAACCACAGTGGCAGTGGCACATTCCACAGCAATGGGTTAATGCATGCCAGGCAGCAACTGAGGTCCTGTGGGAGGGATGTGGATGAGTAGATGTCTGCAGTGCATTTCTACATCGTGCTGCACAGCAGTGGGGGGAGTGGCATGTGGTGCAGACCCACACACATGCCATTACCCACACAACATGGTATACATATCAGTGGGTGCATCATGATTGATGGCCCTGTATTATACCCTGCATGTTTGGTGGGGTTTGCCTGTGTCCATGTCCAGATACAGTGAACAGTGCAGGGACACAGGGGTGGACAGCAATGCATACCCAGTATTCAGCAATACACTGCCAACAAATGTGTGCAGTATCTGCATCTCATGTGCATGAACAAGCCACATGCTACAGTCCACAATGGCCACTGCATACCTCCCAAGGCCCCATGCAACATGTAAAACCACATGCTCACTCATCTGATGCTTGGTGCAGTGCCAAGCATGCCATGCCCCTCTGCCCAGTCTGCCTCCTGCCATTATATGGTTGCCTGTGTGCATCCAGCCTGTCTGCAATGGGAACACAAGAACAAGGGCACAATTAGCATCATGCTGTAGCACACCTTCATCCCAACACCCTTGTGCAAGGCAGATATGAGAACACCCACCAAACACCCACAGCACAATGCATGCATCCTCACAGTTGCATGCCACACAGTGTACAGGTGCAGTGGCATGGTATTGACCTGTAGAATCCACCACCCTTCACCAGTGCCCATATAGTGCATCATCAACAGATGGTGCACATCTGATGTGTGTGCACCATGGTGCCCTGCTAGACACTTTGGTGGGTCATCAGGCCCATGCCATGTGTGTCTGGTACATGGCCCATGTAACCTGGCGTGCAGCACATGGGGAGAGGCAACACATTTTGTCTCTGCTATGGGGCACACCACCAATGTGTGTCATGGACACCATACACAAGTGCTGGACACAATACCTGGCCTGCATCCATGCACAGACTACAGTGGACACACAAGCCAGTGTATAGGCACACATGCGTGGCCCACATCAGACAGTGTGCCACCTCTGTAAGCTGCCATACTCCACACTGATGGCTAGTGTCACCCACCATGGCATGGCCATGGTGCTGCAGTGCTGTGCACATGCCCCCTAGGGGCACTAGGGCCAGAAAGTGGCAAACATAGCACACCATACACCACCACACCAGTACACATCTGCCATCCACTAATGGTGGCATGCCACAGTCCATGATGGACACTGGCTTCCACTGCCACACACCTGTCAGTGTACAGTACCCTGAATGCCACACATTCACATCACATACATAGCTGGGCATGGCATTGTCCCACTCATCACTGTGTCCCTCAGGTGGTCCAGCCTTGCACGATCACTGTGGCCAAGGTCTTGAAAATGGTGCCACCACTGCTCCCGGGTATGCCAGTCCTCCATGTGAGACATCTGGCAATGTTGGCCAACACTTGTGGTCTGGTCACCTGAAGCTCCTCCTAGCAGAAGAGCTGTCCCTCCAAGGGGACCACCAGGTTGACCATATTGGTCAGATCTGTATCCTCCCACCTCTTGGAGTGTGGGCTGGTGGCAGCAGAATGCATGGTGTGTGCCATTTCAATAAATAGTGTTGCACTGGTATCCTGCAATGCAAGTTATACCAGGCTTCTGAGCCACACCAGCTGCATGATAGGCTACACATGGCTGGTCCAGTGTGGCCAGCTCGTGCGCCATTGGGATTCACAATAGCTGTACTATGATGCATTACTGCACATGTGTGGCAGCAACAGGCCACGCAGGAAACACAGGTCATGCTCACTGCAAACACACATGTGTGGGAGTGCCGCAATGCCAGCATACGTAAGTAGCTATCCACTGAACTTGTCCACCACACATGTGCTCCACGTGGTAGCATCTGCACGATGTACTGTTACTGACATCAGTTCACCATGACCACGCAATGTAGTGATGTGTGTGGTTATCTTGCATGCAGCAGTGCAGATGCACAATGGGTGTACGTAGTGCATAAAGAAATGGACGATGGACATTGTGATGCACCAGGAGCGAATGTTCAATTTTCAGCCAGGATATGCTAATTGCCTCATTTCACAATTCTGGACCAATCCAAACATTTGCGTCTCATTACAGGGAGGTCCTTCACTCACTTGCATGTGCAGTGCCATAAATGAGCAGGCCTGTGCCGCTCCAACACACAGGTGGCCAAGAGGTACTGCAGCCTTGAAGGTAGGTGTGTTTACTCTGTTACAGCCTGCCTGTTCAGGCACTCTGCATGGTGCACAGTGCATGCCACTGATGCTGTATTTTTCTCCGTGCCTGTCTGTGTTTCCCCCAAGCACCAGTATGGAGCCTGAGCAAGGCACATGTCAGCAAAGATCGAATTTTACCCAGGATGGGCTGTCGGTCTTAATCGAGGTCTACATCTTGTGGGATGACCTCCTGACCCAGAAGACAGGGACACAGCAGGAAAGGGCATAGGGATGGATGGAGGTGGCAGAGGCTATTAATGCTCATGGGTATCTATTCAGTAACATGGGTGGGGGTACACTTGAATGGCACATATTCTCCCACACAGCTCCGCACCCTCAGGAGATCTGTGTGTCGACTATATTCTTGAACACTGACCAATACGCTGATCCTATCTGCAGCCCCACACCCTGGCATTCAGGTTCATAGGGGTGGTCAGGTGCACAGCTACGGACCCAGACAGGTGGACAATCAGCTGCCTGACCCAGGTCCCTCAGTGGAGCTCCTGCACCCATGGGGCACCATGTTGGCAGCTGGCGTATATTGCTCCAATAGCAAGGGGTGGGGGAGTCCCCCAGAAGTCTGCCCCAGCACACCCAATGTGCCCCAATGGCCAGTGTGGCCTCGGTAGGGAGTCCAGTGACCCCTGCCATCCCCACTGTGACATGACGCAGGATCTTGGGGGATGCATAACAGTTACAGCTGCCTTCAGAAGGCATAGCCATCACCCCCCCCTCAATAATCCAATAATTGGAACCTCAATGATATATTGGGTGTTTCTATAAGAACTTCAATGGACTCAAAAGTTAACTTACAAAGAAATATGCTTTTGGTTTGTTTAAACTCACTTAACCTGAGAATTGTTAACAGCAGATACTGTGGTGATCAGATGGATGATGTGACCTTTTCCTGCCAGAAGGGTGGGAATGTTATTGATTGTTTTGTAATGGATATTTTCTCTTTGGTTAATCATAGCCATATGGAAATCTTAGATATATGGGACAGTGACCACAGGCCACTCAGTATTTCTATAACTGGGATTTGGGATTTATGACAGGATATAGATCATTCAAAGAAAGCAGACACAGATGAAAACATGATGATTTGTAACTCCCCCAAATATTTAATTATCAGAAGAGACTGCTGGCAAAGTTCTGAGAACTTTACAAAAGGAAAGAATGAATGATCTGAAATGTAAATGTATATTAAGTACAGAGAATAGTATGACAGAAGATATATGGGAACAATATAGAGAACTAGGATAACTAATGTCTCAGTCACTTTCTAAAGAACCTAGATCCAAGACATCCAATTTGGGGCAAAAAGCAAAATGGTATGATGTTAAGTGTAAAAATATAAAAAAAAAATGAATTTCAAAAGTAGGAAGGTTTGTTAGGAAATATAATTTAATCACAGACAGAATATCAAGGAAACATCTTAAAACTGAATATAAGAAAATGATAAAAGAGAAAAAAGCTAAACACTTTAAAGGTATGTAGTATACTATGCAGGAGGTAATTAAAAACAAAGATGATGTAGTGTTTTGGAATATGGTTGCATTTGGAATGGTTAAGAATAGATTTAATATAGAGACGGTAATTCCATGTGAGGATTGGTACCAACATTACAAGAAGGTTTTTGGTTACTTGGTTACAAGGAACAATTATTCACATCACATTAGGATTAAAATGAAGTATCTAATTTAGTAAATAAGAATACAAAGTCTGGGGGCTTAGAAATAACAAAACAAGACATTATTGCTGAAATTCTCACCCAGAAACATAACAAAGCCCTAGGAATAGATAATCTTGGTGCTGAGGTGTGCCAGGCTAACCCTGACTGGTGGGCAGACCTATTTCTGCCTTTATTTGAATTTATTGTTAAAAATTAAAATTCCCAGAGCACTGGAAAACTGGAATAATTGTGCCTTTGCACAAAAAGGGGGCCACTAATACCCCATTGAACTATCAACCAATCATCTTGTTGAGTATTAGCCTAACGATTTTTTCCAGAATTCTATTAGATAGATCGTTGGTCTGGATAGATGCTCAAAATATACTGTCACCATTTCAAGCAGGGTTCTGAAAGGGGGAGTCTACATTGGATCGTATATTTGTACTGAACTTTATTCATACTTACATACATACATACATACATACATTGTTGCCAGCAGATTAGACCCATTGGTCTCTCACTTCTACCTGATATAGTTCACTGTTTGTGCACAGTGACTGTGCTACCCCTTCCCCATAGTTTTCTCCTCTTCTCCCCCACAGTCCATAGTGGTGATTGCCCTACCCCTTACCTTTACCCTGCCCCATGCCTGTCCCAACCCTTCTTGAACCCTTCTACTGTTGCTAGTGTCACTAACTCTGTAGGCAATGCAATCCAGGGTGCCACAACTCTCTTAGTGAAAAAATGCCCTTTTGTCTCCCCCTCTGAAGTCCACCCCAAGACAGCTTTAAACTATGGCCTCTTGTGATCCCCCCTTCCTTTAGTTGGAAAAGCTCATCAAGATTCCCCTTATTGAACCCTTTCAGGTTTTTCAAAGTCTCTATCATGTCCCCCCATCTCTTCTGTCCTCCAACGTGTATTTGTTCAGTTTTCTGAGCCTGTCCTCATACGTCACCCCCTCCATTCTCTGAACCATTTTGGTTGCCCTTCACTGGACTCTCTCCAGCAGTGCCACATCCTTCTTAAGCTGGGGTCTCCAGAACTGGACACAATACTTCAGGTATGGCCTCACCAGTGCATTGTACAGTGGTAGAATAACCTCTCCTCTTCTGAACGTAATACTCATAGATATGAAACCCAGCATCTTATTAGCTTTCACTACCACCTTTCTACACTGCTCTGAGTTGTTCCCCTTATCATCCACAAACACCCACAAGTCTTTTGCCATCTGTGTTACCCCCAAGTGGTATGTGAACCTTAGGTTTCTCCCTCCTAGGTGCAGCACGCAGCATTTGCATGCATTGAACCCGAGCTGCCATTTTTGAGCCCAACTGTTCAGTATCTTTAAGTCTTCCTGGAGTGCCCTTCTCCCCTCCTCATTTTCAACCAGCACCCCCACTTTGGTGTCATCAGTGAACAAACTCATCTTGCTAGCCACCCCTAACTCAATGTCCATGATGAACATGTTAAAGAGGACTGGGCCCAGGACCAAGCCCTGTGGGACTTCACTGATGACTGTCCTGGGTGTTGATATATCTCCCCCACCACAACCCTCTGTTTCCTATCCCTGAACCAATTTGCTACCCACATCACCAATTTCTTCCCAAACCCCAGTTCACTCAGCTTCCAGATCAATCTCCCATATGGGATGGAATCAAAAGCCTTTCTTAAATCCAGGTATATGATATCAACTGGCTTACCCACATCTAGGGACTGTTTCACCCAGTTGAAGAATTCCACAAGGTTGGTTTGACATGATTTACCCTGGACACACCCATGCTGATTTTCATCCTGAAAACCATTTACCTCCAGGAACTCCACTATCCTTTCCTTTAAGATGGCCTCCAGAATTTTACCTTATATGAAAATCATACTGACCAGTCTATAGTTTGATGGATCATCCAGATATCCATTCTTATGTATGGGGATCATGTGCATCTCTCTCCAAACAAGAGGGACACAGCTTGTTTGGAGGGAGGAGTTGTAGAGTTCCATTATTGGACATGCCAGGACATCTGTCAGTTCTTACAGAACTCTGGGGTGGATGCTATCTGGCCCTGAAGCCTTGTTCATTCTAATGGCTCTGAGAGCCCTCCACAACCTCCTAACCTGGATCTCTCCTTCGGTGAGATCGGCCTTCCCTAGATCCCCTGTTTTGCTCCCACCCTGCAACTCATACTGATCCTTTTCCCTGGTGAAGACTGAGCTGAAGTAGTCATTTAACAGCTCCGCCTTTTCCAGCCCACTCTCTATCCATTCCACCCCTTCCTCAACTTTTTATCTGCCTGTCACCCTTTCTTCTCTCCTAATATATCTAAAGAATTCCTTTTCCCCCTTCCTAATCCTTCTTGCCAGCATGAGTTCCTTATCTACCTTTGCCCTTTGAACTCTTCTACTAGCTTCCCTGGCTATCTGCTGATATTCCTTGTGGTCCTCCACACTACGAGTGCATTTATACATCCTAAACAAATATGTCAAGCAAAAGAAAAGGAAAAGGCAAGGACAAGGCATTTATAAATCCTAGACAAATATGTCAAGCAAAAGAAAAGGAAAATATACGTAGCCTTTGTAGATATAAAGGCTGCGTTTGACTCCGTTAACAGAGAAATTATTTGGCATATATTGAAATCAAAAGGCCTGGAACATAATTTACTAGACATGCAAATTTGACTACATAAGGATACACAGTGCTCAGAGTTAGATTTGGGAAGGATAGGGCAATAACTGAACAAACTGAAACAAATACTGGGGTTAAACAGGGTGCACTTGCTGGGCCCCACACTTTTTAATATCTATATTGAAACACTGGTGGAAGATATCTCTAAAATTGACACTTTTGCTCCCCAAATTAATCAAGTACCAGTGAAAATACTGTACTTATGTATGCGGACGGCACTATTAGTTTAGCTCAGACACCACTTGGGTTGAAAAGGGCATTAGGCTCAGTTAGAGAAAGACTGAGGAAACTGCAACAGACTTTAAATATAGAAAAAATGAATACAGTGGCATTTGGTTACCTAAAGAAAAAGTTAGGACCTTGGAACATTAATGGGTTATCTACAGAAGAGGTCAAAGAATTTCAATATTTGGGGGTTGTTTTTTGCAGAGATTTAAACTGGAAATCACACATAATGCAAATTAAATGTTAAATGTAGCATGTTGGGGATTAATAGATTTGCTAGATCTTTTACAGAAGATTCATTCACAGCTCTGTATAGGTGCTTTGATGCAAAAATTAATATGAAAGCTACAATTTATCCACATAGCAGCATGTTTGATAACATGGAGGTGTTTTCTCATTGAATTCCTATATTCTGTGTCCCTCTGGTGAGAGGATAGGCTACGAGACATTGTAATAGAAACCCAGTAAACACTTCCTTTTTAAGGGAATTGTGAGACTGTGGAGGCATATCTTGCTCCACAGCCATGACAGGGACCTCACATTTATGCTTATAACATAGTGTTAGTGGTACAGGAGCAAGGGGTGCAGCTCCTTGAATCAGAAGCCCATCACATGAGGTGGCAATCATTTTTATTATTTTAGACGTTACAGTACAGTGTGGAGTTGCGTTTGCACGAGGGAGTCAGAAAGTGACCTACAGAGACTTCCTGCTCCCCTTCTACATAACTGATGCCCCTGACAAGCAGGGCTTAGAGTTCTGCGATTTATCCATGAAGCAGCATGTTCGATAACACGGAGGTGTTTTCTCATTGAATTCCTGTATTATGCATCTCTCTGGTGAGAGGGTAGGCTATGAGCCGTTGTAATAAAAACCCAGTAAACACTTCCTTTTTTAAAGGAATTGTGAGACTGTGGAGGCATATCTTGCTCCACAGCCACGACAGGAGCCACACATTTGAGCTTGTAACATAGTATTAGTGGTACAGGAGCAAGGGTGCAGCTCCTTGAATCTGAAGACCACCGCATGAGGTGGCAGTAATTTTTTAGTATTTTAAATGTTACAGTACAGTGTGGAGTTGCGTTTGCACGAGGGAGTCAGGAAGTGACCTACAGAGACTTCCTGCTCCCCTCCTACATAACTGACACTCCTAGCGAGTGGGTTGAGCATACAGCGGGGCACCGCGGCAAAGTGCATGGAGAAACGCGCAGAGTCACGCGCATCTAGTGTGTGTCAGCTGTGTCCACTGGGGAAGCTGGGGAGCTGGGCACTAATATACGCACACTACTGAACATCACTGAGTAAGTATTATTGAGCTCATATTAGTAACAATGGATGATAACTATACTAAATGTATAAAATGCTGTATGTATTGTGAGGGGTATGTTAGGAGATAGTTTCATTTGCGATAAACGTTTGCTTCTTAAAACCCTCAAGAAGAAATAACAAGGTTACTAAACAGAATACAGATGTCAAAAGACATCGAGAAATTAGAAGATTTCATAGAACAAATGGCTGAGCAACTTGAAATCTCTCATCATATCCCTTCCCCTTGTCATTCCATCTCCCCACTCACCAACAAGGATTACAAATTACCCATCACTAACAATGATGATTGGGCCTTTGTATCCAAACATCCCAAGAAAAAGAGAGGTGGGCACGTCTTCAATAGTCACCCATCTCACTCTTTAATAGATATGAGCATCTGTCTGATTTAGAAACTCCATCAGAGTCAACTACTGTCACTAGTCCCATACTAGAAAAACAAAAACCATGTACATCTAGCCATATTCCATCTTTTAAAAAATCTTCAAACACTTCTACTCAGCCATCATCTGTAACTATAAAACAGAAGGATATTATGCCAGCTCAAATCAATGCTTTACCAAAGGATCCTATTTTACAAGATCCCAATAACCACTTTCAGCTTTCAAATTCATCTTGTCATGCATTAACCTGTCCGTTATCTACTAATATTCCCCCAAGACAGGTATTAGTATTAGGGGATTCTATAATTAAACACATAGACAGAACTATATGCAATTCAGATAAACTAAATCGTACATGCTCTAGTTTCGGAGGTGCAAAGATAGAGGATATTACTAAAATGGTACCAGATATCCTTAAACAAGCAGGAATAAGTCCTTTTGTTGTAATTCATGCTGGTATCAATGATATAAACAGTTCTGACGTAATACGCCTACAGCTGGACTTTGTAGCATTAAACAATCTACTAGTTGAAGCTGGATGTACGGTATGTTTTTCAGAAATATTACCAGTACCCAGAGCCACACCTACTATTACACAAAAAATCTAATCTATAAATGCATGGCTTAGGAAATGGTGCTATTCACAAAATATTCTGTGCATTACACACTGGGAGAATTTTCATAGCAGAAACTCCCTTTTTTGTTGGGATGGCTTGCACCTTAGTTGAAGGGGTAGCTTTTTGTTGGGTAAGAGTATTACTACCATCATAAATCAGAATTTAAACTAAAAAAGAAGGGGGAGAATGGGATGTTGCCCAAGTCTCTGAAACACAATCTAGCAATCTCACCTGACAACATATGCAAATGTCTCACTTTAAATGCAAGGTCACTTAATCTACTTAAAATGGGGGACCTTGAAGCTAAATGTAGGATAATGAATTTGGGAGTCATTTCAGTGACTGAAACCTGGTGGGACTCTGCATCCATACGCTCTAGAAATATTCCCAACTATAAACTTTCATTATAAAAATCACCTTGATAAGCAAGGTGGTGGAGTATGCATTTATGTCAGGAATGACATTCCTTCTTATGAACTCCTTCTTCCTTCTTCCACTGAGAATCTTTGGGTTAATATTCAATTAAAAAATCAATAACATATTACCATAGGAAATTGTTATAGACCCCCATCAGCTAATATGGAATACACTTCCAATCTCCTTGAAGAAATTCCCAAACTTTCAGATAAGGGAGATGTTATCATTCTGGGAGATTTCAACATGCCACTAATTGACTGGAGTACTTTTGTGGGGTATACCAATATGGAAAAGTATTTCATAAATATCATAATGGAAGCAGGGCTTGAGCAACTTGTCAAGGAACCTATGAGGGGTCAAAATATTTTAGATCTTCTCCTTACTAATATTGAACACAAAATTAATAATCTTCAAATTGGGGACGCCCTTGGAAATAGCAGTCATTTTTCTATTCTGTTTGCAATTCCTTATGATTTTGTACCCCCTAGAGGGCGCCCATTTATGAAAGATTATAACAGAGCCAATTTCCAAGCCATTAACAAAGAAATTGCAAATATTAATTGGGAAAACTTGCTCTCTAAATTACCAACTGAGGAGGCTTGGAATTCATTAAAAGCATAATAAGTAAATTAGAAAATCAGTATATGCCAACTAAAAGAATTTACAATAATAAAGGGAAGATCCCAATATGGCTCAATAAAGCCATTAGATCCCAGATTAGACTCAAAACTAAATTGTTTAGTAAATTGAAAATCAGTTCATTGCCTTGTAAAAAATGTATTTTTAACCAAATATAGAACAGCAACTAAAACATTGAAAAAAATGATGAAGACAGCCAAAGTTAATCTGGAATTTAAACTAGCCCATACTAAGGACTGCCATAAGTCACTTTATTCTTACTTAAATAATAAGAAAGGAAATTCTAGGGAAATAGGCCCAATATTTAATATGGGATCTAAATGTGAATCAGATATTGATATTGCAAATCTTTTTAATAAATATTTGTGTTCAGTTTTTTCTCTATCTGATAAAAATGTTTATAGAGCATCTCACTCTTTATCTCATTCAATCACTTATGAAATCACCATGTCTGACATTTTGCAGGCACTTTGCAAATTGAAATCAACTATAAGCCCAGGCCCAGATAACATTCACCCAAAATTTCTTAAGGCAACCTCCCAATTTATTTCCCTTCCACTGTCAATCATCTTTAATAAATTGCTACAAGAAAGCCTAATACCTGATGATTGGCATACAGCTATTGTTACACCAATATTTAAGGAGAGAAATCATGGAAATGTTGAAAATTACTGCCCCATTAGTTTAACTTCTGTTGTAGGGAAGCTTATGGAGAGGATCATTAAAACAAAGTTAGAGGATGAGGTTAAAACCCGAAGTATTGCAGATCCAACCCAACATGGCTTTATGCCAGGTCACTCGTATACTAAAAATGTAATTGCTTTTTATAATATCATCAGTACACATCTTGATAATGGAGTTTCTACAGATAAAATACAACTTGACTTCAATAAAGCATTTGATAAGGTACCACATACCAACTCTTACAGAAATTAAAAACACTTGGCATTTCAATGTACCTTGTTGACTGGATAACTGACTGGCTTACATGTAGAACCCAAAAAGTCAAATTCAATAACATTTTATCTGACTGGGGCTTGGTTATGAGTGGGGTTCTTCAGGGATCAGTGCTGGGACCCACACTATTCAACGTATTCATTAGTGATATGCAAGCTGGACCAAATAATTATCTTTCAAAATTTGCTGATGATACTAAATTGGGGGGTAGGGTTAATGACCCCAATAATCTGGAAACACTTGTTACTGATCTAGGGAAAATGGAACACTGGGCAACTGAGAACAACATGTTTTTCAATCATAAGTGTGTTGTTCTTCATTTTGGAAGAAATAACCCAATGCATGATTATTATCTCAATAATATTAAACTTAAAACATGAAGTTGTGAAAAAGATTTGGGGATATTTATATCCAACAAACTTACATCTCTTGAACATTGTATAAAAATAGCCAAAATGACCAATGGTCTCTTAAAGCAAATTAAACATACCTTCATTACCCGTACTGAACAGTGTATTATTCCCCTGTATAGTACTTTTATAAGACCTTATATTGATTATGGCTCCCCGTTCTGGAACCCCTATCTCAAGGGAGATATATTTTGCCTGGAACAAATACAGAGAAGGGCCACAAAATGGTACCAAGACTTACCCATCTTGATTATACTACAAGATTAAAACTTACTGGTTTACATTCATTAGAAACTAGGAGAAAAAGAGGTGATTTATTATTAACCTATAAATTGTGTCAATCACCCACTCTTATGAGTCAATGTGGACTTGTTTATTCAACTGAAGGATAGTCCCTAGATTACATAATAAGCAGTTAGAAATACAATCCTTTAAATCTAACAAAAGGAGAAATTTTTTCACCATAAGGGCACCAAGGCTACGGAACACTCTGCCCCAGGAATTAATCACCATATGTAGCTTTGATGCCTTTAAAAATAATTTGGATTTATGGATAAGGGAGAACTTATATTGAGTTCAGAAATGACCCACAAATGTGGGGAACAATCTCGATGGGTCATGGCCTTCTTTTGTCCCTAAAACCAAGTAATACCAAGTAATATGGTGTTGAGCTGTAGGATCAATATGCTAATATTAAAGAATTAGAATCACTTCAATCTACTTTTCTTAAAAACATATTGGGTGTACCCCTTCATACAATGAATAGCGCAGTTCATGCAGAAACTGCAACATTATCTTTTAAAGTTAAAATATTGAAGATAAACATTTGTTATTCTAAAAGATTGTTGAATGCCCCAGAAAATAGTTTGTTAGACTATTGTAAAAGAGTTATGTTTAGCAACTGGAGCAAGGACTCTCAATGCTGGTTGATAAAGGTAAATCAGGAATTGAATAGAGCTGGACTACCATATGACACTCTATTAAATCCCTCCATGGACCATGTAGCATTTATTAGATTAGCTATACAGAGCATTGCAGTCATCACCATACAGGGAGATTCTGGAAACATCCGAGAAACTTCTAGGCATATGGCTCTAAGATTGACAAAATGTATGTTTTGTGTAGAGAAATATCTTACACACTGTGAGAATTCAAATCCCAGGAAAGCATTGACCAAACTAAGGTTCGACCTGTATGGAAATATATGGAAATGAAACAATGTCCAACTTGCTGAAGTACCTTGTTTTTTTCATGAAAATGTTTGGCTTACTGCATTACATTTAATGTGGGATTGTCCAAATCTGTTAGAAGAAAGGAAAACATTTGTATATCCTGTTTTGTTTTGTTGTTTTTTTTGCATAAAAAGGTGTTATAAAACAAATACACACATAGGTTCACTTCCACTAACAAAATAGATTTACACTTAATACATGTTGTACATCCTTCAACAACAAGTCTATTATTTATACAGTATGAAAAACCAATTGCTTATCTAGGATTTATGTAAGGTGCTCAGGTTCCCCTATACCGCATCACTTCCCCCTAAGTATCTATCCCATCCCAAAGATCTGAGTTAGAGCCGCTAAGAATGTTGCCCATTCCCTAGTATAGCACTCTAGCTTATCCTTTACAAGAAGGGTCAGTCTTTCCAATGCCAGGGGCTGCAAGGCCAACAAGCACCAGCCCAGTACTGTGGGTGCTACACAAGACACCCAGGTGTTCTGGATACAGTGTCTAGCCAAGATTAAAAGGATCCTAACCCACCTCGGCAGGATCTCCCACTCCCCCTCTTCATCAGGTTCTACACTGAACAAACAGACCATCGGGTCCAATTTCACCACCCTACCCCACATTCTCCCAACTTCCCACACCACTTCCCTCCAAAACCTCTGGAGAACCTGACATGACCAGAAGCAATGGAAGTATGTCCCCTCCTTGAGCCCACATCTTCCATACAGCAGGGTGATATTTATGAACAATGGCCAGCAGGCTGTACACCCTATGGATGAATTTGTAAAAAGCTTCCTTGAACTTGTTAAAAATCAGGAGTCCTATGTGCATAGTTAGTAACATTGCCAAGTTCCTCGCCTGTATCTGGGTTTTCAAATCCTGCTCCCATAGTCTCTTAACCCTGAGAGATGGATCCAGAGAGCACTGTCGACCCTCTCTCACAGCTTTTCCTGTAAAGCCCTTAGAGTCCCATTTCTCTGCCTGTACAAGGGATTCAATTTTCCTTATTTCTGAAATTCCAGGTTCCTCTCTGACTAGCCCTGTCATATAGGCCATAACTTAAAAATGTTGGCCTGCTTCCAAATTCAGTCTCTGGTGCAAATCCATGAATGGGCTAATCGCTCCCCTATCACAGAGGTCCCCCAACATCCTTATCCCCCTTCTGTCCCATACCCTGAAACCAAGGGTCTTCATACTCCGGCAAATGGTAGGGGTTTCCCACCACTGGAACCAAGTAGGTATCTACTTCTTTTGCACCCTGCTGTTTCAAGAGTCTTCCCCAACTATCCAACACTGCCTAGATCAGTGGATTCTGGCCCTCTTGGTCCCTAATGCCCTGGAGCCCCATTTTGCCAAATATGCTGAGAGTCTAACTCTGCAACCCCATTGTTCAAGGTCTTCCTAGCTAGCAACCTGGGGCATATGGATCTAATCATTAATATACTTCTGTTGGGCTGCTAGATAATAACTCCCCAAATCAGGAAAATTTAATTCACCCCTCTCTGTATCTGCCTTAAGACCCTAGGTCACCTTCCTCTCCATATGAACAAGAAAAACATGCCCTCAAGATTTTTACCATCCGGTTTTGATAACCCAACTTGTACCATCTGCCTAACATACACAAACCTGGAGAGGATGTTCATTTTGATCAGGTTGATCCTACACAGCCATGATATCGGAAGGGCTTCCCATCTCCTCAAGTCTGCCCCTATAGTTTTGATAATGGGTGCATAATTCAAATCATATAGAGAGCCGGGGGACCAACCTATTTTAATTCCCAAATATGTAAAGTGACCCCTACCCTCTTAAAACCCCACACCTGTCTGCACTCCGATCTCCGAGGAAACCACATAAGCTCTGACTTATTGAAGTTAAGCTTATACCCTGAAAACTGCACAAACTTCGCCACCAACTCCAAAAGGGCAGGCATAGAAGTCTCAGGTTCTGTAACAAACAGCAAAATATCATCTGCATACATTGCGATTTTATACTGCTCCCCTGACACCCCCTCACCCCCCCATATTACCTCATTCTTTCAGATTTCTATTGCCAGGGGCTCCACTGCCAGTGTGAAAAGCCGTGGGGATAGTGGGCAACTCTGCTGTGTGCCCCTCCCAAACCCAAAAGCATCTGTGAGTGTGCCATTTACCAGCACCCTTGCCCAAGGAGATCTATACAGTGCCTGCACCCACCCCACGAATGTGTCCCCCAGAACAAACTGGGTTAAAGCCTCAAACAGGTAACCTCATTCCACCCGATCAAAGGCTTTCTCTGCATCCATAAATATAACACAGGTATCCTCCTTTTTCCTCTCTGTCCTCCATATCACATTCAGAAGTCTGCTTACAGTATGATATGAAAGACGCCTCTTTAGAAACCCGATCTGGTCTGTTCGGACAACATCCAGCAATACTAATTCCAACCACCCTGCCAACACCTTTGCCAAGATTTTAGCACCGAAATTCATATATGATATTGGTCTATATGAGGCACAGTCCAGGACATCCTTCCCTGCCTTTGGGATTAAACATATCATTGCATCCGAGAAGGTACTCCGGAGCTCTAGGGTCTCTTCTGCCACCTGTTGGAAGATGTCACACAATGGACCAACCAGGTGGCTTGTCAAGCATTTATAGTATTCTGCCAGGTACCCATCTGGGCCACTCATTTTACCACTCTTTAACCTCTGGATGGCATGCAATACTACTGACCTCGTGATAGGGTGATTTAGTGAATCCCTTTGTGCCCTTGTCAATTTGGGCAACTCTAGGTAATCCAGAAAGCCTTGCAAAGAGCCCCTGTGTTCCGCTCCCTCCATTGTATATAATTTCTTGTAAAATTCCCAGAAGCACTTCCTTATCTGCTGTGCCTGCTTGTGCACAGTGCCTTCCCAATCTTTAATTGCAGTGATATGGGTTGGGCATTTCCCTCTTTAACATCAGCCGAACCAACAACGGACCTGGTTTGTTCCCCCACTTGTAAAGATGCTTCTTATCAAATGTCCAGGCCTTTCTAGCTTCCCCGCTCAGCAGAGCATTCAGGGCTTCTCTAACTGCCTTCAAACTATCTCTTACCCCAGTGGCTGCCCCAGCCACAGCCCGCCTTTCTAACTCTCACTTTAGCCTCCAATCCCAACCGATTCTTTTGCTTTTGTCTCTTCACTCTGGCTACATAACATATAATCATCCCTCTCATAAATACCTGTATCCCAGATGGTGGCCTTATTAGTAGGGGAATTGGCATTTGCTGCTTTATAGACCTTCCATTGCTCCTCCAAATATTCCTTAAAATTCTTATCCCCCAACAGGCACATTGGAAATTTCCAGAGGGAAGGTTCCTCCTGCAGTTTGTTCATCTGAAGGGATAAAATGACCATTGCATGGTTGTAAATATAAATAGGGCTATGCCATACCCCTTGCACCCTCCCATACCAGGCCTGCAGTAGGAACAAATAATCTATCCATGACCAGGTACCATGCAGATTAGAATAAAAGGTGAACTCATGCACCCCTGGGATTGCCTCTTTCCAGCCATCCACCAATCCTAACTCCACCATCCCCCTAAGCCACTGACGTATTGCCTCACTCTGCTGACCTTGGCCCTGAGAATGATCTAGGTGTGAGTCCAGAGTGTAGTTCATATTACCTCCCAGAAGGACCCCTGGGAACTGTTCCTTAACCAGAAGCAATAGGAATGAGCCATAAAATGTTGCATCAAACACTGCTGGAGCATAGATACTGCCAAATGTTATTTGTTCCCCCCATAATTCTTCCACTACAAAAATGTACCTACCCCCTACCTGAACTTTAACCACTCACTGTACCTGAAATCGAAGCTTTTTATGCAGAAGGACAGTGACTCCTCATTTATGAGCCTTAAAATAGGCTGCAAAACATTTCCCCACCCAACTCCTTACCAATTTCACATGTTATGATGCTGTAAGGTGCATCTCTTGTAGCATGGCCACCTGTACCTCCTGCCTCCACAATGCCATCAAAAGGCTTGTACTCTTCATTGGTGTCGCTACCCCTCACACATTTCATGAATATGCAGTTAGATCTTGTTGGCTAGCCATCCTGAACAGGAGATTCCTTTAAATATTCCCCTCTCTGCTTTGTGAGATACCGCCTTCCTGTCAGGAACCAGAAACACATGAGACTTTTGAATGTGAACCTGTGTGAACAAACATTTAAACAGTAGAACAATGTAAACATTTCAACAAATTTGAAAACATCCAAACAAATAGTCCCCCCTAATATTGCAACCATTCTGTAATGTTTCCCCCTCCCTCTCCCCGAAACATCCCTCTACTTTGCATAATATATCATACTTTTCCAAAACCCACCAACACATGAGCCCCTCCCCATCCTGTCCCCCCAACTCACCAGATAGACACTAACTGCCAGTTTTGATTAAGTGCCAGTGAAATCCCCCTGACAGTCCATGTCTCACCCTCTGCCCCCCCACCATATCTTGATTGTCTGTGACAGCATTTGGATGGCACAGCTCAAACCATACACAGCTGAGCAAAAAAAAATGTTGTGGACAAAAAGAACAGACAGACACCCCCAAATGCCCACACTCATATGTAGTGCTCCCAACATATATATTCTCCACGTGGGAGCCCCCCGCCTGCCTCCAAATTACCTGGTATGTCCCCCAGCTATTTCCACATCAGAAATTGTATAGATATAGGCCCAACCCAGAGAATACCCCCTTCCCCAGTCTGGAGTGAAGCCGCAAGTAGCCAGTGGAGGCCCAGAGTCCAAGGTCCCTCCCGTCATCATCTCCGCAGTGTCTCCAGTTGTAATCCCCTGATCCTCTTAAACAGGGCATGGGTAAACATATCAAAGCCCAAAACTGTAGAGTTATTGCAAAGGCCAGGGCACAGCTCCTTAAAATAGTCATTTGACCAGAAATTCCCCCCACCATCAGAGCTCTCCCCACCCTCCCAGCTCCCCCCCACTCTCAACTCCAGGCACCACAGCCACTCCAGAACACACCACATCCATGAAGCAATACTGATAGTTCACATCATAGCAGTCCCATTGATTACCTCATGGCTCTGATGTTCCGAATGGCCTAAACATGAGTCCCCTGCACCTCCTACCTGTGGAGCACAGGAAGAGAACAGAACAGTCCAGCAGTGGGGTATCTCCCCCTCGAGAAGAACTAGAAGCTTGCACATCTAAAGCAATAAGCATAGTCCAATACAGTCACACTATTTTGTTCAGTTCACCTCCAATACCACCATCACATCTTAAGACCCCTCCAATTCCTGCACACTTAGAGTCAGCCGAGTTTTTTATGCATCTCCTTGAGAAACCTTTCAGCCTCATCCACTTCCCAAAAGGAAAACACCACTCCCTCATGCTTGCTGTTCAGTGTCATAGGGTATATCAGACAATTCTCCATTTTGATAGCCCTGATTGTGGCCATGATGTTGTTAAACATTTTCTGTCTTTTTAGCAATCTTGCTGAATAATCTTGGGACAGAAACAGTCTATGGCCCTCGAACAACAGTTGGCCCTTCTCTCTGTATGCACATAATACAGCCTCATGATCCTGAAAATGATAGAATTGCATAATTAATTGGTGAGGTGGTTGCCCAACAGGTGGCCTGGGCATGATGGCCCTGTGTGCCCACTCTAGTTTTAACCTTCCATGTTTACTGTAACTTCCAGATCCAGAAGTTTTGGCAGAGAAACTGCACAAAAATCCAGGGCTCTCCCCCCGTCCTTTCCCTCAGGCAGACCTCGGAGATGTAAATTAAGTCTCTGGTGATAGTTCTCCTGGTAGTCTGCCTCCTCTCTCATTTCCTCCAATTCCTTTTGTTATGCTAGGATCTTCCCTAGAACTCCCTGTAAATCATCTTCCATCCTCAAAATCCACTCCTCTGCCTCCATGAGCCATGTAGATTGTGTCGTCTGCTGCATTAATACCTCCTGAAGCTTGTCATCAGTTTTCATCTCCAGCTTGCAAAGACATGGCTCCAAGGCTGCCAGGACCTGGACCTTGAGCTCCCTCCCCAGGGCATTCACCTCTGCCAGCGAGAGAGAAACTACATGCTGGATCTCAGGCTGCGCACAGATCATCATTTTCTTCGCGGCTTTACTGGCTGCTCTGTGACTCTTCCCCACTCCTGAGGCCAGATATTCTTCCATTCTGGGGTACTGCTTGGTCTTGTAACAAAATAAACTGAAAAACAGTGCAAGCAACTATTATTTTAATGTTTAATTACCCTGGTGAGGAGGAGCAAGGTAAGGACAGGTCTTGTACCTTCAGATGCTCATTAGTGCCCCATATATCCTGTTTTTAATATAGGGATACATGCCATTCATAAAGGACATACAATATTTGATACTAATCAAAAAAACAATGCACAAATATTTGCTCTTGCAAAGTATGCTTATAGGATAATGTGCAAGTTTCATTAATAATAATACTGTTTGTATAACATCACTTGATATATGATGAATACAAGGGTCTTATGTTGTGCTTTAAAGGAAGTTTGCCAATAGGTTTTAGAGAATAACAGTCATTTTATGATCAATTGTGCTTGTCAAGAATTTTGAGATGTATAATAAGATGTTGAATTTGCACAGTGTACTGTGCAATAGGGATATATATTTATAGTTTTGTATTGTGTCAAATAATAATGTATGTAACACAGAGAATAAAGTATGGGTCTGGGTGTGTGTAAATTCGAGTTTACACACACCCAGAACCATACTTTATTTTATATAATTGCCGGGATGTCCTTTTTCCCCACAGCAACTATATAAAATAAAAAAAGACGTTCTTGTGTGACTGCGGCAGTCTGCTTTGCTGTGAGCGTGTGCTCTACGTTTGTCGGTCGCTCGCTTTTTATTTATTTTTTTAATTTCATTTTGAGTGTATTTCCCTCATTTTGATTCATTTCTGCCTGCCAGCACTTACCGCAGTTAAGAGTAGTGGTCCAGAGGGGGAAAGATGAGGTGGACAGTGACTGGGAGGAACAGTGTCAGAGGTGAGGGTGCCTGCACAGTGCGAGGGAAACCGGACACGTGTTCGCCGTTATAAACACTCCTTTATAACTGCGAATTATGCCATGGTTTCCCAATGGGAAAAAGGACATGCCGGTCATTATAACCTGGTTTTATACATATTTTAATAAAATTGAAGTGAACTGAACCAAACTGTTTGGTGAACAAATATTAATCAGTTCCAAAGTTATTTAATTTGAAATTTTGAAGACTTGGTTCTGAGTGTGCTCAGTAAGCACTAAAAAATAGCTGTGTGAATGCAAAACAAGTTATTTTCTCATATTGACATCATCCTTTTTCATGAGGGGAAATCCTTATTCATTTGCCACCATCTTGTTTTCGGTTTTCATGCTTCCTGACTCCAACATTGTGCTCCTTTATGTCAACTGGCCTAGTGCTCAGACTGTTTGGAATTTAGGTCTGAAATTTTCAGTATAAAAAAGGGCTGGTGCACAGATATGGATTTTGCTCATTTGGTGAAAAAATATTAATACCTTCCAAAGTAATTTTTTTTCCAGCTTAAAAATCATTTTTTGTGACTCGGGATATGAAAAAATATTATTTTTCATATGATGACTCTCAAAAGAAAGATTCTTTTTCCTCAGGGAAATATTATTTTTGTGAGCTGACATCTTTTCCTTGGAGTCTAGTGGCACCCCTCACCCTACAATGGCCAGCCAGCTAATTATTTATTTTTTCCCTGGTGTCTAGGGATTCCCCCCACCCTCTGATTATCCTCCTAATGATTATTTTTTGAATTCCTTGGTATCTAGTATCACACTTCTCCGATCGCTGTCCCCATAATAATTTCATTATTCTCTGGGATCTAGTGCCCCCCATCTGATCGCTGTCCATGTAATAATATTATTATTCCCTGTTGTCTTGCACCCCCTTCAGTCACTGTCCCAGTATTTGAATGCCCTGTAATAAAGAAAACAGTCCCTCAATGTATTTTTTATAAAACCTGTAAAAAAAAATAATAACGGTCCCTTGCCGATCCAACCCCCACCACCATGACCTTCCACTCAGCACCCACTACCCCTCACCCCCATACACACACACTAACTCACCTGAACAGGTCACACGGTAAAGATCCACCCTCTGTTCATAGTCATGTCTTGCTGCTGGAACCAGTGACTGTTATATGAAAAACTAAGGTAAGTGCAGTTCAATATACAGTATTTCAATGGTGTTTTTAACTTTGGTGTATAACTTTGCCATTTTTTCATATTTTTACACTAAATTTTCAACATGACCTTTCTAACACCTTTCTTCATGAATAATGTCAGTGGAATTATGCAAATCTGCCTGTAAAGATGATTTTACTGTCACATTGGTGAAATCACCTTTTCAGTGGGATTTGAACATGTTCACCACCCTTGTTCATGAGGTGGGAACATAAGAAGTGTATGTTCAAATTTGGGGTCCAAATATGTTGCAATGGTGAAGTTATGTACATGCATTGAAATTAAGCTACCCTTGCTTGTAACTTTTGTAATTTTCAACATTTTCATACCACATTTTAAACATAGCCATTTCTTTACAACAACTCATGCTAGCCCCATATTATACTATAGCCTGTAAAGCAGAAAACCAGCTCTTGATGTCTTTTTTCCCTGAAAAAAAGCAAATGGTCCCTCACCCATCTGACCCCCCACCCCAACATCCCACTGAGCATCCACCACCCCGAAACCCCACACCCTCACTCACTTGAACAGGTCACAGGATAAAGATCTTCTCTATGATCAAAGAAATGTCTTGCTGCTGGAACTCTTGATTGCAATATGAGAAACTATGGTAAGTGCAGGTCAATGTATTTCAATGGAGTTTTTAACTCTGATGCATAACTTTGAAATTTTTTTATGCTTTGACCCCACATTATCAACATGCCCTTTTTGGGACCCCACTTCATAACCAATGGCAGTGTAATTACGCAAATAAAGTCCAGAAGGTGATTTTGCAAATGCTTGGTGAAATCCTCTTTTGGGCAGCATGTGAACATTTTGTACCAGCGTTGTTCATGAAACTAGGTCAAAAAAAGTCTATGTTGAAAATTTGGAATCAAAATATATGGAAATGGCAAAGTTATGCACATCCATTGAAATTTTGCTACACTTGCTCGTAAATTAGATAATTTTATATATTCTGACCCCACATTTTCAACATACCAATTTGTTTACACCACCTCATGAATGTGACAGCTGTCATATTTCAAATCCTGGCCCAACTGTGTTTTTGTAACCATGTCACAGAGTCATGTTTTGGTGCTACAGAGTGACGTTTTGGCACAGATTTGAAAATCTTCAGTACCGGGTTTATGAGGTGGGGAAATAAGAAGGCCATGCTGACATTTGGTTGCTGTTTTGCTACAAATTTAAGCATAGGGCCTTCCAGACATAGCGCTTCCACAGCAACACACATGTAAGCATCTATGTAAGGATGGGCGTGCAGGGCCAAGAGGACCCTGCGCCACCACAGGCAAATGAGGATACAATTATATTACCTCAAAAATCAAGGAAAGTTTTTGGAAAAAACTGTGTTAATGACAAAAGTAAGAAAATGTGGTTTCAGGGTTTCCGACCCTTAAACCCCACCACCACCCCCCTGAAGTAAATCGGGGATAGATTCTTCTTTTGGCATTGTCAGCCCTAAAGCTCACCCCATTCTATATACTCCTGAAACATATACACCTGTGTTGATCACATCTAAGCTTTCTTGCTACCACAGTGGGGTGAGCTTTAGGGTTGACAATGCCAAGGAAGACTCTGCCACTGATTTGCTTCAGGGTTTGAGGCAGAGTTTTAGGGTTGGAAACCCTAAAATCACATTTCCCTACTTTTGTCACTTTAGTCAGAACCCTAAATGGTGCATTAACACATTTTTCTGCATTTAATATATCTACAGATATAGAATAGATATAGCTATATAAATACATGGAGTGGGCACTCTGGTGCCACCACCAATATTTAACAAGGGAGGAAACCAGAAAAAAAATTAAGTAGTTTTCATTATTGTAGGGGGACAATACAATGCTGGTATATATATCTATGTCTAACTATATCTATATATATTTCTATATACACTACCAGTCAAAAGTTTTAGAACACCCCCATTTTTCCAGTTTTTATTGAAATTTAAGCAATTCAAGTCCAGTGAATAACCTGAAATGGTACAAAGGTAAGCAGTAAACTGCTAGAGGTTAAAAAAAAAGTTTAGGTTATTAGCAAAAACTGCTGTAGAGAAATTGAAAAGAAAGCCAAGGTGTCAGTGAGTACAGTTTCCTGCACCATCAAAAGGCACTTGGAAACTGGAGGAAGCTCTGACAGGAAGAGGTCTGGCAGACCCAAAGCCACAACAGAATCAGAAGACAAGTTTCTGAGAGTCAACAGCTTGCGTGACAGGCGGCTCACAGGACAACAGCACAGAGTGACTGGTACCCTGAACCAAAAGGGCTACCACAGCATTTTGCAGCACCATGCAATACCCTCTGGTCTATGCCTAGTTGGTCAGGGGTTCATTCTACAGCAAGATAATGACCCAAAACATACCTCCAGGCTATGTCAGAACTACCTTCGAGGAAAAGAATAAGACGGTAGGCTTCAAATCATGGAATAGCCAGCACAGTCTCCAGACTTAAACCCCATCGAGCTGGTTTGGGATGAACTGGACAGAAGGGTGAAAGCAAAGCAACCTACAAGTGCAACACATTTGTGAGAACTTCTGCAACAGTGTTGGGAAGAACTTCCCGAACAATATTTGATGTCCATTGTAGGAAGAATGCCACGAGTGTGCTCGGCGGTTACAGTATATCTGCAAAAGGTGGCTACTTTGATGAGTCAAAAATTTAGATTAAATTTTGTTAAACAAAATGATTCTATGATTTCTTTTTTATCTCCAATTGTTTATTTGTTCTATGCTTAAATTTCAGAGTACATTGAGACATTAACCTGCGTAAATTTCAATAAAAACTGGAAAAATGGGGGTGTTCTAAAACTTTTGACAGGTACTGTATATATAATAGTGGTGCAGTCACGCCACTATAGTTAGGGTTATGAAGCCACTTCTATGTTAAAGTCAAACTTTTGCTTGTTAATAACTTTGGATCCATTCAACGGATTTGCCTGAAATTTGGCATGTGTGGTGGGACATGGTAGATCTCTTGATCTGCCAAATTGCGTTTAGGTTGGACGTATGGACTTTGCACATGAATACACTGAAAAATGCAAAATTATCCAGTTTTTGAGGCAGTTTTTGGGGATTTTGTCTGTGGCCATTCGTGGCCATTGTGTGGTGTGCCACTCTGCGAGATGGATCATCTGAAAGAGCTTGGCTGGCTGAACATGTTGCTTTTCATCAAGGGTCACTCCTGAAGTAAAACCTGCATGGATTTTACTCAGGGGGCTTCGATCTATTGACCTATGCCTTTGGTTTTCTCAAAAATGGTAAGAAAATAGAGTTACAACATTTTAAATTCTTTGAATGGAGATCACTAACGATCTTTGATCATGAGCCTGCAAATTCTTTGACCATGAGATTCTTGCATCGTGATCTTTAATTGCCAGGGTGTGACTAGATGGCCAGATGTAAAAATACATTTTTCTCAGTCCAGGGGTGGGTTATCAACACAAATGAGGGTGAGTTTTGCTCAGGGGGCTTCATTTTATCGAGGCATGGCAGTGAATTCATTTATTTATGGCTAAAATTTGAGTTTCACTATTTTTTATTCTTTGACCCTGAGGGTACAATTTATTTGATCGTGAGCCTGCAAATTCTTTGATTGCCAGATTCTTTGACCACGATCTTTTGTCATGAGAATGCGACTAGATGGCCCATTGAAAATGTTGAATTACTCATGCCAGGGGTGGCCTAGGAATGCAAATGAGGGTGGGTTTTGCTCAGGGGACTTAACTCTTTTGAGGTGTGGTGGTGGTTTCATGTACTTCTTCCTAAAACTCGCATTTCACTGTTTTTTATTCTTTAACTGTGAGCCTGCAATTTCTTTGATTGTGACGCTGCAAATTCTTTGATCACGAGATTGCTTGACTGCCATCTTTGATCACAAAGTCATGACCAGATGTCCATTTGAAAAAGTTAAATTTCTTAGTCCAGAGGTGGGCTACGAACACAAATGAGGGTGGGTTTTGCTCAGGGGCTTCAATCTATAGAGGCATGGTAATGGTTTCATGTACTTCTGCCTACAACTCAGGTTTCACCATTTTTTATTCTTTGATCATGAGCTTGCAAATTGGTTAATCGCTATCCTGCAGATTCTTTGGTCACGAGATTCTTTGATTGCAAGGGAGGGACAAGATGGCCAAATTTTATATGAAATACATAGGCCAATTCTCACAATCTTTAAGTTTAAATATCTGGGAAACAATTTGGTCTTTTTACTTGAAATTTAGAGGGTGTTTACAGTATGTCCTGTAGATGAGAATGACAGTGCTTATGTGTCAGAAAAAATATTTTTTGCAGAGATATTGCATGGCGCATTTCATGTTCTGCAAACAGCATTTTCCATTGTGGTAGTGGCTTGAAATTTGTACGGTAGCTGGCCTTGCTGCAGTCAGTGTAGATTTTAGTTGCTAGGTGTGTAACATAGCCAGAAACTTGCAAATCGGTGGGAGCATGGGGCCCTTTCCTGCCAACTTGCATGACTTTCTACTTTTCTAGTCTTTCTTGGGGCTTCAGCTCTGCAATGCCACTTCTGACCCCTCCCCACTGAAGATGTAGTGGATGCTGAGTGCTGAGTTACAGCCCAACTAAGGTGATTAACATGAATGATATATCTCTGCGATAGCAAGTGTATAGTCTTTAGTACACTCATGAGTTGCATGGATTGAGCCAGGCAATGTCCTCCACCCCACCCCCCCAGACCACGAATTGGATGCTGAGTAGAGAGTCACAGCCCAAATAAAGACATTGACATAAATGGTATACCTTCTTCATACCAGCTGCACACAACTTACAATAGTGAACAGCTGCACAGCCTCAGCCACAGAATCCCCAACCCTTTGCCCTGTAGAGGTACTGGATGCTAAGTGGAGAGGTACAGGCCAAGTATGGTCATTAACATGAATGGTATAGCTTTGTGATACTAACTGCATACTAGTAATGATAGGCATGAGTTGAACAGTGTCAGCAAGGCAATGCCCCACACTCCCAGAACATGAACTGGATGCTGAGTGCAGAGACACAGCTGAAATGAAGCCATGTATATAAACAGTATAGTTTCCTCTTGTGAGTTGCATACAACTTAGAACAGTGAAGAGTTGCAGGGCTGAGCCAGGCAATAGCCCCATGCCCTGTCTCCACTGCCCCAAAGAGGTACTGGTTGCTGAGCGTAGAGCCACAGCCCAAGTAAGCATATGAACATCAATGGTATACCTATGTGATACTATCTGTAGACTACTTACTACACTCATCAGTTGCATGAACTGAGGCAAACAATGCCCCCATCCCACCTCCCACCCACAGAGCAGGAATTGCACGCTGAGTGCAGACCCACAGCCCAAATAAAGAGATGGACATGAACGGTATACCTCCCTCATACCAGCTATACAGAAATTAGAACAGCGAACAGTTGCACAGCCTGAGCCAGGCAGTTCCCAACCCTTGTAGACCAGGAATTGCATTTTGAGTACAAATGCACAGCCCAACTAAAGGCATGGACATGAATGGTATACCTAGTTGATGTCAGATCCACACAAGTTAGAACACTGAGGAGTTGTACAGCCTCAGCCAACCAACTCCAGCCTGTCTCTCCCCCCCCGATCAGGCAGTGGATACTGAATGCAGAGCTACAGCTGAAGTGATAGCATGATCTTCAATGGTATATATCCCTATACCAAATACAGAGTAGTTATTAAATTAGAACACTGAGGAGTTGCACGGCCTCAGCCACACAATCCACCCCCACACCCAAGAGGCACTGGATGCTGAGTACAGAGCTACAGCCCAAGTAAGGCAATTAACATCAGTGGTATATCTCTGTGATACCAAGTGCATACTCATCACCACATTCATGAGTTGCATGGCCTCAGACAGGGAATGCTCCCAACTCATCAGACCAGGAATTGGATGCTGAGTAGAGAATCACAGCACAAGTAAAGATGTTGACATAAATGGTACACCTTCTTCATACCAGCTGCACACAAGTAAGAACAGTGAGGGGTTGCATGGCCTCAGCCACAGAATACATCTTCCCAACCCCTAAAGAGGTACTGGATGCTGAATGGAGAGCTACAGCTCAAATAAGGTCATTAACATGAACAGTATACCTCTGTGATACTAGCTGTATTCCAATTATGATATTCATAAGTTGTCTGGCCTCACACAGGGAATTCCTCCATCGCACCAGACCAGAAACTGGATGATGAGTGGAGACCCACATCCAAAATAAGCCCATGGATATAAATGGTATACCTGCGTGTTATAAGCTGCACACAAATTAGAATAGTAATGATTTGAATAGGTTCAACTAGGGACTGCCCACCCTCCCCTCTGTACTGAAGAGGTGCTTGATGCTGAGTGCTGAGCTACAGCTCAAGTAAGTCTATGAACATCAGTGGTACAGTTGTGCAATACCATGTGCACTGCAGTTACTACACTCATGAGTTGCATGGCCTCAGTCAGGCAATACTCATCACCTATCCAGAGCAGGAATTAGATGGTTAGTGCTGAGTCACAGCCCAAATAAACACATAGACATAAATATCATACGTCCCTCATACCAGATGTACAGAAGGAAGAACACTGAAGAGTTGCATGGCTTCAGCTAGATAATGCTACCACCCCCCCAGACCAGGAATTGGATGCTGAGTGCAGACCCAGAGGCCAAATAGAGACATGGAAATAGATGGTATACCTCCCTCATATCAGGTGCACATAGGTTAGAACACTGAAGAGTTGCATGGCCTCAGCCACACACTGCCCCCCACCCCCACTGAAGAGGTACTGGATGCTGAGTACAGAGCTACAGCCCAAGTAAGGTCATTAACATCAGCAGTATACCTGTGTGACAGCAAGTACATACTCATTACCACATTCATGAGTTGCATGGTTGCAGTGAGGGAATGCCCCCAACCTGTCAGACCGGGAATTAGATGCTGAGTAGAGAGTCACAGCCTAAACAAAGACATTGACATTAATGGTATACCTTCTTCATACCTGCTGCACCCAAGTTAGAATAGTGAGGAGTTGCATGGCCTCAGACACAGAATCCCCCCCCCGCCCTGAAGAGGCATTGTATGCTATGTGGTGAGGTACAGGCCAAGTAAGGTCATTAACATGAATGGTATAGCTTTGTGATACTAACTGCAGTGTAGCAATGATAGTCATGAGTTGCACAGTGTCAGCCAGGCAATGTCCCACACCTCAGACCAGGAATTGGAAGCTGAGTGCAGAGACATAGCCTAATAAAGCTATGTACATAAACAGTATAGTTCCCTCTTATGAGTTGCATACAACTTAAAACACTGGAGAGTTGCATGGGCTGAGCCAGGCAGTAGCACCCTGCCCTATCTTCCCTGCCCCAAAGGGGTACTGGATGCTGAGTGTAGAGCCACAGCCCAAGTAAGTATATGAACATCAGTGTTACACCTATGTGATACTATCTGTAGACTAGTTACTACACTCATTAGTTGCATGAACTGAGCCAAGCAATGCCCCCACCCCACCTCCCACCGACAGACCAGGAATTGAATGCTGAGTGCAGATCCGTAGCCCAAATAAAGAGATGGACATGAACAGTATACCTTTCTCATACTAGCTATACAGAAATTAGAACAGTGAGCAGTTGCACAGCCTCAGCCAGGCAGTGCCCCAACCCTTGCAGACCATGAATTGCATTTTGAGTACAAATGCACAGCCCAAGTAAAGGCATGGACATGAACGGTATACCTAGTTGATGCCAGCTGCACATAAGTTAGAACACTGAGCAGTTGCACAGCCTCAGCCAACTAACCCCCTCACCCCACCCCCCCAGACCAGGCAGTGGATACTGAGTGCAGAGCTAGAGGTGAAGTTCTGGCATGCTCTTCAATGGTATACATCCATATACCAAATACAGATTAGTTATTAAACTAAAGGGTTGCACAGGCTGAGGCAAGTAATTCCTGTGCCACCACCTCGAGCAAGTAGTGGGTTCTTAGTGCACAGTCACAGTGCAATAAAAGACATGGAGAAAATAGTATACCTCTGTCACACAAATTGTATTTAAATAAAGGTTTAAAATTAGTTTTATTATTTAACTATTTAAATATATTTAGGCTGAATTGTTTGGTTGCTCCTGGGATGGGCAAAAAAACAGTTCTTTGTATATATTCTTAATCATTTTGGGGTGTTTTGTGATTTTTGGTATTTAACAAACTAAATCTACACTTACATTGTTCTGCATATTATGTCTTCAATTTAGGTTTTATATAGAATAAGTAAGTAATAACATATGCACATTTATGTAACAGAAGATGTATTGAACAACTTCTAATTTTGCTTACATCTATTGCTAAGTAGTATTGATAATGTGTTCATTGACACTATCACAAGAATGAAATAGACTACACAGTTACACATTTAGATAATCAAGACTAACAATAAATTATTGCTCATGTGGCTATCACTATTTGAGACCTATTTAAGAGAAGTCATTAGAAGAAAATCAGAATTTTTTAACTGAACACATTTATAACATTTAGTACTTCATACGTACATTAGACAGTAAGAAACATTTAGTGGTCCTTATGAGCACATACTGTAAATATATTTTTTTATAGAAAAACCACATGTGTAGATTACGACAACAGTGTTAAAGTAAGTAGCAATATTGTACATATGATTAGAAACTTTTACTTTCATGTCAATAGAAACCTTTTGAACTTTTGTTTGTCTTTGTGTATATATTCTGTTTTAATACTTTAGAAGAATTTGTTTCATATTCTATTTGAACATCATTGTACTTTGTAAGTAATCTGTTGATATATTTTAAGACTCATTTTAGTTTGTTAGTTGTTATTTATTTGAAAGTGGACCAACCAATATCAAGAAGTGAAAAACAGAAAAATGAAGAGAAGTAAGTAGCACAGTATGTCTGTGGCAGAAAGATTGTGTAGTACACAACAATGTGTTCTTCTGGTCTTGAAATGGGAAGAGACACTCATAACATTAGTATGTATGTATATATATATATATATATACACTCACACACACACACACACACACACACACACACACATATATATATATATCTAGAGCAAGTTAATGTTAGATCATACAATGGCAGGCACATATATAGCCATTGGTTGTACTGTTACTAAATCAGTAAGCTAGTACATAATTTGAAAAATTATTGCCGATATCAGGCTGTGGTGAAGGTAGTATACATCACAGCCATTTTCTCACTCATCCTGGAAAGATTGATTCATCTCCAAATCAATGCATTTTTTAAAGTGTTTATCATTTGTGGAACTTGGAAAAATTTCTAATCCGACCTCCAAAATATGGATGATCCTATAAAAGCAGGAGCATACCAATAGTTTGGCTGGTGGAGCAGAAGTACACAATCATTATTGACATTATCTGTCAAATTATGGGTTGCACTCATGTGCACAAATATAAAGAAATGCATACATACACTGAAAATAGGGCAGATAATCACATGTATACATCTCTGTGTTCAGCTATGAACAACATCAACAGTAGCACTTAATGCAATGCAATAACATTAAATGCATGAATACAATAGTGGGACAGTTAACGCATGCAATTTTTTTTGTTAACAAACAAAAAATAGCTAAGAATATATGTAAGAAATATAGGTTCAATCTGCAGTTCAGCACTATATACATATCTATAAATCTGAGTTGCATTGTACTGGTAGATTTTGTTATAGCCAGTGTTTGCAGTATACTCCAAGAACAGTGACAGATAATCCTGTCAGATACTCTTCAACAAATGCAGTGCAGTGCTAACAGATGACACTATCATGTAGAAAGTCATTCTGTGAACGTGAGTCAAGTAACTACATCTGCCAAGACATAACTGACTGACTGACATGTGTCTAATATCCAGTGCCCTCGATTCTGCTTGGATTTGGCGAAAGTAAATTCAGTAAGTATCATAGTCAAGGTCAAGAATGTAGACAACAACAGGGAAAGGAGTGACAACTTAACCTGTTGTGTATTGTTCAAAGAAGTATAGCTTTTTACACAATATGTAGATAACAGTGCTTACAACTCTGATAAGCATGTTACAATATTACTGTTTTTGTCATCACCATGTAAAATGGCACTGTGAAACAAATGAATAGACAGTGACATTTGCAAAATATACAAGATTAACTGAGACACCTGCAAAAACATATGAGTCACTGACTGTCTAATGATTACAGCTCAATACCCTCAAGTCTATTTGAGCAGTAACACGGCAGTCATTGTAGTAAGTACATTAAAGTTGCAAATGCTCAATATTAGAATACAAATGTTTCTAGAAATTGTATTGCAATAAATGATGAAAACAATATTGTTTTTCATCCAGCATATCAGAATGACACTGAGATAAAGAAGTCATTGCCTACTACAGTCTGTTACATGAGTGTACTGTTGTGGTTCTAGTCTGCAATGGCAGGAACATCAGAGTAATTCACATGGACTATATTGATAGTGTACAAGAACTAATACATGTAGGTCACCATCAGTGGTTTTGCACAGTGGTAGTTTGAAATAAAGGGTGTTAGTTCTTCTATCAAATGAAAAAAAATATGTAAACTAGTGGAAAAAATGACATCTAGCCACAATATATAGGCAGAATGGTATTGTTGCAAACATACTGGTTAAGTAAGCTGCTGGGATCAGATAGAATCACTCCTCCACATATTGTGCAACATTGGTGCAATGGAGAATGATGACGTATGCATCTTTCAGATTCTTTGGTAATCTTTCTCTCATAGTGCATACTGTACCATTGCACTCCACCCATCCCTTTCTGAACCTTCACCAAGTGATATAGTGGCCAGAGTGAATGTACAGGCCATAGTGGAAGATAATTGCATGTGTCTCAAATTGACTTCCTGAGAACATGGTTCTTCCAGATATGAAGTCAGAAATTGGTGTTGTGATTTTCATGCCGTGAGAGTAAAATGTTGCAATACAATTATAATGTATGAACTGGAATGATATAACTCTCAGAGAGCAAACACAAGAATGACCACATCTTTGGCACAGCCAACCAGTTTCTGCATTTTTAAACAACTTATGAAACTTCACTGATCTCTGTTCAGGGACATAGACAGACACCCACAGCATGTCCCAAGTTGCTTGTGATTCTTTGTGTCCACATGACAAACACTTGTACTTGCACACATAGTCAACTTGAAAGTGTTGGCACAGGTCAATACCATCATCTTCTAAACTGTTTGTAATTCCCATCATGAACTCTGTGGCATCTTGTTGTGCATTGTCAGCAAACATTGCTTGTCCTGCGTAGTTTTCAAGAGTTAGTCATAGAGGAGTCAAGCTCTGTAAACTGGGCAACTCCTCTTGACTACCTTTAATGACTCTCTTTAATGCTTCAGAGAGAGTTGTTGAGTGACTTGAGTTCAAGACATTAGCAAACTCAGGGATATGGAGAACTGCCTGCATTGTAGCACTGGCATAACAGTTTACTCCTGTGTTGTTGTCAAATATTGGCAGTGGGTGAACCCCAATGTGTCTCTTCACAGGTGGAGATGTGAGGTGTTGATGGAGAGACTGCTTACTGATAGAATGGTGAGGTGACGACTGTGGAGTCTTAGTGTGTTTTCTCTTTAATTTGCACCCTTCATCCATTGGGACATCTGTTCCTGACGCATATCTGGGAGCTGGTAGCAGAGAAGCATTTGGTTGGTACAATATACGTAATCTACTGTACTCAACAATGCATTTACTATCAGCATGTATCTTATTTTCTGCAAGATTCACTATGTGTAATCCAGACAACCACCTCACATGAGACAAAGCAGCATAAGGCATGCCATCCTTGAATATACCATAGCCTCTATCTACAATGGTACTATCAAGGCTGAGCTCTTGTGACTTGTGTATAGACACTGCATAAGCAGCACACAATGGAAATTGTTTCCTTGTCACATATATGTCTTTGACAAGCTCAAACTTGACTGTCACTCTGTCTATTGGTAGAGTTTCGCAGTTGAAAAACTTAACAACCACAAACTCCACAGCTGTCTTCTGCACATTATACTGGAACTAATGGATGTAGCCCATTACTCTATTCACAAGACCTCAGTCAACGTCAATGTTTCTGTGAAGCATGACCCATGCATTCCTACACAGTGGTAGCACAGCTTCCAAGCCAGCGGTATGTGACACATCACTTGTGAGCTCTCTGGGATGCTCAACCACTTTTGATTCCATTGTTCATGTTAGACTTACACCATCTATGGAATCTATGGATGTGAGAGTCACATTAGGTTCCTGTTCTCTCTGCATCATGATCTCATTGAACTCTACACACTGCTTAAGTATTGGGAATAGACATACAACATGTACCCCAGATTTCTGCACATGTGCAAAGATATCACAAGCATCCAGAATAGGAGCATTATTTCTAGCAATCATGTGCTGTCTTAGCTTTTCAACATGAATGGCTAACAATACACCAATGCGAGCCTCATCAAACAATGCTTTATAAGACATGTCACCTTGCTGTCTCATATTCTGTAACAGTTCAACATATGAGAAGAACTCCCACAGATTGACACCACCTATGCATCCAATGGTTTTCTTAGCCTCTTCAATGGAAAGAGTACAGAAAACATGCTTGCCATTCACAGGAGCCAGCTGCAGGAGATCCCCAAGAACAAGAATATTTTTGCCACCAAATGGTATGTCATCATCGGTACCAAGTATCTCCTGTAGAAGTAGGTGGACATGTAAGGACAAGATTTGAAACCATGCTGATTTCATCTGTTATCAGCAATTGCATCTTGTCAAACATTTACCTCAATTCAGAGGCAACCTCGAATGACAATTTTCTGTAATCACCACTCTTGCCATGCTCAACTGGCAACATGAACAACCTATGAAGCATGACACCACCTATGTTATAAACTGCCAAGCCTGTAGGAGCAGCAACAATAACAGCAGTTAGTAAGGTCATGTACACCTCTGCTTATAGCCTCAATTAAGAAACTTTTTCACTTCCAGCAGCACCAATGACAAACATCCTCACTGGTGTGTGGTCCTCACAAGCACAGTATCTGGCACTGCGCTGAATAACATGTTGCACACTATGTATCACAGTGTGATACACAACTTTCTGATGTGTTTTCAAGTCATCAACAATGTTTGTAGCTGACTCTGAGAACTGCATGCTTTGTTGCATTGCACCCTCTACCTCTGACATCAGCACAGCTGGTCATTAAGAGGAAGAGTGGCACCAAAAGTCCCTTCTCCCTCAACATCAACCATATCTTGTGATGTTACTGGGGTATCATCATCCAAAATCTGCTTTGCTTTTTCCAGCTGATTCTTTTCCATTTCGAGTCTCTCAATGTACGTGTCAGAGACATGACTCTTAAAGGTATCATAACTTACCATGAACTCTTGTTCATATGTGTCAGATGATCCTTTCAATTCAGACTCTGATCTCCAAGGCTTGAACAGAAATAATACAGCAAAATAGTAATGCTCTTTTCTTTCCATTGTATTCAAGCTGAGTTTGCAGTGGTCAATTAGCCATGGTTTTTGCTTTTTGTCAAATGAACCAATAAAACCCAGTGACTTTATATATGCTGTTCTCTGGGTCAGAAGAAACACCCCACTTATAATCATACCATTGAGCAACTTCAAAGACACACAGATCTTCCATAGCACTGTGGCACTGTGGATAGTAGTTGTCAATTAAGTTGCTCTTCAGAATATTTGTGGTTGTTGGTCATGTAGCAGCCAGATCCTCAATCTCTTCATGGCTCTTAAGCACATGGCCCCTGTTCTTCTTGTAGTTTACATTCAAATAATGACTGGACTCTGACTTGCCATATAGACATACACCTGTAAAGTGGTCACTTGCTTCATAGGATCCACACTCACGGTGTGACAGAGTCTTAAGCCCCAGTGACCATAGTCTAGAAGACATTGACTTATCACAGTTAGACAACTCTTCCCACATTTCTTGCAGGCTTGTCTTCTTATGCTTAGTGATGTATGATGTGACATACCTCACCAAAGCCATTGAATTATCAGTGACAAACTAAACATCAATGTTTGCCTACCACATAACAGAAGAGAAGGGCTATAGTCATTGATATAGACTTCTGATTCCCTGCGAGGTAGTTCATACACTCGCTTTGTTGATTTTGGCTTCAAGTGGTGCCACATGGCAGAGAAGACATCACTTAAACAAGCATCCAGGCAAGCTCATCTTGGGAAACCAAAATGGCACTGAATGTACCACTGTCCCTTGTTCTTCACTTTCCTATGACAGTTCTTGCTGCACAGGTATTGTTGGAATTTCTGAACCAGCTCCCAATGTGTTGCACTGTCATACTTGTCCGGAATCTGACATGTGACATACTTCAATATGAAGATTAGGATTTCACTTGTCTCACTGTCACCAATATGTGGGGCATCTTTTATCCACAGCAACATGTGTATGTGTGGAGCTCCCTGAGCTTGGTACTCAGCCATCCAGAAGTAGTGCTCAACAACCCCAAGAGAAGGATTTGTCTTAGACAGTATGAACTTCAAAAGAGCCTGAAACTGGTGGTGGAAGTAACACAAAACAGTTACTGGATCGAGTGAGCATATTTCATTGAGAGTCATAGTTAGTATGTTCTCAACATCAGAGTTTGCCCATCTGAGAAGATCAAGCAGATCATCCCAATAGTATTCAGCACAACTCAGTGTCACAAACCATGTTGCTGGTCCAAACTCTCTCAGCATGCACATCACCTCAGAGTGTCATCTGTACCAATATTCTTTAGTACAACGCATGCTGGACAAAACAGAAGAAAGACTAACTTGCAGTGTTTCATCTTTCTTCTGCAACTTGTGTAGTAACTGTGCAGCTGTCATATTACTGAACTCTGTACCAAGTCTCTATGTATGAGCAATACTAGCAGATAGAACACTAAGTTCACTTTCCCAAAGAAAATGGAACAGCTACACAATATTTCTATGAAACTTGCCATCCTTATGTAGAACTCTTGAGGTCCTATACTCAGCTTCAGGCACATGAACTTCTCGATCGTCTAATTGACCACCTGAGTCAAATGGAAACAGATCAGGAAAACAACAAGTCTCCAGTGTAGCCTCCAATATACTTACATGATTGCCCTCCACTTGCTTCATTTGATACAATTCAGTGTTATCCATCACTGGATCCTTCCCATGCAATGGGTGAATGGTGAATTGCTCATAGACATTGTGTGCAGATGTGATGTCAACCTTCTCCAATATTGCTTTGTCAGAGTCTTGTACAGTGGTTCCTGTAGAAAGACCAGCAAATGTGTCGATGTCAATGTCAGCATAACAAACATTATGATCCTTTAGTTGTCGCAAAGCATGCTTCACCTTCTCAGTATTGACTATCTCCTGCCATATTGTTTTTACCTTAGTTGGGACACCATTCACCAAGATTACTACATTATTATCCTGAGAAATAGTGTTAACATTCTCTTGCAAAGGCAAATATACAACAGAGCCCTTTAGAGACCATACCAGTTCTTTGTTTGGTAGGTCTCGCATTCTTGTATTAAGCCTGATAATTGTTTTAAATGGCTTCATGGTCTGAATTAGAATCCATTTAAACAAGCTCAGGACTGCTGTCTCAGGAGGAGTTGCTTCAACTTCCATTTTATTAAGTACAGATCGAGGAGGTAAAGTGTCACTCTTAATCTTGTTACAACAGTAAGTACACAGTGACACAGTTCCACGTTCAGCAAAATCTGTCTTTAACAGAAGATATGCAAAGAGATGCGCCCACATAACATTCCAATGTGAAATGTTCTGCAGGTCTATCTTGACACATTGCTTTTTATAGAAGAGGTGCTCACATGATGCACAAATGACATTGAATTTTTGTGTCTTGCTAATTTCAGATTTAGCAAACTCAGTCACAAAATTCCTCAGAAGCTGAGCTTCTTGCACTAGTGATGTGTGCATCCTATTTGTATGTTCATCAACAGGAACATTAGACCTCAATTTATGGGTTGTCTGCAACTGTTTGATGAACTGCATAAGTGCTTCTACATCTCATCATCCAGCAATGCTTGAAAGTGCATATAGTCTCGGACAACAGATTTCAGCTGATATAATCTTTGTACAAATTTGTGTATGCCAGAGTGATGCACTGCTACCATGTAGAAGTGATGAAACACACTGTCACAGTTGCTGCTCTCCAAGCATGCAAGAGAATGACCCATTAGGCCTGTGTGAGGTTTAATCTCGCACTTGTCAATGGTGTCAATCAATCTATGTCATATAGACCTCTTTGTGGTAGCGAATGCTGACAGGAAACTTTCTACTGACATGATTGACTCTTCCCTGACATTGCATGTAGTAATACATGGCCACTTCTTAGATGATGACTTTTGGTTGTTTACAACCTGTTCAATTTCAGTCTCATTATTAAAGTCAAGATTTTCATGTGAGACAACTAAAAAATTGTAAACTTTATCATGTGCATCTATTGTCATAGTGACATTTGTATTGCGCACATTGTATGTCTCTTCCCAGAAGAATGCTTCTGAATATTCTGAGTACAACCAGTGTCCTTGAAACACCACAGAGATATTTTCCCTGTTCAACTGTTCAAAAGACAAGAGTTTGTTTCTCATGTCCTCAGTCTTTGTACTTGATTTTTTTATTTAGTTTTTGTTGACCAGGTAAGTGCACTAGACAAATCCTGCCTATTTTCAGGCACAACCCGGGGGAGGGTAATACAGATGAATGCCAACTGACCTTGAACCAGATGAAGCTGTTGATGGTATTTTTAGTGAATGAGGGAAATTTGGCCTGGACACCAGGGAATTTCCCCTACTCTTTTCGATAAGTGCCATGGGATTTTTAACATCCACCTGAACTACCACCAATCCAGGCAGATGAGACCTCAGTTTAATGTCTCATCTGAAAGACAGCACCTCAGAAGTGCAGCACCCCTCTCATGCTGCACTACAGTGTCAGTACTGGGATATTAACCCAAGTGCCAGATGTGGGAACTGAACTCACAGCCCTCTGATCTCCCAGCCTCAGAGGCAAGTGTGCTACCACTGACACTGCCAACTTAATTTATTAATAGCTGGCAACCCATAACTGGGAACGAGTTGCAACAGCCACATTAACATATCATCTTACTCTCAATCGTAACTTCATTAATGCAACCTTACTGCGCAGTTTGTTCCCTTTGCGTCTCATTATGCTAGAGATGAGACGATCAATTCTAGCTCGATGGACATGTTTTCTGAAGAAAGTTGCCTTACTGTGCTGTGCAGTAGCAGAAGGCACACATCCAGCATTTTTTGTCACACATGTATGGGTCTGTGTTGACAGTGCTGGATGTTGTTTGCGTATGATACCTTTACAAACTGTACTGATTTTTACATTACTAGGGGAGGTGTTGTCTTTGTTTACATGTGCATGTCTTATGATATGTCCACATGTAACAGAAGAAATTGTGTTTTTCTTCTGGTGACATTTTACACCTTTACTGTTTACACGGTATTACAGTGAACCTCCAATACGCATACTACTTCTTATGTGTTCTTTCACTTTATGAGAAATGGTCATGATGGAAACTCCCAATCACATGTTCAATTTCTTGTCTGTAACAGTCTCCTAAGAAAGAAAAAAAATATTAGTACTACTGAATGAGAACTGATGTATAAGAGTAATGTGGCACAGTTCCATAAGAAGTCGTTACTCCATATGTCATTAACAGCACAGAATACAACCAACTGTTGTGTTTTGTGAAATCAAATGATGCAATGACAATTTTTAAGCACTTAGAATTATTCTGACTACTACACTGTTATGTGAACATAAGGGCCAGTTCTACAATGGTTACACTGGGCGTAACTGCACTTGCACAAAGTAGAGTGCCACAAGCAGCAACTTATGCCACCAGTTGCAACTTGCAGGATTCTACTATGTGGCATGTGACATGTTGCAGGCACTTGCATCAACGAGCAGTTATGACAACAGTTGTGCCATGAACTGCCTGTGACATGGTGCTAGTGGATTTATGGCAACAGTTGCACCCTATTCTTGTAGGTCAGCAACAAAGTCCCTAATGTCAGAAATGTACAAGAACTGTTAGAAAAGAACTGGCAATGTAAGTTACACCAGCATTTAGGTGGTGTAACTGTATGTACATCCTATGGGGGCTCCAGTTACCCACTTTAACTATTGCAGAATCTACACCCCCACGCAAAGAACACTCCCATCAGTGCCCCACAAGGCAGCCCACAACCCCCCTGGCCTTGATCCCCCACAGCAGATGTACTGAGCTAGGAATCTTGCACCCCCAAGCTGCCCAGAAGTCCCAAACCCTCAATGCCCTGCAGGGCAGCTGACACACATCATGCCTCCAACCACACAATGCTTGCACCCTGCAGGGCAGCTGTGTCCCTACCTCCCAGCCAGTTCCCAATGCAAAGTAAATGTTGCAAATGGTAAATAATAAAATAAGCCCGAGATGCCTGGTAGTGTAGTGGCCCTTCTCCCGTCCCATCCAGCAGTGCCACTGTACCCACATCCCTCCCAACCATCCTTAGCTGGTGACTGGCAGAGCCCACCTCTGATCTGCATGACCAGCTGCCGAGTGAGCACCGCATGACTGCTTACTGTATAGATGCACTCAGAAATGAATGAGTATTGATTCATTTCTGAGCTTGTCTATATAGTAAGTGTTTATGCAGTGTCAGTTGGCAGCTGGCTGTGGAGGTCATAGGTGGGCAGTGCCAGTCACCAGCTTGGGATGGATGGGAGGGATGTGGGTAGACTGGTACTGCTGGGTGGGACAGGGGAGGGGCCACTAGATCACCAGCCATCTCTGGGTTAATTTATTATTTGCCATTTGTGACATTTAATTTGGGTGGAGGACTGGCTGGGGGTGGGGACACAGTTGCCCTGTGGGGCTTTGAGGGGTCACTTATGCTTGCTGGCGGGGTCAACTTGTAACATGCCTCTCAGGTATGGCCGTAGATTGGCATAACTTTTCATGTGTCGCAAGACACAGGACTTACCTGTGGGTACCCTGCCACTTATAAAACAGGGCGTAGGGTGCATGTTGCAATGGCCTTTGATGCAAGTTTCCTTTGGCGCCAATGTGTGCCAAGCTTCCAAAATTTGACCCATTGTATACAATTTGCAAGTGGAGTGTTAACAAAATATAATAAAATAAGATATCCAAGCAAGTAATTATACCTGACAAGGTGGGTAGTATTGCCAGAAGAACATAATGCACAGGGGCATAATGATGTGGGCGCTACATCTGGAGGCCTTAATAGCCTGTGGAAGGCATGGTATTGCCTATGGTGGCCAATTTAAGTACATATGACCATAAAGGACATGTTCAGCTGACTAAGAAACTCAAGTTTCCCAAAGCTACATAACTTCTACATGCTAAATCTGACATTTTTCTCATGATCAAAGAATTTTCTGGTTCACAAACGATCCTCGCGATCAAAGCAGGTCGCGATCAAAGAATTTGCGCACTTGTGATCAAAGATCACAAAAATACAATAAAATGCTGAAAACCATTTAAAAATAATTATTACTGTAATAGACACACATTCTAACCAATAAAAATACATATGGCTACATGCTGTGTTGAAAACTGGTGAGAAAGCATTAAGATTTTTAAAGTTGTCATCTTACATAGCTCAAATCTCACATTATTCTCATGATCAAAGAATCTGCAAGCTCACGAACGATCCTCGTGGTCAAACTGAGCCACAATCAAAGATTTTGCTTGCTCACGATCAAAGAATTAAAACTACTATTAAGTGTCAAAAAACTTTAAGAACTAATTATAACTGTGACATCTACGTGTTCTAAGTGATAAAAACACAAATGGCTACATTGTGCATTTGAAACTAATGAAAAACATGTTTATTTTTAATTACTGATACTTTACCATTCAAATCTCTCATTATTCTTACAATCAAAGAATTTGAAAGCTCACAAATGATCCTCACGGTCAAACCGAGCCACAATGAAAGAATGTGCACGCTCGCGATCAAAGAATGGTAAAATATTGTAAAATGTTACAAAATTTTTTAAAAATGTTTTTTATTCTAATCTTACATCTGATAAGCAATAAAAAGATACATGACTGCTCACACTGTTAAAAAACTATGAGAATGATCAAGTTTTTAAAACTGAACAGGTTCAACTATCAAAATCTCGCATTGTTCTCGTGATCAAATAATTTGCACGTTCGCGGTCAATCCTAGCGAACAATGTGAGTCGTGATCAAAGATTGTGCAGTCGCGCGAACAAAGAAATGGCTAACTTCACCATGTGACTTCTGTGAACCAATACAGTTAAACAATAACAGCTCAGCGGCCATTTTAAGTGTTACAGACAAACAGCAGTGACTGCAGGGCTTAACTGTAAGTACACATTTAGCTATTGTCTAAAACAATTAAAAATTAACTAATAAGGAAGTTGAGAAGATGTATATGCTTATAAAGTTGGGCTTTATGCATGCTGTTATGATAAATGCACTGTTTTACCAATATCTTGCTATCTTTTGGTAAAACAACTTGTTTTTTTACTTTGTGTACTGATCGACTGTGGCTGTTTCTGATAGTTATATGCACACTGTTAGAAAACAAATGACCATCTCAGCAAGAACAGATTGCCCCAAATGAAATGTTTCTGCAAGTCTTCTACATTTAAATAGGAGATCTGCTAAGTTTTTACTGTATTGCACAATCAGCAGATTGTATGCATTATCTCTCTGTCACCCATAGTTCCAGTAGGTGGATTGTTTTGTTAAACCCTCACAATTTCTTTTAAAAAATATTAATTTTGCTATATTAACAATGTTAACAAGGGGTTGCATTCTTTCCTTAATATCCAAAGTTGTTTTAGTAAAAAAATTATAATGCTGAATTATTAACTGTTTGTATGCAATTACAGAGTGTTATAAACTTATTTGTACTGCTAACATTATAAACCATTAATTCTCAGAAAGAACATACTGACCAGTGAATAATTACAGTTGCCACTATAGTGGGTTAGCAGACGACTTAAAAAATGCTTAATATGTACAATTCTCAAAACTATGTCAGTAAGATAGAGAGCTGTATTTGTACTCAACACTCAAGCTGCTAGCTGAGAAAGAGAGGGAGAAGAGCTTCACTGGCCAAAATGACTACTAACTCCATCCAATGGAAATGGCTATTGTTGGCAATTAATTAAGTGTGGCCAATGATCAGGCAGTATTCTCCTACCAAAACAAAAAGAATGTTTAATAAACAAAACACCAATAGAAATAGCCTTTGCAGGCATAACATTAAGTTTTTGTTCCTGCATTAGCCAATCTGGAATCAGAATGTTAGTTGTGATTGTCTCTCACTGCATTTATCTTATACACAGAGCTCAGCACCAGTCATTCTGCTACTTAGCCTTGGTAGTGTTCAGTCAGAGACAGACACATAACTGATATTTCTTCATCTGAGTTGTTAAAGGTTTATACTCAGCATGGCAGAAAAATCCAGAGTTTGTGTATGGACTGTGAGATCAAGCCTGTTGAGAAGGGCAGCAGTTCTCAGTAGAGCTAGTCATTTTGGCAATGACTTGCACCTACCCCACTGCTCAGTCTCTTTGTTTGGGAAGGGTGGTATGAGATGGGAGCAACTCATGCCAACCACGTACCAGTTGCTGGAGACACACCCATTACCAGACATACTATTGAGCCAATTCGGAGGTAATGATTTGTGGAACAAAAGGGCAATTGATTTAATTGAAGCTGCACAGTCTGACTTGTAGCATCTTATCAGTATGTTATCTGCTTGTAAAATTCTATATTCAGACATTACACAGCGAATGATCTAGAAAGGTGAGGAGCACTGTCCTGCACTTGAAAGGTCACGTCAAAAGGTGAACATACAAATATCTGGATTCCTTTGTGATGTGGGAATGCACACCATGTGTCACCCCCAAATTGTATATCAGAAACATTGGCTGTATCTAAAAGATGGTGTACATCTCTCAAGCACAGGTAACAACATTTTTATTGGGGACCTTCAAGATGGCATCCTTACACTTCTGTAATTGTGTACCTGTATAAGAATATCTGTCGAGCACAACATAACTGATCAAAAAATAGGACAACTTAGTCACAATATGCACATGCACTGTCTATATGTTGGAGTCTGCCTGTTCACTTAACATCCAGTAGCTGCTGTGGCTATCAGGGAGGTATGCCATTGATGTCATGGTTTTAGTGACTATGTGGCTCTGCACTCAGAATACAGCACCTGATGTCAGGTAGTTGGAGCACTGAGTCACTGAAACTATGCAGCTTGTCAGTGTTGTAACATTTCTGCACTTACTATCAGGGTGGTAAGCTTTAGACATTTACAGGTCTATTTGAAGTCTGCTTCTACAGAGAAAACCCAGTAGCTCATCTGAGTAAGTAGTAGGGAACTGCTCCAAAGAGGGAGTTATAACATTGATATGCATGGATTTACTTGCACTGTGAGTCAGCAGTCAGGATCCAGTCCATGGTCGACTGGGGGAGTGGCATTAGCTATGTAAGTTTGTGCAACTCATCAGTTGTCTAACATGCGTCCACCTGGTGTTGGAGAGGTGTGCCATTGATGTTAATGGGTTGCTTCAGATGTGGGTCTGCACTCAGGATCTAATACCTGTTTTTTGGGTGGCAGGTATTGGTTCCTTGTGGCTCTGCAAGTGCTTAGTTTTGTAACAGGTGTTCAGCTTGTTTCAAACATGCGTACCGTTACTATTTAAAACTTTTGTTGGGCCATGACTGTACAGTTAGGATGCAGTATGGGTTGATGGGGGGGGTGCAATTTCTTGGCTAAGGATGTACAACTACTCAGTGTTCTAACTGTTGTGCAGCTGGTATAATGCAGTTATACTGGCTTGGTGGCACTAAGGGTTGAGGCATTGGATGTCACACCTTGCTCCACGATGGCGACCTCAGTTTGGGAACAAGCCTGTTTCATTGTGGGTTGGCAAGGGAGGACTTGGATCGAGCATCTGACAACTGCTCTCGCAGTCCTGGGGGAAAGGGTGGGATACACACCACACTCTGGTGGTCTCTGGGGATGTTTGGTGGTACTGCAGAAATGGAGGTGTCTGGAAGGGGGGAGCATGGCAGATGTCTGCACATTGGTGCATGGATGTTGTTGCATGTCCGTTCTACCATTGGGGAGAAAACGGAAAAAGGCTAGGCATGACTGATTTGCTTGATAGCTGTGCCCTGCCATGCGTGGAGGACTGTCATGGAATTGTGATGGGGGGTTGGTGCCAGTCCAGCTGGTATGGATGGGGAGTTCTCCAGCACATCGGCTATGGCCGTGCCTGCCCCTCCCATCATATTCTTTTTTGAGGGGTGGGGTGGTACTCTCTGACTCATGTTGTGTAACTACTCAGTGTTCTAATATGTCTTCAGCTGTTATCAGGGATGTATACTCTTAATATCTATGGCTTTAGTTAGCCTATAGGTCTGAACTCAGCATCCAGTGCCTCGTCCTAGGATGGTGGGATCATTACATGAATGGCACTGTACAACTGCTTAGTGTTGTAACTTGTGTGTACCTTATATCACAGAGGTATGTCATTGATGTGTATGGATTTAGTTGACATCTGCCTCTGTACTAAGGATGTAGTACATGCTTTGGGGGGTGAGGAGCATTGCCTGGATGGTACCATACAACTGCTCAGTGTTTTAGTATGTGTTTAGCCACTTTGAAGGATGTATATCATTCATATCTATGGCTTAACTTGGGGTGTGGCTCTGCACTGAGCATCTAGTGTGTGGTCTGGGGTGTGTGGGTATTATGTGCTTGGAGCCGTGCAAGTCATTAGTGGTGTTAATTGTATGTACATAGTATGAGGGAGGTGTACTATTGGTGTCCCATGTGTTTAGGTCAATTGTGGTTCTACACTCAAGATTCAGAACCTTATTTTGTGGGGGGGGTGTAGCATTCCTGGCTCATGCCATCTAACTTGTGAAAGTCCTAACAGGTGTGCAGCTGCTATCACAAACCTGTACTATTGATGTTTATGGTCTTAGTTACTCTGTGACTCTCCACTCATGCTTCAGTAGCTATTCAGAGACGGGGAAGGATCATTGCCTGGGTGATGCTATGTAGCTAATGAGTGTCATAGCTACTCTGCAGTTGCTATTATACATGTGTACTCTTGATGTAATGTAATTAGTTGGGTGTCACTCTGCACTTTGGATCCAGTAACTGTTGAGAAGTGGATGGGGGTGACATTCTGTGAGTGAGGCCAGGGAACTCCTTAGTGTTCTTGCTTGTGTGCAGCTGGCATGAAGGAGTTATTATGTTAATGTCCATGGCTTCAGTTGTACTCTGGCTCTGCACTCAGGATGTAGTATGTGCTTTTTTTGGGTGGTGGGGGAATTCATGGATACTGCTGTGCAACTGCCAAGTGTTGTAGTATGTGTGCAGGTGTTTCTAAAGAGGAATACCATTGATGTCTACAGCTTTGGGTGTGGTGTGGCTCTGTAGTGAGGATCCAGTGGCTAGTCTGGGGGGGGTGATGGTGTGCTATTGGCTGCTTGAAGGTGTGCAACTACTCAGTGTTCTAACTTGTATGCAACTGGTATAATGTAGGCATGCTATATTTTTACATTACTGTTGTTGCGGTGTGGTTCTGCATTCAGCGTGTATTACCTGTTCTAGCGGAGGGAGGTATAGTGTAACTAATGTTATGCAGGTACTCAGTGTTCTAAGATGTATACAGTTGCCATCATGGAGGTATACTGCTGAGGTGCAAGACTGAGTTTCAATTCACAGTCCAATAACTGTTTGATTGGGGGGGGATTACCTGCCTGGTGTTGTACGACTCATGAGAGTCCTAGCATGTGTGAAGTTTATATCAGTGAGGTGTGCCATAGATACTGATGGTTTTATTTGGCTCTTGACAGTTTTCTAATCGTTTATGTGTATTTCCTTCAACAGATCGGAAAAGATTCTTAGATCTACATTTAGTTGTCTTCTAGTAACTCAAAAGTAAGTAATCATATCTTTAGTGTTTTTTACATAATAAACACCTCAGTGCACAATTATGCCACATTGAATGATGATTTAAGTGCTATTACAACTGTATATTTGTCAGTCTGTTTTTTTATAGGTAGTGCAGTCTCAGCTAGAGACCAGTGTGAGGGGGTGGGTGATGCAATTCTATTAAAACACTAATGTTTAAAATATTTTAGCAGTTATGGGTACAACAGGAACATCGACCACTACTATTACAACACAGGTTTGTTCGATTGTTTCTTGTGGTTAAGCCAGGTATTAAGAAAGCAAAAGCACATAATCACATGGCGCCACAGTGAGTGGCAGCCACTATAGTACTGTTGGTTATCTGGTGATAGGTCATAGACTTGAAAACAATGCATGCTGTCATCCTGGTGTGCACACTGGGGTTGCATGCTTGTGGCACAGGAGATAGATAACTCTGGAAGCACTGTACTTATGTTTTGGAAGCACGTATTCACTACATTGGTGATGGACCTTTTACTTGCTTTTTAAATTACACTGCACCACGTATCAATACAACATCTTCTTCACTACCACTATAGATGAATCAGTCAACAGTTGTAGCATTGATTAGTACATCTTTATGAGGTGTAGGAAGAAATCCCTGTGCCCTGATAAGTTGAGAGCTGGTCGTATACATTGAATTTAGAGATGGCCGCCACTACCTAAAACAAGTCGGCAGCCAGGGCAACTCACTAAATACTTAACCCATTGATTTCCTACTGTGTCACAAACATGGATACAGTCTTAATATATATATATATATATATATATATATATATATATATATATACTGTATATTAAGAAACTTTGTGTCTTACATGTTACTGTTCTGTGTGCCTCTTGGGGAGGTGGGGGGCATTGAATTGTTTGAATAATACAGAGGTTTGAATTTGCCAATTATATGGTTGGCAATTACATATTGTATTGAGTTTAAAGAGAGACAAACAGATGTCAGATACTCAAATTACAATATATCTTATATTAAATGTTTATAAAATTTTTTTTTTTTTTTACACAGACTGAAAGATGCCCAAGTCCTGGAGTGACAGGGAGGTCCTGACCTTAGTTCAGGCTGTTAAAGAGCATGCCAACCCCAGGTTTGTTATGCAGGCAACAAACCTAAGCCTCATACATACTTGGGGTAAGGTAGGTCATTTATTAAATTGACAGAATACTTTGTTTTTGTATTAAGCATGGTAGAGTGATGATACCAGTGGAAATATGGCATTGCAGTATAGCTTAGTAAGACATACGACAGTGGTGGTAGGTTTCATAATGTTAAGATGTGCAAAGAGAAGGAGTTATACAGAAGTTAAATGTTGTACAAATATATGACATAAAAAGATATACCTGTTTTTAAGACTAATGAGAAGCCACAGGCACATATTTCACTTTGACCAGTAGAGTGGGCTACTAGTAAGAGTGTAACAAATGCAGGAGGTATGCTATTATAGTGCCACAGATTTGCTGTCAATTCGTAGCTGTTGTGTATCACAATTCTGACCAGTTGTGCTCACTGCAAACTTTATTCTTACAAGCATGATTGTGTGGCACTTTCTCTCTTCAAGACATGTAAGAACTCAGGTACAGATGTGGTGTTTGGATTTATGAGGTGGAGGGACACTGGGTTGTATGCAGTGACGCTCACTAGTTAAGCAATAAGGCAAAACAGGGTGTGGGTTATTGGGGGTTTACCCACGCCTTGTGTGGTGTGTTATGAGGCACAAACGAGTGACTTAACCACACAAGAAGTGGGTGAATTAAGCAATAAGGCACAACAGGGTGCTGGTTACTGAGGGTTTACCCATGCCTTGTGTGGTGTTTCATGAGGCACAACTAAGTAGCTTAACCACACAAGAAGTGGGTAAATATCCAATAACTCACACCCTGGAGTGCCTTATTGCGATTATACAATGGACCCATGTATACAATAAATGTAAAATGCATTTAATTATGTTTTTTATAAATAGAATTTCTCAGCTGTTGGTAATGCAGGATTTACCCACGGTCATGTGACACATTTTAACCAATGAGGATACAGGATTTTCACATACCATTGTATAATATAAGGCAGAACATATGCATAAGGAGAATAAAATGTATGCAAACCTGATGCTACGCCAGTATTATGTGTTAACTGCAGAGTTAGTATGTGCTATGAATTTTTATTTGCTCAAAAACAGAATTGCACAGGGCAACAGGCAGGATCAGTGGAATAAAAACATATAGGTGATGTGTTGGTGTAGAAAATCCTTTTACTTGTAATGCGAGTAGAGTTAATACACATCAAAAAATGAACCTACTGAGAAACCCTGACTGTGCATTTTTTCTGATCTGCACATGTCAAAGACATACTGTTATACTTTGTTATTAACAGCTGTTTTTGTGTATTTCTGAATCTACATATTTTATTATCATGCAATTATTCACTGTGCTTTCTTTTCTATGCTTTTATGCAGGTTAGCCATGCCTTGGGGAGAGATGAGATCACAAGATCTCCAGAAGAGCATAGGAGGAAGTTGAAAATCACCCGGCAAACCTTTTATAAGGTGAAGACTGCGGCGGGTGTATGCGCAGGAGTGTACAGGAGTGGTATGACATAGTCCATGCCATGTGGGAGAAGGCAGAGAAGCCAGAATTTGGGGACCGCCATTATGGTCATAAGTATATTTTTACTGATACTGCTAAATGAAATGTAGACTCTCGTATCTTCTAAATGTTATTTGTTGCCATGTCAATAGACAACTCTTAATGCATCTGTTAATGATGTGTGCACATGTTTTAGTGTCATTTTTCAGTTCATGGTAGGCTCTGTGATTGTCTTGTGAGTTCTTATATTGGAATGCAGCTCTGAGGGGCAATTCAATTTCAACAGACATTAAATGAAGACTGCCAGGGCAGTCACAGGGCCTATTTTGAACTGACAAATGGACTTAGATTTGTTTACATCCTTAAAAACTACTTTATAAGAGTTGACTACTCCTATGGAAACAGAGAATATTTAGAAGACATGACGTTAAGTTAGCTTAAAATGTTTCCAATGTAATATGTACAAAACATATGCACATATGAAATTTTCCAGTAGGAAAAGCACTAGAGGTCTGTCTAGTCTGGTTGAATGTACAGCTAGCAGTCCTTACAGTGGAGCTGCTCCTGTCTTCCACACTTTCTCGCTGAATCTTCCTGCAGGTTCTGGTTGCCTCTCCTATGCACAGCTTTATCAGCTGCCACCTCTGGTTACTGACTATACTAGGTTAAATGTTGGTCAGATACCTTTTCAGCGCTTCCCCTATCTTTCCAAAGTTGGTATTTCTGAAGTGGAGTACCCTTGCACCACAGTCCACTCCTTCTGTGCTCATATCCAGTGAGAACCATACTGAGTGGTGGTCACTCCATGACAGTGGTTCTTACATGGTAAGTTCTCTCACAAACTGCACAATTGACAGCAGGAGATCAAGGGTATTCCCTAACCTAGTTGGTTCACTGACCATTTGCATCAGGAACCTGTCCTGAAAGTCATCCAGGAGGACATGCTCTCTACTACTACTGGTTATTCAGGTACTGCAGTCCACTCCTAGCATGTTGAAGTCCCCCGTGATAACTTTTTTGAACAACTATCAGTTTAGTCTATGTAGTCACTAGTGCTACTGAGCTAAATAGGTCATCCTGATGGAGGAACTATTTTTTTCGAAAACTGATATTGAGGGAAATTTTCCTTGATTATTTTTAATTTCATGCACTTATTGTTTTTTTTTTTTGTCACAGTACCCATTGTGTAGCTGAAATACTACCATGGATGGTGGGTGGTATTGTGTATGCTGTTCATTACAGTGTCTACAACGTCTTCCATCTGTTGTTGGGCCTTATTTTGACTCTGGCCTCTGCAGTATAACCAAAAGATGTCTACCGTGACAGGCATTATTAATCACATATGAAAACCTGTGTCTTTGTGATGTAAGTGTGATATTGACATATTACAGATACTAATATAGTCCATCACAGCTTTAAGTAGTATTAAGATGATATTGTATACAATAGAATCATTGGTACAACATTGAGTGTTTTTTCCCTCACTCAGCCAGGACAGCAAGTTTCCTGCTTCCTCCCAATGTGTGCAGCTCATGCCACTCCCAGAAGGTGCAGTTCAAGGGGCTTCAGTTGAGCAGCTCCTTGTGCTCGACTCTGCTGGTGAGTTATAATGATATACTGACAACTGTCTTGTAAGTGAATATGCAGTATGTATTGTTTCATGCTGTGATGATAGTGTGGCACAGACTGTACAGCTAATTAATTTTGTTACTTGTGGCACTTCATGTCATTCAAAATATGATCTTCCTGTTAAGATTTTTATTTTTGATGTGGGTCTGTACTCTGGCTGTTATGCCCAATCTTCACAGTCTAGCAGCCACTGTACACTGAACCCATACATAGTTTTATGTGAGCTGTAGGTATGCAGTATTGACATAGTACATTTTGGGTGGGAGTGGGGTGTATTGCCTGCCTCATGCTATGCAAGTCTTTACTATATTCAACACCAATGGACTGCTCTTGTGAGGGGGTACATTGCGTGACTGAGACAGTACTACTTCTAACTTATCTGATATGTCTACAGCTGATGCAAAAGAGGTATGCCTTCAATATGGACAGTTTTACTTAGTCTGTGGCTGTGCATTCAGGATGTAGTAGCTGTTCTAGGTATGTGACACCATTACAGGGTGACAGCATACAAGTAATCAGTGTTGTTAGTTGTGTGAGCTTCTTATATCAAAGGTGCAGTATTCATTGTCACAGATTTCATTGGCCTGATTGGGGTTGGGGGCCATTGTCTAAGTGAGCCTTTTAGACTACTTAGCCCTGTACATTGTCTGCAGCCATATCACAGGTGTATACCATTCAAGTACAGATATTTAACTAGGCTGTGTACTTAGTATGTAGTACGTGTCCTAGAGAGAGAGTAGATGATTGGTTACAGGCATTGCTAGTATGGTTCAGTTTAACTTCATATAGTCCTAGAATGTGTTCAGCTGATATCAAAGAGTTGTACTAACAATATTCACATCTTTATTGACTGTATGACTCTGCACTCAGGTTTCAGTGTCTACTGACACAAGATGGGACACTTGACAGGGAACTCCTTATTGCCATGACTTGTGTGTAACTGGTATCAGTAAACTTCTCTGTGTGTGGAGGGGGGAGTAAAAGCATTCCCTGTGTGATGCAGTTCAGCTAGTCACTATATAACATATCTGTACATTATGTCACACTGCCATACTGTTTTTATCAACAGATTTACTTACGAAGTGAGTCACCAGTCAGTATCCAGTGTCTCTTGTTTGCATCTGACATGATTGTCTTGTTCAGTGTGTCAGTGTTCACCGTCTAAACCTGTCTGTGCCTGGTGTCAGTAACCTTAGACATTGATATATGCTGGTTTACTTGCCCTGTTACTCTGCAGTGATGATCTTTCCTCCACCCTCTGATGTGAGGATGGAGGGCTATTATCTGTAAGAGTTGCTAAAAACCCTGAGTGTCACAGCTTGTCTGCATGTTGTATCACATACTTATATGATACATGTGCAGATGTTTAGGTAGAGTGTGACTGTACAGTCAAGGTACAGTACTTGTTGGACTGGAGGAAGCTATATTCCCTGCCTGACACAGTGCAACTTGTCACTGTAATAGTGTATGTACAACATGCATCAACAAGGTATTACATCTCTATCCACACCCTTATTTTTGGTGTCTTTCTGTACTCAATATGGACTAACTAGTATACATAGCTGAGAGTATTGAATGTGTGTCTACATGCAGCCCCTCAATGTCATGATTACTATATAGATGAATCAGGAAAGGATGCTGCTGATGTCCACAGCTTTAGTTTTCATGTACTCTGTACTGGGGATTCAATACACAATCCAAGGAGGTTGTGGGGAGAGTGCACAGGGAGTATCTTGTGGTTGGTCCTTTACAACTAGTTGGTACAATGGGTAGAATGGGTGAGACATTGTCTGCATGAGGCCTTCAAATTCTTCATCATGTTACCTTGTGTCCATCTACTAGGAGGCCAGGGATGCCATTTATGTACACAGCTTTATTTAAGCTACTCTTGTCGACTCAGGATCCAGTAACTGTTCTAATTCAGGGAGGAGGGGTACAGTGATTTCAGAATTCCCTGGTAGATGCTGTTGGACTCCTCAGAATTAACACTTAAGAGCAACTGGTAGTACAGAGGTATACATACTCATACTAACATTCACAGATAAGTAATGTTTTGTCTTTTACTATGTTTTTCATAGAGGACAAACCATCTATGGAGGGTGCTGCTGGAGGAGCAGAACCCACAGAGGAGGTGCATGTTGTTGAGATCGACCCTTCTGTGGAGGAGACAGCAAACTCTCCAGCAGTGGGCCATCCACCGGGTGCTGCAGGTCTGCCTGCACCTCCAGCTGAGGAACGTAAGTAGCTTTTATCATTTTTTTATGTTTTGTGCATATGACGGTGAAAAAAGTTAAGGATTTATCTTATTACTGCTACATTTTGATACTTGCAACAACATATGCTGCATATTCTTGAGTACAGATGGGTGGGGAGCAAGGATTAATGTGTGGTTGTGGATGATGATCTTGATGGGCAGGTGCCAACTCATACCTGGACTGTTGTATTACATACTGTGATACTGCAGCTCACCTTTTGGTGGTCAGATGTTAATGACATTCTGCAAGAACTGAGATTTGAGGCCTCCAATTGAGAGACATGAACAGTTGCATCACCATATTCAATAGACATCCCGTGCTGAATGTGAGTTCACAGTAAGAGAACTATGGATGACAAAGATTTACACACTGAGCTGCAGTGTGTATAAAAAAACAGTACCTTGGTATATGGTGAGAGGGGGTAATATTTATCTTTGACTGTGAATATACTGCAGGATTAATAAAACTGTTGTTATTTGGTTTGACCAATGAATCTACAAAATTTTGATGTGGTATTGTATGAAACAAATCTAACAACAACTACTTTATTTTTTTTTATTTTGCAGTTCTTTTGTTAACAGTAATGCCAGCTAGTAGTTCTGCACATAACAGCAACCTATAATACTAGTGTTCGTGTTGTTCAATGTCAAATTCACCGTTGAAGTGGAGATTGTGCATCTAGATCAGGCATATGTGTGCTACACTTGTGTAACAATCTATTTATTTGTACAGTATTGTCTGACATTGAGAAACCTGAAGAGTTGCAAGGAGATCACAGAGTACTGTACAAACAACTTTATTATAACACTTCTGTAGGATACATATCTGGTTTCTGTAAGTCCAGTTTTACACTTGAGTTCTGGTATATATTAGTGAGTTCTGCAGCTTGTTGGAACATGCTGAGGTGCAGGGATATGATGGGCTTCTAGGGGAGCTGGGTGGGAGGTGTCGTCGTCTTTCATTACCCAACTGTTCCACATGCTGGCATAGAGATGGTCTTCAGGTCTTTCAAGAAACAGCATTTATTGACAGCTAGTGTGGGGTTTATACTGCACATTCTGCTGCAAAGAGTGGCATATTACAGGACCTGAAAGGAAGGGGATCTAAATGTGTCAGCAACAGACTTAAATGACAGTATAATAAAATAAACACAGCTATGCTGATGTACCATAGATGTTCATACATCTCCTCTATCATTAATAAAACAAAAACAGCCTTCAGTACAGTATATTATCAGTAAACTAGAGAACATCTTACTTTACTGACATGTCTCTTCTTGTCATTTTTCTCTTCACAGGGCAGCTTGCCGTTCTCAACAGAATAAGTGATACTCTCAGCCAGCTGCTCGAGGCTGTGCAGGGTGGTAACAGGGCTGCAGCCCAATACGCCCATGACACTGTAGCAAAACTCAATTATATAATTGGTCAAGGGGGGAAATTATTGATTTGCTGCAGCGTCATGGGCGTGTAGGGCATGCGGTCTTAGTAGCCACCCGTGGTCTGGACCAGAGCAACAGGGGCCTCACCCAAGCTATTCACAAGCTGAGGGATATGGAGGAGGCCTCTGTTGCTTCACTTGAGACCACACACAGTCTCATGGTGTGGCTGGCTGAGAACCAGCTGGAGGGCATGGAAGCCATTCACCACCTGCTCCGTAAGGACCTGTGGCATCTAGAAGATGACCAATTCTCCACAACTCCTCAACCAGAAGAGCCCCTCAAATGTGCCCCTCCCACAACACCACCACCAGCTGCAGATGAGGGGCACCAAGACACCCACTCCTGCGCATTCTTCCTCTTTCTTCTCCTCATCCTTTCCCCAAGGCAGAAGAGCCTGAATGGTCAGCACCTCCCTGTTACTCCTGGCCATTGTTTTAAACATTTTTCAGTTTATTTATGTATTTATTTTTTTAATTATATGTTCCCTCCCACTACTACTGTGAAGCAACACTTTTTTTAATGTAACTACTTTTATTTTATTTGTTTTATTATTCCTTCCCCCTCTCCTGTATGAACAAACACATTTATTTATTTTTATATTTTTATATAGAAGGGATGTAAAGTTTTATATTTGTATATCAATAATTATTTTATTAAATATTATTCTTTTAGAATGACATGTTAGTCTCCTTCTTTAAAATATATGTGTGCTACTGCTATAAGAATGTTGGCATCTCTCTCTTTGCCTATGATCTTGTGCCTGATTTATAAGACTTGGGGGCATTGCCTGAGTCAGCCTATGCAAGTTGCCACTGTCCTAACAAGAAGAGCTAGTATCAGTAATGTATCTTGTATATGTCAACACCTTTTCATTGACTTAACCTTTGTACTCAAGATACACTAAGTGATCTGGATATGTATGGGGGGATTCACTAATTGGCATCATGCAACTACTCAGTGTTCTACCTTGTGTCATGTGGTATCACTCATATATACAATTGATGTTCACTGCCTCAGTTTACTTGTGGCTCTGTAGTGAACATTAAGTGCCTGGTTTTGGGAGGGGTGGGTATTGTGTGATTGAGGCCTTGTAACTTCTCTGTGTTTTAACAGGTGTACAGGTGCAATCACAGCACTATACCATTGGTGTTCATGGGTATACTTGGTCTGTGGCTCTGCACTCATGATTCAGTACCTGTTCATGTGGAGGGGCATTACCTGGCTGATGAAATCCACCTCATAAGTGTTACAACTAGTGCAGTTTGTATCAAAGAGGTATAGTGTACATGTAATGGCCTTAGTTGGGTTATGTTTGTGGACTCAGCATCAAGTACTTGGCCTGGGGGGTAGTTGGGACATTGCCTGGATCAGGCTGTGCAACTCATGACTGTAGTTACTAGTCTGAAGTTGCTCTCAGAGTGGTATGCCATTCATATCCATGGGTTTAGTTGGATGTGGCTGTCCACTCAGGATGCAGTTCCTGTTGGGGGGGATTATCTGGCTAAGGCCATGCAAGTCATGAGTGTCATAAATAGTCTGCAGTTGATATCACAGAGGTATATTATTGATGTGCATGTTGTTGGTTGCCATGTGGCTCTCCACCTAGGATACACTACCTCTTTTGGGGGGGGGAGGCATTGCCCGGCTTAGCTTGTGCAACTAATGAGTGTCATAACTAGTGTACAATTGGTATCACAGAGGTATAACATTTGATGTTCATGGCCTTAGTTGAGTTATAGGTCTACACTGAGGATACAGTACCTCTTTGGGGGGCATTGTGTGGCTGAGACCATGGAACTCATCAGTGTTTTAACTTCCCTGCACATGGTATGAGGGAGGTATACCACTGATGTGCATGTCTGTAGTTGGCCTGTAGGTCTCTACTCAGCATGCAATTAGTGGTCTGGGGCTTGGTGACATGTCTGGCTGAGGCTATGGAACTCATGACAGTCATAATTACTCCACAATTGGTGTCACAGACATATGACATTGATGTACATGGCTTTAGTTCAGTTGTGGCATTGTAGTTAGCATGTACTATATCTTTTTGGGGGGGCAGAGACATTGCCTGGCTCAGCTCACGCAAGTCCTCACTGTTCTGACTTGTGTGCAGCTGCCATGAGAAAGGTATACCATTGGTGTGTATGACCTTAGTTTGACTGATAGTCTTCACTCAGCATGCAATTACTGATTTGAGGGGGTGAGGGCATTACATGGCTGAAGACATGCAACTCATGAGTGTCATATCTACTGCACAGTTGGTATCAGAGAGATATACCATTGATGTTCATGGCCTTCGTTGGGCTATGGCTCTGCAGTCAGGATGCAGAAGCTGTTATGCAGGGGTGGGGTGATAACTTGGGTGAGGCATTGTTCTGAATGTCTCTTTCATAATGGTTTGATAAACTTGTTTAGATGTAGTGTGGTAAGACAACCTCTCATTGTCATTTCTTTCTCAAAAAGTTAGGAAATTCTTTGCAAAAACTGTCTTAATGCAACAGTTAGGGTTTTTTACAGCAACAAAAGTGTGGAAATCTGATGTTAGGGTTTTCAACCCTAACTCCGACTACCCCCCACTGGCACACACACACACACACACACAGACACAGACATTGACACACACACACACACACACACACACACAGAACACACAACTATGGGGGGAGTACAAGGCAAGACAACCAATCACAGACAGACACCATAACACAACAGAAATGACATACAACTTCTTAAATATTACAACAGGCATCCATCATCATGTTTCACCAACTGTATTACTTCTCCTGCCATTCCAGTCTCTTATATGTGTACAGCCTTGTACATAACAGCATATTGCAGATAGTAATGCACATGGATTGGTGGAGGTGCAGAGCCCTTTGACCTCCCACAGTGTTACCAACTCACCAATTTCTGCATAAAAACCATTCCACTGTGCCACTACCAATGTGGGCATTTCTGCATAAGAGCATACCTGATGCCTCCACTAAATTGCTTGTTAGTGGAAAAGACTATAGCCGCATAGTATTACCAAGTTGGCCATTTTTGCATAACAGGACAGCGTCATGCCCCAACCTACTTGCCCATTTCTGCATTACACTATACTATACATACTAAAATACATGATTGTTAAGGACATGGGACTGAGCCCCTAGTAATGTGTCAATTTCTATATAACAGCATAGTACCATGCTATGATGTACTTTACCATTTCTGCATAACAGGATACTCATGACTCCAACAACTTGCCTGTTTCTGTTTTACAGTTTTACATAACTACACAACTGCTAAGACACATGTATTGGTGGCAATGAAGCCCCAGCTAGGAGTACATTTCCACACAGCAGCATAGCCCAATCTTCCCCCCAAATTATTGAGTTCTGCATATCACCATGAAATAAGTAGACAAACACATGAGTTGGTGAGAATAGAGGAGCTTTCAGGCCACTACAGTTGCACCAACTTTCCCAAAATTACCCATTTCTGCATAAGAGTATTATATAAGAAATATAGCTCATGTGTTGGTGAGACTGTAGGGCCCTCTTAGTTGTTGTGCCACACCAACTTGTCCATTTGTGCATAACAGCATAGCCCAATGTTCTCACCAACTTACGCATTTCTGCATAGCACCATACTATAAGTAGCAAAAACATGTATTCCCACCAACTTCGTATTTGTCCATAACAACATAGGCCATGTTCCCAGCAAATTTTCCATTTCAGTTAAACAGCATCATATGAGTGAAGAAACAGATGTATTGGTAGCTACATCTCCTATGCTTCTACTGGATGTTGCTCCATCCACACAACAGACTGGGATGACACCAGAAGTGATACAGTTAGTGAAACACGATGATGGATGCCTGTAGTAGTATGTTTAAGAAGTTGTATGTTATTTCTGTTGTGTTATGGTGTCTGTCTGTGATTGGTTGTCTTGCCTTGTACTGCCGCCCCATAGTTGTGTGTTCTGTGTGTGTGTGTGTGTGTCTCTATGTCTGTGTCTGTGTGTGTGTGTGTGTGCCAGTGGAGGGGGGTTGGAGTTAGGGTTGAAAACCCTAACATCAAATTCCCTCACTTTTGTCGCTGTAAAAAACTCTAACTGTTGCATTAACACAGTTTTTCGCAAATAATATATATATATATATATATATTCATTGCAAAAAATCTCTGTTAATGCATCAGTTAAGGTTCTTTCCACAGTGACAAAAGTGTGGAAATTTGATGTAAGGGTTACCTTCCCATGCCCCCATCCTCAAACCCCTAACTCCGCACTTCCCCCCACCCATACACATGCAAGCAGTACAAGACACATCCATCATCATGGCCCAGCAAATGTATGAGTTCTGCTGCCATCAGAGTGCCTTGTCGGTGAACACACATTCTGGGCAACCATGGGAGATGTACCACAGTGAGCATTTTGCTGTTATAAACATAAATAACAAGATTTAAGCAGATGACTATGTTTCAATTGTTAAGAAATGATGAAACACACAGTATGTTATCTATAGATAGCTGTATTGGAAATAAGAGTTTGGATAACCCTAGGAACAGTCCTTGGATGTTTGCATATTTTTTTCTGATAGAGTGAGTCAGTTGTAATAACAAATGGTAGTAATAATAAAAGTTATATTTTGTAGTATTGTTTACAAGCAACATGAGACAGCAACACTTGTTAACATCTAAAGCTAACCATAACATGCTGCTAATGAGTATTTCCAGGTAACACAGCAGTATTAAAACATGTGATGGTGCTAGTTTCATACCTGAGCAGTATCTGAAAAGTACTATGTATGTGTCAGCGGTGTCTGTAGTGCCACGACATGCCTATGTGGTAGCAGCAATATCTGCAGCTAGCCAATTGTAGAATTATGACACATAAAAATCAATATTTAGAAAGTCTGTGCAAACTAAGTTTCACTGAGTGAAAAGATATGCCAGCTATAATGTCTCATCATACTGTGCTGGCAGTATAGACTTGATCAAACTGTATTGTTTTTTTCATCACCTAGTGTTATGTGAATGGAGTATAGTGTAGTGATTATTGTGCTTAAAGATGTGGCTGACTGGTATAGTGTCTTACAATCTTGTATGTGTCTTGTATGTGTCTTGCATTTGTGTGTGGGGATGGGGGTGGGGGAATGTGGAGTTAGGTGTTTAAGGATGGGAGTGTGGGCGGGGTGGTAACCCTATCATTAAATTTCTACACTTTTATCATTGTGGAAACAACCCTAACTGATGCATTAATGGAGTTTTTTTTGTAATGAATTTCCCTTCTTTTTGAGAAAGTGTAATAGAAATAGTAAATGGTATGTGTTGGTGGTAAACACGCAGCCATACAGCAACCCTATAGGCCAAGGAAGCCTTGTAACACAAATTTGCCAATATCTTGGGAACTGTAGCAGGTAGAAAAAAAAATCAAGTGTGGTTGTAATCATGATAGTGTGTAGTTCTTGCAACATACAGTCAATCAAATCTGTATCTCACATTGTGTCCGAGATATGGACAGCAAAAAGCACTGTGAATGTTAACTCTCTGGGCTTAATAGTGGGCCTCGGACAGGAAAATGAGCAATTGGAACACTAATTCCCAAATATCTCAGTAACTGTATGAGGTAGAGAAAAAATTCAAATCTCATGTTATTTATGGCTTTGCAGACTCCTTCTGCACTAAGAATTTTTGCGACAAAAAATCCGCATCTCGTACTGTTTGCTAGATACGGGCCCCAAAAGGTGGCACGGGAGCCTCAATGTTATCCTATGGCAACATTTCTGAACTTCAGAATGCTGTAACTTTGGGCCCCTGTAATGTTTTGGCAGCAAACCACCAAAAGTCACATCTGTGGAACCAAGGCTTGCCATACTGCAAATTTCAGCCCCAAAAAACATTTTGTTGCAGGAGAATGGCAAAGATTTTCAGTTATTTTGAGAATACTTTTGCAAATTACTTTCACGAATCACCAAAGTTTCGCAAAAAAACCCCACAAAACTTTTGCATTTGCAAAAGTATTTTGCAAAAGTACTTTTTTCTCAAAGGTGGAAAAGGCATTTCTGGGGGGTTTAACACCCCCAAAATAATAAGGCTGGCATCCTCAGGACCCCACTAGGTAAACACAACAATCAGTGTTTACCTAGAGGGTCCCAATTCTAAATGCCAGGCATTTTTCTGTGTCACTAACTGACCACAAGATGGCCGAATCATGAAAGTAAAAGGGCCATTTGCAAAACAAAAAACAGGCATTTGCGAAAGTTTTGCAGTTTTTGCAAACTTTTCCCATTGACTATAATGGGAAATTTGTTTTTTGAATAACTTTTGAACAGTTTAATATTTTTCACCAAATCTTTGAAAGGCACATCAGTGGCCAAGACTGCACCTGCCCTGAAGATTTTGAACTGAACAGACAAACCATGCAGGCTGTGGGTGCAAGCAAAGAAATGCGCAAAAAGTCTGTTTTTTTTTGTGTTTTTTGACATTCTGTAGCTCCACAACCGTACATCTGATCATAACGCAGCTCACCACATCCAGAGATCTGTGGTACCAAACCATGCATGCAAACTTTCAGGCAAATCCATGGTATGGTGGCAAAGTTATTAGGGTGAAAAATTTGAGGTTTATCATTAAAGTGCTTTCTCAACCCTAACTACCATGCCACTTTAACATACATATGCAAAGACATACATATATATATATATATATATATATATATATATATATATATATATATATATGCACATATATATAGGGATCCAAATCCAAATCCAGTGTTCTGATTGTATAAAACACATCACATGACCATGCATATATCAGAGCACAATTGCATACCTGCACTTTTACCCCCCAAAACAATTTTGCCATTTTATAAGATAGATAACCCACTCTGAGGGTGCTGTCACGCCATGGGTGGTTGACACACACACACAAGGCATGCGATATCAGAGTACGACAGCACACCTCAGAGTGGGTTATCTATTACATATATATATATATATATATATATATATATATATATATATATATATAATAATGATAGGGGACTGAGTATTATGAGGCTATAATAATTGAGAGGTTCTGGGGACATGTGCACCTCGAGAGCAAAGCTTGAGAGGTTTCAGCATATTCCCAGAACCTCAAGATGCTTATTTAGCCTTGTAATACTCAGTCCGCTAAAATACATTTTTTGTAATATATGGATCCGAGACATTTTAAATGTTTTTAAATTTGCCTGCTACAGTAGCTGTGTCTGTATCGCAGCACTTTCTTTTCCCATGGTTGCCAGCCGTTGCTGTTGATGCCACAATGCTCACACGAATGTAAAGTGCACAACATGAGTTCTGATTGGCTGTAGCTATGCTTTTCACATAATTTTCAAGGGAAAATGTTGGCTTGTTTATGCGAGTGGGCTTGAAAGCTGCCTGATGGTTCAGCATGCGGGAGTTTAACTGGATTGGAGAGAGGAGAGGAATTATTCCTGTGTGGTTTAAAGTAATACTCTGGGGAAAGTTTTTCATGTTTTTGGCTAGCAGCAAGTCATCCTCTATTCTATGCATAGACAGTTACAGTAAAAGCCGGCTCTGAGTCTGCACGAGACAGTCATGCGCTTGCGCTTTGGAGTTTTGGTGATAATACTATCGTTCAGACTGCAACAATAGTATTATCAGCTCTGAACGATAGTATTATCACCAAGAAACAATGGTATTATCACTTGAGCAAGGGTGGCATTATCAGAACTGAAGTACTGTATTATAGGGAAATTTTTGTATGGGATAAGATATTATTATTATGGCTTATCCATATATTACACACACACATTTATATATATATATATATATATATATATATATATATATTCTTTGCAATCGTCATTAATGCATCAGTTAGGATTGTTCCACAGTAACAAAAAGAGAGGAAATTTGATGTTAGGGTTACCACCCCTACCACCCCGCCCCCACCAACAGGTATTGTGGTGGTGCATTGTCATGCCTAACTTTCACCCCATTCTCCTATACTGCACCACCACAGCTTCTTTACACATGGAATGAGGTGAGAGTTAGGCCCATGATCCCAATACACACCTCAATGCCTGTTGGTGGGGGTGGGGTAGGGGTGGTAACCCTAACATTAAATTTCCCCTCTTTTGTCACTGTGGAACAACCCTAACTGATGTATTAATGAAGTTTTTGCAAAGAATCTATCTATCTATCTATCTATCTATCTATCTATCTATCTATCTATCTATGTGTAACTGTGGAAGTGCTTCCATTTATAGGACAACAGTGACAAAATTGCTAACATAGCCACCTTATTACCCCACCTCGTATACCTGGTACAGAAAATGTTCTAATTCCCACAAATATAGTAATTCTGCTGCAACTGCAATGCCATTTCACACCACAGGTGTGAAAACACACTTTGGGTAGGATTTGAAAAATGATAGCTGTGACATACGAGATGGGGTAATAAGAAGGGTATGTGGAAAACCCTAGGTCAGAATATTTAAGATTTCCAAAGTTACAAGCGTGTGCAGTGACATTGCAATGAATAGTCATAACTTTGGCATTTTTTCATATTTTGACCCAAAATTTTTAACATAGTCTTTGTATGACCCCATCTCATAAACTCCATAGATGAAAAGTTTCAAATCCATGCCAAAACACCATTCTATGCCACAGGTGCGAAAACACGTTTTGAACAGGATGTGAGAAATCAAAATCATAATTAAATAAATAAAAAATGACAGCAATACTGTTTATGAGGTGGCATTAAAAATGGCTATGTTGAATATCTGGAAATCAAATATTGAAAATTACCAAAGTTATGGGCATGCATAGAAAAATTCCAAAAAATGCTCATACCTGGCCATTTTTAGGAATGTTTTCAGCAAATTTTCAACATGACATTTTTGGGACCCCACCTCATGAACACTGATGGTGAATTTTTTGTTATTCAGTGCCAAAAGGTGATTTCATGCAGTGACCACAAAATCACCTTCCGGGCCCAAATAATAAAATGATAGTGCTAGTGTTCATGAGTGGAGTCTGAAAAAGGCCATGTTGAAAATTCAGTGAAAGAATTCCTAAAAATGGCAATGTTATTAATATAAATTAAATGTGCAATTGAAATACATTATACGGCACTGACCTTTATTCCTCTGCTCGCAGTTCAACTTTAAAGAGTGCAGACATGTCTCAGTCCACAGAAGATGACAGAATTCAACATCCGCTGGTAAACATATGGTAAGGGATGTGGGACAGTGGGTGTTCAGTGGTAGGGTTGGGATGGGGGAAGGGGCATCGGCAAGGATGAAGGACAATTTCCTTTGTTTCAGGTTAAAAAAATATGTTGGGGATGGTTTTCCTATTGCAGGTGCCAATAACCATGTCAGGAAATTGGTAGCAGACTGCTCAGTATACCACAATGCTGGGGGGGGGTCTCTAAATGCTGACATAGAATTGGGCCCTGGTTGTCAGCTACAGTTAATAAAATATTGGGCTGTGGGGGGGTAGCATCCAACACCGGGGTGGGGTAACCTGGTATTAGATTATTTAAATAGTAAACCAGAATTACAGGGATGGTGATCAGAGGGTGGTGGTGCCACTAGACACAAGGGATCATTAAAAAAACAGTGGGGGTGGGGATCAGAGGTTAGGGGGTGCCACTAGACACCAGGGATCATTATAAAAACAATGGGGATGGTGATCAGAGGGTTGGAGGTGACATTAGACACCAGGGATGGTTAAAAAACAATGGGGATATTGATCAGAGGGTGGGGAGTGCCAATAGACACCAGGGATTATTTTGTAAACAATGGAGAGGGTAATCGGAGGGAAGGTGCCACTAGACACCAGTGATTATTATAAAAATCATGGTGGCAGTGATTGGAAGGGAGATGCCACTAGACACCAGGGCTTTTTAAAAAACAGTGTGGATCATGATCAGAGGGTGGGAGGGTGCCACTAGACAGCAGGGAAGATATTATTTATGGGGACGGTGTGTGAGGTGGAGGAAGTCATGCCACTAAACTAAAGTTGTGCGAAATTTGAAAATTTTGTTCAGTGAAATATTCTGCATAATTTGTGCATTTTGCTAAATATTTAGCTGGGCAAAATGTAAAATGTCACCCATACAGCAAGCAAAATTTTGCTCTCCAACAGGAGAAATTTTACTCACGGGCAACATTTCACATCCCGCAGGTGAAATTTTGCTCCTTTTGCCATTATTACCTTGTGAGGTGTCTAGTGCCCCCCCCAGCTCAAATGTTTTTATTAAAGTATTTTTCCCTGGTGTCTTGTGCCCCCCCCAGGCCACTCACTGGCCCAAATGTTTTTATAAAATAATTTTTTCCTTGATGTCTAGGAGTTTCCCCAGCTGATCACTTGCTGAAATTGAATAAAGTTTCCTCTCCCCTCCATGAGTTACCCTCATGCCCGGCCCCTCCCCAGTCCTTCCCCAAAAAAATCCCCACTCCCTGCCCTGGTGTCTAGTGGACCCCCCACCCTCTGATGAGTTGAATAGAGCTCACCTCACTCCCCTCAGTACCCCAATAGGGCCACTGGCAAAACCCTCCACTCACCTCCAAGGCCGGCGGCCTCACTGAATGCTTCAATGAATGAGCGCATGCCTGTTGAAAATGATGGGAACTTAAAATTTTGATAAATTTGCAACAGGTTAATATTTTTTCACCAAACAAATGCATGGCACTTCTGTTACCCAAGCTGTATCTACCATAAAAACTTCACACCAAAATTCCACACCATCTGGGTGCAAGGTGATAAGGACAAAAACTGCAAAAAGTGGCAACTTTTAAGATTTTGGCACTATCCAGATCTCAGAATCTGCACATCCAACTGCAACTAAACGTGCCACGTCAAGAGATCTACCCTGCAGGACAGTGCATGCCAACTTTTGTGCAAATCCATTGATCGGTTGCAAAGTTATTAATGTGCAAGATTTGAGGTTTAATATTAAACAGGCTACTCAGCCCTAAATATAGGGGCACAATTGCATATATATATATATATATATAGATATATATTTTTTGTTTATTGTAAATTCTAGGAATTAATACCTTTGAGCCAAGGCTCTTTTACAAAGGTTCCGCATTAAATTAGGTTACAAACAATAGGGATACAAGGGGTTGCACATTTAGGTAACATTGTGGAAATAGACAGAGACAAAAAAAAATTGCTAATCTAATGACATTTATGAACAGCAGATAAAATCACTTAAGCACTTTCATCGTTTAGAAAACAAGTGGAGAGGGAAGATAGGTAAGGGAGGTATGATAGGTAGTGTAAGTGAGAAAAAGAAAAAGGGGGGTGGGAGGAGGAGCAGACCATAGTTGGAGAAGAGGATCCTCTAATAGGCCTTTGTCAGGTAAGAGGGCAAGGGAGGAGAAGTGAGAATAGATTAGGATTTAATCAAGGCAGTCACAGGAGTTTGAGGTGGCTAGGTGAGAGAATAGTCTAGATTTAAAAGCACCTAATGAGTTAGAGGAGGTAATAGAGGTGCTAAGAGTATTTAGCCAGTTGGGGGCATGATAGGCAAATGATCGTTGACCATGTGTGGTCCGACAGTGGGGGACCTGAAGAAGCTGGGTTTCTGATCTTCTGGTGGGTCGTACGCTTGAGCTCTGGCATAGCAGGTCTTGAATGCAGGGTGGGGTGAGGCCCATGATGGATTTCCTGGCCATTAGGCAGGTGAAGTACTTTAAGCAGTTTGATAGTTGTAACCACCCAGTTTCAGCATAGAGTTCACAGGTATGAGTAAGTTGATGTGCGCCTGTAAGCAGCCGGCATGCCTTGTTTAGGGAGGTTGTGATCCATTTCAGTGCGCTTGGAGAGGCGGACCCATAAATGATTAAGCTGTAGTCGATGACTGAGATGATTGAGGATTGAATAGCTAGCTTCAGTGCTGGATGGGTGAGGAGTTGTCTGTTTCGGTAGAGTATTCCGAGCCGCTGATTAATAGTTTTGGATATACCATCAATATGTGTTGCAAAGACTAGGCCTTGATCAAATGTGATTCCAAGATATTTAAAGGTAGCCACTTGTTCAAGGGTAATTCCCAGGGAGGTGGTGATAGTAAGTGGAGCTTGCCTTTTCTTGTTCTGCGGGCTAGCAAAGAGCATAGTTTTTGGTTTTTTGTGATTTAGGATAGCTTGTGTTCAATGAACCACTCCTCAGCACTGGCAAATGCGTGCTATAGGCTGAGGCATAAGGAGTTTGGGTCTTTGTGTGAGGATAGAATCACAGCATCATCAGCATAGAGGATGATTTGCTCAGGGCAGGATTTAGGGAGGGAGTTTAGAAAGAGGCTGAAGAGTAGCGGGCCTAGGATGGATCCCTGCAGAACTCCTGAGAGGACAGGCTTAGGATCTGAGAGAACTCTAGCTATTTTTACAACTTGGGTGCATTGGGCAAGGTAGCTTTTTATCCAGGCACCAGAGTCCAAGGAGAACCCAAGAGTCTGTAGTTGACTGATGAGTAGGCCATGGTGAACAGTGTCAAATGCCTTCGTTAGATCAATAAACACAGCTCCGGTGAGGAGTCCTTTGTCCAAGGCCTTGTGGATTACTCCTGAGAATTTGAGCAGGGCTGTGGAGGTGCTATGCCTTATATATATAAGCACGCATATATATGTTTACATATATACATATATATGTTTTTGGTAACTAGGTAAGTGCACTGATCCAGAGGACCATTTTCAGTCATGACCTGGGCCACAAGGTGGCGATGCAGTAATACAGAGTAGACACAATAAATAATAAATAATAATAATAATAACTTTCCTTTTAAAGCGCCTTTCAAAATATCAAGGCGCTTTACATGTCAGAATCCACAATATAAAATATCACATAAAAACATATAAATAAAATAAATACATAGCAACATCACATATTAAAAACCAACAATAAAATCATCCATACAGTCAAAAAATAATATTAATACTCAAATATCAGTTAATCATCCAAGAAGGCCATCTGCCACAGGTAGGTTTTCAGATTTTTCTTAAATACCTCCATGGAGGTGCACTCCCTTAACTGGCGAGGTAGAGAATACCAAAGAGTGGGAGCTGCATAGGAGAAAGCTCTGCTACCAGAAGTTCTTAAACTCACTCTTGGAATCTCTAACAACCCCTCATCAGCAGAGCGTAGGGCTCGGCCGGGGCAGTAAGGCACCAGAAGTTCTTTCAGATAGGTCGGACCCTGATCATGTAGGGCTTTTAAAGTCAATAAAATGACTTTAAAGGTGATCCTCCACTGTATGGAAAGCCAGTGCAGTTCGCGCAACACCGGGGTAATATGACTGGATCTCCTTGTCCCAGTCAGCACCCTGGCTGCAGCGTTCTGCACCAGCTGAAGGCGATGGATTTCAACCCCAGAAAGCCCAAAGTAAAGGGCATTGCAGTAGTCCAGCCGTGAGGACACAAAGGCGTGGACCAACATTGGCAAAGGGTCAGATGGAACAAGGTGATGCACCCTGGCAATATTCCTGAGATGATAAAAGTAAGTCCTGACAAGGGCCAACACTTGAGATTGAAAGGTCAGCCTGTCGTCTAGGACAATCCCCAGGTTGCGCACCCATTCAGAGGTCAGAAGTGACATGCTGTCAAGAAAAATTCCAGAGGGTGAGCCACCATTTGGCCTCATTATCTGACCACCCAGGTCCACCACCAATACCTCTGTCTTCTCTGAGTTCAACTTCAACCAACTAGAATCCATCCACCCTCGGATTTCTTCCAGACACTTATTAAACACCGAGAGAGCTCCATCCTGGTCAGGCGCAAAAGACAGGTATAGCTCGGTGTCATCTGCATAGCAGTGAAACCTCAGCCCATACCATCTTATAATGACTCCGAGGGGCAGCATATACACTGCGAATAACATGGGTGACAGCACTGAACCCTGAGGCACCCCACACAACAAAGAAGTTGGGGCGGAGGAATGAACCCCCGACACAACTCTTTGTGATCTCCCAGTAAGGAATAAAGTGAACCATTTTAAAACAGTTCCCGACATTCCACATATTTGCCTCAGGCATGCTAATAACACCAGGTGATCCACAGTGTCAAAGGCTGATGAGAGATCAAGGAGAACTAGAATAGAACATCTCTTCTGATCCCTCGCCCTCAGAAGATCATTAAGCACCCGAACAAGCGCAGTCTTGGTGCTGTGTCTTTCACGAAAACCAGACTGGAAGGATTCATAGACATTATGGATGGTTAAATGGTCTTACAATTGGGCTGCCACTACCTTCTCAATAACATTCCCCAAAAAAGGAAGGTTAGAGATAGGTCTGTAGTTTGAAAAACATCTGAGTCCAAAGTAGCTTTCTTCAGTAGAGGTGTAACCACTGCTTCTTTCAGGGAGTTAGGAAACTTACTTGACTCTAAGAAACACCAGACTATTTGCATCATAACTGGGCCAATGATCTCAAGACAACCCAAAATTAGGGGGTTTGGTCCAGGGTCTAAACTACAGCTCGTAGGCCACACACTATGGATGATCCTCATAATATCCACGACCTCCGGTTGGCAAAAGGAACTCCAAGAGAAACTAGGCATTGTGAACTCACACTGTTCCACAACATCACCCTTAGAGATTGCTGGACACAAGCCCGCCCTGATGTCGTCCACCTTATTTACAAAGAACCGAGCGAGCTCCTCGCATTCCAATTGCGAAAAAGCTTTCCGGACTTGTAGACAGGCTGGGTTGCACAGTCTGTCCACAGTCCGAAACAGCTGGGCTGGTTGATTCTGTGCAACTGCAATCTCCCTGGACAGGAATTCTGCCTTCTTATGGGTGATTGCAGATTGATAGATAGAATAGTGTTCCATCAATCTAAGGTGGTCAGCTCAAGGGCGGACTTGCGCCAACACGGCTCTAACCTTAGCCCCGTCTCCGCAACTCCCTCAGTGTCCCATCAAACCAAGGGGACCTGGGGCGAAGGGATAAGGGGTGCTCATGAACAGGAGCAATAAAATCCAGGGCCACCGTAACAGCCGTATTATAAGCCAACACCAGTTCCCCTGGATTACTGCTAGCCAACAGGGGGGGATGAGAGATCAAGGACCTTAGCAAGGCCCTGAGAAGTGATATTTCATAATGGGCAGTACCTGACCATCTCCACTGGGGAAGGCCTTCTAAGGGGGGGTGCAAAAATTGAATCTCACAGTGTGGTGGTCAGACCAAGTGACTGGTTCCACCCCCACATCAGATGAGTCAATCCCTAAGAGGAAGACTAAATCCAGAGAGTGCCCAGATCTGTGTGTAGCAGTGGAAACTACCTGTGTGAGACCCAAAGAAGACATAAGTTGGAGGAAGTAGTTACCAAATTGTGAGAGTTCATCATCGATCCAGGCATTAAAGTCACCCAGAACCATCAATCTGGGAGATTCAAATGACATATCGACGAGGAAGTCTGCAACTTCCTGTAAGAAATGTTTCCCATCTCCGGGTGGACGGTAGATGAGAATGATTCGAACACCTACACCTGCTACAACTGTGCACTCAAAAGATTCCACCTCACCTACTACCACATTTGTGAGGCCCAATTTAGTCTTGAAATGGACTGCAACCCCCCCCCCCCGAAGTCCAATCTCGGGTGGTGTATCACTGAATACCTGGCCGGAATCATGGCCTCCAATATGGGGCCAGAATTTTCATCCAGCCAGGTCTCGGTGATGCAAGCCAGGTCAGCTGAGCTAATAAGATCAGCAATAATAGCGGTCTTATTCCTAACAGACCTGGCATTGCATAACACCGCCCCAGTTGGACAAACCTCGGAGGTTGTCTGACCTATCTGCCCACCAGATTCGGCAGTGCCCTTGGGTATGGGCACCAGACATAGGGAACCCCTGTCTGGATTCCATTTCACCTCAGGGCACCTTCTGGACTTCAATAACCTGACAATCGGTGGCCGCTCATTTCATCCTCACTTGACCCCACCCCGACCTCCCCACTCTCCTGGGCAATCCCAGCGCCTACAGTGCTGGTAGGTCTCAAATTGCAAGGGAAGGATATAAAAAGGGTGGAGGGCATAAAGAGAGGAGGATGAATAGCGCACCACCTTGGAACCTGACAGGCCAACACATACTACTGCTAAAACTAAAACAAAATACTTCAAATAAAACAAAAAAACTAATCTACTCTCAAAACCCATACAAAAAGACACATGGAAATAAAAATAAAAATAATAAACAGAGCAAACAAAAATAAAATAAATAATTATAAAATAAATATAAAGGGGACTCACTACCCCAACACAAAAATTCCCCCCCCCTTAGCTCTCTCACAGCAAAGGTGAGGGGAAAAAAAACAATCTTAGCACTCTCACTGCAAGATAAAATAAAAATCACATAAAAACAAATAAAACAAACAGCATGGGTCTGAAGCTGTTGTGCTATTATAAGCCCCCACTAAAAAGTCATTAAGCTTAATAAAGCTGATCATAAGCCCCACATAACAAAAGTTCATAAAATCTCAGAGTCAGTGCACTTTCTTCATACTTCTGGCATTCAACCATTCATGATATTCCACCTGAAGGGAAGCACTCTTAACCCAATGAACCCCAGGAGGGCGCAGTTATGCAAACTGTCCCCCTACTTGGGATGCCAGACACAGCCCGGCCTCTGCCAGGCTATTCCAGCACCACCCAGAGGCCCTGAGAACACCAACCCACCGGCAGGTACTCCTGACCCTCCCAGGTACAGACAGCAGCACTCCGCACCCACCTCTGGAACAGTAGGGCTAATTACTCAGATCTTTCTTCCTCCTTCCTCCTTCCCCAACACGATTCCACAGGCAGATTCCACAGCCAGAAATTCGGCTTTAAATCCTGCGGTCCACTAAGTCCAAACAGGGAGCAGGCAGAATAAACAACGAATGACACACTCCTTATCAATCCCCAGCGTCACAGTTCATATGCATCAGTCAAAAAATAACCAAAACATGAAAAAGGTTCACTTCTTGGATCCACTCAGTATCCAACAGTTACAGTTCCAAGTCTAACAAAACCTCCTTCAGTCTTTCTCATCTCCACAGCCCTTCACACTGTGACCGAAAAGACCCTCAGGTAAATAAAGCAGCACAGTGTCACTAGGGGCAAAAACAAAGTCAGTGCTCCAATATCCCATATAAAATCTTCTCCACAGCTGCTCCCACTCCTCAACACCACAGCTTCCCACGTCGCGAGTCCAAACAGCACTCAGGCACAAAGAGTCATACAGACTCGCTGGGGGCAAATGATACAGTACTTTCAGCAAATTCTTACTTTTCCTTGCTTTTCCTTGCTACTGCCAAAAAACCTCAACTCCACAGCCTCTCACGCTGAAATCGGGAGATCGGGAAACAGCGAAGAATGCTAAGGAGCCAAACGGATATAAAGAAATGCAGGGCTCCAAGAAACAAAAGCGGGACTCCAAAAAATGATAAAACGGGACTCCGAAAACAATAGTCGCTAGAACAGCAGAGCATCCTGAACTTCACACTGCTGCAGCCCAAGCTGATCAAATATGCAAAAAACTCAAAATTAACTAAACAAACAAATCTGAAACGACAAATTGCAGAGATTAGTGTTTTGGCTGGCTCAGCTCAACCGCCATCTTGGATTTCACAGTTAATATATACAATTGTTGTACTGTACAAGCACAAATGAACAATGGTAACAGACATTATTTACATATGTTATACAAGCATGGCAACAAAGTACCATAAAAAAGCAGTCAACAGTGTTATGCATATGTACAATATGACAATGAGTGGTATAAACCTATCAGGTTGGTTAACATCTGAACTAGGTACGATGACTGGCCTGTAGACACACTATATAATATATACAATTGTTATACTGTACAAGCACAAATGAACAAGCACAAATGAACAATGAAAACAGATATTATTTACATATGTTATTCAAGTATGACAACAAAGTACCATAAGAAAACAGGCAGCAGTGTTGTGCATCTGTACAATACTACAAGGAGGGGTATAAACCTAACAGGTTGATTAACATCCAAACTAGGTACCATGCCTGGCCTGGTGATGAAAGCAGGTCCTCATGAGAAAGCTTGTGGAAAACAGAGCATGGCTCCCAAACAGTGTACCTTGCTCAGACCGAGGGGGAGCATTGGCTGAAACATGTGGAGGGAAGGATAGGATATGCTCTGCCCTATAGAGTCCAGGAGCATCTACTGTTTAGGCCTGGATGGGGTACCTTGGTGTGGCAGTGGTCTTACAGATGGGCTTTGCGAGGCAGCACATACATATAGATAGATAGATAGATAGATAGACAGACAGACAGACAGACAGACAGACAAATAGATATTAATTGCAAAAACTTCATTAATGCTTATATTAGTTTTGAACCACAAAAAGCAGGGAAATAAAAAAAATTATTAGGGGTTAGATGTAGATGAAATAGGATATCAGTCCTGTGGAGCCCTTGCTTCTGATAACTCTCAACCCTAATCGCCACCTACCTCAGCCACCAACAGAACCACTGCACCGACACAAAAAAATACCCTTATGATCCAACTATAATATGCAGATGCTCAGCATACCACACACAGTCACACCTTGCTGAAATGCAGATAAGGCAACAGTTATGTGTTGTACCATATGATCTGTAAAATATTCAGAAATGGAAGAGGATGGTGTGAAGAAGAAACACCATAGGGTAAGTACATTTTCTTTTTTTCTGACTTCGGTGCTGCTGTGTGTACAGGGCAAGGGCAGCAGGGTGTCAGCATTATTTTTTTGTGACATCCAGATGAGAGAGAGAGAGAGAGAGAGAGAGAGAGAGAGAGTGAGAGAGACTACAGGATTGCCCACAATAAATGTTACTGTCCCAGAAATGCCAAATAACATTTATTTTTCTTGGCTTCAGTGTGGCTTTGTGTACAGGGCATGGGCAGCAGGATAGTCAAATAAATCTTTGACATTTTATGATTTCAAGAGCAGAGAGGGAGACACACTGCAGGGCAGCCCATGATAAATGTAACAGTCCCAGAAATCCAAAATGAAAAAAATGTTTTTCCTGGCTGCACTGTGGCTGTGATGTCCAGAAGGGAGAGAGACTGCAGTGGGGGCCACAATAAATGTAACAGTCCCAGAAATCCCAAATCTGGATGAAAAAAAAAAAAGAATGTAGACACCCTGCTGCCCTTGCCCTGTACACACAGCCGCACTGAAGGTGGAGTGATTCTGTTGGCAGTTGGGGGAGTGGGCGGGGATTAGGGTTGAAATTTATCAGAAGCAAGGGCTTCACAGGACCAATATCCTGTTTCATATATACCTAACCCCTGATCATTTTTTTTAATTTCCCTGCTTTTTGTGGTTCAACCCTAATAAGCATAAACAATGTTTTTGCAATTTATTTTCTTTCTTTTTGTGAGACAAAATGAGGTTACTACAATATTGGAGACAGTCTTGGAATAGTATGCTCATTTTGCGCAGGTCCCGAAAGAACAATATTGGAGACAGTCATACCGTGCAACGCACACCGATAATGTGGCCATGTTTTAGAATATTTTCACCAAATGTTCAACATAGACTTTTTGGGAACCCACCTCATGAAAACTGCCACTGTCATTTTGTTAATCTGTTCCAAAAGATGATTCCACACTGCAACTGCGGCATTCCATGCCACAGGTGTGAAAACACATTTTGGGAGCATATGAGAAATGACAGCTGTTCTGTTCATAAAGGAGGTGTGAGAAAATGGCAATGCTGAAAACCTGGGGTGAAAATATGAAAAACTGACAAAGTTAGGAACGTGCACAAAAAGTGTGCAATGCACACTTGTAACACAGACATTTTTATTAATTTTTTCACCAAATTTTCAACATGGGCTTTATGGGTCTTTCCCTCATGAACACTGGCACTGTCATTTTGTTAATCTGTCTCAAAAGTTGATTTCTCACAGCGACCACGCCATTCTGTGCCACAGGTGCAAAAATACATTTTCAGCAGGATGTAAATAATGACAGCTATGCTGTTCATAAGGAGGTGGTAAAAAATGGCAATGTTGAAAATCTGTAGTAAAAATATAAAAAAATTGGCAAAGTTACTAATGTGTGCAGAAACTGCACAACGCAAGCTCATAACACAGTCATTATTTGGAATTTCTTCACCAAAGTTGCAACATGGCCTTTTTGGGACCCCACCTCATGAATAGTGGCACCGTCATTTTGTTAATCCATCCCAAATGGTGATTTCACGCAGTGAATGTGAAATGACCTTTCAGGACTGAGAAACAAGATGACAGTGACAGTGTTCATGAGGTGGGGTCCCAATAACCCCATGTTGAAAATTTGGCTGAGATATCAATATAAGTTGAAAACTCCATTAATTACCATTATATGGCATTTACCTGTATTCCTCAGTTTGTGGTTTGCTTTGCAGAGTGCAGACCTGTCCCAGTCAACAGAAGATTAGACCACCATACTTCCAGTGGTAAGTATGGGGTAAGGGGGTGTGTGGGAAGGTGGGTGCACAGAGGGTGGGTCAGGATGGGGGAGGGGGTGCCAGAGATGATGAGGGACCATTGTCTTTTTTTTCAAACAAAAAGAGAAAAAAAGACACAGAGGGACAGTTTTCTGTATTTTTATAGGTTTTATATTAAAAATACATATGGGCACACTGGTGTGGGCTCCCAGTGTGCCACATGGGTATGGAGGGTTGCATACCAACATGGGGATTGGACACCCCCATGTCAGCAATCAGATACAAGCTTGAGGAAGGGGGGGCATCTGACACTGGGAGTGGGCATCCTGGTGTCAGACAAAACATAATAAGCAATTTTGGCACACTGGGGTGGGCTCCCAGGTGTGCAGAGAACAGGTCACTGCTGTCAGGCTGGTGGGGCTACAATGACAGTAGCCACATCCATGACCTTGTGTGCTAAGCACAACTGCACTCAGGAACCCACCTGCACTATATGTCTCAGCTGTCTTTAAGGAATGACAGCTGTGTCATATAGTGCAATTACTATACAACACAGTTGTTATATATTAAAGACAGCTGTGTCATATAATAGTTGCACTATAAGACAAGTTGTCATTTATTTTAGACAGCTGTGTCATATAGTACAAGTACTATTCAACACAGTTGTCTTTATTAAATGACAAATGTGCCGTCTAGTGCAATGCAAGTGGCAGGATGATGGTAAACTGGGACGACAAGAGACAGTTTTATTTTCTTTTTCGTTCAAAAACAATTGACGTCAGGGGACAGTTTTTCTTTGCAAGGACTATTAAACACTGCTGACGGGAATGCTGATATGGGGATTGCCCCCCCTCTGATGTCGATAATGAAAAAGATAAATAAACAAACAAACAAAAAATTACAAATTAATAAATACACTGCCACAGAGGATTGGGCCCCCCACCCCCATGTGCAAGCACCAACGCACACCCTAATGCCTGTTGGTGGGGGCAGGGTAGGTGTGGGGTGCATGGGGTGGCAACCCTAACACCAAATTTCCTCGCTTTTGTCGCTGTGGAACAACCCTAACTGATGCATTATACAGAGTTTTTTGTCATGAATTTCACTTCTTTTTGAGAATGTGCACTATAAATATTGAATGGAATGAGGTGGTGGGAGTGCAGGCCTGAATTTTTCTCACTTTGCTGTGCAAAAAATGTATGACCAACTGAAATGAAAATTGGTAAGTGAAGACATGAACCATAGCACACAGTGTGTCCAGAATTGTGTGTACATCCATTCAAGGGTCACACAGAGCCATGAGCAAACAATGTAACATGCACAATTCAGCAACTGTAAGTGCCAGTGACCCAAAAAATGTCACAGTCAAAGATGTCTTATAGATCTTTGTACATTCCAAATGCCTGGTATAAGGGGCACATGGTTCAGAAATTATTGGAGCATAATGAACCAAATTTTTATTCATTGGAGTGGCATAATTCTGCAACTGTTAATGTTTTACACATCAAACCACTGCAAGGCACCTCTGTACCACTAGGACTACCAACGCTATAAATTTCAAGCCAGTAGCACCATGCAGAATGCTATGTGCAAAATGTTAACTGTGTCACGCAGTATCTCCACAGAAAATACATTTTCCAACATATGAACAGCATTATTCACATCCCAAGGACATCCACTCAACACCCTCCAAATTTTAAGTGAAAAGACCAAACTGTTCCAGAGATATTCAATTTTTATATTTCAGCACCTTTAAGAAATTTTCCACCACAAAATGGCAGAAATTGTGGCCAAAAATGTGCTAAAATGGCTGACCTGGCAGCCCAAAACTCTGTAACTGCAAGGGGTGCCAACTTCAAATGGCAATAACTCTGGAACGGAACAACATTGTTTCACCAAACAAAAATGGACATGTTCCTTGAACAAAAGTCTTTCTACGTGGCTAGCTTCAGATCAATCAACCACACACTGGCTCCGCTATGCATCATGGAAGACAGTGCAGAAAAATAGGAAAAACATTGTTTTGCAGTGCACTGCGCAAACACAAAAACACAAATGGTAACGTTAACGCAAACGGTGATGGCAAAAGTGAGGTAAAAGAAAACAGTAGTGCTAACGGTAATGCAAACAGAAGCGCAAATGGTAACACGCAAGGTGATGCAAATAGAGACGATAATGCAAACAGTAAGAGAAACACAGGTGCAAACATAAATGAAAAGAGAAACACTAATGGCAATGGAAATGCAAACGATAACAGAAACGGTAAGGAAAATGCAAACAGTAACAGAAACAGAAACACAAACAGAAACTCAAATGTTAACAGCAGCAGCGACGCAGAAGGAAACAGTAATGCACTCGACAATGGAAATGCTACCAAAAGTGCAAAACGCTGATGCCAACGGAAACACAAATGCAAACGGTAGCAAACACGCAAACGGTAATGGTAACACAATTGGAAATGCAAATGGTTACTGTAACACCAACAATGATGCCAAAGGAAACAGTAACTCAAACGGAAATGTAAAAGTAAGCTCATACAGAAATGCAAATGGCACAGCACAATTTGATGCAAAAGTAAACACAAACAAAAACGGTAACGGAAATGCAAACAGTAACAGTAATGCAAACGCAAGTGCAAGTGCAAAGGGTAATGCACACGGTGACATAAATGAAAACGCTAATGCTAATGGTAACAGAAACGCAAGCAGAAATGCTAATGGTAACAGTAACAGTAATGCTAATGCACATCCTTTTTTCCCCAAAAAGGTGCATTCAGAAGCACAGTGAATACAAAAAATGTATACATAATGGCCCTCAGAGCAGAAAATGAGCACTTGGAATACTAAATTCCTTATATGTCAGGAAATGTACAATGTAGAAAACAGTGTAAAATCTCATATTATTTATGATTTTCCAGGCTAGTTTTGTACTTAGCCCCCTAGTGGGGGACTGAGTGTTCTTCCAATGAAAAGTCCGTATCTTGAACCATTACCAAGTTACAAGCCATGAAATGTGCAGCGGATGCCGTAATATTATCCTATGGAAAAATTGTCAATTTTGGAGTGCTATAACTTTGCAGCCCTCTCATATTTTGTTACCAAACTACCAAAAGGCATATATGTGGGATCTTTGCTTTCTTTCCTCCACATTTCAGCCCAAAAGACCAAACCGTTCTTTTGCAGCAGGGTGGCAAAGATTCCCTATTGTTTTGGCCATTTTGTCGCAAAGTACTTTCGCAAATCATGACACTTTTACAAATGAAATCATGAAAGTGTCGTATACGCAAAAGTACTTTGCGACACTACCTTTTACAACAATTTTAAACACATACTTCTGTGGTGTTTCATCCCCCCAAAAAGACATGGCTAGCATCCTCAGGGCTTGACTAGGTGAACACAACAAGAATTGTGTCACTAGAAGGTCCCAAATTTAAATGCCAAACATTTCTGTGACCACCAACTGAAAACAAGATGGCTGATTTGCGACACTACAAGGGTCATTTGCGAAAGTAAAAAGTGCATTTGTGACAAGTTCGCATATTTTGTTAACTTTTCCCATTGACTATAATGGGAAACTTGTTTTTTGAATAACATTTGAACCGTTTAATATTTTATCACAAAATCTTCAAAAGGCACATCGGGGGCCCTAACTCTATGTTCTTTGAAGGTTTTGGACAGGTCGCACAAACCGTGCAGGCTGTAGGCACAAGCAAAGAATGCACATAAATGTGTAATTTGTGCATTTTGTGGTGCTCTGTAGCGCCACAACTGTACATCTGATCATAACGAAACTTGGCAGGTCATAGAAACATAGAAACACAGAAACATAGAAGTTGATGGCAGATAAGGACCGTAAGGCCCATCCAGTCTGCCCATTTCTTTTTCTACCTTATAAATGTGCCATCAGCCTTTGCTCTGTCAGTGGCCTATCTATTCATAGTCATTTGTATTGCTCCCTTATGCCTATCCCATGCCTGTTTGAAGCCCTGCACTGTATTCATAGCCACCACTTCTTGTGGTAAGCCATTCCATGCATCCACCACCCTTTCTGTGAAAAGAATTTCCCACATTCCCCTTAATCGGCCTCCCTCTAATCTCATGCTGTGTCCTCTTGTCCTGCTATTTTTCTTATATTTAAACATGTTAGACTCTTTCACCTTGTTTATGCCCTTAAGGTGTTTGAATGCCTCGATCAAATCACCTCTCTCCCTCCTTTGCTCAAGGGTATACATATTGAGCTCCGTTAATCTGTCCTCATATGTCTTCTGATACAGTCCCTGCACCATTTTGGTTGCCCTTCTCTGGACTGCCTCAATTTGGTTAATGTCCTTGTGAAGGTGTGGCCTCCAATACTGCATGCAGTACTCCAGATGGGGCCTAACCAGTGTCTTGTGCAGAGGGATTATTACCTCCCTCTTACGACTTGTGATACCCTACTAATACACCCTAACACCCCTAGCCTTACCTACTGCTTTAGAGGTCTGCTTGGATGATTTTAGGTCATCAGTGATGATGATGCCCAAGTCTCTTTCTTCCTTTGTGACTGCTGCAACTCCTTACCCAGCCTATAGGTGGCTTCAGGTTTCTCTTCCCTATGTGCATGATTTTGCACTTCTTTGCATTAAATCCAGTTGCCACTCTTCTGACCATTCTGCTAGTTTATCCAGATCTCTTCTCATTCTGCCCACCCCATCTGGATCATCTACTCTGTTGCAGATCTTGGTGTCATCTGCAAACAGACAAGCCTTACCCTCTAGTCCATCTGCAAGGTCACTAATGAAGATGTTGAAGAGGACTGGCCCCAGGACTGATCCCTGAGGTACCCCACTTGTGACTTGCATCTCTTCTGACTGTATACCATTTACCACCGCTCTCTGTTTTCTGCCCGTCAACCAGTTTGCCACCCAGTTGACCAACTTCTGACCCACCCCGAGCCTACCCAGCTTATTTATCAATCTTCTATGTGGAACAGTGTCAAAAGCTTTGCTGAAGTCAAGGTAGGTGACATCAACTGCTCCCCTTGGTCCACCACTCTGGTTACCCAGTCAAAGAAATCTATGATTAGTTTGACAGGACCTTCCTTTGTAAACCCATGCTGTCTTGGATCCTGTGCCCTATGGTTCCAGGTGTTGCACTATCCTTTCCTTAAGGTGCCTCCATAATCTTGCCTACTACTGAGGTAAGACTGACCGGTCTGTAGTTCCCTGCCTCCTCCCTGCTACCACTCTTGTGGAGCGGGATCACATAAACCCTTCTCCAGTCTTCTGGGACCTCTCCTGTGCTCAGAGACTCACTAAACAATTCTGCTAATGGCTCTGCTAGTTCCTCCTTTAGCTCCTTAAGTACCCTGGAATGTATGCCATCAGGTCCATTGCCTTATCCACCCTGGGCTTAGCAAGCTCTTGTAGGACCCTTTCTTTTGTGAAGGGAGTAGTGCTCACCTCCCTCCCCTGTGTCCATGATGCTGAGCTGTGGGCCTGCCCTACCTTCTCTTCAGTAAATACTGAGCAAAGTATCTATTTAGGATAGATGCCTTTACAGGGTCCTCCTCCTCACATGCTCCCTTTTCTCCATTAAGCTTAGCAATACCCCTCTGGACTTTTCTCCTTTCACTAATGTATCTATAGAAAGTCTTGTCACCTTCTTTTACTGTTCGTGCCAGTGTTTCCTCAGTTTGGGACTTTGCCTGCCTTACTGCCTTACCTGCTTCCCTTAGGGCAGTTTGGTATGCCTCCCTGTCTTCATCCCGCTGTGTTCCCTTATATTTCCTGAAGGCCAGCCTTTTGGCTCTGACCTTTTCTGCTACTGTATTTGAGAACCAAAGTGGTTTCCTTCTTCTTTTGCACTTCCTTTTCTGTCTAACACAATGGGATGTTGCTTCAAGTATTGCATCCTTAATGCTTGCCCACTTTGTCTGTACCCCCTCACTTGTATTTCTTTTTGCCAGGGCTAGCTTAACTCTGTTGGCCATCTTATCAAAGTCAGCTCCTCTGAAGTCCCATATTTTTGCCTTGGAATGGGATGATTTAGATGTAGTAGCCAAATTGAACCATACCATGTGATGGTCACTAGCCCCAGGTGACCTTCTACCTGGAGATCTGTGATCCCTTCTTTGTTAGTCAGTACTAGATCTAGGATAGCCCTGTCTCTTGTGGGTTGCTGTACCAGTTGTTTGAGGCCCTCCCCCTGCAGGGAATCCACTATGAGTCTAGTTCTGGCAGATGTTCCTGCTGGTATTGACCAATCTGTATCCGGCATGTTGAAGTCTCCCATTATCAGAACCTCCCCTTTGTCATGTTTTGTATATCTTCTAACAGTAATGTGTCTATGTCCTCCCTCTGGTCTGGGGGCCTGTAGACAACCCCAGTTCTTATGGCTGTCCCATTTCCTGTTTCAGGGTGACCCACAGTTCTTCTGGCTCCTTATGTGTATTCTGAATTTCTGTAGCTTTGATATTTTCATTAACATACAGGGCCACTCCTCCCCCCTTTTGCACCTCGGTCTCTTCTGAACAATACATAGCCAGGTACTGAAGTGTCCCAAGTGTGGTTACTGGTAAACCACATCTCACTAATTGCTACTATGTCCAGTTTAGCCTCTGACATTATTGCCTGCAGGTCTGGGATCTTATTTCCCAGGCTGTGAGCATTTGTGTACATGATTTTCCATTGGTCAGATTTTGGTGTGTTAGTTGTTGGGTGAAGTTTGGCATTACCCCCAAAGGTCGATGGGGAGACAAACCTTTTTCTTACCTGGTGATGCAAATGAACGGCAAACATGCTGAATTCCTGTTTGACCACTAGCTGAGGGAGGGGTGTTCTTCTTATTCGACGATGGGTGCTGCACCCATCTCCCCATTGCTAGTTTAAATATTCTGCAAAGACATCAAACTTCTGCCCCAATGCACTGACTCCCTCTTTAGTCAGATGCAGTCCATCAAATTTAAAGAACTTTCGCTCCCAGAACTGTTGCCAGTTCCCTACAAATCTGTGTCCTTTTTCCTGGCACCAACCCTTGAGCCACGTGTTTAGCTCCCCTATCTCCCCTTCTCTGACCTTCCGTCCATCTGCTCCCCTCTCCCAGACTGGCAGGATCTCAGAGAAGGAGATGCCAGACGAAATAGATGATAGTTTGTCACCCAGCCTAGTCAGGTGTTCCTTGGTCTCCACAACTGACCGGCTGGCGAGATCATTAGTCCCTATGTGTACTAGGACATCAATGTTTTCTCCTGCTTTATGAACAATTATAGCAATGCGGTCAGTGTCTCTCCATGCTGATGTACCTGGGAGACATCTGACCATCACCCCTGGCTGGAGATGGGTATCAACTCCCCGAATCATGGAGTCTCCTATGATCAGAAGTTTTTTGGATTTCCTTTGTGCTTGTTTTGTTTTGGTTCCTGATTTGGGTGAGTTTTGTTGTGCTAGCTCCTGTGCGCAGTGTCCTGCTCTGCAGTGTCTTCTGCCTCTTTATTTGATTTCAGAGATGAGGCAGATACATGTTTGTAGTGTTTATATGGTTTTTGGAGGTATGTGTTGGAGAGCAGAGAGTGATGGGGCACCTGATTTGCTCCTCCTAACCACCTGCCAACCTCCTGGACCAACTACCTCTCTGCGGTCGAGGTTTTTCTGTTGGATGCTGGGAAATGGCGGGTGGTTCTTATAATGTATTTCCTCTTCAATATGAAATTTGAGGCGTGCAATCTCTGCCCATGCTGCCCAGAGCTGAGCCCTAAGATCTCCAAAGACCCAGCATGTAGGACAGTGTCCTAAATCTTGTAAGACTGTCCTTCTGAAAATTATTCCACAGTACCTGCAGTTAATGAAATCCATTCCAAGTAAGTTCCTGGGTTTGTAACCTAGTCAGAGTAATTAGAAGGAGAAAAAAAAGGAAAAAAAATGCAAGTAATGGTTTAATTGTGCTTTGTTTAACTTGTTATAACAAGTTAAATTACTAGTGCCCCTGTAAATTAGATCACCTTGTGGAGGCCCCACTGATCCACCCTTCCTGCTCTGCCACAGGAAATGTCACAACTGTGGTACCCTATAAAGAAGTGTAGCGTGGGGTGGTTGGGGATGGGGTGGGTGGCTGGCCCTTCCCCTGCCTAAAAAGAAGAACCACGGACAAAAGAACAAGGAGGTAAGAGCAGAAACAATCAGTCAACAACAAATGCAGTAACCCTGAAAGCTTATCCTAATGTTAGATAAAACTGTAAAACCCGTAAAGCACCACTTGTAATAATTTCAGAGAAGATATACACTGTAAGAAACACTTTGCTCCAGAGAAAAATAAAGCAGTAACAGAAGATATACCTTGCAAAAGACCATTTGAATCAGAAGATTACAGGAGTAATCTGTTAGCACACACCTGTAGGCACACCTTGTAATAATGCAGAAGAAGGTATACCAGCAACAACAATTTGAATCAGAGAAAAAATAAAGCAATGAAATGTTAGCAACAAACAGTAGCAATCCCTGTGAGTAAAAAATAAAACACCACCACACAGTAAATCTGCTTAGCCAAACTAAGTCTTAATCATTTTCCCTTGCTCTGGTAAGCTTCTCTACTCTGCCTTTCAAGCAGTCTTAGAAGGAAAGAGCTCAGGTGAAGCTAGGTGCCTTGGCCAGCAAACCAAGTCTTCTACCTTCAACAGATCAATGGTACCAGACTACACATTCCAAATTTCTGGCAAATCTATCATACGGTGGAAAAGTTATTGAGCTGCCAAATTTCAGATTTAACCTTAAATGGGGCACTCAACCCTAACTATAGTGGCACTATAATGTATATCTATCTATATATACATATATATATATAGATAGATAGACAGATAGATAGATAGATAGATAGATAGATAGATAGATAGATAGATATAGATATAGATATATATATATACACACACATACATATGCATTGCAAAAAACTCAAGTAATGCATCAGAAAGGGTTGATAGCACAGCAACAAAAGTTTGGAAATGAGGTGTTAGGGTTACACTGCTACCACCCCAACCCCACCCTCCACACACCAGCAGGCATTGGGGTGTGCATTGGGGTTGTTGGCCTAATTCTCACCCCATTCTTTGTGTAAACAAGCTAAGGTGGTGCAGTATAGGAGAATGGGGTGAGAGTTAGGCCCAACAACCCCAACACACACCCCAATGCCTGTTGGTGTGTGGAAGGTGGAGGGGTTGGGGTGGAGTGGTAGGGGTGTAACCCTAACACCACATTTCCAAACTTGTGTTATTGTGCCATCAACTCTAACTGATGCATTAACTGAGTTTTTTTTTGCAATGAATTGGCCTTCTTTTTGAGAAAGTGTAATGTAAATGGTAACTGGTATGTGGTAGTGGGAGCGCGGGCCCTCCGGGTCCTGTGCTCCCTACACATTGCCTATTTATAGCATAATGGCATGTGTATGTGGAAGTGTGAGCCCTTTGGGCCCTGTGCTCCCACTTACACATAAGTATAGAGCCATACAGCAGCACCATAGTACTCCAAAGGAATCCTTGTAACAAGTTTTTGCCAATATCTCCATGACCATAGCAAGTAGGAAAGAAATTCCACAGCAGGTATAATCTATGATTTCCAAGCTTTTTTGTTTTGCTTAGATCACCTGTAGGTGATCTAGGCTGTTGGTTGCAAAAAATCCTTATCTTGCTTCGTTTTGGAGACACGGGTGCCAAAAGGTGCCACAGGTGCCACAATGTTATCCTATGGGAGAGTTCTCAACTTTGGAACACTGTACCTTTGTCCCCGTTGAATTTTTTGGGACCAAATCATGACAAGGCACATCTGTGAGACCAGGGCTTGCCACCCTGCAAATTTCAGCCCTAAAGCCAAAATCATTTTGCTGCAGGGGGAAGGCAAAGATTTGCAGATTTTTGGGCAAAGTACTATCGCAAACTGTGACAGTTTTGCAAGAATAGCATGATACTTTCATGATTTGTGAAAGTGATGCTTCTGTTTCTGTCACAATTTGTGACAATACTGGGGTACCAAATTTCTAAATGGCATTTCTGGGTGGGAGTCCCCCAAAAAAGATAGGGCTGTCATCCTCAGGATCTGACTAGGTAAACACAACATACAGTGTTTACCTAGGGGTCCCAAATTTAAACACGAGGCATTTTCCTCTCTCACTAACTGAAAACAAGGTGGCCACCACATGACAGTAAAACTGCCATTTGCGATAGCAAAATGTAGTGGCTGCAGCTTTCAAGAGACACATGTATTTTTTTCTCTTTGACTATAATGGGACATTTGATTTTTGAATAACTTTTGAAGTTTAACATTTTTTCACCAAATCTTTGAAAGGCACATCAATGACCCAGACTGCATCTTCCCTAAAGATTTCAGACCAAACAGACAAATTCTGCAGGCTACAGCCATGAGTAAAGAAATGCACAAAACCCCCAGTGTTTTTTTTTTGCTTTTATGGCCACTCCACAGTTCTGCAACAGCTAATCTGACCATAACGCAACATGCTAGTTCCAGAGATCTATGGTACCAGACTGCACATGCAAAATTCAGGCAAATCCATTGTACGGTGGCAAAGTTATTAAAGTGCAAAATTTGGGATTTAAAATAGAAGTGGCCATGCAATCCTAACTAGCCTATATAATATACAGTGTGTGTAGTGCGGTCACACCTCGATAGGTAGGGTTGAGTAGGCAGTTTAATGTTAAACCTCAAATTTGCACCTTTATAACTTTGCCACTCTTCAATGGATTTGCACAAAACTTGGAATGTCCTGTCCTGTCCTGTTGGGTAGATCTTCTGACTTGCCAAGTTTTGTTTAGATTGGATGTGTGGATTTTGCACAGTGTATAGTGCAAAAAGTGTGTTTTTCACTTTTTTCACCCATTTTTTCAGATTTGCCCTGACCATGCTGCACAAACACTATTTGTTTTTTTTTGCCTGACATTTTCAGGGTAGAAAGAGCTTACCCCAAGGAATACTCTAGCACTAATTTGGTGAACAAATATTAATCTGACCCAAAGTTATTCAATTTTGAAAATTTGGGTTCTGAGCATGATCATTTCAGACTTTTGGATTGATGCACAGCTGCGAACAAGGATTTCTGTCCAGGAATTGGGATTTTGACAGCTAAAATGGGAATTTATTAAATCCCCATTCGTGAGAAAAAAATCCCTGTTTGTGAGCCGCCATCATGTTTTCACTTTTTGCCCTAAACAAAATGTTAGTACTTGCCCCCACAGATGTATTCTCTGGAAACCAATGCATGAGTTTTGTTCAGGGAGACTCCCTCTACAAACCCATGTTTTTGGTTTCCATCAGTATATTAAAAAAGGCCATCTTTTGCTATGGGAAATTTCCATTCATCACTCACTTCCAATCCCCGTTCGTGAAGTGTCAAAATCCCTGTTTGTCAGCTGATCCCCATTTGTGAGGTGTCAAAATCTCTGTTCATGAGATGAAGACCAGATGGTCAGATATGGACATCTGGTCATGAGATGAAGACCAGATGGTCAGATAGGGACATTTGGTCCTCATCCCACTTCATGAACGGGGATCGAGTGACAAACAGGGATCCACAAAGGTGGATTTCCCTTAGCAAAAATGGCCTGAGTATTTATTCTTTAAATGCTGATATCGGGGGGCCCAATCCCAGTGTCAACATGTATCTCTTGCCCCCCAACTAATATGGCACACTGGGAGCCCACCTTAGTGTCCTATATATATATATATATATTATATTATATATATATATACATATAGTTTTTTTAAAAGGTTAATTCTATGACACTGGGATGCCCACTCCCAGTGTTGGATGATACCCCCTTCCTTGCCTCCCAAACCCATAATTTTCAACTGTCAAAATGGGAGTGCCCAATCCCCATGTGGGAATGTATGCACCCCCCCACACACACACACATATTAATATAGCACACTGGGAGCCCACTCCAGTGTGCCCAAATATATAATATTTTTCAAATAACTGTGAGTAAAGAAAACCATCCTCTGATGTTTTAATTTCTGTTTCATAACCTGCAAAAAAGAAAACAGTCCCCATCATCTTCTTCCCAGTCCTCCCATCCCCACCATCCCACTGAGCACCCTCTTCCTTGCACCCCCCCCTTACCCATACTTACCTCCGGACATCAGGAGCAGCAATCTTCTCTGGACTGGGACACATCTGCACTCTTCAAAGCCGAACCACAAACTGAAGAATCAAAGGTAAGTGCCATGCAGTGTTATGGGCAGTAAATGGGGGTTACAACTTAGGTTGATATCTCAGCCATTTTTAGGAATTTTGACTCCACATTTTCAACACAGTGTTCTTGGGACCCCACCTCATGAACCCTGTCACTGTTATTTCCTTACTCAGTCCCAAAAGGTGGTTTCATGGTTGCTGTGTAGAATTTTTGGGACTGAGTAACAAAATGACAGTGCCACTGTTCATGAGGTGGGTTCCCAAAAAGTCCATGTTGCAAATCTGGTGCAAAAATCCCAAGAAATGACTTCGTTATGAGCGTGCATTGCACAGTCTCTATGCACACTCATAAGTTTGCCAAATTTTAATATTTTCACTCCAGATTTTCAACATTGCCATTTTTAACACCTCCTTTTAAACAGTACAGCTGTCATTTCTCACATCCTGCCTGAAACTTGTTTTCACACATGTGATGCAGAATGGTGCAGTCTCTGTGAAAAATCAACTTTAAGGATGGATTAATAAAATCGCAGTGCCACTGTTCACGAGGGGAGGTCCCATAAAGTCCATGGTGTAAATTTGGTGAAAGAATTCCATAAAATGACCATGTTACAAATGTACATTATGCAGTTTCTATGCACGCTCGCAAAGTCGCCATTTCTTCATGTCTTCACTCCAGATTTTCAACATTTCCATTTGTTTCACACCACCTCATGAATAGTACAGCTGTAATTTTTAAAATCCTGCCAAAAATGTTTTTCCACACCTGTGGTGCAAAACAGCATCACAATTCTGCAAAATTATATTTTAACAGGGATTTGAAAGTTTTCTGTACTGTGTACATGCAGAGATGTGAAAGGAAGGTTATGTTGAACATTTCAGGTGAAAATTATTTAAAATTGCACAGTTATGATTATTTGTTGCAATGTTGCTATGCCTGCTCATAACTTAATGTGTGGAAGTGCGGGGGCCAGAGACCCATGTGTTTCCACAGCTAGACACATATGTACATCTCTGGACGGATTGGAGTACAGGGTCCCCATGATCTGCACATCATGTTTTTGATTTATACAATAGGACTAGGAGTGTCAGAAGTACTGTTATGTTGTCTTGTGTTCTGTTCCTATTTATGTGTTTGCGCATTCTGTGTGAGTTTTTCTGAATGGGCTGGCAGTGGTATAAACTCTGGAAAACAGATGAGTGTGTTTTGTAGTGCTAAATAAGTTTGTTTTAGGTAGGAGTGAGATACTATTTTGTGAAGCTGTATTCTTTAGAAATCTGGCTGCAGTCAAGCTGAGAGTATCACAGTAATGGTAATGAGCTGAGAGAGAGTGTCAGGAACAGCTAAGACATTTTAGTGGTAATTGAGTTTGCTGAAGGCAGCAGTGAGGAACAGAGTTTTCTGTGAATCTGTGCTTTTTAGAATTCTGGCTACAGTCAAGCTGAGGGTATCACAGTAATTGTAATGGGCTGAGAGTCAGAGTTTGAGGAACAAGTGAGATTGTTTTCAGTGGTAATCGAGTTAGCTGCAGTGAGGAACAGGCTGTTCTGTGAAGCTGTGCTCTTTAGAATTGTGGCTGCAGTCAAGCTGAGAGTATCACAGTAATGAGCTGGAAGTTAGAGTGGGGAATATGTGTGAGTGTTTTGCAATGCCAACTGAGTTAGCTGCAGGCAGTGGTGAAACCTCTCATGCAGTTTTACATTTGTGTCTATGGTAACAGCACAGGTGTTTCTTGCATGCTGGGGGGGAAACTGCCTTGAGTGATGATATCAGTGACCTTTGTGTGTAAATGGCTGATATCATCACAGTAGAGCAGAGATTAAACATATCACACTGCAGTGGATGATACACCACTTTATCTCACACATATCACTCACCCATGTTGTTTAAATATATATATATATATATATATATATATATATATATATATATATATATATTATGGTAGCACAGTGGTGCTACCATAGTTAGGGTTGAGTAGCCTGTTTAAGGTTAAATGGTGAAAATTTGCACCTTAATAACTTTTCCACCACTCAATAGATTTGCCTGAAATTTGGCAGGCACAGGGTGTAACCATAGATCATGGGATCTGGTAACTTCTGTACTGGTCGGATATACGGCTGTGTAGTTATTAAGTGACATACATGCATGCAATTATGTTTTTTTGCGCATTCTTTGCTCGTGCCTACAGGTTGCATGGTTTGCACGACCAGTCCAAAAACTTCAGGGAATGTGTGGCTGGGGTCCCGATGTGCCTTTTGAAGATTTTGTGAAACAATATTGAATGGTTCAAAAGTTATTCAAAAAACAAATTCTATTATAAGTCAATGGGAAAAGGTAAAAAGTTTGAAAGTGTCGCAAATGCACTTTTTAGTGTCGTAAATGGCCCTAGTAGTGTCGCAAATCTACAATTTTGTTTTCTGTTACTGATTACAGAAATGCTTGACTTTTAGAATTGGAACCACCTAGGGACATAATTATTTTTGTATTTACCTATTCAAGCCCAGAGTATGCTAGCCATGTCTTTATTTTGGGGTTAAACACCCCAGAAATATGTTTTTCTAATTTCTAGGAAAAGTAGTGTCCCAAAGTAGTGTCGCACTTGTGACACTTTCATGAATTTTTGCAAAAGGTGTTGCAAATCATGACACTACTTTTCTAGACTATGGCCAAAATGACAGGAATTCTTTGCCACCCTGCTGGAAAAAACGGTTTGGTCTTTTGGGCTGAAATTTGGAGGGAAGACAGCTAACATCTTACAGATGTGTCTTTTGGTGGTCAGGTGAAAAAATATTTCATGGTTGCAAAGTTACAGTACTCTGAAGTTGACATTTTTTTCCCATAGCCTAACATGGTGGCGTCCGCTGTGCCTTTCAGTGCTCGTACCTCGAAAACAGTGCGAGATATGGAATTTTCGTCACCACTATACATAGCCCTATGGGCTACACATTTAATGAAAAACTAGCCAGGAAACTCATGAATCATGTGAAATTTTAATTTTTTTGCTACATCGTACAGTTACTGAGATATTACCATTTTTGTATTACAACTGCTCATTTTCTACTCCGAGGCCCATTATTATGCATACATTCTTTGTTTTCACTGTGTTTCTCAATGGAGCTTTTCAGGAAAAATACGGTGTGTGCTCCAGTTACTGTTGCATGTAGGCTTTACACTTGTGTTTCCATGCCCATTTGCGTTAGTGTTCCTGTGTACGTCACCGTGCTCGTTACCCTTTGAGTTAGCATTAGCATTTGCATTACTGTTACCATTTGTGTCTCCACTAATGTTTGTGTTTGTCTTTTGCTTAGTGTCACCGTGCGCATTACCATTTCTGTTGGTGACCACCCTTCCATTTTTGTTTGCGTTTGTCTTTTGTTTTGCGTCATCGTTGTCCTTACCATTACTATTTGTGTTTTCAATTGCATTCCCGTGCCCGTGTGCATTACAGTTTGCATTTCCATACGCGCTTACATTTGCATTTCTGTTTTCTTTGGCATTACCGTTGCTGTTACCATTACCATTTGAGTTTACAATTGTGGTACGGTCACCATGCGTATTATGGCTTGCATTTCAGTATGCGCTTGCTTTTGCAGTTCTGCTTTTGTTTCCTTTCACATTATTGTTGCTGTTACAGTTATCATTCGCATTTACAATAGTGGTACCATGACCGTGGGCGTTACTAGTTGCATTTCCGTAAGCACTTGCATCTCTGTTTGCATCACTGTTTGCGTTGGCATCACTTTGTGCCTATGTTTCTATTAACGCTTGCTTTACAATTTTCGTTTGTGTCACCATGTGCATAACCATTATCGCTTGCATTTGTTTTGCTGTTACCGTTACTATGTCACAAAAAAAATCACGTGATGGGAGCATTCCATTCAGTATTTATAGTCCTCATTCTCAAAAAGAAGGGAAATTAGAGGCAAAAAACTCTGTTTAATGCATCAGTTATGGTTGTTCCAAAGTGACAAAAGTGAAGAAATTCAGTGTTAGGATTGGAAACCCCTCTTGCACCCCCTCAGCCCACCCCCCCAACCGGTATTGGGGTGTGCGTTGGGGTCATCGGTCCTAACTCTGACACCATTCTCCTCTGCCTCAGCTGGTTCATGCATGTGATGGGGTGAGAGTTAGGGCTGATGACCCCAATGCACACCCTAATGCCAGTTGGGGAGGTGGGGTTGAGGTTCAGGTGATTTTCAACCCCAACACCGAATTTCCTCACTTTTGTCATCAGGAACAACCCTAACTGATGCATTAAATGAGTTTTTGCCTGTTATATATATATATATATATATATATATATGTATATGCTCTGATATACACACACTCTGGTTTGTCTTGTGTGCATGAGGCCACAGGCTGAGTGTGTTCAACTATGCAAGGTGAGTTGATCTCACAGCACAAGAACATGTCTTGTAGTGGATTATCTATTTTATAAAATTGTAAAGATTGTTTTGGAGGGGGGAGAAATTGAAAGAAATGCAGGGGTGCCATGATTGTTGGATAATGCAAGGTCATGTGGTGTGTTTCATCCAATGAGAAGGCTGCATTTTTACTGCCAATATCTCTATCTGTATCTGCATCTGCATCTGCATCTATATCTACATCTGTACCTGTATATGTAGCTACATCTACATCTATATCTATATCTATCATCTACATCTACATCTATATATAAAACACCTAGCGTAGTAATAAAAAAAAGAGATAAAATGATAATCATGATATAAAAATATAATTGTAAAATCTATTGTGCTGTATGGAAGAATATAGTAATAGGCATGAGGAAAATTTGTGAGTCAGAGACTACAGTTGCAAACGTGCCTTGAGATCAGCAATGACTAGTAACTATTAGTGTAGCTCACACTGGGTCATGGCAGTCTTAATGCATTTTGCAGACTTTGTCACTTCATGAATAGTCATCCACAGCAGATGCATACCAATAAAACCTGCAAAAAGGAAGCAAATAAAATTCTTATACATTGTTGACCTTGACTCACCCCCCATTTGCAATCTGTTTAACCCTATGCAAACTATTGCCGTGGGAGCTGCAGTGGTTCTGTCAAATTGGCAAAGCCAAACTGATTTATTAGGCCCCAACTAAAAGCCAAAATGAAAATGCATTTATTTTTATTTATTTATTTAAAATGTGGTTACCGGGAAAGGCACACTGAGCTGAGGCTCGTTTCCAGGTGTGACCCGGGTACAAGAGTAGACTGAGTTATACAAGAGGTACAAAAGTATTTAGAAATACAGGCAGTATGAGCAACATCAGAAAAAAGTACAAAATAGTAATTACAGAATACAGGCAGTAAGTACTTCATCAGAAAACAGTGCAGGCTTTAAACAATTGCAGTATAGAAAGGCAAGTCCTTGAAATATACGATAGAGAGGCATGAATTTACTTTGAGACCTGTGGTACAGTAATAGCCATAGCTGCCTCTGAGAGTTGGGCCCAAATGGGGGGGGTCAATGGGGCATCTGAGGCAGGGAGGTGGGGGAGGAGCCTAAGGAGATGTTTAACGGCTGAGAGGGAGGAGGCCTGGTGAAGGTAAGGTGGAAGATTGTTCCATAGGAGGGGAAAAGTGTACGAAAAGGCAGCTTTGCCAGCAGCATTGTGGGAGCACAAGAGGTGGAAAGTGTGTGTGTCCCTGTGGCAGAGGGAGTAGTCGAGGGAATTGGCTGGCAAAAAGTGGGAAGTGAGGTGGGGGGCTAGGGAGCCTAGCCAATATTTAACTATGAGAAAGGTGCTGTGAACAGTTCTCCTGTGTGAGAGTGGAGCCAGGGAAAGGGTGGTATAGAGGAGACAGTGATGGGTAAGTGGCGGAGAGGCAGTGGCAAAACAACAGAAAGAGCTGAGTAGTATGTCAAGTTTGGAAAGGGATGAGGTAGGGGTCGTTCCATAGATGATGTCTGCATAGTCCAGCAGAGGCAGGATTGTTTTCCTGAGTCTGGAGTAGAATATGGTCCTTCTCTATGCCTGAGTGAATAGGGAGGATACATATTTAATGAAAGTGCTGGTCAAGGATTTAAAAATGAAATCATAGAGATGCAGGAGATTCATCATTCATCTAGGGAGATGCTGAATAGGAACCATTCCAACAATGACACACAACTACATTGGTTGGTTTTGCTAAATATTGCTTTAGAATAAACTATATTACAGTAGGTTAGATGTAACCATGTTAATTTGGGTGAACATGTTGCCATGTGTATGTACTCGGGTATTGTGATATAGTTTTCTCATCTTCCAGCAGGTTGATATGCTACAATTTTGCTACCACCAGTGTATTGTGAACTCATATTGGGCTGTTTCAGTTCAAGTCCCACTTACTGTGTTCAATTACGTACACAGAATATTGGCTGGACAGAGAAACAGCAATTCCCTTCAGAAGCTCATGGCCCTGCTTATATACAGTACATCAAGCAACTTCACTTTGATTTGGTTATGTGCTCCTGGACATGGAACATAGAGAGGACAGTAAATTAAGATACCTGATCATTTTAAAACAAGCTCAGTCACAGATGTATTATTTTTTTTTTATCACATCTATATTTCTCCTGTTCCATACGGCTCCCATATGACTGACTCCCCCAGCTCCATCCCCCGGAATTACCAGGGCTTACCTTACACTCGGTTTGGAGGTGGTGTCTGCAGAGAGTCAGTCACCATCCTTCCACCGGTGTCTTTTTCCATTTTTCTCCCCTTATTTTTCCTGAGGACCCCAGGAGAAGTACACATGCATGTGGAGGCATGCATGCACCTTACAGCCCCGGTAATGGCCCTCCTCCTCCCACCCCATTGGCCTATCACTGGCACCCTTGCTTGCGCAGCCCCGCGGCCTCCACCAGGGGATAGCTGTGAGTGAGGGATGCCACCACACCTCCCCAGAGAGGAGAGCTGCCATGATAGCCACTCCATCCAGCTCCACTCACCCCCGTGCCAGCCTCCGATGACCTAGGCTCACCCCCAAACCCGGGTCGCCGGCATGGCACGGGGTGAGACATTCACGCCTCAGCCCTCTGTGCCACTGGTCCATCAGATGTATTAAATTTAATAGAGAGGATTTACAGACATGGGGAACAATTTTCAAAGGGCTCCTCAGACCAACATAAGCTGCAGCAAATGATAGTTTACATCAAAGCCCGGTGTGCCAGGGACCTGAAAACTGATTTTGGCACAAGAGGGGTCCCAGTGCCAAACCACCCAAAGATACTGCTACCACTAAGGTGGGTCAAAGAAATGGCACATGGGAGGAAAGTAACAGAGGCAGGTTGTGATCAGCATAACAGATGTGTGCAGTCCCCAGTGGCATTTTGCTGGAGTGCACCAGATACAGCCCTGCATATGCAACTGCCAGCAGGACATCATGGGTACAGGGTACACCAAAGTATGTCACAGCAGCAGACCAACCCATGCACTGATCCCAGTACCATGGGGCTGCCACCAGAGCAACCTGTTCCTGGGACAGGTATCACCTCTGACACAACAGCAGGCATGGGTCCATGAAGTGGAGTCAGGAGAAATGAGCAGCAGTGAATGCAGAGGGATGCAACCCACTATCACATCCACTACATTCCAGTCCACTGTACACACCTGAGAATTGACAGGACACCTTCCTGATGTAGACGCAGTGTACCAGACAGGCCATGGGGGGTTGCCCTCCAGCAGTGCTGTGAAATGCAGGACTGAGCCACACATGGGACTGCAATGGCCACAACACCCTGGGAATGCTAAGTATGGGACAAGCAGTGGCAAAGTCTGTGGAGCTGTGAAGACACAACTGGAGGGACCAGGGACCCCCCATGTCTGTACATACTGCACCACTGCTACCAAGACCAGGAAACTACAATAACAGGATGCTGCTTCCAGCCCTTTGACTACTCTGTATCACAGCATAGCATAGTGGGGGCACATAACTGCAGGGTGATGTCCTGTAATGTGCTACTCTGCATGCTTCAGCTGCAGTGAATGGTTCTGGTACCCCACTCTGCACCTGTATGGTACTACAACATTGGGTCCAAAAAGGGGTACATTCTGTTGATTACAGTATCCAAATCTCAGTGCCCATATTCCTGCCATGCACACCAGCTCATCCTATGGTCATAACATTATGGCCAGAGTGCCAGTGACTTGGCAAGGGGTAAAGGATGTTTGTGGCATGCCGGTATGTGTGTTCCTCTGCCATGGCTGTCTGCTGTGGCCATGCAGTGTTATTGGCTGCATGCAGACCTCTGACTGTACCTACTAGAGTCTCCCTCAAGGTAGCCTGCCACAGCCTATGTGGCTTTTAGAACTTTTAGCCTTTCTGACCAGTCTGTCGTGGGCACAGGGGTCAGTGTAACTGCCCATTAGACCCATTTATGCTGGTCTAGGTACTGGTGGGACCAGTGGCTGTTGAGGGGCTTTGAAAATCATGTGGTAGAGGATGCTGCATCACTTTTGTGGTGCAGACTCTGTATCCACTATGGTGCAGCTGAACGTTCATCACAACGTGGCACAAGACAGTTCAGTGCAGCCCCCCTGACATCACTTCTGCCAAAGGTTCTCTATGAAAATTGGACTCAGCACAGGGCCAGGAGCAATATGCCCCTTGCATCAGTTCACTTTCCTGCAAGCTCCATGCTCCTGTGCCCATGTTTTGAAAATGTAGGCCATGGAGTGCCCTGATGGGGCATCTGTTTACACAGCTGTTAGCATCCTCTGTATCAGGATAATCATCAATATGCCTTACTTTCAGATGCACACAGATTTATGTGACAGTTTCTGTGATAGTGAAAGCTTTCATGAAAACATGATGTAGGTATCACTTTATTGCCACAGGTGGTACCATATTTGTTACAAATCATTGCCCCAACCCCTAAAGATCTGACCATCTCAGAGGTGATCTAACATTTGGGTGTGATTCCAGGTGTCACTTCAGAAGGGTGCCACTAAACAGTGGCATTCTTCTGAAAATTCTAGAGAAAATAATTAATCAAATTTACAGTTCTTATAAGATGCACAAAAATAATATGGAGATGCCCTTTATAACAGAGAAATGATAAATAAAACTGTAATTAAAGATGTGCAAAAACAGCAGTATAAATTACAAAACTAAGCTGAATTGTAAATTGCATTACCAAAGAAGTTTTTAGCAACATACCTCTTATGCTGTCAGGATTTTCAAATAAAAACCAAGCAGTTGGAAAGGTTATACTTTGTTGTAGTGAATCCAGATTTTACACAGAGTTCAGATATTTCTCTGTAAGCTGACTGACATCACTCTGGGCCATTGTGTCTCAGGTGTAATACACTTCAGTTTTTCATCAATCCAGATTTGGATAATGACATTTTATTTTGTTATCCCCATTTACATAGGTAGAGTTTCACAAACTTAATGACCCCCCTCCCTAGGTGTCTGTTTCTGATTCCATAGACCCATACTACTGAACAGCAGTATCTGGTCCAATTCAGATTTAAGACCTGAAATTATTCCTATGACATATACTTTCTGGAGCACACCAGGATTCATATAATGTAGTCCTTACCAGTTAGTACACATACATTTCTTAATGCCAGCCAGTCAGCTTCACCCTTGTATACCTGGGATAGTTTAACGACCTCACCCTTCAGAATTCTCAGGACCACTTAAAGAGTGCTTACAGTTGTCGTCTTCATTTAAAAAGGCCTATGACATTTTTTCAAGACTTTCAGTTCCTAACATTGCTGCCTGAAAGTTTGAAAGCAAGTGTTCATACACAGAAACAAATTACTAACTGATAACAAAAATAATTGTATTTACAACTATGGATGTGAAAATGTCACTGGTACAATTATGTATAGGATTAAAGTTAACTGTTGAGACAAACATGGGGGTTAGGTGGTTTCTCCAGGGAAAGAGGCTGCTGTAGTTGTGACCTGCCTCTCTGATAGCTAATAAATAACCGAGGAACAACTGTTCAATAGCCATTAGGAGGTGGCTGCTGATACTGCAGACACTGTGACTTCAGATAAAGTCACCTACAGTATGCATGAAGTCACAGTGGCAGTGACCTGGGTGACCTAATGGCTTATTGTTTTTTGTTGATTTTTGATGTGGACTATAGACTGAAGTAAGACTTTCAAATTTGCTGTCTTTGGATATGGAACCCAATTCATTAGGGAAGCCCTATTTTGAAAGATGTTAAAATATTGCATGTAAATTCTTTAGATTTGTACAAAAGTATGGTAAGAAAAGTTAGTGCAGCATTCAGCTGCATAAGGGCTTTCTTGGTGTATGTAGGGGAATGTAAATTTGCACTGCTTCATTTGTGGCAAATAAGAAACATTTATTTTTCACTATGCAAAGTCTCAGTCACATTATTCCAAGTGAGAATTTTCTTGCTATGGTATTCTCCTAGACTTACCGTGTGATATGTTATGTGCTACCTGTCTAATTAACCCTGAAAATGACATGCTGTCATCACAGACTCACAAGGTGTCTACTCTTGAAAATAACTTGACTCTTTCTGTGCTTACTGGTCACACCACTGTTGTGAGAGCTTTTCAAGCTTTAAGTTCATCATTTAAGGTAACATAAATGTCATGTTAGATGTAGTAATTGTGGCTGTAATTTTGTTTTGAAATAAGTACATAAGCTGCATGCTACACAGAATACAAGCTTCATGTTAGATGCAATAATTTTGCTTGTCGTTTTAAATGAAGTTCATACTCTGCTTAACACACAGAATACAAGCTTCATGTTACATGCAGTAACTGTGGATGTAGTTTTGTTTTGAAATGACTACAGTATATAAGAAGCTTGCCACACAGAATACAAGCTCTGCCCATGTTAACTCATCACAGCAACTGAACATTTTTCAGTACTGGTCTCTGCCCTGGTAGAAGCCTTATATTCTGAACTGCTGAATAGCTTCCAAAATTATGTAAATTTCTGCCCAAATAAAGCCTCAATATTGGCAGGATGGAAGCAGCAGCAGTCTTTCTTGTGATTGTACCTGTCACTGGATTTAGATTATTTTTAAGCTTATGTTGTCATCCTACTTTTAGTTTCTATACTGTTTGATTATACACATTGTTTACAGTTGATTTCAGGAATGCTGTAAAATGGTATACTCAAATCTTAGCACTTCCTTCAAAATGACCTATAATTCTCATACTTTACCCGGAATTGAAAAAAATCTGAAGATATCAATAATTCTGTTCATGTTCACAAAACTGTAAACCAGTAATTGTGAAGCTCAAGGAAGAGGAAGGGTAATAAAGGGGTCAATTGACTAATTCTGTATATGTTAATGTGTTCAGTAATACCTAGTGTTGAAGGAAAAATAACTGCATCATGACCATAATTTTTTTTTTTTGCCAATTTATCCTTCTACTCCAGCTGGCCTTATCCCCATGACCCCCCCGCCCCATCACTGGACATCTCCTGGACATGACCAGCTCATTCCTCCCCTATGGCTTGCCCCACATGATGGGGTGGCAGACAGCCTCACTCAACCTGCCCTTTAAAGGATCCACTGGTGTAATGCCTAGGCCATTGGTGCAGGGCCTATGTGGTAGAAAGAAATCATTCTGACAGCCATGGTGATTTTTACCCTGTTTTTCCTCTCTTACTTTGGAGTGACATGCAGTGATGTCAATGGCATCACTATGCATGCTCCCTTATGTAGTATGCCAGGTGGCTGCCACTCCTCTCCTCCCAAGTTACTATACTGGCAGTCCCCCCCATCTACAGGTAGACTCCAGACGAGAGCAGTCCATTAATCTTCTTGCCCCAGCTGACCCTTCGATGGCTCATGCTTCAGGTCCAAACCTGAGTTATTGGTGTCACAAGCGATATCTCTACCACTACATTGATGGGCCTGCAGAAAAGTATTTTAACTAAATTTCATACATTCTCATTCAGTATGTTCAGTTACCTGCCTTCTTAACAACATTGTCTCAAAGACACCTGGAAAAAAATTCTCTCATGATGCAGTTCAGGAGACCATCTTTGTTACCCATAATGTTTTACCACCCCTGGGATGTCTATCAATTCGATAACTTGCTGGTCATTTGATATAGCTTAACCTTCATGTTTAATTTTTGCACTACAGGTTGAGATCAACTTGAGCTGTGCATCTCTGATTGATTTCTGCATTATAGTTCACTGAAACCAGTCTTTAAACTGATAGACCTAATATCAATGGCTGAAACTGTGAAAAAACTAATTATGACCTAATGACACATACCCCACCAATGAATTGTATTATGGGAATCATTCTCAAATCAGAATGAAAAAAAAGCTACTGCTGGCTGGGCTTTAAGCAGGACTAAATGGTACCAAACGTCCACATAAACATTCTGCAAAAGCAGAAAATTGCAGACACAAACACAAATCTCAGTCTTCATCCATGACTGTCTCACAGGTTCCTGCCTATTCTGTTTTCAGACACCCACTCCTCTCATTCTCATTCTCATGTTGCCTTCCACATATGTTCTAGAAGAAGACTTAGGTGTTGTCCACAGCTCCTGTTACTATTCTTGGCCTAACTTGTCTTTGCATTCTTAATTTTTGTCTTGCTGTCCCCCAGTGCTACTCTGCAACCTTCTTTGACCATTGGTAACCAATCTCTCTCTCTCTTTTTATCATTTCAGATGTGTAGTTTGGCTGATCATAAAACTAAAAATATATTAAGGCTAGATGGAGTACGATGTACACAATAGAATTTATTAAATGGCATTAGTTATAATTTATTGCTTCCCGAAACAGTAAAGGGGGAACAGAACCCCATTGTTTGTCTGAATTTGAAACAAGTTCTCCATTTCAGCTACAGAATTTGAAGATCGGAGTGTGCTAGAAAACAATCAATTAATAAGAGTCAACCAGTCAGTTAAAGTGGAGTGGTACTGTAGTGGTCTAAAATTCCCAAGATTATAGAAAAGAATGCCTTTTACAGCTAGCTATAAAGGAGAACTGTATATGACTTTAGACCCCATCCCCATAAGAAAGGTCAGTGGGAAATACAGAATATACCAGAAAAAGCACTTGAAATAGAGTATATCACAGAGTAGGAAGAAAAGCCCTGCTAAATTGAACTGCAATAAGACTTGTAGTTTACACCATCTAAAATGCACAAAAATAGCAGTCACCCTCCAGGGAGACCCATTATTGAACATATATGCTCATTCCTATAACCACTGCCAATGCTTGTACACCACTTCATTCAGTCCCTTGCTCAAGATACAAAATAATTCCTAGAAAGCACAAGTCATGCTTTACAAATACTTGAAATGATCAACAACAGGAAACTGAACAATGAGAATAGTATTCTGTTCACAGTGGATATATATGTGACCTACAACCAAGTCAGCCAGCATGCAGGACAGCTGAAGACATCTCTCGAATCCCTGCATGACAAAATGGCTTAATTGCCATTGAATTGCACTGTTTACTGTAGCGAGCTGCAGTACTCTGCAGACATTCTGCAAGGTACTGCACTGTGTCATGGCTGACTCCACTGTATCAACAAGTATCCCACATGAATAGGGTCTTCACACACTTGCAAGTGCATTGGAAGTATGAAATGATAACATACCACAACAAAATTGTTATCTACTGAAACTGGGAGAAATTGACTTACATTTCTTAATTTGAAAATCAGCCCTTCTAAATAAAAACATATAAATATAGAATTTTCAAAAGAAAAGGACTGCTTAGCCTGCCCTGTCTGCCCAGATGGCCCCGCCTAGTCTGTCTCCACTGAACCTAATTGGCCTACAGTGACCATCGCTCCTCCCTGCCAATTTACTTATATTTCCCATGTCTGTCACATTCATGCTTGAAGGCCCCTACTGTCTTTGCCTCCACCACCTCCACTAGAAGTCTGTTCCAGGCATCTACAACTCTTTCAGTGAAGCAGGATTTTTTCACATCTCTCCTAAACTTCACCCCTCCAGTTTCATCACATGTCTGAGGTCCTGGTGCTCTTTCTCATTTGAAAGAGACTCCTCTACTGCAACCTGTTTATCACTGTGGAGTACTTTTAGGACTGTATCAAGTCCCTTCTCGCTCTGCTTCCCTCCAGGGTGTACGTGCTGCGATCCTTCACTCTCTCCTTGTAGGGCTTTTGGTGCAACCCCTGCACTTTTTTATTTGCCATCCTCTGGACTGCCTCCACCCTGTGTTCTTTCATGGTTGTGGCCTCCAGAACAAGACACAATACTCCGGGGGGAGGGGGGAGTGTCTCACCAGTGAGTGACATAGTGGCAATACCACCTGCCTCTTCCTGCTAGAAATATGTCTCCCTCTGCATTCCAGCATCCCACTGACCCTACCCACTGATTTGTCACTCTGTCCTGTCACTTTAAGGCCATAGTCTTTTTTCTGCTTAGTGACTATAAGTATCCCCCTCTATCCTGTACTCAGCTTCTGGATTCCTGTGCCCTAGGTTTATGATTTTGCATTTTGTGGCACTGAACCCCAACTGCCATCCTCCTGATCATTCATTGAGTTTCCCAAGATCCCTACACATTTTCTCCACCCACTCTTGAGTGTCAACCCCATTACAGATTTTGGTATAATTGCAAAAAACATACCCCTCCTTCCAGTTCTTCTGCAATGTTGCTTATGAAGACATTGAAGAGGACTGGTAACAATACTGAGCCCTGCGGCACTCCTTTAGTCATTCTTCCATTACTAGAGTTGGTGCCATTAACCACTACCCCCTGTCTCCTATCCATTAAAACATTTCTAACCTAATTTACTGCTTTGACTCTACCCCATGGCTGCTCAATTTCTTAGTCAGTAAATTGTGCAGCAGAGTGTCAAAGGCCTTGATAATGTCCAGATAGGCCACATCCACTGCCCTCCCCTGATCTATTTCTCCGGTCATGCAATCTAAGAAATCAATTGGATTCATTTGGCATGACATCCCCCCTTAGCATCTGTGCTGTCTGTGATATTGCAGCCCACTGGATTCAAGATACTCTATCAACCTTTTGGTTAACAGGATTTCTATTAATTTCCCCACCACTGATGTGAGACTGACCAGCCTACAGTTTCTAGGCTCTTCCCTGATGCCCTCTTATGTAGACGGACCACAATTGCTCTCTTCCAGGCCTCTGGAGCCATGCCTGTTTCCAGAAAGCTGTTGAATAAAGCCATCAATGGGGTAGGTAGCGCCTCCCTGAGTTCCTTTAGTAATCTTGGATGTATCCTATCTGGTCCCATGGCCTTGTGCACTTTCAGAGCTGCAAGTCACTTCAGTACTGTTTCTTCTGAAAATGGTCTCATGTCCACCTCCTCCTCTTTATTTCTGCTGCTTCTTAGTGGTCCATCCCCCCTTCATTTCACTGTGAAGACTGAGCAGAAGTACATGTTCAGGATATCTTCTTTATCTTGGTACACTTCTGAACTGTTACCCCCTGCCACCATCCTTATCCTCCTTATTCCTCCCCTTGCCTTCTTCTTCTCAATTATGCACCTGAAGAATGGCTTACTCCCTTGACTATCCTTTTTTTCTGTTTGCAGCTTTGCTCCTGTCACTGCCTTTTCTGCTTCCCTCTCTTTTACTGTGTACAGTGCCTTGTCTTCCTTCCTCTACATTTCCTTATACTTCCTGAATGCCACCCTTTTTTCCTTTACCAACTTGGCCACTTCCCTAGAGAAGCATAACAGTCTTTATTTGCTTCTGTTTTTTTCTCCCTTCATTCACACAGAGGCTGGTTGCCTTGATTGCTGATTGCCCTCCCTTATAGTTTCCCACTGTACCTCGAACCCTGTTTAACAATCCCCCCTTGAGGCAATTTATAAGGCTGTCTCTCATTTCTTTAAAATTTACCCTCCTAAAGTTCAGGACATTCCTCCTCTTGTTGTTTGCCTCTCTTCCCATCTCAGTGTTAAACCACACTGTATGGTTATTACTGGCACGTTCTTCAAGTCAGTGAGACAGCCATAGTATCTTCCATGCATCCACTTATGCAAATATATTCATGTGTCAATCTGAAACACCTATCATCCTTAAAGCAGATAACACATTTGTTTTAACATACACTATTACTGAGTGGAAGTGATTTGTAGATGATATATAGTTTATTTAGAATGGGTCAGAATTTCAGACATATACCTTGCTGCCTTTTTTAAATATGCAAATGGTGCCACTGAGTACATAAGGTCTGTGACAAAAAAAGTCATATGAAAATCCTGTCCAGGATATACAAGGAGAAAATAACATTCTTAGAATGCTCCATCTCAAATTTGGTGCCATCTATCACAAGAACTGCTTACAACTCCCAATGTGCTGTGAAATTGTCACCAGGAAAGTTCTACTCATGTTTTGAATATGCAGATTTGGTCTACGGTGCAGATCTCACTGAGTCTCTTACCAGACTGAATGTTCTGTTCCATGCCTTCTGACACCTTGCCTGTAATGCCACCTCCTGTACCTACTACTGCTCTATTTACAGTAATCTCTTCTCCCACCTTTTACTGTACTGTCTTCCATCTTGTGAAGTGTACCTCTTTTCTCTCTAAATACTGGTTATTTTCTCTCCCTCACGATCTCTCTACTCCCCTCTCCCCTCTCTACTCCTTCTCCTTCTACTCACTTCTCTCTAGGTACCTTCTGCATCCCCTTTTCCTAATCTACAAATTGTAGTGAGAAAGAAATAATATGAGCTATTGTTAATTGTACCTTGGCCCTCAGAATACCATGTCAGTTCTCTAACCACTGTGTTACAGGCACACGTGACTGGACCTGAGGTTCCCAACACACTTCCTTTCCCAGTTGTTGCATATCCTTTAGGAATAATCAAGATGACAATTAGATGTATTTAGTGCAGTATTAGCCACTGCTAAGTAATTTTAATCATAATTTGTAGTGAGAAAGAAATAATGTGAGCTACTGAAAATTGAACCCAGGCCTTTGGATACAATTCTAGTGCTCTAACCAGTGAGCTACAGCCTCACGTGGTTGGAACTGAAGTTCTCGGATACACTTCCATTCTATATTATTACATATCTTGCAACTAGGAATAATCAAGATGACAATTAGATGTTTCAGTGTAGTATTGGCTACCCCTGAGGAATATAAATCACAGACTACTCTATAGTGAGAAAGAAACAATGTGAACTTCTGGGAATTGAAACCAGGACCCTGGAATGCCATCCTGGAGCTCTAACCACTGAGTGGCAGGCTCACATGGTTGGACCTGAAGTTCCCAGGCACACTTCCTTTCTGTTATTGCAAATCCTGCAACTAGGAATAATCAAATGGAGGACAAAGATAAAGACTATGACTCACTGAAAAAACATATACTGAAAAAGGACACTGCTAGAAAACTGACAGAGCTGTGGAATGTGCCACCCTTATGCCAATACAACAACTACTACAATACAAAGAAAGGACCACCACCAACTGAACACCCTTAGTTGTTATATACACCCCAGATCTGGAGCCTCTACAAAAAAATTATGAGTAATATTCAGTGAAGATGAGACCCTAAAATGCATTTTTCAGGGACCACCTTTACTGTACTTTCAAACAACCACCTAAATTATCCAACCTGATTGTCAGCAGTAAAAGTATACCTCACCAAAACAGCAGAACACTAGGAGGCACAACACCATACTATATTCCTAAATGTAAAACATGTGCGCACATTTCTAATTCAGAGTTTATCAACAACCTCAAAACAAGCATATAAACATATGAAAATGTCAGCAGAAATAGGAATCATGGTCTATTGAGTCTGCTCGAGTGTGCAGCTAGCACCTTATAATGCTGCTACCCCTCTCTTCCCCCCATCCTATTACCCCTTACCCTATCCCAACCCCACTTAAAGCTACCTACCATCTCGTAGGCTATTACCTCACCCGGCAAGGTGTTCCACTTGTCCACCACTTTTTCTGTGAAAAAATGTCTCATCTCTCTCCTGAATCAACCACCCTCCAATCTCAGTTGGTGTCCTGTCATGTCCCTCCCCTTTCTCCTCTGGAAAATCCTCACTGTATTAGTCTTGTTTATTACCTTCCAGTACTTAAAGATCTCAATCATATCTTCCCTGTCCCTCCTCTTTTCCAGAGAGTACATAGTCAACTCCCCCGCCCTTTCCTCATATGGATTGCCCACCAATCACTGGATCATCTTTGTAGCTCTACGCTATACCACCTTCAACAATCTGATGTCCTTCTTCAGGAATGGGCACCAGTATTGCATGCAGTACTCCAGGTGAGGCCTGACCAGTGACCTATAGAAGGGCAGAATAACCTCCCTACTTCTGGAGGAGATCCCTCTAGCTATTCACCCCAATATTTTGTTGGCGTTTACCACTGCCATTCTGCATTGAGCAGAGTTGTTCATGCTTCCTGTTATGATCACCCCTAGGTCCTTCTCTTCTGTGGAGAAACCCAACTGAACCCCATTTAAGTGACAATCCCTCCCCCTGGTTCTGGAATCTGAAGTACAGAACCTTGCACTTCTTGGCATTAAACCCCAGCTGCCATTTATCTGCCCACTCCTGCAACTTATTCAGGTCCTCCTGCAACCCGTCTCCCCCCCCGTGTTATCAACCACAGCTCCCATCTTTGTATCAACTATGAACAGACTGATTTTGCTCCGGATCCCATTTGAGATATCTGCAATGAAAATCCCAAACAGTAGTGCTCCCAGCATGGATCCCTGTGGTACCCCACTTGTTACTGCTCTCAGTGATGAGAGTTCCCCCCCTACCACCACCCTTTGCTGTCTCCCTCCCCAGCCAGTTTCTAATCCAGGTCACCATTTTTTGTCCTGACCCCCACATACTCCAGCTTCTCCCCAATCTTCCACATAGCACTGAATCAAAGGCCTTACTAAAGTCCAAGTACAGGATGTCCACAACATGGCCCTTGTCCAGTTCTTATGACACCTAGTGATAGAACTCTACCAGGTTTGTCTGGCATGATCTGCCTGAGACAAACCCATGTTGCTGGTCATCCTGGATACCGTTTGCCTCCAAGAAGCTCACAAGCCTCTCCTTTAGGATGATCTCCATGAGTTTGCCCATGATCGAGGTGAGGCTCACTGTCCTGTAGGTCCCTGGTTCTATCATTTGGCCCACTTTTATGGATGGGCATAATGTGGGCCATCTCCCAGTCCTATAGTATACATCCTGTGTACAAGAAGGTATTGAACAGGTCTGCCAGTGGCCTCGCAAGGAAGTGGGCCAGCTCCCTCAGTGCTCTAGTGTGAATGCCATCTGGCTCAGGTGCTTTGTCCTCTGTTAATGCCCTCAACCCCTCCAGCACCCTGCCCTCTGTAATCCCTATATCTGTGATCCTCTCTCCCCTTTACCCACCACCCCACTTGCCTGAGGTATTTGCCACCCTTCTCCTGTGTGAACACAGAGCAGAAGTATTCATTCAGTGCCTCAGCCTGCTCCGCCCCTTCTCCATCCACCCTCCCATCTTTCTTGATCTTCACAAGCTGGTCTTTGCTTCTTCTTTTCTTGTCTATGTAATGGAAGAAGTCTTTTTCTCTTTTTTTGATCCCCTGCACCAGTTTTAGCTCTCTAGATTATTTGGCCCCCCTGACCAGTCTGGTGACCTCCTTAGACTTTTCTTTGTATACATCTTTATCTTCTCCTGTCCCCATTTTCCTATACTTCCAAAATGCCACCCTCTTGGTCTCAACTCTTCCTGGACCTCCAGTGATAGCCAACTGGGATTCTTTCCTATTAAATAAACTTTATTGAGTTATTATCCAAATATCATAAACACAGTCACACATCATTTGGTAGATACAAACCCTCCTCCCCTTGACCCCCCGCCACAAAAAGCAAAAAAACAAACAAACAAAACTAAAAGCAGTGACCATAAAAAAGTTAAATCTTAATCCAAGTTCACCACCTTAATCCCCCCATACTCCCCTCCCACATTCCTATAACAGCCCCTCCCACCCTGCCAACTGAGCTTCTTTGCCCTGCCCTTCTTGTTTTTTTTTTTCATAGTACAGGTCTCTGTTGCCTCCACCAGCCCTCCCCAATTCAACATACAGGGGAGTTGCACATGTGGATTCTAGAATGTTGTGTATTACATCCATTGCAAGAAGTGTCCACATGCTTGCTATGTGAGTGAAATCAGGCAAACCCTTTGAACATGAATGAACTCTAACAGGCACACCGTACAATACAAAGAGACTGAAACACCAGTGGGGCACATTTCTCTCAATCTAATTGCTCCATCTCTGACCTCTCTTTCCTGGTTCTTAAATGACTCTTCAGAAATACAAATGAAAGGAAAACTTGAGAGGTCAAACTAATTAATCTTCTAGATAACAACAATTGCAGATGCAATGCAGACCTTGGTTTCATGATTCATTACAAATTTTAAATGAAAACTGCATTTTTTATTGTTCTGGTACATATGCATTCCCTGTGTTTATAAGGGATATGTGGCAGTTATAAGCCAAATAAATCATTTATTTTTATGAGTGGCCTTTGAACTTAAGTAAACCTATGAGTGTGAGAGTCACTCATGAGGTTTCTCTAGTTCATAGGCTACTCGTAAAAATAAATGATTTTTTGGCTGTCACCTATCCCATATTTGATTTATGCAATAAGTGGCCAGATAATGTGAGGATTCATTAGTTATTATATTTTGCTTATTTTTTTTTTTTAATTGTTGGGTCTATTTTCTGTTTGGCTTTTTATAACTCCACTTTGTGAATGAATGTGAATGGAATCATTTTGATTGGGTAGTGTACAGTTTGGGGGTTTTGGCCAGTCATTTGAGCGTGGTAAAAAAATGTCCTATTGGTCAGTGGGAGAGACTTTCAGTGTCGGGGCAGAGCTGACATTAAATTATGTATACTACTCAGTATGGCCACAGGCATTGAAGGAGGAGGAGGATCTTTGGAGTAGCAGAAAGAGTGTTTGCAGCAGCATTTTAGGTATGGCAGTGTAGGCCACAAAGTACTCACTGACTGGAGTGTGCAATCTGGCTGAGGTGAAGAAGAAGGGTGAGAGGATGGGATCTATGAAGAGATCTACAGCAGTGCTGGATAATGGGAAGATGATGTGGAGATCTGGACAATTCAGAGTGTACCAAGCAGCATATGGCACTTTTCTTAGTGGAGCCACTTGAGCCAGAGGAGGGATGAGCAGTATACACTTTGAGGGAGGAACTGGCAGCTGAGCTGGTATGAATGAACTGGAGTTTGGCAGGACTGTGGAGTTGCTTCACCAGTGGTGGCTTGGAGATTATTGCTAAGACCATGAGGACTAAGGGAATTTCATGGAAGTCAAAGGTGAAGCCAGATATGGTAAAGTGTTGGATGGCCTGGTTACCCATGGAGGAATTGGAGTTAGAATACAGTTGGAGAACATGTGGATGGACCAAGGGGGTTCATGTCAAGGAGCCAGACTGCATGGTACTTTTGTTGGGGAGATAAGCATTGGAGATTAGGGGCAGGGCAAGAAGAAAATTGGAAATTACAGGCCAGCCAGTCTGACCCCATTGGTGGGGAAATTAATGGAATAACTGCTGAAGTAAAGTATTGTGGAGTTTAATGGTACCAGCAACTTACAGGATCTGAGACAGCATGGATTCACCAGTGGAAGTCATGGGAAACAAATCTGATAGCGTTCTTTGCCTATGTGACCAGGAAAGTAGATCAGGGTGGAGCAGTGGTCTACCTATATTACAGTAAGGCCTTTGACAAGGTTCCACATAGAAGACTAGTAAACAAGCTGGGCATCCTGGGGGTGAGGCCAAAAGTGGAAAACTGGGTGAGGAGTTGGTTGGAGGATAGGCATCAGAGGGTGGTGGTAAACAGAGTTCACTCCAAGGAAAGGAGGGTAACCAGCAGGGTGCCACAAGGATCAGTACAAGGACTGGTCCACTTTAATGTATTTATTATTGACATTGCAGAGGATCTAGAAGAGAAGGTGTGCCTTTTTGCAGATGACACTAAAATCTGCATTAGGGTAGACACTCCAAGGGGGTGGAAAAAATGAATAGGTATCTAGGAAAACTTGAGGAGTGGTCAAGAATGTGACAACTAAGTTTCAGTATGAAGAAGTGCAAAATCATGCACTTAGGGCATAGAAACCCAGAGGCAGAGTACAAGGCAGGGTGAGTGGTACTGACATCCACCAAACAGGAAAAGGACCTGGGAGTAATCATATCTGATGACCTAAAGGTGGCCAAACAGTGTGACAAGACTGTGAGGAGAGCCAGTGGGATGCTAGGCTGCAAAGGGAAGGGTATCACCAGCAGAAAGAGGGAGGAGATATTGGTGAGAACTCACCTAGAGTACTGTATAAAGTTCTGGTGACAACATCTCTGGAAGGACATAGGCAGAGTAGAGGCAGTCCACAGGAGGGCAACACAAATGGTGCAGGCTCTTCACCAGAGACCATATGAGGACAGACGAAAGGACCTCAATATGTAGGGAAAGGGGGGATATGATAGAGAATTTCAAATACCTTACATAAATAAATAAGGTACAAGTGGGAAGCATTTTTCAGAAAAAAAAGATGCTCAAAAAATAAGAGGACATGCTATAAAGCTGGAGGGGGTAGATTCAGGGGAAATGTAATGAAGTACTTCTTCACAGAGAGAGTAGTGGATGCCTGGAATAGCCTTCCAGTGGAGGTAGTGGGGTGAAAGCTATAGTGGATTCAAGAATGCATAGGTAGGCATAAGGGAACCTTAGTCATTAGGGAAGACAGGGCTAACTTGGAGATCAAGTAGGGTCTATGGTATTACAGTAGGTAGGGAAAATGAGCAAACTGGGTGGGCCAAGCAGTCCTTATCTGCCATAAAATTCTATGTTTCTATCAGGGACTGAGTTGGAAGACTGTGTTGGATTACAACATGATGAGTCACAAATGTGTGTAATCATTTTGGGGGGACCCACCTTTGGAGCAACCCACATATGAATCCCGACTTGCGTATCTGATGGTGCAAGTTGCGATTTATGCCACGGGGTTTGGTGTAAATCACGTAATGTGTAAGTCATCTTGGAATTGGGCCCAATGTGTTTTATCATGAGTAGCATTTTATGTATATTGTTTTTGTATTTATTTGCTAGGATTTTGATTTAGGGTGCTGTTAGTAAAGTTACATTATTGAAAAATATATTACTGTAGTTGGAATACTGTAAGTCATGTTTTTAGAGTTATGTTTTAGAACGGAGAAAGTGTTAGTTTTCTTTTTTGAGTGGACAGTTATACTGTACTGAAGAAAACTGGTGCAAAAGAAATGCAGTAGTACAGGGATAGTCGGGTTGTGTTTTTTTTCTCCACAGGATGGCACCCAGCATGACAAAAAAGAAGAAAAGAAAACATATCCTGATCATTCCACACTTGATAACATTTTCATATTGTACCATCAAATAGAAAAGTATGTTATAATAATAAAGCAAAAAATCTATACAGTAGTCATTGATTATACAATGGCATTTGATTCCATCTCAAGAAAAATATTGTGGGAACTCCTGTTGGCAATAGGAATTGATCAAACATTAATTTACTTAATTTACAACTTATATCATAATACCTGGGCTAGGGTCAGTGTGGGAAAAGGAGGTCAATTGTCTCCCCTTTTCTGAAATGAATAATGGGGTAAGACAAGGCTTAGTGTTAGCACCAGTTTTATTTGCCTTGTATGTTGATAGACCACTCTGGGAAATGAATATAGTAACATCAGATTCACCTAATATAAATGATCAGATTTGCTCTGTGATGGCTTATGCAGACAATCTTGTTCTCTTCTCACTTTCTAAAAGTGATTTGAAGTAAAAATTGGATACATCAGCAAAGATTTCAAATGACCTAAAATTAACAATCTCTGTAAAACAAAAATAATAATTTTTGAACAAAAAACTACAAGAATGGAATTGGGTTTTGGGTACAGATAAAGTGGAAATAATACAATTTACACATATCTGGGTGTCACCTTCAATGCAAATATTCACTGGAACTCGCATATTGAAAGACTTCTGGAAACATTAAAAAAACTGCACTAACTCTGGCTACATTTAATTATACATATGGTGGCAATAGTGTTATGCCATTAATGAAAGTGCTAGATACTTAGTTTCACACTCAGATGTTGTATGGAACTGAAATTTAGACTCATGCATCAATCCCTTTGGGAAAAAAGAAAATGGCTACAGTGTGGTATCACACAAAATCTCTGGCATACGGTAACCCGTGAAGTGGGTGCATGAGGAAGGGTGCCGTCCATTACGGTGACACCTGCCTTGTGCAATCCACTCATGACGACCAACAGGTAGGGTGACTTGATGAGGGGGTGGGGAATAGGCGACAGGATGTCGCCAAATGTATGCGCGTGGGGGGGTGTGAGTAAGCACGGTGAGCGTGGGTTGGGAGGGGGTGAAGAGGCTGTAGGGGTGGCACTGCGGTTGTCAGTTGAGCTGCAGTGTGGCATTGGGGATTGGGCAATAGCTGGGGTGGCTGAGGTACTGGGTTCAGGTCCGGCACTGGTGTGATTTTTATTGCACCCGGCCTGAACCTTTTTATTTTAACTACTTTCACCCCCCAACATGCACCCCCTTGGAGTTGACAATCCTTAAGTAGAGGGGTATGGGGCAAACTCTACGTAGGGGGATGTGAGGGAACAGTCTCCACAGAAAGTAGTAAAAATATGTCCTGGCGCCCTTGTGCTGGTGCACCAGGGTTGTCAGAGTGCTGAAAATGTGTTCGGCACTCTGACTGAGTGATAACGGCAATTGCCTTTAGGCATTCGCCGTTATCACATAGACCCCTGGCATACAGGTTTACTAGGCTCAATTAGTAAATACAAATTGAATGTACTGAAATCTGAAGTGGGTAAAAACATCACACTTAGTCTAAAGCCATGCACCGCATCTCCATTACACTAAACAAGGTGTCCTGCCTTCTCACTGGTGCTGCAAGACTCACACTCACCTGTGATCTCTACACCTGGGCAGGATGGCTCCAAGTGAAGGATAGAATGAAATACCAATCCTCCCTCTTCACCAAGAAAGACTCCCTCAATCTACTACCTGCAGGGGTCCAGAACATCCTAACCCTGCACTTGAGCACCTGACTCACAAGAAACTCCACCACTCAGATCTACAAAGTACCTAGATGCCGCACTGCCTTGGCACAATGTGCTTTCTGCTATCATGCTCCTCTCTGGACCAATGCCTTACCACTTAACATTACCAGTGCTGCAACTATTGGCTCATTCAAACCAAAGTTCAGCAGCACCTTATTACAACCAGCAACTGTGGCTGCTACCATTACGCCCTCTTTTAACTATAACCACCTACTTGCACTTTGCTTCACATCAACACTATACTTTGTTACATCCCAACCTCAGCACTTCAGGTCACCACCCTACCTCACACCCGGTGCCTCCTCTACTCCTCCCAAACATGATACCTCCTCCCACTCACACTCCCCCCATCATCCCCCTAAGCCTGCTCCTCCTACTTTCCTCTATGTGTTTGCAACTCAGTAGGGTGTCCTAACATATTTGATTTACTTCCTGACTTATTTTCTCTACTTGGTCAAGTGACCTTGTCCTGGTTATACTACTGTGTGATACACTCACCCCAAAGCAACTGTCTATATTTGCAAAAGTGCATAACTTTACCAACTGAATCTGTTCTAGCATTTTTTGCTCAGTATTTTGTACTCCTGGTTTGATACTTTTACTGGTTGTAACATTGCCCTACTGTAAACTGAACATTTGATGATTGTGCATATTTAACCTCTGTATTTTGAATTTGTACCTATGTGATTGGTATGACTTCGAACCTCTGTAAAACAGCCTTTGGCTCAAAGGTACTTTCCTAGACAATAAACAGATAGATAGATAGATAGATAGATAGATAGATAGATAGATAGATAGATAGATAGATAGATAAAAACTTCAGACACTGGCCAACTGTTATACTGCCTAAGCTTCTCAATTTTGTGTGTACCTTATTGTAACTCTGTCTGTACCAAATGTAATCCTGTAATGCTGTACCTTATTGTACCTTATTGTGACTCTTTCTGTACCAAATGTACTCCTGTAATACTGTACCTTATTGTACCTTATTTTCTTTGTAAACTGACGTGGAACATATAAATAAGCATCCACTCATTGGTGTAATCCAAGATCTCAACAAAATTAAAATAAGAAAAAGTATAAACAGCATATTGTGAAAAAAGATAAATTATTGGCAAGAAAAGACTTACTGGAAATAAAAGAAACAGCTTACTCCAAATGGTTTGTAAATAATAACTACCATTTTGGATATAAGTCTTATTTGGAAATATCGTCAGACCCAAAACACAGGAGAATATTTACACAATATAAATTTGAAAGATTTGACAAAAATGTTTTAATAACTCAGGCCTGGATATTCAGAAATGTGCCAAAAGGCCAGCACAGTGCAAATAAGATGCGCCATGGTGCAACAGGAGCCATATTCAGAGGTTGCGCAGGCTGAATTGCACTAGCACAACCTGGCTGAATATGGCAGAGTTGCACCATGGCACAAACAGAGTTGCACCATGACACAAGCAGAGATACTCCAGTGCAACTGTGGGAGCAGAGCTGCAGAGCAACAGAGGGTGCACAGCACAGAGAATAAACCCAGGGATAGAGCCATAGAAGCACAGTGACAGGCCAAAGGAGGCCTCCACCAGCAGGGCACAGCAGGGCACACACAGCCACCCAGACATCTGACCAGAGAACACAACAGTAGCACAGATAGCAGATGACAGGAGGTGCCAACGGCCAATGGAGGGCCACCAAGGTAGCCCCCCCACAGGCCATTGGACATTCCCCCTCCCTCCCAGACCATAGCAGGCCACACACAGGACCATGCAGCCAAGCACACACACACACACACCACACAGGCACACAGGAAGCCCTCACAGTAGGCACTGAATGTGCCGGGTGGCAGGTAGCATGGCAGACCACATGGGACAGGCTACACAACACCAAGTAGGGGCACCAATACAGTGTGCAGACAGTACCTGACCAATGACCATGACTGTGTGCCCCCACCATACATACAACCACCACACACTCCTGGCAGCTGCCTCATGGGCACCCCAAGGTACAGCCACCGATCCAGGGGATGGACACCACCACAGTGGGACACACCACAGCACACAGCAGTGAACCATGGAAGCACAACACATAGCACTTCTCATGCACATCACACTGACAGACACTGGGCCACTGCAGCATGGCTCCTCACGCCACCTGCAAAGCAGACACAGACACAGGCAGGTAAGTCAGAAAAATATATTATGAAGCAAACTATTTATATAAAATCAGGGGCTTGGAAAAGGTAGGTATAGCGAGGGAAGGGGACAGGCAACAGGGACTGTACAGTGGGAGGGGTGACTATAGGGGAAGGTACATCAGGGGAAATGGGAAAACAGGGGCAAAACTAATGGTGTCACCATCCGGCCGCCCTGGTGAGCCACGCTCCCTCCTCTCAGCTTGCAGCATCCTCCTGATCTGCACCACCTCCAGGGTTCATGAAGCCACAATTAGTGTCAAGCGCATCAGTCAGCTCAGCATCACCCTTGGTGGTCTTTGCCACTGGATACCTATAACAAGGGACAGGACAGGTGATCAGTACAATGTCCTAAGGAACCATGCCCACCCATAATGCACAATGGGCAGTGGGAACACACACCCCTGGAGGGACCATAATGGCCACCCGCAGGAGGGTGAACCAATGCCAGCCAGCAACTCAGTGCACCATGTTATTGCACAGAGGTGGTCCCCACCACACAATGGCCACATGACTGTTCAATGACAATCACATGGCACAGTGCACCGGCAGCACCACAGTAACAACAGTGGCAGCTGGGCACAGGCCCACCCCACAACAGCCAGCACACGTGTCCAATGGAAGTGCCACAATGGCATGCACCACACACAGTGTGACACATAAAGCTACCTTGGCACATGGAACAGGCAGCCATGCCCGCACCCACTCCTCAATCACCCCCCATGTACAGTGCAAAGGACCATGACTGTGATTACCTCCCCCCTGCTGCCTTGTTGGTGCCAGTCCAGCACCGTCACTGCCCACTGTGCCCTGCTGCACTGCTGCAGCCCTGACCCACCATCAGTCCTCCGGTCCTGGGAATGTGAAGGAGACAGGTGCACATCAGTAACCAACAACAGCAGCTGCCCCCTGACCCCTGTGCACAGGGTGTGCCCCTGCCCGACACATCCCGCATGCCTGCACGGCCACATCACAATGCAAGTGGAAGCTGTCAATGCCACTCTGCGATGCACACAATGACAGTGTACCCCTCTTCAGGGCATGCCAGGCAGCCAAGCCAATACCACAGTACAGCACCAGGACAGACATGCAACATCGGATGACTTATTTGGCTGTGGCACAGCCCCACACCTGGCATGTGCCTGAAACCTCCTCAGCCTCTCTGGGTCCTGCCACATAAGGTCACCATAGCGGTGCTGACATTGCTCCCCAGTCCTGGCCACCCCAGTCCTCCACTCTAAGCTGGCAGCAATCTCCTGCCACACAGTGCCCCTTTGCCTGTACAGGGGCACCTGCCCAAAGAGTTGGGGGGTGTGGGGAAGGTGGTAGATACCCTGACCATGTCCAGGTGATCCACAACCATGGCCACTTATAACAGGCAGTGGACCATATTCATGAGTTGGTGTATGCAAAGGCAAATCTCCCCAGAAGAGCCCCCATAGAAGCCATACTACTGTTCCTAGAAGAGGGACTCAACAAGGGTCTGTCCCCCTCATCCCTGAGGGTATAGGTGGTGGCATTTGGGGCTGCCAGTGGACAGAGAGGTAGCACAGCTCCAGGGGCACATCCTGACATAATTAGGTTCCTCAAGGTGGCCAACAACATAAAATCCAGGTCCAAGGACACAGCAGCTCCTTGGGACCTAGTGCTCATACTACAGGCAGTAACTTCACACACATCCGAACTGATAAGGCAAGTGGGCATCAAATGGTTAACACTAAAAACAGCATTGCTGGTAGCAATATGCTCAGCTAGATGAACATGGGAGTGCTACAGGCCCTAGCCTGTCACACACCATTTCTGGTATTTCACCAGGACAGAATCACTATGCGGACATTACCCTCATTTACAACCAAAGTAAACTCAAAATTTCACGTCACAAGCCATATACCTTCCTAACGCGCTACCGGAGGAAGACACCTTATGTCAACCTGAGCTACAAGCTTTGGGTATGAAGAGACTCATGACCACCTATTTAACCAGGACAAAGGACTTTTGAAAGAAGTACCAGCTGTTCATCCTGTTCAATGGCAAGAGAAAGAGCAATCCCGCCTCAAAGTCTACAATTGCCTCTTGTCGAAAGGAAGCCATCACTGTGTCTTGCAAGGCAAAGAACTTGGAATCCCTTGGTGATAAAAGACCCCACTCTGCCAGGGCAGTCACCTCCTCGTGGATGGAACACAATTTGGTGACCACAGAAGAAATCTGTGCAGCTGCAACTTGGACTTCGACGCACACATTTATAAGACGCTACAGACTGAACTTGCTATCTGCTGCAAGGGCAAACTTCAGCACAGCAGTGCTAAAAGCAGCATTAAGCCAAACAGCCTCTCACGAACTGTCTTCCCCACCCTGACTGGGATCAGGTACTGCTTTTTATGGACCCAGTGAGTAAGGTCTGAAGTGCCTCAAAGATTTCTCCTCACAATGGTAGTTTACTTACCTGGTTAAGGTGATTGTGGGAGAACATCTCTGAGGCACTCCACATCGCTCCCTAGATAGAAGCAGTTTATGACAGGACACAGTCTGACATTACAGTGAGAAGTAATCTTCTACGTATTTCTCCCGGCATGATATAAAGCTGGTCACAACTACAGTGTACATAATAGATATTAAACATGGCATTCTCATGACAAGGTATTCTTTCTAATGTTTCTTATAGCCAAGATAGCCTAATACAATTTCCTCCCAAGTAGGCAGGTGCAGCTATGGAAGATATCTAACTGACCAAGAAGAGACAGAGGAAGGGTCAGGCAGGGACTGGACTTCTTTGAAGTTACATGTGCATCGAAGCCTATTAGGTAGCTTGGATACCCACTGAGTATGGTCTGGAGTGCCTCAGAGATGTTCTCCCACAATCACCTTTACCAGGTGAGCAAACTACCATTGTCTGGGGTCATTCCTGAAGCCAGGTCATCACTGTGTTACATACTAGAAATTGTTAAAATATGAAAGTATTGTTTTGCTTTGTTTGTTTTTTTCTCTTTTTTATTGTGGCAGTGGTTAGGGGAATATCTACTTCACTTATTCATTTGGTTAACTTTTGCTGCTGTTAAAATATTGTCTCACCTTGAACGATATTGAATGTGATTTGTTTTGAAGAGATGTTAGGCTTGTAAAAACAGGCTACTAATAGCTCGAAGTACTTGTCTGTTATGGTGCCTGTCTGTTTTTTTCTGTTTTGGTTCCTGGCATTCTTGTATATCAGTTCCACTCAGCACTTTTGAGATTTGCAGTTGCTTTTGATAGTTTAGTTTTGCGTAGTCATTGAGGCTTTGAAGCTGTTTGTGCCCCCAAATCTGAATAATTTCAGTGTACTCCACTCCTCTACTGTCTGTCAGTTTTTGTATTAAGTGCTGACATGCTAAGTGATTTGTAAGCCTTTCATCTGTTTTTACATCTCCTGCTGATACCATGCTTTTGACTATGTTGGTTATTTTGTGTATGCCAATTGGCTGGTTTTTTAACCTGATACCTGTTGTTTGTTGTGATGTATTTATCGAAAGGAAAAATGGCTCACCTGGTACAAATGTTATTCCTGGTCTTTTGTACCTCTAAAACTCATAGTTCTGTGCTGAGCAGTATTTTGGGTGTTCTTGTATTTCATATGCTATTGGCTTTAATTTTAGGTATTCTTTTAAATTTTTCCCATTGCGTGTTTTGGTCTGTCACTTGTGGCAATATTTTAGATACCATTTGTGCTCATCCCTATTCACTTCAGTGTCTCTGCAGAAAATTGCTCTCAGCTCGGTGTCACCATGACACTGAAATATAGGCAGATTGTTTAGCCATATGGTGTTAATCACTGACTGGAGTGTGTGAGGGCCCAATTGCTTTGATTCAGATAGCTAGCTTATTACTGCATCTGTTAGTTCATCTGCTGCTTTCGAGTGCCATCCTTTTCCTTGGCTCTTGGGCTGTTTTTCCTTTGAGTATAGCACTTGGCTGATGGTTTCAAAACAGTCTGATGTTGAGAGTGGAACAGGGTATTGGTGGTTCTTCAGGTATTGCTCAGTACTTTAAAACATGGAGCTTAATGTTAGGGGCTCATAAGGGGATACATCCCTTTTCATGGCAGCCAGGAAGTACTGTGACAGGAGTTTGCCCATGTAGGGTGGTAGTACATCTTGCAATGGTATATCTATCTTGAAATCAGTGTCTAGGTACTGTAGGTCTTCACATCTGCCTGTTTTTTTAATTACATTTTTTTTGTTTTTTTACTGTATTTACAGTATATTCTTTGCATTATCGATGAAGTGTTGTATGGCATCCTTGTCTACTGTGGCAAGTGTTTCCCCCTTGCTGGTGGATTGCTACCATTGAATAGTGGTGGGCGAAGTGGCCAAAATTCGCTCAGCAAAGTGATTTGTGGAGTCATGAGGAATCGGTTAACTAATCCGCAATGCGTAGTGGAGTACTTTGCATCATAATGAGGAACACGAAGTCCATTGAAACCAATGACTTTGTGTTATTCCGCCTTCCTCAAACCACTTCTCCACCAACTTTAAGGCAAAGTACATTGAAATCAAGGTACTTTGCATCACTTTGCCTTGTTATTGAGCTCCAAGGTGAATTTTGCAATGATTCATGGGATTGCAGTTCACATGGGCTATAGATTGTTTTGCACAGCCTCAGTTATGTGTGTGTGTGTGTGTGTGTGTGTGTGTGTGTGTGTGTAGTGGAAGATGGAGACAGTTTCCTGTCAGAGCTCTGCAATTCAAATCCTCTAAAAGCTGTTAAAAAAGCCTTTTTGAGACATTTTTTTTCTCAAAATTTAGTACATCGATTGTAGGAAACACTTCTGTGCTCATATCATCCAGTGTTTATTGTTCGTGTGAGGATTTTGAATGTTAATTTAGAATGTTCGGTCTGTGTATTGATAGACACTTGAAATGTGCTTTGGAGGAGGGGCATATCTGTGGTGGAGGTAGGTTAAAATTGAGAGAAAAAGGCAGTCTTTCTGTTTTGGTTATATTTTTCTTATATAACTGTGTTAATGTACACACAGTAATATATTCAGTAATTCTTGACGTTTGTTTTGCTGATTGTTGTGGTGCAGTAGTGCATAATTTCAGTTTGTTTAAAAGATTTGGTTATATGACTGAAGCTTTCAATTTGCTATGCATTACTTGTAATGTGTGAGCGTGTGTGTGACGCATGCCATCAAATCAGACACATTTTATTGTACCACTGAGTAATTGCAGCAGTGTGAACCTGCTATCCACCGCACCTGCATGAATTTTTTGCACTGCTTTGTGGTATCTTTACTGGTAGTGGACTGTTACTGCCATGCACTAGCCCCCAACTGGTAAAAGGTATTCTTTTCCAGATTTGGATTTATGACTTGAGAGCACTGGTTAGGTGTTGTTGTGCCTTTACATCTGCATCTCTTGAATGTGCAGTGCAGTCCTAATCCGTCTGTGCATTTGCATCTCCTTAGGGCCCAAGCTTTATCTGTAACTTAAATCACAGTTATTGGTTTTGCTTCCCTTCAGAGTACTGGTGTGGCACATATCTCTGCATGAACATTGTACTCACTGATGTGCGTTTTTAAGTCAGGGTGATCATCACAAGTCACTCATGATACAAATCGCATTCTTCATCTTCATGGTCATGATCCATGAATCACAAAACTGTAAGTTTTTTTGTAGTTAGTTCCATGTAAGCCTGTTTCATAGTATCTCGGGTCATTGCTTCAATCACCATTGTACTTGTTGATATGAGTTTTCAAATTAGGTAGTTTCTTGTGGTACAGGTCAGGGAAGTACAGCCATAGGTATTCACATTCCCGTTCTGTTTATTATCATTGGTCATGTCACACCAGACACTCATCTCAAGACAAATCATGTTCTTCATGAATCACAGCAGTTTTTTTTTTTTTCAGTTCTGATGATACGCTGAAGACCTGTAAAGATGATCAAAACATTGATGAATATTTTTTAACTTTTTATAAATAATACCCCCAACCCCAAAAAAATACTTACCTTCACTGGCTTGACAGTATTCCAATGCCAAAATTCCTCATCAAGTCAAAAAATGCACACTCCAAGTTTAACTATATGACCCATGATACAAAACAAAAGCAATGATTACATGTACAGTATATATATATATATATATATATATATATATATATAATACATTATATATATATATATATATATATATATATATATATATATATATATATATATATGTATAATGAATATGAACATTTAAGGTCAACTCAGGTTCTGTGGAAAACCATGATGGTGCCAGGTGTCACAAACTCACTCAGCAGGTCAGACCCTCTTCTCCAGTGCCAACCTCTGAGCGCAGTATTGTGAACAGGTAACAGAACAGGATAACCCTCTTGTCTGCTTGTGGGTCCGAATCACCTTTAGTCCCAAGTTCTGGGGGGATTCAAACTATGAACCTTATGCTAGCATGCCCAAATGTACAGGCTCAGATAATCTGCTCTTTGGGGGGATGCCAGATATCTTTCACCTAAGGGCACCTAACCAGGTATCCAAAATGAACCCAAAAAACTTTATAAAAGACCTTAGGTATATTCTTACATTTTCCCAGTTTGGTAACACCATCAAGCTTATGAACAGTCATTAGTCAGTCTTAACCATCTATACATCACATGCAAAAAGAAAGAACTTCAAAGAAACACCCAAATAGTCTTTTCAGATGAAAGGTGTAATTAAAAATGGATAAAAATATGTAAAACGTAAACACAGAACACTATATCACAAAGCATACAATCACTTTAAAGAAAACAAGGAAAAGTACAAACTAAAACTCCTACCACAATACAATTAGACTTTTTCTATCTAATTTATTACAGCTATAAATGCCTTAGTTAGGTCTTGTTTCTTAAGAGTCTACAAAAGAAATTCACCAAGTTCAGCCACAGTATTCAGTTTAAACTGTGTCTTTCTCACACACCCCTCCCATTATGAGTCATCTAACTCCTCCTTTTAGAATATAAAAATTATACAAACAATGATCTTCCTGTCAGGAGATATTTTAAATACGGTGACATCAACAAAAACTAATTTCCCAAATTATAAGTCTGTGATCAAGCCTGTCCTCTTTGATCTTGAACAGTTCCTGTTTCCAGGGTACTTCAAAGGATTTTATGACTTTTAGCACCATGGTGATATAACATGTTTTTTCCTCTGAAACATCATACAAGTTTATGAGCCCTATATCCTGGTAGCTGGGTCAGTTCTAATTAAGTCTCTCTGGTCCTTTAATTACCTCCTGGTTTCCAGTTAATATATCCTGTAGCTGAAACCTTGGGGAGGAAACACATCCCACAGGCTGTCTCATGAGAGATACTACCATACCACATTCTATATTACAAATGTCATATAACAATCATAACCAGCTGGACAAGTGTCACAATCCTCCCACCTAGACCGAATTTGGGGGCTCTATCCCCCTGCATGGAATGAGCTTCCCAAGTTAGTTCACTCCTCATAAAGACACGACAAGCCATCTGTGTTCTGATTGGTCACTTCAGCCCTATGTAAGATTATCATGTAATACCCTTGCAAGGCAAGACTCCATCCTTATAGTCTACCACTAGTTTTTCCCATTTGTGCCAGCCAAACCAGGGGGTTGTGGTCCATTTATACCTCAAAATGCTGCCTGTATAAGTAGGGCTCTAACTTCCTTAGGGCCCACACTATGGCAAGACACTCTTTTTTCCACAGTAGAGTAAGCCTGCTCTCTGGGAAGTAACATTTTACTCAGGTATGCTACAGGGTAATCTTTCCCTTGGTTGGATGTCTGACTCAGTACTGCCCCAATACCCTTGTCTGATGCATCAGTCTGAACTATAAAGGGTCTGCTATAGTCAGAATGTATCAATACAGGAGCACTGCACAGTGCCTCCTTCAGTCTGGTAAAGGCTTTTTCACAGGTTGGTTCCCAGGTGATTTTCTTAGGCATCCTTTTCTTTACCAGATCAGATAGGGGAGCAGTCAGGGCATTGTAATTGGGTACAAATTTCCTATAGTACCCTGCTATCCCTAGAAAACACTTGACCTGCATCTGCATATCTGGTCTGGGCCATGCCTTGATCACCTCTATTTTCACTTGGTTAGCATGGAGCTGTCCCCGGCCTACAACATGCCCAAGGTATGCCAGTTCAGCCATGGCCACCTGGCATGTCTCAGCTTTGACAGTGAGCCCAGCCCTCTGTATCCTGCTGAGCAGTTCTCTAAGGTGGGACAGGTGTTCCTCCCAGCTGGCACTAAAGATGGCAATGTCATCCAGGTATGCCATGGCATACTCCTCAGCACCATTTAACACCTGGTTCACCAACCTTTGGAAAGTGGCTGGGGCGTTCTTCATTCCAAAAGGCATTACTTTAAATTCAAATAGGCCTATCGGAGTGATGAAGGCTGACCTCTCCCTAGCTCTGTCCATTAACTCTACCTGCCAATACCCCTTTGTCAGCTCAATAGTCATAAGGTAGGTCACCCCTCCCAACTTGTCCAGGAGTTTGTCCATTCAAAGCATTGGGTGGGTGCCTGACTTTGTGACTGCATTCAGTCCACGATAGTCCACACAGAAACAAGTAAAGCCATCTGGCTTGGGCACAAGGACTACAGGTGAGGTCCATGGGCTGTGGGATCTTTGGATTACTGCTAAATCCAGCATTTTTCTTCCACCTCCCTCCTAATGTCCTTTTGGACAGCCTCTGACACCCGATATGCTGTCTGCTGTATGGGCGTCTCTGTCCCTGTCTCCACATCCTGCATCGCTAATGGAGTTAGTCCAGGATTGGCACTAAACATGGGGGAAAAAGTCTGCTAAAACCTCCCTTACTTCCTTGATCTTGTCTAGGGCCAGCTGGGGAGATAATTTAACTGCCTCCACAGAGGACTCCCATTTGCTTTCTTCCAGCAAGTCTAGAAGGGGGTCTGCTTCATCCATCCCCTCCCCAGGATAACATACTGCAAACACTATGTTATCCCTATTAGCACATGGCTTCACGATGTTGACATGGTACATCCTTTCTGTCGGTCTTCTGTCAGGTAACTCTATGATATAGTTCTCATCATTTACCTTCCTAGCTATTTTGTACAGTCCTGCCCACTCAGCCTGCAGCTTGTCTTTCTGGACCGGAATAAGGACCATGACTTCCTGACCTACCATGTATGAGCAAGCTCTGGCTCTGCAGTTATACCACACTTTTTGTTTCAGTTGGGCAGCTGCCAGGTTGCTCTGGGCTGTCCCCATAAGCTCCTTCAGCCTTTCCCTAAACCTAAGGATGTTAATCCACTATGGGAGTTCCCTGGGTGGTGTGCTTGCCTTCCCAGTCCTCCCAGATCAAATCTAGGGGCCAACTTACCCAGCATCTATATAAGAGTTTGGAGAGGGAAATCCTGTTGCCTCTTGGGGCACCTCCCTGTATGCAAACAAAAGGTGGGGAAGGTATTTCTCCCAGTCCATCCCATGCTGTTCAGCAAACCCTTGAAGCATTGGCTTCAGGGTACCATTAAATCTTTCCACAAGCCCATTGGCTTGTGGGTGATAAGGTGTAATACATCTCTTCACAACCCCACACTTCTCCCACAAACATTTCATCAGGTCCAACATGAAGGAACCCCCTAGATCAGTGATAACCTTCTGCGGAAACCCAAAATGGGAGAAAATTCCAAGTAAGGCATCTGCCACTTTGTCTATCCTCAGTGAGGATAGTGTGACTGCCTCTGGGTACCGGGTGGCATAATTCACCACAGTCAGGATGAACCTTTTCCCACAGGAGCTAGGAGTATTTAAAGGCACCACAATATCCATTCCCACCCTCTGGAATGGTTCATCCACTATGGGCAATGGAAGTAGGGTGGCTTGGGTTTTCTTACCTGCCTTCCCTATTTCTTGGCACCGATGACAAGACCTGCAATACTCCTTCACCTGCTGGGTGAAGTTGGGCCAATAGAAATTCAGGGCCAACCGCTGTGTAGTGCATGCAATTCCCAGATGACCAGACGAGGGAATATAATGTGCAGTCTTGAGCAACTGCACACGATACCCCTGGGGAACGACAAGCAACCTACCTATCACCCCTCCTTCTGTCTGCACAGCCTAAGTATACATCAGTCCATTTTCCCAATAAACCTTATGTTTACCATCACCTCCCTGTGCTCTGCCAGAGTCTGCCCAAGCCCTCAGCTTCTCTAGACTAGGGTCACTTTTATGAGCAGCTGCAAACTCTGTAAACATTCCCAAGACATGAGACAGGTCCTCTACAGCCTCTGAACTAGGGTCCCTAACACTTGCATCAGGGCACTCAGGATCACTGTCATCCATAACGCTCTGACAATTGGTCACCCCTCCCTCTTTGGAGTAATCCTTCATAGCTGTGTGGTTAACTGCTACTGGGGAAATTTCTATCGCCTTTTCATTAGACTCCATATCAGGAGACACAAGCTGGGGAATTGGCCTCCCAATGGTTCCTACAATGGCTTCTGTGGGGTACTGGGAACTACAATTTTCCCTTGCCGCTTGACTATGGGTAACTGCACACACCATCCCCTGTTTGAGATTGTTGCCAAGGATGACATCCACTGCTAAAGTCTTGGCTACAACCACCTGTTGCACAGTTCCCCATGTTTCACCCAAGTCCAGGAGAACACTAGCGAGTGGTAATGTGGTCTCCTCACCAGTAAATTCTTGCATAGTTACAAATTCATTGGGTACAAGCTGACAAGGCTCTATCAGATCCCCTTTTACCAATGTCAGGGATGCCTCATGTCCTTTAACCCTTGTGTCTGTACACCATTCACCATGACTGGGTGCATGTGTTCCCTCATGTTCACAGGCATGCTTCCAGGGACACATAAACAACCCACTTCTTTCCTAGCACCACCTTGTTTATTGTTCATCCTCTTGGGACACTGTCTGGCAATATGCACAATTTCTTTACAGACCCAACATTCATTTCTTTTCTCAAAGAAATATTTTCTCTGAAACCTGGGGCTAACTGGTTTCTGTGGAGGCAGTGAGAGTTGTAGCTGCCCAGAAGGTGCACTTTTCCATTTCTGCACTGCCACACCCACCCCATTAGCTCTCAGAGCCAATCTGCTCTTAGCATGGTGGTCCGAGAGTTCATCAGCCTTTTGCACTGTTTTGGGATCTCGGTCCCCAGCCAGGTTTTCAGCTCTGCTGGGCATGCCCCAAAAAACTGTTCTAACAAAATAGCATTCTCAGTTTTATCTACAGAGTTTGCTTCAACTCCTTCCCACCAACATTTTAAAAAACTGACGTTGTTTTGTGGCTAGCGCCTCATAGCACATATCAGGGCTTCTCTGGAGCTTATGGAATTTAGCTGTGTATGCTTCAGAAGCTAAATCAAACTTTTTAAAAGTACAGCTTTAAGTTTGCTGTAATCATTACTGTCCTTATTGTCCATTTGACCCAATTCATCCCGAGCTTTCCCGGTAAGTAGTGGGGATAACTAGAAGCTCCAGAACCCTCTAGGAATTTTAGCCTGAATACAAACTTTTTCAAAGGAATTTTAAAAGGCCTCCATATCCTCCACCTCTTTAAGTTCAGCTATCAATTTGGAATTCAATTTGTAACCCAGTCCTGTAGTTCCAGTTAAACCCAAGCCACTTACCTGCTCTGGTGCTGGTGGTTGGAGTTGTTGCTTCTCCAGTTCATGTCTCCTCTGGCGCTCTTGCTCCTCATGGTCCACCTCTCACTGTTCATGCTCCCTCTTCTCCTGCCAATATTGTTGTTACTTCAGCTTGCTTTGCGTTAAGGTGGAATGACAATGTGAAGTAATAATTACAAGGCGAAGTGAGCCTATCATATTGGCCACTCTGCGTAGTGGAATGACAATGAGAAGTGCCCACTTTGTGGGCACTTCACCAGTGAAATTTAAATTCACTGCATCTCTACCATTGAACAGCCATTTGTGCTGGGTTATGGCTCTTCTTCTTCTGTAGTTATAGGCAATAATGGTGCTTGACTGTTGTATATTGTAACTGTGGACTGTAGTGATTTCTCAGTATCAGCAGGTGGCTCTGTGCTCTGTTGAAGTGCATCAGTGTGTGGTTCGTTATTGTCTTGTTGCACTCTAATACTTACAACACCTGTGCTACTGGCCACTGAAATAGTTGTAGTTGATTGTTGGTGATGCATGTGTTATGGGGGGGCAGAATGAGACATTGACTATTATTTCCATTGGTTGTTGGCTGCGTGGGCTTAGTGGAGGTTTAAGAGGTTTAGTGTCTATTTCCATCTGTGTCAATATGTCTTGCATTTCTAAATCAAAACTAGTTTTAGCGGAAGTCTGTTGACTTGCCAGTGTATCATAACTGCAGTTCATTTTTAAACCGTTTCCCTTTTTTTGCATTTTTTTAGACAGTCACAGTTGCTGTTTCAGTCAGGCAGTGGTGTTAGCTGACCTGAGAATGAAATGAAGTACTCAGCCATGGCTCATGCAGGTTGGCAGGGTAAGTTCATGCAAATGAAAGGTGGTCTGTTTTGGCAAAAGAGTGTTAATTATGGCTAGAAATCTGGTTCAGCAGGTTTTATGCTAATTAACTTACTTGCCAGAATATTTGATGGAGGGTAAAGTAAGTATGTGTTTGAAAATGTATTTAACACCTGCGGAAATCAATGGATTTATTTAACTGTTATTGTGCCCACATCTATTGCATAAATATTTATATACAATATATTGTTATTGTGCCTTGTACACCAAGACATGGTTTTAGTTTTATATTTTAACATACTTTTTATCTAGTGTATTTTATACATGTTTGTATGTTTCAGCAGCTTAGATATAAGCATACATACTTTTTATAGGGACAATCTGTGGAACAAAGCTAAATCATCTGGATCCCCAGCTGACTTTATTTCCTACAAGACTGCCAGAAACAAATGTACTAAGCTCATCCACACTGCCAAGGCCTCCTACTTCAATGATCTCCTCAGCAAATGCTGGGGCTCTTTTAGGGAGTTTTGGAACTCCTAAGGACCCTAGCTAAATGTGAACAAGCTTGGTACATCCAGAAGACTAGACCGAAGTTTGATTCTCACAACCTCCACTTGCATACTGTGTGACTCTGAGCAAGTCACTTAACCACCCAGTGCTCACAGGTCGCCCCTGAAAACAGGCAGTAGTGCCTAGTGGGCCTTACCCATTTATCAAAGAGTAAACTAAAAAAAATAAATACATAAATGGGTAAAGCCTCCAGAGCAACTCCTGATTTGATTGTTACATCATATGGTTTACTCCAAGAAGCCAGTGAAATTGCCAATCCTTTCAACCTAGCCTTCACTGACTTCAGTGCCATGCTACCCAGGGACTACCTCACCTCCTTCCCCCATGGTCATCTCCTCAATTGAACCTGCCCTCACCACTTGAAAGTAGCACACCAAGATTCTACTTTAAGCTGATCACTAGAACTGAAACAATATGGTTTGTCAAATGAGTATTAGGGAAGACAAGGATGGGAAGTGCTCTTCTTGACATGAAGCTCATAGCCTTCACCCATAATAAGCATGCCGACCCCATTACTAAACTATTTAACAAATAGCTAAGAATGGGTATGTTCCCTGATAAATAGAAGAAGCTCTTGTCACCCCTGTCTTTATAATTGGTGACACTAACAACCTGTCCAATTATAGGCCCATCTCCATCCCCTCCCCCTTCTAAAGCCTTAGAATGAGTGGTCTACCTCGCAAAGTTTAACCTAGTCAGTGCCCAGGAACATGGCTTCTGGAAAGACCACTTTACCATCACAGCCCTGGTTGACTACACCTCCCAACTCTATGATACCTTAGACAATGGGCTGGCAATGGGGTCTATCTTTATAGACCCCACCAAGGCATTTGAGACTGTCATCCTTCCCCTGCTGCTTAACCATCTTAAATCTACAGATCTGTCCCTGGACACATTAACCTGGTTTGACAGTTACCTCTCACACAGCTCACAATGAGTCAAAATCAGTGGCAAGCTCTCTGCACCCAAGGAGGTGAGCCTCAGAGACCCCAAGGGTAAAAACAGGGCCACTTCTTTTTAGCCTCTTAATAAACCCCTTACCATCTGCCTGCCAGGCACACATCATACTATATGCAGACGATGCAGTCATTTCAGTTGCGGATAGCAAACAATCCACAATCACTTCTGAGCTGCAAGCCAGTTTCTATATGATTGAATCCTGGTTCACAATGAATAAGCTTCTGCTCAACTATAAAAAGACTAACAGCATGCTTTTCATGGTCCCACAAAACAGGAAAAATTATGGTCCACTTCAGTTGCTCAGCCATTAAGGAGGCTCAATAGATAAAATCACCACCTTTAAGTATCTAGGTGTGCACCTGGATGATACCCTTACCTTCGCTGCTCATGTCGGCCATGTTATCAAAACAACTATCATGAAATTGGGAGTCCTATATTGACACCAACATCATATGACCCAGGACACACTGAAGCTTGTTACAAGTTGCTCAATTTTATCATCAATAGATTATGGCCTTGTGATCTATGGGGCTGGGACAGATTCTGCCCTGAAAAGAGTGAAAACCCTACTCAATAAGGCTTGCTGTTTGATTCTGAGAGCTGACCACCATACCCACATCTGCTTTATCTATTCAGGGGCAGGTTGGCTCCCCCTTCACCTCAGGACACAATATCAAAAATGTCTGCTGGTTAAGAAATCCTTGCTTGGGCTCACCCCTGTCTCTACCTCCAATCTTTTTCATTTCTCTCAACTGTCCATCAATACCAGAAGTGACGCCATCAAGGGTGGGCTACTTGTGCCTTTTAAGTGGATGAAGCTGGCCCAGAGGTCCCTCTCCTTTCAGAGACCTAAGTGGATAAATGATCTATCTACCACCCTATTAGAGTGTGATAAGATTGCCCAGTTCAAGGTTGGGCTCCGCTCTGAGTTAGCCCTCGCCAATGTATGTGGTTGGCCCACCTAAACCCTGCATGCCCTCCTTACATTCCCACTGCCAACCACTCCCCAATCCCTCTCTCCATATCCTTTTCACAAGCTCCCACCTCCATCCCCCTCCCCCTTCCCCTCCACCCTTCATACCCTCTCCACCCTTTACTTTCTACTCCCCCTAGCCCACTCCACCATCCTTCTTATCCATGACAATGCCAAACTGATGGGTGCATTTCCCTCTAATAAACTGCAACCTTTACTTTGTCCACAAACTGTACTGTGCACTTACTCAGGCATTGCACCACACTCAAGTACTGTTGTCACTGATATGTTTATCTAATGTAATCCTGTTTCCCGTTATGATCAATTCTGTAGCTACTTGTTTCTCTGAATATCCAAATTGTCAACAATTTTGTTTTTGCCTGAGTCTCAAATTTATTCAGCCAGCACTGTAATCTTATGCATTGTAATGTTTTTGCTCAGTATTGTTCATGTCGTGTCTACTATTTTTTGTATTGACTTGGGACCTTTGTAAACGAGCCTATGGCTCAAAGGTATTGAAACCCAAACTGAAATAAATAACTAAATAAATAAACACTCCAACCCCCCCCCCACACACACAAACACCACCATTTCCTCTGACTCCAGTATCCTGGCTTCATTACATTTCAAAAGAGTTACTTCTAACACCTCCCTAGAGACATCCTGTCTTTAGATCTACAACTCTTTCTTATGTTTGTTAATTGATGTTAGTAAATTGCACTATCCACTGGATAAAAGCTTGCTTTCTGTAGAAACTGCCCTGACCTGAAGAAAGTCCCATGTAGCTTGAAAGCTTGTATTCTGAAAATTTCTTGTTGGTCCAATAAAAAGGTATCAAATCACCCACTTTGATCATCTTTTTGCACAATGACTAATGTGGTGACACACAACTCTTTGTATTGGGAAGGGGAGGGCAGAATCTTCCAAGGACCATAGAGGATGTACCTCAGACATGTTGAATCACATCTTTTACCATTAAGTGACCTTTCTTGTATTCCCATACAAGGGTTTCTTAGGTGATTTAGGTCAGACACTGAGGTGTAAGATACTTTTTCTGGAATGGAGCCAACTTTATCAGGTAATCCCTCTGCTCCACCAGCCATCCCCTGATCAAAGATGCCATGTGGGAGGGGGATCACTGTTGATAAAAATGACACATGGCAACCAATATGTGAATCGGAACATTGTTGTTGCCCCACCTAGCCTATCAGCTTTACTAGAATATCCAATATTCAGATAGGTCTCACTGGAGAAGCACACATCACAGAGGGAGCAGAGCTACAAACAGTACAACACCCTTTAGTATTCCATCAGTATCCAGAGTGAGATTGTAGAGAAACTGGAAGGGGTGAGAAGGGGGAGAGTGAGGAGGGAATGGTAAAAAGAGCCAGCCAGTAAGAGGCTTGAGTCATATCTGAGGACAGTGACATCCCTGTAGTCTTACAAAATGGGGCAAGAGAGAAAGGGAAAGTGAGAGAGGGAAAAAAGAGAAGAAAGGAGAGCCATAGAAAAGAAAACCTGGGACCCACATTAGTGGTCACCTGTCATAGCATTGTTAACCTTGAAGAACTCTGACCCCCTCCCCACACAGACCTCCCTCTACAAGGAGCAATTAGTGCCCCCAACTTTTCCCCTGTAACAGAGTGGAGGGGCAGTGAAACTAGTAGAACACCACAGGAAAAAAGGATATTAACATATGTCCATGTGAGAAGATATAGTCTGCAAGCCGGTGTTGGCACTGTCCAATATAGTACCACATCCAAATTATGAGCAGAGATATGTGCAGCTGGTTTAAAGCAGTGTACCCCTGTGGTCATCTAAGAGCATGTGCCAGCCAAGTTAATTTACATGAAAAAAACAGAGGTACCTGACACAGCAATGTACTCAGGAGCAGTAGTTTTAAACACAAACTGTGAATCATCAAAGAAAAACCTAAAACAAATGGGCCAAACAAAATCACAAAAACGGTAAATAGTAGATGCAGTGGCAGTTTATGGATTTACAATGCTGGTGCAATGATGGAGACAGCGAAAACCTTTACAGTAACAACACAGCTATGACTGCTAACACAACACACACACACAGACCAGTGACAGCTGTGGTGTCGACAACCCCATGATGACCGGAACACTGACCCACAACCAATGGCCATGATCCAGTAGTCTAGTACCTGGTAGCTCACCCCCCCAGAGTCCAGTACCTGGCAGCCCCCCAGAGTATAGCATCGGGCAAGGCACTGCCCCACAGAGACCAGCACAGGGACAAGCACAAGCGAGATGGGGCAATGCTACAGTGCTATGATTTATTGTGACAAGTGTACAGCCTACTGGACAACACCAATCATCCAGCCTACCACTACCACCACCAGGTACAGTCCAGCCAGGCCCCTAGCATGTGTCAGTCCATGCTACTGGGCATTACACCTTCAGGCCAGGGGGATGCCCATTAGGTAGTCCAGCAGGCAGCATTGCTTGTACTGCTCCATGATTTCCATGATGTGTTCGCTGCTGTCCCGGGGTCTTTCTCCTCGATCCGATGACATCCGTGCCATGTAGCACCTGCTGCATTATGAGCTCTGTCGGCCACTGCTGACCCCAGAAGACATCAATGAAGTGCCACAGGGTGGAATAGGTCACCCCAGTCAGGGAGTTGAAGCCCCTGTGCCAACCCTTGATGGAGTTGATAGTCTGGGGTAGCCCTTCCTGTGCCACTGCATAGCAGTTCCAGAAGTCAATGGGGTAGGTTGGACACCATTGCACACTGCTCAAGATGAGTTACCCAGCCAGGTGTCCTCATAGTAGTCAAGGAAGGGTGCCAGCTCCTACTCATAGGACACATAGAATTCCCAAGCACGCATCTCCTCAAATGCTCTGCAGACATCGTCTGGTGGCACAAAGACCAGTGCTGCCAGCATCCATATGTGCATGGTGAACTCATTGTTTGCCATACAGAGCTGGGCCAGGGTGCCATTCTGCTACAACTTTCTCCACAGGCATTGTGAGAAGTGAAAAAAACAGCCCCTGAGATGGACCTGGGGAAACACGATTTTCAGTGCCTTGAAAGCAGCCAGCTCATAGTCAGTCATGATCGACAGTGGTCGAAGATTGGGATATAGCTCCAGCAGTTTGTGGAAGACTGCTGTGTAGCACCCATCTGTCCAACTGGTCATGAGTACTTACATGGTAGGCAGTCCCATTGCCAGCTCCACCACATACAGGCTGTGCAGCTGATGGAATAGGTGGGGACAGTTCTTGAATGTACCATTTGCATACCAGGCTGTGCACCGGGGTCAGGCACTCAAGATTTCAATTGGCACTGACTATTAGGTAGCGTGCTTCCCTGCCACCCGAGTCTTGCTGTAGGAACAGTTCCCCTGCATCCGTCATCCAGTACTCATCGGGTATGATGAGTCCTGACAGTGCTGTCTGCTCCACCAGTGTGTGCTGTACCCTCCTCCAGGCCCTCTGGATGACCCACTTTAGGTTGCTCACTGGTGGCAGGCAGCCCCCTGACTGCATCCATGAGTCCACTGCAGCAGGATGCCATGACCTGCTGGCTGCTCTCCATTGTCTCCACCACCCACTTTTTGACTGCTGCATGGACCCAATGGACAGCTATGCTGGCACTGTTGGGCTCATGGTTGTGCCACTCAATGAGCGACACTTCATCTACTCTCTTCACCATCCTCGTCCACCCAATGCACCTCCCAGTGTGATATTCAACACACTTCCAGTACATCACTGCACCCCTGGTGCACTCTCACTGGTAGAGATATCCCCAGAATGCCAGTAGATCATTGTCACGGGTGCTCTTAATGTATTCAAGTGACATGGCTCTGTGATATCTGTGCAAGTGATGCAGCTGCTCCCCTTCCCCTGGGTGCTCCCTTATGTTGCCATTGACTATGAAAGTGATCTGTCTGCGATCTGTCTGCGACAGGTGCAGCTTCTCCCCATCCCCCTGGTGCTTTCTTTTGTCACCATTCACAATGATCACCCATGGGGTTTTGAAGGGGTTGTCACTCAGTTGCACCTATCAGTCTGTGGGAACTTGTTGGGTCGCACCTGCCATGGGTCATCATGGTGCACCTCTGAGTTGTCCTTCGCTGTTGTGGTGCATTTCCATCCAGGGAGCAGCACTTTCATTGACATGCCTGTCGGGCGTGTGTTCGCCATCCCAGGGACTGCAGATTTGCTGAGCTGCACCAGATGCTTACTTGCAGCTTGCTCGGTTGTTCCAGTCACTTTGTTGTCCCTGTTGCAGGTAAACAAGTTGCTGCCAGGGATTCACTGTACTGTTTTTGCTGGCGGGGGAGGGGTCACTGTTCAGTCAGCATACCACAGTTTATTACATGAACGTGGAGTGAAAAAATACAACAACCACCACTCCAGCACTTTGAACTTAATGCTTCTTCCTCAGGGACTGGGGTCACACCACCTAGGCATATCTTAAGTACTGGCTTGCTTAAAGCTGCAGTGACTAAAATGGTTGATGTGTCAATCAGACATACAAACAGTTTTTTTTAAAAGACAATTGATCAGTAAAACAGGTGTCCCAATGGTGGAAGTGTAATATGCAGTAAAAAAAAAGTTTGTGAAGCATAGAGCTGGAGTGGGGGCAGTTATGCAAGAGGGTAGAGGCTAAAAAGAATAAGAAGGAAAAGGGAAAAGCAAAATGAGAAAGGATTGGGTGGTATGGGGAAAGGGGAGAGAAGAGGGGCAAGTTGTGCCAAAAAGGTTCCAGAAAAAAAAAAATTTTAGAAATACATTGTCACGTAGTAAGGTAAATTCATAGCAAAAAGCCTCCAAAGGAGGCTTCCAAAATGAATATAATTCTAATAATTCAAGTAAAAGTAACTGTCCAGGAAAATATCCACAGAGTGAATCAAAACATTGCATGTTAAATCTAGATCAAGAGAACCTGTAAACAGAAAATGGTCATACAATCCATTTAAAACCCATAATGAATAATACAAGTACCTTTTTTTTTTTAATTTAGTTTTTGTTGACCAGCTAAGTGCACTAGACAAATCCTGCCTATTTTCAGGCACGACCTGGGGGAGGGAGATACAGATGAATGCCAACTGACCTTGAACCAGATTAAGCTGTTGGTGGTATTTTTTTAGTGAATTGTGAATAGTGAATACCTAATCCTTACCACAGTAAAACAATATCAAGACTTGACTAAGCAGTAAGTGGAAGGCTGACAATAAAGCACTGATATCATAAAAAGGGAACAGCATCCAAGTTATCATCCTTTGCCTTTGGTGCAAGTGCCCCAAAGCATATAAGATGACTCTTTTCTGAGTAGTTTGTTGCTTATATCTCCTCTCCCTTGCTTCACAGGGATATGATCAATACCCATGAAGGACATGTTTCTAGGGTCACTGTTGTGATTAGTAGTTCAATGGACCCCAATGGGTGTATCTGCCCTCATGTACCTGCTCTCCCATTTGTGGTAGACTAAACAATGTTCTTATATCCGGTCTTTTGTGGGTCTGATTGTTCTCCCACTACACAGCAGAGGGCATGTGCACCAAATTGCATACACAACATACACCATTCAGCAGGTGATAAGATGTCTTATTTTGTAAACCTGATAATTTGTAGGGCTAGTGAAACTGTGTTCCTGGCTCACATAAGGAAAATATTAGAAGAACCTCAGTGATGAAAGCCAAGTAGTTGTGGGGCAAACCAAGGAGGAGGGAGTGGATGAGGATGTTCAAAATGACTATGCACTATGATGTCTCTGACACTTTGAGTGTTGCTATATACCACCTGTTGGCAATCACTCACAAAGTGGAAAAAAATCTAGATCTGCAGATAAGACTCCCCAGTGCTTCTTTGTTTTTATGCCCTCTTCACTCTGTCAGGACTCCTTTTGGACCCCCAAGGCCACTCAGCCATCCCCTTCCTACCTGCTGGTCCACAGTGATTGTCCACCATTGGGCCATGGTTTACCCCACCCCAGGTGGGATGAGGTGAGGGACCTGACCCTCGAGCTTCCTAGGTCGCATCAGGATGTCCATCGGACTGCAGGCTAGGAGTGTGTAAGAACCAGGGGTCCGTCATCTCCTAGTCAGGGTTATGCTTTTTTGAGGTATAGTTTTTCCCATTCTCTCAGGAGTCACATGGGTCAGGGCTGCAAGTGTGCCCATTATGAAGTGACATCACACGCAGCTACTGTGACTTCCTCCCACACCCTAGACATATCAAGCCCAACCATCCCCTGCATCCAGAGGGCAGTATGACTACAACTGATGGGACCCTCCCTTCCCGGGGAAGGAGAGCATCCTCTGGATGCTCAGTCCTTCTCCCCTGGCCAGCCTGCAATGACACAGGCTTGCTTCCAAATCCAGTTCACCAGTGTCATGAGCAGTAGTACTACTACTGCACTGATGGGCCCCCCAGAGCTTCTTAAGAATGCCAGAAAAGAGTGGAGCTGTTGAGTTATAATCAACAACAAAGCTGACCTGAGTAGCATCATTCATTTTTTTCTCTTATTTTAGAGGTTAAAGGGTCAAAATAATCTATGTTCAATGCCTTGGTTTTGGCCTTCTCTGACAAGGTGGGATTGTACCCTTTCTGGTAAATTTTATTTTTGAGATTAGTGGCATGCTTGTCAAAAGTAGAAATTTCTGAACAGTTACTGTGTATACACAAGAACTGACCATGTTGTATCCCCGGGATAAGACGTTGGGGGTTGAAACTATCAGTGTGCAATAAAGTGTTGCCAGCAGTAGGCTTTCTATAGTTCTCACCATGTACTGTTTGGTTTTGTATCCCTATCAAAGTTAGATTCAAAAAGGGTCACAGGCATGTGTGAATTTAAAGTTCCAATTGTTATTGTTGATGTGAGTAACAAAATTAGTTATCTTTTTGGCTCCCTGCCAGACAACAATGATGCCATCTACAAAATGAACACAATAGATATTTTTAAAGCCAAAGGAGTTGGAGATGGGGTCATAGATGGACACCTCCTCCCACCAATACAAAAATAAGTTTGTATAGGATGGTGCCATCAATGACCTCATCGCCATACCAGACACCTGAAAATAGCATTTTTGGTCAAATGTGAAATAATTCACATTGAAGATTAAATCCAAGGCAATCAATGCAAATTCAGAGTCCAGAATGTTTGCAGTGTCAATTTTTTTGTCCATGAAATATTTAACCCTAAGCCCCAAATGATGTTGAATGCTGAGTAGAGGGAGCTCACATCAATAGCGAACCTTGAATAATGAGAAGCCCATTGAAATTTGTAAAGAACTCTAGCGCTACCATGGTGTCATGAAGACATAAAGATGAGGTAACCACTATTTCCCGGAGGAAACTGTCAATAAATATTGATAACTTTTCAGATAAAGATCCAATTGAAGAAACTAATGGATGACCAGAGGGCTGCTGGAGGTCTTTATGCACTTTAGGCAAGGTATGAAAAGTAGACATTGTTAGTAATGGATGCTCAGTCCTTCTCCCCTGGAAATGTTCATGAATGGGCATTAATCCTCAAATTCTTCTTGGTCATTTTGTGCTAGTTTTCTATGGTGTTTTATTCCTCCATTTGTTCCTATTTCTGTTTTTGATTTTTAGGGGGTTTCTGTTTTATCATTTCCTTCAGTCTTGCTCAGCACACTGGATCCATAGAAGTTCCCTCCCCCTCTTTTAAAAAATGAACTGACTGATTTAATGAGGCACTGTTGTTAACTCTATTTGTGTTATTTGTGTCTGTCTCTATTTTATTTCTATTATAGGATCTAGCACTCAAAATCTGATTTTGATTATAGGGTTGATGTTGATTTTTTGATCTGCCTTGTTGGGGCTGTTGCTGTTGCTTCTACAGGTTATAAATCTTAGTATTAAAGTAATCAGTGCTATCTCTATTAAACTTTGTCTCTTTCCTGCCTGTCACTTCCTTTTCATGATTTGCAATCTTTTTTGCCATTTTATCATTCAAATCTTCAAATGTTGGTGTTCTTGTTTTTGTAAGAAGATCTGTTTCTATTTCATCAATCTGTTTCAGTCTCACCATTCTTATCCTTGTCTTGATCAATTTAGGTGTTAATCAATCTCTGAACAGATGTATAAAGCCTTTTCCCAGTGCACTCAATAGATGTTTCTACAAAAAGCACCGGAGGGTGCCTTACAGATTCAAAGACACCTAGGGATCCATTCTTTCTCTGAGTATTTTTCAATGCATACTGCATTATAATAGACTTGTTTTAACAACTTTTCCAGACCTTGGAAAGTATCTTGCAGTGTTGCCTGATTATTGGAGCTGACTTGGATTTCATCCCCCAAATATCCCCCCTTCCTCCCTCTCAGCATTGAATAAACACTGCTTTTGTTTCTCCTTTGATGGTGTGCAGTTATTATCAGTAATTACCTCTACCTTATCATCTGAATCAGTGTCTGTATCTGTATTCAAACTCATCCTTGGCTACGGAGGTAACAGGAAGAAGAAATGTAGTTATCCAACAAAATCCCCTTAATCGATACCCACTTAAATCCAAGCATACACTATTACGTAGAGTAAAAATTCTAAAATGCAGTAAAAGCTGCAAAGAATGCCACTGCTCAAATGACCCCAAAAAACTTGACATGTATATCCATGCCTCTTTTATTATTGTGGCATTTCAGAAACTTGGGGCAGCCTACCGACAAAAGCTGTACCTGACCTGGGAAGCCCAATTAACCATTGTACAAAGCAACTTGTTACCCATTATTGATTACTGCTCCCCTATTTACTCACACATGTCCTTGGCCCTGCATACACACCTCTGCTCAACATATAACAATATCTTCTGCTTCGCTTTCCTGGCACCTTACTCCACCCACCACTGCCACCTCTACCAGTCACTGGGCTGGCTCCCACTCCCCCATAGATTTGACTATGCGCTGGGCTGTATTGTTGACAACACTGTCAGATGCAGTGATGCCTCCCAGTATGCATCTCTACTCAAGGACCATGCTCCTACGAGATGTTTACTTGTATCCTTAGTCCCCCCCTTGGAAATCCCTGTAATCTCTACTGCCATGGTGGGAAAAGCATTATCTGTCACTGTTCCCACTTAGTGGAACAGTTTCCCTGCACCCATCTGCTCCCTGGACACCCATAACAATTTCAAGGCACGTCTCAAATCCTGGCTACTTTATGAGGCTAAGTGCCTATGCTCTCCTAGTTAAACTCCCTCCCCCTCTCCAGCCACCTTCCTTCCTTTGCTGCTTGATCTCCTAAAGCAATTTCTCCCATTACACTATGTCCTATCTAGCTTCATCCTCCCCGTACTCATCCCAGCTCTGTCTATATGAGTTTGTTGACCAGGTCACTGTGTCTTTGTATGTTTTTATGCACCACTTGCCCTATCTTTTATTCTGTTGTAATATACTGTGCAGTTTTTTCTAACTCCTGTGGAGGAACTGTAAGTTTTTATTTAATTGTATATTTCCCGCCTGCCTGTTCTTACCTTGTAATCTGTACCACCTAATGGTAATGGCTACAGTACTGTACTACTCCATATTTTTATCCATTGTATAGATGTTTTTCCTCTCTGTTCACCATGTGTTGTAGCCCAGGTCGTGCCTGAAAATGATCCTCCAGATCAGTGCACTTACCCGGTTATCAAAGACTTAAATAGATAAATAAATAAATAAATAAATACTGGACATGTGAACTTTGCCAACTCACTAAAATGGAGCAAAAAGTATCGACTATGGCAAATGCTTATGTAATGGAACCTGTGTTGCTGGGTTTCCAAAAAGATAGGCATGAGAAAACAAAGGTACTCAGCACGGCATCACACTCAGGAGCAGTGGTTTTAAACACAAACTGTGAACCACCAAAGAAAAAAGATGCTAAAACAAACAGCCAAAAAATTAGAAAAAAGGTAAGTAGTCGATGCCTTTTTAAAAAAGTGAATGTTTGTATTTCTAATTGGTGCTTCAAAAATTTTGGTCACTGCAACTTTAAGAAACCAGTGCTTTAAGAGGCATGGGGTCATAATGTTGCAACACATTTTGGCACAACAATATACTGCACTGCCAATACAACACAATATATTGCCAGAGGCATAAGTCTTTGTTTTGTCAGGGGATCTGCCTCCCACATCCCCTGTTATGGGGGGCTGCACCTCCCCAAAACCCCCAACTAAAAAAACTATCTCGGAGGGGTTAACAATTAAAATCACACAAAGTGCAAAAAAGGAAAAAAATCCATTCGTCTGGGACTGGAAATCGAAACCCAGTCCCAGACACACTGCCTGCCTCCCTTGCTGCCAGTGGCTCATACCATCGAGCCACAGCAGCTGCTCACTGGCTCCCTGTCCCAGCAGAGGTCTTATCCTCTGCCTGGGAGAGTGAGAGGGTGCACTACCATACATACACCCATTCATGGTTTTGCACCCTCTCGCTCTTCCCTACCACGCTGCTCCTGATACACGCTTATGTCATGTGCTATTAAGCGCATGACATATTGACCCGGTAGGACTTTAATATATGCTTAGCTGGGTGATACACACCCCCGAGGAAGATCTGGTAGGTTTGACACACCAGAATGTTGGTTACTGTATTGTTTTACATCACATTCATGTAATAAACTGCCACTGCATCTACTATTTAGCATTTTTGTGATTTTTGGGGCAAGTTGTTAGCGTGTTTTTTCTTTGGTGGTTCACAATTTCATTTACAGAAGCAGGATTGTGAAATAGGGCTAGGTCAGGGACTGTTGTAACCCCAGAGTTCACACACACTACCATCCACCCAAGCGATCGGAGCCCCAAGGTCATAAAAGAGATACAGGGAGCCGTGAGGTGGAGGGCTCAAGGTAAATTAATGACTGAATCAAGGGAGGTGCGGGAAAGTACTAGTGGGACATGTCACTTACAAAGTTGAAAAGGAGCACTTCATCCCACTTGTTTCTGCAGGAAGCACTGGGATTAGGGGCATTGAAGTGTGTGGCAATCGAAGGAAGTGCTGATGTTGTGAATGTTCTGTCTGCCCACAACTTCTGGGCTGGCTGCTGTGACTGTGAAATACCAATGGATCCAATGTCTCTGAGGGGGATGGGCTGGTGCAGATGTAGTAGCAAGGAGCTCCACAGGAGTCATTAGTCTGATGGAGTCAAATCTGTTCTGAGTAGCGAGGGCTGCCAAGATGGAGAGACTGCTCAAGAAGATGGAGGAGGAGGGCAAAGCCAAGTTGACAGCTTCTCGAGCAAAAGGCAGGTCTGGCTTCTGCAAGACAAACTTCAGCTTGTATCTTTTCCATCCACTACCCCTGCATTGTTACATCTAATGTGCTTAGCATCCTGTTCTCCAAATGCTGACTTTCATGTGGGCCTGAGTTGTCCAGGGCATTTGAGGAGGATCGCTGATGGTTATAGTCATAAGTAGAGGTTTGGAAGACATAGTCAGGCCATTGTCGATGTAGGAATTCCTCAACAGCCTCAGAAGCTATGAATTAATATTGGTCTCCATTAATCTGAATGTGCAGCTGAAAAGGGTGGCAAAGCACGGTCTTGACTTCCAGGTGCCTGAGCTTCCACTTAACTACAGCACAGGTCCAGTGATGGTGTGACAGATCTGTAGAAAAGTCTTGGAAAAATGAGATGTGGTGACCATCCCAGATAATCAGCCCTCTTTCTCTTGCAAGCCACAGGATATTGCCTTTAACAGAATAGCACAACAACGTTCTTAGGATGGGTTTAGGCTGCTCACCAAGACTTGAGTGTGGATCTAGCTTTTTATGCACCCTTTAGATTTCCAAGGGAGGGAACTTGGGAATGTTAAGGACAGCAGATATCAGGTGTTGCAGGAAGTGGATAAGCTCATTGCCCTCGGCCCTCTCAGGTAAGCCAGCCAGTCTGAGATTATTGCATTTGACTCTGTTTTTAAGATCATCAATGAGCTGGACCACCAGTGCAGTGGTAGCACTACTGCTTGTGACACTGACCACCCAGGTTTAGAACTGAGCCCTGAGCATTGCAGTGCTGGCTAGGGGGAGAAAGGTTGAGTACCTGGAGGTCCACTCTCCTCCTATGGGAGGGGAAGGGAGGGTGGGTAGGTCTCAGTGCTCATCTGGCCTCTGGTGGAAGCCAGAGGAAAGGCAGCCTGAGCCTAGCATTTGAGGTGATGTGGCTGATGTCGGCATGTGTTCCTTGATGTCACAGTGCACATCACATCTCCCAGGGAGAAAAGAGTGGGGCCGCAACAGCCAGGTCGTGTAAAAAAAAAAATTGTCGTCATTTGTGAGCAGGTATTTTATAGATCTGTCCTGTTATAATGAAAGTTCACTTCTTTTCCCTCCAGCAAATCAAGGTGGTGTTAATTGCTCACAACTTAAGCTCCCAGTGTGGCAGGGTCCTTATTAGTCTGAGCTGCTATTAGTTTAATCTAAACAGTTGTCATGTAAAATGCACCGCAGCAATCCTGATACAGTATGTGGACTATGTCCGCTGGAGCCACTATAGTTGAAATCATTGTTCCCTGAGGAGATGCAGGATCCATGCCAGGCAGTCGAGATGTCTGCCATGCAGTCCTTTCACTTTCACTTGATGCACAGAATTGAAAGCAGCTCAAAATAAAAATGCTGTTTACAACTGATTCACTGCATGGAATGATGCAGTTGATTCACTGCATGGACTTGGAAAAAAATATCAGCACACCCACCACAATAAGGTCTAACAAAGTCAGATACAACTCACTGAAAATACTAGAGGTATTTGCTCAGATGGGTGGTAATTCTCCTTGGCCTGGCAGCTACTATTGCTAATAAGCAGCCAACTTGTTGGTGGTCAGTCATTCCCCAATCCGCCATAAATAATCTTGGGTTTCAGTGGTCCACAATAGATATTAAATTCCTGGGGATATAGAGTCATCTGAACTAGTAGGTATTGTATTGAGCAATCTACCCCCTTTACTTAAAAAACTTAGAAGGGAGCATAACAGGTGGAACCCTCTTTGATTAATAGGACCACTGTCCCCAAGCTTTTTCACTGCCTTTCTCACCTAGTGATAGAAATCCCATCAATCTGTTGCTTCCAAAAGGGACAGCTAGGTTAGTCATTTTCTCCAGGAGAGGAAACCCCCTAGATATAGTAAAGTTAAACTCAGTGTTCAGTGGTGCTGAGAAGGGCTGACCACGCTATGGTTTTATATTTACTATGTGACTTTTAGGAGAACTTAGACACTGCAGTGGCTCTCCCATGCCCTGGATTGCCCGGCTCAATGGCTTGACATAGAAAAAGGACTTCTACAGGGCATGAACCCATCAGCCCTCCTCTACTCCCATCTGATCCACAAGTAAAAGGAGTCCTTCCTCTCCCCCTCTTTGAGGTCATGTAAGAAACTTGAACAGTGGGTTCAGTGCTCCCTAATGCCTAAGGAGCTCTTTCCGATATGTCTTAACCCTCAGATCCCCATAGATGGGTGCACAATGCATTTATAATTGTGGAAGATCAGGGTGGGACTCTCTAAAGTAAGGGATCTGTTCTAGCCATCACATATTGACCTAGATGCATTTGAGAATATCAGATGATGATTTGATCTGTCACCCTAGGGCATTTAGAAATATCTCAAGTGCACTGTTCCCTGGATACATTTTGGGAAAAAAAATGCCGTCTCAGATCCCATCCACCTCTCCTTATGTTGTGGGGTCATGGGTTGTGTCTCAAAAAGGGAAAGCAGGTAAAATATGTAAATCTATTATCAATATGATTCCAGACCCCTGTGACTAGGCCAGACTGAAATGGGAGCAGACAGTGGGTCTAAATATTCCAAAGAACCAATGGTTCCAGTTCTGGCATATAAAGCTGATCCTGACACTAGGATCCTTTTCATTCAAAATAAAATTATCCGTTATTGGTACTGCACTGCAACTCAGATAAAGGTGCTATGCCTTATGCACCATGATGCTGGATGGAAATGTCAGCACACAGGTGCAGACCTTATGTACATCCCTTGGTCCTACACCAAATTGAATCCATTTTAGTGCTGAATTCACGGGTGCTGCTCTGTAATCCTGCAGATATGTTTCCCCTTATACTGCCCCATACTGTATATTTCCTGGGATCCCTCCACCTACCTCTTCCATACTAAGGGCGCATCTTCATTGGCTCCTAATCTTTGGAATTGAAGCCAAGCAACTGATACTGCAGTGATGGAGAGCTTAAAACATCCCATCCAATACTCAAGGGCTCTTGGCAGTTCACACTTTGGCCAGCATGACTAAAATGTCTCACTTTGTTTGGAAGACAGTAGATGCCTACCAGGCAGTCTGGTCTCCCTTCGTGGTGTCCCCTTACTCTCTGATGCTCCCCAGTGGCCAATGTCTCTGACAATGTAATTATTCCCTCTCTGTACCATCAGGTCATTATATGTGATACACAATAAGCTTAATTGACAAACTGATCCTGCCATCATTTGGTTGTATATGTCTGCTACTGTACTACGTATGAATATTACCTTCCTGACAATACCAATGTTTTGTGATATTTACTATTATATTATACCTCTGTATTAGGAAGTATTTTAAACCTAATAAAAAGAATTTGCTGCAAAAAATAAATGTATTCTTAATACCAATATATACTATGCTATTATATTAATGCAAAATATCAAATTTGTCTTATAACTAAAGTCCATTTACTGATGATGTACAGTGTGCTTATTTCAGTAAATCTATTGTATACATGCAATATGTAACATGTTTACAGTGCTAATCATTTCAGCAACTTATTTTTAAATATTATTTTTGAGTTTTAGGTAATCTTTATTACAATTACGGAATAATGTTTTACAGTGTGCTTCCATATTATTATTACTAATAGTTGATGTAAGAACAACAGAAATGTATTTGTGATACCAGTAACTTTAAAAATAACTATGTGTTAATGTTGAATAATACAATACTCAGAATTTTATGTATGAAATAAAACACACTTCTTGGACTTTTCTAGAAAAAGTATAGTTAGCAACAGTTAAACCTTAAAAGAAAACATTAGCATTTATTTCTGAGATGTACAGCATCAGGAACGGTCACACATATTGCTAATATAGCATTTCATAAGTTATGTATGGGATATCACCCTTGTATGTATTGAAGAGTGTAGGAAAGTTTGTTTTTCATTTTTAATGTAGGAGGATCCCCTGTTCCTGGATATTTTCCTGAACATCTACCACAAGTGTCTCTAGTATGTGTCAATGTTTTATCTGTTCTATATAATAATATACTGGTATATATGCAAAAATTCTATAAGCATCTTGAAATGTCAGTGCTATATAAATGATCAGCTATCATACTGAGCAAGAGAAACTGTTGTGATAGAGAACAACATAATAATTTAGGGTATGCAGACAGTGTTGTCAGAATGAAGACAGTAATTTTGAAGCACAATGGAAAACACTGCAGTTGCTGCAGGAAATAATGTAATTCCATGGCAATTTATCTCTTCTGGCATGCACTATTTTCTGAAATGTCATTTAATGCAAATTATTACATTGCATCATGCCTGCCTCTGTATTATGTTTGATATTTTTTATATAACTGAAGTTCTTTTTTATCCTTTTATTGTTTTATCCCAACAATGTCATATGCAGGGGATGTGCCATGGACCAGTGTGACTAATGCTATTTATCAGATTGAGTTTGAATTCAACTTCAATGACCATATGTGTGGCAGAGCATAGCATAGCCATGAGTGATTTCACTGAAGGACAATCCAAACAAAAGTTGATAAATGCACAATTCACAGCCAGGCCCATTGCATGTTCAATTTATATAATGGTCTCCTATCAAGATACATTATGAGGTTTTTTTTTCAATGGCTCCTTTCAAATTTTGATAATAATTACTGAACTATTTGTATTTCAGTGTTATCACTCTTCTGAAACATGTGTCTGTGAATGGGGATTGAAAGATGTATTGTGATTGGAGGTCATCCCAAGAGAAAATTGTTTTGATTGGCCCATTTGTTTGGTGGACATGGCTTCACCTGTTAAATGTGTATTTGCAAAATTAGTTGAACAGTGGATGCTGAAGCAGCAGCAGCAGGGGACAACTGGACTGTGGCCTGTCATTGGACATTGCTGGTGCCTGGATATGGAGTGGATCTGTGGCCTACTACATTCACTATTTGTTGGCTTTATTGACCATTCCATAATACTTATTCTTCCCCAGCACTGTATGGGACTTCTCCGAGGATGATGCCTTCATCACTGGAGCAGTTGAAGCCATGCTGTAGTTTGCATTTTCCCAGAAGCAATTGGGTTTATTTTATTTTTATTTTCGGAACTGTTTTATTTAAAATTTGCATCATATCCACCACAGACTTACTTGTTGATGCCATGGATCTATTTAACAGTATTCAGGATTTTGGGGTATATTTTTTGTTTGCTTGTTTGTTTCTTCATAGACTGTATAAGTTCTATATGGATTGGTAACTCTCCCTTAGACCAGTATAAGGCGTGCTTAATGTGCACGGTATTATGTAGGTTTGAAAGAAAGAGACATGAGGTAGTACTACAATTTTCATTGAAATTTACTTTATCTTGTAACGTGAAGTCAGTGAACATCAAAACAGGAATACATGGCATATCCAAATATTGTTTTTAGTATTCAGTTCCAAGGAGATGTGAAAGATTATAGGCAAATATGTATGCATAGTGCTAAAATCTTTTTTACAAAGAATTGAAACAGCATTTATGTAATCACATTTGAAAAACTCAGATGTAAACTGTTCTCAATGGCAAATGATCATTTTCATGTGCATGGCTTGTTCATGTAACTTCTGGACCTGTTTTAAAGTGAAAAAAGTGAATTTATTTTGGCAGATGATTTCATTTTTTACATCTTTCTAAACCAGAACAACTCACTATTCATTCAGAATCTTGCTTGTTTATGGCTCTTATTCTTGTCCTTTTTTGTGCATTTTTACAGTGGCTACCTGTAAGACTTCAAATAATTTTTTGTCTACAGAATTGCATACTTTAGTTATGACATGGTTGTTAGAGGGGTTAAGTCATTCGTGTGTGGGAGGGGAGGTAGTATTAAATTGTTTTCTTTCTTTTTTGATTGGGGAGGTGGGAGAGTGAGCTTTAGTTTTGTTATTAAGCATAGGTCTGATTTGAGAAGTAGAGGCTTACCTTGAATTGTACTTAAAGTTAAGTTATTAGCTTTGAACTGGGGATTGTTCATGCAGGCTCCTAGGTAGTCTTCAAGTGATTTTTAAATGGCTGTCTTGCTTGACAGACTGGTAGTTTTCATCATTCTACTTATTGTTCTAGAGCCTTTCACACAAAGAAGGACACCACACCCAGTATTGCTTTGGTTGCTCAGTCAGCACACTGTTTATTAAATTTTTCATTCAAAATGTTATCCAATAATATTGAGTTCCATTACATACCATATTTAACATATTTCTTTATTTCCATATTCTCTTTATTTTACAATATCACAACTTATATCACATTTTATGAACACCTTTTATATCACATTTTTCTTCACCCCAGGATGTAAACCTGATGGGTCTTTCTTTCTTGTTCATTTTCTCTCTCACCCCCAGCTGTAAACCTGAGGAGGTTATCTCTTAATGTCTGGACCAGGTCCAATTCCTGCCCCCCATTTTCAATTCCTGGATGTCCATACCCTTTTCTCTTTTCCAGGCCAGATCCAATTCCTGCCCCCCCCCCATTTTCTATCCATGGGTGTCCACACCCTTTTCTCTTACACCCTGCCTTGGTGTAACTCTAGACTTTCTCCCCCCTTCCCTCCAAAAAGTATTTTCTTTTCTCTTTTTTCCTTACTGTACCCCATGATTTCCAGGGCAGTGGGTGGGAAAATTAAAATTTGTCTAGCAAAAGTGAGGGAGAGCTCCTCTGCGTGGCCCCATATATCCCTCCTTTTGCCCCCACCCCCTTGCTCTCTTTTTCCTCTCTCTCTTCCTTAGAACTATCCTTTGTGTTCTTTCCCCATAAGACCCACCCCTTCTTGGTGAGGTCATTGCCCCTGGAGCTGAGCCTCCTTTCCTGACTATGCCCTCCCCCTTATGACCCTTCTTCAAAATCCCCACCCTTCTTACCTGTCCCCCTCCCCTTCCCCCTCTTCTTCTGTCCGTCTGTCCTTCCTTCCTCTCCTTCCTTCCTTCCTTCCTTCCTTCCTTCCTTCCTTCCTTCCTTCCTTCCTTCCATTTAGGCTTCCAGGCTTATATCAAAGAGGCTTGTCCTTTCAAAGATAATCCTTCTTGTTCTAGAGCCTTTCACCCAAAGAAGGACACCACACCCACTATTGCTTTGGTTGCTCAGTCTGCACACCGTTTATTAAACTTTTCATTCAAAATTGTATCCAACAATACTGAGTTCCTTTACATACCATATTTAACATATTTCTTTATTTCCATATTCTCTTTATTTTGTAATATCACAACTTATATCACATTTTATAAACACCTTTTATATCACATTTTTCTTCACCCCCTGATATAAACCTGAGGGGGTCTTTCTTTCTTGTTCATTTTTCTCTCTCACCCCAGCTGTAAACCTGAAGGGGTTATCTCTTAATGTCTGAGCCAGGTCCAATTCCTGCCCCCCATTTTCAATTCCTGGGTGTCCACACCCTTTTCTCTTGCCCAGGCCAGGTCCAATTCCTGCCCCCCATTTTCTATTTATGGGTGTCCATACTCTTTTCTCTTGCACCCGCCCTGGTGTAACTCTAGAATTTCTCCCCTCTCCCCTCCAAAAAGTATTTTCTTTTCTCTTTTTTCCACTAGCCAGACTCCAGCTTGCATTGGAAGTCGGGCTTCCACCTTAAACTCTTTCTGTCCTCGCTAAGGCTCCACTGGGCGTCTATGCCCTCTCTGATTTTTGTAATGAAAATAGGGGTTGCCCATCCCTGCTCGAAGGACCCCGTCCACTCTACCCAAAACTGGCTAGTTGTCCTACTAATTCACCATGCCACTATATCCCCCCCATTTATTTGGAAAACCTTCTCCCCTTCTTCTGTTCATCCTCTTTTGTGGCTCTATGTCCCTGTATTTTTCTGCATCCCTCTGTCTCCTTCTTGCCACTCTCTTCTGTTACCTTACTGTGACCTTAAGTCACCAACCCTTCCCTCCCAGATCTTCCTGCCTAAGTGATTATGTGTGTGTGTATATATATATATATATATATATATATATATATATATATATACATGTATATATATAAACCCAGGGCATGTCCCACATAACATTATATATATATATATATATATATATATATATTTATTTATTTATATAAATAATTTTTTGTGTACCCATTTTAGGAGTAAAGCAAGGGTGCCCCATGAGCCCTATATTGTATATTTTCTGTTTAGATCCCTTATTATGCACACTAGCACCTCCCTTGTATGCCTGCTGTGCTGGACCCGTACCTTCCGTTGGACAACAGACCCAGCTGTTCTTACTGTGCCTCTTTTCAGCCTGTCTCTCAGCCCCCTTATCTGTAGGCATGCCCCACAATCCAGACCTTGATCTTGCGGCTGATTCTCTGTAACATATAACCAATATTTGTGAAACACTTTATTATTATTTTTTTAATACTCCCTCCCGTTTCCATTTTCCATTGGCTGGTAAAGAAAAACACTTCCTTATTGATTGCTATTGCTGATGCCCATTTTTAGCATTCTGATGTCCCTATGCCCAATTTCTCCAAGCTGTCCATCTGCACCCCTTGGGCTGTAGCATCAATGGTTACCCTTATCCTCACTGACTGTAATGGACATACTTTTTTTTCCAGGGACCTGCTCCCTTTCTATAGCCCCCTAGTTACTTGATTCATTGTTACCCTTCTCCATTCTGTGAAATGAACAGCAACCCCCCCATGGCATAGTTGCCTGAAATTCCCATCTTGCCTGAACTTGGCAATGAGCCACTCCCCTATGCTGCTTTAGTGGAACGTGGATCCCCTTTTTCTCCCCTGATCCATTTTCTGATGTACCAGAATTTCCTGATCCTTCTTCTTCTGCTCCTGCAGACATCCTCTCACTGCAACCCTGACCCTGGGGCCCCTGTTGCTGGGCCCTATGGCTCCTCTCCACCCCAATATGCCCCCGTACCTGTCCCTGAACCCCAACTTGAAACTACTCACTTTGCATGTTGAGTGGCAAACGAGTGGCAGCACCTCTACCAATTTGCCCCACAACTATTCCCATATAGAACTTCTGCCCCCTGCTCTCCTCTGTCCCTTGTTGCCATTCCCATCATCGTCCTCCTTGGCATTACTCTCTATAATTCTGGCCCCAAAATTGGCCCTAGAAGCTTCCAGTCCTGAAATGAGGAAAACAAAATTCCTGGACTCTGTAGATGCAGTGAGAGGAAGATTATAATTCTGCTCTACACCCTGGGCCCCAGCACCCACAGGCAACTGGGTAATGGTAATCTTCCCCCAGTCATACTCAACATACTTCAGATCAGCAGCTTGAACCACCAGTCAGTTTGGCCTCTTGTTGCTCCAAACCAGCTCACCTCCATCCTCACTAAGAGTGCTGCTGAGTGCTGTTGACCCATCTCTTGCCAGCCTGGTACTCTGCCACCTGCATGTTATCCTGAAGTGGAAGTAAAGCTCTCTCAGCTTCTGTCTGGTGGAAATGATCAGTGTTCATGATCAGGGACAGCCATATGCCCCCTCCAAATTTTAGTTTCATCACCTCCCCTGCATCCACCTAACACTAGGGTTGGTGCTACTGTGCTCCATATAAACAGCCATTGGAATTAAAGATTCTCTAGCCCACTAGCTCCCCAAGATGATTGCCTCCACCTCCCCCTCAAATCAACCACCAAAGACCCAGGGTACTGTATCTTACCAGTCCACTTCCCATATCCCTGTCACCCTTCCAGCCCACATCATCCCAAAGGACCTTCCCAAGTACCTGGCAGCATTAGAAACTAACCTATGAATGGAGGGGATAAGTATCATCCTGTGTCTGGCTGAATTGGTTACTAAAGGACTGCTCCCCAAGCCTCATTGTGACCTGTCAAATTGTAATTGTGTCCACTGCTGGGTTTTCCTGTATCGCCACCTTGTGGCCCAGGTCATGACTGAAAATGGTCCACTGGATTAGTGCACCTACCTGTTTACCCAAAACACACATAAATAAATAAAACCACCACCTCCTAAAGTGAAATGGGTAGTGGCAACTAAAACATATGTCAGAGACCATAAACCCTCTGGGCCGTAATGGAGCTGGACTCATGGCCTCCTTCGTTGGCTTCTACCTCTGGTCTCAGCTGGCACCAGAGGGTCCTAAACTGTTCCTCTTCCAAAATGGTCTCATGTTAGCCAATACCTATGAAGATTACTTGCTCCTTCTAGCTATAAAGTGCCTAATCTGTCTTAGACTCCCAACTGCAACCTTGGCTGGTCACAACTCCCGACTAATAATTCTCCATAAATGAGCCACCTGGATGCCAACCTTCAAGGCTGGGTGTAAATGTTTTACACTGCCCAGTGCAAGGAAAGTGATCTATAACTAGGTGCAAAATTACCCCCAGCATATACTGGCAACCTCCCACACTTCTCAGCCTTGGTCATGTTGGTGTACCTGGCTGAGGGCCTGGCCACCACACTGGTATTGGTACCGGCACTGTGGTTAGCACTGGCAAGCAGGACTGGACTTTTTTTTTTTGCCCCTTGTTAGAGAAGTCCTAGTGCTAAGAAAAACAGTTGGGGTTAAACCAGAATTTGTTAAACCTGAACATCTGAAAGGCACACTTGGGAGATGACCCATTCAATAACCACTCTGCTCCCCCAGCCCCTGCCTAATTTCAGCCCCCTCATGTCCTGATTACCCCTGTGTATTCCTGCCATGCAAGGTATCTGTTATCCTAGTAGATCCTCTAGCTAGCATTCTTGATTGATGACAACTTTTTTTTAATATCCCTATTATACAGTACGTAACCCACTGAGTCGCATTTGCATTTTGCTTATCTTACCATCTTATTTATGTTTTAATTCCTTTTGCCACAAACCTGTCCTTTGCTACTGTTTCCAAGACAATTGTCTCACCCCAAATAAATCTGAGTTTAGGATTTTCCCAAGGTAAACCCCTTGTCCTCCCTCATTGTTACCCATAGGTGCATAGCTCTTTATCATCACTGTTGATTGCATATTAACTGCTACATCCAAACTAACCCCCCTTTTTTTAAGTACCTTGGTGACCACTCTAATTTTTCTATTTCTGAAACAAAATAGAATCTGTTAAGTTCCTAAATGACTAATTTTACTTGTAATTATTACCTTCACTGTCATTTCTGCTGGTATTTATTTATTCATTTATTTCCTTATTTAATGGTCAGAAACTGTATATTTCAGCACCTGGAAGCTGTCATATATTGCAGTTTGTTGGTCAATATCCGATCTAAAGTTGCCACACACCTCCACTCTTATAATTCTTCTTTGTCTGTTCATTTTTATTCTGATACTGTGCTACCCTGCTGTAGAAGATGTAGCTTCTATAACACTGTTTGATTTTTTTTTGTTTTTGTACTACAGCTTCTGATCTAGGCTAGTCATCGAGGGAGACTCTTATCATAATGTCATTAAATAAGAGCAGTCCAAGCCTGTCACCAAACAATTACACAGAGTAAGCCATAGGTTATTAGCCCCCCTTTTCCACCCCCCAAAATGGTGGCCGCCATGTGGCTTGAACAAAATGGTGGCCCCCCCACATGGCCCAAATCAAAATGGCATCTACTATGCGGTCACTCACGCTGCCTTTTGCTAACCTTTTCTAAAATCTTTCCCCTTTTTCCATGTCTTGCTGCACTCAAAAACCGGCTGATGGCTTGCTAAGACAATATGAAATGAAAGAACCCCCCTTCCCCCACGTGGCTCCAGCATAAGCCCTCCTTGGGGCATCCTAACCTGCGATGCTTCCTTTGTCATTCCAGGTGCCCCAAGCATTCAATTGTAGCTTTCATCCCCCCATCATGCAGCAGCTCCTTCCAGGACCTTTTATGTTGTCCAGGGGCCTGCGCTTGTTTGTGCCATTCACAGCCAGTCCTGCCTTCCCCTGACAACCAAAAAGAGCATCTGATGTACCACACAAACCTGGCAGCCAATTACATAGTCACCAGACTCTCTACAAATGGCAGGTCACCACTTGACCGATAAAAAAGTCAGCACACAACCAATACTATCCTTATTTGGGCTGCTGGAAGCGTTTACTGTCTTCCCTTGCAGCCACAATAGATGAGCATCTGCTGCTCCAGAAACAAAACCATTTGGCCCTAAAACCATCACCGCGCATCCTATTCTGTCCTTATTCAGCCACCAGCAGCTTTTACTGCCTTCTCCCCACACAACGAGCTGCTGCCGTTCCACAACAAGCTGGCAGCCACCATGCGGTCACACTTGTACTCCCATTCAGGCCACTGGCCCTGTAATACTGGCCAGCCTCCAGCCTTCCTGCAACAAAAAAATCAGCCAACAACTCATGGTACCATGCATGATGACTCCCATCCCCCATCCCATGCAGTAAATGAGCATCCGATGCGGTCACCTACATTGCCAAAATGGCATCTGCCACACGGCCACCTGCTTCCACTTGGCCTCCGTGTGGCCCTGTGTTTTAAATGACCACCACCAAGCAGTCAATTCTGTTCCTATTCAGGCCTTCAGCCCTGCACACGCCATGCCCATTTCTTCCCCATCCTGTCAGCCTTGCCAATAGACTGTAGGTGTCCCAGAACTGCCATCTTGCTGCTCACTCACCCATTGGGTGCCTCTGCCCTCCCCATCTATTGTTTCCTTCCTCGCGTTTGTTCCTGTCCTTCACTATGCTCCCTTGCACTGTCTTGCATCGTAAACCTTGCTGTCCCCCTGCCTTTTGTAGTAAAACCAGCCGCATGCTTAAAATGAAACAAAAACCCTTTTGCAGGTCCCCTTGCTTCCTCCTGGCCTCCCTTCTTTGGTCTGCTCACCTGCTTCTGCTCTCAGCCCATACTCCACACTCGTCCAATTTACAAATTAAACCCTCTGCAGCCCTGCAGCTTCCTGGGACCCCATTCCCATTCCTGGTGACTCACCAGAAGTCTTCTGCTGCTGCAGCACTGTGATGCCCCCACAGCTGCCTTAAGGAACTTCCCAGACCAAAACCTTGCAGCTGCATATGGAACCTCTTGAACCAAAACCTTGCTCCTACAAGACCTCATCCACCCCTCTGGTGAGTGCAGCACAGTAGCGCTTCAGCTCATGTCTTACTGAACAGCTTATTGTTCAAACTAATGTGTACTACATGTTCCCAAGCCTAGGTATGTATTTCCTATTTCATGAGCCCCTGCACTATGCTAAGGAAGCCAAAGCAAAATTTTCCCCTATGCTTTTGTTCACCTTCTGTAACAATTGCCCATCTTGAAAACCTTACCATTCTAAGACCCAACAATTTGCTGTAACTGTCAGCAGCCTAGTCATGTAATTCTCTCTCTGAGGAGCACAATGCTTAGGAAGATAAATGACCATGCTGACTAATTAAATGCATTTTCTTGTTTCTCTTTAGATTTTTTCTCTAATCTGCCTGCTTTTAGAAAAGAAAAATTCAACTCAGCTAATAAATAAACTTGCCCTTTAAAACTACAACAAACTTCAGAAACTCCTCCTACTGATGTGCTAAACAAAATTAAAATTTGTCTAGCAAAAAGTGAGGTAGAGCTCCTCTGCATGACCCCTTATATCCCCCCTTTTGCCCCCACCCCTTGCTCTCTTTTTCCTCTCTCTCTTCCTTCGAGCTATCCATTGTGTTCTTCCCCATAAGACCCACCCCTTCTTGGTGAGGTCATTGCCTCTGGAGCTGAGCATCCTTTCCTGACTATGCCCTCCCCCTTATGATCCTTCTTCAAAATCCCCACCCCTTTCTCACCTGTTCCCCCTTCCCACCTTCCCCCTCCTTCTCTGTCCTGCCTTCCTTCCTTCTAGGCTTCCAGGCCTATAACAAAGGGGCTTGTCCTTTCAGAGACAATCCTTTTTATATTTGAAATCTGAAGCTGTTCATTGTCGCTCAGCTTCGAGAATTCATTGAGAGATTGAATAAGTTTATAATCCAATACTGCATGATTTCTGTTAAAGCCATAAGAGAATCAGTCAATTTTTTTTGATTAGGTGCTTTTGGGCACTGTGCTTATTTTCTTTCCTGTTTTTAATCTAGCTTGCTGAATCATAGCCTTTACGATAGTTCCCATCTTATTGAGGACCAGTGGCTGGTTTTTGAACCATGTAGTAACAAGCTGTAATATGATTCATTTATGTTTCAGGAAAGGAAGAAGGAGGAGTCATCTGTTTGTAATTTTTGGGGTTGTTGCTCTGTGTAGGCTTTATTGTTGGTAACAATGCACTTCATTGAGTCTGATTGTGTAGCATAGGCTGTTGGTTTCATTTTTTTGTATCTCTTGGATTTTTGTCAGTGCTTTTTTTTGCCATTCCCTTTGACACTCTAAATATTCAAGTAAATTTTCATTGGCCCTCAAGAGTCATCCCACCTTTTGTTCCTCATTTTGCTACAGATACTGACACCAAAATGCATGCTGACAGTGAGCCACACTGAATTTAGTAATGGCATGGCAGCAAAAGGTCTCAATAATTCCTTATAATACAGCATTTCAATGATATCTTCAGTGAGTGCATCGGCTGCATTGCACTTGGACCTCATAGCTATTTTTTTAAATTCTTTTTGTTTAGACTACAGAACTTTCCTGCATTTTTCAAATGCTGGAGATATTGGAAGTGATACTAAGTAGCCAAGACATTATAGTTGCCTCACTTCTCTATACTCTAAAACTGTGATCTTAATGTGAGGGGATCTTAAGGCAATCAGCCTTTTTTCTTTTGATGTATGAAATAGCACATGTATTTGGAGAGCTCTGAAGGAGGGATTTTGCTAAATGGTATTTTGGTTCAAGAAGTGCCTTTCAAGGAATTTGCTTAATAGTGTTTTTGTCCTAAAAGTATATCTTATTTAATTTACTATCATTTTTACATCAGTGTTTGTTTTCCGAGTTGTGTTCTGGTTAGTGTTAACTTGAATGTAGCTGTCAATGCCTCTTTCATTGATTGTGATCAACTGTTGTTTCTCTCAGCTGCACTGCAAAATCCATTTCGGGTTCAGTCACTAGAGACAGCTCCAGTACTAAAAGCGGCTGCAAAACATTCTTCAGCTAGATCATCATGTATTCAGTCTCCATTTCAAAGCTGGAATTCATTGAATTCATTCTTTTTTTTGTTTTGTTTTCATTTAATTTGCTCCAGTTCACTAGAGGACTGTTGCTTCAGTGATTTACAGTTGACTCTGTGTGTTTGAACTGCTCAGCAGTGAAACAGAACATTGCCAGTGTCGATACACTTCAGCAAGCAGCTCAATAGCTCAACTTAGATCCTGTCAGAGAACTTCAGAATTTTTATTCTTTGTCAAGCTTGTAGTGATGATAAATGATGAAGCACCACCTGCAGTAATGCTAAAAACAATTTATCATCACTCCGGCTCCTATTCCCATTGTAAACAATGATTTATTTTATTTTTTTTATCTCTCTCAGTGTAACTTTAGTTCAAGGGTAAAAAAGTTAGTTTGTTTATTTTAAAAAAGTTATACATTAATGATTTTACAGAACTGTAAGTACATAATGTTAAACATGGTACAATGCATGATTAATGATCTGTTACATACTTGTGGTATGCTGACATAAATTGGTCCCCCCAACAGAGACATTTCATCAGTGAGGTCCCCTACAGCAACTACAGCACCATGCCGCTGTTGGAAACCAGCTGGAACCTGGCACTGTCTATGAGAGGTCCTGCACTCCCCACAATCAGCTCTGACTTGGAGTTGATAATCCTAAAGTGGGGTTTGCAGGGGATGCAGCCCCCTCATGTGGGGGGTTCTGAGGGAGAAGCCCACCGAAGAAAACACAGATGGACAGTGAGAACTGGCAGCTGACTGCAGAATGTGGTTGACCTGCTGGTTTCACTGACAGCGTTCGACAAATATTTTGTTGAGCACCCATTGTGGATCCAACATAACTGAAGCACTGATTGAGTTCACAATAGTAATTACTTTTTTTTCTACAGGCCTTAGTCTGAATCAAGAACCCTCAGCTGATGCCCAGGAACAGAGAAGCTGCAAGGTGTTAAAAGCGGTGAGGGCAACCACTAAGATCCTCGAACATGTCAGATTTGGCATGTAGATTTATCAAGAGGCTGTACAAGACAATATGAACAATGTAATAAGTGAGCTGGATTCATTGGATTCTAAATAACACAGATTTGATACAGATTAACAAGCATATAGCTTGCTTGTTGCAATATTTTCCAGGGCATCAGTCTGGGGAATGACATTGAGCAGTGAGATGAAGAAACAGAGATACAGAGTAGCCATCTACCTACATTACACAGTGGTTTATTCCTCATTCTCCTTCTCCTTCTCCTGCAGCTGTAGCTAAAGCAACTGTATAGTCACACTGTATCTCAATTTATGCCAAGTCAGCTTCAACCACAAAGTCCAGACAGTCCCCTGTACTCGCCCCCGAACAAGCAGTCATGGGCTGTAGACAGCTCCTCCCTCCCAACAAACCTGATTTCTTTATGAAATTGTTGAGTATTTTTTTTATCTATTTTGTTAATTAACTTTTCATTTCATGTTTAGTTTTATTTTCTATATGTCATCTATAATTGTGTTTTCTTATTTTGCATATGCAATAATATACATATCTTGTTTTTAGTATTCACTTCATCATAGAACAATTTTGTACATACTGTAGTGACCCAGATATTCAAAAGGGTTGCACATGGTGCAACAGTGTTGCACCATGCGCAACCTCACTGATGCACCCCAGCATGATATTCAAAAGGAAAACTGCGTGCATACGTCGATGCTGCCGGGCGCATCAGTAATATACAGGCACAGGTGTGGGGGCGTGCCCATGCATACCCTGCACAGCCCGATATTCAGCCCAGGATGTGCAGAGCCATGCATGCTCAACCCCTACCTGCGCCAGCACAAGGTTGATCCAAAAAAAAAAGGAACAACAGATGGTCACCCACAGGTGAGCTGCCACATTGCAGGGCACAACATGGCAGCTGCCACCTGTGGGTGGCCACCCGAGCTCCAGCTGCACCTGGTGGTGCCCCCCCATGTCTGATCATGGGCATTTGTAAAAAAAATGATGAATTCTGTCCAATATCCCTGGTGGTCCAGTGGACCACTATCTGCCCAATTGTGGGCATTAGTAATAAAGAAAACATATGTCCAATATCCCTGGTGGTCCAGTGGACTGCTGTGTGCCCGATCGCGGGCATTAGTAATAAAAGAAAACATATGTCCAATATCCCTGGTGGTCTAGTGGTACCCACCTCCCCACCACCCCACTGAGCCCCACCACCCTCTCCCAGGTCAGCTGGCGGGCGGCAGCACCCCACCTGCCTGCCACCCTGCTGCCAGCTGGACCCAGCACTGTTGGTGAGACTGCCGCCATTGGCTCACGCTGTGAACCAATGGGCATACCAGCTCTTACCGACCGATGTCAGTCGATTAGATGGCGGGCGACGGGCAGGTGGTACTACCACCACGGCGCCTGACCCGAGAATGGCGAACGAGTGGGGCTCGGTGAATGGAGGAAGGTGAGCCGCCAAACCACCAGGGTATGGTTGCTCTTACTACTAATGCCAGCGATCAACAGATAGGATCCACTGGACCACCAGATATTGGACATATGTTCTTATTACTAATGCCCGATCCTAGATAGCGGTCCACTGGACCACCAGAGATATTGACATATGTTTTCTTTATTACTAATGCCCGTGATCGGGCAGATAGCGGTCCACTGGACCACCAGGGATATTAGACACATGTTTTCTTTATTACTAATGCCCGCGATCGGGCAGAGAGCAGTCAACTGGACCACTATGGATATTGGACATAAGTTTTCTTTATTACTAATGTCTGCAATTGGGCAGATAACGGTCCACTGGACCACCAGGGATATTGGACATATTTTTTCTTTATTATTAATGCCTGCGATCGGGCACACAGCAGTCCACTGAACCACCAGGGATTTTGGACATATGTTTTCTTTATTACTAATGCCCACGATCGGACAGATAGCGGCCCACTGGACCACCAGGGATATTGGACATATGTTTTCTTTATTACTAATGCCTGTGACTAATGCCTGTGATCGGGCAGATAGTGGTCCAGTGGACCACCAGGGATATTGGACATATGTTTGCTTTATTACTAATGCCCACGACCGGGCAGATAGCGGTCCACTGGACCACCAGGGATTTATGCTTTTCCTGTTTTTCACTGCAGCCCATGATCAGGCTGTGGAGCACATTGCTGGCTGCAGGAGGTGTTGGTCCCTGATGGCTGCTGCCTGGCATGGTGCCAGGCACAAGTCAATGGGGATCGGCGCACCTGCATGCCAATTGGGCCATGATGACATGCAAATGGTCCCATTTGTGCCTTGCATACATTATGGCTCATTTGCATGTCCAGTTTTGAATATCGCGGTTGCTGTGCATAGCACAATGGAACTTGTGCTAGAGCATCACCATGCTCCACTCTGGCCACTTGCGCTGGTGCAGTGCCACTGCACCATGCACACTGCAGGTGGCCAGGGTGCAATATTCAATGATGCTGTGCAAAGGCACAGCTCCGTTGAATATAGCCCAGTCCACACCCTTGCACAGCCAAGTTGCACTGCACCCAAGCTTGTGCCACAGCCTGGCGCAGTTTGAATATCTGGGCCAATGTATATACTGTAAATAGTGTTTAAGTTCACTTTGCAATTATCTTTTCTTTTGTATATGATAGCAATATACTTTTTTATTTGCATATGAAGTAATATAGTTTTATTTCTTAATTGCATTTATTTTTTTAATTTTTAATGAGTTGTCTATGATGTAGGTAGAATGTTTTATATTTTTCTAATGTATATATACCATTTTATTTAATGAAATATTACATTTAGAAAACTCTTTTTATTCATCTTAGATTAGTGTGCATCTCCTTTCTTGCCATGGTGGCTTTCTGGGGGTGGGATTATATATGGAGAAATTAGTGAATTAAACAGTATTCATTATAGTGGCATGGTAGCACCACTATATTTAGGGTGGAATGGGGCTTTCCAAGTAAAACTCAAAATGTTACACTTTAATATCTTCACAGCCATTGAACAGATTTGCATGAAATTTTGCATGTACAGTCTTGTGTGGAAGATGCCTGGATGTGCAAGTTTCTTTCTGGTAGGATGTGTAGTTTCCAAGATATGTATAGTGAAAAAAGTGAATTTTTCATATTTTTCCCCATTGATTTGAATGGGACTTCTTTGAATTTAGTTACCACCCAGATGGTTTGGAATTCTGATATGAAATATTCAGGGTAGAAAGGGGCTAACCCACAGATGTGCCTTTTGCTTGCTCGGTGAAAAAATATATATGGGTTCCAATGTGACTTAATTTTATAATTTTTATAAATTGGTTCTGAGCATGTTCAGTAAGCACCTCAGGACAGCTGTATGAAATGAAAAAAAAATTATTTTTCCATATTGATGTCATCCTTTTTTTTCTGAGTGGAAAATCCTTTTTCATTTGGCCGCCATCTTGTTTTCTATTTTTCCCTAAAACTTCAAATTTGGAACCCCCCCAAAATGAGATTCTGTGGAACAACTAACACATGTGCCTTGCTTATTGGGATACCCTTAGCTGGATTCTACACTTAACTACTGAAGAAATGCACTTTATTTTTTTTTTAAGTTTAAAAATCTTTTTTCATACTGTGAGTGACAAAAAAGATCCCATTTTGTGAGGATAAAATCCTTTCTTTGGTGTCTAGTGGTACTCCCCACCCTTCCATGACTGCCTCCATTATTATTTCAATTTTCCCTGGTGTCTAGTGGCACCCCCACACTCTGATCACTGTACCCATTGTAATTCTAATTGCCCCTGGTGTCTAATGGTACCCACACACTCCAACTGCCATCCCTATTATTACTGTGATGTTTCTTGTTGTCTAGTGGCATCCCCACCCTCTGATTGCTATCTCCATTCTATATAATTTTACCTGGTATCTAGTGGTGCCCTTCCTACCCAGTGATCACCCTCCACCCTCCAATTGCTATCCCTGTTGTCATCAGAATTTTCCCTAGATTCCAGTGGCACCCCTACCCTACAATGACTGTTTCCCCCATTATTCTCATTTTCCCTGGTGACTAGTGGCACACCCCAACCCTCTGATTGCCATTCCCATAATTGTTTATGTTATCCCTTGTGTCTAGTGGCACCCAACCCCCTCTGATCACCATCCTCATCATTGTTTCAGTTATTCCTGGTGTCTAGTGGTGCCTCCTACTGTCTTGCCGATGCTGTAATTCTTTTGCCTGTCCCTGTTATCCAGTGGCACCCCTCCACCCTCTGATCATCATTCCTGCAATTATGTAGCTTATTCCTAGTGTCTAGTGGCAAACTCCACACTTCGATCTCCATTCCTATTGATGTCTTCTGGTTCCTGGTGTCTAGTGCCCCCCATCCTCCAATTCCAGGCTCAGCTAAAAGAAAGAAAACTGTCCCTCGATGTCTTCTTTTTAACCTGTAAAAAAGAAAATGGTCCCTCACTGATCCAAACCCTTACAACATCACCTCCCACTGACAACTCTGCACCCTTCACACACCTGCACTCACCTGAATAGGTCTCAAGGTGAAGATCCACTCTTCAATGGAAGACACATCTTGCTGCTGGAACCATCAACTGCTACAATGAGGCTCACTAGGATGAAACCCAGTTCTGCATGGAAGATCCACTACTGATTTATCAAGACTCCAGATACCCAAAACCTTAATATTTTTTTCCTTTTGATGCTTTTCGGGTGGGGGGTTGGGAGTTAGGGATGGAAACCCTAACACCACAATTCCCTACTTTTGAGGGCAGACTAGATAAGTGAAGTGGTAGTTTTCTGCTGACAGATCTTTATGTTTCTATGTTTAAGGTACCATAACTGGAGCATTAACTAAGTTTATTGCAAAGAATATCATATACTGTATATATATATATATATATATATATATATATAAATATGTATGTGTGTGTATATATATATATATATATATATATATATATGGGATACATGATGGGCAGGAGGGTGATATGGGAAATATCACCACGAGTGGCTAGTGACCTCAGAATACTCATGAGTGGTGGAGCGTAGCGGAGCCACAAGTGAAAGTATCCTGAGGTCACTAGCCATGAGTGGTGATATTTCCTATATCACCATCCTGCCCATCATGTGTCCGATTTATGCAATAGGGCAGGTGTGTGTCGTTCCCTAAAATTATAGTGTCTGTTCTTTATTTTGATTTGTTTCTTCTGGTGTTTGTTTTTTGTGTTCATGTTTGTCCTCAGTGGCTCATAAAGTGTTTGTACTATTGGTTAGTTTCATCAGTGGAAGTGCAGTAGTAGTTTGTTATTGGTTCATGTAGTGCTCAATGTGGGTATGATTGGATATTTAATTAGGTTATCTAATAGGTAGATGTGTCATGAGGAAAGTGGAACAAGTGTCCTGATTCGATATGTTTAGTTTGTGGGCGAAGTTAAGTTGGGAACTCTTGTGTAGCAGTTTCATGTTCTTTGTGGTGGTATTTCAGCATTATTTGTATTTATTTTGTAATCATGTATCATGAGTGTCAGCGTCTTTGGTTTCTCATGGGCAGCTCGACCGTCTTTAGTAGCAGCCGCGATTTCAGGTGTGTTCAGTAACTGTTGTTTCGATAGGGCAAAGTAGTTCTGACACTGTTTTGAGTGGTTGAGGGTTTCATTTCAGGGGTTTAACTGTGTGATGTAATGAGTGTTGATAAATGCGGTCATTACATATGCAAAGTATATATAAATGTAAGAGTATGGCCATGTGCATACTTCACGATATATGTATACAATGGAAGTGAGTATACATGTTTTTATTAAACTCATTTATCACTCACCCCATTGTATAAATATATATATATATATATATATATATATATATATATATATATTGTGGTAGCACAGTAGTGCTACCATAGTTAGGGTTGACGAGCCCATTTAAGGTTAAAGGGTCAAACTTTGCACCTTAATAAATTTGGCACTGTTTAACAGATTTGCCTGAAACTTGGAACACATGATCAAGAGCCATACACCTTGCGATGTGCCAAGTTTCATACCAGTTGCATATATGGCTGTGGAGTTATTAAGCGTGATCTGCGTGCATGTTTACGCTATTTGGTGAATTTTTTGCCATTGCCTACAGGTCACATGTTTTGCACCAGTGGTCCAAAATCTTCAGGGAACATGCGGCCAGGGTGCCCGATGTGCCTTTCAAAGATTTCATGAAAAAATATTATACAGTTCAAAAGTTATTAAAAAAACAAGTTCCCGTTATAAGTCAATGGGAAAAGTTAAAAAGTTTGAAAGTGTTGCAAATGCAGTTTTTAATTTTGCAAATGGCCCTTTTACTTTTGCAAATCTGCCATTTTGTTTTCAGATGGTGATCAGAAAAATGTTTACCATTTATATTTGGGACCCTCTAGCAACCTAATTATTTTTGTATTCACCTAGTCGGACCCTGAGGATGCTATGCATGTCTTTATTTTGGGGTTAAACACCCCAGAAATATGTTTTTCAAATTTCTGGAAAAAGTACTTTCACAAAGTTCTTTCACACTTGCGACACTGTAGAATGAATTTGCGAAAGCTTTCACAAAGTTCGACAGTACTTTTCCAGGCTATGGCAAAATGACAGCAATTCTTTGCCACCATGCTGCAAAAGAACGGTTTGGTCTTTTGGGCGGAAATTTAGAGGGAACACAGCCAACATCTCTCAGATGTGCTTTTCACTGTTTTGGTGAAAAAATATTACAGGGCAGCAAAGTTACGGTACTCCAGAGTTGCCACTTTTTCCCATAGGATAACATTACGGCGCCCGCCGCATTACAGGAATCTTTTGCCTATTCTGATGCAAAATAACGGTTTGGTCTTTTGGGCTGAAATTTGGAGGGAATAAAGCCAACATCCCACTGATGTGCCTTTTGGTGGTTTGGTGAAAAAATATTACAGGGCGGCACAATGACAGCACTCCAATTTTCCCATTGGATAACATTACGGCATCTGTCGCGCCTTTCGGGGCCCGTATCTCGGAAACAGTGCGAGATACGGACTTTTCGTCACAAAAATGCTTATCCCCCCCCAACCATGGGCTAAGTACAAAACTAGCCAAGAAAGTTATAATTCATATGAAATTTACATTTCTTTCTATGTCATACGGTTCCTGAGATATAAGCAATTTAATATTCCAAGTCCTCATTTTCTGCTCCAAGGCACATTGTTATGTATACGTTCTTTGTTTTCACTTTGTTTTCCAATGCAGTTTTTGGGGAAAAGAAGGGTGTACCCTTTCGTTACTGTGCCAGTTAGCCTTTCCAGTTGCGTTTCTGTTACCGTTTGCGGCATCGTTACTGTCTACACCACCGTGTGCTTTAGAGTTTGCGTTTTCCCTTATGCTTGCATTTCTGTGTCGTTTGGCATTATTGTTGCTGTTACCATTACCTGTTTCATTTGCAATTGTGGTACTGTGCACGTGCATTACGGTTTGCGTTTCCGTACGCACTTGCATTTCTGTTTTGTTTCTGCTTCCTTTGGCTTTATTTTTGCTGTTACTGTTACCATTTGCATTTACAATTTGCGGTACCGTGACTGTGCACGTAATGTTTTGCATTTCTGTACTTGCTTGCATTTGCATGTCTCTTTCCTTTGGCATTACTGTTGCTGTTACCGTTACCATTTGCGCTAACAATTGCAGTACTATGCCTGTGCGCGTTTCGGTTTGCATTTCCATACGTGCTTCTGTACCCATTTCCATTTCTCTTTCCTTTGGTGTTATTCTTCATGTTAACTTTGCCATTTTCATTTACAATTTCAGTATCATGCCTGTGCATTTTATGGTTTGCGTTTACGTGGGTGCTTGCATTCGCATTTCCGTTTCTGTTCCCTTTCACATTCTTTTGGCTGTGACACTTAACATTTCCATTTGAAATACCACTGCCATCACTGTTCACATTACCACTTTCATTTTTGTTTGCGCTTCAATGTCCATTTGCGTCACTGTTCACTTCGGTGTCACTTTGCGCTTGCGTTTCCATTAACGTTTTATTTACCATTTACGTTTGTGTTACCATGTGCGCCACTGTTCATGCTTCTGTTTGCATTGCTCTTCTTGTTCCTATGTCACAAGACATCACGAGGCGGGAGCGCAGGGCCCACTGCCATATTACATTCACTATTTCTTATCATCATTCTCAAAAAGAAGGGAAATTAGAGGCACAAAAATCCATTTAATGCATTAGTTGGGGTTGTTCCACAGTGACAAAAGTCAGGAAATTTGGTGTTAGGGATGAAATCCCCCCTTGGCTCCCCCAGCCTACCCCCCCAACTGGCATCGGGGAGCACGTTGGGGTCGTTGGTCCTGTAGAACAATCCTAACTAATGCATTAAACAGAGTTTTTTGGCTCTAATATATATATATATATATATATATATATATATGTATGTGTGTATATATAAAGGATATGCAGTGGTTCAGTGTGTGATAATGTATTTATCTTGTACAGTTTCCAGTGACCTCAAGTAACCTCACGAGTGCCAAAGGCATGAGTGAGAGTTACGAGAGGTCACTGGAAACTGTACAAGATAAATGCATTATCACACACTGGACCACTGCATATTCCATTTATGCAACAGGTTTAGATGTTGTGTGAACATTTTGATTTTGATAGGTGTAAATAATTTGTCAAAAAAAGGGAAAATAAAATTGAATTTTATGCTGTTTTCTGCTAATTATAAAAAAATGGTATCTATAAATGAAACACCACTCATTTTGCAGATATTTTTGAGCTGAACATTTTTTGTGCTCACAGTACCATGCTAGCATTTTTTGTTTTAATGTTATTCATATTTGTTTGTCAAAAAAGTGAACAAAAAACTACATTTTCATCTGTTTTCTTGCTAATCATATACAATATACAGGGTTATATAAATGAAACATTATTCATTTTGTAGATAATTTTGTGCTGAACAATTTTCCTGCTCACAGTACAATGTTATCTTTTTTCGTTTTTAAGTTATTCACATTTAAATATGGTTAGTACTGCTTCTGAGGCTGAACATTCTAAATGAATTCTGAAGAGTACTGTGTAGATAAATGAGCTACTGATGTAGTTGCTGTGTGGATAAATGGGTGATGATGTAGTTACTATGTGGATAAATAAATTTATCCACATAGTATCACAGATAAATGGATTTAGTGCAGATTTATTCAGACACCTGTTGCATAAATATATATATATATATATCTATATCTATATCTATATCTATAACTATATCTATATCTGTATCTGTATCTATATATATATTATGGTAGCACGTTAGTGCTACCATAGTTAGGGTTGAGGAGCCATTTACATGTTAAACCTAAAATTTAGCACTGTAATAACTTTGCAACTGCTCAACAGTTGTGCTTCAAATTTGGAATACATGATCAAGAGCCATACATCTTGGGATCTGCCAAGTTTTGTACTGTTTGGATATATGGCTGCGGAGTTATTAAGCATGATCTGCACTCGCATTTACCCTTTTTTGCAATTCTTTGGTCATCTCTACAGGTCGCACGGTTTGTGCGACCGGTCTGAAATCTTCAGAGAATATGTGGCCAGGGTCCCCGATGTGCCTTTTGAAGATTGTGTTAAAAAATATTAAACAGTTCAAAAGTTATTCAAAAAACAATTTCCCATTATAAGTCAATGGGAAAAGTTAACAAAACGTTCGACAGTGTCACAAATGCAGTTTTTACTTACGCAAATGGCCCTTTTTCTGTCACAAATCTGCCATTTTGTTTTCAGCTAGTGATCAGAAAAATGCTTGGCATTTAAATTTGGGACCCTCTAGCAACCTTATTATTTTTGTATTCGCCTAGTTGGACTCTGAGGATGCTAGGCATGTCTCTATTTTGGGGTAAAATACCCCAGAAATATGTTTTTCAAATTTCTGGAAAAAGTACTTTTGCAAAGTAGTGTAGAATGTGTGACACTGTCGAATGAATTTGTGAAAGCTTTCGCAAAGTTTGACAGTACTATTCCAGACTGTGTGAAAATGACAGCAATTCTTTGTCACCCTACTGCAAAAGAATGGTTTAGTATTTTGGGCTGAAATGTGTGGAGGAAATGCAGCCAACATGTCACAGAGGTGCCTTGCAGTGTTTTGGTGAAAAAGTATAACATGGTGGCAAAGTGACAGCACTCCAAAGTTGACGCTTTTTCCCATAGGATAACATTACGGCGTCTGCTGCATTGCAGGAATCCTTTGTCGCCCTGCTGCAGCATAATGGTTTGGTCTTTTGGGATGAAATTTGGAGGGAAGAAAGGCAACCTACCACAGATGTGCCTTTTAGTGGTTTGGTGAAAAAATATTACAGTGAGGGAAAGTTATGGGACTGCGAATTTGTCTTTTTTCCCCATAGGATAACATTATGGTGTGCGTTGCACCTTTTGGGGCCCGTATCTTGGAAATGGTGTGAGATACGGACTTTTTGTCATAAAATTGCTTAGCCCCCCAATGGGGGTTAAGTACAAAACTAGCCAAGAAAGTGATAATTAATATGACCTTTAAATTTTTTTTCTATGTCGTGCGCTTCTTGAAATATAAGCAATTTAGTATTCCAAGTCCTCATTTTCTGTTCTGAGAGCCATTATTATGCATACATTCTTTGCACTCACTGTCTTTCTATATGCAGATTTTGGGGAAAACTATTGTGTGCATTTCTATGACTGTTACACCTTAGCGCTTCTGCTTGTGGTTCTGTACCTAATTCAGTTACTTTTCGTATCTATGCCACCTTGTGCGTTACCGTGTGCATTTTCGGTTGCCCTTGTGTTTCTGTAATTTTAACCATTTGTGTCTATAGTACTGTTTATCTTTGCGATTCACTTTGTGTTAACATGTTCATTAACATTTGCGTTTGCTGGCACTGTGTTAGTATGTGTGAAGACATCACGTGGAGGGACGCTTCCGTTGCTGTATTACATCCAGTATTTTTCAGTACTGTTTATCTTTGTGTTTCACTTTGTGCTACCAAGCGCATTAACATTTGTGTTTTCTGGCACCGTGTTAGTATGTGTGAAGTATCATGTGAAGGGAGCACGGGGGCCCTTTGGGCCCCGGTCTCCTGTTGCTGTATTACATTCGGTGTTTTTCAGTACTGTTTATCTTTGTGTTTCACTTTGTGTTACCATGTGCATTACCATTTGTGTTTGTAGGCTCTGTATGAAGACATCACATGGTGTGAGCATGTTTATGGGCACTGTGTTAGTGTGTGAAAAGACATCACATGGCAGAAGCATGGGGCCCGTGTTACTGCTGCTGTATTACATTCAATATTTGTCAGAGTAATTTTTAAACAGAAGGGAAATTAGAGAGAAACACTTTGTTTACTGTTTCAGTTAGTGTTGTTTTTCAGTGACAGAAGTGAGGAAATTCTGTGTTAGAGCTCAAAAGCATAAATGTGCATTCACCCCTCACCCCTCTGAGCACCAGTGGCAGACAGAGAGACACACACATGCATGGAAGTAGGGGGGAGAAGCAAGGCAACAGGCCTAATCACAGACAATCAGCAGGAGGTGTGAGGAATAATATACAACTAGCGTACATACTGCATACTGAGTGGAGAGACATAGTAAAAATGCACCTATGGAAATGAATAGTGTAGCTTTGTTATTGCAGCTGTAGAGAACTTAGCACACTTAGGAGTTGTATAGTCTAATGGGTAGGGGACTACACTTACAGACCAGTTGCTGCATGTTAAGTGAAGAGGCACAGGCAAAGAAGGGTGATGCAGATCACTTGTAGACTTCCATGATTACAGGTACAGTGTAGTTAGCACAATTATCACTTACATTGCCTTGGCCAGGTAATGCTTTCCAAACTGTGACAGCAAGTACTGGATCCTTAGTAAAGACCCATAGCATAGCTGAGGGTATGAACATGTATGGTAGTTGTCAGTGATTGCAGGGACACTCAAGTAAGCATAGTTAGTGTTTGTGGGGGTGGATCAGAGAGGTAATGCTCCCCCCCAAAAATTTGTATTGCATCATGAGTACTGATGCAGAGAAAGACTGAGGCAATGGACAACAATGGTATGCCGCTGTATTTGTTGAATGACACAAGTTTACACAGCTAGGATTTGTATGGGCTCACCCAGGGGATTTTTCATGCATACTAGTTACTGATTGTGACTGTACAACCACAGCTTCATGGACTTAGTTAGCAATTTTGCATATTTCTCTACAACAGCTACTGCAGTCTGACTGTAGACTCAGATGAAAAGTAAGGGTGGTTCATACTAGTTAATTTAGCTTGGAATTACAGGAGCTCTGTCAGGCAATGTCTGAACTCATAGCACAGATACTGCATACTGAGTGGAGAGTACAGAACAAAATAGCCTATGGAGATGAACAGCGTCATGGGGTTACTGCACTTGCAGATCACTTGCTTTATCCTGAGTGAACAGTCAGAGGAAAAGATAGGCAATGCACATCAGTTGTACAGCTCCTTGTTTACAGGAGCTGTCCAGTTAGCAGAGTTATCACTTGAATGGATTCAGGCAGGTGATGTGTCTTCAAATGTGACAGCAGGTACGGCATTGTCAGTGTAGATACACAATACAGGTGAGGGTATGGACACCTCAGTGGAGATACACAATGCCTGTGAGGGTATGGAAAACAATGGTAGATATCAGTGATTGCAGGGATAGTGAAGTTAGCTGAGTTAGGATTTGCATACATTTAGGCAGCTAATGCTGCTCCTCCCCCCAAAAATTGTACTGCATCATGAATGGTGATCCACAGGAACAATAAGACACTGGAGATCAATGGCACAGCTCTGTAATTGTAGGTACAGTGAAATTAGCACAGTTAGGAGTTGCATGGGCTCAGCCAGGGAATTGCAGCACACATAGCAGTTACTGCATCCTGAGTGTATAGACACAGTTGGATAGTGTTACATTGTGATGCACCACAACTCGCTATAGCAGGCACTGCCCACTGACTGGAGAGGCACAGGAAAAGTAAGGGCGGTACAGACTTCTTAACACAGTTAGGAATTATGTGAACTGTGTCAGGCAATGTGCCACACCGTAGCCCATGTGGTGGATATTGAGTGGAGAGCCATAGCAAAAAAAAAAGCCCATGGACACGTAGTTGTAGTAGTATTTCTTACAGTTGATTTGCATGCTTACTAGAAACAAGAGTTACATTCTAATGTTATTATGCTATGGTTCAGTAAAGACTCAACACAGGTGGTTACGTTTAAGAAAGATTTATTGCCAATTGGTAAAACTGAAAAAGGGCCAATTAAGATTTTATTTTTTTTTACAAAATCAGTCTCACAATACAATCCTTGCATGTGTGTAATCATTGCTTGGAATATATCTAAATGTGTGTCATTTATAGTAAGTAGATTATATGAATTGGAATAAGTATATACATATCATACTACAGCATAGAAAGAAGGCAGCAGAAGAAGGCAATTTGGTCTATTATGTCTGCTCGAGTTGCAGGGTTCGCATATTGAGCTAATGTCTCTGCTATCTCTGCACTGTTCTCCCATCTTTTCTAGACATGCTTATCTTCCAGCTATGCATATACCTGGCTCTTTTATAGCTGGTCACTGTCTTTAATGCGGTGACCTTTTTTAGTAGTGCAGTGTAAGTATTCACTACTCTTTGTGGGAAGAAGTGCTTTCTGACATTCCTCCTGAACGTCCCACCCTCAAACTGAAGCCTGTGCCCCTTCATGATATGTTTGCTACTCAGCTTGAAGAGAGTTTGGTTAACAATATTATTTATACCTTTTAAGTAGTTGAATGTTCCAATCATGTCTCATCCCTTAGTTCTGTCCTATATTAATGAAGGTATGTCAGAAGCTTCTAAGCAGTGATTACACGCATGAAACAGTGATGTTTTGTTGTTATTGTGTGACTGATAAAGTGTATGTTCCTGGGGTGGGCGAAAAACCAGATGCTAAGTATTCAAGTAATAGAATATAAAAAAAAATATGATTTCAGTGGCATTCGATAACTGGTATGTTCAGTTAAATATTTTAAGATATATCACTGACTAGGTGCATATGGAAAATTCCCACATGACCCCTAAATAGAGGTGATTATAAACATTGTCAGGAACAGGTATGAAGTGCGCTGTGATCAGTAACAGTGTCTGATTTACAATTTTCAGTATTAGTAACATAGGTTACAATTACTTGTATGACAAGTACAAAAAAACTCATATTATTACAGGTACAGTATACATTTCTTTCATTTCTTACATTAGTTACTATATTGGCTCTGAACAAGTAAATAAATAATGTGTGTAGTATGTTGTTTTTATGAAAGATATGGGTCACTGAACTTAACCGCTATAGTATTGTATTGCATGTTAAGGATTAATTGTTACTTGACTCTTATAGTCATACTTTTACTAGAACAATTAACTAGTTAACAACAATGGTGAGATGGAATGAGAATGTAAATATAATTTACATGTCATTACAATGGTATACAAAAGCTATTTGATAATAAGCTGCAATAGTTCAGTATTTACACTTGCTTCATTTCACTTGCTGCATTATGACTAAAGAGTTTTATTTTTACATATGTACAGTTCAGTGTTACAAATACATCAGGCATAGTTCAACACTGTTGCATGGTGAAAGAATGATACTGTTGTCTAGATGTCAACAGCTGATAGACAAAAAAAAACTGGTGATAGAAAACTTGTGACACAGTGTTCTCTTTGGTGAATGAGACATGTTACACAGTTATTTAAAATGATAGGGGACAACTTTTGTGTCTCTGCAGAGGCAAAAAGTAATTAACTGGCAACAACTTCTTGTTATGTATGGATATGTTACAACTACAAGAAAAGATATGTACAGAACAGGAGAGCCAGAAAGGCCTCGTTTTTGACATGTACAATCTTTGATAGACATGTAAGCATGGTTTCTCTAGTGACTGTGAATACTGTTGGTGCCAATTTAAGCCACTACAACAATTTCCATGTTGTCGCTGATCCACACAAGATCTTAGATGTCATAATGCATGAAATGTCCCTGCCAGTATATCATTTTGTTGATATGCTATGGTTTATTGAGAGTCGTAGATTGGAAACAATTGTACTGACCTACGACTGTTTCTGTCACAAAGTAGTCATTCAAAAAATGCCAGATGTTGTCTGCTATTCTTCTAAAATATGAAGGTCATCATAATTCTTCAATATTAGAAGATATGCATTTTTTAAGTTTCGTGGCAGTCTCTGTTTAAAACTGCTTGTAGAGTCGTCACACTACCCATCCACTTCTGTACCTTAGTAAACAGGTGTAATGGCCAGAATGCATGGATTGACCATGGTGATAGACTACACTGTGAGTGTCAAACACTGATTGGTTAAAAACTGTTCTACCAGCTGTGTAATCTGTAATAGGAGTGTCAACTCTGAGCCTGTTGGAGTCAAATCTGTGCAATACAAGCAACAGATATTGAGATGAACTCCTGAGGCATATGGACTGAGTGCATCTGCCTCCACACCTTTCACAGGAGTGACCACATTGAGCACTGGTAAATAGCTGTTGAAATTTGACACTTTTGGCTTGAGGGACAAAAAGAGTAGTCCACAGCATGTCTTCTGTGGTTTCACGCTGTGAATGACCACATGATACACATACATATTTGGTTACATATGACACTGTGAAGTAGTGGCACATTGGAGTGCCATCTTCATCCAAGCAGTTTATGATAGCCATCATAAACTCACTAGTGTCTTGCTGTATGTGAGCAGCAAATGTACTACATCCATCATATGTACCTAACACCTGGCGTAGTGGTGTTAGTGACTGCACATTGTTAGACTGGTCAGAAGTCATGTTGACAATCTGCTTCAATGTGTTTGATAGGGGAGTGTCTTGTGAAGCAGATATTGCCTGCACAAAGTGTGGCATGTGTAGAAAAACTTGCATAGCTGAGTTAGCATAGCAGTTCACTCTTGTGTTGTTGTCAAAGACTGGTACTGCAGCTACACCAACTGATTTCTGACATATTGCTGGCTCTGAATGTTTAGTTGATATTGTGACCTTTGTTGAACTCTTTAGAGTTGAATCACTTGTGGAAGCTCGTGCCTGTTTGCTGACACCTGTAGATATGACTGTATGATGTGAGACAGCCAGATATGTAGGCAGTGGTATTGAAGACATTTGTGGCTGATGGACAGTACATAACCTGTTGTACTCAACAATACATTGCTTGTCAGCTCGTATCTTCTGAGGTGCAAGAGTTATAATGTGCAACCCAGAAAGACACGTGAAAGTGCCACATAGCTCATGCCATCCTTGAAAATGTCTGTACCTATGTCCACCATTGCTGAATCCAAACTCAAGCCCTGAGATTTGTGAATAGAAACAGCATATACAACACATAGTGGAAACTGTTTCCTGTTTACATAGATATCCTTAAATACCTGAAATTTCACACAGGTACATTCTATGTGTACAGGCTGTTCAATGTTGTCAAAGTGAACTACAAGTGTCTCGATATATGTCTTCTGGACATTGTAGACAAAGTCAGTGATATTTTCCAAGGCACCATTTACCATGCCTCGTTCAACATCGAGATTACACCGTAGCATGATACGTGCATTCCTATAAAGTGTAAGAACAGCTTCTAGGCCAGCTGTGCGTGAAACATCTGACTTCAGTTCCCTGAGTCATTCAGTCATATTTGCTTCTAGGCTGTGACTGAGAATTACACCAACTTTATCAACAGCATGCTTAGTTAGAATTTCTTGGTTTTCTCTCTGCAGCATAATATTGTTGAACTCAGTGCATTTCTTTAGTCATGGCATAAGACACACTATGTGTGTCTCTGTAGAGTACACATCACTGACAACATTACATGCTGTTTCTATGGATGCAGTATCTACTCTGATTCTCCAATCATTTAACATAGCAACATGTTCTGGTGACAGAGAACCTGTACAAGCTTCATCTAAAAGTGATTTGTAAGCCAGATCACCACTTTGGCGCATGTTCTCATACAACTCAACATAGGCAAATAACTCCCAAATGTTATAACCTGCAATGCAGCCGAGAATGTTCTTAGCTTGCTTGGCAGTCAGAGTTGCAAACACATGCTCTGCATTAATTGGTGCAAGCTGTAAAAGGTCGCCAAATACAACAATACTTTTGCCACCAAATGGTACTCCATCATCAGTACCTAAGATCTCCTGTAGACGTAGATGTGTACAGGCAAGCATTACAATGGAGACCATGCTGATTTCATCAATGATGAGTAACTTCATCTTTGTGAACATGGAACAGAGCTGAGATACAGCCTCAAATGACAGTTTACGATACTCTTATCTATTTTGCCATGTTCTACTGGCAACATAAAGAGACGGTGTAATGTAACTCCACCAATGTTGTATGCAGCTAGTCCTGTGGGAGCAGTAACAACAACAGACATTGATGACCCTGTCAGGCTCCGTATTTCAGCAGTTATGGCTTCAATAAGGAAACGCTTTCCTGTGCCAGCTGAACCGCTAACAAAGATCAGTAGTGGTTTATAGTCAAGACAGTCAAATTTTTTTGTTTCATGTATAGGCATATGTTGAACAGCCGCCAATGACTTGAGAGTGAACTACATGCTGCTGCTGATTAAATCTGTCTCTAAAGTCAACTGGGTTGACAGTGGAGTGTGTTCCATGTTCCATGGCTGTCTCAATTTCTGAGATTAACACTTCTGGGGAATTTAAAGGCAGAGGTTCACCTAGAATAGCTTGTCCTTCTGTATCAAGATTGTCTTGTGAGCTAACAGGAGTGTCTTCCTGAAGCTGCTGCTCTGCCTTTTGAAGCTGTTCTTTCTCAGCCTCAAGTAGCTGTATGCATGTCTCTGAGTATTCAGTTTTAAAAGTCTTGTAACTGAGATTGAATTCTTCCTCGAATATATCACAGTCACCTTTTAATTCAGACTCATTCCTTCAGGGTCTAAATAGGAATAGGAGAGCAAAGTAGTAATGATCTCTGCTCTCCGATGTGCCTAGATGTAATTTACAGTGTTCTATGAGCCATGGCTTGTGTCTCTTTATGAGACAGCCATCCACTCCGTTCACCTTGTAAATGTGGCGTATTGAGTCAGCTGATATATCTGCCTTGTAGTCATACCACTTAGCCACCTGAAAGTGACACATATCATCCATGTTGTCGTGTCTACGAGGGTAATATATGTCTTTCAGGTTATTCTTCAAGATATGTTTTGAAGAAGGCCTATAGGCAGCGAGTTCCTCATTTTCAGCATGGGGAATCAGTACATGTTTGCATGTCTCTTTGTAGTTCACACTGAGAAATCGGACAGCGTCATACTTCCCGTACAGATGTGTACCCATTAAATGGTCACTGGCTTCATAAGCTCCACATTCTCTGTGTGAAAAGGTCTTCAAGCCCAATGACCACAGCTGAGATGTCAGACTCCTGCTTGAACTGGCAATATCTTCCTAAAGATCTTGCAAGCTAGTCTGCTCATATTTGGTTATGTACAAAGTCATGTACCACACCAGGGCCAATGAGTTAGCCACAAACTGAACATCTATGTTAGCTTGCCACATTAGGAGAAGAATTGGGTTGTAGTCATTGATGTACACCTCTTTCTCATCTCTGGTTAACTCGTATACCCTCTTGGTTGATTTTGCCTTCAAGTGGTGTCGCATTGCTGAAAAAAGTTAATTCATGGAACCATCCTGATAAACTCGTCTAGGAAATCCAAAGCTACATCGTGTGTACCAATTAGATTTGTTCTTTACTACTCGGCAGTATTTTGCACAAATATGTCGCTGGAACTTTTGTACCAACTTCTATAGTGTAGGACTGTCATACTTGTCTGGAATGTGGCAAGTGATATATTTCTTGATGAATGCTAGCACTTGTGCTGCTTCATGTTCACCTATGCGTGGTGCATCCTTGATCCACAATAACATATAGATATGAGGGACACCCTTTGATTAATATTCCATCCTCCAAAAGTAATGCTCCACAATACCAAGAGGTGGATTGTCCTTTGACAATAGGAAAGTCAGAATGTCATGGAACCGCTTGTGAATATGTCTTGTGACAGACACAGGATCAAGTGAACACATTTCTCCAACAGTCATTGATGAAATGCCATCAACATCAGAATTTGCCCACTTTAACAGGTTCAATGAGTTCGTCCCAGGCATATTCAGCACAACCATTGTGACAAACCATGTGGCTGCACCATACTCTCACAGCATTGTCATCACTTCGGAGTGTCTGCGATACCAATATTCTTTGGTGCCAAGAAGACTTCAATGTGTGGAAGACAGATTCACTTGCACATTTTCATCTTTCTGCTTTAATTTCTCTAGAAATTGAGCAGCTGTTATTCCATCTAGTGGAGTTGTGAGATGAATAGTATGTGCAATAGATGCAGACAGAATGCTAAGTTCACTCTCCCAGAGGAGATGAAGCAGATACTGTAAGTTATGTCTGAATTTGCCATCTTTACTGAGCACATGGCTAGTGTGGTACTCAGCACCCTGTACACGCACTTCCCTTTCATCTAGCCGTCCACCTGACCCTTTGGGGAATAAGTCTGGGAAACAGCGTGCTTCTAGTGTTGCCTCCCAAATACTGACAGGATCACCTTCCACCTGTTTCATTTGATAGAGATCAATATTGTCTCCTACTGGATTTCTGCCATGTAGTGGGTGAATTGTGTACTGTTCATAAACATTGTCACGTGTCCGTCCACTGATCTTCTCAATCATTGGCTTAGTTGTTTCTAAGAGATCATGTTGAACAGAGAGACTAGTCATGTGATCTATGTCAAGGTCTGCATAGAAGAGAGTGTTACTCTTTAAATAAGTAAGAGCACGCTTTACCTTCTGTACGTTGACAACATCTTGCCGGATGACCTTGGACTTAGTTGGAACACCATTTACAAGAATCACCAAACTATTTTCCATAGAGATTGCCTCCACATTTTCCTGTAGAGGAAGTGGGAGATACATAACGGAACCCTTTAGAGATCTAATGAGTTTTTTCTGTGGAATGTTCCGTGTCTTTGTGTTCAGAAGTAGAATGGCATGAAATGGTTTCATTGTCTGAATTAGAATGTGTTCAAGCATTCAATGTCACAGTCTCACCTGGTGTAACATGTGCCTCCATATTATTCAACAGTGACCTTGGTGGCAGAATGTTAGACTTTAGTTTGGAGAAACAGTGTTTGCACAGTAGAATGGTGTTCTGTAACTGAAAGTCAGATTTCATTAGCAAAAATGCTGAGAGACAGAACCACATGTCAGTGTATGGTGACAAGGTTTCCAGGTTCACTGTGATTGTTTATTTACTGTAGCACAGACGGTCACATGACACACATACAGAGTCAAACTTCTGAGCCTTTATCAGCTCAAATTTAGCAATTTCTTTGCCGTATGGTTTCAGTATGTCAGTTTCTAACACAGAAACAGATGTTTCAGCAGAACTTGCTGACTGATAAATAGTTGTGCCTTGTACAGAAGATACACATTGCAGCTGTTTGAGAAATGTGATGGCACCCTGCATGTCACCAGACTGCAATAAGTCATTTAAACAAGTGTACTGACTGACAACTCGTCAGACTTCATATACCCTGTGTGCAAAGTTTTGCATGCCTGTTTGATACACTTCCAGCATCTGCATGTTGAGAAAGACACTGTCACAAACACCGCTATTGAGGCATGCTAGTGAGTGACCTATAAGTCCAGTATGTGGATGGATTTCACAAAGGTCAATCTTGTTAAACAGTTTATATCTTTCTTTGCGATCTGTTATCACAAATAGGTTGACAAACTGTTCAACTTTTTCAAATGATGATTGCTTATGGTTGCAGGTTTCATCTCATGGCCATGAGAGACAGTGCTGTTTATGGGACAAAGTGGTTGCATCACAGTCATCATTTGTGTCCATTGCTGTGTCATCACAAACACTGAGCACATTGACCAGCTTACTGGACTCATCAATGGTGAACTTTTTTTCTTTTTTCTGTGAATAATAAGATTCTTCCCAGAAAAATGCCTCTGAGTGTTGTGTGTGCATCCAGTGACCTGTGAATACATCACAGAAATTGTGTACAGTCAAAGCAGGATACTGTTGTAGCCTTTTTTTGATGTTGTACACAACTTTTCTGAATAGGTCAAGCACATGAGACATCTTATGCCATAAACGTTGAAGAACAAATACTGCTCTGCTAACAAATGTGCGTACTTTGAGATGCAATTTCATCAAATTCTGATGACTCTTTGTCTTTTTGCGCTTATGTCTCATCATAGCAGCAATAAGCCTGCAGATCTTAGCTTTACTTGCTAGCGATCGGAAATACTTTTGCTTTCTCAGATGAAAATCACCAGCTGTGAGTTTATGGCACTGTTTAGAAGGTCTGTTGATTGTTGGTGTAGCAATAGCTGTGTTTCGTCTGAGAGATCTACACAACTGTTGCTCAGGTAAACATTTTTTACTTGCTGTTGAGCAAGTATGTGGTTTTGTTGTTGCTGGCTCCAAACTTTGGGCGCCAAAAGAATACCCACTTCTTTGTGTAGCTTAATCAATCCCTCTGCTGCCTGTCTGCCTCTTTGTCCACAGCCCTACTTAATTCTGCTCTCCTCTCTCCTTCCAGCCATGGAACGCCCTCCCAGGCTCCCTCCAGCATAGCCGCGGGTACTCCTAGCCAGCAGGCGGCTGGCACCACCTCAGCCACCGCTCAGATCCAAAGCCCTGGACTCCTCAGCCAGAAAAGGTACGGCAACTGCCACAACCAATTGGAATGCGAGTGCCTTTGCAGGCGGCCCATATTGTCCCTGGAAAGTTTATTTTTACTCCAAAAATTGCCTCAAAATTAGACTGTAATTGCTTAGGATTTTATTGTTAAGACTGTCTACTGCATATTCTCTCTCTTTGTTGAAGTCTAGGCTTCAGGATTAAGTGTTTATAGCTCTTTTGTTGACCCCTTGTACTGACTCCGGACTTTGGGTGCCAGAAGAATACACACTTCTCTGTGTAGCTTAATTGATCCCTCTGCTGCCTGTCTGCCCCTTTGTCCGCAGCCCTACTTAATTTTTTCTCCTCTCCCTTCCAGCTGTGTAATGCCCTCCCAGTGCTCCCTCCAGCATAGCTGGCATTTGGCCAGCGGCAGCTGGCACCACCAGTCGCCGCCGGATCCACAGCCCCGGACCTCGCCAGAAAACTTTCACGGCCACCCTCCCCCACCCCACCCATCTATTAAATATGATTGCTTCCAGCACATTTTCCTAGAGAAGCTCCTCCCTATCTGCGCTCACCAATCACACCACTCTGTGCCCAACCTCAGCATACCACATCCCAGTTTCAATACTATAAGGGTACTGTGTCCATAGCCAAGAGAAATCTCCTCCAGGCTCACCGCCTGCCCCCTTAGCCCTGTCTTTCTGATACTTCCATTGCACTATCAGCCCATTTCTGTGTTCTCTTAGGCAGCCAGAGCATAATACACTATCTCTGAGCCCAAAATGTGTGGTCCCCTATGGCTTTGTATATGGCCTCTCCTACTAGGAATTCAGGCCGGTCTCTATATGTCCAATGGACCGGCACTGTGCTTGGGCTATACTCCTACTCTGTGCCTTATAACTAATGGCTCCTTCTCACCCGCTTGCCCCTGCAAGTCCAGAGATACTAGCCTGCACCCCTATATATGGGTATCCAGCCCAAGTGGCACATACTCGATACTACATTCACAAACTATGATCCCTATCTCACAGTATACCTGTACTCCCAGGTATCACTTACTCATAGTTCTGCTAGCTGCATCTGTAGGAAGGGCTTTCCTCAATGGGAATAATGTACTGCACAACATCAAGTATAAACTGAGGGTCAAGACCAGGTTTCTTAAAATGTCCTCTGCTGCACTCAGAAAAATCCGTTTTCTCCTCCTTCTATGCTCAGGCAATATAAAGCTAAATCCTGGCCCTCCAGCACCAATCACCTCGCCCTCAGACCTACCCTTGTTAAAAGGCTTGAGCTTTGTGCATATTAATGCATGTAGCCTACTAAAAAAATTCACCCTTATCAAAGCTTGGGTATCTCACATTTCTCCTGATATATTAATGATCTCTGAATCATGGCTGAAACCGTCAACTACTGATGCAGAAGTAAACATCCCCAGTTATGCCTTATTCAGGACCGATAGGCACACCAGAGGAGGTGGTGTGGCCATATATATAAAAAATAAACTCTCAGCCTATTGCACTAGTGAGTCTTCTGTTGCTAACGAATATGAATGCCTCACCCTCAAAGTGGAAATTAACCAAACGGGTGCCCTCCAGCTAATAGGATGCTATAGGCCCCCCTCTGCCAGCCTAAAACTTTTATCACACCTTAGCGATACTTTGGAACAAGGATTGTTCGAAATCATCATCCTTGGTGACATCAACCTTGACTGGCTATCCAAAGCAGCTGCTCCATGCGTCACCTTTTGTGATACCCATGGCTTAACCCAACTTATCAATGAGCCAACCCTCCTCAACAACAAAAACCCAGAAAAAATCACCATTCTGGATGTCCTACTAGTATGCAAACCGCACCTCTTCTCTCACGCTGGTACCTTCTTTTCTGACATCAGTGACCATTTTTTTATTGGAGGAATAAGGTCATCTAACAAACCTCACGCTGCATCTAAATTTTCTCTGAAGAGATCAAGGCATAACTTCAACATAGCTGCCTATATTACTGACCCAAATTCTCCCTGCACTGGCAGGAGTTTTATTTAGCTAAATCAATCACTGCCGCCTATGACATCTTTCATGACATTCTATCAGGGACCTTAAACAAATATGCACCATTGACCAAAGTCTGCACAAAGAACAAAAACAACAAATGGTTCTCCCCTGAAGTCAGATCTCTGCTTTTTGAGAGAGATAAGCTTTGGAAAAGGGCTCGTAAACTCAACACACATAATGATTGGAACCTTTTCAGAAAGGCACACAACCAATGCACTAAAGCGATCAAAGAAGCAAAGGCTTCCTTTTACCGTTCAGAACTCGATGATGCCTCATTGAACCCCTGTAAGTTCTGGAGCACTATAAAGGACCTAATGGGACACTCTACAGGCAATTCCCTCCCGAACAAAATAACCCATGGCAATACCACACTTAACGAAAGGAGTGAGATCCTAGATTTCTTCAACAACCATTTTGCTACAGCTGGCCTAGTATTCGATAATTCCCCAGCCTGCAAGATACGCTCCACATCAGACTACTCACCCCAATTACCCGCTGTTACATCAGCCCTATTCAAGCTCCAACCCAACTCTCTAAAAGAAGTTGAAGACCTCCTATTACACCTTGATACCAGAAAAAGTGCAGGCACAGACTAACTGGACCTCTACTTCTTCAAAATCACCTACCATATCCTTGCCACCTCATCACCCTCCTGTTCAATCTATCCCTCTCACAGGGTATCCTGATGTCCATCTGGAAAACCACTTATGTCATCCCGCTCCTCAAATCAGGCAATCCAAGCGATCTCAACAATTACAGGCCCATATCTCTCCTACCTGTGCTCCCCAAACATTTGGAGAAAATTGTGAATGGACAGCTAAGGTCCTTCCTTGAGTCATCAAACTTTCTCAACCCTATGCAATCTGGATTCAAAGTGCCACATAGCACTATATCAGCTCTGGCTATAGTCATGGATGACTGGCTGAGAGCCCTTGATGCAAAGAACTTCACATATGCAGTCTTTTTAGACCTAAGCAAAGCCTTTGACACCGTTGACCATACCTTACTTCTCTCTTTTTTCTGCACACCATTGGAGTGGATTCTGCCTCCCTGCCATGGTTCTCTGACTACCTGACAGGACGATTCCAATAAGTCAAAGTGGAAGGTGAGCTGTCCCACCTCAAACCTCTCTTACGTGGAGTACCTCAGGGATCTATCCTTGGCCCACTTCTATTAGCAATCTATATAAATAACAGCGACCATAATATAAAAAATGCCAATATCCACCTATTCGCTGACAACACGGTCCTTTACACCAGTCGGCCCATGCTAGAAGCAGCCTGCAAAGACCTACAAACTGAATTCAACCTCCTTCAGAGCCAGCTAATCAACAAAAAATTACTTCTGAATGCCAAAAAAAAAGCTATGCTCTTCTCGCTGCTTGCCCATGCACCCAATCCAACAGCCTGTGTGTCTTGCCCTAAAATTAGTACACTATTAGGAGAAGAGCTGGAATTCGTAACCAAATTTAAATACCTGGGAGTATGGAGCGATAACAAACTCGCCTTCTCTGAACACATCAAAGACTTACTGAAAACATTACGGCAAAGGCTTGGTCTTTTCTATAGGCTAAAACAATTCCTGACTAAAGATGCCAAAGAAAGACTGGTTCAAACCACCTTCCTTTCCCTGGTGGATTATGTGGAATTTTTGTATAGCCATGGTCCCATCTCCCAACTGGCCAAACTGGACATGCTGTATCATTGTGCAATTAGGTTTATTATGGATCTCCCTAATTCTACCCACCAGTGTGCCCTGTACGTGGCTGTGGGGTGGACCTCTCTTACACTTAGACACCACAAAAATGCTACTTTCTGGATCTACCATGCCCTTATAGGCAAACTACCCCCATATATCTCTGGCTGCCTACCTCTTAGCATTACAGGAAAGTACGTGCTTCAAAGCTACTCCTATATCTCCCTCATAATACCCAGAATTAACTCCCGATTCATATGGCGGCAATTAGCTTCACGTTGCCCACCCTGTGGAACAACCTGCAAAGGACACTTAAATTGAACGTCCTTACCTCTTTTCCTAATTTTAAGGCACTATACTTGCAAGCAGTGACTGCAGTATGCAATTGCTACGTCCATGCCCTTCCAGCCCTGAACTCTTTCCCATCCCACCCCAAGCCTGAATCCTGTCTGTGGCCACTTCCAAGACTCGAGCGCAATTTCACCTTATAACTAGTGTGAGGCAGTTTGACCATCTGATCTGTTAGCGCTGCACTTATTACTCCATCCCCCTTATATCACTCCTTCTACTGTACGCTACCACATCCTTCTTCTATTATACAGTTATGACCCTACCTACCCTCGGGGTCTGTATACCATATATTTTTTTTTTATGTCAACCCTTGTCTGGAGTCAACCGTGCTTGTCATTTGTTTTACTGTCCCTGTTTAATCCTCTATGTGGGCAGCGCCCTATCTGTACAATGTATCATCCTTGTTTTGTGTATGGAATCTATATATGTATATCCTTGAAATACAACAGGTCCTCCTTGTAAATGAGTTATGCTCAATGGTGACCACCTGTATAATTAAAAACTTTGATTGATTGATTGATTGTTGTGGAGTGAGTTACTGTAGAGCTCATTATTCCAGTAGAACTCTGTTTTGTTTTATATCTTGAACTCACATCACTTTTTTTATCATTCTTAAGCAACAGTGAAGTACTATGATACCTGTTTTGTTTTTCTATACATGCACGTCTGTATTTACTAGGCATCTTTCAATCTGTTAGTTCACAGTAGCAGTCACCAATGTTACAGAAGTATCAGACACCTGTATAAAAGACAGAGAAAAAGACAATAATAGTATATGCTTGTGTTGCTCACATCTAACATTGTATTTTGAGACAGATGATTTATGTATAAACTATAAAAAAAATCATAAAATGTTTTAATCAGATTGGTTGCTCAAATTTTGACAGGCTTATTTTCATTCATGTTACACTGTTCTGTATAAAGTTATCACCATGCCACATATATTTTTTCTCGTACTATTTCACTGTTCAGCAATGCAGAATCAGTGTAATTTTGTATAGTGATTTTGATCTAGTGTTGTTAAACTACTGGTCAAACAACTACTTTATTTAAAATCTTCCTGTAAATGAGTAACAGATTAATAAGTCAACTTCAAACACTTAAGTTAGTGCATTTGCAATATTTTCAAGTCACATTCTCAACATTGTCATTTTAGCACACCTTCTTGTGAACCGTACAGCTGTCATTTTTCACAACCTTGCTGAAATGTGTTTTCACACTTACGGGACAGAGTAGAGTGGTCACTGTGCAAAATCAGTGTTTGGAACACATAACCAAAATGGCAGTGTTACTGTTCATGAGCAGAGGTCCTAAAATGCCTGTGTTGAAAATTTGGTGTCAATACTCCATAAAAGGACTGTTTTACGAGCTTGCGTAGGAACTGCACAACGCACACTCGTAAGTTAGCGCATTTGCAATATTTTATGTCACATTCTCAACATTGGCATTTTAGCACAGCTTCTTGTGAACTGTACAGCTGTCATTTTTCACATGCTGCCCAAAATGTGTTTTCACAGTTCCAGCGCAGAGTAGCGTGGCCGCTGTTCGAAATCAATGTTTGGAGCACATTCTGAAAATGACAGTGACACTGTTCATGAGCAGAGGTCCTAAAATGCCTGTGTTTAAAATTTGGTGACAATACTCCATAAAATGACTGTTTTACAAGCATGCGTAGCAACTGTGCAACGCACACTCGTAAGTTAGTGCATTCGCACTATTTTCATGCCAGATTCTCAACACTGGCATTTTACCACACCTTCTTGTGAACCGTTAAGCTGTCATTTTTCACATCCTGCCCAAAATGTGTTTTCACACTTCTGGCACAGAATACCGCTGTTGCTGTGCGAAATCAGTGTTCGGAGACATTATGAAAATTACAGTAACAGTGTTCATGAGCAGAGGTCCTAAAATGACTATGTTGAAAATTTGGTGACAATACTCTGTAAATGACTGTTTTACAAGCATGCGTAGCAACTGTGAAATGCACACTCATAAGTTAGCACATTCACACTATTTTCATGCCAGATTCTCAACACTGGCATTTTACCACACCTTCTTGTGAACTGTAAAGCTGTCATTTTTCATATCCTGCCCGAAATGTGTTTTCACACTTCCAGCGCAGAATAGTGCAGCTACTGTGTGAAATTAGTGTTCGGAGCACATTATGAAAATGACAGTGACACTGTTCATGAACAGACATCCTAAAATGTCTGTGTTGAAAATTTGGTGACAATACTCCGTAAAATGACTGTTTTACAATTGTGCGTAGCGACTGTGCAATGCACACTCATAAGTTAGCGCATTTGCAATATTTTCATGCCAGATTCTCAACATTGGCATTTTACCACATCTTCTTGTGAACTGTACAGTTGTCATTTTTCACATCCTGCATGAAATGTGTTTTCGCACTTCCGATGCAGAATCACGTGGCTGCTGTGCGAAATCAGTGTTCGGAGCACATTACTAAAATGACAGTGAATTGTTTATGAGCAGAGGTCCTAAAATGACTATGTTGAAAATTTGGTGACAATACTCAATAAATTGACTGTTTTATGAGTGTGCGTAGGAACTGTGCAATGTACAGTCATAAGCGCAGTCGCACTATTTTCATGCCAGAGTCTCAACACTGGCATTTTACCACACCTTCTTGTGAACCATACAGCTATCATTTTTCACATCCTGCCTGAAATGGGTTTTCACACTTCCAGCGCAGAATAGCATGGCCGCTGTGCAAAATCAGTGTTTTGAGCACATTACGCAAATGACAGTGCCACTGTTCATGAACAGAGCTCCTAAAATGCCTGTGTTGTAAATTTGGTGACAATACTCTTTAAAATGACTGTTTTATGAGCGTGCATAGCAACTGCGCAATGCACACTCATAAGTTAGTGCATTTGCACTATTTTCATGCCAGATTCTCAACTTTGGCATTTTACCACACCTTCTTGCGAACCATACAGCTGTCATTTTTCACATGCTGCCCGAAATGTGTTTTCGCACTTCCGGCGCAGAATAGTGCAATTGCTGTGGAAAATTAGTGTTCAGAGCCCATTACAAAAATGACAGTGATACTGTTCATGAGCAGAGCTCCTAAAATGCCTGTGTTGAAAATTTGGTGACAATACTCCGTAAAATGACTGTTTTATGAGTGTGCGTAGGAACTGCGCAACGAACATTTGTAATTTAGTGCATTTGTACTATTTTCATGCCAGATTCTCAACATTGCCATTTTTCCACACCTTATTGTGAACTGTACAGTTGTCATTTTTCACATCCTGCCTGAAATGTGTTTTCATACTTCCAGTGCAGAATAGCGCAGTCACTGTGCAAAATCAGTATTCGGAGCCCATTACAAAAATGACAGTGACACTGTTCATGAGCAGAGGTCCTAAAATGTCTGTGTTGAAAATTTGGTGACAATACTCCATAAAATAACTGTTTTACAAGTGTGCTTAGCAACTGTCAAAAATGCATTCCCGCAAGTCTTCCGCACAGTGGTGTACCCGCTGTGCAAAATCACTTTTTGGGGCACATTAACAAACTCACAGCACTATGCCTCTCCACCTGTGTCACTGCCAATGCCAGCATGACAATGTTCAGCATTGAAAAATTGCTTGTTTTTGTAATAAATCATCAAATTCTTTTGTAAATTCAAAGTTTTGGAAAAAACAGTATCGTGTGCACGAAAGTGTCGCAAAAAGTAGTGTTGTGCATTTGACAGTGTTGTAAAAAGTAGTGTTGTGCATTTGACAGTGTTGCAAAAGTAGTGTCATGTGTGTGAAAGTGTCGCAAATTTAAGCTTGGGAGTGACAACTGCATTCATTATCGAATCGTATCTGACTGCTATTTGAGTGACAGCTATAGTAGTTTTGCCAATCTTATGCTAGATTTGTCAGGCCATGTGAGCCAACCAATCAGAGATGGACAACACTGAAGAAGAAGTCAACAGCAGCCATCTTATTTAACACTGAGAGACAGCTGATTTAGAACTGTAAGTATATTATATTTTATAAAGCATTTTTCTAGTATGATAAAAAGTGTTACTAACAGGTAAATAGCATTAATCAAAACTTTTTTACTGCTCTATTTGACTATGTTGCTTGAAGTAACCTAGGATGCTGCATTATTTGGGTAAAAGTGTTTAAAGTCAGATAGTAGTTTAGTACTTACTTGCACAGATACAACTGCAAATGGAGGGAGATAGGAAGGTGCACGTGGATCCACAACAGAAGAGGGAACCAATCAGACATGTTTCTGCAGTTGCAATTGTTTAAAACTGCCTATGAAAAGGATGCATTTTTCTAACCTCTTAATTTTTGTACATTTTAACTGTAGCAGAAGTGCAGTGATAGTCAGTGCATAAACTACATCGGTTAATGAAGGCACAGTAGTAGCCAATGATTTGTTTTATTTGTGTGTTATGGATCAGCCCAGTGAAGCTGGCTTGAAGTTAGGAAGGAAAATAGCAGTATTACTTTCACTACGCTTAGGCACTGCAGTGTAAACACTGACTTTTTTGGTAGCTCTCTGTCCACTTTTAAGTTTAAAAGCTGAGAATGGCAGAAAACAGCAAAAGGACTTTGTGGATAGTTGGAAGCAGTATTGTGAGACGAGCGTCTGAGTATGCTCAAAATAGTGATTTTTTGAGAAAACTGCAGCTCCCAAATTGCTGTGTTAAGTGGTTTGATAGGGGCGGAATGAGGTGGGAGTATCTCATGCCAACCATGCACAGACTTTTGAGTTCTTAGCCTCATCTGGACATATTGCTGATACATCTTGGAGGCAATGATTTGGGAACCAAATGCTGGGTAGGTTTAGTAACAGAAGCAAAACTGAACCTTGCTTCTATTATGACTATGTTGCCTGCCTGTAAAATCATTTTTTTTGGGTATTACAGAGCGTAGGGTCTGGCAAGCAGAACACCATATGTACCTGATTGACAGAGCCCGAAGAAAAGTCAGCATACAGATATCTGCATTTCTATGCATGTCTGGAATGTACACCATACGTCACCCAGAAATTAAGTATTGTTATCATTGGCTTTACCTACCAGATGGTGTACACTTCTCGCATGCTGGCAATTGCCAATTCCTAGGAAACCTTCGAGATGCAATCCTCAAAGTCCTCTAAGAATGTCAGACTGTTTGAACAAATAACAAAGTGCAAATGAAGGTTCTTTTCAGAACCAAAAAATGTTAGTCAAAAGATAGAACAGCTGCATATATCACTCACACAGATGTAACACATGGGTTGAGAATATACAGACTGTGCCAGGCTGTGGAACAAGCCTGGGCAAAGTGCAACTGCAATGCAGCAGGTTGTTGTCAGGGCAATATTTTACAGTGCTGTGGCATGGTTAGCAGTGTTAAATATTTCAGTATGGCAACCTGCATTGTGGATGTTACTCTGGCACTGCATGAGTGTACATGGGCAGAGAGGAGTAGGGGGGATACAACACTGAAGAGCTGTTGTGGTAGGTTCAAGTATTACAGTATTTAGTACTGTACATGCAAATGGAGCCATAATTCATGCAAGGTGTTAATACACCTATTTGCATATAATAATGGCATCATTAGTGAGTAGGTGAGATGTTCATCAGTAACTTGTTGCTCATATTGTGTGAGTCAGTACTTGTTGGCTAGTTATGCACCCCCCCAGTTGCTTTGTGGTCATGTATTTCAAAACTAGATCTTGGTTTTTCAATAAAGAAAATACTGCTGGTAGTACAGTGGACTGTACCCTTTCACCTTATAATGGGTTAACTGTATTAAATTTATGCCTTGTGGCCCTGTTAAGTCTACTTCCTCATTAAATTGAACTGGAGTGGTAGCTGCAGTACAGCACAACAGTTACTTTTAAACAGAAAGCCCATAATTGGATGAAGGGGCGGGGTGCAGTGGACCACCATGGTTATATTTTCCATAGCAAAATCATAGTTGGTGAGGGAGGGCTGATGCCAACAAACGGTAGCCCTGGACCTTGGGTGGCCACACACAGCTGTTGGCTGCATATTGTAATATGCAATGCTGCAGGTACACTGTGATTGTCATTTTTTAAAACTTTTTTTATTTGGGGGGCTTCAGCAGTGTGCAGCAGAAGTACGGGTTGTGGTTGCAGATGCTCATGTTATTATAGGATCAATACCAGGATGTGTTAAGCGTGTATAGGAGCGTTACTGTACCACAATACAACCCATGTAAAAAATAATTTCTGTGTGAAGTACTATGGTAGGATTATGAAATGCTGTTCTTGCCATGTTCTAATCAGAATACTTCATAGAATACATAGAAATATATAGAATCTGAGATGTGACAGTAATGGAATGTTTGTGTATGTTTTATTGCAGAATCGATAAATCAACATGAGGCAGTGGACCTTGAGAGAGGTGTGCTTGCTGATTGAGGCAGTCCAAGCCAGGGGGAGTGCCCGCATTTTAATGTGGAGCACACACCAGAAGTTGGACTCAATGTGGAGGTGCATTAACAGTTTCCTTCATATGGTTTTGAAGGTGAAAAACAAAACAATAGTCCAGCTGAAGAGGAAGTGGATGCTGTTGCATCAATGCTTCTACGTGTTGAAGCAGAGGGAGGAAATACCGGGGAATGATAAGTGCTGGTACTACCTCGCATACGAATTATGGGAGGCTGCAGGAAAGCCAGCTGCGGAGGAGTGCCTCACTCATCGTAAGTTACTCAATAGAATTCCTCAGATTCTATGATATTACAGTACAGGTACACAAGCAGGTACAAAAAAGTATTTTTCTTATTGAAGTCTTTGTTGTTGTAGCCATGTTAGTATCACAATAACATGTTACGAGTCAAGTTGCTGTAATGTCAAACAAGTGAATATTTCGTATGTCACAAGAGACATCATTTGTTTTAGTCTTTTGTTGTGTTTTTTGTTTTAAAGGAAAAGGTATTTATAACTGTTACTAAATAATGATGCATTTTTTTGTTACATATATATGTGTGTATATATATATATATATATATATATATATATATATATATATATATATATATATATGTTCATACAATACATGTGTCTTGATACTGACTTAGATAAAAATTAAGAAATATGCCATCACAGGGAGTGGGTATATTGGTGGATTTGCCACGCCTGGTGTGGTTCGGTCACGAGGTACTGCTGAGTGACTTAACAACACCAGGAGGGGTAAATCCACCCATATACCCACTGCCTGTGATGGTATATTGCTATTTTACAATGCTCAACTTGTTTTGTTGTCTTTATAGTGATATAAAACTTTTACAGTGGGTATACTGGAGGATTTATCACTGTTATGTGATGTGTTTTGACCAATGAGGTTACTGAATTTTTATACCCCATTGTATAACATGTCTTACGATGCTTTTGAATGAATCACCCAATGATAGTGTTGGAGTTACTATCCAGTATCCATTTAATTTAAGCAGAATTGTATTTCATGTGGCATACTATGTAAGTGTCAGTGGCTCAGTAGGTAGCATACTCGCCTCTGAGGCCAGGAGATCAGAGAGCTGTGGGTTCAGTTCCCACATCTGGCACTTGGGTTAATATCCCAGTACTGACACTGTAGTGCAGCATGAGAGGGGTGCTGCACTTCTGAGGTGCCGTCTTTCGGATGAAACGTTAAACCGAGGTCCCATCTGCCTGGATTGGTGGTAGTTCAGGTGGATGTTAAAGATCCCATGGCACTTATCAAAAAGAGTAGGGGAATTTCTCCAGTGTCCTGGCCAAATTTCCCTCATTCACTAAAAATACCACCAACAGCTTAATCTGGTTCAATTTCAGTTGCTTATCATCTGTATCCCGCTCACCCCTGAAAAAGGGACTTTCTAGGCCCAGTGGGCTTACCGGGTCAACAAAATTCAACAAAACAAACAAACAAGTATTAAGTATTGTTTACTGAGTCAGCTTATGATCTGTTATTTATGAAATATTTTTGATGTATGTTAAGTGTCCATTAACCACCATAATCAGCAGTCACACAGCTTTGTTATGCACTGTTTAGAACTTTAAAAGTTGTTACCCACACTTTGGAACTTCCAAACAGTGGCATAACAAAACAGAATGCACCAGAGTTCCATAATTCTCACACATAGAATGCAAACAGTGTTTTTTTGACCATGCACTATTAAAAGATGATGGCTGGGGATCTTGTGGGAACCACGCTGAAATCACCTTTTGTGGTTGCTCTCAAGGTTTACCATGTTGCCCAAGCAAACATTTGAGGTGATTACAGCATTGTTATCACCTGCTCCCCAGCCATTATCCTCTATACTTGCAGTAATTGTGATTTTCTATGTGTCTGCAATAGCTCTGTGGTACCTGATTACAGGCAATGTTAGGTGTCTGAAACATGTTTAGTGCTTAAAGAAAGTGTTGTTAAAATGTGATGACATTTACATGCAAAACTTAGTGGATCTACTTATTATCTTCTTTCATAGACCAGTGCAGCCCCCCCCCAGTTGCAGCTGAGGTAGTACCAGCAGAGTCTGAAGCTGTGGAGGCTGATCACTCTGACACTGACAGTATCATTCTTGTTGAGTCAGATGGTAAGATGCTGATAGAAATAATTGTATTATGTAATTGGGGTGGTATGAGGCTATCATGTAAGGTGTGAGCTGGACTACTTAACTCACTTCTTTTTAGGAAACACTCTTCAGAAAGTTAGTATGACTTCCAGCACCCGTGTAATATTTGTAATAATACAACGTACACTAAAAAATGTAATAGAATTCTGGATTTTGATTATCTAGCTGACACCTTTTCAGCGTTGTAAATACTACTGTGTACTCATTGTAAAAGGCACCAGCCACCACTCAGCCACATCAGGAACTTCACAGCAAATGCATGTGTTCATGCAAAAACACCACTGCAAAGCTAATAGATGGATGGCAAAGAAACAAGCAGCAAATTTGAAATCAAATGGATGTTTTACATATTTAAAAAAAAAAACAAATAAGCCCTTTGTATAATTGAAATATACCACTCCAGGGAGTGGGTATACTGGAGGATCTATCACTCTTGGCTTGGTTAAGTCTCTTGGCTGCATCTTGTGACTGAACTACACCAGCCATGGTAGATCCTCCAGTACACCAACACCCTGTTGGGGTATATTGCTTAAAAATTCTAAAAAACAAGGTGAAGTACTTCATTATATAAATGGTGTTTCAAAAGGAACAGATTTTATAGTTAGATGTACGGTAGTTGCATACATCTCAGTTTGGTTTAGCTGACTATGATCCAGAACTGGTCATGACATTTCTAGACAGCAATGGTATGTGAACTATTGTTGTCCTATGAATTTCTTGTCTATTATTTTATAAGTGAATGTTGTCTTCATTGTACTCTAAGAAGATATTTGTACAGATTTTAATTTGTTTTTGTGTCATCTCATGTTCAAAATGAGTAATACAGGTACTCAGCCCAATATATGTTATCTAGATCTTGGCTGGTATATTTAAAGTGTTTTAGCATATTGATATACTACCCACTTAGGTGAGACATAGTGATGTGACCAGACACAATATACACAAGATAATTTTCTGTTGTACACATAATGATGTGAGAAGGGAAGAATAGTAATACACTCTAAGAAATGAAGTGTTACTTTTTTTACACTGTGAATGTGTAAATCACTGTTTAACACAGAGTGTGCAACATTAACTCACAGTTGTGTCATGTTTATGAAAACAGTGATTTACACAATTACAGTGTAAAAAAATGACACTTCATAAGTGTTATTTTTTACACTGTAAGTGTGTAAATAACAGTTTAACACAGTGTGTGTAATATTAACTCATAAATGTGTTAACAAAATAACACTTAATTTAGTTGATCAGCTGTACCCAGAAATTATATTGTGCTGTAGAACAGTAATGAATTAAAATGTTTTTGCAAGCAATATTGTGATTTTTATTTTATTGTTCAGCTTTAACAATGTTTCTATACATGTTAAAATGTATACTTTTCTAGAGTTGAACCAGTGTAAATTCCTTCATGTCAATTTGCATATACTTCCCATGATGCTTTGCTTAATTTGGTGTTTGCAATTGTGTTTTAGTTTCAGATTTGGCTGCATGGTCAATACCTTTCCAAGGTAACCTTTGTCCCAGACAATTTGCTCTGGGGTTCTTATCTTTTGTAGCTATTTTATTCTCTACTATGGGCTCCCCATAACATTAAAAAGTAAGACCCTCATAGTACACCTGGGTCTCCCAAGCACTAGGTCTTGATGCAAATACAGCACTTTGATGAGCTCTAACAAGGGCATGTTACCTGTGTAGGTTTGTTGTGCATTTGGCTTTGTTGGTTATATGATGAGGCCTGTAAACACTCAAGTTAAAATTCATTCACAATGATTTGTGAGTTATTTTGATTAGCAATGATATTTTCCATTCAATGCAAGATTAAAACACTTCAGAATTCAACACATATATGTGTTGAAATAACAACAATCAATATGGACATTACAACACATAAATGTGTTACAAATTCAACACACTTATGTGCTGAAATAACAACAATTAATATGGACATTACAACACATAAATGTGTTACAAATTCAACACACTTATGTGTTGAAATAACACATTCAATATGGACATTGTAACACATAAATGTGTTAAAAATTCAGCACACCAGTGTTAGTAAAAGCTACACATTTGTGTGTTGAACAATTTACACACCACTGTGTTAAATTTATTTAACACATTGCATGTGTTAAATTTAACACACACTGTGTTTTCCCTAACCGCACTAACTGCTGTGTTAAAAACTAACTAATTTGTAGTCAAATTTAACACTTCCTTTCTAAGAGTGTATATGTGAATGAGGTTTGGGGCTGCCCCATACATACAGTACGTAACAGACAGTGATATTGAGCCTGTTGTGTCCTGGTAATATATTACCAGAATCTGTATATTTCTGAGTGGACAGTATTGTATGTCTATGGTAACATTGGGGTAGTAAATGAAAATGGGTTGGGTGTCACTGAACAGCTGCATGGGCACATGCAGTACTGCACAGACAGAGTTTCTGAATTAAAGTGGGGTGTGCAGTGCTGATGTGGCTGGCAAGGTGTGGGAACTTCTCTGTAAGATTGGTTGTGGCACTGCTGTTACTGTTCATGTAAGTGAGTTTGTTGCTGTACCCACTAGCAGTCCCGGTGTGTGGATGTCACTGCTGCTGAATGATACAACATCCATGGAAACACAGAAGAGTCATAGCAAAGAGAAATGTGAAACATGGTTGAATTACACAATGAGACAGTATAAAAAAATCTATTTCACAATAAAAGTTTAGTGGTAGATTAATATATTGTGGCATATGTTATAATATTTTTTACTAATATGTTTTATAGTGGCCAGGGAAGTTGTAGCAGTAAGAACTGTGGAGGTGAAGGAGGAGCTGGGCACCAGCTCTCAGCGTAAGTACCATCATAAAAGATATTCACACAAGAAATAGTGTCACAGTCGCCTGCACCCACAATGTCTGTTCAGTAGTATGGAGGACCTTTCACCCCTAAGGCAGCCATAGAGCTACTAATTGCTAGATACTGTGAGAGTAGTGTGGCTATTTCTGAAAGCGATGAGCAAGTGGGGATGCAAACAGTATTGTAGTAGACAGTCTCGACATGTGAACGGATCATTTGTATATTGAGATTCTGTGACACAGTCTTTTATCTTTGTTCAGATACCTACTTTTTCCTTTAGTATGCATACAGGTGTACTATATGGTGTCACTCTATGCATAGCTGGGAGGTATTTTGTTGAATACTGTAACCTATTCGTTATGATGGTACACTTATGATTACATTTTTGTTTCTCAGTGGGTACATGGTGAGGTGATAGTACTATATTAAGGGGGAATCTATGATGTGGTAAGACAAGTGTGGCACATGAGAGCAGCTGTACTAAGCCAATTCTGAGTACGTTATAATTATTGCAATGTGTGTGGAGCGATGATGGAGTGTACTGGACTGGTGTGTCATGCATGTATGTCATAATAAGGTAACTGTATGAAGGATGGGAGTCTACTGGGATAAGAAGTGTAATTATATATAGAAAGTTCCTGATAATCAAGATGGTACGGCCTAGTGTACTACAATGCATACTCAACAAACTCAAAATAAGTTTTCACTTCAATGGGGAGTGCCTAGTGTAGTAATAGAGCTAGTCACCATATTCTAAGAGTGTGATAAATGTTAGGGGGGTATGATGGGTATGTCACATGGTGTACTTGCCATTCACAGATGATGGATGTACTGTAATGCTTTGCAATGTGTCAAATCATCTGTAAGTAGGTAGATATTGTTGTTGTTTGCTTATGGTGTATGCTCACACCCATACTCCTGTACCAAGACAGTGGAACGTTAGTATGCTGGTATACATATGACACAGATTACAGAGTGAGTAATGAAGACTGATGACTATGCATGCTAACGGGACACTTATTTTTTGCACCAATTACTGTTGCAGTTTGTTTTATCATCGCAAACTGCTGTAATATACAAAAGTGTAGATGCAAATAGGGCTATCATGAATGCAAGCTGGAAATGTGCTATTTGTATGTCATGATGGCCCCATTTGCATGCAGGTCTGCCAATACCTGACGACTTGTGCCTGCCACCCTGCCAGGCTGCAGTTGTTGGGGAACAACGTCCATTTCTCCTACTGGCAACATGCTCTGACAACCGTTTGTGTGCATATGTATAAATCATAAACAACCATGACACTGCTGGTTCACTGGAACGCTCGCAGAGTGATCATGGGTATATGTGATAAACTACAATGTCGTATAACACTGGTAGTCCAGTGGAGCACTTGTAGCACAATTGCGGGAATATGTAATGAAATAATAGTCCAATATCACTGGTGGTCTAGTGGAACACTTACATCCTGATTGTGGGTATATGTGATAAACTATGATTTCCTATAAACCTGGTGGTCCAGTAGCCCACTTTCAGTCTGATCGCGGTCATATGTAATGAGATTATGGCCCAATGCCCTTCATGGTGTAGTTGGCTGCTCGCAGCATCATTGTGGTTGTCAGTAAGATATAATGAGAAACCAATGCATCACTGGTGGCTCAGCATTACTCCCCTGCACACCCATGTACTGAGCCCCACTGCCCCATGCCACACCCGGTTAGTGGTAGGTGGCAGTACACCATCTGCTTACCACTGTGCTGTCTGCTGACTGATTCCATACAGTAGGACTGTACAGCCATTGTTCCACAGTGTAAGCAATGGTTGTGCAGGTCATATCGTACTACACAGTACAGAAATGTGAATGGGTTCATTCATATAGCTGGGTTGTGTAGTACGGTATGAGCTGCACACCCATTGGCTTATGTTGTGGCCTAATGGCTGTACAGCCCTACTGTACAGAGTCAGTCATTGGGTGTCAGGGTGGCAAGCCGGTAAGGAGCTGCTGACTGCTGCTGATGGGGGGGGGGGAGTGGGGTGATGCGGCTTAGTGGGTCGGAAGGGACAGGTGTACTGCTGGACCACCAGGGATGGATTGATTTGACATAATATAGCACTGATGCCTGCAATCAACCTGTGAGTGGTATACTGGACCACCAGGGATATAGCACCATTATTACTATAGTAATGCCTGCAATCAGCATGGGGGGCCAGCATGAAGGTGTCACTATAGCTTGGGTGGTCACTAATAGCTGTCAGCTGCCATGTTGCAAGGTGTAATATGACAGCTGAGCTGTGGGTGGCCAGCTGTTGCTCATTTTTTGAGGGGATCAACTGTGTGCACTGCAAGTAGGGGTTGTGACTGCATGGGTTAGTACACACTGGGCTGAATATCAGGATGTGTGTAACATGATGGGAATGACCCTACTAATTGTGCTGCATATATTACTGTTGTGCTTCGACTCATTGGCATTTGTACCAGGCACATTCCCCTTCTGACTATCACACTGGTACGCATCAGTGGGTTGAGTATGGTGACACTGTTGTGCGCGTTGCACAACCCTTCTGAATATCCCTCCCACTGTTTCTTAACATGATGTGTAAAGAACATATTTCATTAATTAGGTGCCAAAGTAAGTGAGTTGTTGGTTTGTAAATGTCTAACATTATTTCAAGTATTATAAAAAGAGTGTGAGAAATAGAGCTTTCTGATTGTCTGCAAACATTCTAACAACCTTATGTAAATCTTTAATTAACATACATGTACAAATTGGTCATATGGTAAACAAGGTTTAAGAGTGTTAAAGAACATGTTTCATTATAATATGAATAAGGCACTCCCAGAGATTATGTTAGTGGTCAGTTAATCACCGTCTAGGCGCATGTGGTATTCCGTTACACTTTTTGTCACATTACAACCGTACAGGTGATCAACAGAACATTAACATAACTCTTGGTCATGCCTTGCTGTTTAATTAATGTAACAGCAGTAAAATATGATTTGTTTCAATGAAAATATGTACACAGAATAAATAACTATATGACATGTGTGTCTGTTTTGTAGCAGTTATTAAACAGGTGATTATATGAACATTAGATAATGGAAATAGTACTGTTGGTGTACAGGTCATGCTATTATTCTCATGCAGGTGTGAAGAAATAACATAGGTCCAGATGTTCAAGTTTACTTGTTCATACACAATTGAAGAGCTAGTATCACTGTATATCAGACTGTGTTGTTTATTATGCCAAAACATTTAGGTACTGAGTGTTATAAAGTACTAACTGGTATAGAACAACAGTGTAGAAAGTATACTGTTCTTACAGATCTTTTCAAGTTGTCCACGAAGAACATAATATGGTACAAAAATATATAATAACAGAACTGACAAGACAGGAGTTCTGATTTACATCACACTCCTAAATAGTCTTGAGAGTGCCCAGCAAAATTTATTACAATTATTGAATTAGATATCAATATTGTAAGTGAAAGACAGGTAGATAATCACAATTTTGAGGTGCATATATTGATTCATGTTTTTGTCACTTTGCAGGATGCCCTCGTTTAAAGTGGAGTGCTGGCCACTGCCACTGTTACCACAGACTCAAGCGCAAGGTTGACAGTCTGATAAGAGACAATGTTGTGCTCCGTGAAAGACAGGCAAAATTGCTGTCCTTCATGGAAGTGCAATAGAAGACTGTCAATCTTGTGCTTAAGCCTGTGGTGACAGTGGCTAGTGACACCGTGGCCATCTCCAGCTCCTCACATCCACCAGTGGCATCCAGCTTCCCTGGGACACAGTGACCAGCCTCCACAGCTGCTCCGGTATCTCCTCTGGAGGGCACAACAGCTTCCACTTCCACTGCACCTCCACATTGAGTCCAACTTACGGGTTGGGCTGCCTCAAGCAGCAGCACACCTCTCCATAAGAGTTGTTGTTAATATTGTAAATAGTTTTTTATATATTTTTCTATATATTTTTTACAAAATCATTTCTCTAAGTTTTAAAAATGAATATATCTATTTTTTATATAGCATTTATTTTTAGAGATAAATAAAAAAAATCAATGTATTTGTATGTTTTTTTAATTTTCATTCAATATGATTGAATTTATTTTAAAAAAATTTGTGACGAATGACTGTTTTCATTTGAACATTTAAAAATACTATTTTTTTACTTTTATATATAGAGAGAAAATAAATATTTTTTCAATATAACATTTTTTTTTGTGGTATTATTAAGCTGTGGGGATCTTTGTCATCAATATTTATAATAAAGGGTCTCAAAAATGCAGGTTTCTGATTGGCTGCAAACATTCTACCAGCCTTATGTTAATGTTTTATTAACATACATGTAGAGCTTATCCATATGCTGAACAAAGTTTAACACTATTTAAAACCATGTTTCATTATTATAGCAATAATGCACTCCCAGGGATTATGTTAATGGTCAGTTAATCACCCTCTAGCTGCATGTGGTAGTCGGCTACACCTTGTGCCACAGTACACCCCTAGCAGGTGATTAACAGACCATTAACAGAACCGTTGGTCATGCCTTATTGGTTAAATGTTCTATATGAAAGAATTTGGTTTCCATAGTTTGGTAAAGAAGGGTATTATACACAAAGTTTGAGGTTTAAACAGATAACACATTTAAATTCTTGTTGTGTTACATATGTTGCAGTGTTATGACAGCATTTTTGTAGGTACATTAATAAGTGTGAGTTATGTTAAGAATTTGTGTCTATTAAAGGTACAGAAGAGGACCATGTAAGATCTCTAAATATTTAACAGTGGTGCTGAGAAATAGAGTGCCACATTGTTTATGTCCCACAAGAGTAGTCTCATTGGCTGCAAAAAGATAGTGAGTAAAACACTGCAACACCATAAATTAGTATTGATAAGCAAAAGGAAATAGATAAATATTAAGATGCATATGCTTGAGATGGATGTTGTCTTACTCTTCATAACAGGAAATTCTGCTAGATGAGTTACTGTGTTCTTCATTTGTGTGCATTTGGCTATGTATGTGTGGTGGTGCCACAACAACATTTTCAGGTAGTATTGGTACTTATCATTCTCAAAAAGACAGGATATTTATGACAAAAAAAACTCCATTTAATGCATCAGTTAGGGTTGTTCCACTGTGACAAAAGCAAAGAAATTCAGTGTTAGGGTTGAAAACCCTAACTCCGAATTCACCCCCCCCAGCACCACACACACAGACACAGACACACACACATGCATGCATGCAAGTATGGGGGAGGACCAATGACAGACAACCAGCAGCAGGTGACAGAAACAAAAAATAACTGTCTAAATGTACTACAAGACATCCCCACCCACCTGACCAGGTACTCATGCTCAGTGGAGATCAACTGCAAAACTGAGGCCATGTACACCAAACGTACACATCCCTAATTGCAGGTGCACACAACGTACCACACTTAGTAGTTGCATAGCCTTACCTAGCGATGCCCCACACTCCACCACACCTGGTACTTCACCCTGACTGGACATCAACAATGCAACTCTCTGATTGCAGCTGTACAAAGGTTTGTAGACATGAGTAAACAGAAATAAAGACAACAACATAAATGTACTAAAAGACACATCCATCATCAAGATACAAGAACTGTTGCATTTAAGTACGTAATTTATGTAGTAGTAAATTTACTGCATCTGTCCACTCAAGATACACAGGCTGATCTTGAGGTACAGGAAAACTATTGCCTGTACAATGCTGTGCAACTCCTAATGTCAGTATCAGATATACAGTTTCAGTGATGTAGGTGTACTGTTGATGTCCATATACTTACCTTCAGTGTGTCTGTATACTAAGAATGCAGTAACTGCTATGTCTAACATGGAGTGGAATTAGCTGACTGAGGCCAAGCAACTTCTACATGTGCTAACATTACTGTACCTACAATGATGGAGGTGTATCACGGATGCCTATAGGCTCAATTTTGCTGTAGCTCTCTACTGAGGATGTACTACCTGGTTATTGAAATTGTGGTAAGTTGAGTATCCTTGCAAATGAGTGAGCTGTACCATTTATGCCCACAGCCTCACTTTTTTGTAGTTGGTCTTCACTCAGGTTGTAGTACCTAGTCTTTGGGTTTGGCAGACAATTCTGTGGCTGATGCCATGCAAGTGATAATTATGTTAATTGTAGTACACCAGCAAACAAGTAGGTGTACCGTAGATATAAACATAATTTCTTTTACTATGGCTTTTAGTCACAATGGGCCAAGTGTTGTATGACGGGAGGGGCATTCTCTACCACAGAGTCTGTGAGTCACAATTGTGCTAACCTTTGCAAAGCTACAATCATGGAGTTACAGTGATCATCTTCATGGGTTCATTTTAACTGGGGTTCTCCAGTAACTACACAGTACCTGGTCTGAGTGGATGGGGAACTGCCTTGCAAAGGTGCTTCAGTGCCTAACAATGGGAGGTTGTGTATACATGAAATCAACCACACATATTGTATCCGTACAACTACTTAGTTTTGCTGTGCTCTATAGCTAAGGTGCAGTACCAGGTGTGGTGGGGTGTGGGGCATCGCTAGGTAAGGCCATGCAACTACTAAGTGTGGTACATTGTGTGCACCTGCAATCAGGGATGTGTATGTTTGGTGTACATGGCCTCAGTTTTGCTGCTGATCTCCACTGAGCATGCAGTACCTGGTCAGGTGGGTGGGGATGTCTTGTAGTACATTTAGACAGTTGTTTTTTATTTCTGTCACCTGCTGCTGGTTGTCTGTCATTGGTCATGTTGCCTTGGTCCTCCCCCTACTTGCATATGTGTGTGTGTGTGTGTGTGGTGCTGGGGGGCATGAATTCGGAGTTAGGGTTTTCAACCCTAACACTGAATTTCCTTGCTTTTGTCACTGTGGAACAACCCTAACTGATGAATTAAATGGAGTTTTTTGCCATAAATATATATATATATATAGGCAACTCCATGAGAAGAGTTTACCAATGGAGTCCAAAACTTTACATATAATTCCTAAAAAATATTAAACTTGTGCCCAGTTCATTATTATGCTGTTTAATACTATGTGATGTGGGGAGATACAAAACATAAGATCAATGCTGCCTGATTTTAATTTCCTTAAAAAAAACATTATTTGTTACAAAATGTGCATTTTTTGCTGCCTTAATTGTGACATTGTGAACCACACATTAAACTGTGTAAGGTATTTGAAACAAATAATGTGATTTTCCCCAGTAAAATTATTTCTCTCACTGTCAGGTGTCCTGTCTTTCTTTTAAGATAAGCTTTTGCCTGTTAAATGTTGCCCTTCAGCAGTAATATAACTTTTAGAAATTGGTTGCTAAAGTAACTGCTGTAGTCCTCAGTGATTATGTTCATCTTTTGCACCAAAAATGTTATTTTTTTATGTTCCCCTCAGGAAATTTGGCATAAGAAACTTTAGAGAGCCACTGCTACATCAAATGCATTGTGTTTTTCCTTACAGTGTGGTGTTGATTTTGGGCTGTGTGTGACCTTTGCCCCCACTGTTTGCTGGTGCCCCAATTCTTGTATGTTTGTTTATCCCCCAGCAGGTAGCTCTTTTATCCTCGAGAATCCCATTAGAGCTTCTAGGAGTCCTGAGAGTCAGACGGGCTGTAGCTCCCTTTAAAAAAACATGCATTTACATTGGAGCCCCCTTTCTTAGCCTCAGAGGAAGCAAGATGATCCTGGAGTCCAGCCATCATCACTGCAGGTTACGAGGGCGATCACCTGTACCTCAGGTAAGCTGCAGTTACTTCCAGGGCTTTAAAAATGCTATACTGATGCTCCTTATAATTGAAGCAAACTGTGAAGCCTACAACAATGCCACATAAATAATCACCACATATTTATATGAGTATGGGTTTTTCAAACCTATTTTAAGGCACATTAGTCCCCCGATGTAGCATTTGGGGACTACAAACTGTCTTGAGTCTTTGTGTGTTTGCTACCATTGGGAGCAAAACTGTACAGTGTTTGGAGTCTGGCTGTACTGCTGGGGGAATAAAAATGTGTGTTTTAAATTATGTACATTTGATCATTTTACAATGTAAAATGAATATTTTTATTGAAATGAGTGCTGGAGGGTATTATTTGAGTGGGGCACCCTCCACCACAAAGTCACATGATTCTTCTTTGCTTACCAGTGGCCAAAACGTGAAAATAAAACCATTTTTTTATTGAAATGATGGCTTGGATTTCTGTTAGTGAGTTTGCCACAGTTTCATGCCCCTCCACATGCACACACTCACACAAACCCACATGGCTCCTCTTTGCTTACCATTGGCCATTTGCATAAAACAAATATATTAATTAAAATAAGGGCTTGGAGTGGTAATATGGGAGTGGGGCACAGTTTCATGGCTGCCTCCCCCCAAAAAAAACCCCACATGGCTCCTTTTTGCTTCCCACTGGTCATTAAAAATGTGCAAATTTAAAATACATTTTTTATTGAAATGAGGGCTTGGAGGGGTGTTATGGGAGTGGGACACAATTCCATGCCCCCAAACACCATATGGCTCCTCTTGGCTTTCTAATGGCACACCTTTTAAGCCTTGGTTTGAGAAACTGCAGCATTTTTGAAAAATGTATTTTTGTTAGGAGGGTTTAATAACAGACAATGTTTGCAATCATCCAGGTGTGTGTGTGTGTTTGTGTCTGTGATCCAAAAGCAGCCTTATTTAAGAAAACATTTTTTTCACACAGTAGTTAATTTGTTCTGTTTTTTCTCAATGGCTCTGTGATTTTGCAAATGTTTGGCTCATTTGCTCCTGTAACAACCATGCGATTATCTAAAATGTTTGATAATAAATTAGTGTTTTTAGCAAAATAAAGCACCCTTTAAGCAAATTGAGATGCTTTGCTAATATATTTCAGCTTGCATTTTATGTTTGACTTGATTAACAAGTTTTGCTATCGTATTTTAGATCTGAAAATCAAATTTAGGTCAGTATTTGTAGTCTTTGTTACATTAGGCCCCTGCGCTTGGAATCCCCATTATGTTCATCACCCATAAAGAGCATTTTCTGATAGTATAGCACCCTTAAAGTAAAATTAGTTGGTGGGTTGATGTATTACAGTGTGCACTTTATTTGGGGCTGGATTTTGGCTTTTTTTCTTGCTTTTTCTGTTTGCATAATGTGCTTTTTGTTCATAGTTTGTAGTCTTTGTTATGTTAGACCCCATGTGCTCAGAGTCCCCATTATGTTTGTCACCCATAAAGAGCCTTTTCTGATAGTAAAGCACCCTTATATAAAATTAGTTGGTTGGCTGATGTATTTCAGTGTGCAGTTTATTTTAGACTGGATTTGGCTTTTTTTTTATCTTTTTTCTGTTTCCAGGAGGTGTGTTTTGTAGTCCCTATTATGTTCATCACTCATAAAGTGCCTTTTATGAAAGTAAATCTCCCTTAAAGTGAAATTAGTTGGTGGCCTTATGTCTTTTAGTGTGTAGTTTCCTTTGTTCTGGATTTAGCTTTTTTCTTTAGTTTTCTGCTTCCCCAAGGTGCTTTTTGTTCACAGAATGTGGTATTTGTTACATTACTCCCAATGTGCTCATAATCCCCATGATGTTCAACACCCAAGGGCTTTTAAAAGGTTATACCAGGCTGGTCCAGTGGCGTGGAGTGCTGAGGCAACTATGCCATGCCTCCTACCATGCTGCTGACCCATGTTTGGGATGTGAGCATGCTGTCAGGGAAGGGAGAGGGAGAGGACCAAGTGTCCAGAGTACAACTCTCCTATCCTGGGGAACAAGGCTTGGTGTTTCCACCAAATGACCTTCCCCAAGGGGAGGCATGCTGGAGTGGGTCAGTGGCACCAATGAAGTGTGGCGCTCCGGGAGTGTAACACGATGAAAAGAATAACCACACTGTGATTTATAATACTTTTTTGGTGTTACAGCATCTTTGCACTGACAACACTTGAGGAGTCCAGACCAGAACTATGAAGAACCTTAGAGATTAAGTAAGCGGCACTATGTTTTATTTAATGTTAATTTATTTATTCAGATTATGATTAATACCTTTGAGTCAACAGACTCATGTTCAAAGATTCCAAGTCAGTCAAGAACAATATATTACATATAGATTCAGACATTATTAAAAGGTTTCCACAAAGTAGATACTTTCATCCAGTTACATATGTTTAGGATTACAGGATTACGATGAGTTCTAACATGACAACTAGCAGCATTACATAAATGCTGAACAGATTTCCTAAAAGTGTTGTGGACTGTCAAAGTAGGGTGCCCTGACAGCTTGAGGAAGTGCTGTCCTCACTGAGAGAGGACTAGATTGAAGAAGAGGTGGGGGGGTAAGAGCCTGAAGAGGGCTTTGTCATGTTTAAGCTGAGAGGATAGGCAGTGAGGAGAAAGGTGGGAGAAGGGAAGGGAGAGAGCTGCCCTCAATAAGAGTAGGGGGGATAGGAGCTGCCCTCTCTGAGAGGGGACTTGTTTGAAAGAGAGGGGTGGGGGGAGCATCCTGGAGAAGGTTTTGTAATTTTTAAGTTGAGAGGGTAGGCAATGAGGAGAATGGGGGAGAGGGGATGGAAGAGTAGGGGGTGGGAGGAGAGGAGGGGGAGGGAGTGTAGGGGTGGGGGTCACAGCGGGATTTGGATGGGATAGTGGGGGAGGTGGCACATGGACAATTGAAGTTAAGACTAATAGTGCTCATTTATGGAGGCTAGTTAGAGCAACCACAAACCTTTGTAAGCTCAAAGTAGGATTGGAGCCCGGTTTTGAAGTGGCTAAGCTTGGCTCATTCAATAAGGGCAAGTACTGTAGTAGCCCATTGTACCACTTAGGCTGTTAAACTATGGTTTATGGGGATACAGATCAAGCCTAAATGATGCAAGGTGTTTTTCTGGCACACAGTCACATGACAAAAAGAATAAGCACACAGTGATTAAACTTTTTATTTATTGTTACAGCATCTTTGCGTCGACAACATTTGAGGAAACCAGATCAGAATTGTGAAGAGACTTGGTGGCCAGGCAAGTGTCACTATGTTGGTTCAAGGAGACCAAGATTACATCCTGTGGAGAAAAAAACACTAAAAAGATAATTTCTCAAATCATTTTATTGTAGGCTGCATAGTGATGAATAGCAGTGCAAAGCTGAAGTTCATCAGTGAGTTGGTTAGGGGATAGGCAGCAAAGAGCGGTGGTAAGAAACTTGTTACAGTCACACAGGAGTGTGGTGTGCATATTATGGAACACATACAACAGCAGGGACTTGGATCAGTATTCCAGGTGGGCTGAGTTCAAGTCCCAGCTGAGGCTCTTACTACTTTCTCTCCCTTTGGTTGTATGTGTTCCATAATATGCACACCACACTCCTGTGTGATTGTAGCAAGTAAATATTTGTTTAGTGGCAAGCTGTGTATGTATGTTGATATAGCTTCTAAAAATATCCACTGGGTTTACTACAATATTTATGGCTTCTTACTTGTAAGTACTTTTCTGACATGACTTTAAATTTCTTTAACAAATAAACATTATTGCACTACTGAATTAGCTGATCTGGAGAGCTGGTTTTATTACTGTCAAATATTTGTGTAGCCACTGGGTTGTGCATTTGAGAAAGTGTAATATGTTTAGGGACAGCCCAGGATCCAGTTGTCTCATTGGCACAGCTGGTTAGCGCAATTGAAATTGTATTCCTGGTGGCCTGGGTTCAAGTCCCAGCTGAGGCACTTGCTTCTTCCTCTCCCTTTGGCTGTATTGGTGGGAAAAAACACAGATCACTCTGAGAAAGTGAGGGTGACCATCGAAACCTCAGTGATCAGTGCTGTGACCAATAAGCAACATTGAATTGAGATTGTTTGGTGGCACTGCAATATGATTGTTCTGCTGTTTCATTGTGAAAGTTAACAATGTTTAATTATAAAAAAAGAAGCAACATTATACAGGAAGAGGAAAGGAAAGTCTGCCTCTTTGTGGCAGACACAAAAATCTAAGCAACAATGGTAAAGCACCCCAATGGCTTGCTGTGCTAAGGGAAGACTAGTTATAAAGCAAAGCAATAATACAGCAACACCCAACCCACAACACAGACAAAATGGAATTAGTTGGAATATCAGCAACATTTTATTAACAGTAAAATGCTGATCTCCAAGGTGTATGTACCCTGGGTCAGGGATTACCAGTGGATCTGGTGAAATCAGTTGAAGGTTTGTGGGTCCCATTATTAATCCAAGGTCCAGTGTACATGCACCTTGGAGGTCAGCATTTTTCTGGTAATAAAACATTGCTGATATTGAAACTAATTTGTTTTTGTATTTGTTGTGGGTTGTGTGTTGCTGGATTATTGCTTTATTCTTGGACACCAAAATCTGGACCCAGGTGGATACTCTGTGATATGTGGATGGGATGAACAGAGACCTGAGAACTCTAGGCATCCAACCAATACCTTGTTTTGGTTTTTAATTTTGAGTTTTATTGTCTTCATCTATGTTTTTAACCCTTTCCCAGCACACAGCCATACGTGCATGTGGAGGCACGCACATACACTGTGGCACCAGTTCAGCACCTTGCACCCACCTGTAGAACTGCTACCCCTTCCTGCCTATGCTACCCACTGGACCTCCACTCTGTGGGAGCAGAACTACAGAGGGGTGACAACACCCTCCCACCAGCACTCAGGAGCAGAGAGCTGCCTTATGGCAGTTCAGTCCTGCTATTCTCCCATCCCCACGCCAGAACCACAGTGACTGTAGCTCATTCTCAAAACTGGGTCACTGGTGTAGCATGAGGTGAGGCAACCAGTGCCTCAGCCCTCTTCACCACCGGGCAGGCCCAAACAGTTACCTTTTTCAGGTACTTGTTATTTTCTCTTGTAAGTAAAATAATGTTTTCCTGCTAGTAAGTGTGATGTGTGGAACAGCTTGTTAGCATGGTAGCTAATGACCTACTACTCCACAGTTACATCAGCATTGTGACCTCACTGACTGTGACATCAATTCTACTAGAAACAGCAAGTAAATGACTGCCATGGCAATTGCCTGTGATATCACTGAGATCATAATGCTGATGATGCATTGTGGGGCAGTAAAGTTATTAACTGCCAGGCTAACAGCTGTTAAACACATCCAGCACAGTATTATCACATGACAACTTTCTGATGAGAAAAGAAATTCAGAGAATAGAAAGTTATTAAGGATTACTAGCTCAAATCTGTGTTTTATTATCTGCTGGTTTTTGCTGCAATAGCTCTTTATATTTCTGTTGTCTAGTGGAAAACCCTTGCCATGTTCTTGCATGCACATCTTTTAATGTTTTTTAAAGGATGTTGTGCAGTCTCTGCCTTACCTGCGTGTAGTCCCAGTAGGAAACATTGCCACTTTCATGCATGTGTGACATGTAATGGTTTTTAACAAATGTTGGGCAGTCTTCTCCTTACCAGTGTGTTCTCCGAGTAGCAAACATTACCACTTTCTTGCATGCATGCCTTGTAATGGTTCTTAACAAAACATGTGGTCTCCTCCTTACCTGTGTTTTCTCCAAGTAGAACACCCATGCCATATTCTTTCATGTGTGTCTTTTATTGGTTCTTAACAAACTGTGCAATCTCCTCCTTACCTGTATGTTCTCCAAGTAGAAAACAATTGCTATATTCTTGCCTGCGCATCTTGTAATGGTACTTAATAAAACATATGGCTGCCCCCTTACCTGTGTGTTCTCCAAGTAGAAAACCCATACCATATTCTTGCATGTGCATCTTGTAATGGTTCTTAACAAAACTTTGTGCAGTCTCCTGCTCAAATTTGTGTGTTCTCTAATTGGATCCTTTTTCATGTTCTCTACTTCAAATATTTTTACCATGATCCCATCTTCACTTGTTGGCAAACTGTCCCCAACATGTGTGGTCTAACCTGCAAGAATGAAATGTGTAGTCATAGACTTTCATCAGTGTTTTTTGATGCCATGAAAGCATTACAATGAAAGTGAGAACAACAAGTTCATCTGGTCAGCTCTGACGTCAGATATTGCCATTTCTAGAATTCACTCAGCTTTCAGAATACTGATATTGCAAGTAAATGATGCATTCTTCTAATTTGTTTTGTTTATTATCCAAGATTATAGACCAATGGAACCACGACAGAGAAGACCCTGTGTTTCTGCCTTGGCATTGCTGCAATATGCATTGAAAAATTCTTCACCCACATTGTCATCAAAAGAAAAAAGTCACCGCTACTGAGAGAAGATCAACCAGGACCCACAACAGTATCAAGAGTATTTGCAGAAAGCTTCAGAATGAGTGAAAGCATATGGGCAGAATTTGGATGAAGAAAATCCAAAAAGCACAAAATGAGAAGACCAGGCTGACAATGCAGAGATACAGAGAGAGGAACAAGGCATTGGCTGCAGTGAAAGAGAGCACTGTTGCAGCTAAAATAAATGCCAGAGCAGAAGAACAAAAAAAGCAGACAGAAAAAAATATTGGAGAGAGAAAAAACATCAACAGCATGGTCAAATGACTGCTCAAAACAGAAGAAGAGTAAATGAAAAAAGGAATGAGAAATATCAGATGCAATGTGTAGCAAAAGTAGGACTACCCGACAACATAATCAATGAAACGATCAGTCCCATAACCGAAGTGACCACTCCAGTAACTACAACTGTTGAATTGACCACTGCGGCCAATGTCTCATAAGAAACTCCAAAGGGGAACTTGAGAACAGACTGTGCAGTATGAACAGCTGCTCAATGGGCATGAGAGGGACTACCATGGTCACCAGTACACTTTGCAGCAACAATTGAAAGACAGCTAGCATCCTGCTCACCCTCGAAGGAGGCAGAATTGGCAAAGTGGAAAATCTTTACCACCTAGAGGGTTAATTGGTAGAGGTACTGAAGGACAAAATTGATGAGGCAACAAAATTATACACAAAAGTGATAGGGAGGCATCTCGGGAATTAATTAAAACTGTGCTTGTTTTGAAGAAATACAAACTGCTGCGAAATGCAAGCAATATCCTAGAGATCATCTGGAAGAGGCTGATGAAGGTGAGTAGTCAAAAGTCACAAAACAAAAGGCACAAGTCTACTCTCTCTCTTTAGAAGCCATAAAAAGCATTGAGAACTTCTTCAAAGAGTCAGCAACCCCACTACTGCATAAAAAGGAATACTCTAAAAAGACCGGCCAAACTAAACCCTTCCTTTACAAACCCATTGCAGCACTTTATAGTGACTTCATCAAACAGAACTCAGAAACACCAGTTTGAAAAGCAAAATTCTGTGCCCTGAGACCATAACATAAAACCTGCCAGTGAACAAAACCTGGACCAGTGCTTATACGAATACTGCACAAATGCAGAGATGAAGTTGAATCATTAAATCGCATTGTTGACAGTAAAAAAATGCCACAATGCAAAGTCATAAATCTGTACCAGGTGATTGAACTGACAATGTTCCAACAGACACATGGCAAAAAATTCTACAAAATACAGTGTGTCCAGAAAAAATGTTAGTTTTGCAGCACAGATGATTACAACAGCAAAGTTGAGGAACTCCTGGAGGCTCATTCCAAAGCAAGTTCACTTCACATATGGTTGTGTCATACAATATAAGTCAAAGTGGGCTTTCCAGGCAATTTCTTTGACCCCCTCAGACTATGGATTCCCAATTGAGAGAGCATATTTTGAGTCCCAGCATGGGAAAGGACTGTCAGATGGGGAAAGTGATGTTGTGCAGCCATGTGCATCATAGGTAGTTGTATCACATCAGGCAGTCATTGCAAGTGCAGAAGACTTGCATAATTAATGAAAGAACTATCTAACAAAAGATCCAGCCAGTGATGGGTGTAGCCATAAGATTTGTACTTTTTTTAGGGCTGGCAGCAATGACATTAAATGAAACATGCTTGGTAACATCAAAACAATACCAGGGACCCACCAAATACACAGCGTAAAGTCAGTGAAAGCAGGAGTGGTTGCAGTCAGAGACTTTGCATGCTTCTGTAGACAGTGTCAATGAGGGCTACAGTGTAAAAACAGGAAGTATGTGGGACAATGGACAGTTAAGCATTTAACAATGGCTTCTGTGCCCACTTCACAAACTACCTGTGTTGGCCTGCTGCACACTGAAGAGTCACATGAACCAATGCCAGAATCTGTCAAAACCAGTGGTCACTCAGCTGAGACTACTAACAGCATCCCTACACCAGTGGAAATTTGTTCTACTCAGAATAACATTGCCTCAAATGATGTAGCACCATTATCCCGAGGGCCCATGTGTTCTGCTACCTGAGACCACTACACACAGTGTGCAGCCAGCAAAAACAAGAATCATACCCTCAGGCCCAACTGAAGTTGGGAAACTGTATGCTGTTTATTACTCAAATGCATTCTATATTGATGAGGTCGCAGCAGTACGTAACCAGCAGTACACCTTCAAATTCCTGCACCACTGTGGGAAGTCAACATTTACATGGCCACGGATTCAGAACTATGACAATGTAAAACATGCCCAAATATTTTATGGGCCAGTACAGCTTCAGGGAGATAGAATCTTTAAAATCAGCACTGAAGTACTGGAAGAAATATGTAAAAAGTATTCGAGACTGAGGCAGGAATAGAATTAGGAGGGTATTAGAGCATGTCACAAGAGCTGAAAGACATATCCATTGACAAGAACAATTAACAATCTTGTACAAATTAAATGAACTACGCTTGGATAGAATTCTATGAAATAATTTTCAGTTGTTTGCAGGACATCTATAGTTTGTTTCCCTGCTATACACAATGGACTTAAATGGATTGCAGGGCAGGGAAGGATGATTAGAAACTTATCTTGTAAATATTTTAGATTTCTATTGCTTGCTGTTGGTTAGTTTGTATTGTGTGATGGATAGTGTTAGTATTATGTAATGAATAATTACATGCGTAACCTTAAAGATGCACTAACCTTATGCCCATTTAAGGGAGTTACCAAATGACCACACCCCGTATTCACTGGTAGAGCACACATGTTAAACATACTAACACATGTTTTCTAGTATGAGTTACAAAAACAGTCACACAAGTCGCATTACTTTGGTGTCCCTTGTTACATGTGCAGCTTTCATGACCCATTTTCTCAGGTACTGATGAGGAAGTTATCTCCCAATATATTCACTTAATAAATGGCTGGGAGCAGCATCATAAAACACATAAATTTCATCTGCTTTGGGCTTTAAAAATTGACAGGATGTCACTCTTTGGTAACCCCTTTTCATGGAGTTGCCTATATATATATATATATATATATATATATATATATATATATACACACACACACACACATTCATATATATAGCAAAACAAAAAACAATTTTGATGCAGACATTAAGGTTAAAGACTGCAAAGCACACAAACTAGGGAAATGAAAATGTTGGGATTTTATACTCAGTAGTCATGGCAGATCAGTGGTGCTGTGCCTTGAGGTTTTTAACCCTTATACCCACCGAGCCCCTGGCCTCCTTACCTAAGGATAAGCTACAGTTCTGGGGCTCATGGTCAATGTATGAAGAAAGATATGAATGATCTTATGCTTTGAGCTGGGCTGTGAGCACTGGCAGTAATGAAGCATCAACTAATTTGCACAGGGCCATATGTGAAGAAAGTAATGAGTCATTCTGCAGGCCCCATGTGGACAGTCATTGTTCTCCAGCTCTAGCCACATGACTTACGGGGCATGGATGTGGACTTGTAGCTTCTTCTTGGGTCACAAGGCTAGGAGGGGTTGACATAAGGATTGAAAACACCAATGGATGCCACACCACTGATTTTCCAAGTCTTCTGGGACTCCAATACCTAATTTTTTCATTTCCATACTTCGTGCAGTTTGCATTCATCAACACAAATGTCTGCATTAAAGCAGCAGTGAAACAAAATTGGGTAAAAATTTGACCTTACCTTTTTTCATTATAAAAGTTTCTAGGCATCTTCCAGTTTTATTTGGTGGTGGCCTTTTCTAGTTCCAAATGAATCTGAGTATTTTATAAGTGTTTTAGAAATAGCATTGTAGACCTGGAAAGGATTAAGATCGAAAAAATTAAAAAGGACTCTTGGTCCACAGTAGAGGAGGTACCCAGACAAGTACATCTGACAGGTATGTTAACATTTTTTTTAATCGTAGCTGAAACTAGCTTTTTTGGAAACATGTTTTGTTGCACTGCTGCTTTAATGTAGTTTTTTTAAATGAATTTACTTTCTTTTTTGTTATAATGCAATATTGTCAGAAAAAGGACTCCCACTGAATCAGATGCCAGAAGCTGGGAGGATATTTAAACAAAGATGGAAGGCATTGACACGCTTTATGACTACAATCAACATACAACACTGTTTACATAGCAGTGGCTATAAGCGGGAGTCGAACCTGATACCTAGTTAAAAGTAAGAAGATAGAAACTATGAACTGATAATTGAAATAGAAAACCAGTTTTCTGATGAAGGGTTTACCTGAAATGTCGTTTATTGTTGTATAACTGGATGTTACATGAATAAAAGCTTGATTTTGAGACCTAAGAAGTACTTTGATTTATTTTTAAGTTGGTTGAGTGGGCCTTATTACCCAGTATTACTTTTTAATGCAATATTGTCCTCATTTTTGCAGGTCCTAAATATTTGACTTATTTCGAGCCTTGCAACACCAAACAACTGAAGCCAGGGCATGCAGGAAAGTGGAATCCAACACTTTGTCAATAATTGGGGCTGCACAATTACAGCTTACTCACCAAGTTTAGATAATAAATTAGAGACAGAGCTGTGCAAAAAAAAAGTCTGCTGGCGGAATTTCTGCCAAAGTTGGACTTTAGCTTCCGCCAATGTTTGAAACTCAAATTAGTAATGTTAACAGAAATTCTGACTTAGAACAGTAGAATAAATGTATGAACTGCAGATCATTGTATTAAACTGCAGAAAAAAAATTTCCACAGAACTGATCAGTCAGTGGTCAGTTCTGCGGAATTTTTTTTCTGCAGTTTAATATAATAATCCATAATTCATACATTAATTCCACAAATCGGTGAGTTACTGAACTGCAGAATGAATGTATAAATTGTAGATTAATGTATTAAACTACAGGGAAAAAAGTGCAGAACTGATCACTGAACCGCGGAATAATTACACATATTGAGGAATAATCAATTAAACTGTGGAATAAAATTCCTCAGAACTGTTATTCCACAGATCATGTGTAGTGTTCTGCAGTTCTGCCAAATAATTCCACAGAACAGGACGAAAATCCACCAAACACATTTGGAAGACTCTGATCTCGCCAATGGTGGAAGTTCGGATAATTTTGTGAACTTCCAAAAATTTGCTAAAAGTTCCACAGAAGTGGAATCCGCAACTATGGCCCAACTCTAGTTAGAGATCTGTTACCTAGGTTCTGGGGAACATGGGATGTGGTCTTGAGGTGACATCCAGTTGTACCTTCAAAATGAGAATAATAATGGGATCACAGATGGTCTTTAATTCTTTAGAAACTAAATGATCCAGATACGGAAGGTTACACATAAAACAATACTTATCTAATACACTGGGGGAGGAGGCGTCCTATCAGACCTATTGAAATGAATGTGGAAAATGGATCACAATGAATTAAAGTAGCAAGAGTAGAGACAGATTTGTTTAGAAAGCTAAAGGACAAGTAGAAATACTGTAAGTAAAATGTTGGTTTTAGAGAAAAGATGCAGTGTAAAGTAATACTGATAAAGTGAAAATAAACAAACAAAAAAGAAAGAGCGACAGTAGTGAGGAGGTGGATGGTGTTGGAGTCAGGTTTACTGCAAAATATTTTTGCCCTCACCTTGGAGGACTTGAGGGAAAGCCAGGAAGGACTAAACAGAGGAGGTAAATTCTAGAAACGGTGGTTGATTTAGCATTTTACTTCAATATTGTCCCACAGTGACACATACTAAAAGTATTAAATATATTAAACAAACTCTAGTCAAAGCCACTACGACTGCTAATGCTTTAACTTAATAAGGTGTTTCATGGGCTTAACCACTTTATTCATTTTGGGGAAATTATTTATAACATGGCAAATAATAAAGAAATGTATAGACAGCAGACTTCAAGAACAATTTGACCTGCATTTCTGAGTGACAAGAAGACGTTAGGCCAGGAGTGGATTCAGGCCTTAATGTTGACAGTATTCCTATAAATTACTGGGGAGGGATTGTGGTGATGTGTGCCTGAGGTGGAGGCCCCCTTCTTGAAAGTTTATCCATAAGTGTATACAGAGTACATGATATCATCATTCTGAAAACCAGAAAGCAGATTTTTTTTCAGTTTTGAAGGCCAATTTAATATGTCCTTTTTATTTTATTTTATATGCACATATATTTGGCCCTTGGATGCTGCCAGGGGAAGGAGATCCACTCCTTGTATTGGCTAGGTCCCAGTACCAGGATACAGGCATCATGGGGCTCACTCTGAGGGTTTTTTTCCTCGTGCGTCCCCCCTCCTCTCCTGTCCGAAGCAGGGCCAGTCATGCAATGACCTACTACTAAAGTTCATACTACTAAGGTAGGATATGAGCCAGAGAACCTAATGGTCCATAAATGCTCCTTAAGACTAATAATAGCTAAGAAAGGTACCAGAGTTAATCAGTTTATCCAATCTGAATTTAAAAATAGCATTAGAGTTGCTGGTAATCACCTCAATTGGTAAGGCATTCCAGGGCTTAATAATGCATAAGGAGGAAAAAAAATCCTTGGATTTAGATTAAAAGACCTATATTGAAGCTGAAGGGGGTGGCCTCTAAGACTGAGGTAAACATCTTTAAACACCATTCCTAATTTAGTCAATAAATACGGATCTTTCATGATATCAAAGATAAGAAGGCAATCCCCTCCTAATCTACATGTATCAAGAGGCATAAGTTTCAAGGAAGCAAGCCTAGTATCATATGACACATTTTGTAATCCACTCAATAATTTAGTAAACTGTCTTTGCACTTTTTCTAATTGTAAGATATCATGTTTTTTGAAAGGCACCATAATGGGGAAGAGAAATCTAGGTGTGGTTGAATATAAACCCTGTATAAGGGCATTAGCACATTTCTTTCTCTAGATTTTATATTCCTTCTGATAGACCAAATAATCCTATTGGCCTTAAGTATTGCAGGATTAATTTGTAATGTCGGTAAAAAATCGTTAGATATCAAAACCCCAAAATCTTTCTCCATTGTAGTACTAATCAGAACTCTGTTGTTTAATATATAATCATGGGAGGGGTTATTTGGACCAACATGCATAATTCTGCATTTTTCATGATTTAATTTTATACCACAAATATTGACCCATTTTGTGATGTTATCCATATCATACTGGATGGATGCAGTCTGTTCAAAATTAGAACATAGCCCACCGATTTTGATATCATCTGCATACTTAATGGTATTTGAATAACAATTGAACAATTGTTGGTTATATCAGCTATAAAGAACTGAAAAAGACAAGGGCCCAACACAGAGCCATGCAGTACCCCAATGGTCACTGACCACAGACTAGAAAGCTGGCCATTAATCAAAACTCACTGTGTTCTATCAGATAACCAGTTTGATATCCATCTTACGACAGTAAAATCGATATCTGCAACAAGTTTTTGTATTAATGCCCAATAAGGGAGTAAATCAAATGACTTAATAAAATCATTATAGATTACATCATATGGTAGTCTGTTATCGAGCTGTATACTAACCTCTTCGTAGAAACACAGTAGATTCGTTAAACAACTACATCCCTTTGTAAACCCATGTTGTTCTAAATATGGATCATACATAGAGAGTGTAAACCTGTCTTTTATTAAACTTTCCATAATTTTACACATGGAAGAAGTGAGGCTTATGGGTCTATAATTTTCCCAACAGTTCTTTAGATCTTTCTTATAGATTGGGATCACATATGCAGTTTTCCAGGATTCAGGAATGAAATTTAAGTTAATACACTGTTCATATAGTAGTTTCAGGGGGAATGACAAACTATCTGCCAGCAAATACGAAAGATGACTGAATATATCATCTGGGGATACGCTAAATTTCCCTTTTAGGGTTTTCAGTTTTTCATAGATTTCAGATTCTATTAAGGAAATATTACTACCTGCAGAATCAATAATGTTATGAGCTGCCTGAGTGTTTGAAAATATTTTACAATAAATTGTATTGAATAAATTTGCCATATCAAGTGGGTCATGAATAAGAGTGTCATTAACTTGAATTGGACCAACTTGACAAGTGGGCTTCCTAAGGGAGTTTATGTATGCAAAAAAAGATTTACTACTTCCCTTGTTAGCACTTGCAGCTAATTTACACTCCCAATATGTTTTTGCTTTCCCCAATACTATTTTTACACTTTTTTTGAATATTCGGATATTGACTCAAATTTTTTGCAGTTTGGGATTTTAAATATATAGCATGCCACTTGTCTTTTTTTAATAAGATTTTTAATTGCTTTATTCATCCATTTAGTCTGATGTTGATAAGTGGAGTTTTTAAACTTAGTTAGTACATACAAATTCCTTAACTCAATAATTTTGTTTTGTAATGTGGTAAAGTAGTCTTTAATACCTTGGGTATTTAAAATTGCCTGCCAATCTACACTATCAAAGCTGGATTTAATATTTACAACATCAGCCTTTTCATATACATGTATTTTAGATTTGTATTTCAATAAAGTTACTTTATGTTCTAACTCAAACCTAATGGAGCAATGGTCACTATTCCCAATTGGTGAGAAGTTTATTAAATTATTAAGTTCCAAGTTTGTACTATGAAAAACAAGATCCAAGATGTTTTGACCGTGACTTGTGAGCTCTACCCTTTGTATAAGGTTACATTGTTGACAAATATTTATAAATTTTCTCCCTGTGCATGAGCTGGCAGAAGGTCCCTTCCACTCAGTTTCCTGTAAATGTAAATCCCCTGCTAAAATAATATCCCCTAAAGTGCATTCTGTTTCTGTTTCTTTCAATAATTTATCAGACTTTGGTAGGTCCATTAGGTGGGTGATAACATACTCCTAAAATAAGGTGTTGTTTATTATTTAGCAGTACCTTAACCCATAGTGGTTCAGACGAACTATCATGTGATTTTACATGATTTGATATGTCCACAGACTGGAAGGAATTCCAAAGAAAAATGGCAACACCTCCACCCTTGTTGTATTGTCTGTTTTATTTATACTTCATATACCCAGGTATAGAAATGTCCCAGGTTGCTTTATCATTGCCCCATCATTCAGTAATTAAAAAGGCGTCTATATTTACTACTGCTAATAGAGCTCTGAGTTCATCTATTTTATTATTAAGACTTCTGGCATTGAAATATAAATGTTATTTGTTTAAACTGGTTCTTTTTATATGTGTTTGCCAATGACCGCTGAGAGGGAGTAGCTAGGCTTTCCCTCAAATCAAGTAGTTTCAATGCTCAGAGATGTAGTTCAATATATGTTCTCCCAGAATCTGATTTCCCATATGGCTTAAATGTAGGCCATCCCTGGAAAAGAGCTCAGGTCTACCAACAAATTCTTCCCAATGGGTAATACATGCTTGGGCTTGTTTAAGGCATCTTATGCAGAGCCAGTTATTGAAGTTCTGTATATGATTATTAAATGCATCAGAGGCTCTTGGTACTTTCAAGATTTCGGAGAAAACATTTTCACATCCCATTTCCACCAATATATTTGAGACTGCCATGATATCTTGTTTAATTTCCATTATACTGGGATGCAGAAAATCATTTGTACCAACATGTATAACAACTAATCGACTAGGGCCACTATTAGCCAAGATATTTTTTATCATACTTGATATATTGGCAATCCTGGCACCTTGAAAGCTGGAACATGTATGATTTGCTTTGTCAGGTTTGCATATGGCCCTATCTAAATGCTTGATGATTGAGTCTCCCAGGACGAAAACCTGCCTTTGATTTTCCCAAGCACTCTGAGGAGTCTTCATATGAATAGTCTGGTTAGTCAAGGGGGACTCACAATTTATCAAAGTCAAAGGTGGGGAGACATTTAATGGTGTTAATTGGATATTTGAGGGAAGAGGGCAAATACTTGAAGGATCAAGAGGACTACAAGTGGTCATAGGAGAAACAGCAGATTCGGGTAGGTTTGAGGGAATTACAACTGATTGATTAATGTCCTCTGCACAATCATTTACTAAGTTCAGGAGATCGAATCTATTACTGGTTGGCAGGGAAAATTGTGTGGCTTTACAACCCTTCTTATGAGGTCTTTTACCATGTGCTTCATACCATTGTGTATCTGATTTGTCAGTACTATCCTGATCCCTGGGACATTTCCTAGAACAACCATCAGGTATATTAAGAGTTTGAATAACAGCTGAATCACTAGTGTTTGGGGAATCCAACTCAGGTATAGGCACACCATTTCTGCTAGGATTGTTCATAATAACACCAGAAGAAGTTTGATCAAGAGTCTGAAATCTAGCCTGCATCTAATGCTGGCTTGCTTCTAATTTAGATAGCCTAGTGTTAAACATTGCAACAGCTAGTTTTAGGGATTCATATTCTAAACACTTAGCACAGGTTACCTGTTTTGTATTCACACTTGACCCACTAATGCTGAACATTTTACAATTTATACATTGAATGCAACCAGTAAATGGCTACTACCTGCTGGTATCTTGTGTAATATAACTATCTAGTGCAGACCTCTCTTCCATAGGTTATAGCAATTTTTAAAGCCAGGTACTGTTATAAAGCACAGCTACTGTTCCCTAGAGTGAGACCTAGCCCTGTACTTACTCAAGCTGCTCACTTTGAACACACCTAACACGCACAGATCCACATGTCTTTGCGTGCATCTTTGTGTGTGCTTGCTCTGCTCAGGCTCACCCTGCTCACCGCAGGGAGATGAAAATATAGGACTATGTGCCCAAGAAGTATTCCCAGGGGTTGCGGAAAGCTCCATGAGCAAAAAGCTCTAAAATGTATTAAAGTTAAAAAATGCCACAGAAGGTGGCTTTAACTAAACATATAATGACACCAGAACTATTTAAATATATAAAATGTATCATGAGTTGTATTTCCCTGCTCATTCCCAGGGAATTACTCCTCTTTTTGGTATTCAGAGAATGACCAGGGCTTCAATTAAACTCGCTAAAGCGAGTGGCCTCATAAAAGTATATTTAATAATGTTTCATCAAGGTATAGAGTAGAAGTACTCTGCAAGCACCCTACATCAGATACATGCAGCAATATATACAGAACTGCTCACTGCAGAGCAATGAAAATATAGGCCTATGTGCCCCGGAAGTGCTCCCAGGGGTTGTGGGAGGCTCCATGAGTAAAAAGCTCTAAAATGTATTAAATTTAAAAAAGAAGGTGGCTTTAACTAAACATATAATGACACCAGAACTGTTTAAATATATAAAATGACCCATATAGCATGAGTTGTAGTTCCCTGCTCGTTCCTAGGGAACTACTCACTCCTCTTCTTGGTATTCAGGGAATGACCAGGGCTCCAATTAAACTCACTAAAGTGAGTGCCCTCACAAAAATATCTTTAATAATGTTTCATCAAGGTATAGAGCAGAAGTGCACTGTAAGCACCCTACATCGGATACATGCAGCAATATATACTCTGCTCATGGTCAGGTGTGCTCCCACACCTGATGTGCAGAGGTCCACCAGTCCCCACCCCAACAGACTCCCAGTATGGTCCTGGACTGCTGCACCCCCTAGCAATGCTAGGATTCAGTAGGCACCGGGTACCAAGTTCCCTCTATCCCCAGAGAAGTTGAGCAGTCAATGGCATGCTCAGCTCCCTCCTCTCTGGCTGACCCTCCAATGTATGAGATCTGCTCCGGAACCCCAATTTGTGGTGCTGAAGATGGAAGCACTTCCACTGCACCAGCAGGCCAGCTTTATGTCCTTTTTAAAATAAAAAGAAAGGCATTCACTTCATGTTGCAGGGACTGGGTTGGTACAAAAAAAAAGTCACAGTCACCTTGAAAAAATAATTGAAATTACAGTTTTATTACAAAAATTTACAAACAAATTAATATTTTTACCCCCATTGCCCGAACAATTTCCATCTGAAAGTCCCCTTCCTAGAATCAATATGTCTGCCTCTGTGTGGACCCAATGAATGTTATGGGCAGGGGCATCATTCTGGCTTACCTCTCAAATACCCTGATTTGTTTTGTGATTTCCTGAATTCAGCCCTGTTGCCCTGAAGCCTGCAAAGGTTTCCCAATTTGGAGAATGTCACTGTTCTCAGCACTGTCTCCATCAGCCCCAACAATCACTTCCTTGTTTTTAGACACCCACTGGTGTCTGATGTCATGAACCTGCAGCAAAATCCAATCAGAGTAGCACTATATGTTAATGCTGTAAGTTAAAAGAAAAAGCCCAAATAGCTTCATTCCTGACACAAGCACTGTGAAAATGATTATGCCTCCCTCAGATCAATCTCCAAAACATGAAAGGAGTCAAAGAGATGACCTCTTGGGCCAAGCCATCATTCCTTTATGCTTGACTGAACTTTAGTCCCACATTATTCTTTGCACATAGTTTGTGAAATCAAAATTCTGCCCACTAATTTATGATCTTTAACCCCACATCACTTATACTAATGGAGGTACAGGTAGGTCTGAACTTGGAGGATACAATGGATTGCCATAAATGTGTCCTTTCTTCTTTGTTGTTCTGATGTTGATGTGTTGTTTTCTCAGTGTTTACTGTTTCACCAGAGACATCCATGACTTGAAAGGTTACAACTCCTGGCATGCACACTCCTGGTACACACTTCTGTTCAGATTGGTTTGGTGACAGTAGACTTAAATTGGCTGGAGGGAGTGGAGGAAACCAGTTTTAGGCATAGGAATGATAAACTAGTTGATTTTAGTTGAGTTTGGGCACACAGGCATCCATAGAAACACGTAATAGGCATGTTTGTGTTTATGGTGGAGGTTTGTCTCCATTAAGCAAATCTATTGTAGTGTCACTCCATGAATAGTGAAGTTTGTTATTTGGGAACTGGAACAGAGTGTTCTTCTGGCCTGCTTTCCTTTGAAATTTGGGGACCTGAAAGGTAAGAAGCAGTGTTGTGCTTACTGCAGCTGTCAGATCATATCTGCAAGGTCCCAGCCACTTTACTGCAAGTGTCAGACATGAATATGGAACTTTTCAAACATTGTAAATGTCTCCCACCTTGCTGCCATTGATGGGAAAAAGTTACTGCCCCATGCACAAGAGTAGAAAGTTAGAGTGACTCTTAGCCTAATATGATATTCACAATATAATGGGTGGGGGTGATTAAAGCAAGTAGGAGAAACTGGAAATAGTGAGCCTTTTGAGAACATGTTTTTAATGGGAGTGTCTCTAGAATCGTGGACATTTTCCTGGTGTACTATAACTGGGAATGAAGACAACACCGTAAAAAATAGGAAAATTCCACATTTTAAAAATGGGTTCTAGGTTTCAAGCATCAAAAAATCCTGACTACAATTTCAGTGGACTAATTTACACTCCCAAAAGATACCTACCACTTAATTGTCCCAGGTTATGGAATATAACCTTGATTTCACAACTCAGAATTGCTTTTTCTCCCACATGGAAAGTCCTATTAATGAAAAGAAAATTGAAATTAAACATTGCACAAAGAAAATCACTAGCTTCCACAGTAGTTAGAGTGTGTATGTCCAGCATTGATGAACATGATTTCTTTCTCCCATTATGAGTGTGGTATATACTGTATATGCTCCAGAAACATTCCCAGACACTGGATCTTAAAATAGGGAGAACGGGTGAGGTGGTATGTGAAGCAAGTTAGCAAGTCAAGAAGGTAATCAGAACAATGTAAATACAATATTAATAATATATTTTCTTTTTCATACTCATAGATGTTTTGTTAATAGATTATTATACCATTAAAAATCAAGTTTTGTTTAATAAAAATGTGTACCTCCAGGGCTCACTGATGAGTCCAAAGGGCTTCTGAGTGGAAAAGGTGGGGACCACATTTGTTGCTCATACATTGCAGTTTGGTGAGCTAAGAAAAATCCCTTTTGGTATTGAGACTGGGCATTGCTGGATGAATAATGACAGTCTGCAGACTCTACATCAGAACATTTTTTTAAAATTAAAATCTCTTTTAAATTTAATCAAGCTCCTTCCTGAGCAGTGCTGCTACTGCCATCCCATATAAAATGTACACTTTTGCTCTGATGGTGCTTGTCTTTGCAGAATAACTAATTGCTGGTGGGCATATGATGCTTTGATGTCTGTGGTAAAATGACACAGATTATAAACCATGAATGTGTTATGCTTGTACAGTGTCTTACTGAATGTGTTGAGTTTAAGATTCAGAATAAGCTCAGTCACCCCTTTTATTTGTGCAGTTCTGTTCAGCTTATTATCTTCTGGTTTGTTTAAGAATGCCTTTTATAAGAGAGTACTGTATGTATTAATGGCAGTGGCACAATGTTACCCTTAGGACAGATTATGGTGTGAATTTGAATACATGTGAAAATTGTGATGCTGCACTATATGTCAAGTAAAAAATTGTGTCCTTGAGTTTAAGCATTTGTCCCTGATTTTAATGGGCAGTGTCCCTCATTTTGGTCCTAGCAGAGTGAGAGGTATACATTGTGTGGTAGCCAGGTGTTGCATTTGACACCCCTGTGATTTCTTTACAACCCCCTATGATGCACTTTGCAACTCCTGGAAACCAACTATGAATTACATACTGTACAGTGCAAGTCATATCAAACTGTTCCTCCAACTCACTGGTTTAGCATTTTTCAGTGAGTTGCTTAATGTGTGCCCTGCTCACTGCATTGAATTAATAAATGTTTCCTAATAGCTTGCTTCTAGCTGCTATTCAATTTCAGCTTACTTTGCAGTTCTCAGGAAACTTTTCATTAATGCAGTGCAACCCATAACAAATGCAGAACCATTGAGTTGGGAGCCCACTTTCACTACTGCAGTGTCCCTGAATGACATGCCATTCTAACCAATCCCAAGAGCTGGCAACCAGTTTCAATCAATTGCTGTCCTGTATTCAGACTAAAACCCCCACCCCGACTACCACATTTTTTCCTCACTTCTGAGGGCTTCACTTGCATCTTACTACTCTCTGTTTCAAACAATTACTGAGAGCTGGATAAAAGTCTGCCCTAAAATATAAAACAGAAGTGAAATGAGAATAGCAGACTTTTATCTAGCTTTCAGTAAGTGTTTGAAACTGAGAGCAGTAAGGCACAAATGAAGCCGCCAGAAGCAATATTTCTGTTTCTTTAAGTAATGAATCCCCCCCCCACCGTGCAAGGCTTACAGCACAGTACAGGTACCTTGGATTTCCCGATTGCTGCTGTCATCAGCCTGGGTCCTGGAGACCTCCTTGAACCTCCTACCAGCCCCCAAAATGTGTTCCCAGTGAAAGCTGGGCCGGAGGAGTAGCATACATGAACCACCGTGTGGCCGCATTGAAATGTGCAAGCCTGAGTTCATCCAAAAACACTGCAGTACAGCAGGTAATCAGAAGCTCCCCCCATGATCCCAGACCTCCAAATAAGCTAATTGAATTTGGGAGATATGAAGGGGGAGCAAGAGGGGATGCAAAATCATTAAATAAAGCGAATAAAAGTGAATGCAAATTAGCCCAGCAGCTGAAGCTTGGGAGATGTAGTTTATTGCTCCTCTGGGGGCTGGACTTAGCCCAGCAGCTGAGGTTGCTGGGAAATGTAGTTTACTGCAGCACTGGGGGGGACTGTATAAAGCAGTTGAACATGCATTGTATGTGAGCTGCTTCTGAGCTATTGGATGGTTGAAACAGAATTTAGATGTTAAGCAGTTGGAGTTGCCACTGCATTTTCAGCATATAAAAACAATGCCAGAGCAGTGAATTGGAGGAACAGTTTAATGTGACTTGTACTGTAGGTCCTGAAAAGGTTAGCATAAACAAACCCATCCAGCATGCACACACACACACACACACACACACACTTGGCATAGAAGAAAGAGAAGGAAATGTAATGTGAACCTCTGCTGGAGTAATGCAGTCCCATTACAAACTCTGTTTTGATCAATTACAGCCTGAGTTACTAGAAAGATATCAACTAACCTGACCTTTTAACCCTTTCTTCTGTTGGAAGTTACAGACAGTTTGTCAGGTCCAATTTGACATCAGTGGATACAATCACTGTTTAAATTAGCATACACTGGCTGTTGCAAACAGTAAAGCATAGCTCTAAAAGTTGTTTTTTTTTTCCATACAAGGAGTGAACCTGGCAGCAGCAAACAGTATGGCTATAAAACCCAGAAAGTAATCTGAGATGGCACTGCACTAATCAATTAATCTGAGAACTATGGTAACCAATTAATGGTTTAATTATACAGAAAAGAATGCAGCAGTTTGACAACTCTTCAGAATTTGTCCTTTTACAGCCTGACTTCAAGTCTTTCCCCTTGGTGCTGGCTAACCCATAAGTCAGCACAAAGCAAGAAAAAATAGTGCGGGTGGGAGGGCAGAGATAAAAAGAACAGCATTGTGATCTACTGAATGGAGACAGTGGAGTGCTTTTCAAGTAGCAAAGGGATTGTGCTTCAACTCCTAAATTCTGTGCTTCATTGGGAGTGTGGCGTGCTTTCTCCCTCTCTGTGATAGAAAGACGCCATACAGAGCACCACCCTGCTGCCATTAAAAGAACATCTGCAGTGTCAGTGTGATTATTTATCTTTTCCCTTTGATTATCTCCCCCATTCCCTTGTTTAGTTTCTACATTTGGCATAATGATCTTTGGCTTTGGCTTTTCACCCACCTTTCCAGATTCCTTTCAATCCTTTTCTCACACATAATTTTATTTATTTGACTAAGCTCTTGCTTCATTCTTTTTTATTCACATATCACCTGACTCAACATAAGAGCTGCCCCTATCCAGCTGGCCATCTTCAAACTGTGTTCATGGCTATCGGTGATAATAACCCTCATTTACTCAGCATTTGGGTACAGAGGATCAGTACCAAAATGTAGAGTTGGTTGGTACTATTAAAACTTCATCTGCATGACATGGTAATGGGGCAGAACCCAGATAGACAGATAAGTGGGAATCCAAAACATAATACAACATACTTTTTCTGTATTTTATTTAATTAATTTAACCTGAGATGTTATAGAGAGATCCTTATAATGGCCACTCAGCTTGCCACCAACACAATCACCATCACCAATCTTATAAAAACTATCACTTTTTCCTGCAGCTGCCTAGCCACAGACAAATACACATGCACACACAAATCCATCCCCCCCACACACGCAAATTCATGTACAGTAGAGCATGCATACACACACACACATATGCATGACCAGCCCCCCCACACACACACATGCATGTTAGGCTCCTCCCACATAAGCACCACCCAAACAAATGGCAAGTTCCACCACATACATGCACATGCCCAGCTTACCCAACTGTGCACTCAAGTGCAGCATGCCAGCTCTGCTGTGTATACATGTGCCGAGCTCCAGCTCTGCATACCAGTACTAACTGACTATTAATAACTAAGAGATTACTCCTCCCTAACTTCACTACTAGTTACATCTGACACCATTGGGACTATACCTCACAAAACTGCTGCAATAATCCAAGCTGGACTGCATTCTCACTACCCTACACTTCCTTGCCTTACCATTCATCTCCCATAGCTACTACAGCAGTGACCTGAGCTCTGTGGCAGCACATCCACCACTACTCTTGCTGTCCTATTTGGCCTCTTTGTCCACCATCTTCATATCTCTTTGGATGCCCATTTTCACACAGCCAGAACCCCCCATATCCACAAGGCCAGCTCTCCCATATCCACATAGTCATCTCCACCCTACCCACATTGTCAGCACACATGCCCAGCTCATACATGTGTACGCGCGCACACACACACACACACACATGTTCAGATTTCCAGAAACACAGCCAGCTCTCCCCTTGTTCCAACATGGTCAGTTCTCCTTTACCCACAGTGTACTCCCTATATCTATGTGCCCAGTTGCCCCCAAAACATGTAAAAACAACTGATAGACCAAAAAGTGCCACTTCTTCTAAAACTCAAGGTGTGGTGGTCAGCAAGCTATCCAAAGGGAATATGGCAAAAAGGAAAGAGGGATATTAACATGGAATAAAGAACCTCTCTGCCTCCCCAGACAAGCATAGCATTAGGGATATATTGTATTACCTATTCATAGCCCGCAGACGTGCACAGGACCTGATGCTGGTCATTTTCTGCCTCCCAGGACAAAGGTACTGTTGGTTTCACCCCCATTATCCTACACCCAGTCTCTTAGTTTAACATATGTAGTTCCCTGGTTGTTGGCATTTTACATTTATGATTCATACTATTGTATTTTATGGCAACTGTGGCCTATAATGATCTGAAAACTTATTATTTTTTATATTTTTCATGCTGTTCTGGCCCTAGGTCCCAACTGTCAACATCTTCCCTTTAGCTCAGTGGTGCACAGCTGCCACTTTATGGTCTCTCCTCTTTCTGCCACCACACTCAACTGCTGAGAAGGCCACATCACAATGACAGCCCTACCTTCAGCATGAATACATTTATTGCCTCAGCATGAATGACTTACAATTATCTGTAGTGATCAGTTTCTTTGTGCAGGATTTTAGCGAGCAAGTTTGCAAAATACTGTTTTACTATTGACTTACAGTTCAATTCACAATGTCCCACTGTGAGTGTCATTTTGCTATTGCAGTTGTGAAGTTTTTCATCTGTGTAAAGACTGTCCCTCCTATCTGTTTTATTTAAACTGCCACTCCAATTCCGATCATCATTAGTGTGTCCACTCTCGGTGTTGTTCCTTTAGGTCACGCTCCCACCGCCACAGAACTAGAATCTTGGCATCACATTCAGTGTGTCAAAGAAAATGTAATGGTCCTGTTAGTCTAGCTATAACAGAAACATGGTGGTGTGACAATGACACTTAGGGAAGGAATGTCATGGGGTACAACCTATATTATCTAAATAGACTTCAGCAAAAGGGAGGTGGTACTGCTCTTTATTTTCATGGGGGTTACAAATCTATGGAGATTAATAAAAAGATTAAAACATCTCCACTGATAGAAAGTCTTTGGATAAAAGTATTCCCAAACTCCAGTGAATCAATAATAATAGGGTGTGTTATCATTGCCCCCGATACTTCTCTCAAAGTCACCAACAATGACTGAAATTGAACTAGGAGAAGTGCTGTTTGTATATGACTTCGGCTTAGGGGACATTAACTGGGACATGCATATGGCTTCCTCAGTACATGGTAGAAAATTCCTGTCTACATGTGACCAGGCCCATATGACTTAGTATGTATTAGAATTGACATGAGATGGCAATATACTGGATGTAGTTGGAATTTGAATATTGCTGTACTGGCCCCTCACTGGGTACAAGCAACCATAGCATTGTATGGTTTAACACTGATTTCAGTTACTGTAAAATTCAGAACAAGTCATCCTTTTATTTGTATAACAAAGACAATGCAAGTTCAAGATTCAAGATCTTTATTGTTCAACAATTAATTTTCATTACAATGTCATACAAACATTCATATAAAAACACTTACAATATAATAAATACATCTTAGCTTTAAAATATATAAATGTGCATTCCCTAAAATATACATATACAGTAACATGTATGGGTATTGAATCATTCACTCGTATTGTACAGTATTTACCAGGATTACATTATTTTAAAGTATCTTTTATAGTATGCGATATTACTTCATATGTAATTTCATTCTATCAATTATTTGCAGAAAGGAGATTACAGCTTATAGTAGCTCTTTTGAATAAGATTCATACAGATATGTTGTTATATTTGAAGGGTCCAACTGTAGTTCAGCAATAATGTTTCTGTGAAAATTTTCCCTGTGTTTGGAGTACAATGGAAACAAAACTATTAGGTGTGTTAAGTCACCTTGTCCCAAGCCACATTTACAAATTCCATTGGATTCTTTTGTTTTGTGCTTTTTTTCAAGACGGTCACTATCATGGTAATCAAACCTATATCTGCTCCACAATTTCCTTCTTTGTGGATTTGTTATAATATTTAGATATGGCTCGAAGCTAAAGTGTTTTTTTTTTTTTTTTTACAAGGCAGGAGCTTATTTTATAGTTCATATGTTGCTTTAAATCCATTTGTTTCATAACGTCTTTGATTTTTTCTTTTAGCATCAAATCTACTTCCAGTTGGGGTCTGAGAAAGATGTCAGCCAGATTGTGTAAAAGTCCATAAGGTATTATAATGTTCTCTACAGTTAATATACTGGGGAAGACTAGTTTCAAAGATAAATGATTGCTTCCTCAATGCACCATCTAGGGAGTCTTTCTTCACTCATTGTGTATGCCTTTGGCCAATATTTTACAATTCACTCTTGTATGAGGCCTGTTATTGGGAACTGGCTTGCTTCAGCTCTGACTAATGCAGAGGGAGTTCTTGAGGTAGGTCTATGAGTTTTTTTATAAAACATATTTAAAAACCTTACTATGTTTTCTTGCTTTTGTGTTCACCAGATTATGGCTCCATATAAACCCAGGGCTCTTATTTTTTGTGTTTATAACTTTAAGGCATCCTTTCATTGAGTGCCCCCCATGTTTATACATAAATTTTGTCATAGCTATCAGAAACCTTTTAACTTTTATTTCTATACTTTTTATATGTTTATTCCATGATCTATTATCTGAGATTATTATACCTAAAAAACAAGCTTTCTACAACCTCCAATTGATTTTTATCAATGTGATACCTGTAATTGTTATTATTACTGTCACACATTATTATTTTGGATATCTCATAATGGTTATTTTAAGATCTGCTGTTTTGCATTTGATGCTGAATTTTTGAAGCATTCTTTTTATTCCCAAATAGCTAGTTGATATTAAGATGATGTTATCTGCATAGACTAAATAAGGACAGGAGTATCCTCCCAATTTTGGCGTGTGGAAGTTTTCATCATACATTTTACTAAGTACTTCATTGATAACAATATTGAACAGGATTGGTGATAATGAGCACCCTTGTTTAACACCTCTATTAGTATAGAATTGTTTAGTTTTCCTCCCATGGAGTTATATTTGATTTGGGTTTTATTATCATGGTATCATAGCTGGATTAATTTTATTAAGGCTGGATCTGCTCCTGTGTTTGTTAATGTTTTCCAGAGTAAATCTTTGTTTACCTTATCAAAGGGGGATTTCAAATCAATAAAGGCACAATACAATTTCTGATTTTTCATTTTCTTGTATTTGTACATTAAATGTGTCAAGACAAAACACTGGTCGATCATGGAATTTTCTGCTACATAACCTGCCTGTGCATTATCTATGATTGTATTTATTTTGACACATTCCATACAAGTAAAATATTTGTGATGTTATCAAATATAAATTGGGATGCTTTTTATCAAATTGTGATACTGAGTCCATGCAGATTAAAATAAAAGCTCTTGCTTTATATCTATGATGCAAATATATTCTGAAATGTAATACAATTACTGAAAACAGTAAACCAAGGCCAAAATGGCTAAATAAAACCATCTTAAGACTAATCAAATGAAAGTGCAAAATCTTAAAAGCATATAAAAATCATCAAGTTTGCATCTAGGAAGAAAATACAAGGTTAAACAGCAACAATGCAAAACTGGAATAAGAAAAGCCAAGGTCAAATGGAATTAACACTAGCTAAGGGTGATTCAAAACAGAAATGCAAAGCCTTCTAAGTATATATCAATTCATTAAAAAAACAAGATGTAAAGTAGGCCCATTAACATGTGGCAATTCAACAATACATAATGTAACAGATATGGCAGAATTTTTTAATAACCATTTTTGCAACATCTTTGCTAAAAAAAGATAATAGTTATCACATGGGACAACATCAATAAATAAGACCAATATTAGTGAGGAAAAGTTGCAATTCAAAAGCAGCTTGAATACAGGTGTAGTATCAAAAGAGTGGCATACAGTAAATGTCATTCCTTTATTTAAAAAAGGAGACAAGAACAACATCAATAATTATTGTCCAAGCTATATTATGCAAATTATTGGAATTATTTATTTATTTATTTATGTTTTTGATAACCAGGTGAGCAAACTAATCCAAAGTACCATTTTCAGTTGTGACCCAGGCCATACAGTGGCACAGACAATAGGTGCACGTTATAATACTGCAGGTACATATAATACAATGAGTACAGTGGTATCAGAAACAGTGACACATAAATATCATATTTTAAAATAAGGGTTAAGGACATACAAAATAAGTTCATGACAAATAAAGCAATGCTTCTCTTCTTGCAGAGAACTGGGGCATACACTTACAACAAATCAAGAATTTATTCAGCCAGCCCAAGATTTATAATACTGTTCATAAGGGATTACACTATAACAATCAACATTTTCACAATGAAGTCAAAACGTGTCAGTTGTTTATGCAGTAACCAGTACTTTGGAAGTAAGGCTAATGGCACACTGGGCCTGTAAGACAGATTTCTGCTGAGGGTGTTTCCAAGGGAGCAGGCACAGGTTGCCTGAGACATGAGCCAATCTCTTTGCTTTGATATGAAGGACTGATGAGAGGGTAACATATGGGTAGCAGGTGGTATTCTGTTCCAGAGGTAGGGGGCAAAGACAGAGAAAGCCTTGCTCCTCATGACAGTAGATACACAGGGGGAATACTGGGGGAAATGAAAGAGACCCTGAGACACTGAATTACCACCCTGTAAGTGAGAAGTGAGAATTATGGGGACTCATGTGAGTTCCTGAGAGATGTGTTGACTAGACAGCCCATAGCATATTCAAAATTATCCTGCAGAGAGAGACAGCCTAAGGACTGATATGGAGAACAGTGAAGGGTGGAGGAAGGGACCTGAAGGGAAAAGCAACAGATAGAGTTGTATGTGACATTTAGATGAGAAAGAAGTGAGGAGGATATGGAGGAGAACACTGGGAAGCAATAGTCAAGCAGGGGCAGTAGATTTCCCTGGGCAACTACAAGACAAGCCTCTGGGTTCAGGAGATGGTTAACATGGTAGGCTGCCCCAGCTTCTAGTGGACTCTCTTCATAGTGTTAGAAGTGTGGTTATTGTAGGTAATGGAGGGATCAAACGTCATTCCTAGGTATTTGAAGGAGGATACAATGTCAAGAGGAGGGCCTGCAGGGGTGACTATGTGTAATGAGGTTTTTGATTTTGTGGCCTTTGCAAGGCACATCTTGGAGCCAAAGAGCATGGCCTTTGTTTTTTTTCTCATTTACAAGAGGATTTTTGGAGAGGAACCAATGCTGAGCCGATCCATAATTTGTAGTGAGTGTAGAAGATATAGATTCAAGGGACTTGGCACTATGGTAGATGACGAGGTCATCAGTATAGAGGAGAGCATTACAGTATGTGCTTTCTGCTGGAAGATTATTTATGAACAGTGAGAATGATAGAGGCCCCAGTATGGAGCCCTTGGGGACATCAGTTTGGCCAGATAATGCAACAGAGGTATCTTTGCCTATCAGAACAGACTGGGATCTGTTAGCGAGGTAGCTGATAAACCAAGTGGTGGCATCTGGGGAGCAGCCTAGGTTTAGCAGGGTAGATTGGAGAATGTGGTAGTCAACAAAGTCAAAGGCCTTTGATAGGTCCACAAATACTGCACCTGTGACCATACCCATGTCCATATTTTCTAAGGATATGGTTGGAGAAAGAGGCCAATGCTGAAGAGGTGCTGTGGTGCTTGCTGAAGCCATGTTGGAAGGGGATCAGGAGGTTGTACTTATCTAGCTCGGATAGCTGGTGGAGAATGATTTTTTCTAATAGTTTGCTTAGATGTGGGAGGAGGGAGATGGGACTGTAGTTTTCTGGGCAGTGAGATCTCTGGATTTGAAAATAGGCACCACTTGCACATGCTTCCATGAGTCAAGTATAGTAGATGATGAGAGGTCAAGGTTAAATATGTGAGTCACTGGCTTTACAAGTGCATGGGAGAGGAATTTCAGAATGGCAGGATACAGACCATCACTGCCTGGGCTGCCCCTGGTGGGTACCATCTTTAAGAGTTTTCCAGAGACACTATGGCTGATGGCTCTGAAATAAAAGACATTTGATGTCTGTGGGCAGCATGGCTGTTTTTTTCTGGGTAGAGGGAGGCTGTGGAATGAGTTTGCTGGTATAGGAGGTAAGATCGGTGAACATTCTATTGAAGGTATCATTTATCTTACCTGGGTCAGTAATGGTACCAGAGGGGGAGGTAAGTTCTGTTATTTGATTATTTGATTTTGGGTTGAGGAGGGTGTTAACTGAGACCCAGAAACTGTGGGGGGCTTCCAAGAGACTCATTTTGTAGGATGCTGTAGTATTTATGCTTCAGTGACTTCACAGCCTGCTTGCAGGAGTTTCAAAGTCACCTGGAATCATTCCATGCTTGGGGGGGGGGTGCCTTGAAGGCCTTCCAGGTTTTGTCATTTACTTTCATTTGGCCAGAAGTTCATTTGATAGCCAATGGGTGTTAACACCTTTAACCCTCCTGGTGGTGATAGGAAAGTATTTGTCCTGAAGGTTGCGAAGACCTTCCATAAAAAATGCCACCACCATGCAGACTCCTTTGAGTTGGTAGAGTGAGGACCAGTTTATGGCCCAGACATCCCTAAGCACTAAGTCTAAATCCTGGGATTTGAATTTCCTAAAACATAACAATTTGTAGGGAGGATGCCTTGATTTGGTGGTTAGAGTGATATACGTAGGGGTACGGTCACTGATAGAGTCAGCCATCATGCCTGCTAGGAGGATTAAATTAGCACAGTTTGTGGCAATCCAGTTAGGGGTTGAGTGGTTGGGCAAGCGGGGTTGTAGCTGGTATGGGAGAAGATGACTTGTTCAAGATGATACATCCTTAAAAGGTGTGCATATTCTGGTACTTGGAATTCTGTCCAGTGGAGGTTGAAATCCCCAAGTATGATGGTGTTCCCAGAAGAGTCGGCAGAAGCAAGGCCATCCAGGAAGTTTGATAGTCCCTGTGCACCTCCTGAGGGAGGATTGTAGCAGCAGCCTATGTACAATTTTTTTGATGCACCCTGGACAATTTCAGCAACAAGCCATTCACTGACCAAGGAGGGGAAGGAGCAGGCAATAGTGGTGGTACTAATATGGTCCTGTATGAATAGTGCAATGCCACCACCCCTCTTTCTGCCAGCCTGTCAAGGCACAGCAATGAGTACCCAGGGAGTTGGTAGGTGGCATCACTGTGGTATGGCTCAAGCCATGTTTCAGATAGACCCAGGACATATGGATTGTAGAGGGGCACCCAGGCTTCAAGTTCAAAGAGCTTAGCTGAAAGGGAAGGAAAGGGGAAATTGTTTAACCAGGAAAGGCACACTAAGCTGAAGCTTGTTTCCAGGTGTGACCTGGGAGCACAAGTAAGTTAAGTGACTTGCTCAGGGTCACACAATATGCAAATAGGGGCTGTAGGATTCAAACTCAGGTCTCCAGATTTGCAGCTCTGAGCCCTAAACCACTGCAACATACTGCCGCTGCACACATTTGGGTGTGCAACCCTATGGGTGCACTGTCCTGTCCAGATAGCATTTGCATGGTTAATATGCATGTTTGAGGGTTCAGGGTTGTCTTTCACATCCCCTGTGAGGAGGATACATGAGATGAGGTAGCAGGTAGGAGGGTGCCAATGGGGAGACTGCATAGTGAGGGAGTGGAGAAACAAACCAATAGATGATGAGCATGGTTTGTCAGGAGAGCCAGTATGACAGTGCCCATGGGGGAGAGCTGGTAGACTTTGGCTTTGTGTTGGGGGTCACTGAGTATAAATGATTTGGAGAAAGATTATAATTAATCCTGGTCAGCAGTGAGGATGATGGCACAGAAGTCAATCACTAGTAACAGGCCAGTCATGGTGCATAAAGTAATGAAGAGCACAGGGGAGAACATTTTTGTATTTGAAATTAGTATCAGATAATAGAAATTTTACTTTATAGAACAGCAAGATGACAGCTGCAGAGAAAGTAACTTGTAGTTCTGGATCAGGTAAGAAAGACACAGTGGCTACTGTGAGATTAACACTGACAAGTGTTAGAACCTTTAATTGCATTCCATTTCTTTAAGGCAAGTTGTAATATTAGTGAGAGAGGAGAATGGAGATTGCCTAGGGGTGGTGCCACTAGGGGAAGGAGAGTATTTAATAAAGGCCGGGGTTGGGGAGCGGGGTGGGCCAAAAAATTCCAGCTGGAGGAATAGATGCGAGGGAGAAAGGGAACAGAAACAGGATTAGTTGCAGGGCAATAGCTTAGAGCTGTAACACAATGAAACCTAGTCTAAACAGAGGAGTGGTCACAGAAAGCTGTATCACTTTAAACTTAATCTAGCAGTTTAACTGATTTTGGTTTAGTTACTGATCCAGACAAAAATACCACAGGAGCTTAAAACAAAAGAGCAGTAATACTTTTAATCCTGAAACCTGCAGGCTGAAAGATCCTGCACTTGAACTACCCTCGTAGTGCAAAATTGCTGTAGACAAGGCTTAGATTCACATTTAAATTAGGATTCGCAGTACAGTTTGGTGAAGCTTAAACAGTATGAGAATCAGTAAATAAAATTAGCTTTAAAGTTCAAAAAAATAAGTGGAACAGAGTGACCATAGCAGGGTCAGGATTAGCAAAGACTTTGAGAAGTAGAGCAGCCAATCAGCAGGCAGAGCCAATAGTTCTGGTCAATCAGCGAGGAGGTGCCAGAAGTTTGAGCAGCATACCTTCGGTCTGGTGATCGATGGATTCATTCACATATCTGGACTGTGTAGTACAGTGTGGTCTGCACTCCCATTGGACCAAGCTGTGGACCTATGGGCGTACAGCTGTTCTGTATGCAGTCAGTCGGTGGGCAGCCGAGCAGCTTGCGGGTGGGGAGCTGCCACCTGCATCTGACCGGGGGGGCAGCGGGATGGCGGGGCTCAGTGGGAGGGTGGAGATGGGGTACCACTGGACCACCAGGGATGGGATCTAATCTTTTTTTTAGACTTCTGCAGACAATCGGGCTGCGAGAGATCCACTGGACCACCAGGGGGATAGTAGTTTATTATTTTTATACTTATGCCCGTGATCAGTCTGCAAGCAGTCCACTGGATCACCAGGGACATAGGAGTTTATTATTTTTATACTTATGCCCATGTTCGGGCTGTGGGGCACTTTGCCGCTTGTGCAGGGGTGTCGGTTCCCAACAGCTGTAGCCTGGCAGGGCGCTAGGCGCAAGTCACCGGGGATGGGCACACCTGCATGCAAATGGGGCCATAATGACATGCAAATGGCCCCATTTGTGTCTTGCTTGTATTATGGCCCCATTGCATGTGCACCTTTGAATATCCGTTTGATGTGCCTAAGCGCAATGGCACTTATTGCTGGCGCATTCCTATTTCTCTGGCCACTTGTGCTGGTGCGAGTGCCACTGCACCATGCACAATGTGGGTGGCCACAGAGTGATATTCAACAGTGCTGAGCCATGGTGCAGCTTCATTGAATATCACCCTGTCAGTGCTCTGGCACATCCCAGTTGTGCTTCGACCAGGCTTGCACCACAGCCTGGTGCAGTCTGAATATCCCACCCCCTGTTATTAGTTTATTGATGAACACAAATGTCACAATTTTGTTAAATTTATGTGTTTTAGCAGCTTTACAAGTTTACCTCTGCTTAATTTATTGCCATGAAATTTACTGGATCCAGAATCATGAAGCCCACTCCATATCTGCCAAATTTCAGGCCAGTTGGTTGAAAGAGTGCCAAATTATTAAGATGCAAAAAATTATTAAGGTGCAAAATTCAAGGTTTAACATTAAAGTGTGTGAGTGTTATGGCATGGCAAAGCATCATGGCAGATGTAGCACAGCTGAGATCCCTGAAGCCCCATCACCAGGACGAGGAATTCGCAATACCTGGCTTCTCTCTTATCCGCCAAGACAGACAGGGGAGAAAGAAGGGTGTTGGCACTGCCATGTATGTCGCCTCAAATCTCCAGTTTTCTGTAATCACTCCGCTGACACCCTTACTAACCATAGATTCCCTCCTGATCAAAATCCCCCTGCCCCACTCTATCCCAGTATACATAGCTGGGTCATACTACCCGCTGGACACTCTGCTAACTAGCATTCTCGAACATCTAGGCAACCTGAGGGCCCTTACAGAAGGTGGCAAACTCCACATCCTTGGTGATTTCAATCAGAACTGGTTAGGCTGCGCAGCCTCAAAAACACGTTGCCAAATAAACGCTCTAAATTTGCACCAGCAAATAGGGGAACCCACCCGCCTAAACCACAAATCCAATAAACACACACTACTGGACTGGGCACTCACTACCCACCCTCATAGGATATTTAAAGCCGGCCTTCTACCGGACTCCCTTAGTGACCACCATATGATTTTTATAGTGCGAAAAATCTTCTGTCCACCAGCCCCTCCACCCTGTTTGCTGCACAGCAGAGTTTACAAATCACTGGATCTGACTGCTCTCCTAAATGACCTTACCACTGTAGACTGGTCTTTCATCCCTAGAGCCACCTCCATGGATGAGGCCCTGAACTATTTCTCTACTAATTTCCTCACCATCTGGGACATACATGCCCCGCTAAGGAGATCCAGAGTCAGAGGTTTCCACTTACCTTGGGTAACACCAAACCTCACGGAACAACTCCAAGCCAGAGACCGTGCCTGGAAATCCTTCAAGGCCATAGGTGCTCATGCAGCCCAGAAACAATACCGGTCACTTCAAAATGCCTGTACAAGACTCATACGGCAGTCCAAATCAAATTACTTCAAAACGGCATTCAACAAAAACCACACCCACCCTTCTCAATTCTGGAAGTCCATAAAATCCCTTCTCACCCCACCGACCCAACCCACCACCCCCACTCTCAACCTTGAAGGTAAAATCATCAATGATCCTTGTCTGGTTGCCACTGAGTTTAATACCTACTTCTCCGCCACTACTACCTCCCTACTCTCCTCACACCCTCACCCCCTATCTTTTGCAGTCCCCAAAGTAACCCCCGTACTCTCTAATGCACCCCCCGGCCTTCTTTTCACTCCGCCCAGTCACTCCAGGCCAGGTGCTAAAAATACTACAATCACTAAACACATCCAAAGGTAAATGTCCATCGGGTCTAGATTCTAAAATGCTCCTACTCTCTGCACCGGCTATAGCCCACCCCCTAACCATGCTCTATAATCTGTCCTTTAAATTAGGGGCAGTCCTCACAAAATGGAAACAAGCAACAGTCATTCCTCTTCCCAAGGGAGGGGACCTCTCCTCCCCATCAAACTATCGGCCTATATCTCTGCTCCCCATCCTAGCCAAAATTCAAGAGTGCCTTGTTCTATCCCAGCTACACCACTATCTAGATGCAATCTCCTCCCCCCCCACCAAGCTGGTTTCAGAAAAAATCACTCCACCACCACATCCCTCCTTCGCCTCACTAACTCCATCCTCACAGGCATGGACAAAGGGGAAATAACCGCAGCTATTTTTATAGACCTGGCAAAAGCCTTCGACAAGGTCTCTCAACCCCTGTTGCTGTCTAAACTTGCCCAAACTGGTCTGTTGGTGGTAGCAAAAAATGGATTCCACTCATACCTATCAGGTAGGTCTCAATCAGTCCATATCGGAACGGCTCTATCCACCCCTCTCCCTGTCACCAGTGGTATACCTCAAGGGTCTGTACTCGGCCCGCTGCTATTCTCAATCTTACTCAACAATTTGCCTGCTGTCTGCACACAAACTGCCATCCATATGTATACGGACGATACGGTGCTGTTCTCCTCTGGCCCATCCAGAACCGCCGTGGCAGCATGTCTACAGAAGGATTTCGGCTCCATCCAATGCTGGTTCCTTGGGAACCAACTATTCTTAAACACAAAAAAACTGTCTCCCTCACTTTCGGCTCCCGGGCCAAACTAACCCAGCTTACTGAATCACCCACATTCTATACCTTGGACAGAACACCACTTGAGGCCTGCGCCACATATCGCTATCTCGGCATCTGGATAGATCAGTACCTTGACTTCTCAGCGCACATAGATGCACTGCACAAAAAACTACATCCCATGCTGGGAGCTCTCCATCGTAACAAGTATTGCATCCCTCTACCGACCAGATTAGCTATTGCCCAAAAAATGATCCTCCCAACTTTGGACTACGGCGATGTCATCTACGGTGCTGCCCCCCAAACGTCCTTAGCCAGGTTCGACCCCCTATACAACTCCTTCTGCTGGTTCGCCTTGGACCGTTCTCCCAATACCCACCACTGTGACCTATACCAGTCCCTTGACCTCCCCTCACTCCAAAACCAGCGATTGCTGCACAGTGCTAGAATTTCTGCTAAGTTCTGGTCGCATACGCTCCCTTCCTACCTATCAACATCCCTAACCGCCCTCTCCCCACCTACCTACGATCTCAGGAACATTGACTCCAGGCTCCTGCACATTCCACACAGATCCACCCAATCAGGTCAGGTAGCTTTCAGTTTTAGGTTGCCCAAGTTATGGAACTCACTGGCAGCTGACATCAGACACACCACAAGTACTCCCCAACGTAATGCCCTTCTCAAATCACATTTCGCTACCAACTGCTCATGCTTTCCCCATCGCTGATTTCCCTGCACAACTCCTACCCAACCTATCAGCTACTTCCACAACCACTACCCATTCTATCATCTACTTGCTCCAGTCTGGGCTCCATTTCGCAATCATCACATAGTGCTACTATATGCTATTTACTGAACCTGCTACTGTTGCTGTATTGTACGCACACCTTACCCATATTGTATGTAATCAATTTTTCCCACTATGTAATTGTTGTACTTCTGCCATTCTACTGTACCACTGTCTGATATAATCTTCACATTTATGTATGAACTGTTTTTCATCTTATTTACTGCACCCATGCTACTGTACCACTGTCTGTTATAATCTTCACATTATGTATGAACTGTTTTTGTCTTATTACTGCACCCATGTAACCCCCTACCCCCAGGGTGCATCTGGAATCGAGTGGTACTCCACCTAGTATGCCTTTTCTGGTAAATCTCTTAAATAAACATGCATTAAACACTCACGATCTGGGGCTGACTAACTTACTGTGAATGACAAGTACTGATGGCACTGGTAAGGTAGCAGAAAAGGTAACCAAAGTTGCAATTTGAGTCATTAAACAACAAACAAGAAGCACACACCCAACATGAGGTATTAATCAGAATGCACGCCTCCAGCCAGCCAAAACACTGCAGCATGTTGGAACTTGATGAGACACTGTCAGGAATGTTGTCTGTGATCACAAATCTTCAGCAAGAGATAAGAGAAGGTTTCAACAACATTACTGCATAACTAACTTTCTTACAAGACATAATAATCAGTATGTCAAAAACACCAGCTTCACATGCTTACCACCTGCATAAAGTAAAAAAATATATATCAGTAAACTGGAGGACACATGAAAGACCAGGGGCATGAGAGCATGAGAGGAACTCATAGAAGGTGACACTGCAGGAGCTAAAAATGAGATCGGACTACCAGGAAAATAGAAAAGGTGTTCAAATGTGCACCTCATAATCCTTTCTGAAGGTTTGGAAGGAAAGAGGCCCAAAACTACTGTACAGAATTGGCTAATCAAAAAACATAAGATGGACCATGATGCTGCAATGTATGAGGCAGAGAAAGATCACTGCACAAGCCCCAAGCTGAAAAGGGCGATAGGCCACATCACATTTTAATCCAATATCTAACACATCAAAATAATGAGAAAATTCTTCCTGCTGCTAAATCTCAAGGGCCAGTAACAGTCAATACTGGTAAAGTCCAAATATTCCAATATTTTTGTCAAGAACTCCAGGTGAAGCACTAGCTGTTCACTGGGGTAAAGAGCAACTCCACATCTCCACACTAGGAATACCAACACATTTTTTTTCAGCATCCACCTAAAGGCAGAGTGATTTCTGGAGACTTATAGACCACAACACCCCCACAACCCTGTACTTAGTGCAGCATATAGTAGACGTACATTTACTGATGCTATATTTAGTGGGGTAGGATATAGTGCAGTTTTATGTGATATAGTTATAAGACACATGCATATGATTATAGCATGGACTGGTGGTAAAGACCAGATCCCAACAATGCTATGTGCTAATAACCATCGGCCCTAACAGTATTGGCACTGCTTTTGTAGACCTTATGGCAAGTTCTTTTCACTAGCTACACAGCTGCTATTATTTTGCAATACTAAACATTTTTGTATTGTCGCCCAAAACTAGGTTTAACTAGTTTTATTCTTATCAGAGAGTACGTGCAGGGAGAGTGATGAGCTAACTGTCCTCTGAGTTGACTCTCTACCAATGAGATTACTAGGTTTTGTGATGTTACCTTATTTGGCAGGCTGTTACCTAGTAATGTAAATTTCTTATCTAAGAGTAAAAGAATGACACCAAAGCTGTTTCTTGCTGAGTTTTGCTTTGGAGATGTGTCATGACATCTGGGGTTTGTCAACTCCCAGCAGGTAAATCCTGTTTGCTTTGTGTTTTCTTGGAATAAACTTTATCATGCAATATTATTTAACTCGTCTGTGTGGTACTTCCATCTCAGGCCATGAATCTCTGCGGGCAACTAATTGGTGAGCCATGGCAGGACCTGTTTGGACAGAACAAACTCCAAGATTCACAGGTATAAGGGTGAGATAATGACAGGTGTGAAGAACCTTCACCCCTTTTTTGTTGTACGATGGTCCTTGATGGCTTCCACTGCTAGAATGTACTGCTGTATGACTGCTGACACCAAGGTGCGCTGGCATGCCTTAGATCTCTGGTCAGTAAAGTTTACAAAGGGCAGACCCCAATACAATGGACACTAATTCTGAGCTCAGCTTGGATGTCCTACAATTTCCTATCTCTCATGGAGATTGGGAAGATTTCACATCTGATGCAAAACACCAGGCTAACCCAATACAGTATGTATAAAAGCTATATGCTGAGGTCAAGCCTAAAAGTAAGAAACATGACCAAAATGGTGTAATGGTCACTGTTGTGTATGCTTTGTGTCAGACATTGGATTTGAAGGTTTTGGCTCTGAAACAGGAGTTGAAATCTAGGTCCAATGAGGTGTGTACATTACAGGAAGAAATTGAGAATATTAAGGAAGAGAAAAAGAAGGAAATTAGTAAATTGCAAGAGGAGAATGAGATATTGCAGCAGGATAAAGTGCAGATGCTACAATTGAATGGTGTGCCTATGAGCATGAATGAGTCACTGAATAGTGAGTATGAGCAGCTGGATGAAGAGTTTGAAATGTGTCAGGAAGAGTTAGGGAAATTGATAAAAGAAAACCCAAATAAGTTCCATATACAGTGCTACAGGACTACATTAGGAAGGGAAAGTTTCAAGGGGGTGTGAATCATGCTGAGTGCAGAAAGCACACAGCAAAGTTGCAAGGGCAAGTTCTGGTCCTGAGGGACCCTATCAGAGCAGTGCTGTCTGCCCTATCATCAGAATTGCTGTCTTCAGAGGAGGATAGTGAGACTGATAGCCAGCCTTGGGAGACTGGAGGAACCTGTGGACAGAAACAGATATGGGACCGGGGGCATGTCTAACCCTGAAAAAGGTAAAAAGGAAGGAAGCACTGACTGCAGACATGATACAGTAGCTTTGATTCAGTGTGGAGCAATGCCTCCTTCCATCAGTGGAGAGAGTAAATGCTACAAACTGAATTATATGTTGTTTGAATCTGCTGTCCTACAGTACGCTGTGTGGATTTAAAATGTTAATTTTTTTTTTCATTGGACATAACAGTGAGGCTTTATAATGATTAAAGGTCTCAGCAAGCTGCATGTTAAAAGTCTTATCATACCTACTGAGATTAATTAGCACAGAGAGAGAGAGAAAATGTTTCTTGCCCTTTGTGGGAAGGGGGCAGGCTTAAATCTGCTTTTAGAATTGTTCAACTTACACAGCCAAATACAAAAAACAAAGAAAGGTTCCTTTACATATTTTGCAATGTGGTTTAATCCCTGTCACAGATGTACTTTTGGAAACTATATGGGAGAATAGTCCCCATATACAAAAGATGTCTTCAGAAATAATTATGTTAATCTGGAAGAAATGATGGCAAGATTGAATTTGTATGTAAGTTGAAGGGTTTGTGTACATGAAATTATGATTGGAGTCTAAGTTTAAAAGATGGAGATCTTTGAGTAATGGAATTAGGAATGGTTTAAAATGTATGATGCAGTAATGCAGAATGATGTAATAAAATTAGTCTGCATGGTTTATAAATGTGTTTCATGAAAGCCCAAAGAGATGTTTTTGTACAAACACAGTGTGCTATGAACTACTGTGATTTAACCCTCACTCTATTTACCTACTGCACCCACCCCTTATGAGGGATGGAGTCCAGGCAGCTGCCAAAATGCCTTTACTTGTTTGAAATTGGTAGGGGGAGGGGGCACAGAAATAATATGGGTTTTCTTAGGCTATCAATGTTTGCTTATTTGAAGTTACTTGTGGGTTGTTTGTTTCATTGGCACAGTTAGTGCCATCTCTGATAAAAGGGAGTCCCAACTTGGTATACCCTATTGTGCAAAGCATCAGGTGTTCTGATGTCATACTGTAGTTAAGCATCGCAAGATTAGAATTTTGGTTTTTTAATCCATCTTCCCAATGGGGGTGGGGGCAATGTTCTGAAAAGGGATGTCTCAGACACAAAAAAAACCAAAAAACTAAATGACTGAGACAGGGTTAAATCTATAATTTGTTTTCTCAGACTTACTGGAGGTCAGCCTTCACTGGAGAGGGTGTGACTGGCTGGGATGATGCTCACTGTAATCAAACACCCTTTCCTTTCAAGAACAAGAGCCTTAATTCAACAGGGAAATGGAGTTTATATTCTCAAACTAATTTTGAGTTTTTTACAATGTTATCATGCACAAAACTCTCCTGTGTTATGTGCATATCTGTTTTGTGCATCTGTAGTGTGGAAATAGCACTGTGCCTCAGACGGTGGGGGTGGAGGGGCCTGTTGACAACCCCCAACACTTTTAATTAGCTACTCCATACTAGAGTTCTTTTTTTTTTTATATGGCTGGCGGTATGATGATTTAACTGCTTTAGATGACATGTTTGTTTTGTTTCATCATAGAATGTTGTTTTCTGGATATTTTTATGGTCAGTTGATTTTATGTAAATGAGATTACCTGGTTAAAAGCCCATCCCAAAACACTTTCTTTTGCAATGGCAATGCCAGGCCAATCTCCTTGCAAAGGGTGGCATGGAGATGGTGGAAGTATGAACCTTCCTTCTACCTCCACAACATATAGTGAGCTTTCCAGAAAAATCAAGCCAATTTACTGAGTAGTTTAATTGCCTAAAAAAAGTAAAATCCCTCTTTAAAACCACTTTCTTTGGCCACTGTAATGCCCAAGTCAATACTCTTGTCAGGCAAGGTGATTGAAGGGGGGAGTAAAGATCTTCCTCACACCCACATCCCCAGAATCTGTGATCCGCCTCACAGAGAACCAAAGGTTGTTTATCACAGCAGCTCACAGAGGCAAAACAAATCAAGCTCATTTACTGAGCAGTTTAATTGCTGGGAAGAAATTAAAATTGTCATTCAGGAATTTATTTCTGCAGTACCTGATGTGCCCATGGGAGGTCATCAAGGGCAGACAAAACCATTTTGAAAATACAGAATTGGGATGACATCCCAGATCTACAGGTATTCCTGTGTTTTATAGTGATTTGAAGCAATTTACAGGGAAATTCTTGCTATAGACTTGCATTGGCTATACAACAAATATGTCAAATCAGTTTTGGAGTATTGTGACAACTGAGTTCATGTAACTCAGTTGAAACTGTTTGCTAACCTACAAAGAGGGAAGGGGCAGAACCCTCCTCTTTTTTTTTTGTCTTTCAGAAATTAAGTGATATGCGACTGGCAGCACAACTGAACAGAAGCAGTTGCAGCTCTATTGGTTAACACTAACCTACTAAAGAGGGAAGGGCCTGAGGTCCTCCTCTGGTTTTCTTTTGTCTTTCAGAAATATGAAGATGCCTGTTGGTGATGAGATGGTTTTGGTCCACAAAGAATGCCTTGCTGGAAGTCGTGAAATTTGCCCTTCCAGAGGAGACATCATGGATGGCCTACAACACATCATTTATAGGACCATCAGTATAAAGTACATTTACACTTGTATGAGAACATTGCATCTTTCCTAATTAATCTTCTGCACCAATCCAATGCAGAACCACGCTCTCAATGCTGATCCGAAACTGCTCTGTGGTATTTGGCCACAGGACTTCAAGTGATGATGCCTAAATAAATAGTGGCAAAAACTGTCACATGGTCATGATGTCATCATGCTTTTCACAGTCTGTCATTAATGGCTGAGAGTGTTGTGCAGTTATCCACTTCAAAGACTCACTACAGTATTATGACATGTGGACACAAATGTATTACTGATTCATATTTTCTTTGCTTTTAAATGTGATTGCCATTCATCAGAAAAAAGAAAATAATGTTTTGTTTTAAGAAAGCCTATGCATACTTCTGAGATTTTGAAAGTCTTCTCATTTAGCAAATGTCTCAACATAGTCATTAATGTGCTTCTACTGATGCATAGACTCCTAACAGCCAGGAGCACAAGATCCTGTAACCGGGCAAGAAACATACCCACAGCACGGCATATTCCTCACTAGGTGCCTGCAAGGGCTGAACAGAATTGTTGAGTCAGTATCAGGCCTTTTTGAGTTAGGGATGTCAGTTTGGAACAAGGCCAACTTATAGGCTATAATACAACATGTTGACTACTTTGAGACTCAGACAAAACATACAAAGCCTGTGCTACATGTTCTTGATGGTTTATCCATGAAAGATTGATTTAGTTTTTCTTTGGATATGTAGTTATATCATGCTAGAGCCTGAGATCTCTTAGTTACAAAAAAAAGGGAGACCCAAGATGGAGTCTTCCATATCAGACAGGTTCCGATACTGAAAGGCCTTACTGGTACCATCTCAGGCCTATTTGCATCTGGCCATGCCATATGGAATAGGGCTGACATGGAGACCATAAAGAAGCATATGCATCATTTTGAGCAGCAAATTTATGATATAAGGGATCCAAGGCCTAGCACAAAAAAAGAAGGAAAGATCTGCTTTCAATATGTACAATATTGCACATTTATTTAATGATGCAAAGGCCAAGATTAATGAGTTAATTGCCTCTAATAATGCAAAGGTCACACAGCAACATATAGGCAGGGAAATTATTTGTGCCACCTATGGTGGCTATGTTTTAACCACTGTCACTAACCTCTTCAGAGACCTGGAAGAAAGGCATATTCCTGACATCATCAGGGATTCACAGATGGCCAAATTTTATTGCCCTCACTGTCAGATCTCAGCCTGCACCTCCAAATGTATGTCTGACTCCCTCACTTGTTCTCTCACAACAGTCAGAAATCTAGGTTATGTCACACCACATCTGGATCAAGGACACCATGTATTTTTCATGTACTGTGTCTTTGCCAGTGTTTGATAAGGACTCTGGCTTTGACCAGAATGGCATGTGTTCACTACATCAGATACCCGAAGGGAGAGATCTACAAAAAAAGTGTCGACCTTCCTCCACTGCTGGTGTTCTACCCTTAACTGTAAACCTTGCTTGTACCTCATACAGACTGTTGTTCAGTAAAGGGCTATCGGTACCTCAGCAGGTGTTATGTTTTCGATGTAGCTACAGTGGTGTGTGGCTATTTCATTGACTGGTTCAACGGACAAAATTTTACTGTAAATGCCAAAAATGCTACTGATACATGCCAGCCCGCTGGCACAGAGGCATGGTGACCATCTGCAGTGCTGGCGACCTGGGTTCAGGTACAGATCCTGATGTTAGAGGTTCGGCCAGGGGAAGCAGGATTGAGCATTTGCAGGACTGCTCTTCTGCTCTGGGGGGGGGGTTGATTGTTCAGTGCAACATGGACCCCCAGCGGAGGCTAGGGGTAGCACAAGTGCTCTGGCATCTGCATGCAAGGGGGAGGGGTGGATGCTGGCCATCATTGCACATCCACACCCCTGAAAACCCCTGAAAAATATCTCAGCTCCCCACTAATGAACCAGCTGCAGCACTGACCCCTCTGGCCACCTAACTCCACCACTGGTGGCCCCATTTGGGGGGGTCAGCCCTGAGCATGTGGGGGTCAGTCACTGCAGCAGGGTGAACCCCGCTCGTGGGGTTAGGGGAAGCCAGGAAAAAAGCATACTCAATTAAAAAAAAATGTGACTGATACAACAAATACAATTGAACTGATCCAGCCATCTGGCACCCAGCAAACCAGCTACTACCAGATCACCGCATCTGTCATGTGCCCCATTCAACTCATCAAGTGGTGTCTTCCTCAAGTCAAGGTTATGTATAATATGGATGGACAATATTGTATTGTGAGGAATCTCAACAACTTTTCTTATGGACATATCACTTGCAGTGTTGACATTCCTAATTTCTGCTTTGTGCCTCATGAACACACCATTATTGATCAATCTGTGATCACCCCAGTACCCACTCCTGAACAAGATTACTTTGACGGTGTCCCTGACTATCTGAATGCCATAGACCAGTATATACCAGTTTTTAATGTGCGTATCGATCCACTCACCAAATACCTGTTAGATAGAAAAGATACTTGTCTTATACATATCAGCAATACTATTAAGAAAGCCAGAACAGATTTAAATGATTTAATACATGACAGTGATTTACATCTTGTTTTAACTGACACTTTATTAGAAATTTCTTTTAAAGCCTTTGTCATCTTGCAGGCTATCTTGAATTGTATTCTTATTTGTACCATTTGCTGTTAGTGGTCTACCCTTAGGCATCATTGAAGACAGCAATGCTTCCTTTATACTACCAAATCCACAAAGTTTTTATCCTAGCTCACCATCTTGCATTGCCAGTTTAGCAGGAAATGGGGTCGGGAATTGTAGACCTGGACACCACCACAACCCTATACTTAGTGCAGCATATGGTATGCATACATTTATTCATGATATACTTAATGGGGTAGGCTGTGGTGTGATACTATGTGTTATAGTATTAAAACATGTGCATATGATTGTAGCATGGACTGGTGGTAAAGACCAGATCCCAAAAGGGCTATATGCTGGTAACCTCTGGCCTTATCAGTATTTGCATTGCTTATGTAGGCCTTATAGTACATATCTTTCTACTAGCTACACAGCTGCTATTATTGTGTAATGCTAAGCATTATTTTATTGTTACCGAAAACTGGTTTTAGCTAATTTTTCTGTTATCAGATAGTGCATGCAGAGAGAGTGATGAGCTAACTGTCCTCTGAACTGACCCTCTACCAATGAGATTTCTGTGTTTTGTGATGGTTCCTTATTTGGCAGGCCATTACCTAGCAATGTACATTTCTTATGCAAGAGTATAAAAATGAAACTAGGCTGTTACATATTGAGTTTTGCTTTGGAGAGGTGTCATGACATCTGGGGTTTGTCGACTCCCAGCAGATAAGCCCTGTCTGTTTTGTGTGTTCTGGGAATAAACTTTACCATGCAATATTCCTTAGCTTGTCTGTGTGGTACTTCTGCCTTAGGTCACAAATTCCTGCCAGCAACAGACTAAAGATGTTGCAGTTGATGGGAGGAATCCAGCCACATCCACAGTGCTAGCACACTGAGTGGCTTTGATCTGGGCACCTGGACTGTGGTGAATGGATTGTCTGTTTTTCCACAAGCAGTCAGAGGTTGTCATGTTTATTTAAAAGCAAGAAATATAAAACTTTTTGACAAACATACTTTGGCAATTTGTCTTTTGTTTTCCACAGCCAGGAAATAACTAGCTGTAGGAGTGCAGCCCATCTTGGTGAGTCAGGGGGTGAACTTCTTTTTAAAGTTTGGTTAATGGTGAACTTTTTTGCAGTTTTTGAATGACAGGTTTTGTACACACAGCATATATTAGTTATGGCACTGCTTAGAAAATGACTCTGGTTCTAGAACTTAAAGCTGGGGTATATGAGTAATAACATTAAATAGATCCAATGGATGAGAAGAGCAATGTAACCACTTGGAATATGAATGATCTCAAGAATGTTATCAAAAAAAAATGTGTTCAAGGGAGGGTCAAATCTTTAATACAGACATTCTTTTAATTCAGTAAACACATATGACTCCGGGAAGCAAGAGCTCACTAGTGCAACCTGGAAGGGCACCTGGGGGGGGCCTGCTTTAGATCCAAAGCTAGGATTGAAGCTATCTGAATCAGGCCAGAATGGCTGGGGAGCGTACTCCACATTATTATTGATGAGGGGAACTTGCACTGGCATAGACTGACTTCCACACTCATGACCCATTTGCTGTGAGGTCCATATATGGGCCCAACGTACTGTAGATTATAGTGATTTTTTTTCTCATAAACAGGAATTAGAAATGCCACAGTTTAAGTATCCCTGGATAACAAGTAGGGACTACAATTGCATATTAGATGCCATCTTTGGCTGCTCCAACACAAACCCAGTACACAAGATACTCAATGTTTAAGCCCTAGGCAACCTGGCTGCAACTTTTAATCTCACCAATATCTGGCGACATTGTAACTTGGCTGGTCAAAAGTATAGTTTCTCTTCCCCCACACACACACACCAGTCATATGCTCATATAGACAGGATAGTGATATTCTTGTCTCACATCTCAGAAATGGAGGACATATCATATGCCTTAATCATTATATGGGATCACACTCCACTATCCCTGCTGTTGGCTGATGGCATATCCCCACTGGAGGCAAGAGCTCGGACCCTTGACCCCACCCTTATCAAAAGTTAAGATTACAAAACCTTTATGTCAAAATCCATTGAGTATTATCTAACTCACAAGCTACACAATACCTCATATACAGTAACATGGGCAACACTAAAAGCCTTCATTTGAGGATAAACTATCTCTTTTGCGAAACACAAAAGGCAGCGCAACCAGAACAACCTAGAAATAAAAAAATTGAATCAAGTTAGAAAGCCCACATATTCATGTCATCCTCATCTGTGTATTCCACCATACCAAAATTAAAATGGAAATATAATTCCCTTTTTAGTGAAAAGATAGAGTAGTCCATCCTCTTTGCTAAGACAGGTCAGTACTCTGAAGGTGATTAAGTTATTGGCCTGGCAGCTTATGCGCTAGGAGGGATAAAGAGCAATAGCCATGATCCATCATGAGATGAAAGGAATGTTTTCTGATGAAACCCCCATTGGTGAAGCCTTCTGTACCTTTTATAGGTCCTTATACACTATGGATGTCCCCCCTACCAGGAAAATATTATGCACTCTTTCAGAATGTCCCAGTTTCTCCAGTCTTGCCAACTCATGCAGCTCCCCTGTAGAACCTGTTACCTAACCAAGAGATAGTAAAAGCTACAGAAGTGTAAGAAATCTGGACCCACTAGGATACCCAATGAGTTCCTAAAGGAATTTTCAAAGCACCTCATGCACCCTTTGTAAGATGAGTTACAAGACAGTTTTGATAAATTAGTTATGCCCCCTTCACACAGTCTACCACCATCACTATACTTCCAAAGCTGAGCAAGGACCCAACTAGGTGCTGTTCAAATGGTCTAATATCCCTGCTTACATCAAACTACAATGTAGTTGCCAAAGTGGTCACCTATGGACTAGAAGGGATACTACCAGAGAGCATACATCCTGACTAAACAGGGTTTGTAAAGCACAGACAAGGCAAGCATAATATATGGTGCACCCTCAATATAATACACAGTTGGCAAAAAAAAAAAAGAGTCAATGAGCAGTGGTCTTTGCCCTTGATGCAGAAAAAAGAAATTCACTGCCGTAGCGGGTCATAATGTCATACACTTAATAGCATACGGCATTATGCGCAAACCCCGGACCTGTGCACTCTCTGTGTTGGACCCCCCCAGACTTAGAATCCTTAGTGGGGGGAGGTATGGTGGGCATAGCCCCTTTTAATGGGGGATGTGGGGGGAGAGTCCCCCACAGAAAAGAAGATTTTGGTAAATCATGCTATCCGATTCTTCCGCACTGCATTCTGCCGTGCGCAGTAATGACCCTGTGCCCTTCACTGCATGGAGTGGAGTTACATGTTTGAGACCCTCTGAAGGTTTGGGTTGGAGAGTAGATTATGTCCTGTGTCAAAACTCTGTATCACTTCCCATATGCACAAAACCTGATAAACCAGAGTCTAAATTTATCATTTATACTGTCATGTGGCACATACCTGGTGTGCCTCCTGTTCCCTCAGCTATATGTGTTATCCCTAGAATCTCTGGCAATAGCCATCTGGAAACATGAAGGTATACAGGAATAAGTGTGTGTGGTGGGGGGGTCAATAAAATTGCACTTTTCGTGGATGACTTGCTCCTCTATCTGCAGGATCCCATGAAGAGACACCCAGTTGTCATCCTGATTGGAGGAGAATGGGGGCCTATCTGGACACAAAGTGAACTGGACTAAGAGCAACATACTCCCCATAGGGAAGCTGAACAGGGAATACTTAGTGACCAATTCAATTGGGTTGCAGATAGTGGACACTATAAAATACCTGTGAGTATGTATTCTAATTAAACTGTCTTAGCTCTAAAGGTTTTCTCCTCTCACTGGTCAGTCTATGGGAGGACTGTGAAAGATGAGGCATGCTACCTCTCTCAGTTCTTGGTAGAATTAGTGTTATTAAAATGTGTGTACTAACCATCTGCCTGTACTTATTCCCAGTCTTCCAATTTCATTTTCCAGGGTTTTTCTTTAAACAAGTGGACTTGACAATTCATAGACTCTTATGGAAGGGCAAGTAAGCAAAAATTTGAAGGTCCATATTGCAACTGCCAACCAAGATGGGGGAGGGCATTACCCCATTTTAAACATTATTATTGGGCCTCATATTTGGCCTTCCTATCCTTGGGTAAGGAAGAGACAAAATCAGTGTGTTTTTTATTGTAGGAGGCAGAGCAAGGCTGGGGGCTTCTGAGAGCCTGTCTCTCGCCAAGAATGCATACCTTGGAAATGCCTGTATTTCTCATTCTATTCACAAAAAATAAAAATTCTGTATTTGGCTATCACCATACAAATAGTTGAGAACTGGCCCTAGGGCACCTTCTCAGTCAGAATCCCTTAAGGGACATCCTTCCTACAATGTTTTCCTCTACCAGGGCCTACTAAGGTGGCAAAAAAGAGAGTGATACTTTATGAATCAGATGTTTTAGTGAGTGGTGCTACATTCCTTTGTTAAATTACAAGGGTAATGTAAACTGCAAGCAGGAGACTTGTTTGTGTACTCCAATTCTGACAAATTATTTGTAGGCAGGAGTCAGTATGGATGGGGGGGTCATCCCCTCTAGAGGAGGAATTATATAGAACCCAACTGAAGGCCAATCCCCTATCAATATACTACAACATTTTGCAAAGTTGCTTTGCTTCAACAATCATGGGAGTTATCAATAAATGGGAAGCAGACTGAAATGTGCCATTCACCTCTAAGATTTTGGATGCTGCTTCACAGCACATGGCTAACTGCTGTTGCAGTAATAAGCTGTGCCAAATACAACTAAACTCTATCACACCTACTACTCCACTGTCCTGCTGTATTCTGTCAGCTAAGACACATGGCATTGTGTCTAAAGTGTGCAGTAGGTGATTGCACATTCCTGCATATGACCCTGGTTTGCCAAGAGTAAGCCTCTTCTAGCATGAAATACACAGGGCAATGGAAAGAGTTCTGAATATAAAATTGTCTAAATTTCCTTTGGAGTAACTACTGCAGTGACCCAGAAAGATTCAAGTTGGGTTGGGGACTGCACTTTTGGTCAATTGCCCTCATTAATGCTTATAAAACAATAGCTCAGCAATGGCTTAATCATACTCCTCTGAGTATTCATCAATGGGCAAACACCATGCTGTTATGTCTGAAACTAGAAAGGACATGGCACATTCTGCAGAAGCTCAGTTTAAACAGCTGTAGGAACCCTTTTGTACAGCAATAGAAAATGATATTTTCCCAATATAACAGTGTCTTTTAACCATAAGAAAAGTGTTGATAGAACCTAGATGGCTTTAAGTGCCTTTAATTAATTAATTAGCTAAATGACTCAACCTGGAAAATGTTTAACTATGAATTATAAATATGACCTGTGAAACAACATGGAATGTGTTTAACTGTTCATTATATATATGACCTGTAAAACAAAATGTAAAATGGTACCATGGAGTGCCTTTGCAATGTGTGGTAAAAATCTAGTTGAAACCACCAAAGATGTAGTCTATAAATTTTGTACTGACTTTGATGAATTAACTGTAATATTCATTCATTTATCTTTTTTCTTGGCTGTATGTGTGTAAAATTAGTTTAAATTTCAATAAAATGTTTAGAAAAAAACAGCATTGTGGCATCTATTTAACCCTAAAATGCAGGTACTACCGCCACGGTACAATACACACACACATACATACATACATACATATATATATATATATATATATATATATAAAATACAAAATCACACATGCCCACACAATGCAAAGCATCACGGGCTGCATATGCAAATCACCACAGAATGTTATGCAGGTCCAACTTTAAGCAGAATTGCATGGTGCCGGAAGGCCTCTCACACAGTTTGCAAAGGGTGCTAACAAAAGACATAGACACGTGTTTCGTCCTACCAGGACTCATCAGTATGCCTCGTCTGTTTGACACCCCAGTGGAATGGACCAGCTACCCAAAGACAGTGTGTCTTGGATGTGTTGTGGTGAACCCATTAAAATAAAAAACTATTTAAAAGACAAAGAACCTCTGTGCACAAACACTGAGGCAAGAGTTACCCCAAAGGGCATTTGGCTGGGAATCCAAGTTTCAAGAAAATACAAAATCACACATGCCCACACAATGCAAAGCATCATGGGCTGCATATGCAAATCACCACAGAATGTTATTCTGGTCCAATTTTAAGCAGATTTGCATGGTGCCGAAAGGCCTCTCACACAGTTTGCAAAGGGTGCTAACAGAAGACATAGACACGTGTTTCGTCCTACCAGGACTCATCAGTATGCCTCGTCTGTTTGACACCCCAGTGGAATGGACCAGCTACCCTAAGACAGTGTGTCTTGGATGTGTTGTGGTGAACCCATTAAAATAAAAAACTATTGGGGGATCACGTGACGCGCATGGAGGAGTAGCGGTGTTTTAGCGGGTCTCCCTCTCCGACAGCGAGTTTTGTTTGTTTAAACGGTGATCGGTGCTTATTTTCTGGCCATTTACTTGCCTGTTACCCCGAACTACCTGAGGAGATCCTGTCTTTCTGCTTCAACGTCCAAATATGCAAGCGTTGGAGACAGAATTAGAGGCAAAGCGGCCGTGGCGGAGCTCTTCTCCAGTTAATGAGCCAGAGACCATTGCTCCCACAAAGATCTACGAAGATTTGACGACGATCAAAGACGCCCTCTTCAAGCTCATTGAAGACGTGGCTGAGTTTAAACCAGCTCTTACACAGCTTGCCAGATGGGTTACCAACGCAGAAGCCAGGATTTCATCTATAGAAAGGGCTTTAGAGAGAGCGGGGCCTGTGGCAAAAGATTATAAGCGGAGCCTAGAGAAGTTAACCGATCGGCTCGATGATTTAGAGGGCAGGACCAGACGCAATAACCTGGTTCTCCTGGGCCTCCCAGAGGGCGAGGAAGGGGCTAATACCATCTGCTTCTTACAAAAGTTACTGAATAAATCAGTGGGCCCATTGCCTAATGGCCCAGAATACATAATAGAAAGAGGCCACAGGGCATTGAGAGCAAAGCCTGCACCCTCAGATCCGCCAAGGCCAATAATCTTCAAATTACTGAATTATTTGGATCGGGAGCATATTTTGAGAGAAGTCAGAAAATTATCTATGTTTCAGTGGGAAGGTAAGAAGCTCCGCTTGGTACCAGATCTTACTTGGAAGATGAGGCAGGCGCGCCTGGCTTTTCGTCCATTAACTTCGAAGCTCTGGGCAGCTGGAATTCACCACAGAATGTTATATCCAGCAAGATTGGAGGTATCCACAAAAGAGGGGATCAAGCGGTACGAAACGGTAGAAGATGCCCTCGCTGCTTTAGAGACCTATTTCCCTGATCTTTTTCCCAAAAATAAAGGATGAGCCTGGGTTTGGTGATGGTAAATGTGGCCTGTCCATGTGTCACTCTGGAGTTTCAGTCTGCTGCAACTGAACTTATTTTGAATTTTACCAATTTCGAGGGGAAGACATCTGTGGTTACTTCTAACATCACTCCCAGGATTTGAAATGGACATATGGTCTCTTTAAATAACCAGCTGTAGCTGGGTGACTTGTTTTATACCATTACAATTTTATTATTAGTTTTGATTTTCAACCTGGATAGGAAGCAGAGACGTTTACGTTTTCCCCACAAGAGGGAGCTGACGGACTTATTTTTGTAGCTCTGCATTATGTTTCCAATGTTATCAATACTGTAATCATAGCTCTTAAGATCTTCCAGGGTCCAGTTGGTGGTGAAGTTCGATGTTTAGTCGGGGTTCAGGTAATGTAACTGTGTCTGGTAGTTATTTTTATAAGGGAACAATCAGGCCAAAGGAATCATCACCAACTCCTTGGGGCAACTAAGGGTTTGGGGCCCTTAGTGGCTAGATGGTAGCTCCACGGTCGAGGCGGTTTTTCAGTCCCTATGGGAGCAAGGTATAACTGCCTGTTTGGCCTTGATGTGTTCCCAGACTACATATAGAGCACTGGAATTTTGCAACATATATTCAGTACCTATCCTAAACTTGTGGTGTTAAAAGGAGGTACATTTCTTTCTTCTATTTGTTATTTAATTGTTCGGATTCCTCCCTTTATTTGAGGTATGTTGATGGAGGTGGGGAGCCCGGCCTCTATAGCGTTTCATGAACCAGAGGCAGTGGAGAGGCTACAGGCCTGGTCTTTCAATTGGGGTTTTATTTTAGGGGCTTATGTTCTTTTGCAACTTAGATAAGGGGTTTATATTGTTCTCCTTTTAATTGGCTAAAGGCTTTAGTTAATACGGGGACAGCTATCCATTTCTTCTGTGGGAAATTTGTAACTGCTGATGGCTAGTGGGCTGAATATTCTATCTTGAAATATTAAGGGGGGGAAGGATAATTGCAAAAAATTTATTATACTAAACCATTTGGCTCATTACAAACCGGCAGTGGTGTTTTTGCAGGAAACACATGTTTTGGTAGATAAGTTAATGCATTTAAAAAAAAATGGGTTTTTGGTTCTAGCTTTTCACCCAGTAGTAGAGGAGTGGCTATATTGATTGTGCTGGGAATCCCGTTTATCCACTCTGAGGTTATTTCGGACCCCAATGGCAGGTATATATTTGTTTCTGGTAAACTTAATGGAGTTAGTTTGGTGCTGGGATTGGTGTATGGACCCAACCAGGAGTCAAAGGCTTTCTTTGTTCAACTCGCATTAATATTAGCTCCCTTCCAAGGGGCCCAAATTATTTTAGGTGGTGATTGGAACTTAACCCAATCTAATCAATTGGACCGCTCATGGAGTAGAGGGGCGAAATCCTCTCCGGCCCAATCTGCTCTAGAGGAGCTTATTTCCTCCTTGGGGTTGGTGGACCCTTGGAGGTTGATTAACCCTTCTGCCAGAGATTATACATTTTTTTCCCTGGTCCATAGGTCATTCTCGAGAATAGATTACTTTCTTATAAGCAAAGACTGTCTGGGTGATACTGTGGAGGTGACTATTTTGCCCAGAGTTATCTCTGACCATTCCCCAATATTTTTGAAGTGGCTACCAACCCCTTTTTTCTCGAGATCCTACTCCTGGTCCTTGAATGACAGTCTTTTGAGAGACTCTGAGATTGTCTCGCATTTTAGGAATTTCTTGTTGGGCTCGATTGATGTGAATTGGGGGTCCATAGAGGCCGTGGACTATACTTGGGCTGCACTCAAATCAATATGGAGAGGTGAATTGATTCGTATAGCATCTAAGCGCAAAGCTAAGGAGATTTCAGGTTTGGAAGAATGTTTGGGGAGAATCAGGGCTCTAGAGAGTATTCAAGGGGGTTCTAGGTCTGGGAGCCAGGAGCAGGAATTATTGTCCCTGAAAGCATGATATGCTAATACTCTGTGAGATAAGGTGGTTTCTTCTGCAGCAAAGATTCGGGCTCTTTATATAGGTCAGGGTAACAAGGCCGGGAAGTTGCTAGCTTGGCAATTGAAACAGAAGGCCGCTGCTAGGTGGGTTGCAGCTCTGAGACATCCGACATCTAATAACTTAACTACTAATCCTGAGGGCATTCTGCAGGGATTTGTTGAGTTCTATCAAGAACTTTACTCAAGTACTCTCCCCTCACCACAGTGTAAGGCAAAAATGGAGGGATTTTTGGCTAACATTCCCTTTCCCCACCTATCGGAAACATCAGGACAAAGCTTAGCTGCCCCTAATTCTGAGGTGGAGATTGGGCAAGCAATTGATTCTCTTAAAATCGGGAAAGCACCAGGACCAGATGGTTTTACCCCTCTTTTTTATAAATCTTTTAAGCAGTTTATTGTTCCTTTGTTGAAACAGCTTTATCTTTTTTGGGTTGAAAGAGGGGTTAAAGACAAGTCTCTGTTTGAGGCCAGGATCATTCTCCTCCCGAAGCCAGATAAATCTCCGGAGTTGGTAGATAACTATAGACCAATATCCCTATTAAACCTGGATGTAAAAATATTTGCAAAAATTTTGGCACTTAGACTTAAGAAGGTTTGGGGTGACTTAGTTAGTCCAGAACAGGCGGGCTTTGTAGAAGGACGTTCCCCTGCCGACCACTTCAGAAAGTTATTTTATTTAATCTCTGCATCGGAGAGCCCAGGGTTGAAAGCATCCCTGGTCTCTCTTGATGCAGAGAAAGCTTTCGACCGCGTCAAGTGGTCATCAATGTTTGCTACCCTATCTAAATTTGGCATTCCAAAATGTTTCATTAGTATGGTGAAAGTTCTGTATCAATGCCCCTCAGCTAGAATTCAGTGCAATAATCTGATTTCGGAAGCCTTTCCTTTAAGGAGAGGAATCCGGCAGGGGTGCCCATTATCCCCATATTTGTTCAACCTGTACATTGAACCTCTGATAAGAGTTATCAACTCTGACCCCTTAATTCAAGGAATTAAAATTGGAACTGAGGAATTTAAAGTGTCGGCTTTCGCGGATGATTTACTATTGCATATCCAAAACTCTTCTACTTCACTCCCTCAAGTTCTGAAACTTATTGCAAGCTTTAGTGAATTTTCTGGTTATAAGTTAAACCTGTCGAAGACTATGCTGTATTCACTATCATCTTGTCTCTCCAAAGCTTGGTGTTTTTCCTTGGGCCTGCAGTGGCAGATAGAGGCCTTACCATATTTAGGCATTTGGGTTTCTAGGAATCTAGAAGATCTGGTTAGTCTTAATCTTAAACCATCTTTAAAATCAATCAAAGAGGATTTGGACAGGTGGTTAAAACTCCCCTTATCCCTTTCAGGTAGGGCCAATACAATTAAAATGGTAGTATTACCTAAGCTTTTTTACCCCCCTCTTGTCTAAACATTTATCTTCCCAAGTCCTTTTTCAGACCGCTGAATAAGTTATGTTTAAACTTTTTGTGGGGTGGGGCTCCTCCATGTAGAGCCTATCACAAGTTGTGTTATCCGAGAGATAAGGGCGGCCTGAAATTACCAGATTTTTTTACATACTACTTGGCTATACACGCAGCCAGGGTGGCTCTATGGACCTATGATTTGAGTGCATCTACACCGGGTCTGGCATTTGAAAGGCCTTTGTTAAAAGATTTAATTTGGACTTAGAATCTCTACTATACATTCCATGGGCCAAGGTTCCCAAAATAGCTAGAGATACCCCCTTAGGATGGGACATCCGAGCTATGCATCAATTGTGTGCAAAGTTTAACATCCATCCAGGATTTGATCTTACCCAACCCATACTAAAAAATCCTAATTTCTTGATTGGTAGCCTACCCATTGTTAAACCCTTTTCCATTTTCTACCCCAAGCCACGTTTGGCAGACTTTTTTTCAGGGGACTCATTGCTGTCGCCATTGTCATTGTTTTTAAAATTTGGGGTAAGACCCCTTTTTGGGTTTAGATTATTACAAATTCATAGTACTGTTAAGACTTTTCTGGGGAAGAGCCGTTGTTCTGACAGAGCAGGTGTATTTTTTAAGGAATTAGGTGACCTTTGTCTGGGAGGAAAAAGTATATCTAAAATATATAAGTATATCTCAGAGAAGAGTGTCCCCTCCTCAGCTCAGTCGCCTCTACATTGGTCAATTAATTTGGCCTTAGACTGGTCGCAAGCAGTTTGGGGCAATATTTGGAAGGATACATATCTTTATATTAAGCAAGAAAGGCTAAGAGATTTACAGTTTAAATTGTTACATAATATATATTTTTCTCCGGCGAGGTTGCACCAGGTAGGCAGACTGCCTTCTTCGGCGTGCAAAGATTGTAGTGACCCCTTGGTGACGACCATTCATAAATTTTGGTTTTGTCCAAAGGTGCAAAAGCTTTGGACCTTGGTGAAGGCGTGGACGGGTCCATACACCGATCTCTCACCTGTATTTTGTTTAGAAAACTGTATATTTGGGAGATGCGCTGGTATCTCAAGTAAAAGCAGAAATATCAGTTAGCATTGATTTCATCAGTTACCAAGTTACTAATCTTATGCCACTGGCGAGAAGACTGGGTTCCTTCCCATAAGGAATGGTGGGAAGAATTTTTAAATGCATTTTATGCGGAAAGGCTGGCCTTCAGATTATCTAAGGCTTCTGCCAATTTTTCCCAATATTGGGGGAGACTTCTTCAATATCTTAAAACTAATTTTGGAATTTAGTGGTGGTTCCTAATATTTTCTTTTATCCTCTGCTCTGCTCTCATCTATTCTGATTCTCTCTCTCTCCTTTATCCCTCGCCCTGTCTCTATTATCTATTATCCATTATCTATTATTTATTACCTATTAACTATTATATATTATCTACTATCTAGAATCCTTTATCTATTGTCCATTACCTATTACCTATTATTTGCTCTTTCCTTATTAGTAATATATCAATTTTTCATGAACTTGTCCAATGGTTCCTCTAGCCTATGCCTAGTATTTTTTTTTGAGCTCATACTCTGGCAGAGGTTTTTTCTTTTGTCCTTTTACGAATACCTAGGGCTTGGTTTTAATTTCCCTTTTTCCATGATTTTGCTCTGTTAATGTAATTCGGTATCTATTAGCCGGAGTTGAGGAATGTCTATGTCCACAGTCTGTTTGACGCCATGGAAGTTTTTTTTTTTTGTGAGGGTTGGATAGCTGTGGGGAGATCACATGGGAGGGTTATGGGGGTGGGGTGGGGTGGGGTGCTTTTCATTTTATAAACCTCCTATCATCTGTAATCTACTCATTGTATGTACAATCTGTATAAGTTGGTTTAATAAAATATGGTAATTTGCAAAAAAAAAAAAAACTATTTAAAAGACAAAGAACCTCTGTGCGCAAACACTGAGGCAAGGGTTACCCCAAAGGGCATTTGGCTGGGAAGCCAAGTTTCAAGAAAATACAAAATCACACATGCCCACACAATGCAAAGCATCATGGGCTTTGCAAACTGCGTGAGAGGCCTTTCAGCACCATGCAATTCTACTTAAAGTTGGACCAGCATAACATTCTGTGGTGATTTGCATATGCAGCCCATGATGCTTTGCATTGTGTGGGCATGTGTGATTTTGCATTTTCTTGAGCAGCTTCAACAAATATTGAGCTGCCTCATGTTACCTGAAAATTCTTTGTCTTTAAATAGTTTTTAATTCAATGGGTTCACCACAACACATCCAAGACACACTGTCTTAGGGTAGCTGGTCCATTCCACTGGGGTGTCAAACAGATGAGGCATACTGATGAGTTCTGGTAGGACGAAACACATGTCTATGACTTCTGTTAGCACCCTCTGCAAACTGTGTGAGAGGCCTTTCGGCACCATGCAATTCTGCTTAAAGTTGGACCAGCGTAAAATTCTGTGGTGATTTGCATATGCAGCCCATGATGCTTTGCACTGTGTGGGCATGTGTGATTTTGTATTTTCTTGAAACTTGGCTTCCCAGCCAAATGCCCTTTGGGGTAACCCTTGCCTCAGTGTTTGCGCACAGAGGTTCTTTGTCATATATATATATATATTTATTTCATTTATTTATTACTAGGATTACAATACCTTTGAACCAGAGTTCTTTTACAAAGGTTCCATGTCAAGTACAAAGATTGGGAGAAAAATACAGAAACAGGTAACATAGATGAACATAGAAGATAACATGAGTTAAACAATACATTAAAAGTACAATTATAACAACTATTTACAGTTCAGAATTAGGAATACATATGTTTAGGGTATTTACAAATGGAGAAAATACATAAATACATATGCAGTACAAGTAGAAGAGGGACAAGGAGAGTGAGAGAAAAGAAAGGCAGAAGTCAAGGATATGTGAGAGGTACAGCAAGAAGTGGAAGGGTGGGTAATATATATACATACATAAATGTATCTATTACCACAGCACCACATCTTGTATACCATGGGAAAAAAGGTACTCATAGACCAGCATATATGTTTATACCAAAATAAACAATACAATGACCAGCTAAATCAACTAAAACATGAACTGACAAACAGTCCAACCAAATACCGATGATTCCAAAGCTCATCAATACAACCAGAAGGGCCACAAACCTGAAAAAAAGTCAACAGGAAAAAGAAATGCACTACCTGCATCCTGGAAGAAAGCCTAAAATAAAACAGTTGTTAACCCACCCATACCAGAAAGCCCTCAGGCTTTCATCAAACAGCAATGCCTCTTAATACTCAAAATAACACCATCTTCCACCAAACAGCAATGCCCTTCAGTGCTTCATAGCATTCAGATGACAAACCGTTCACAATGCACCTGCCAGTCCCTACAAAGAACTCCATCCTAACCATGCTGCTGATAGGCCAATCCTGAGTGCTAACTGCATTTTTCTCCTGATGACACATGTCACTCCTGATCATTTGTTTCATCAGGTCCTGTTAAAACAGGCCAAACCCACATGTAGATACCACTGCTGCTCACAAATGCCACTTCTAACCACTATACCAAGCCATATGCCGCATGCCACCAACAAACAAAGGGCCACAGACATCCCCTTTACATAGGGGTACCTTACCTATGGGAAATCACAAGGGCCAAGAGAATGTCCATACACAAAATGCCACTATACTACTGCAGCACATGGGACCAAAACAGATGACCACAAACTTGAAATGGCCCTAACCACAGACAAAAGCAAAAAAAGGAGCTGACCTCAAATGTAAGGTGTTATGAAACCATCCGTATGTGTTATATAATATAAACAGTTAATGATGAGTAATCCTGGTCTGCTCTGAAGTACATCCCTTTGGGCTCATGACCTGATCATCTAGTTAGCCCCTCAATATGTATATTTTTGTATACCACCCTTACTATACTATACTATACAGGTGTGGTTGTGCCTGTATATTGGGGCTGAGTAAGCACTTTAATATTAAATTCCAATATAGTGTATGGTGAAACATTGTTGTGGATGGAAATCCATCTGTCCACCAAGGTTGTTGTGCTGTAGTAGCTACGTCATTGTAGCTGTTGTTCTGCATTAGCTACATAGCTACTGCAGCATAACAACTTCGAACATCTGCATGCATGTACAGTTAGAGAATTTCTGAGCTTCCTCAAATGGCTGCTGCAGTGACAATTTCCCTCAGGAGAGGCCGGCATCATAAAAATGAGCAAAAGTAGGGGAAATAATTCAATGTATGATTCACCATACACTGTCAAAGACAGTGTATGATCAATCATCCACAACAAGAGTGTTTTTTACTTTTGAGGTACCCATGGTAACAAGACCTCTCGAGCTATGCTCCCGAGGTCTCCTGCTACCATGGAAACCTCTCGAGTGAAAAATATCCTTGTTGTGGATGATGGATCATACATTATTCTCTATATTTTCACCTTCATAACTGTGCCACTGATCAACCAATTTGCCTCAAATTTGGTAGGCATGGAGTCTGGTCCAGGGTCTTTTGGTCCTGAAAAATGTGTGTCAATCAGTTCTGGGGGTGGGTAAAATTACAGAGGTGCAAAATTGCTAAAATTCACCCAAATTGAGACTTTTTTACTCACCTGAACCTATTTTTTTTTTTCAAAACCAGTAACTTACAGGTTTTATAGAATCTAGCCCAAGGTACATGCATTTTCAAGTTTGAGGTTTAAAACATACATAGTTTTTAAAAATATATCAGTTCAAAACTGTCCTGTTTTCCGAGCATGTTCAGTTAAAAAATAAACATTCTAAAAATAGCTGGAATTTTGCCATAATGAAATGATTGATAGTGATTTACTTCAAACTGTTTTCATCAGCTGGCTGACAAAAGCATTTTGAAGAAAACTGAAAGTAATTTCATCAAAAGTGATTTCCTCGGAGGGCGCTGTGGAGCAGCATCATGGTGGATGCAAGTTCTTGAGCTCTGTAAGCTACATACAATATCTACATATAAAAATAGCTTGTTGGCTGGTAACTTATAGTATCTGTCAAGCAGACTTCAACACAATTGTTTCCTGCAGACAATGGGGCTGAAAAGGAGCACACACACTCGCACCAACCCCAAAACTTGGACGCCTACCTGCAGAAAGCATCTGGAATGTGAGGATTTCAGCAAGGCCTGACAACCTCAGCCGACACTAGAGCTGCTGATTTACTGACATGAGACAAATCGCTGGCTAGCAGCATTGGAGGCTTAATTTGCCGAGATGGATACCCGCATGCAGGTGAATAACTACAGCTGCTACTGAGCTGGCTCAGGAATCCACAGGACAGCAGGAGTGGGATGCTCATTTTGTATGGGGTGTCACTTTTCTGAGAGCTAAAATAGAGGCCCTGGAGAATTCCAAATAGCAGGCAAACATTCGAATAGTGGGCATCCACCCCTTCCCATTTGGCAGGGAGAACGGATTTACTACTGGCACCTAAAGAATGATTTTCACTTACTTTAATCTACTACTAGAAGACTCAGATGTGTCTATTATTAAAGCCTTTGCCATCCAATGAAGGCCCGTACACAAGGGCCAGAAGATCAGAGACCCCTCACAGCTATAGCTACACTCTCCTCCTTGGATGCCCACATTTCCTTATTGCAAGAAGATCGTGCACTGGGCAAAATCATCCGGGAGGGCAGTAAACTTGCTCTCTTCCCTGATGTCTCCTCACAAACTCAAACTAAGAAGAAGACTCTGCAGTTGACCAAGAAGGATCTACTTGAGCGTGGTGTGCAGGCTCAGTTACTTTTCCCATCTTGACTTCAGGTCCAGCACAAAAATAAAACTTATATTTTCACTGACCCAGAGTTGGCTGCTGCCTTTTTCACTAAAGTGATTGCCGAACTTGCCCTTGCGGTTGACTCTAGTGATGAAGGTGTGGTGGACAATGGCTGATTTTCCCTTTTCTTTGTTTACTGGATTCTTATATTGCTGCTTAGAATTGTGACTGGTATGCTTACTGCCAAGTTTAAAGTTTCCATCTATATTTTAGGTGATGTTATGCTCTTAACTAAATATCTAATGTTGAAATGGTCTTTGCAGTTATAACAGGTGGGGGGCCAGTTCTTTGGTAAGAGTGCAGGTTCACTCCACTCAGTTTGTGGACTTGGTAAAAATAGCCTATTCAGTTTTATGTTTCCCTATATGGTTCCTCAGTGAACCTTGGATAGTAAGGGTGTCATGCAACTTAATTGAGCACAGAGTCTATTTTATTTCCATTAAGACTGCTACCTGTTGTTAACCACTCCCCCCCCCAAAGTTGTCAAACCTGTGAAGGGTTTGAAATATTGGTGAATAGTTCTTTAGAGTAACCACTAGGTGAGAGTGGACTATTCTACAATATTACCTTACTGGACTTTATTTCCTTATTAGAAACTGGTGGTTCTCAACTGTTTAAGGGACTGTGTCTTTGCTGCTGGATATATCTGTAACATCAGCTCTGTACATTTTCAATTGGGTCTCCATACCTTTTCTGTGGGTTTTATGATATGCTTGTTATACTGCATAAAACTGGATAAATAAAAAGTTAAAAAAAAGCAATTTCCTTCACACTGCATTTGTAAGTTATGGCTGAGGAAAGCAGTGTGAAGGAAATTACTTTCAATCACACTGCTAAGGTGACTCACAGCTATCTATAGAATGTACCCTCTCCCTCCTGACCTCTGATACAAAATGGATGGAGGATGCATAATCCCACCAGCTGGTACCCATCTCTCTCCCAACCCATCTGTTTCTTTGAAGAACTGCCAGAAGGTGTACAATTCCACTGGACTGTATCCATCTTCTCTCCCGACACTGTTTGCAATAGCTGTGCACAGTACTACCACCATATGTACAGTATACATTTTTTTACACCACTGAGGTACCCAACCCCCAGTGAATCTCCTCCACCAATACTGAGTGGCAGCATTGGTGTCATACTTTTTTTTTTTATTTTGTTTAATATACTTTATTGCAGGCTGTCATACTTTAACTATTCCTCCATGTGTCTGATGGCTCACACAATAAGAAGCAACACCAGGTGCCTACCTCCAGTGTCATCAAAAAGTCAATCATATCTGTAATAAAGAAAACAGTTTCATGTTGTTTCTTTATTTCTTCTTTTTTTTCCCCCTTTAACAAAGAAAATCATCTATTGACATCTTTTGTGGCCCTGCCCTCTCCCCCCACACACACATTTCACCCAAACCCCACATTCAGCAACACCACCCCACACTTCTCACTCACCTATCTTGGGTCCTCCACAGCTCTGCAAAGAAACACATTCTTCTTCATCCATGCTGTCCAGGAACTGAAGAAACAAGGTAAGTATGTCAATGTATTTTCAATGTGTTTTAAAATTTTACTCATAACTTGGCCATTTTTAAATATTTTTGCACCAAATTTTCATCATGACCCTTTTAAGACCCCACCTCATGAACAAGGTTGGTGAAGTTACCTTTTAGGTAGGATTTTGAAAGTTTTACCTGCAAAGTTCATTAGATGGGGTCATAAGAAGACTATGTTGAAAAATTTGGAGAAAAAATATGTTCACATCAGAGTGTCAGCAAGTTCTACCCCTGCCCATTCACTAAATGTAATCACATTCCTTGTAAATTCCTGCATTTTCTAGGGGTGTGCTACTGGTTTGTGGCCTAAATCAAAATGATCACTGGTGTTCAATGCATTCCCTCCCAGCTGCTCAAAAGAGCATGCAATTTTTTTAAAGTTTATACTTTCTTATCCATATCGTGTCACTCCATGAATTTCAAATGGGGGTTCTTAGTTTTCAGATTACAGCTGATAGACAGTATGAAATGAGCCTATCCACCAAGATCAAGGTGAAACCCATAGATAGGAAACTACTCTAACATTTTAAATATATAACTTGTTCATTTGAGCTGGCATCCTCACTGCTTCTCTTAATGTGAGACTCATCTCTAGGCCTCCCCACTGTTAAGAGAGCAGGTATCTTGCAGCTTATGACTGATGAGTAGGGACCTGCCTATAGGATAGGGCCACACATTTCCCAATTAAAAATCACATTAAAGGGTTAGCAAGCTCTAACCCTGCTCATCCACCAAATATAATCACATTTCTTATTAATTCCTGCATTTTCTAGCGGTGTGCTACTGGTTTGTGGCCTATATCTAAACAATCATCTGTGTCCATTGCACTCCCCCAGTTGCTGAAAACAGCATACATTTTTTTTAAAGTTTATGCTTTCTTACTCATATATTGCCACACCATAATTTTCTAAAGGGGCTTCTTAATTTTCAGATGCCAGCTGAAATTTGAAATGAGCCCATCAACTGACGATAAGGTGAAATCCATGGATGTGAAACTACAGTAATATTTTAAATATAACTTGCTTATCTGAATTGGAGTTCTCACTGTTTCTGCTTTGTGAGACTTCTCTCAAGGTTCCCCATGTTCACTTCTGTTAAAAGAGTAGATACCTCGTAGCTTACGGCTGGTGTGTAGGGAGCTTCCTATGAGAGAGGGTTATACCTCTCCCAAATAATACTAACATCAGATTTTTAGCAAGCGCTAACACTGCTCATTTACCAAATTTAATCACAGTTCTTATAAATTGACACATTTCCTAGGGGTGTGCTACTAGTTTGTGGACTATATCAAAACATTCATTGATGTCCAGTGCACTCCCCCCAACAGATGATCAAAAGTGCATGCAATTTTTTTTAAGTTTATACTTTCTTACTTACAACTTGTCACTCCATGATTTTCTAAAGAGGTTTAACAAAAGTGAACATGGATAAGCTCTAGGGGAATCTCCTATGAAGAACAGCAGTGAGGATTTCAGCTCAGATGAGTGAGTTATATACTTAAAATGTTAGAGTACTTTCCTATCCATTGATTTCACCTTATCATTGGTGGATGGGCTCATTTCAAATATTTGCTGAAATATGAAAACTAAGAAAACCCTTTTAAAAATCATTGAATGACAAGATATTAGTAAGAAAGTATAAACTTTGAAATAAATGCTGGCTTCTTTTAGCAGCTGGGGGTAAGTGCACTGGACACTGATGATTGTTTTGAAAAAATATAATAAATTATCAATTTATGAGTGGAACATTGACATTTTTCTACTTTCACTCATAACATTAGTAATTTTCAATAGACTGACCCTAAATTTTCAACAAAGGCATCTTATCATGCCACTTCATGAATGTGATAGCTGGCATTTATTCAATTTCTGCCCAAAATGTGTTTTTGCAGTTCTGCTACAAAATGACAATTTGGCCAGTATTTTAAAAATGATACCTGTCACGTTCAGAAGAGCGGTGGGTTATAAAAACACTATCTTGAAAATTTGGAGGAAACGCACAAAAAATTTTTATGAAGAAATGTTGTGTGCTGGACTGGCTGTTGGCCCAGCAGGAAGTACACTGTGATCCAGTACAAGTGAGGTGAGTTCAGGGGACAGCTCAGTATGACAGCTGGATGGGCTGAGCCAATGTGGATGGATCAGGGGGAGTGCAATGGACACAGATGATTGTTTAGATATAGGCCACAAACCGGTAGCACACCACTAGAAAATGTAGGAATTAATAAGAAATGTGATTATATTTGGTGGATGAGCAGGGTTAGAGCTTGCTAACCCTTTAATGTGATTTTTAATTGGGAGAGGTCTGGCTCTATCCTATAGGAAGGTCCCTATTCATCAGTCATAAACTGCAATATACCTGCTCTCTTAACAGTGGGGAGGCCTATAGATGAGTCTCACATTAAGAGAAGCAGTGAGGATGCCAGCTCAAATGAACAAGTTATATATTTAAAATGTTAGAGTAGTTTCCCATCTATGGGTTTCACCTTGCTCTTGGTGGATAGGCTCATATCATACTGTCTATCAGCTGTAATCTGAAAACTAAGAACCCCTTTTGAAATTCATGGAGTGACAAGATATAGATAAGAAAGTATAAACTTTAAAAAATTACATGCTCTTTTGAGTAGTTGGGAGGGAGTGCATTGAACATCAGTGATCGTATAAGGAAATTATTTTTGTGTTAAATACTGAGAAGATTATAGCTGTTTAGCACCACTCCCAGCCAGGGGAGGAAAGGTGATGCAATGGCAACAAGTAACCATATAGTGAAGATAACTCTTCTCTTGGCATATGCCCAGAGGGCCCTGCACTTCTGCATCCATAGCTGCATGGAAGCGCAGGGTCCAGAGAGCCCTGCACTTCTGCAGCCCCCCAGACAGCCACATTGATTCTTTGCATTTGTAGTCAGAAGGTGCAGAGAGCCCTGCATGCATTGATCACTTCACACAGGTCCCAAAGAGACCAGCATGAATGAGGATATCATTCCACTATTAAAAAAAAAGGAAATTCATTGCAAACAACTATGTTAATACATACATTAGGGTTGAAGAATGCAAAGTGGACAAAGAAAGGAAATGGAAAACATTTAGAGATTAGAGTCTCTGGACTCTTGTCAAATTGTTGGTATGGTGTTCCTTGGGGTTGTCAACCCTGATACCCAGCTTCTCTCATGAGCAAACTAACATAATGTGCACTGCATGAAGAGGGTTACCACTGGTTCTGTTTGTCACATGTGGCAAGATATGCTTTTCTAGCAACAAAGAATACATGCCTACAAGGCACTGGTGTGGAGTTGTACTTTTGACAGAAGGATATGGGCCTGGGGGGAGCATTAGGTTTGAGAATCCCAAGAAACACCACACCACTGACTCCAAGAGTCCCAAGACTCTAAATCCTAAAGTTTTTAATTTCCTTACTTTGTCTGTTTTCCATTCTTAAACCCTAATATGTGCATTAATGTATTTTTTTGCAATTAATATATACTGTATATATCAGATATGAGGTGAGCTAATGTAAGATATCAGAAATATATTCTTGAGATGTACATGACCTTGGATTTCAGGAGTGATAAAGCCATGAGTGAGGTCACAAGAGGTCAAGAACAATGAAAGAAGATATTTCTAGTATTGTACATTAGTGCATCTCATATTTGATGTATACAACAGGGCCTGAAAGTTCCATAAATAAAGCTGTAGACAAGTGGCTTCCTATTTCATTCACTATTTTATGCTTGTTTCTAAGAACAGAATGTCTCTAAAGAGTGCATAAAGTACTGGTTGTCAAGGTAGCATTGTTATGAGATAAGGTGGTATGTTCTGTAGCTATTGGAGCTGGATCAACTGGTCACAAGAAATCTTCTTTTTCTTCGTGGGACACTGAGGTTCCAAAAGCCTGTTGCTGCAATATGGAGGGAGATAGGACTGAGGGGTCAGGAGACTGAGAAATAAGTTACTCGTGTACTTTCTATTTCAGGGGTTATTATCCCTATACTGTGTTTCTTGGCTCTTAGAGGGATTCTGTACTTACTGCTGGTGTAATTGCAGTGCACTGATCATTTCTGGCAGAGAGTAGCACTGGAGGCAGCTCAGGCAAATACTTGGTAATGCGGTGCTGACCCATATGCAGGCACCTCTCTGGGCTGAGGGCAAGGTGGCCAGTCAACAGGCCAAGCTGGCAGGATTACTGGGGACCTTTGCCCCCAACCAGAGGCCACCATGTCCCCAGTCACTGCTGCATTGTTTGCCCAGGAAGGGGTCTAGATGAATTACCAAGGGCTCAGAAAGGATTAGGGAGGTGGATCAGAGAAACTTTCCCCATCCGGATCAACATAGAAACTCCTATGCTGTTCTGGAGGAGTGGGAAAGTCCCATAAGAGAACCCAAGGTTGAGACCAGGGAGGATAAGCAGGGCCACCATGAGGCAGACCTATGGGCAGGAAGCAGAGGATCACAAAGGAAGAGGAAGCTACTCTTGTTGGGGGACTAGATTGTCAGGGGAATTGATTTGGGGGGAAGCTAGTAATCTCTGTATCAGAAGCTACAACAGTTGGTTGAAAGGCTGGTGCACAGAAAGGGCTATGGCATCATTGGGGACTGGGGACTCACCTGAAATTATGAGGGCTTGCACAAGGGTGATGGCCTACATCCATCCAGGAAGGGGATGGCAGTCCTCAATGAATGGTTTAAATGCTTCCATGGCAAGCATTTAAACTAGCCAAGGGGGGGGCAATTGGAGCAAGGAGACTCACGCAGCCCACCCTCACAGGTTAGAGCAGCCAGCAAGGAGGATCAGGAAGGTAAGTTGTTGACAGGTACACCTATCATAAATCAGGTAAATTTTTGAGAATACTGTAGCTGTGGGAGAAACTGCGGTTCCACAAGTAGCAACCCACTTGTGTCGAGATTTTCCTGCAGATGTTGGATTTTAAAGAGTTTTGTGAATCCAGCCCTTTGTTGTTTGCAGGGCATAAACTTAATATCAGTAAAACAAGCATCTTTCCCCTTAATACAACACTCCCCAAACATCTGATTTTGGAATTAGGTCTTCAATGATCTTTCTCTAAGCTGTCTTGTTTAGGTACGTGCTTATCTCATTTTCTTTATAAACTGAAGAGTTTGAACCTTGACTCCTTGCTTAAGATGATTACCCAAGATCTTGTGAGGTGGAAACCATTGCCGCTGTCCTTATGGGACTGAATAAATATACTTAAAATGAATGTTTTGTCCCACTTACTATACCTCATGCAAATGCTTAATATTTACATACACCCGTCCTGATTTAAAGCACTTCATTTTACCCTGTCTGCTTTTTAATGGAAAGGAAAGGTTAATTGTCAAGCCTATCTAAAGCTTACTCTTCCCAAAGAGATGGGGGGGGGGGCTCCACTTGTCAAATTTTCAATTATATTATCATGCTTCTCATGCTAGCAAATATTTTCACTGGGGGACTTTGCAGGAGAATATGGCACTGGATTATGTCCCACAATGGTTATAAACTGAGAAAGATCTTTGTGCAGAATCAGGCATCAATCCTGTTTCATTACTTTTCATCCATTTGTCCAGAGTGCCTGTGAGATTGTTCCAAGCTCCATTTATATGGTCTTTGAAGGCACATAAACAATTTTGTTGATTACTTCACCTTGTAACAGGCAAAAATCTTGGCCGACTCATTTTTAACAATCCTAATTTTCAAATCGCTGGCAAGCCCCTTTAGTCATGTCACTGGCCAGAATTTCCTACACTTGTGGCATCAGATTTCACAACCAGAGATTATTTTCTCTTTTTAGGCTTTTTAGCCGGTCCATAATATATTGACCTGGGCTAGCTTTAAGTTTATGCAGCTGCATCACTGCATTTCAGGCTCCTTGGGACCACCACTATGGTTTAATGTGGAGGGAGAGGCTTTCCAATGACTAATTTCATTGATGAGATCACCCCAACCCATCTTGAAAATATACTCTGCCCTTCTGAGATTGTCAACCTTTGATATTAGATGTCCATACTGGGAATCTACCCTGGATCTCTCCCTAGATGAGGCAGGTTGACATAGAGTATGGTGAGATTTAGATGCCTATATGAAATAGGACAAACTTCGGCTACAAAAATTTTACATTTTGCACAATTTATATTTCACCCCCAGCAAATTACATAAAATGGGTAAAGGAACTTCTAATGTTCTGTAGGTAAAAAAATTGGGAATTATGAGGGCACTCCCTATCATAATTTATGGCCATGTACCAAGATTCAAAGTTTTTGGAGAGAGAGAGTCAGGCTCACCTTGATCCCATTATGTGTCTTCAAGATATATTTACCCCTTAAATATGTATTTTAGGAGTTTACCACAATTGAACTTTGAGACACAGAGAAGGGTACATAACCTTAGTGGTTGTGGCAGTCAAATTAGTTATCCTACAACACTGGTTTGATGCCTACACTCAAACTAAGGAAGACTGGTATAAGGAAATTCATTTTGTGTTAAATACTGAGAAGATTATAGCAAATATGTCCAGTAAACACTCTGTGTTTCAAAAAAGATACGACTTATTGACTACTTAAGAAATAATTAACTTGCTGAACTCTGGTACTGAGTTTTTAGGAGTGATCATTATTTATTCAATCTTGTCTGCTCCATTTTTCTTGGATGTGCCTAAAAACCTTGTTCTCTGGACTTGAATTTCTGTGGGGAGCTAAATTAGTAAGCATATTACTTGTGCACCATGTCCTTGGCTGGGAGGCCATTTTGGACTAGATTGGGAGAGGAGGGCATGATCATATGTTTGTGGGATGTTGTATTACTTGTCTGTTGTTGTTGTTCTCTTTTTTCTTTACTTTTCTACTTTCCTTAACTAGAATTGTTGTACTGTATCTGTTTACGAGTAATTTTTTTTGTACAAAATGTTCTAATAAAGTGCGTTAAATAAAAAAAAAAAAACATAGGCGAGGATAAAAAACACTCCACAGCAGGGCTTTTAACAATGTGATGAAAGAACAGTGGATGGAGTAGGGCATCAGCTACATTGGGGACTGGGGGTCAACCTGGGAGGATATGGGCCTCTATGGGAGAGTCAGACTGCATCTTTCCAGGAGGGTAGCACAGTCTGTAGTGGGAGGTTTAAATACTACTTGGAGGAGCATTTAAATGAGCCATGGGAAGCTGTAAAATCAAGGGTGGCAACAATTGCCCCCAGATGATGATGCAACAGGGAAGGAAAGCCCAAGGGGAGTTAGCTCTCAGGATGCACAAGCAAAAAAATAAAACAGGGCTTGGGATAAAGGCAGAGGACAAGAGGCTTATAAATCAAGAATGCAAGGAGAAAGGAGTTAAGGAGACAGGTAATGGAGAAGGTAACTGAGGAAGATGGTGGAGCTCCACAGAATAGCACAAGCTGGAGGAGAAGGAAGCAGGAAAACAGGCAGGGGAGGTAAGATATGGAGAGCAATGTGTGCCAAGGCAAGGAGTCTGTGAAATAAAACTCTGTAGCTGGAGCCCATCATGTTGAAGGCTTGCCTGGATTTGGTGGCCATAATGGAGTCATGATGTACTGACAGCCATGACTGAGACATGACCATACTGGGCTGCTCTCCATTGAGGAGAGACAGGGAAAGAGGAATGGAGTAGGGTTTGCACTATATGTGAGAGAGGAAATGAAGGCCACAAAAGTACAGAGGTATTCAAATGAAAAGGAAGAGATAGAGGTGCAGAGGATCATCCTGGAAAAGGTACTGTGGCTGCTATCTAAACAGGGGTTTTAAACAGACCTCCAGCACAGAGACAGCAATTAGGTAAGGTGCATCAGGAAGCCATCATCAGGATGGCAAATAAGACAGAGGTGCTGCTAGTTCAGGACTTCAGCCTGCGAAATGTGGATTGGAGGCTTCCATCTGCAGCTTCAGCCAGCAGCAGGGTTATCATTGATACTCTGAAAGGGGCTTTGCTCAAGCAACTAGTATAGGAATCCAATAGGGATGGGGCAGTGCTGGATCTGGTGCTTACAATCTGGGATGAAATTGCAGATGTCACAGTGAGCAGCCTGCTAGGTACCAGTGATCATTGTACAGCGTGGTTTAACATTAAGATGGTGACACAGGCAAACTACATGAGGATGAGGGTCCTGGACTTTAGGAGAATGGATTTTAAAGAAATAGGAGACTGCCTCAGAAACTCCCTCATGGGGGGATTGTAAGTGATGGGTAGAGTGCAAGGCACAGTGTAGAAAAATAAGGATGGCATAATTAAGGCAACCAACTTCTGCTTGAAGGAAGTGAGTAAAAAAAGAAGGAAAAAGAGACGTTATGGTTCTCTAAGGAAGTGGTCAAGCTGGTGATGGAAAAAAGGGTGATATTCAGGATACATAAGGAAATGCAGATGGAGGAAAACAGGTACTGTAGGTATAATGTGTAAAATAAGGGGAATTGAGAAAGGCAGTGAGGGAGCAAAGGAACAGACAAAGGAAAGGATAGCCAAGCATTATCAAAAGGGGATACAACTTTATCTAGGTACATCAGTGAGAAGAGGAAAGTAAAGGGAGGGATAGTTAGGATAAGGGAGGCAGCAGGGGAAGACTGCACAGAACAAGATTAATAAAAAGCAGACATCCTGAACAAGCACTTCTCAGATTTCCCTGTGGAGGGATGGGAAGATGGACAGCCAGGGAACAGCAGGAAAATGGGAGGGTGGACACAAGTTCATTTTCCGTGGAAAGAGGCCTGAAGGGACTTGCAGCTCTGAAAGTGCACAAGGCTATGGGCCTGGGCGGGATACACCCAAGGGTGCTAAAAGGAACCTAGGGAGGTGCATGCTGCCCCATGGATGGCCTTATTCAACACATCACTGGAAACAAACATAGTTACAGAAGACTGGAAGAGAGCAGAAGTGGCCGTTCTCCATAAGAGCAGCAGGGAGGAGGCTAGCAACTATTTGCAGTCAGTCACACCTATGGTGGGGAAATTGATGGAAACCATGTTGAAGATAAGGTTTGTAGAGAACCTTGAATTCAGTGGGTGACAAGACCAAATGCAGCATGGATTCATTTGGGGGGGGGTAATGACAGACAAAGCTGACTGATTTCTTCAACTGGTGGCCCAAGAAATAGGTTGGGGAGGACAGTGAACTTGCCCTATCTGGACTTTAGCAAAGGCCTTCAACACTGTGCTGCACGGGAGACTGATAAAGAAATTGAACATCCTAGAGTGGGGTCCAAAGTAGTGACTTTATTAATAATAGGCAACAGAGGATGGTTGTTAATGGCACTCACTCAAATGAGGGGAGAATGCCCAATGGGGTATCGCAGGGCTCAGGACTGGGACCAGTCCTCTTCAATATCTTCATAAGTGGCATTACAGAATTAATGAAAGGAAATGTATGCCTTTTTGCAGATCACACCAAAATCTGTAATGGGGTGGACACTCAGGAGGGGAGGAGAGAATGTGTAGGGACCTGGGGAGGACTGAGGAGTGATTAAGAGCATGGCAATTGGGGTTCAATGCCAAAAAGTGACAAATCATGCACCTAGGACATAGGGACCCAGGAGCTGGGTATAAGATGGGGGGAGCTACTATCAGTCAATAATCAGGAAAGGGATTTTGGATTTGTTATATCTGATAACATTAAAGTGGTGCAGCAGTGTGACAAAGCAGTGGGTAGGTCTACTGGAATGCTGAAATGCATAGGGAGGAATATCTCCAGCAGGATGAGGGTGGTGGTATTGCGACTTTATTGCTCACTTGTAAGACACCAAATGGAGTATTGTGTCCAGTTCTAGTGGCTGCACATCAGAAAGAACATAAACAGGTTGGAGGCACTTCAATAGAAATGGTGTAGGGATTGCATCAAAACTTTCTGTAAAGAGAAACTGCAGGATTTCAATATGTACATCCCAGAAAAAGCAAGGGGTGGCTTGTAAGAGACTTTCAAATACCTCACAGGGGATAACAGGGTGCAGGAGAGGCATCTCTTTCAAATGCAAAGGTGCACCAGGACCAGAAGAATGTAATGAAGCAAGGAATGGGGAGTTTAACAGGGATTTGAGTATGTATTACTTCACTGAAAGAGTGGTGGATGCCTGGAACAGACTGCCAGCAGAAATTTTGGAATCAATAACAGTTTGGGCATTCAAGAATGCTTGAAATAGACATACAAGGAATATTATAAACAGACAGGGAAGAAGTAGGGTTGTCAGAGACCAGCTAGGGTCTGTGGAGACTGACAAGACAGGGACCATCTGAGCATACTGAATGGGCCAAATGGTCTGCTTTCCCTGACAAATTCTGCATTTCTAAATTTCTGTGATTTGCAGGGAAAAGTAGAGAAGATGGTGACCAGTTTAGGCTGGATAGAGAACTGTGCCAGTCTCCTGCTGTGGGGCCTGCAATTCTATGTGTTGAAGTGGTGGTGTGGAGGAGAATGTGTTGGGACTGTTTTTCAACTTGAGAAGGCTTTAAGTGAATCACTATGGTTGGGCGCTAGGTGGCTGTAAAAGATTAAACAACATAGCAGGCAGATTGGGCACCCAGTGTAGGAAAGGTGTTTAGAGGGTATCTGAGATTGGGATTCAGCTCTGGTGTAGTATAAAACATCAAAACATGTTTTTTTTTTAATTTATTATTTTGATTGACTTGATAAGTAAAAGAACAAAAATAGTCTTTGAGTCTGTTTTCCAGTAACAGTGAAAGAAAACATGTTTTTTATTTATTTCTTTCATGACTGACTTGAAAAAGTCAGTCATGAATGAAAACAAAAATCATATTTTTCTCAGCCATTTTAGCAGTGGTTCTTTTGCTCAGTGAATGTATGAACGTGAAACAATGATAACTTTAAAATGTAGTTAAATTTAGTTCTAAAATCCCTCAAAGGCATCTCCTTAAGATGAACTGTAATGAACCTGTAAGTTTCATATTTTAATTTTACCTATTTTTTGCTATCCATGTACAAATAAATTGGCCAAAGTGGGGAATGTTTTGTAATTTCATTAATTAATAACTTTTATTTATCTCTATATTTATTTATGTAATTTAATTTACATTTAACCGGGAAAGTGGACTGGATCAAAAAGATCCATTTTCAGCCATGCTTGGTGATGTAGGAATGACACAGGAATCACAAACAGTACAAACATTATCTGAAACACAATAACATAAAACTACTTAAAACAGAGCGCTAACTGAATCAAACTTTTGAACTGTCAAACTGATGTTACCCAAATTTTGTAACGAGTTAGTCCCTAGACTGGGGAGGTGCAGGCATACAAATTGGTTAATACTCACAGGCAGCAACAAACAGAAAAAAAATGCCAAGAATTTGTGTAAGCACTTTCTCAAGACATTAGTCTTTTTTTGCATAGATTACTTTTATTTATTTATTTTCATCTAGGATTATAATACCTTTGAGCACAAGGCGCTCTTTTACTAAGGTTCCAAGTCAGTAGGTGTGGGTAACAAACAGAAAAAGGAATATTAAACAGAGGTAATCTAAAATGACAAATAAACAGTTAAAATCCAGGAGAACTAACAGGGGTAGTCTAAATGACACAATAACAACTCAAATCAAGGAAAATAATAGCTAAACACAGCAGTTATACCAGCAATTAAAGAGAGATGAGATAAACAGCAGCAATGAGGTAGGGTAGGAGTAACAGCCCTGGGCCTTGTCAAGCTAACAATAGGCAACAAGTGTGTGGGGGTGGAAAAGGTAGACCAAAGGGGGAGCTGAAATGGGGCACAGGAAAAAGCTGAGGAGGGATGGGGGGGTGAGGGTGGAGGTGGAGGAAGAGGAACCAGAGGAAGAGAGGCTGAGGCAGGAGAGAAAACAGAGAGGAGAGGAGGAAAGTATGAGTCTAGGGGAGGCATTTGACAAAGGGTAAGATTTTGACAATGGATGTAGTGATATATACATGATAAGGAGAGTCAGTGGAGGAAGCAGTCACAGGAACTGTTAGATACTAGATACTGGTTTAGCAGGTGCTTGAACTGGCCAAGTTTAGGTGAAGAAGATCCATCTAAATGCAAGGAACTGAACTAAAGGGGAGCTCTGTGGGTGAAGGATTGCTGACCTTGGGTAGTCCAGCATCTGGGGACATAGAGTAGTTGGTTGACAGATGAACAAATGTACTTGGAACTTCATGAAGGTGTCAGTAATGCTGCAGACCCAGGAGGAAGAGTGCCAAGGAGCACTTTTTGGCAAGTAAGCAGGTTTGATATTTAATCTTACTAGTACACTGTAGCCAACCAGTCTGTATGTAAAGTTCACAGGTATACGTCAGATGGTAAGAGCCTGTAAGAAGACTACATGCCTTAGTAAGTGCAACAGTTATCCTTCAAAGTGAGGAGGAGGGGCAGAGCCATAAATAATGAGGCCATAGTCTGTGATAGAGAGAATGGAGCTATGGATAGCCAGTTTGAGGGTTTCAGGAGTTAGATTACGCTTATGCTGATAGAGGAGCCCAATTTTTATATTTACAGCCCTAGCTACATTCTTGATGTGCTGGGCAAAGGTGAGGTGGCTATCCAAGGTAACCCCCATATATTTGATACTTCAATATTATATTAAACCCCGAGGTTTGCATCTTATTACTACAGAACCTGTTTGACCAGTTTGCCTGAAATTTGGCATGCAATCAGTCAATACCAAAATCTCTAGATCTTACAAATATGGTAATGATCAGTTAATGGGGTGCTACATTCTAGAAGGTTGAAAATACATAAATTCATCAAAATTACAACCTTGTTGTGCTCACCAATAGGCAAATAATGTGTGAGATTTAAAAGATGAAAGTTACTAATTTGTTAGAGTTTGGCCCAAGAATGAATATTTGCTGGTTCATTTTTACAAAAATCCTTTTTTTTAATTATTAACAAAAATGTTTCCATGAATATATGGGGGATATGCATTGGGTGGGGTGAAAATAAACCATTTATTTCTATGAGTTAGGAGGCAGGAACATAACTCATGAGTGGCGAAGCCAGGAGTGAACTTTGGAACACCGGGCTACTCATGACTAGAAATGAATGGTTTATTTTCAACCAACTCATTGCTTGTGCAATGTATACTCCATGTGTGGACCAAATTATAATAGTTGTTAGAACATTTATTTTACTCCTAAATGTTTATTGTATTGTGCAGTATGTTTGTTGTTGCTTAACCCCACCCTTCTATAGCACTTTTGGCTGTTGTTTAGGGGGATTCTTTTTTTCTGTAAGGCCTCCACCCAGGCAGATGTGCTTGTTTTTAGGGGGGAGAGAGAGAGAGTTTGATTTTGCACAAGATAGCAAGCTGGGCTGGGAAAAGAGAGAGAGAGAGATAGAGCGAGGGAGAGAGCGAGAAAGAGAGAGGGAGAGCCAGACAGAGAGATAGAGGTGACCAGCATAGAAAGACAGTGAGTTTTGAGTGTAAGTGTGCAAGGGCTGTTTTGTTTTAAATGTGGACCTTTTGCTGGTAAGCAAGTTAAGAAGAACATGTTCGTGAATGGAGCAAAATTGATAATGATTGTGCGCTGTGCTGGCAAGATGGAGCTGGAAGAAGGTGTAGATTAACAGCAGGCAACAGACCATTACAGTATCTATCTGCAGATGCTGAGCAGGGCTTATTTTACCATGGGAATTAGGAGTGTGAGTTCATGACTGGAAGTTCTGTGGTCATTTTGTGACTTCAGGAAGAGAACAATGGAAAAAGTGGCTAAACAGAGGTAATGTTTAGAAAACTTAGCAACAGTTGTTCACACTGAATGAATGGGGGTGTATTGTTTCACAATCACAGCCTCATTAAGTGGGTGTGGTCATGAGACACAAGTCAATGTACAGGTATGTAATGCTAATGAGGAATTCCCACTGAAAAATAAATGAGTTTTTTGAACTTTTTTTTCCTTTTTTTTATTTATTGAAAAGTTTCACCAGGAAAGGCACACTGAACAATATACAATTGCTCATCTCACAGAGCGTCCTGGGGAAAGGGCAACATGAGAGTATAGTAATCAAAAGCACATTTCCATGCAGTATTATAGAAAAGTATTCATAAAATAATCAACAACACATTTCCAAAGGTAATAAAAAACAGAGAAGCAATAGAGTAAAAAAAAAAACAACACAACAATACATCAGTTAGTAGCATTAGATAAACATTGGGATTTGATGCAAGAGGAGCAAATCAACAGCACTGCAGACTTAATACATACAATGCTGAAAAGGAAGTGCAATAAAGTACATTGGTTTCTTCTCACATTAAGTGCTAGGCTGGGAAAGGGGATAAGGAAGCCAGAGAGGAAATTTAGAGGAGTGAGGAGCCAGAGGGGAAATTAAAAGCAGCTGCAGGATGGAGAGAGGAAGCTGAGGAGGGAGGTTGAAATGTACCACAGGGAGGAGGCATGCTGATTTGATGAGGCATTGAGTTCCAGAGCTTAGGGACCTATAGGAGAACAACAATTGACCTATAGAGGTGGTGTGCAATGGTATAGCTAGGGTGTGGGAGTTACTGGATTTGAGGGAGAGAGGGGCAGTGAGGAGGACAGTGAGGAGGCAAGGTAAGAGGGAAGCATATCAAACCAGAATTTAGAGGCAAATTTTGTGCAGTGGACTAAACAGCAGTTTTCCAGGGAAGGACAAGCTAGAGAGCAATATAGATCACAGTGGTGGGTAAAGGAAGGGACATACAGAGCGAAGCGACAGAGATCATTGAAAAGGGTGTCCAATCTGGTTAAGGATAACTTCAGTGCAGCACTGTAGACTACATTACAGTAGTCAAAGATGGGTAGTATCATTTTCTGGACAATCTCCCACCTGGCCTATAGAGGTAGGCAGCTTTGGTCCCTGTAAAGGGCACCTAATTTGGGGTGCAGCTTTTTTAGGATGGAGACTATGTGTCCAGTGAAGTTTAGGTGTTGGTCTAGCCAGACCCAAGATATCTAAAGGAGGAGGTGCCCTCTAGAGTAGAGCCATCAAGGGTGTGGAAGAAGGGCAATTTAGTTAGCCTAGAAAGTCTCTGCCTAGTCCTGAAGGTCATGGAGACTGTTTTCTTGGTGTTAAGGAAAAGTTGATGGGAGCTTAGCTATTGCTGTACTTTCTCAAAGTCATGCTGAAGTGTGGAAGCTGCATCAGTTGATGATTGGCCAGATTAGAAAAGTACAGTATTGTCAGCATACATACAGTATGGATGGAGGAGGAGATGCACACTAACAGGAAGTCATTAAGGAATATGGAAAATAGTAGGGTGCCAGGGATGGAGCCTTGGGGTTTGCCAGCATTAATCTGGAGTGTGAGAGAGGTGGAATAATTAATTCTGACTGACTGTGTATGACCTGTTAGGTAGAAGCTAAACCAGTTTGTGGCTGAATCAGAAAGGTCAGCAGATTGCAGATTATATAGGAAGAAGGAGTGGAAGACAGTGTCAAAAGCCTTTGCAAGGTCGACAAAGATCGCAGATGTGATTAGACCACTGTCCATACCTGAGAGTATGGAATCAGTGAGTCTAAGTAAGGAAGTGGTAGTGGAGTGATCTTTCCTAAAATCATATTGGTAGGGAGTGAAAAAGGCTGAGTCAGAGAGGTAAGAGGAGAGTTGGGAAAGGACCAGGTGCTTCTGAAGCTTAGTGAGAATAGGTAAGAGAGAGATTGGCTGATAGTTCCCAGGCATAGAAGAATCATCTCCCTTGGGTAGTGGGAGAACTACAGCATGCTTCCATGAGACAGGGATGGAGGCCAATGAGAAGGAAAGATTTAGTAAGGCAGAAGGTGGTGATCAAGTGGCATGAGCAGATGGGAAGAGATGTTTGGGGTCAAGGCCATCAGGTGAGGAATCCTTAGATGGGTTGAGAGCGAGGAGAGCATTTAGAGTATCATGAAGTGAGACTAGAGAGAAGGAGAAGAGATTGCTAGGGAGGGTGCTTGGGTGTGAGTTATTGCAAACAGACACAACTGGTTGGTTAGGAGGAAGAGCAGCTAGTACAGCAGCAACACAAGAGGTAAAGTAAGAGTTGAATTCAGTGGTAACTGAGCAGTGGGCAGACATAAGGCCATTATTGACACAGATGAGTGAAGTTTGGGATTTAGAAGAGGGAGAGAAGAGGGAGTTAGTAACTTTCCAAAATTTTGATGGGGTACGTATATTATCATCAGTGGTGGACCTAATGTATTCGGACTTAGCAGGCTTTGGAGCCTTGGAGCAGACATTTCTGAGGGCTCAATATCTGTCATGGTTAGTATTTGATTTAGAGACACTGAGAGCTTTCCAAACTCGGCCTTGAACTCTCATACATGCCACCAATTATGGTGTGATTCACGGGAGGTAGTTAATGCGTACCTGAGTGCGCTTAAAGGGTGCGTGCATGTTCCAGATGTCAAGAAAGTGGTCTTGGAAATAGTCCAGGACTTTGCTAACTGTGGTAGCAGAGGAAATAGGAGATCAGTCAATGTGGGCTAGGTCACATAGGAGGTGGGTAAGGTCTAGGGATTTATATGAGCAGACAAGCAATGTTTTATGTGGGGCTTTTGGGTGGTGGAGTTTGCGGACCAAGTAGATCATATGATGGTCGCTGAGTGCATCCACGAGGAGGCCTAATTCGATAATTCTGTGGACATATGAGGTTAGGGCCCAATCGATGACTGAGTGATTGTCTGATTTAGTATTTAGTCAGGTTGGCTCATGGATCAATTGCATTAAGTTAAAGGCCACAATGTTGTTACGCAGCTTGAATAGGGAGGGGTCAGGCCAGTTTTGGTTAAAGTCACCTAGTATTTAGAGTTCACTGTTTGATGTGAGGGTAGAAATTTGAGAGAGAAGATTAGAGGCAATAGTAGGGGAGAGGCCTAGGTGGCAGTAAATCCCAACAACATAGATTGGTATGGAGTAAGGCATGTAGAGCCTGAGGACAAGGGCTTTGTAAGCTGTAGGGACTGTTACAGATAGGAGCAGTGTAGTATGAATGGGCAGTAAATAGTGCAGCACGCTTCCTGCGTGTGGTCTTGCCAGGTGATATTGTAGCCAGGGATGTATATACTGGGATCAGGTGTTTTATTATTTACCTAGGTTTCAGTTATAATGAGGAGGTCAGGGGCCAGTGATAGTGCTATGGGTTGAAGCAGGACTAGTTTAGGTAGTAGACTTCTTATGTTAAGGTGGAGGATTTTAAGACCATGAGGGAGACTTGGCATGTTGGAGGCAGGGAAGAGCGTGTATGGGAGAGGGACCACCAGCATGTTTGAAAGATGGGGGCCAGGGTTAGGGTTTATATCCCCAGCAGATAGTAGGAGAAGGGAGATGATTATAAAGTAGAGCTTTGAACTTTAGTACAATGACTTAGATGTGATTTTAAATATAGTCCTTACAAAACTGGAAATATAATATTTTAAGAGGATTTGGAAATGAAGAGTTGGTAACAAGATGGCAGTGTCCAAGAAGTTTCAAATTTAAAAGTAGTGATTTTATTGTTTACAAGAAAAGAGAATGTAACTGTTAATTGTTTGGGTCTGTCCATCAAAGTGATGCTCTTAGGTATAAAATAAATGGGTTTTGGCATTGCTACATGAAACCAAATGTTTGTCTTTCACCTAGGTGCCCACAGTGAAAATAATATATTCATTTGGCTCTTTTTTTATCAGTGTATTGCATGTGGTAAAAATATATATTTAGGTCATCATCATCACTGATGACCTAAAATCATCCAAGCAGACCTCTAAAGCAGTAGGTAAGGCTAGGGGGGTGTTAGGGTGTATTAGTAGGGGTATCACAAGTCGTAAGAGGGAGGTAATAATCCCTCTGTACAAGACATTGGTTAGGCCCCATCTGGAGTACTGCGTGCAGTATTGGAGGCCACACCTTCACAAGGACATTAACCAAATTGAGGCAGTCCAGAGAAGGGCAACCAAAATGGTGCAGGGACTGCATCAGAAGACATATGAGGACAGATTAACGGAGCTCAATATGTATACCCTTGAGCAAAGGAGGGAGAGAGGTGATATGATCGAGACATTTAAACACCTTAAGGGCATAAACAAGGTGAAAGAGTCTAACATGTTTAAACATAAGAAAAATAGCAGGACAAGAGGACACAGCATGAGATTAGAGGAGGCCGATTAAGGGGGAATGTGAGGAAATTCTTTTTCACAGAAAGGGTGGTAGATGCATGGAATAGCTTACCACAAGAAGTGGTGGCTATGAATACAGTGCAGGGCTTCAAACAGGCATGGGATAGGCATAAGGGAGCAATACAAATGACTATGAATAGATAGGTCACTGACAGAGCAAAGGCCGATGGCACATTTATAAGGTAGAAAAGAAATGGGCAGACTGGATGGGCCTTATGGTCCTTATCTGCCATCAACTTCTATGTTTCTATGTTTATATATATATATATATATATATATATATATATATATATATATATAGATATATATCTATATATATATATATATATATATACATACATATATATATATATATATATATATATATATATATATACCATATGAGTCTCATAGCATGAAAACATCCATCCCCTTTCTATTTTGACTTTAGTTTTTCATGTACTAAGGATACTAACTTGATTTATGTAGGACCCTTCAGGACTGCTATTTGGATTATGCTTGGGCATTAAATACAGGGAAGTTCATGGTGGTGATGCATGGGGGGGTAGGGTTAAAAAAATTCCTAACATTATATTCCCCTCCTTTTGATGATTGAAAAATCCTAACCATTGCATTAACATGCTATTTTGCCATGGATCTACATCAGTTAGGGTTCTGGGTTGTTGGCTCTAATGCTCAGCACATTCTCCTATAATGTGCCCATCTCAGCTTAGTTACTTATGGAATGGGGTGAACATTAGTGCAGATGACCCCAAGGCAGCCCCTGATGCCTGTCAGTTTCTGCAGGGTGGGGGTGGGGTGTAAGGGTTGGAACCCTAACTGATGCATTAACAAAGTTTTTTGCAATGAATTTCCTTACTTTTTTGGATAGTATAATCATATCCTTATTTGTCTGTGGGACAAACAAGATGTGTATATGTATGTAGCCATGGATGCACAGGGCCCTCCAGGCCCTGCGCTTCCATTTATAGGACAACAGTGATCAAACTGTCAGCATAGGCATCTGATTTCTCCACCTCATGTGCTCCAGTAGAGAAAATGTTCTAATCCATGCCAAAACATAATTCTGGGCAATTGCCACACCATTGTGCTCCACAGGTGCAAAAACACATTTTGGGAAGGATTTGAAAAATCACAGCTATGAAATACATGAGGTCAGGTAATAAGAAGGCTATGTCAAAAATCTGATGTAAACATATTTAACATTTCCAAAGTTATGAGCGGCCATAACAAAATTGCAATGAATGGTCACAACTTTGGATTTTTTTCATATTTTGACCCTAAATTCTGAACATAGTCTTCTTATGTCTCTGGTTCATAAACCCCCATAGGTGAAAATGTTCAAATCCATGGCAAAATGCCATTCTGTGTCACAAGTGCGAAAACACATTCCAGGCAGGATGTGAAAAATGACAGCTGTACTGTTCATGAGGTGGTGTGAAAAAATGGCTATGTTGAAAATTTGGGCCCAGATATTCAAACTGCGCCCAAAAAATGCGCAATAGCAGGAGCAAGCACAAGTCCATTGCACCCATGCGCAAGAGGTGTGATATTCAAAAACTGAGCCGGCCAAGATGCGCCTACTGTCAACGACTGAATATCGCACCACCTGCACCATAGCGCAACTAGGGAGGGGAAGCTGAGCATATCTGATGTGCCATAGCGCAACAAGAGATGTTCAGCTGAGCAGTCCAGAGGCACCATAGCACAACCAGGGATGCCCCTCAGCAGCAGTGCAGCTATGCAACAGCACAACCAGGGATGCAGGGGCCCACCACCCATGCCACAGATGGGCAGAGGAACACAGAGCAGAACAGACATCGTCCCCCCACACCCCATGCACTGCACAACTGGGGGAGGGCTGGAATAATCACTGGCCCATGGAGACAAGCAACCAACCTACAGCTGTGCCATGGTGCCCCATCACACCCCCTGGCAAGCTGTGACCGGCACACAAGGAGGGCCGACCACCCCGTGCCACACCATCCCCCCAATGCAGAGCACACCCTGCACTGTGACCTGCAGACACCCTGCCAAGGAGCAGTGTCAACCACTGCAGGATACCCCATGCATGCCACCACTCCCACTGTGACAATGCAACCCTGTGCACCACTGAACCATGCAAGGCAGCCCCACCATGAACACCCATCAGCGGGTGGCAGCACACAGCGATGCAGCAACAGCATACACAGTGCCACCACACACAGTCCCCCCGAGGTACAGCTGAGAGACTGACCATGCGTCGGCACATGAGGTACCCCACACATGACAGGTCATGCCCCAGACCCCACCATCAGTGGTACAGCACCTTGCACACCCTCCCAGGGACACAACCCGACCCAGCACTGGCCACAACAGCCAGTACAGACACCCACAGTGGTGTGTGGAAGCATGCACCACACCGGATGCAACACAGTGCATGGACAAACACCCACCCATACCGAAGGGCACAACAACACAGGGACACAGTAGTGGGGCAACCAAGCCCCCAGCATGGGCCCATGGAAACTGTGTACACACGGCCAGCAGTCTCCATGGCACAGGAGTGCCAGCCACCCTGCACAGGCACTGTGGACCTGTACGCCACCATCATTTGCCCGGAGCACAAGTCACAGACAGTGGTGCACATCCCCTGCAACACACACAAGATGCAGCATGGAGGTGGGACAACAACTGCGGAGGCCACAGTGTCACCCGAGGCAGACATGCAGCACACCAGTGACAGGAGGCAACTCAGCATTGTAACGGGTACAGTGGCTGCCCTGCATGGACAGCCACCACTGACATGTCAGCAGACCATGCAGGTCACAGACATGCAAGGGTGTCAGCTGCACAGGCCATGGACGGGCTGAAAGGTGCACCATGGACACAGAGCATGCACCATGGACCATTGCACACAGTCATCCAGTGCACAGGGAACAACACACACACCACAGACACTAACTGATAGCTACTCCCACACCATAGTCACTTCCCCACAGACACACACACATACCCATGACTGCACCACCCCTGACACCATGCACACCACTGCAGCTGAGCACCTATAGCCCGCTGCAAATCAGAGACCACCACAGTATTCATATCAAAAGAACTGTAATCAAAAACATCAAACAAAACTATTTACAACTATGTACAAATGTGTGGGGGGAGAGCCACAAACAAGGTGGGGGTGGGTAAGGGGCAGGGGTGAAAAAATGGGACAGGAAAGGAGGGGTGTGAGGGTGGGTCCAGGGGGTAGGGGAAATCAGGGGCATATAGATGGTCAGTGGGAGCCCTGCTCCTCGCTCTGGCTGCTCCACCTCCCATGTCTCTGCCAGACTCCCAGCCCACTCAATACTTCGCAGGATGTCCAGTGATGCCCTCACCATGGTCAGTATTTCCTGCAGTGCCTCTCAGATTGCCTGCAGCTGACGGAACCTAGGACAAGGGAGCACAGTCAATAGGTGTGAATGCACAGCCCCATACAGCCCACCCAATGTGCATGGCATATGGCCGTGGGACATGCCTCTATGATGGTGTGTGACCACCCACAGTGATCACGTCCACAAAACCTACCCACCCAGGTGCATACAGCCATGCAGACCGCTGCACACACCCAATGGCCAAGTCCTGCACAGCACCACTGTGGCTGTTTAGTGACATGGCTATGTAGTGCAAAGGCAGTGGCACAGCCATGTACCCGGTGCACACATGGACCACCATTAACGCACTCCCAGACATGCAGTGCCACTGGACAGTGCTGACTGTAACAAGTTGCGTGCATGGCAGTGGTGTCAATGGATGGTGGTCATGCCCCGCTGCCCGCCCTGTTACACAGCATGCAATAGTAATAATGGAGGTAAGGCACTCACCATCATCAGGCTGGTTCCTCTGGCACTGTGAACCTTCGCCCCTCTGATTGTTCTGGTCATCCAGCTGGTGCCGCCGCTCTCTCACCAGCCGTCTCTCTTCCGGCCCTAAGGTGCAAACATGAAGAGAGGAACATCGGTACAATCCTGTAGCAAATTCCCCCGGCCCCATGTATGTGCAGTCCCACACAGCCAGACCACCCACCCCACACCCTGATGACACCACCACAGCCAACACCGGACAGTCCCCATGTTCTGGACACATGCAACCGTGATACCCATATGGAAGATAAAAGTGTATGGACATTACACCTACCTGGCCATGGCACCGTGCCCCTCCTGGCACATGCCCACAGGCAGGCAAGCAGGTCTGGGTCCCTCCACCTCAGGTCCCCATACCTGTGGTGGCACTGCTCCACTGTCTGCCCCATTCCGGTGGCCTCCTCCAGGGCGTCGGCCACCTCCTGCCACACCTGGCTCCTGGACCTGTCCAGGGGTGCCTCCCCAAACAGTGGGCCATAAAGTGGCTCAACAATGGCAACCAGGTTTGCCATTTTGATCTTGCTCCACTGGGCAGCTCTCCTCTGTGCCATCTCTCCTGCTCAGTAGGTTCAAAATGGTGCTCTGCAGCACGGTTCCACCACGTGCAGATGCTGCGCGGTACAGCACTGTGCTTCCCTATTGCTCTGTCACCGAACAGCACGATAGTGGTGCACCCATGCCTGATGCATGGTGCCTAGGGGTCAAAGGTTGGGCACAGGGTCAAAGGTCTCTGGCGCATGGACAGGCACAGTGCAATTTGAACCCAATGCATGTAGTGCGATTGGGTGCCTGTGTGCTACCTCCAGTAGCGGCCTACCGCGCTGTTGCCCCAGTGCACCTACGATGCCCCAGTGCCACAGCGCCATATAGGTGAACATCGCTGTAGCACCACTGGCACAATGGTGGCCGTGCCCTGCATTGCCTCCCATGCACAGCATGTCAGCAGTGCAGAAGGCGCCTGCGTCAGCAACCTGGGCATGCGCAGTTAGGTGTGTACTGTGCATGTCACAGAACTGCGCCCTTGGCTCAGCACGTTCAACACAATTGAGCAAAGCGCAACAGCGCGATATTCAGCTGTCATATGCAAATCAGCTAATCAGCCATTCAATGACGCAACACTGCAATTTGCATCCACTTAAAGTTGCACCTCGCCTCATTTGCGTGGGTTGCGCTATAAAAGTGTGACATTGGGCTGCACTGGCCATAGTCGGTTACTGCAGTCTATTGGTGAGTTGCATGCTGTTTGGGAGTGTGGACTGTGGATTATGGGACATGCATGGGACTGCACAGTCACAGGTAACAACTTTCATTCTCACAGGCTAAATCATGACCGAGCGAGTTGTGGGAGAGGAGGAAAAGAGTGGTGGGAGGAGAAGGAGGCCTAATTTCACCAAGGCCGAGACGGATGCCCTGTTTGAGGCCTACCTGGATCAGGAGCTGCTTCTCAGCGGACTTCAGGGAACACCACAGGCCTGTGCTGCTGCATGGTAGGAAGTGGCGCATGCAGTGAACCTGCATGGCAGCCACCAGTGCTCCGTGCAGGAGTGCAAGAAGAAGAGGTGCTACGCCTTACCCCACAGGAGGAGAGGGTTGCTGGAAGCATGCAGCGTTGTGCCATTGAGGGTGTTCCGGGTGGTGGCTTCCAGACAGGTGGTAGCCAGTCACTGCATGTTAGGTCATGGTCTTTCTATTGGGGGGGCAAGGTAGGTCACATGCAGTAACGCGACTTTGTTTTCCCTTACAGATCCTGAGCATCTGCATGGGTCAGCGGTGGTGGGCCTGTCCACTGAGTCCAGTCAGATGGAGATGGAGGAGGGCCCATCCACCTCCACAGGTATACGTGGCTCAGTGAGACAGTGGGCCCGCCTGGCTGTCCAGACTGATGTTGTTGGAACAGGTGCAGAGGAGGCTCTGCCCGTGTCCCAGCATGCCGGCATCCACGGATGCCGGCATGCTGTGACTCGGGCTGGTGCCGGGTCCATCACCGGTGATGATGTCACTAACGTTATGGGCAGTGAAATGTGTGTGCCACAGGATGGCCACACAGCAGGTAACATCACGGCCATGGCTGTGGGTGGTGCCACCGTGGAGGCCTGCGTGTCATCAAAGTCCCAGCCTGTGCCTGTCAGCACCAGTGGAGCAGCACTGGTGTGTGTACAGGACAGTGGGACTGTTGCAGTCACTGCGGTGGCACCAGTGAGCCCTGGGGAGGGGCAGCCAAATGGGCAGCATCAGCAGTCAGCCAATGGGCTTGGGGGTACAGTGTAAGGGTGCAGCATCAGTGCATCACCTGTGGACATGCCCAGACCTGGTCCTGGTGTGCAGCGCCCACCCTCAAGGGGTGCTGAGCATCAGGGCCACGCACACCCTGAGGGACAGGATGCTGAGCAGGCAGTTGACCTCTTGGATGAGCACACCCGCATACTGCAAGCATCAGTCAACCAGCAGATGCGGTTTGCGACGTTGGTGGATGCACTGCGTGCGGTTCTGGAGTGGGCAGAGGAGCGTCACAGCAGAGACACCGCTCTGATCCTGACAGGGATGGACCAGTTGTGGGAGGATGTGACCACTGCCATTGACAGGCAGACACAGGCATTCACTGCTGTCATGGCCACAATGGGCACACAGTTATTTGCCCATGCATCGCAGACACCACGCAGTGCACTGTCCACCCCCCGTTCTTGGTGTCGTGTGACACCATCCTTGTCAACAACGGGTTCAGCTGTGGGCATCCCGAGCACACCTAGAGCAGGCATGTTTGGTGTGCTGCAGAACCCTGCATGTGCACGGTCGTGTTCACACAGTGGAACCCTGGGGGACCATCGGTGCCACCCCATGAGGCCAGTGGTCAGCCTGTCAGTGCTGGTGGGTCTTGGAGGGGCCACACATGCATTCATGGTGGCCGTGACACTGTGGCGTGTGACTGACCTGTCTCCCAACGCAGCTACTGTCTGGTGCTGCACTGTGTGCATTGTGTCATTCAGCGGGCAATGCACGGGTGGGTACCCGGCCCTGCACGTGGACACACAGTCCATCTGCACACCCTCCCGGCTGCTGTCCATAATTGCATGTGCATGATGATGACTGCATTGCACTGTACACCAATGTGCAATAGTGCTCAGCATCTGACATATGCACAGTGACAGGCAGTGGGCGTGGTGGTCTGTGGACATGTGTGTGGCTAGGGGTGACTTTCTGGGTTGGTGTGCCTCCTACCCTTTGTGCATGTCTGGTGCATTGTGTGTGTGTGTATGTGTGTGTGTGTGTCCGTGTGGCATGTTAGACCTCACCCATCCCTGGTGGGGTGTGTGGTTCCATGTCCAGCCAGGTCCCTTGAAAGCATGCACCTCTGGTGTGTGTCCATGTGTGTTTGTGGGTTGTGACTTAGCCACTGGTGGTTGCACATGGCCCCATGACTTACCTGGGATGGCTGAAGTGCTCCTCCATGATGGTGTCCCGGTGCAGCTGTGCCAGCCAGAGCAGTCAGGGTTCCCATCACCCAAGGGGGGCTGCCCATCACCATTGTCACCGAGGTCCTCATCGTTCCCATTGCTGTCCCCCTCTTCGACCTGTATGGCTATCCCACATTCACTGGCCATATTGTGCAGGATGCAACAGGCCAGGAATAGCTTGCAGGCCTTTGAGGGGCTGTACTGTAGGGCACCACCAGAGGTGTCCAGGCAACAGAAATGTGCCTTCAGCATCCCAAACACCCGCTCGATGACATTACATGTGGTGGCATGTGCCTCATTGTAGCGTTGCTGCAATGGAATCGTGGGCCGCCGGAAGGGTGTAAGCAGCCTGGGATGGAGTGGGTATCCACTGTCACCTGTGTGTAGAGGGTGGAGGTTAGTTTGGTGCTCAGCATCGCCCTGCCCCGGGCCATGTAGACCACTACCCATGTCACCTCTGACCATGCCTCCCCAAGCCCTATGATTGTCCGTGTGGTTTGCATACTCACCCACTAGGTGGCCAGTGGGGATATACCCACTCTCGAATCTGTGGCACAGTGCTGACTGGTGCCAGATGAAGGCATCATGTGCTCCCCCAGGGTGCATGGCACAGACATTGATTATGCGCCCCCTGGCATCGCACTCCACCTGGCAGTTGATGCTGGCATAGCCATTGTGATTTATATATGTGGCCCCCTTGGGGCCAGGTGGTGTGCGGATGGCCACATGGGTGCATTCTATTGCCCCTAGCACACCAGGTTTACGTGCTACCCTGTGGAACTCCTGTATGTTTGCTGTGTGCTCCGCCAGTGTGCTGGGGAAATAGATGTAGTCCACAGCATGTGGCAGCAGTACGCTGAGGAATTGGGTGAGGTGGCATGACGTGGCCAACTGGGTTATGCATGTGGTGTCCCCAGTTGGTCTCTGGAAGGTACCTGTGGTGAGCAAGCACATGCAAGCTGTCATTTTCATCTCCACTGACAGAGCATGGCTCTGTCATGTGGATGCCTGCATCACATCACTGCACAGCTCACAGAGCCACCTCAGAATTGCCCAATTCAGGCGGTACCAGCCAACGATCTCAGTATCACTATACAGTTCGAAGCTGGTGCAGGCTCGGTACTGCCTGTTGGGGGCATACTGCTGACAGGCCCTTCCATGGCCATGCCCCCCTGCTGCCCACCTTCTCACCCCCCTCATTACTGTCTCCATCTGGATGGTGGCACTGGCCATGTCCCTGGCTTGTGTTCACCCCCCCCGGCATCTGTTTCTGTATTCCCCCGCTGTCCTGGCTGCTATTTCCCCTGCACCGGGAACACCTGACTGTGCTGGCCTCACTGCTGTGTGGCAAATACTTCCCCCTTCTGCACTGTGGCTCCCTACACCTTTCCCTGAGCCTGTGGGTTCCAGGTGCCCTTTCCCTGGCCTGCCCTGTGTGTCCCTGCTGCCCAGTTTGTCTTGCTAGAGTTCAGCCTCATGTGCCTTCCTTGTAGTGTTCTTGCACCTCTCCCTTTCTCCCTTTTATTTTGGCTCATTTCCGTTATATTGCAACTTCCACTGGCTCCCCTATTGCACATGGCGCATGTTGTTGAATATCGCACTGCGCCATTTATGCATGGTTCTTCCCCCTTCAATTGCACATACATTCATTATCATTGTGCTGTTGCTCAGCGTGATTTGGGGGGCACAACTGCCTCATGCTGAATATCGCAGAATGGAGCATTTTCGGACTTGCGCAGGCGCAACCCTACTGTGCATGGTGCAACTCTTTTGAATATCTGGCCCTTGCAGTCAAAATATTAGGAAATCCAGAAGTAATGTGGATGTGTACAAACATTTCAATGAATGCTTGTAACTGAGCCATTTTTAGGATTTTTTTAACCAGATTTTCAATGTGGACTTTTTGGGACCCACCTCATGAGCACTGACACTGTCATTTAATTAATCGGTCCTGAAAGGTGATTGTGTGCAGCGACCGTGAAATCATCTTCCTAGCCCAATGAACAAAATGACAGTGACAGTGTTCAAGAGGTGGTGTCTCAAAACACCCATGTTGAAAATTTGATGAAAAAATACCTAGAAATACCAAAGATATCAACATAAGTTCAAAATGCCATTGAAACACATTATATGGAACTTACCTTGATTATTTAGTTTGTGGTTTGGCTTTGAAGAGTGCAGATGTGTCCCAGTCCACAGAAGATGACCTCCAGAGGTAAATATAGGGTAAGAGGGGTGTGAGGAGGTGGGTACACAGTGGGAGGTAGGTTGGGGGGTGCAGGAGTAATTGGTGATGGACTGTTTTCTTTTATAGGTTTACAAAAAAATAAAGACAATGAGGGATGTGTTTTTCATTTTCAGCTAAAAACAAAACTGGGATGATGTGGGGGATGCCACTAACCACCAATGAAGAAAGGGGGCAAAATCAGATGGTGGGGAGGAGTACCAGTAGACACCAGGATAGAAACCACAGTGGCTAAATATATATATATATTTATATATATATATATATATATATATATACACACACATATATATATATATATATATATAAAGAAAACATGAAAAAAGTATTACAAAAAAACCATATTTAAAGAAATTGAAGGACATTAGTTTCTCATATTGAAGTCACCTGTTTCAGCAGCAAGACATGTCTGTTGCTGTACCTTTGAGCAAAACTATATAAACCTCCTCCTTTTTGCCTGTGTCTGGAGACTAACATTCAGATAGATATATACCTTTGTGCTATGAAATTGCCCCTTTCAGCTGAGCTTGTTTTATGAGCAGTCCATGACCTCCCTGAATTGAAAAGTGTACCAGAATCATAGGTGGCCTCACAGGGGGAATTACAGACCCAAACCCAGATCCTGAGATTGCAGTATTAGTAACAGAGGGATAGCTTTTGCATACTGGCAGATGGAATGCATTGATAAGTGGGTGCATGTTTTCTGTGTTATAACCAAGACACTCTGTGAGGAACCACCTTGCAATGTCCTAGGTACTATGTCAGAAAAAGTGTTGGAAGACCAACTGGTCTCAGATTGTTTTTTTATGTTGGCTTGAGCATGCGTGCCAGTCAACATATTGCATTAGTAGCAGATTTGGAGGTGTGGTCACTGTGAGCGAATGCAGGGCATGCATCAGTAGGTGCATCTCTCATTCCTCAATAAGCCAGCTTGCAGGCGCCACACCAGCAATACCTAATGAGGCAAGTACATCTGAGAAAAGGTCCGCTGCAATGAGAGCTAAGCTTGTCATGCAGCGGCACCAGAAAATGTCTCCCAACATGCCCTTGCTGGTGAAGCACTTTCCTAAACATGGTGGCACTGACTGCTGCAGCCACTTTATTCACCGATGGGGAGTCCACTTCCTGTCGGCATGATGCCCCCCTCCCATTCCAAGTGTGTGCTGAAGGGTGCCCAATCCCCCTCGGCATCATGTGCCACCCCCAACAGTCTTTCCTTGCTGACGGGTGGCCCAATCCCCGTCAGCTTCAGTCCCCCTGGCCTAGTTTAGTTTGCCAATGGGGGATCCCATTCCCCATCAGCATAATGTCCCCAGCCCCCAATGTGTGCTGTGTGCCGAGGGGGTGCCCAATCCCCCTCAGCACCATGCGTGCCCCCCTACCCATTTCTGTGCTGAAGGGGGGCCCAATCCCCATTGGCTGCGGTCCCCCTCCCCATTATGCAGGAGGTACACTGGGAGCCCAGTGTACCAAACAAACACCTACAAAAAAAGAAAACTGACCCTTGTTGTCTTTTTTTTACCTATAAAAGAAGAAAACGGTCCCTCGCTGTGTCTTCTGCTCCCACCCCCAACCCGCACCCACCATCTGTGTACCCTGCCTCCCCACACCCCCCTCACCCCATACTTACCTCTAGATCTGGCACAATGATCTTTGGTGGACCGGGAACACGTCTGCACTCTTCGAAGCTGACCGTGAACTGAAGAAATTCCATTAAACTGAATAATGGCATAAATAGGTTTTTTTCAACTTTGGTGCATATCTTGGGCATTTGGGGGAATTTTGGCACCAACTTTTCAACATGGGGTTACTGGGATCCCTCCTCATGAATTCAGTCACTGTCATGGTGTTATTCCATCCCGAAAGGTGATTTTGCAGTCACTGTGAGGAATCACCTTTCAGGACCAAGTAACAAAATGACAGTGCCACTATTCATGAGAGGGGGCTCTCAAAAAGCTTGTGTTGCATACTTGGTGAAGAAATCAAAAAATGGCTGTTTATGAGTGTGCATTGTGCAGTTTCCATGCTCGGAACTTCGTGAATTTGTAATATTTTCAGTCCAGATATTTAAAATTGGCATTTTACCACACCTCCTTATGAACAGTACAGCTGTTATTTTGCATATCCTGGCCAAAATGTGTTTACGCATCTCTGGCACTGAATAGCACAATTGCTGTGTGAAATCAGTTTTTGGGACAGTTGGAGAAAATGACGATGACACTGTTCATGAGCAGAGGTCCTAAAATGCCTCTGTTGAAAATTTGGTGATGAAAGTCAATAAAATGACTGTGTTACAAGCATGTGTTGCACAGTTTCCACCCACCCTTGTAACTTCACAAATGTGTAATATTTTCATGCCAGATTTTCAACACTGGCATTTTTTCACACCTCTTTATGAACAGCACAGCTGTCATTTTCATATCCTGCCCCAAAAAGATTTTTGCACCTGTGGCACACCGTGACGTGGTCACTGTGGGAAATCAAATTTTGGGACAGATTAACAAAATCACAGTGCCACTGTTCATGAGAGGATGTCCCAAAATGCCTATGTTGAAAATGTGGTTAAAATAATTCCAAAAATAATTGAGTTACAGACGTGTGTTGCACAGTTTCTATGCCTGCTCATGACTTCACCAATTTTTCAGATTATCAACGTTGCCATTTTTTTTACACCTTCTCATGAACAATACAGTTGTAATTTTTCACACCCTGCCCAAAATGCGTTTTTGAGCATGTGTCTCCAAATGGCATAGTCACTGTGCAAAACCACCTTTCAGCTAATAAACTGATAGTGCCGCTCTTCAAGAGGTGGGGTCACAAAAAGCCCATGTTGAAAATTTGGAGTGAAAACACCAACAAACTCCTACGGTGTTAGGGTTTCCAGCTGTAACACCCCACCCGGTAGAGAGTGACAGGCGTCAGAGGTGTTACTTGTGATCATTGGCTGTAATGCTCATGCCATTCCCCCGTCCCCCCACCCTGCAGCCAGTCACAGGCATTGAGGTGTGCCTTGGAGTCTTCAGCCCTAAAGTATACTCCACTCTTCTACACTGCACCCATCTCAGCATATTTCCTTATGGAATGGGGTAAGTATAAGGCCCGAAGCACACCACGATACTTGTCTGTGTCTACAGGGTAGGGTGAGGTTAAATGGCATGAGCGTTACAGCTGATTACCCAAAGGCACACCCTAACACCTGTCAGTCTCTGCAGGGAGGGGGTGGGGTTGGCGTCAGTTCAGTACTTCACTACCATTCCTATTATGCATCTCTAACGCCTACACTACCATTGCCAGCGAGACAACATTTGGCATTGACAAATGCTGTTTTAAAAGACGGTTTGCTGAAGGGGTGAAATGTATTTGGTTCCAAGTCTCTGGAGGGGGAAGGAGGATAAAACTTGTGCAGGCCTTAAAATATTATAGCACATTCCTGTCAGTAATCCCTTCCTCCGGCCACACATACACATTTCTGGTAGGAGACTGCAGTCATTCAGACTGTTCACATTAAAAAAAGGAACACCTATGACTTTTTGTTCACCTGTAGGCATATTTTATCATGTTGTAAATCAGGAGGACACGGGACTGTTTTTGTAAATAAATTGCACCATCTGACAGTTTGATACCACTTTGACGTTTTGCCTTCTCAAGGGAAGCAAAAAAGAACAACGCCAGATTTCTGTGAGCGCTTGTTACCATAGCCATGAGGGTAATGCCAGTGAATAACCTATTACTGAAGCCTTGTGTAAATTCCTTTCCCCTTGTTGTGATGAGGTGGACTGTTTTGCCCTTCACAGTAGAATGATTGATATCACCTTGTGCCCTGAAGGTACAGTCAACTGAAATGTACCAGTCAATCAGGAAATTATGTACTGTTCATTGCTAAATTACTACCTGAAATACAGCTGTATTGGTGGTGGCCACCCAAAGGGAGCTCCTACTATTAGAACCATAACATAACTTACATATACTGTGCTCAGGATTTACTGCTGATTTTTTTACCATTTAAGTTTAGCTTAGTTATAAGTTCATTATTGTTTATCTCTTAATGTTATGGGAAGCAGTATAGCATAGTGGGTAGGAAATAGAGCTGTGAAACTGGGACCTAGCTGACACAGATTTGAATTCCACATCAACAACTTTCATTATTTAAGAGTGTTCTAGCAAAACTTATGACAACTGAAGCAAAATGCAGTTGTTTTTTTATTGATACATTTATTGTATGATTTTGTATGTTTTTGTATTATATATGGTGTTGTAATTATGTTGTGACTGGGCACCAGTGAAAATGGGCATTTTATGTTCACTGGTCATACAGTATAAAAATAAACAAACAAACAGACAAACTACTTACTGTGTGACCTTGAGCAAGTCACTTAACCTCCCTGTGCTTAATTCAGTCTCTGGCCAAACTTTCACTTTAATTACTGTTCTGGGTATGCCTAATAACTGCAGCTAACTCTTCATGGATTGTAAAGCTTTTTTGGGATGCAGTGTGTATGAAAGTCACTACTATATATAAAACCAAATTTCTTTCCTTATTGTTTCACACTGGCTAAGTTAGTTTACAGTTTACTAGTGGGGTTGGTAACTCTCTACTGTGCACAGGCCCTCTGTCCCATGAGGGACTGGAAGATGGCAAACATGGTGGCAGGACACAGAGGGTGGTGGTAAATGGCTGTCACTCCACAGAGGGAAGAGTGACCAGTGGGGTACCACAGGGATCAGTGCTGGGACCGGTCCTATTCAACATCTTCATCAGTGACATTGCGCAGGACCTAGAAGGCAGAATTTCACTGTTCGCTGATGACACAAAGCTCTGTAACAGAGTAGACACACCAGAGGGTGTAGACAGAATGAGAAGCGACCTGCAGAAACTTGAAGAATGGTCAGGGGTTTGGCAGTTGAAATTCAATGCAAAGAAGTGCAAGATAATGCATATGGGCCACAAAAACCCTGGCACAATATATCAGTTGGGGGGTGAGGATATAGCATGCACCAAGCAGGGAAGGGATCTTGGGGTTATCATCTCTGATAGCCTCAAGGTAGGAAACAGTGTGACAAGGCAGCAGGTAAAGCAAATAGGATGCTGGGATGTAGGCAGGGCATCACCAGCAGGAAAGGGAGGTCATAATTCCACTATACAAGACACTAGTGAGGCCCCACCTGGAGTACAGTGTACAGTTCTGGAGACCATACCACGTAAGGACATAGACAGGGTAGAGAAGGTTCAGAGGAGGCAACAAAGATGGTGCATGGATTGCATCACAAGTCCTATGAAGACAGGTTGAAGGAACTGAACATGTACTCCCTGGGAGGAGAGGAGGAGAGGGGGATATGATAGAGACATACAAGTATCTTACAGGGGAACAGGGTGCAGGAAAACACTATTTTTAAGTGAAAAAGATGTTCCAGGACTAGAGGCATGGGATGAAGTTGGAGGGAGGATGATTCAGAGAGAAACATGAAAAGAATTTCTTCGCAAACAGGTGGTGGACAAGTGGAACACCCTGCAGAGGAAGTGGTGGGGCTGAAACAATCACGGGATTTAAGAATGCATGGGATAGACATAAAGGAATTCTGGAGGTCAGGGGTAAGGGGCAACAGACTTCTAGGAAAACATAAACTGAACTTACAAGCTCAAATGGGCAGACTGGGTGGGCCATAGGCCCTTATCTGCTGACACTGTCTATGTATCTATGTATCTATGTAAACATAGATAATTACAGGCTGGTTAGCCTTACCTCAATTGTAGGTAAGCTACTGGAAAGCTATAGTTAGGAAATAACTTGTACAATACCGGGAATCAAATGGGGCTACAAGACAAAAATATAGCACAATTTTGTTGTAGGAATGTCATGCCAGACCAACCTGATAGTATACTTTGACTGGGTCATTAGGGTGGTGGACAGGGGCCAGCTAGTAGATGTGTTGAATCCTGACTTCAGCAAGGCCTTCAGTGCTGTACTACATAGGAGGATTGTCAAAAAACTGGAAGACTTGGGGCTGGGAGAAAAGCTGACAAGGTGGATAAGGAGGGTGAAAACAAAAGGTGGTAGTGAATGGGACACAGAAGCCAGGGACATCATGAGTAGGGTGCCAGAGGGGTCATTTCTGAGACCTGTTCTGTTCAACATATTCATAAGTGACATAAGGGAGGGCATACAGGGCAAGATATGTCTCATAGCGGATGGCACTAAACTTTGTGGAAGAGTAGACAATGAAGAGGGTGTAAGGGAAATGAAAAAATGACTGTGAAAAATTAGAAATGTGGTCCAAGTCATGGCAGAGAAAGTTCAACATGAAGAAGTGCAACAAAGTGATGCACATTGCAAAGAAGAACCCACATACTGAGTACTGGATGGGGGGGTAAGGATAATATAAGCAGTAGATGAGAGTGACCTTGGGTTCCTCATCATTATTATCACCATCATCATCAGTGATAGTCTCAAATCAACAAGTCACTGGGCTGGCCCAGTGGCACAGAGGACTGAGGTGCTGGTACCTTACCTCTTCCCACACTGATGACCTGGGGTTGGGAATGACCTTGAGTCTCAGAGGGTTGGCAGGGGAGGAGATTGAGCATCCTCTGGACTGCTCTCTTCCTCTGGGGAGGAGGGTGGGGAGAATCACGGAGGCACTGGCTCCTGGTGGTGGCCGGGGATGGTGCAGGCTTGGCGATTAACATGTGGGCTGGTGTGGGCTGGCATCAGATGTGCTGCATGTGGGAGTGCATGTGTCAGCATCCTTGATGCCATTGCACACACATGCCATGGGACTGACTGACAAAAAGAAGAAAAAGTACTAATCCTCCAGTGCAAGTGATGGTGGGCTTCAATGGCACTGCAGCTGACCCACTTAAGACAGCTCCAGTCAGCCTCCAGTCTCCAAGTTTGTGCAGTGTGTGAGATAAATCCCCACTGTGATGCGACCTAGGATGGCAGGATGAAAGGGTTCGAACTCTGACTGGATCCAGGGCAGCAGCCTAGTAGTCACCTGAAGAAGAGGGGAACCATAGGACCACCCCCCAGCCGAGGAGGTAACCAAAAAAAAATAAAATAAAATCCTCAAGTCAGCGCAGCAAGTCATATGTTAAGGAAAGAAAGATGATGGTGAGCATAGGCAGAGGATTTGACAGTTGATGAAGGGAGGTGATATGGGCACAACCACTGGGGAGATGGGGGGGGTCCACTCCCCGTCAACTTTTTAGGTCCTGCAAAATGGTGAATGGCATTGGCACCAGCAAGAAACTCTCAGTAGATCCATGCCCCCCCCAACTTTTTAGCCATGGTTGGACCCATGGGTGATATTGCCCCCATACAGGTCCCTGGTGAGGCCTCATCTGGAGTACTGTGCACAGATATAGAGCTCCCACCTCAGGAAGGACAGGCACTATACCATGTGGAGACTGTACAAATAAAGTTCACTATGATGATCCAGAGGCTGCAGGGAAGGACATATGAGGACAGGATGACAGATCTCAATCTGTACGCACTGGAGGCAATGAGAGAGGGGAGGGGGATATGATTGAGATGCACACATTCTGAAGGGGTCTAAACAGAGTAGCATGTGAGGACATGTTCATAAGGAATGACAGTGCAGTTCTTAAAGGGAATGGCTGGATAATGATCAGGGGAAGTTCATAAGGAATGAGAGTGCAGAGCGTATGAGTGGAGATCGATCAGAAGTTTAAGAAGGATGCAAGAAAGTTCATCTTCACTGAGAGGATGGCAGTCCAATGGAATAGATTGCCAAATGAGGTAAGCATTCTGGGCAGACTAGAGGGACCTCTAGGTCTTGTTATGTCAACACTGTCTACATTTCTTTGTTCTAAGTTTTTTGGGGACAGTAATGCTGTTTAATGATAAAGTAATTGTCATGTTTTTGAAATAATCTTACTGATGTCTTATTTTGGTATCCTGTGAAGACAGCAACTGAAGAACAGTGACGCATCAGAACAGTGACAGAATCACAGTGCCAACACTTTTGTGCGACCCAGTTCCCCCCATCCCTAAGTTGTGTCTCTCCCAGAGTTGGAATCTGTAATAAAGGGGTGTGTAGAGCCACCCCCACAATGTGGGGTGCGGGGGGTTATGGTTGTAAGAGTGGTTTCATGCACTTTCTTAGGGTATGAGAACTGCAAACCAAAGGTGAATTTTTCTGATACCTCAAGAATGTAAGTGAGACCACTTTTTACAATTGTAAGCATGTTCTTGACAGTGGTATTAATATATTATTGATCTCACTCAATAATATATAACTAAAAAAACAAACCTGCATTGAATGTACTTATTTTAGGGCAGCTGCATGTGATACACTCCTCACAGAATAAGAGTATCTCATGCCCAGAGGAAAGCAGCATTCTGATTGGTTGGGAGGTCTTCTTTGCTCTATAATGTTTCTGTACCTCACTAGGTCTGCATTGAGTATTGTATTATCTGCTACCTATATTATGTACTAGCTGCATCAACCTGCTGGTGCCCCTGGGACCCCCTTGTAATCAAGATGCTACATTTCCAAGGGGCATTATCTTAACTTAAATAAACTGAGTACAGCATGCGCAGTGTAGAGTTCAAGCACAGCAGAGAAAAAGTGTGCCTCAAAATCCCCAACATCCTGAGCAAAATTTGATTTTGTTTATGTCAAGGCATGCCTTGGAGTGAGCCACCTAAAACTGGTGTTGTGAGAAACACCTGTTTATTAATTAGCCATTGGCAAGCCCAAAAAACATTTCAGGAGTCCTCTGGTCCTGCAGATTCAAACTAAGTCAATATAGTTAAGCCCAACACCCATAATTAGCAGAACAATCTCCACTTAGTTAAAAGGCTCTCAGCACTTCCCGACAACACAGTGTTGGTTGGCTAGCATCCCCTGTCTTAATCTTTTATCCTTTTATGGAGACCGCAGGCAGAATGGCTTCTTTGGCACTTAAAATAAGACTAAAGTAAATATGTAAGCAGGTCAACTTTTATTAAATAGCACCTTTCCAACATTCAAAGATGACTTGCTCAGTGAGTGGGCAACCACTGGAACTTGTAAACCTATTCAGATATCTGGGATGATGGGCTGTTTCTGAGCCATCTTTTGATAAGCTTGTATCTAGGTCACTTGGGGATTGTGCATCAGAAGCTTGGTCTGCTGTATCATAACAAGAGCTGTTTCAGCACAAACACAAGGAAATCGCTATTACTTCAGTCTCTGCTGCCAGCCCTGGAATACAGGAACAAAGTTAATAGATCTTATAAATGACACCATTCTCATGAAAATAACTGTGACATTTAACAACATGTACAGGTTCACTCTTGGCTTCAGTAAAAGAAGGCACCATTGTATCTTTTACAATAGCTTTGGACTCCTCTCACCTGGCAAGAGAAGGGAACTTAAATGGCCCTCCCTAATATTCAAATGCATGCAGGGATGCAGGGATCATTGTCAGCCTGTCTAACCAACCTACTCATCAGACCAATGCAGAACTACCAGCCATGTTCTCAGACCAGAAACCTCCTGCATGTACCAAGGACGCATAAAACCTTTGTGGGAACAACCTTTGCTTTATTTATTTTATTTATTTATTTACTTATTTATTTATTAGAATTTTGGATAAATACCTTTGAGCCAATGGCTGTTTTACAAAGGTTCCACATCAGTATACAAATTTAGAAGTACAGTTTGTGTGAGATTAGCAGGCAAGCAGTCTGAATACAAAATTCAGTACAGGGTATACATGGTCTAAAAGCTACAGGTAATATAAATAACAGTTAGAACAACACAATCAGGCATGCATTTAAGAATGATAAGTCACAACAAATAATATTTACGTGAATTAAAGCTGCCAGAAGGGCACTGTCAAAGGGAAAGGCAGAGTGGAAAAACTGAGTTCCTGCCAATTGCGCCCGGTAGCATAGGAAAGTGGAAGAGAGAGTGGGTGTAAGGGGTAACTGGGAGGGAGGTAGAAGGAGAGATGGGTGGGAGGCAAGGATTGGGGAACAAGTGTAACAGTGGGTGGGGTGAGCAGATTAGAAAAGGGGGAGAGGAAGGGAATTGAATGAGGGTAAGAGAGGAAGGTAGAGGACATGGGCTAGGGAGAGAGGCAGGGGTAGATATGGGGAGGGGAGAGGGTGGTGGCAGGCAGAGGTGGTGATAGTAGAAAGGTGCGAAGAACAGAAGCAACTACCAGGGAGGTTAGGAGAAGCAGTCACAGGTAGCTCTGGACACAAGTGTTTGATGTAGCTTGTGTTTGAACGAGCAGAGGGTGCCTATGTTGGTGAGTTTCGCAGTCCAGGGAGTTAAGCATCTTAGGGGCTCTACCTGCAAAAGACTGCTGACCTTGGGCGGTGTGACAGCAGGGAACAGACAGAGAATAGTTGTCAGAGCTTCTTGTGTAACAGCGGTGGTTGGCTGGGCTGAAGAGAGACTGAACCCCTGGGAGCATGAGTCCCATCAATGGCTTTTTTGCTAGTCATCAGATTTGGAAAGTAATGCTTCTCTGAAGTTGTAGCCAGTTTGACTGTGCGTATTACTGTTTGCTGCATCCATTTTGGACCAAACACGTAGAACTCCCTGTCTTAGAAAATTACGAATATTAATAACTTAACCCCTTTAGAAAAGCCCTGTTCCTTCACTTTTTTAGTGCTTGCATCTGGAATTCACTCATCCCTCACCAATTTACTCCAATTCACAGGCCATCAGTCATTTATCTAACATAGCCTTTTCCTCTACCCCTTACCTAGGGCTGTGCCAATGACTGCAAGGATCCCCCTGCAAAACATTTTGTGGCCCCCTACCTGCCCACCAATAATCATAAAATAACCATTAAAGCATACAAAATATTTATAGTGTAGGTTCTTTTGTAGTGTTCCTGTTGAGCATCCGTAGTTTGTCCATGCTGCCCCCCTTCTCCTTTGCTGGCATGGTGATAAGGGAACTGAACAATGTAATTTGCTTCTACTCTTCCTGGGGACACCAGTATCAAGATCAGATTTTTGAGTAATGGGCCCTGTTGCTTCTTTGTTCTGTATTCCTTTCCATCATGTGAACCTGGTGCTGGAATGTGCAGTACATACCCCACAGCTGCCACTGGTACTAGCCCAAATTTCAAATGGATTAGCAATATACTGTTCACACTGGAGGAGAGGAGGGAGAGGGTGGATATGGTGTAGACCTTCAAATACTTCAAGGGCATAAACAAGGTGATGGTCGACTGCATCTTCAGAATGAGCAAGAAAAATTCCACTAGAGGGCATCTACAAGAAGGGGGTGTTACAGCTGGAAACTCTAAAACCATAGGTGTGTGTTGGTGTTTTCATTCCAAATTATCAACATGGGCTTTTTGTGACCCCACTTCATGAAGAGCGGCACTATCAGTTTGTTATCCAAAAGGTAATTTTGCACAGCAACTGTGTCATTTGGCACCACAGGTACGGAAACACATTTTGGGCAGGATATGAAAAATGACAACTGTATTGTTCATGAGGAGGTATAAAAAACGAAAACATTGAAAATCTGGAATGAAAATATGAAAAATTGGTGAAGTCATGAGCATGCATAGAGACTGCGCAATGCAGGGCCATAACCCAATTATTTTTTGGATTTTATTAACCACATTTTCAACATAGGCATTTTGGGACCTCCTCTCATGAACAGTGGCACTGTGATTTTGTTAATCTGTCCCAGAAGTTGTTTTCCCACAGTGACCACGCCATTGTACACCACAGGAGCGAAAACACATTTTGGGCAGGAAGTGAAAAATGACAGCTGTACTGTTCCGGGATCATCAGCTGTAATGCTCATGTCATTCCACCCCCACCTCCACCCTGCAACCAGAGACAGGCATTGAGGTGTGCCATGGAGTGCTCAGCCCTAAAGTTCACCCCATTCTCCTACACTGCACCCACCTCAGTGTATTTCCTTATGGAATGGGGTAAGTATAAGGCCCAAAGACTCCAAAGTACACCATGACACTTGTCAATGTCTACAGAGTACGGTGAGGTAAAATGGCATGAGTGTCATAGCTGATGACCCAAAGACACACCCCAACATGTGTCAGTCTCTGCAGGGTGGGAGTGGGGTGGGAGTGGGGGTTGGTACCAGTTCAATACCTCACTGCCATTCCTATTATGCATCTCTAACTCCCGCACCACCAATGCCAATGCCAGTGAGACAACATTCGGCATTGACAAATGCTTTTTCTCTAACCATGTTTTCCAAGTTTCTGTCTTCCTGGCCTGCAAGATATTAACTATGAGTAAGAAGGAAGAAGAATTTGTTTTTGTAGTGATAGTGATTTGCTGTTTTTGCAGATTTGTGGGTGCACAGTGGGAGGTTGGCTAGGGGAAGTGTGGGTGTGATCGTCAATGGACTTTTTTTACAGGGTAAAAACATGTAAAAAGACAATGAGGGATGGTTTTCTTGTTTTCAGCAACTAAGAAATGAGGAAGGTGGGGTATGCCACTAGCCATTAGTGAAAAAACAGAATGGGCATCAGGGGATCAGGGAAAGAGGGTCACTAGACCACCAGGAAAAAAAAAAGTAATATCAGGGATTGGGGAGGGATTGCCACTAGACCACCAGGAAAGAATAAAAGAAAAAAATACTGGAACTGTAAAATTGTGAGAATCACATCATTTTGGTAAGCACAAACACTTGTGTTTACCAAATGGGGGCTGTGGAATCTGATTCTGGGGTCAGTTTGCCCCAGAAATGATTAGAAAACTTTTTGTAGCCACAAAAATTTGCAGCACAACCTCACTGTTTAGTGAAACAGTGCTTTAATTTGTGGCAAAATCCCCAGTGTTTCATGAAATATAGTCGCAGTTTGTGGCACTTTTGAAAAGCAGTGCCTCAAACTGTGGCACTAGTGCCACAAATTGCGGCACTAGTAATGGCCCAATTAAAAAAAAACATTTCTGGGCACTTTGATGAAAAATTAATCACAGATTTTGATTCCTCAGATTCCAGTTAGATAAAACAACTGTTGGTGTTTACCTAGGGATGGTATGTTTTAAGCTATTTCACCTCACTAACTAAAAACAAGATGGTGGAATCTCAACACTACATTCCGATTTGCGAAAGCGAGTAGTGCTTTTGTGGCAGCAAAAAGTGCTTTCACACAGTACATCTAATTTTTCCCACAGGATATTATGGGAAACTTTAAAGATTAGTAACTTTTGAATGGATTAATATTTTTTGCCCAACCTTTAAAAGGCACATCTGTGGCCCAAACCCCATGTACCCTGAAAGTTTCAAAGCAAACCCCAAGCCATTTCGTAGAAACAGCATGACAAAGAAATTGGCAGAAAAGTGGTAATTTTCACATTGTTTGACATTTCATATTTCCACACCCGTACATCTGACCAGAACAAAACTTGTCAAATCCAGAGATCTATGGCACATGACAGCAGATGCAACATTTCATGCACATCTGTTGAACACTTGCAAAGTTATTAAAGTGCAAAAGTTTGATTTAACATCGAAGGGACCATTGAACCCTAACTATACTGACACTACCATGCCAGTATTAATATATATATATATATATATATATATATATATATATATATATAAATAATCTTTATTTTTACCTCCCTTTCTAAAACCAAGGCACCTTAACAGCAAACTTCATATAAAAATAATACAATGAAGCACAGATACAATAAATAATGGGTTCATAAAATTCACAAAAAATAATATCAGGTAGAGTATACCCGATACCATGGGTGGGTCTTTTTTAAATTCCTCCACAGACACGCACTCCCAAAGTGGACAGGGTAGAGAATTCTGAAGGGCTGGAGCCACATACATAAATGCATGGACCCCTGAAGATTAAAAAAAAACACCGTGGAATCTCTAGCAATCCCTTGTCCACCGAGCGGAACAATCACCTAGGGCAGTAAGGTACCAGAAGCTCTTTCAAGTAGTCTAGGCCAAGTCTGTGTAGGGCTTTATAAATCAGAAGTCCAACTTTAAAGGTGATCCGCCTCTGTACTAGCAGTCAGTGCAGTTCACGCAGCACCAGAGAAATATGACAGGTAAGGGGAGTACCCATCAATAAGTGGGCCGCAGCATTCTGCACTAGCTGCAGGTAGCAGATATCATCCCCTAGTAGCCCTAGATAAAGGGAGTTGCAATAATCAAGGCATGAGGTCACAAAGGTGTGGACCAATGTAGGCAGATCACCATATGGAACTAGGTGCTTAATCCTGGAGATGTTCCTCAGATGGTAAAAGGATGATTTGACTGCTGCTGACACCTGCAATCACAGTGTCAGCCCGTCGTCAAAAATCACCCTCCCCACATTTCACACCCGTTCAGAGGTAGGGAGCTGGGAGCCACCAAGGAAAAAGTCCTGAAAGAAAACCAGCTCCCATCCCCTCTATCTGGAGACCTGGATCCACAACCATCACCTCTGTCTTTTCTGAGTTCAACTTCAGCCAACTCGAATTCATCCAGTTCTGGATTTCAGTGAGGCAGTTGTTAAATATCAAGAGAGCTCTATCCTGGTCGGGTGTAAAAGATAGGTAGAGCTTGATATCACCAGCATAGCAGTGAAACCTCAGCCCATACCTTCATACAATGTCTCCGAGGGGTGGCATGTATACTGCGAACAACATGGGGACAACACTGAACCCTGAGATACCCTACATGGCAGAGAGACTGGGCTGTAGGAATTAATCCCCAACACCACCCTCTGAGTTTTTCCAGTGAGGAAATATGTAAACCACCTGAGGACTGTACTAGACAGTCCTCTGATGAACCTCAGGCATTCAAGAAGAACCCTATAGTCCACAGTGTCAAACACTGAGGAGAGATCAAGAAGAACCAAGATGGAACAGCTCTTCCGGTCTCTCACCATCAAGAGATCAATGAGTGCCTGAACCAGCACAGTCTCGTCATATGCCTCTTTCAAAAACCAGACTGGAGTGGTTCATAAATGTCATGGATGGTCAAATTGTTCTCCAGTTGTATGGCCACTACTTTGTCAATCACCTTCCCACAAAGGGAAGGCTAGAGATTGGTCTGTAATTAGCATGGCAGTCTGGATCCAAAGAAGTTTTCTTCAGGAGGGGCGTTACCACCACCTTCTTCAGGGAGCTAGGAAACTCACCCATCTCCAAGGAGCACCAGACTATCCATGCTAGGACTGGGCCAATAGTATGACAACGACCTTTAATCAGGGAAGTTGGGCCTGGATCCAAACTAGAGCATGTAGGGCACATACCCTGGATAATCTGCATGACATCAATGAACTCCGGCTGGTCAAAGGAACTCCAGGAGAGCCAGGAAACAGTGACTGAGTGATGATCCATAGCTTCTCCCATAAAGGGTGCAGGTTGGAGTGCCGCCCTGATGTCAGCCACCTTAGCCACAAAGAAGCGAGCAAGCTCTTCACACTCTACTTGTGAAAAGGCTCTTTGAACCTGCTGACAGGCTGGGTTGCACAGTCTGTCTACAGTTCAAAAGAGCTGAGCTGGTCAGTTCTGAGTAGGTGAGCAAAGGTGCTGGATATAACTGCCATGGAAATTCTCAATGCAGAATGTGGATACCATCCTCTCCTACAGATTAGAAAAAGGGGAGGACTTCCGGTGATGTCACCGCTATGTGAGCATTTAGCTCTGTGAGCTCCACGGCAGCTTCCCCACAATCAATCCTAATCCTCATCTAAATCAAATAAGTTGATTCAAAATAGAGCAAACAGTAAGATACCGATGCCTCCTAAAGTAAATAGAAGTCAAACGATGAAATTCATACCCCCAGGGGCCAGGATGAAATAGCTACTATTGAACACAGATATTGGGGGTTTCTTGGCTAGCGCACAGAGACAGTGATCATCTTTGGAATCTTCCTCAGGATCACTAGAGAAAGGTGATTTCTGTTCTGGAAAATTGGGTAAAACCCTCAAAAAAATATTGGCCTCTCTTCAAAAAATCAAATCATCTGTGGCCAACTTATGATACGACATTTGGCAACTCGATAAAAAGGTTTTGGAAAATACTACTAAATTATCAATGGTGGCAGAGGCCCAAGACTCATTGGAGAGGCTCATGCTATACTTACTGCAGCAGGAGAGACAAACCCAGACACGAATGGAGGATATTGAGAATAGAACACGTCTTAACAATTTTAGAGTGCATGAAGTTCCTGAAGGGGCAGAAGAGGGATATCCAACAGTGGCTGATTTTACACAGCATCTCCTAAGAACCACGCTATCCCTCCTGTTGGACCTTCATAAGGAACTGTACAGGGCCCATCACTCTTTAGGGCCTAGACCTATCAATCCAAAAACCAGACCTCATTCCCTGGTAGTGCAAATGGTCTATTACCAATCTAAGGACCAGGTCCTCCAGGAGGCATTGAGGTACAAAGAGTTGAAATTTCAAGGGGCAGTGATTTTTTTTGATCATGACTTTTCTCCAGCATTGCAAGCAGAATGCCGGAGAATCAGAGGGATCATTAAAGCTATGAAAGAAAAGAAAAGTCTCCATGCACAACTTAACTTCCCAGCAAAACTCAAAATACATTTTGAGGAGGGCCCCAAAGTATTCCCATCACTGGTAGAAGCAGCATAACTACTGAGAAAATGGAAGATTCCAGTACCTGATTTAGAAATGGAACTGAAGGAGAATCATTATTTTGGGACAGTTGGACAGTAGCAGGAAGAAATACTGGAAGAGATATACCGGGAACATGGGCAAAGAATTGGCATAAACTGCTACAGCATGCAGACAAGGGAGACTCTCATTGTAGGTCTGTAGCTGTGACACCAAAATTGGCAAATACAGCCAATGCTGATACTCAGAAACCAGAGTGAATTAAAGGACAGGTGGTACAGCGTAACATTGCAGTCTCTTGGGGGGGGGGCTCTCCTGTTCCTGGCAATTCAGAGTGAAAATAAAAGATAACAAGCCTCTGATGTACCAGAGAGGGAGAGGTCTAGCAAATGAAATCTGTCCCTGTAAGTTCTATATACAGTGGGACTAAGGTACAGATCTCAGAATTAGTCCATAGATACAATTGCATTCTATATGAGGACTTGAAGCCTTGTTGGGAGGGAGGAGGGAATCAGACCTTTCATATGTACTTGCAGGCTGTCTTGTTCGCGGGAAAGTGGGCATATAAACTAATAAGTTTGAACAAAGGACAGCACATGTGATCATCCTGGGGATTGGCCTAAGGTAGGCAAAATGGAGCTCCTGGATCCAAGGGACATAATATAGGTACAGTTAGATAAGCAACTTCTCATGACCCTCTAGGTTTAAGATTATGTGATATTTAAGGTGCGGGCTCTCACTATCTTCCTCCTTTTGGGGGAGGCTGTTAATCCCAGATATGGGCTTTATGGATCTGGTGATAAGCCTCATTCAACAGAAACACCATTGGATGGGGATATACAGAGGGAACAGATAATAAGAAAAAGGGAAGGGGGCCATGTAGGCACAATATCAGGTTTTATTCACATGATCTTCTTTTGACTCAGATCTGGGATACCTGGTTGTTTACTGGGGTGATGTTCGAAGCAGATATTTGGTGACTAAACATATCTAATACATGCCAAACATTACCCATGACATTAACAATTGCATGGGTGTAGTAATTAGTTGTGTTCAGTGGGGTGAGTGAGGGGAGATTTAACACCTCACTCACACACACTGAATTCAAACCTAGGAAGTACTAATCACAACTGTATAGGATCATTGTAATTGTGTGTTAATGAAATTATCTAACTTATTTTTTACAGTTAAACTCACAACTGTTTGTTACTGTTCATAAGTTTACGAGGTTATTTCTTTTAACCTTTTTTTATCTCTTTTTTTGTTCTTTCTATGGTTAATGATGTTACTAATGTTATTATTGAGATTACTTATTTGGTGCTTAGCAACATATTGGAAACAGATTGAATTCAGCTTACTAAGGAAAGCTGAAAGGATACAAAGTAGTAAACAGAAGGAAGGGGAGGAGGAGGATTCAATTGTATATGGAATAGTGAGGAACACTTTTCTATTATTAATAAAATGGGTGAACTAAAGATTATTTCATACAATGTCAAGGGAATCCATTCTCCAATTAAACAGACAAGACTTTTGGGGGAACTACAGAGGTTGGGTAGCAATGTTACATTCTTGTAAGAAACACATTGAAATGAAGTGGAGCATTTAAAGCTCAGAAGGGGATGAGTGGGCAGAGTAGAAGTGGCAGCTTCACACAATCCAAGAAATCCTGGGGTAGCTATTTTGATATGAAGGGGCCTTCCATTCAGTGTCACTTCAGTGGAGACAGACTTAGAAGGTAAATACATATGGGTGTCAGGGGATATTGGTGGTGAAATTATTAACTTGGTTAATGTTTATTCACCAAACCAAAATCAACAAGATTTCATAAAAAAAGTAATGCACAAAACAGTGGGACATACGATGGGTCAAGTGATCCTAGTGGAGACTTGAATGTTGTAGGGAATCCAAAAATGGATAGATCCTCAGGGATAGTCTCAACTAATATCCAAGCGATCAAAGTTCTAAATATCTAGTCTGAGGAACAAGGCTAATGTGCTCTTTGGCGAGGGCAACACAAACGAGATAGGGGCTATACCTTTTTTTCAACAGCTCATAAAGCATATTTGAGGATAGATATGTTTTTTACCCAGCAACAATATTTATATAGAATTAAAAGGTCCTGTCTACATAATTTTACACTATCTGACCATGCCCCCATTTCAATTTAGGTGGAGATGGACACTAAAGATAAACAGACTGTCTGGCATCTGAATGTATCTATATTAAAAGATAAAAACTTTGTTAAAAAATTTAAAATACAGAATAACAGAGGTAATGAAAGTTAACCAACAGCAGAAATGCCCTAATCTTTCCACCTGGGAAGAAACAAAGGTGGTTGTAACAGGGGAACTTATTTGTTATGCAGTGGCAAAGAACAAAATAACTTTAATTACACATAATAAATTATGAAACAGATTAAACAAATTAGAAACACAGCACAAACAGACTCCACACTGTGCAAGAGTTTATAAAGAGATAGTAAGGATCAGAGAGAAAATAGAGCAAATAGAAAATGAAAAAGTGGAGGGAAAGTTATGTTTTCTAAGCCATAAGTACCAGGAAATGAAGGGGGGGGACTGCATTCCGCCTGTTGGCCTACCGCCACCGAAAAGAACAATCGAATAGGGAGATCCCTCATATCAATAATAAAATCAACCTAAGTAAACCATGGATTAAACCCAAAGAGATAGCTCAGCAATTCTGAGAATTTTATAGACATTTATACACAGAGGACAAAAAAGGGGAAACAGTAAGTGAACAAACATAAGAATTCTTAAACACCCTGCATTTACCCAAATTAACTACAGAAATGACAGTATTCCTAAATGCACCTATAACAGAACAGGAAGTAAAAATGGTTATCAAAACACTTCCTGATAGAAAGCATAAGCCACAACTCACAGCTGGCTCAAAAGAAGCCAGAGTAAGTTTCTTAAGAACATAATTTAGGTCCCAAAGAAGAACTAGGTAATGAATGAGAGTTTTTTTTTTTTTTGCAGAATACCTCTCAAAAAGGTACTGGAGATCTTCCGTTGGGCAACTGTACACCCATCAATAGGAACATGAAAAGCTGATACCAATCAAATGCACTTTAAGTGAGGAATAATGCTGATGAGAGTCTGATAGTGACAGCAAGAATTCCAACACTACATTTAGCAAGCAGGTTTATGGGTCCATATGTCTGGAAGTGGCCCACAAAGTGAAGCACTTCCACTTCAAAGAATATATATGTCTGGTGGAAGACTATCTGGTGAACAATCAGCATATTAGCTAGTTTAGGTGATGCACCAGACTGTGCAATGGTTATGTCTTCAGGAGTAAGTCATGCATAAACATGGAATTCAGGTCCAGATGGACCAGAGACTAGAGCTGGGCGGACTGTTCTGTGGGAGATCTGGACCCTCAGACTGAACCTGCAATCCATGGACCCAGACAAATATGGACCTCACCACAGAAGTCTAGGGCCCAAGAGAGATTTTACAGTTTCAGAAAATCCCAAATGCAGGTTTTTTCTTTTCTTGGCCTCAGACAGTGTAGATGTGTGTACGTGAGAAAGGGCAGGCTGGCAAAATCTTTGACTTGTGCCATTTAAGATCCAGAGGAGATGGAGAGACTACTAGGGGCCCAAAACACATTTTACAGTTACAGAAAATCCCAAATAAAAGTTGTTTTTTTCCTTTCTTGGCCTCAGTCAGAGTAGCTGTGTACATGAGAAAGGGCAGGCAGGAAAAATCTTTGACTTGTGCCATTCCAGATTCAGAGGAGAGAGCGATAGACTACTGGGTGCTCAAGAGAGATTTTACAGTTACAGAAAATCCCAAATGAAAGTTTTTTTCTTTTATTTTCTTGGTTTCAAACATTGTAGCTGACTGTATATGAGAAATGGCAGGTTGGCATAATCTTTGACTTGTGCCATTCCTAATCCAGAGGAGAGAGGGAAAGACTATTGGGGATCCAAGAAAACTTTTACAGTTATATAAAATCCTAAATTTTGTTTTCTGGCTTCAGTATGGCTGTGTGTATAGGGTAAGGGCAGCAGGGTGGCAAAATAAATCTTTGACTTGTGCCATCTAATCATGAATCACAATCACTAGTTAACATCCATATGCAAGCTCATCCAGAGGGAGAGAGACAGAGAGAGAGAGAGAGAGAGAGATTGCAGGGGGCTGACAATAAATGTAACAGTCCCAGAAATCCCAAATAAAATTTATTTTCCTGGCTTCCGTGTGGCTGTGTATACAGGGCAAGGGCAGCAGGGTGTCAAAATAAATCTTTGACTTGTGATGTCCAGAGGGGAGAGAGACTGCAGGGTGGCCCACAATAAATGTAACAGTCCCAGAAATCCAAAATAATGTTTTTTCCTGGTGTCAGTGTGGCTGTGTGTACAGGGCAAGGGCAGCGGGGTGGCAAAATAAATCTTTGACTTGTTCCATCCATAGGGGAGAGAGATAGAGAGAGAGAGCGAGAGAGAGAGAGAGACTGCAGGGGGGCCCACAATAAATGTAACAGTACCTAAAATCCCCAATATTTTTTTTCCTGTCTTCAGTGTGACTGTGTGTACAGAGCAAGGGCAGCAAGGTGGCAAAATAAATATTTTACTTGTGGCATCCAGAGGGGAGAGAGAGAGGGAGAGAGAGAGAGTGAGAGACTGCAGGGTGGCCCATGATAAATTTAACAGTCCCAGACATCCCAAATAAAATTTATTTTCCTGGCTTCGGTGTGGTTGGGTTTACAGGGGAAGGGCAGCAGGGTGGCAAAATAAATCTATGACTTGTGACGTCCAGTGGGGAAAGGGAGAGACTGTGGGAGGGGGCATGATAAATGTAAAGTCCCAGAAATCCCAAATATTTTTTCCAGACTTCAATGTGTCTATGTGTACAGGGCAAGGGCAACAGGGTGGCAAAATAAATCTTTGACTTATGACATCGAGAGAGAGAGAGAGAGAGAGAGAGAGAGAGTGCAGGGTGGCCCATGATAAATGTAACAGTCCCAGAAATCCCAAATAAAAAAAATTTGCCTGGCTTCAGTGTGTCTGTGTGCACAGAGCAAGGGCAGCAGTGTGGCAAAATAAATATTTGACTTGTGCCATCCAATCACGAATCACAATCACTTGTTAACATTCATTCATGATTTAATGTATTAAAAAAATATGTTGTTCAGGCAAAAAAAAACATACAAGTTGATGCCCCTGTGCTGCTGGCTGTGGGTGGTCCGGGGGATAATCTGACTTTGTGATTTGTAGCAGGCTGTTTACAGTACAACACACAAGTAAAGTACAAGTACTGTACACACAGGTGTCATCATCATCATCTACTCATTCCCCATTATTTCTCCTTATTATCATTAATTTTATAGTATAATGCATTACATTAAGTGTAAGCATTAACCAACCCCAAGTGTGGGACTGTGCTGTGTGCAGCTATGCATCCAATGTGTCTGCATCTCCAATTCAAATTCGGAGGCAATCTTAACAGTTGCTGAATTTGGTCACTTAACAGTAACCAGCTGTATTGTAGGAGTCAGTCCGGTGATGTTGGAAGGAAATGGTGGTGGACTGCTGTGCAGTCGGTGTGCTGTGTACAGTCACAAGTCACGATAGTAAATTTGTCCCTGGCCTGTGGGCAGGAATCATTAGAAGGACATCACGCTAGTTTCAGGGATATTTTGTTACAGATTAGAATACTAATAAAAATGGATCAAAGTGTTGATGAGGTGCTTTCTATTGCTCAGGTAGGCAGTGGCACTGCAAAAGACAGCAATCAACCTGAAAAGGGAAAACAAAATCAAACTCCAAAAATAAATTTTTTCACGTCTAAGGTTTTGATTTCCAAGAGAATGCTTGAATCCAAAAAAGGTTAATGTATTGGATCATCATCAGTCCCAAGTAAAAAAAAAAGTTATGTAGTTAAAAAAATAAAGTTGTGATGGGTATCACCCACAGAGACACCTAACGGTATGGAACAATTGCATACTATGCTACTGCCAGTCCCTCATTTGATTCTTCTGAGGTTGAACCCAATGAAGGTAATAATAAAGATGAAGAGAATGATCAGGCAGCACAAGGTTTACTGGAGGGGATGGAAATTGCAGATGAGGAAGAAACAGGAAGAAATGTGTTGGTTGTGGAGATGGCAGTGGGAATCAACCACAAGAGGAACAGGCCCAGGAAAAATCTGGGGAGGGGGGGTCCCTGAATGAAAACGTGACTGAGGTGTCATGCTTTCCTGGGAAAAAAACAAAAAAATAATCATCCTTTGTTTGGTCATACTTCTCCAGTAGTGCTTCCAATGAGTTGGTAGCAACATGAGCTATTTGTAAACAGCCAATCAGCAGGGGTAAAAAGAAAGGAGCATTGGGAACTTCAGCACTGAAAAGGCACCTAGGAAGATGTCATAACATTACTGAGAAGTCTAGTTTTGAGACTCGAAGAGAAAGTGACAGTGATAGCTCACTTCACTCAGGGGTAACTCCCATAGATGAAAGCAGTGGCAGCACCCCCAGCACTACTGAAGCACCTCCATCACCACTTCCTGCCATTCAAAGGACCACACAGACTGTTACTGAAAGTGACTATGTGTTCAAAAGCCCTCTTCCTTCAAGGAGACAGCTTACCATCAAAGAAATATATGAGCATAAAGTCAAATATGCCTAGACTCACCCTGTTGCTCTTACAATAACCAAATAAAATTTAAAAAATGATAGCTGTTGATTTGCTACCGTATAACTTGGTTGAACATGTAGGATTCAGGTGGCTGCTTGAGTACCTTGAACCTTGATTTAGTATGCCATAGCAGAAATATTTCTCGACAATAGGGATTCCAGATCTTTACGGTGTCGTATGTAAAAAATTAAGACGTGTCTCGTGCAATACTGTTGGGAGGGTGGTGCATGTCACAACAGATATCTGGACAAACTGTCAGCCCGAACTCTTCATGTCTAGTGTTGCCCAAAACTGAAATATTTCACCTGGTGAAATAATTTGCATAATTACACAATTACGTGAAATTTTTCGCCTAGGCGAAACAAAATTTAGCCTGGTTTTCTGACTTTGCTTAAGAGAAAATTTTGCATAAAATGCTTTGGTTGGCCAGTTTTGCCCATTCATGCATAACATTTCGCCTTGTGGTAAAAATTTCACCGGTGTAACTTTTCATTTTGGCCGCAACATTTTGCTACAAAAGCGGAAATTGCAATGCATTGTGGGTAAATGGGTCTACTATCACGTGCAGCTTGTTTTCAGCTCATTCTGCTGCATGCTGAGTTGGAGAGAAGTCTGTTGTGGTGCATCAGAGCCAATAATGCTTTTTAAAACCTCTTTAAAACTTGTTTTTGAGAGCTAATTGTTCCCAAATATACAGTTTGTTCCTAGTGCTGCTAGGGAATATTTTCTAATTTTGTGTATTTTTGCATAATAATTAGTTACATTTGGTTTTACTTCTGCCTGTGTCTTTGATGGAGCTGACTAGGGTAGGAGTATAAACTAGTGCAGACTATTTCTAGCCTTTTACAGATTTCTCACAAATTGCGAGTGATTTACTGTTATTTCATAGAAATACAGAAACATAGACTTTGACGGCAGATAAGGATGGCTTGGCCCACCTAGTCTGCCCATTTCCCTACCTACAGGATAAGCCACAGATCCTAGTTAACCAACAGCCTATTTCTTCCTACCTCCCACAAGAATTGCCTTATGTCTGTCCCGTGTATTCTTGAATTCTCCCACAGTTTTAGACCCCACAACCTCCTCATGAAGGCTGTTCCATGCGTCCACCACACTCTCTGTGAAAAAATACTTCCTCACATTTCTCCTGAACCACCCCCCCTCTATCTTTAAATTGTGTCACCTTGTTCTTGCACGTCTCTTTTTCTGAAAGATGCTACCCTCTTGGACTTTGTTGTTATTCCACTGAGGTACTTAAAAGTTTCTATCATGTCCCCCCTCTCCCTCCTTTCCTCAAGGGTATACATATTAAGCTCCTTTAGTCTCTCCTCGTATGGCTTCTCTTACAGACCCTTCACCATTTTAGTTGCCCTCCTCTGGACTGCCTCTATCCTTCCTCTGTCCTTGCAGAGATGGGGTCTCCAGAACTGGATGCAGTACTCCAGATGGGGTCTCACCAACTGTCTATACAGAGGGATAACAACTTCCTGTTTTCTGCTGGTGATGCCTCTCCCTATGCATCCCGGTATATCTCCATCCCTTCCTACTGCCTTCTCACATTGCTTGCTAACCTTAAGGTCAGCTGATATGATTACCCTCAGGTCACTTTCCATTTTTGTTGTTATTACTACCTCCCCCCCATTGTGTAATCTTCCCCTTGGTTTTTGTTTCCCAGGTGCATTATTTTGCACTTCTTTGCACTGAATCCAAGCTGCCATACTTCTGACCATTCCTCCAACTTTGCCAAGTCCCTTCTTATCCTTTCCACACCTTCTTGTGTATCAACCCTGTTGCAGATCTTTGTGTCATCTGCAAAGAGGGATACTTTTCCTTCCAGTCCCTCTGCAATGGCGCTTATAAAGACATTAAAAAGGACTGGACCCAGTACTGAACCCTGTGGTACCCCTCTAGTAACTCCTCTTTCTTAGAGTGGACTCCATTTACACTTACCTTCTGAGTCCTGTTGTCCAGCCAATGTTTTACCCAGGCTACCACCCTGGGACCCACTCCCAGGCTGGTTAATCTGACTATTAATCTTTTGTGTGGGACTGTGTCAAATGCCTTGCTAAAGTCTAGGTAGGCCATGTCCACAGCCCCTCCCTGGTCTACTACTTTGGTCACCCAGTCAAATAAATCAATTAGTTTCATCTGACGTGACCTTCCTGCTGTGATTCTATGATGCCTTAAGTCCTGTGCCCCACTGGCTTCTAGGTACTCAACAATTCTTTTCTTCAGAAGTGATTCCATCACTTTCCCTACCACCGAGGTCAAACTGACTGGTCTGTAGTTTCCTGCCTCTGTCTTGGTCCCACTTTAGTGAAGAGGAATCACATCCACCTTCCTCCAGTCCTCAGGTGCCACACCATTCTTCCATGATTTTTTGGAAAGGGTAGTCAGTGGTTTCACTAGTTCTCCCCTTAATTCTTCTAGAATTCTGGGGTGAATTCAATCAGGCCTCATTGCTTTGTCCACCTTCAGTTTTAGTTCTTTCAGAACCCTTTCTTCTGTGAAAGGACTGGGATTGACCTCCCTATCAAGAGTGCTTCTGTTAATTGGATTAGGCACCTCCCCCTCCTCTTTTGTGAATACTGAGCAGAAATATTTGTTCAGTATCCCTGCTTTTTCACTGTCCCTCTCTGCCCACCTACCGTCCATTCTATTCAGCCTCACTATCCTCCCTTTGTCTTTCTACACTCCCTGATGTACCTATAAAAGGTTTTATCCCCCTTCTTAACCGAGTTGGCTATCTTTTCCTCAGTTTGGGTCTTTGCTATTCTGACTTCCCTCCCTCCTTCCTTCTGCCTTAACTGGTACAGCTCTCTGTCCTACTCCTTCTGTGTTTCCTTATACTTCCTGAATGTTATTTTTTCTCTCTGACTTTCCCCGCCACCTCTTTTGAGAACTATAGTGGCTTTTTCTTTCATTTTGATTTGTTTATGTGCTTCACACAAAGGCCTGTTGCCTCTGTGATGGAAGTTTTGTTGTTTCCCCATTGTTGCTCCACCCCTCCTTCTAGCCTGTTTGCTAGTGCTTTTCTAAGGCATTCTCCCATCTTGCCAAAGTCAGCCCTCCTGAAGTCCAGTACTCTCGCTTTTATATGGCTTGTCTCTATAGCTGAGTTTAACATGAACCACAGTGTTTGATGGTCACTTGTTCCCAGATGGCAACCCACTTCTAGATCTGAGATCCTCTCACTGTCCCCATTTGAGAGTACTAGGTCTAAGATTGCTCTCTCATGAGTGATTTCTGAAACTAACTGTCTGAGGCATGCCACCTGTAGAGCATCGAGAATGGTCCTGCTCTTGGATGTGCCTGCAGTAAATGTGCTCCAGTTAACATCTGGCATATTCAGGTCCCCCACAACAGTATCTCCCCTTTCTCTGCCATCATAAGAATGCTTTCTATCACATCCTTATCCATTCTCTCCCCTTGACATGGGGATCTGTACACAACCCCTGTGTGGATTATGGTGCCATTTCCAGTCTCTAAGGTGACCCACAGTGCCTCCTCTCCTCCGTGTTTACTCTTTTGTTCAGTTGCTTTTATCCCTTCCTTTACATAGGAAGCTACTCCTCCCCCTCTTCTTCCCTCCCCTCCTTGTCTCTCCTGTAGGTTATGTACCCTGGTATGTTAACATTCCAGTCATGGTTCTCTGTGTACCATGTTTCTGTGACTACTATGATATTCAGGCATCCTTTTTCCATCAAAGCCACCAGTTCAGGGAGCTTGTTGCCCAGACTATGGACATTGGAACTCATTACCCTCCATTTCCCAATGGCCTTACTCCTTTTTGCCCCATCCCTGTCCTTCTTGCCTTTGTCAGTTACTCCATTTACCCCTGCCCTTCTCCTTATCGACATCTCTGTCTTTGTGCTTACCTCCCTTACTGCTGTGACTGTTTGGGGGGCTAGGATTTCCTCTGCTCATTTCCAGTGCCTCCCCCCTTGGCAAGTTTATATGTTTGCCAATGAAGCATTTAAATCTATCACCTAGGATCCTGGTTCCTCTCCTGGACAGATGCAGCCCATCATGCCAGTATAGGCTCACATCACTCCAGGTGGACCCCCAGCCCCCAATGAAGCCAAATCCCTGAGCTCTGCACCAGTTTTTCAACCACTGATTGAATCCCATGGTGGGGAGCACCCTAGCCTCTCTTATGCCATAGACAGGCAGCACCTCCGAGAAGGTTACCGTGTGTGCTACTTGTCTAAGGCCCCTCCTCAATTTCACAAACTCTTCCTGCACTGCTCTGATCCCTTTCTTAAGCCAGGTCATTTGTCCCTAGGTGGACAATGACATCCAGCTACCTCCTCTGTGCAGCTGCCCCAGCAACCCTAAGGATTCACTCCCTGTCCCTCCAACCATGGTGCCAGGCAGACACCTTACCTCCCTCTCCACTTCCTTCCCCAGTTCTACCATCACAACAATGGAGCCCTCCACCAGGAGTTGTTTCCTTCCCCTGTGAAGTCCCATGCCACCCTCCTGTGTGTCTCCTCTGTGGAGGTTCCCAGCATCCTCCTTGGTCTCCGCTGTGGGTGCCTCCATAGAGGAACCACACTTTGCCAGAATGGCATAGGAATTGTGGAGAGGTACAACTGGAGGGATGCACCTCTGTTCCACCACTGTCACCCTCCATGAGCCCACTGTGGTCCAACCACTCCTCTTTCTTGGTAACATCTGGAGGCAACAGCAGTGGCCCTGGTGGTCCCTGGATGGAAGAGGAGTCCCACAAATCCTGACCAACTCAGCCTGGAGATGAGCAACCTCCTCCCTCAGCCCAGAGAGGTGCCTGCAGATGGGACAACACCACATCCTCCAGAACGTCTCCTGGAAGACTGCTGCTCCACAGCCACTGCACTGCACCACTCCCATCATGTCTTATTTCTGGCCTCTTCACTGTTGTTTGGAATCCTTATTCTTTCCTCTGTTTTTTTCTTCTCTCTCTATTACTTACTGCATCTGTGCCCTTTAAGCTCCTGATCATCCTGTTCTAAGACAAGAAGATCCTATATTTCACAGTAGACCCCTTACTTGCTCAGAGGCAGACCTCCAGCAGCTAGAGGGGGCCGGAGAGCTACTCTTGCCCTTCTAGGGTGGTGAGTCTTTGGTGGCTCTGTGATCACTCACTTCCTGCTCTCAAACAGGAAGTTCCTGTTGTCAGTCAAATCCTGTGCCTATAAAAGTAGAACTAGCTTTGGGTGGGAAGGAAGACAATATAGTCCCAGTAGAGAAGTCCAGTTACACAGCACTCCTTCCTCCTGGTGTTCTCTGCTAAGCCACTGGCAGAATCTTTCTAAGGCAGTGCTTAAATCTAGCTTCCTTCTAGCTAAGTCACTCCCCCTTATTACTAGATCTTTCTACATGTAATTAAATTGCACAGCTAGCAATTCCCTTCAACCACCAGAGATTTACACCTAGATAACTGCTCAGATAACCATTCACTTCAGCTAACTCCAGACAAACACACTAACTTTTTTTGTTTGTTTGTTTCTTTACCCTAAATTGAAGGTCCCAGTAGAAGACTTCACTTCTTTAGTCCCAGTAGAAGTCCAGTCACACAGCACTCCTTCCTTCTAGTGTTCTCTGCTAAGACATATTAATTTTGTTTAATCTTGACAATTTTTTTTTATTTCTCTGAAAAGTTACTCCATCCTGTCTGAGAGTTCCTGCTGCTGTTAGCCTGTGTTTTATACCATTCTTCTGTTTTTAGCTGTGATTGTAAATTCTAAAGATTTGAACACACAGCACAGATCCGTTATTTTAAATTTTTTGTTTGTGGTTAGTTCTGTTTGCTGGAGTGTTAACTTGTTTCACTTAAACTGTGAAAATCAACAGTTCTATTTTTTTTTGTATAGAAACTTAAGCACTTTTACCTGATCACATGAACTTGTACATTTACAGTTTCACTGCTTTGGTGAATTGCTCCACTGTATTTTATTGCTGGAGCTTGCCTCTGCACATTGCGCAGTGTTCCTCTTTTAGTTGACTTTGCTTTCTGTTTCTCTCTTACAGCATTGTTTACTACCTGATGCATGCAGTATAAAAAATATATATATTAATTTAACATAGTATTTTTTAAGAGATTGCTGATCCCTCCCATTCAGGCCACTACCATATTATGGTACTCACCTTTGTCGATGTTATATGGTTGTCTTTGCCTTTATAATAGTAAAAAAAATGTGGTAGTAACGAAGTGCTAACACATTACAGTACTTTAGTTGTCCAGTCACAGGTGATCTGTATTTATAGTCAGTCACTTGTTTTTCCCTTTGTGTGTTGCTTTAATTCCTGTTTGGAGAAAGAGCAAAGTTACCTTTCTGTTTTTACTAGAATAGGCTACCTACCATATATGGTATTGGTTGTACTCTAGAGTGCTGCTACCTGTCCTGATTGTGTTTGGACTTGTAAGGAAGCCAGTACTGCAGTTGTTATGTGACGGTGTTATTCACAGTTAGTAATACATCCTTTTTGATATACTTCCAGAGAAAGGCATAGCATTGAAGCAGCAGCCAGCAAAAATGCCTGCTAAGAAACAACCAGTACTGGGGGGGGGGGAACATGGCAGGGGGATGAGGGAACTAAGAAGTCTGCTGAAAAGAGTACAACTTCAGTTTCATTTTCCTAGAGCAGTGAATGCACAGGTATGTCTGCATCAGTGCCTTCTGCTGTGGGCTCTGGTGGTGCCTCAGGTACCAGTAAAGGAGTTGTTGGAAGTATTAGCATACCTGTGTCTTACTTTTTTAAGGCTCAAACTGTTGCATCCATGCTGGTGAGGGATGATGACAGTGAGAAGAAGGGAGAAACTGACACCAGCATAGGAACAGTGGTCCAGAAGGAGGGTGATAAGTTTGTAGGTGTGACTATCCCTGTTCCTGCAGGAGTTGGTGATGATAGTATTCAACCAGAGTCTGATAATCCTGGAGCTAGGGACAGTCATCCCCCTGAGATGGTTGTAGAGAAAGAAAAAGATGCCATGCTGCAAGAAGATAATGATAGGGAGGAGGAGGAGGAGGACAAGGACATCATCGCTATTGGTGGTGATGATGATGATGACTGAGATGATCCCACATGGGAGCCTGAGTTAAAAATGTCAAGGGTGATGTAGGCCATTTACATGCCCAGCCCATGAGTCGATCTGTCAGCAAGCCTATTAACAAACCTTCAAGCAGTCAAGTCACCCACCCCCACAAAAGTAGTCTTATGGAAGTGATGAGACCAGCCCAAAAACACACACACTTCCACAACTCTTTCTGAACTATCCCAATCCCAGAAGCATCTGAAGTCCAGAGGTCAAAAGTCCCTAGTTTATGTGCTTGATCCTGCTGATGAAACCATAGCGATATGCCAACTTTGTCAAGCATGTGTTAATCAGGGGGAAAAAGGGAAGCCACATAGGTAGCAGTGACCAAAATGCCCACCTGAAAAATAAGCACCTGCTGAGATGGCAGCAACACCAGAAGGATGTCAGAGCTGTTGGTGGCATCTCCCTCAGCAAGTTAAATGTAGTAGAGCAAAAGCAGGAGGAGGGAGGGCAGAATGAGTCAGTGGTGGAGGAGGAGGAGGGTGAGCAATCCTTTGCTCTCTCGAGTAGTGGGCATAGCAGTGGAGGTGCTAGTCCCAGTCCCTTGAGTCAGAAAAGTACACCACCACACCCACAAGCAACAAAAATAACTGGTTTCATGCAGTCTACACAGCCCCAAGAGTCAAGTGTTACCCCTAAAAGAACATCATTGCTGCCACAAGTACAGCATTCTGGTCAAACAGCCCCAAAGATGCAGTCCACTCGGAAGACCATCCTTGAGCGGCAGACAAAGTACCCCCCCAACCTTGTTGCTGCACAAGAGTTAAATACTGCCACTGATGAAATGCTGGCCATTAATCTGTTGCCTTTCTCATTCATGGAGAATGTTGGTTTCCGCAGGTTGATGGCCTGTGCCTGTCCCAAATGGCAGGTTCCATCGTGAACCTATTTTTCTAAGTGTGCCATGCCAGAGCTGAACAGTAGAGTGGCTGATTCCATTAGACATGCATTGAAGCATAGTGCATCACAATATATCCATCTTGGCATGGATATGTGGACCTGTGGACAAATAGCAGCAAGCTCATATCTTGGCATAACAGCACATTGGGAAGAGTTGCCTGGAGTATTACTTGATTTGGGGCCTGGCAAAACCTGCATAAAGCAAAACTGTGGTGGTAACAACACCTGGTATTCAATGCATGGACCCTGAGTATGACAAGTGTTACTGGTTCTCACATGGCTGAGAAAATGCTTAATGTTCTGCTGTTGGAGATTGATGGGTGGCTACCCACACAGTCACTCACAGCAGGAATTATCGTAAGTGATAATGGCTCCAATGTAGTGAAGTGCATCAGCAATAGTGTTTTTTTTCAGGGTGCCCTGCCTGACACACTGCCTTAATCTTGTTGTTCTGCAGTTTCTCAACCATGCGGACATTAAGGAAAGAGTTACTGTCACCAGTCACATCTGTCACCACTTCACCTGTTCTTCAAAGGCCCATGATCATCTATGTGAGCTACAGTGCAATAAGCATCTGCCTCAGCACTGGATGAAGATTGATGTTGTGACCAGGTGGAATGCCACACTGTACATATTTGACCAGCTGTATGAACAATATAAGGCTCTGTCAGAATATCTGCTGGAGCACACCACCCATGACAGTACTGGAGTGTCTATCCTCCTAACAACAGAGCAGTGACACCAAATGGATAGGCTAATCATGCATTCACCATCCATTTGAGCATGCTACACAGGCAGTGAGTGGGGAACACTGCTTGTATAAGTCAATCCATACTCCTCATACATGTGCTGAGGCAGACACTAGTTAATTTGCGACATCAGAGGGAGGTAAGTGGGGATCTTGGCTGTTGTGATCTAATTGATCACATTCTCCACATGCTGGACACAAATATCCATGCATCTGACATTTTTCAGTCAGCTGACTTTGCAGTCACCACCATGCTGGATCCACACTACAAATGTGGCCTGCCTTTTATAATTGAAGGAGATTGTCAATGAGTACAAAAGTTGACAGAGAACCTCATTCGAATGGTATATGCTGCACACATGAAAAAGGCACGTACTGCCATGAACATGGGTGTTACTACCCACCACCACCAGCGGCTCACAGGCAACCCAATCAGAGAAAATGGGCAAGGCACAGCAGAAAACAAGCATGCAGTCCCATTTGGGATGTTCTCTTCCAGGTAGGAGTAGAAGATATAGAGGAAGGAGGAGGAGACAAATGAGGCAGCTGGCCCCAGGGACAGAATGAATGGTTGATGCCTACATGTGGGACCCAAAGCACCTTGCTATTACTGATGAGCCACTGTTGTACTGGATCAGCAAAATGACTGACTGGCCCTTCTAACATCAGTTGCTATGAAATACCTGAGCTGCCCACCATCCAGTGTCAGTGTGGAATGAGTGTTAGTGAGAATGTGTCCATACTAACATTCATCAAAATGAACAAAGGCACATTCCACACAACACAGTGATGTTGTGTTGTCACAGGAACTGTATCTCAATGATGAGGATGATGACAAACCCTCGACTAAGGCATCCACCAGCAGTGAGGTGGATGAAGCAGCAATGGTGAGAGAATTCCCACCAGGTGACAATTCCTAGAGCAGGAGCCAGGTGCATTTATCTATGTGTCTCAGTCTGAAAGGTTTGATGACTATTTCTCATGTGAAGTAGCATATAGAATTCAGATTTATATATCTTATTTGTCCATAGTTGTGCATTTTCTTGGAAAATGCACTTTCTTAAACATAACTAAAGTTTTACATTTATGTAATAGACTAGGTTTACTTAGTTATTTATTTAATTTATCTAATTTATTTAATAGACTCAGTTTACTTAGTTATTAATGTAATTTATTTAATGTTTCAGATATAGCTGCAAGACTTTTCACAAACAGCAGAAGCGATGCATCCTACACACTGATCAATGAGTTAGTACAGACCATGGAGATCCGCTACCTTTTGATGATGCTCACTGGGAGAAAGTAATTAATACATACTGAAAGGCATTCTAGTCAACACTGTCAATAGGTACAACATGGCACGTCTTGAATTGCCTGAATGTTACTCCAGCAGCCATGGGTATCATTATATCTGCTACAAGAACTTCTCTGCATATAAGAGTTCGGTAAACTTGCAGCTGATGAACTTTAAAAAGACATAAAAAGAGTTAGCCAGCAAAATTGCTTCAGCTCCCAAGTTCATAGTTCTCTATCTGAATCTGCAACATCTACATTAGGCATATTCCCAAATGAATGTATATTTTGCAAATCATACAAGAAAAGAAATCCTAAGGGGTCAAAGAAGACTTTTGAATATCCTACAACATGTGTAACTTTTGGGGCAGCAGACAGCATACAAAATGCAGCAAAATAAATGGACGATCGGAAAATGGATATGATGGTAGGCAGTATTGATCTCATACACAAAGAAGTGAAGTACCACAACAGCTGTAAGAACAAGTATGTAAAAAAAGCAGAAAAAATAAAGGGCACAGGTACAAAATGTGCATACCATTAGTTGAGAGACAGTCGCCAGGCTGCCTTTTCCAGACTTATTAAATTTGTGCAGTGCATTATTGTTAGGCATGCAAGAAGAATCATGCGATCTCTACACAAAAGGTACATGGACATTCTTATGAGTGTAGTTGGCATGCAACAAATTACAACTCACAGAGCTTGCAGTCAAAACTGGTGTCTCAGTACAATTGTATCATATTTGATACCAAAAGTAGAAAAGCAGGTACAGTCATCAAGTCTGCTAAGAAATAGGCTGACTGGAGGAAGCACAGCAGCACAAGGAGCTCAACACATAAGAAAACACTTGTTGAACTCCTAAAGGTACATCCTCATAATAAAACCAAACTTAAGTTGGGAGACTTAATAGAAAAAATGTAAATATACCACCGTTCTTCAGACATTCCTACGTACTGTACTCACGGGTTCATCAGAAAGTGAGCAGTGAATAACAGGGAGGTGGAGTTCAATCTATTGCAGATAACATCATGTTTGCAGTGTCAAGGGAATAATCAAACCACAAAACACCTCTTGTTTTGGCATGGATATAAATCCATGACAAGCAGTAAAAGTTATAATTATTTTGAACAGATTTGGTCACTATATCAGCTACCATGTTATGAAGAACTCAAAACTGCAGTCGTAACCAATATAAAGGAAGAATATGACTACACCTGATGGATTGCTCATATGCCAGGTTTAGCCACTGCTTGGCTTTCAACAATTATGATGAGATGACAGAGACACTTGACAGTCATGACACTTTGCATGACACTGTGGATATAGAATACAAAACATGCCATCCAGTACTGAGGAGACAGCTGTATCAAAAAGGTCTGAAAGAAGCTATAACAAGAACACACATGGATGACCAAGTGCAAGATAGAAATGAAACACACACATAGAAACAAAGACAAGGCACAAAAAGATCAGAAGTTGATGCCCATGACCAGAGCAGGATCATCTTTAACATCAAATAATGGACAAAACATCAAAGACAAAGGCTGAAGATTTTGATGAAGACTATTTGCCAATGTCAAAAGAAGCAGGTATAGCAGCCAATGGCATGACAGGAACAAGACACAATGTACCAGGCGCATTCAAACGTCCTCAGAGGAAAAGAGCTCTAGATATTGGTGAGAAAGACATTTGACCGAGACATCTAAAAAAACAAAACATAGACAGTATCAATATATAAGTGACAGAAAGCTCTGAACAAAAACCTCATACAAGCTAAGAGGAAGGATTGCCTGGATGATATCTTGTGCAAGGTAAATGATACTCCAATGTGACACAGATAAAATCCCTAGTTTCTGTAGATGACCTGCCATGGCAATTATATCATACCATGGATCCTATGAGAAAGCCTCCTACAAGACTTGATGTAGTGCAAGACACCATGAATACTGCTATCAAGGTTATAGATGAATGCCAGGAGGAATATGTACCTATTACTTATGACTTGACCATTGTAAAACCTATGCTACAAATTCAGTCCACAAAGTCCCCAGAATATGACAAACCTTTCATATGTTTGGACGATTCCATATGCAATTAGCATGTTTCAAAGGTCTTGGATACCTCCTGAATGGTTCTGGTGGAGACCATTTTTGTTGAAAGTGGTGTATTGGCATTGGGATCCCTGAAGACTTCTTCAGGAACATTTTTCAGTCGGCAAACAGGCTTCACCTGATCCTATCAGCGCATTCAGCATTAAATATTGGCAGTGCTTTATACAATATAAAGATTTGTCGAGACTTTCAATCTCAAAACATCTGCAGCAGTTACTTAATGACCCATCACCTTCCTCAATGGTGGACCTAAAAATACAGCTGAGTTCAAGACATTCATGGAAGCATATGAAACTTTCTCAGATTCCACACACTTGGTGAGCATAGTTAACTGCCCAATTTTGGCTGCAGTACTGCAGTTTGGTAGAGTTGTACCAACTTTTCTGCCATTCCATCAGGACAAATGACTTGCCTCTTTTTATATAGCTTGAGAAGATGATATGTCTTATTTCACAACGGGGCACACAACTATGCCAAGTGGATGACCCTGTACCTTATGAATTTGCTAAACATGGATGACACCCAGCCTGAACTAAGGAAAAAATGTAAAGAATGGAGCAATAACCACTGCAAGATCAAAGAAGGTTTGTAGAAATGACATAGACTTGACCTAGGAACAGACAATTAATGATGATGCTGCATCAAGACGAACTGGGATTTTTTCTTTGATACAGAACATCAATGTAAGGAAGAGCTGAACATTCTGCAGTCAGCTTGAAGCAAAATTGTTGGAAGTCTTATGGAAAAGTTGGTCTTGTCAGCCATGATGAAGCCAGCCAAGAGCTGAAGAGTTTTAGAGTTAAACAAGATTCAAAGGATCTAAACAAGCTGTTGAACACAAACAGACTCCTCCATGAATCCATTCTGGGATGCATTTGAGGACAACAAATTTTATTCAATAATTATTGGAAAAGCAGTATCACAAGAGGTAGCAAATGAAGTGTTACAGGTTAATGAGATAGGTACTCGGATGTATCATGTGTTTAGAGACAAATGCATTACCAAAGGCAGTAGGTTTGAAAACCCATCAAAAGTTACAAATTGAAGAACTTTGCACATGATGCAATGAAGGTAAAGATTAAGAAAAGAACAAAGAAAATTGTTGAGTTGAAAGGAACTCGAAACCTCTTTGGATGCTTGCTATATCTATCTGCCACTTCAACAGTTGAAGTTATGAAGGTGTTTGCCTACCTGCTAACCCTGGTTCCCCTTTCCTTAGAAAATGTTGAGGCATCAATGAACACAACTATGAAGTCAACACTACTGAATAATCCTGAGACCAGAGTGCAAAGAAGCCACCCCGATGCTGTAAATACCACTGTGGTTGATGCCATGTTCTTGTTCAGAAGTCTTACAAACCTGCCACCAACACTCCAAGGTGTGGCAAAATCCATCCTGTCTCTCATTTGCTGTACTTCTGCAAATGAAGTCCACCTTGTCAGTGATTGTTACAAGTCACCATCGATCAAAGGTCTTGAACAAGAGAAGAGAGGAAAGCATAACATCGTTGCTCCACTCTCCTATCTCATAAGTGGTCTGACCAAAGCTGACCAAAAGACTTTGCTGGATCCCTGTCTTCATCTTCATTCAAGAAAGCACTCCTAGGTTTTCTAGCTACAGCACAGAATTCTGATGTGTACTGTGAAATTCTAGGTGATAAAAAGCTCATGTATGCAGTAAGAGAAATGTGTTACTCATACAAAGTGAAAGCTGGATATATGCTCAGACTAGAGTGCAAGGCCTAAAAGCAACACATAGATGCAGACACAAGAATCATGCTACACATACACTACATTTTCAGTCAAAATGAGGAAGATGTGCATGTAGTAGTCTTGGCAGATGATACTGATATTCTTGTCATTCTGCTATCATGCAAGTCTAAACGATAATCTCACACTGCATGGACGTTGGCCAGTCAGGAATAAACTCAAGAAGACTCATAGATGTATCCACTTGTCAGCAAGTTAGACAGACCTGTGTGTGCAGCTCTACCAGGTCTTCTACACTGACAGTGTGCTAGCTCATTCACCTGAAGCTCCAAAGGCAAGGGAAGATGCAACCTCTAACAATTATGGAAAAAATACAGAGTTCACACAGGCATTTGGAAAACTGGGATGTCCACACTTGTCTAAAGAAAATGAGGATATAATTGAGAGCTTTGTGTGTACCTTGTATGGACAGAAAGTAAAGAGTGTCAACACAGCCCATTACAGTATGTCCAAAGTCAAGACCAACCCGAGTGACAAGGCACCTATAGAAAAGATCAAAACAGCAGATGCAAGCTCACTGCCACATATAAATCAACTCTGACACAACACATCTGCCCTTACAAATTACATTTTATTATTATGGAAAACACAGACAAACCAGAAATGGCACAACTGATGCCAGAGGACAATGGCTGGACCTATGAGGATGGCAAATACAAGCCAATGTGGTTCACATGTGTTGTACCACCAGCCTTAAGTGAACAATTGAACGAACATGACAACAATCCAAATGAAGATGATGACAGTGACTGTGATGTCGATATTGATGAGACAGATTTGCTTAACATTTCAGATAATGAAAACAGTGAACAAGAAAACTGATTGTTGTACTTAGGTTTATAAAACGTCATAAAAAGTTGATTGTTTCAAGTTAAATATAGAATAATATAAATAATAACATTAATATTAAGCCTTTAATACATATGTTGCTGTTTGTTACAATGTATGTAGTATTTCAATAAAAGCTTATAGAACTGAAATTAAAGAAGTAACCATTAATTAAAATATATACAATTTTCCAACAGTTCATTTTTCATTGAAGAAGTGCATTTTCAAGAAAACATTCAACTTTGAATGAATAAGAGTTGTAAATCTGGATTCTACACACTTTTTTACATAAGAAACAGTCATCAAACCTTTGGACCCTAGACACATAGATAAATGCACCTGGCTCCTGGGCTCTCAGTCTTGAAGACTATGAGGGTGCTTCTTGGATGATGTGGAGTGGAAAAAGGCTGAGTTTACTCAAGGCCACCCCCAACCACTTTCAGCTCATTATAGTGTTAGAACTTATTTTTAGCTATGTACCATTGAATTGGTTATGGTTATGTGTCATCTGCTGCAGCGTGAATCAGTTTCATTTGATCAACCTTTGCCGTAACCCATTGTTTGGTCCCAACCAGTCCCCCAGCCTATATAAAGCAGCAGCAATAAAATTGCCATACCCATAAAGATTTTGCATGATTACTGTTATAATATTCCACTGCCAAAAATATCGATACACGTTTTACTTTTCATTTTGACTATTAACCCCATCTTACAGCAAGATATGTTGTCTTGATGTCCTTAAAAGTGCCCATGCTAGCACATGCCTCACTGATCCCCCTCCATTCTCCTTCCCACCACCTGACGCACCCATGCACTCCATGCAACCAAAAAAAATATTTCTGCCACTTACTATCCATGAAATGTTGAAGAACCCTGGCTCCTAGTACAAGTAGCATATAGAATGTAACATGATTATTCAATCATTCACACCACAAGTTGAACAAATTTGGAGAAATGGTGTATGGCGGTCATCTTTAATGATGCAAGTCATTAATTACAAAAGTAATCATGAAAAGACTTAACAACTTACAACATCCAATTCCCCTCAAAAAGGTTACTTATGCTATACTACCAAGTTAAAGTTCTTGTACCAAAACTGTGATGGTTCCTAGGTAGGGTAAGGGCAGGGGGAAGTGCTTGCTGCTCTCAGTTTGGATTCCAGATTTTCATGATTACTGCAGCTCTGCCACTTCAAATGATTAGACAAGACATTAGCCCCCTCCACCTGGTTATTTACTAAACACCATCTCAACCATCCATTTCCCCATATAGTTCCTCACTGGATGTGGGTGGTGTTTACTCATTAATGGCATGGACACCAGTGACCAACATAGCAGTTCAAGCAACATCCTCCGTCTTCCACACAACACAGCTCCTGCATGGCTTGGATGGATGTAGTCATCACACAGATATAGGATAAAACCTCAACAGATGAAAAGGACCTAAGCAAGATCAAAGATAAGAAAAAATTATGAATACTCATCAGTCTACATACCTGGTTTTAAAGCAAATGAGAACAAGCAGAGAAAAAATGTATACTTTCCATAACCTGTGATGTCATTAAACTGAGGAAATTGCCCCTAGAAGGAATGTGCTGGGTGGGACACATGATTCAGACCATGATGAAGCTACAGTAGCAGGCATTCCCTTCCCTAACAGTACTGCATACCTGGAAATAATATAAAAAGAACAAATTTTGAGGATTGTAAAACGTTCCAGCCCCCACCACCACCAACACCTCCCCCATAGAAGACCATAAAAAATGAAGAAATACTTACCTCCGAGAATGTGAAACTGGAACCTTTGTATACTTAAATAAATCTCAAGATCTTGTTGGCAGCAGCAGCAGTGAGCAGGAGCAAGAATAAACTTTGCTGGAATTCCTGATGTTGGCAAAAGCAAAAGAACACAATTACTATCAAACTCAGATATCCAGATGGCACTAACAGACATATCCAACTAGTAATGAAAATTAAATACTTACCGTTCAGGCTGAAATCATTGGTAAACAGTGGCAGAAGCTGCATTTTCAGGTCCGTAAAGTGGTGGCGCAGCATTAAACATCAGGACTGACACCATGAGGTGGTGGCACATCATTTAAAATCAAGACTGACACCAGATACAGTCTCAATTTGATGTAATTTATTTTTAAATATTTCTGGACTTGTAGGCCCTGTTTGTCACCAGCAGCACTGAGATTCAGGCTGAAATCCTTAGCACACAGGGCCCAAAACAGCAATGTGATGTCTGGGTGGGGGGCACCACGTCACATCATGACTCAGACCATATTTCTGTCTCAACTTTATGTACCTTTTCTGCTGTAACATTTCTGGACATGTACAGCCTGTTCTGCACTCACAGAAACAAGATCCAGCATGAAATCAATTGTAAACAGTGGACCAAACACCATGTTTTGGTTTGGGTGGTGGCTTGGGCACCATATAACAACATGGCTGAGACCTTATTTCTGTCTGAATTTACTGTAACATTTTTTGGAAACATTTCTGGACTTGTAGGCCCTGTTTGACACCAGCAGCACTGAGATTTAGTCTGGAATCCTTTGTAAACAGGGCCCAAAACAGCAATTTAATGTCTGGGAGGTGGGGGGGCAGTCATCACATCATGACTCAGACCATATTTCTGTTTCAACTTTTCAACTGTACCATTTTCCAGTCATATTTCTCATCTTAGAATGCCAGCTCTGCATAGTATGGCGACAAGAGGCTGTGTTAAACTGTGGCCAAAGTGCACTTTTGGACCAGGTCACATGCTAGCAGTGGTGGTGAGGCAGTAATAAACATTATCATGACTGGAGGAGAAACACAAAGTTAACATTTGTGGTGGTGGCAAGGTCAGGGGACACGTGTTGTTTAGCATAACAAAACATATTCATGGTTAACTTTGCAATAAAAGTGCTTTGTAATTGTTTCTATGACTGTTGTGTACGTATTTGGACTGATGCTGCACACTGCCAAAACAACTGCCACCAGCCCTTACCACTCACAACAGATAACAAAATCACATAGCTTTCATACAAACAAATTACTATACTTGACATTTGTGGATGTGAGAAACATAAATAAGGAGTAACATAAAACAAGCAGACAGGCACAGAGTTTACGAGCACAGTACTACAAGATGGGGCCAGGGGGACATGCAGGGTCAGACTCAGACAGGATAAGGGTATTCATATGAGACAGAGTGGAATAGGAGGGAGCAAAAACATTATATAAAACATAACAAATTAGATAGAAAACTACTGGACAATATAAGAAAAAGAACAAAGAGGATATAGAAGAAAAGGACAGAAAATACAGATACTGTATATATCACAATTTGTTTTATATTTTGGGTGTTTTATTTTTAGGGAGGTGCAATGGAAGAAGACTGAGACATGGAAGACAAACAAAAGAAAAAAATTAGGTGCTCTACTCACTTCCACCAGTGCCACTGCTGCCACCACCACCACCACCACCATTCCCATGATACAGCTCCACCAGAAGGTTCAAGACCTTGCTTTGCTCCTCCTTTATTTTAGCAAGTCCCCCGACCTTCTGGTGGAACTTACCCAACTGCTGCCGGAGTCCTTGCACCTCTGTGCACTGCCACCAGTTCCTGGTGCACAGCCTCCAGGACCTCCATGCTGACAACTTGACCTGCTGGAGGAACTGCTACAGGCTGTGAGGGTGCCACTGCAGAATCAGGTGCAGCATATCAGCGCTGCTGCTGGCAGGTGGGGGGTGTATCACTCCTCCTGGACTCCAGCTGCTGTCTCCTGTTGCTACAACTACAGCACCTCCTAGGCCACCGAATGCCTTCCTCTTGGTCGGCCCCATCGCTGCCTCCTGCTGGAGCTAGTTGCTTCTTGGAGAGCCACTCTGCAGTGTGGTGGTGCTGCAGATAACTCCTTTGCCCACCCGTCCCAAAGTGGGACCCTTTCTTCCCCCTCCTTACTTCTTTAGCACAAAGATTGAAGATGACAACAGTGTCATCTGAAACCTTTGTGGAAAAAAGGACCAAACTAAAGAGACTCGGGGTAGCTCATCATCAGATGACCTGCAGTTGCTGTTGCTGTTGCTAGGGTGGGGGCAGGTCCAGCTGCACATGCTCCTGGGTGGGGCAATGGGCTCCTGCTGCTGTTTCTGGTTGGGGTGCACATGCTGCTAGGGGTGCAAGGTGCTCCTGCTGCTGCAGCTGGCAGTGGGGAACCAGCTGTTGCTGGGGCAATAGGCACGTGCTCCTTTGGGGAGGACTGTTTTGAAAACACCCACCTGTTAAGGTGTACAGTCGATCATCCTGGTGGCACACCTGCCAATCTCCCCCTTGCTGTACTGCTCCAAGTCCCTTTTTCCATCATTAAAAAAAAAGTTTTCTTAATAGAAAACTAAAGAAAATAAATGAAAAGAAAGAAAGCTACAGGGAGAGAATCAAACACACACAGACACAGACACACACACACACACACACACACACACACACACACACACACAAAAGATAAAAAATATAACACCAAAGAAAATGCCCTAACAGAAACAATTTACTTTGTAAAATAAAATGGCAGAGATTTCAATAACAGACAGTACACAAACTCAAACATTAACCACACTCTTTTTTTCTGGAAAACAAATCTCTCCTGCTACTGTCTCCTCTCTCCTACAGGCAGCAAAAGCTCTAAAGGAAGTAGATTTAGTCTGACTTCCTGCCTAAGTACAGTCACCCATGTGACCAGCAGTCTGCTAGCGAGAGTAAGTCATGTGACAAGAATTTTTTTTTCCAATTTCGCCCGATACTAATGTAAGGTGAAATGTACCAGTGAAAGCAAAATTTACCGGTGAAACTGACAATTAAATTTCACCTTAAGGGCCCAATTTCACAAAATGTTTGCATGGTGAAATTAGTGATTTCGCTGCATCTCTATTCTTGTATATCACTACATTGGGCATGTTTTGATAATTCACATGACACTGAGGATAGTGAAGCATTGCAGTTTGCTGTTCTAAGAATGTTTTATTTTCCATCTGAACATACCTCATACAACATCAATGAAGAGCTCCAAAACCAATACAGCAATGGCTCACTTCACAGGGATTGTCAGTTGGCTTTATAGTTGCAGATAATAGGTCCAACAAAAGAAGGCCTTAGAGGAGGGGGCTGTTCACTTTCACTGCTTCACCCATTGCTTAAATTTAATACTTCAGGTTTTCTTGATGATGACAGGAATAGTAAGGCTCTCGTTAGCTCTGCTAAAGAATATGCACTTGTTTCAGTCACTCAAGCAAAACCCATCACTTATTTGAAAAAATACAGCAGGAGCACAGTTTACCTTTGCACAGACTGATCCAAGATATTTCTACTCAGTGGAATTCAACCTTCTATATGTTTCAAGTCCACTGGAATAAAAGAAGGCTGTCAGGCAGTACACCTTACAAAATAAAATTGGTGATGCAGGCATCTATATTACTACACCACAGTGGGCCATGCTGAGTTTCTCATTTCCTGCTCCAGCCATTTGAAGAAATCACCAGGAGGTTAGTGCAAACACAACAACTCTCAGCAAGGTGAGACCCCTAATAAAAAATTTAAAATTCAGACTGAATCTGATTAGGAAAGGTTGAGAAGCAAGACAGTTCCACGATCACACAGAGTGCCAGTGGTGCTGCTGGCGCTAACAGGTTGCCTGCAGAATACAACAAGATCTAACAAGACGTATGATCAAAAAAGTTGAAGAAGATGACAAACTATGTAAAATGCTTCACTCTGAGTACTACATTAAAGTAACAATCTTGGATCTACTGAAACAAATTGAAGCAACTATTGAGTGATGATGATGACACTTGTTTCAAGATAAACAAACACGAAATAATTGATGAGGTACATGCTGTCATGGAACATAGTACAACAGCAGCACCACATTCAGAATCTTCTTCACAACACAGCACAGCATCAGGTAGCCCATCCTTTAGTGTTGTGGTATATTCTCCCTCTTCCTCCTCAGTCACTGCAGACAAATCTTCTTCTTCACCACCAGCCAAGAATAGCACTGTCCCACAGTCACTTGGTTCAGTTTCATGTCGCTGGAGTCACTTAGAAGATGTAATTGTAACATCTTCTTCATCTGCCTCTTGTAACACAGCTGCAGCACAGACCATTGTTGAAATGTACCTGGCAGAGCCCAATATCAGCTGAAATGCTGATCCTTTGCAATACTGGAAATTCAAACAAAATATGTGGCCTTCTTTAGTAAACATTGCAATGAAGTATATGAATTGCTCTCTGACTAGCGTCTGTTCAGAACAATTGTTTAGTTCAGCTGGTAACATCATTACTGACACATGATCCTGTTTGACACCAGAAAATGCTGAGCGCCTCACATTTCTCAAAGTCACATTCCTCACTGTAATTTAAAATATGATACCTGAATAAAACATACACTGACTGCTCTTAGCAGGCCCTATCCATAAAACACTTTCAAGAATTTGTGCCTGTGGTGACAATCTTTTGTGAATAGGGTCTACTACATCTGATAGCAATTAATTGTAAAAAGTCAGGTCAGGATGGACTTGGCCAGGTCACTATTACTTGAATGATCACAGTGAGCAGCACAGAATAAAAAAAAAATAACATCAGTGGGTTCAGCGTCCAAATAGAGCAAGCGACTGCATTTCATGTCACAAACTTACTTGGTTGACCTTGGTATCACTATCTGATCTGGAAGGTAGGTACTGCTGTCAATTACTACTACTACTACTATCACTTTTTATTCTCACGAGTCACCACTACTATGTATCAATTTTGTCCTTAATCTAGTCCTTACTGCTACTACTTGTCACTTTTTTGCCCTCAGCAACTGATTCTGATTGTACTGTTTTAATTTCCATACAGTGCATGGCTTAGCAGATGCCTGAAACCCAGAAACTGAATGATATTTCTCACATCCCCATTTTGGCTGTGAATACTTCACAGAAGAAAATGCTACTAAATTGAAAATTCATATAATTTCATTATTTATTTGTGTGTGTGTGATATGCTGCCTGGTTACATCTCACTTACAGTAATTGGGCTGAGATTATTATATTACTATATTTTATTTCTGATACTTAAATTACTTGGTAGTGGCTGGCAGCAATTGTGGAACTAGGAAGGATGTAATTCAATGGCCTATGCAGCCAGTATGATACTCTGCTTGTGCAACTGTGTTACTTGGTTTGGCTGTTCACGTTCTCTATTCCAGGGGCATTACCACCCTGTAGAGGTACCAATGCCTAGGGACCCTCTATGAGGGTTCCACCCCTAGAGGTGCTGTGGGACAATTCCTTGACTAAAGGTACCTTAGGAAGCATCCAGGAGAGAGGCAATACCACTGGAGGAGGAGGGAGGATGGTGGGCCAAAGAAAAAGTAGCAGAGAGAGAGGCTCAGAGGAACTTCTTATGTAGCACAGAAAGGAGTGGCTGGCTGCTTGTCCATTGAACTACAGGCATAGCCTTTCAATTCAGTGGCCTATGCAGCCAGTATGATGTTATGCTTGTGCAACTGTATTTGGTTTGGCCATTCATGCTTTATTACCAGAGGAATTACCACCCTGTAGAGGTAACAAAGGCAAAAACCCTTGAAGAGGTGCATGAGGATGATATCCTTGGTTAAAGGTACCTTAAGAAGCATCCCCAAACAGAAAGTAGTAGTACAAAAGCTCATTAGGCAATCAGTACCTGTAAGGCATAGTAGTAGATTAATCACCAGTCAGCTTGATAACATAATGTGATGCACAGGTTAGCAATGGCATGAGTATGATGGGTTGCTCTGGAGATTGAGGGGCCTCCTAATGAGAGAAAGAATGGCAGTAGGGACACCATCCATCGCCATCCAACAGTGGAACCTACCTAGAGGGACTAGGGAACACTAACTATGGCTAACTAAAGTTTATGACCTGAGGCACAGAGGAGAGGAAAAAAACATTTTGAGGAGGAAATCTCTGGGGATCCAAGGCCTAGGTTGCCTTCCCTCCAGTCTTGGGATGTTTGTTTAATGATGGCTTTGATGCTGCAATTTAAAAAATGAAGTGGGGTGGAAAATATTCCAATTTGGAGGAAAGCTCTTGCTCGATCCCTCTAACAGGATTGCCATGGAAGGTTGCGAGAGTGCTCCTCAACATCGGGGCAACCAAGGCAATGGGAGGAGAGTGATGACTGCTGAGGCACTCATCTGGCCTACCCTGCCTAAAAAAACAGGTGAACCAGAGGCAGTCACAGGGAGAATAAGGTGATGATGCCTTGCTAGTAGAATACTAGATCCAAAGCTGTAACCACCCCTTCACGGCTAGTCTAAATTCGACACCAGGAGCTGATCCCAGTCTCGAATGGCTAAAGACAGGCCTGGAACAAGGACATTCCCAGCTATGGGCCAGGTGAGAAGAATCCCCCCAAGTCAAGCACGCTCAAGATGTGGGCTTGATGGGTGAAAACGCAGACCATTGGCTGCAGGAGGCCCTGTGCCATGGAATGGTTATGGCAGGCATGCCCTAGAAAACAGCTGAGGAAGAGTTGAATGAAGCATTGAGTGCTGGGACTCTCACATAGGTCAGACATGGTAGTAACAAACATTGAACAAAATGAATTGCGTAAACAATGAGTGGACCTGCACATAGGTCAGTAAGCAGAGTAAGCAAATGGTCAGACCTGCACAGAGGTCAAGAGCAGCAAATATGAATAGTGAGGCAAGCCAGCCAGGCTATCAAGGAAGTCAATGAAAGGTGACAAAATACTCGGAGGATTTTAGTAGCAAGGTGGGTTGAACATGAGTTAAGTATATCACATGGGGCCATGGCTCCTCAACAACACCTCAGTCCCCACCATAGGAAAAACAAAAAAGTGATGGGAAGGCACCGAGACCCACATGCAGATATTAAAACTAGTTTACAGCGTCAACAGTAGCTTTAGCAATACGTAACTGACTAGAATTCTGGGGTGAATTCAATCGAGCCTCATTGCTTTGTCCACCTTCGAGTTTAGTTCTTTCAGAACCCTTTCTTCTGTGAAAGGACTGGGATTGACCTCCCTATCAAGAGTGCTTCTGTTAATTGGATTAGGCACCTCCCCTCCTCTTTTGTGAATACTGAGCAGAAATATTTGTCCAGTATCCCTGCTTTTCACTGTCCCTCTCTGCCCACCTACCGTCCATTCTATTCAGCCTCACTATCCTCCCTTTGTCTTTCTACACTCCGTGTACCTATAAAGGTTTTACCACCCTTAAACCGAGTTAGCTATCTTTTCCTCAGTTTGGGTCTTTGCTATTCTGACTTCCCTCCCTCCTTCCTTCTGCCTTAACTGGTACAGCTCTCTGTCCCTAATCTATGTGTTCCTTATAACTTCCTGAATGTTATTTTTTCTCTCTGACTTTCCCGCCACCTCTTTTGAGAACTATAGTGGCTTTTCTTTCATTTTGATTTGTTTATATGTACACACAAAGGCCTATTGCCTCTGTGATGGAAGTTTTGTTGTTTCCCCATGTTGCTCCACCACTCCTTCTAGCCTGTTTGCTAGTGCTTTTCTAAGGCATTCTCCCATCTTGCCAAAGTCAGCCCTCCTGAAGTCGTACTCTCGCTTTTATGAAGCATGTCTCTATAGCTGAGTTTAACATGAACCACAGTGTTTGATGGTCACTTGTTCCCAGATGGCAACCCACTTTAGATCTGAGATCCTCTCACTGTCCCCATTTGAGAGTACTAGGTCTAAGATTGCTCTCTCATGGTGATTTCTGAAACTAACTGTCTGAGGCATGCCACCTGTAGAGCATCGAGAATGGTCCTGCTCTTGGATGTGCCTGCAGTAAATGTGCTCCAGTTAACATCTGGCATATTCAGGTCCCCAGCAGTATCTCCCTTTCTCTGCATCATAAGAATGCTTTCTATCACATCCTTATCCATTCTCTCCCTTGACATGGGGATCTGTACACAACCCCTGTGGTTATGGTGCCATTTCCAGTCTCTAAGGTGACCCACAGTGCCTCCTCTCCTCCGTGTTTACTCTTTTGTTGATTGCTTTTATCCCTTCCGCAATGGCTTCTCCTCCCCTCTTCTTCCCTCCTCCTTGTCTCTCCTGTAGGTTATGTACCTGGTATGTTAACATTCAGTCATGGTTCTCTGTGTACCATGTTTCTGTGACTACTATGATATTCAGGCATCCTTTTTCCATCAAAGCCACCAGTTCAGGAGCTTGTTGCCCAGACTATGGACATTGGAACTCATTACCTCCATTTCCCAATGGCCTCACTCCTTTGCCTCCATCCCTGTCCTTCTTGCCTTTGTCAGTTACTCCATTACCCCTGCCCTTCTCCTTATCGACATCTCTGTCTTTGTACTTACCTCCTTACTGCTGTGACTGTTTGGGGGGCTAGGATTTCCTCTGTCTTTCAGTGCCTCCCCTTGGCAGATTTATATGTTTGCCAATGAAGCATTTAAATCTATCACCTAGGATCCTGGTTCCTCTCCTGGACAGATGCAGCCCATCATGCCAGTATAGAGCTCCACATCACTCCAGAGTGGACCCCAGCCCCAATGAAGCCAAATCCTGAGCTCTGCACCAGTTTTCAACCACTGATTGAATCCCATGGTGGGGAGCACCCTAGCCTCTCTTATGCCATAGACAGGCAGCACCTCCGAGAAGGTTACCGTGTGTGCTACTTGTCTAAGGCCCCTCCTCAATTTCACAAACTCTTCCTGCACTGCTCTGATCCCTTTCTAAGCCAGGTCATTTGTCCCTAGGTGGACAATGACATCCAGCTACCTCCTCTGTGCAGCTGCCCCAGCAACCCTAAGATTCACTCCTGTCCCTCCAACCATGGTGCCAGGCAGACACCTGCACCTCCTCTCACTTCCTTCCCCCAGTTCTACATCACAACAATGGAGCCCTCCACCAGGGTTGTTTCCTTCCCCTGTGAAGTCCCTGCCACCCTCCTGTGTGTCTCCTCTGTGGAGGTTCCCAGCATCCTCCTTGGTCTCCGCTGGGTGCCTCCATAGAGGAACCACACTTTGCCAGAATGGCATAGGGTTAATGAAGGTACAACTGGAGGGATGCACCTCTGTTCCACCACTGTCACCCTCCATGAGCCCACTGTGGTCCAACCACTCCTCTTTCTTGGTAACATCTGAGGCAACAGGTGGCCCTGGTGGTCCCTGGATGGAAGAGGAGGTCCTCAAACCTGACCAACTCAGCCTGGAGATAGACAACCTCCTCCCCAGCCCAGAGGGTGCCTGCAGATGGGACAACACCACATCCTCCAGAACGTCTCCTGGAAGACTGCTGCTCCACAGCCACTGCACTGCACCACTCCCATCATGTCTTATTTCTGGCCTCTTCACTGTTGTTTGGAATCCTTATTCTTTCCTCTGTTTTTTTCTTCTCTCTCTATTACTTACTGCATCTGTGCCCTTTAAGCTCCTGATCATCCTGTTCTAAGACAAGAAGATCCTATATTTCACAGTAGACCCCTTACTTGCTCAGAGGCGAGACCTCCAGCAGCTAGAGGGGGCCGAGGCTACTCTTGCCCTTCTAGGGTGGTGAGTCTTTGGTGGCTCTGTGATCACTCACTTCCTGCTCTCAAACAGAAGTTCCTGTTATCAGTCAAATCCTGTGCCTATAAAAAGTAGAACTAGCTTTGGGTGGGAAGGAAGACAATATAGTCCCAGTAGAGAAGTCCAGTTACAGCAACCCTTCCTCCTGGGTGTTCTCTGCTAAGCCACTGGCAGAATTTTCTAAGGCAGTGCTTAAATCTAGCTTCCCTTCTAGCTAAGTCACTCCCCTCATTACTAGATCTTTCTACATGTAATTAAATTGCACAGCTAGCAATTCCCTTCAACCACCAGAGATTTACACCTAGATAACTGCTCAGATAACCATTCACTTCAGCTAACTCAGACAAACACACTAACTTTTTGTTTGTTTGTTTCTTTCTTTTACCCTAAATTGAAGGTCCCAGTAGAAGACTTCTACTTCTTTAGTCCCAGTAGAGAAGTCCAGTCACACAGCACTCCTTCCTTCTAGTGTTCTCTGCTAAGACATATTAATTTTGTTTAATCTTGACAATTTTTTTTTATTTCTCTGAAAAGTTACTCCATCCTGTCTGAGAGTTCCTGCTGCTGTTAGCCTGTGTTTTATACCATTCTTCTGTTTTTAGCTGTGATTGTAAATTCTAAAGATTTGAACACACAGCACAGATCCGTTATTTTAAATTTTTTGCCCAGGTTGCTCTGTTTGCTGGAGTGTTAATCTTGTTTCATTAAACCATGAAAATCAACAGTTCTTTATTTTTTTTTGTATAGAAACTCAAGCACTTTTACCTGATCACATGAACTTGTACATTTACAGTTTCACTGCTTTGGTGAAGTGCTCCACTGTATTTTATTGCTGGAGCTTGCCTCTACATGTGCATGATGTTCCTCTTTTAGTTGACTTTGCTTTCTGTTTCTCTCTTACAGCATTGTTTACTACCTGATGCATGCAGTATAAAAAATATATATTAATTTAACATAGTATTTTTAAGAGATTGCTGATCCTCCCACTAGGCCACTACCATATTATGGTACTCACCTTTTGTCGATGTTATATGGTTGTCTTTGCCTTTATAATAGTAAAAAAAAAATGTGGTAAAGGATGCTAACACATTACAGTACTTTAGTTGTCCAGTCACAGGTGATCTGTATTTATAGTCAGTCACTTGTTTTTCCCTGTGTGTGTTGCTTTAATTCCTGTTTGGAGAAAGAGCAAAGTTACCTTTCTGTTTTTACTAGAATAGGCTACCTACCATATATGGTATTAGTTGTACTCTAGAGTGCTGCTACCTGTCCTGATTGTGTTTGGACTTGTAAGGAAGCCAGTACTGCAGTTGTTATGTGTGAGGTGTTATTCACACAGTTAGTAATACATCCTTTTTTGATATACTTCCAGAGAAAGGCATAGCATTGAAGCAGCAGCCAGCAAAAATGCCTGCTAAGGGAAACAACCAGTACTGGGGGGGAACATGGCAGGGGGATGAGGAACTAGAGAGTCTGCTGAAAAGAGTACAACTTCAGTTTCATTTCCTAGAGCAGTGAATGCACAGGTATGTCTGAAATCAGTGCCTTGCTGCTGGGCTCTGGTGGTGCCCTGCAGGTACCAATAAAGGAGTTGTTGGAAGTATTAGCATACCTGTGTCTTACTTTTTAAGGCTCAAACTGTTGCATCCATGCTGGTGAGGATGATGACAGTGAGAAGAAGGAGAACTGACACCAACATAGGAACAGTAGTCCAGAAGGAGGGTGATAAGTTTGTAGGTGTGACTATCCCTGTTCCTGCAGGAGTTGGTGATGATAGTATTCAAACAGAGTCTGATAATCCTGGAGCTAGGGACGGTCATCCCCTGAGATGGTTGTAGAGAAAGAAAAGATGCCATGCTGCAAGAAGATAATGATAGGGAGGGAGGAGGAGGACAAGGACATCATCGCTATTGAGGTGATGATGATGATGACTGAGATGATCCCACATGGGAGCCTGAGTTAAAATGTCAAGGTGATGTAGGCCATTTACATGCCCAGACCCATGAGTCGATCTGTCAGCAAGCCTATTAACAAACCTTCAAGCAGTCAAGTCACCCACCCCACAAAAGTAGTCTTATGGAAGTAGATGAGACCAGCCCAAAACACACACACTCCCACAACTCTTTCTGAACTATCCAATCCAGAAGCTATCTGAAGTCCAGAGGTCAAAAGTCCCTAGTTTATGGGCTTGATCCTGCTGATGAAACCATAAGCGATATGCCAACTTTGTCAAGCATGTGTTAATCAGGAAAAGGGAAACCACATAGGTAGCAGTGACCAAAATGCCCACCTGAAAATAAGCACCTGCTGAGATGGCAGCAACACCAGAAGGATGTCAGAGCTGTTGCTGGCATCTCCCTCAGCAAGTTAAATGTAGTAGGCAAAAGCAGAGGAGGGAGGGCAGAATGAGTCAGTGGTGGAGGAGGAGGAGGGTGAGCAATCCTGCTCTCTCCGAGTAGTGGGCATAGCAGGGAGGTGCTAGTCCCAGTCCCTTGAGTCAGAAAAGTACACCACCACACCCACAAGCAACAAAAATAACTGGTTTCATGCAGTCTACACAGCCCCAAGAGTCAAGTGTTACCCCTAAAAGAACATCATTGCTGCCACAAGTACAGCATTCTGGTCAAACAGCCCCAAAGATGCAGTCCACTCTGAAGACCATCCTTGAGCGGCAGACAAAGTACCCCCCCAACCTTGTTGCTGCACAAGAGTTAAATACTGCCACTGATGAAATGCTGGCCATTAATCTGTTGCCTTTCTCATTCATGGAGAATGTTGGTTTCCGCAGGTTGATGGCCTGTGCCTGTCCCAAATCGGTTCCCAGTGAACCTATTTTTCTAAGTGTGCCATGCAGAGCTGAACAGTAGAGTGGCTGATTCCATTAGACATGCATTGAAGCATAGTGCATCACAATATATCCATCTTGGCATGGATATGTGGACCTGTGGACAAATAGCAGCAAGCTCATATCTTGGCATAACAGCACATTGGGAAGAGTTGCCTGGAGTATTACTTGATTTGGGGCCTGGCAAAACCTGCATAAAGCAAAACTGTGGTGGTAACAACACACCTGGTATTCAGTAGCATGTGACCCTGAGTATGACAAGTGTTACTGGTTCTCACATGGCTGAGAAAATGCTTAATGTTCTGCTGTTGGAGATTGATGGGTGGCTACCCACACAGTCACTCACAGCAGGAATTATCGCAAGTGATAATGGCTCCAATGTAGTGAAGTGCATCAGCAATAGTGTTTTTTTTCAGGGTGCCCTGCCTGACACACTGCCTTAATCTTGTTGTTCTGCAGTTTCTCAACCATGCGGACATTAAGGAAAGAGTTACTGTCACCAGTCACATCTGTCACCACTTCACCTGTTCTTCAAAGGCCCATGATCATCTATGTGAGCTACAGTGCAATAAGCATCTGCCTCAGCACTGGATGAAGATTGATGTTGTGACCAGGTGGAATGCCACACTGTACATATTTGACCAGCTGTATGAACAATATAAGGCTCTGTCAGAATATCTGCTGGAGCACACCACCCATGACAGTACTGGAGTGTCTATCACTCTAACAACAGAGCAGTGACACCAAATGGATAGGCTAATATGCATTCACCATCCATTTGAGCATGCTACACAGGCAGTGAGTGGGGAACACTGCTTGTATAAGTCAATCCATACTCCTCATACATGTGCTGAGGCAGACACTAGTTAATTTGCGACATCAGAGGGAGGTAAGTGGGGATCTTGGCTGTTGTGATCTAATTGATCACATTCTCCACATGCTGGACACAAATATCCATGCATCTGACATTTTTCAGTCAGCTGACTTTGCAGTCACCACCATGCTGGATCCACACTACAAATGTGGCCTGCCTTTTATAATTGAAGGAGATTGTCAATGAGTACAAAAGTTGACAGAGAACCTCATTCGAATGGTATATGCTGCACACATGAAAAAGGCACGTACTGCCATGAACATGGGTGTTACTACCACCACCACCAGCGGCTCACAGGCAACCCAATCAGAGAAAATGGGCAAGGCACAGCAGAAAACAGCATGCAGTCCCATTTGGGATGTTCTCTTCCAGGTAGGAGTAGAAGATATAGAGGAAAAGGAGGAGGAGACAAATGAGGCAGCTGGCCTCAGGGCAGCAGAATGAATGGTTGATGCCTACATGTGGGACCCAAAGCACCTTGCTATTACTGATGAGCCACTGTTGTACTGGATCAGCAAAATGACTGACTGGCCAGCACTAACATCAGTTGCTATGAAATACCTGAGCTGCCCACCATCCAGTGTCAGTGTGGAATGAGTGTTTAGTGAGAATGTGTCCATACTAACATTCATCAAAATGAACAAAAGGCACATTCCACACAACACAGTGATGTTGTGTTGTCACAGGAACTGTATCTCAATGATGAGGATGATGACAAACCCTCGACTAAGGCATCCACCAGCAGTGAGGTGGATGAAGCAGCAATGGTGAGAGAATTCCCACCAGGTGACAATTCCTAGAGCAGGAGCCAGGTGCATTTATCTATGTGTCTCAGTCTGAAAGGTTTGATGACTATTTCTCATGTGAAGTAGCATATAGAATTCAGATTTATATATCTTATTTGTCCATAGTTGTGCATTTTCTTGGAAAATGCACTTTCTTGAGCATAACTAAAAGTTTTACATTTATGTAATAGACTAGGTTTACTTAGTTATTTATTTAATTTATCTAATTTATTTAATAGACTCAGTTTACTTAGTTATTAATGTAATTTATTTAATGTTTCAGATATGGCTAGCAAGACTTTTCACAAACAGCAGAGGCGATGCATCCTACACACTGATCAATGAGTTAGTACAGACCATGGAGATCCGCTACCTTTTGATGATGCTCACTGGGAGAAAGTAATTAATACATACGAAAGGCATTCTAGTCAACACTGTCAAGGTACAACATGGCACGTCTTGAATTGCCTGAATGTTACTCCAGCAGCCATGGGTATCATTATATCTGCTACAAGAACTTCTCTGCATATAAGAGTTCCGGTAAACTTGCAGCTGATGAAACTTTAAAAAAAGACATCGTAAAGAGTTAGCCAGCAAAATTGCTTCGCTCCCAAGTTCATAGTGCTCTATCTGAATCTGCAACATCTACATTAGGCATATTCCCAAATGAATGTATATTTTGCAAATCATACAAGAAAAGAAATCCTAAGGGGTCAAAGAAGACTTTTGAATATCCTACAACATGTGTAACTTTTGGGGCAGCAGACAGCATACAAAATGCAGCAAAATAAATGGACGATCGGAAAATGGATATGATGGTAGGCAGTATTGATCTCATACACAAAGAAGTGAAGTACCACAACAGCTGTAAGAACAAGTATGTAAAAAAAGCAGAAAAAATAAAGGGCACAGGTACAAAATGTGCATACCATTAGTTGAGAGACAGTCGCCAGGCTGCCTTTTCCAGACTTGTTAAATTTGTGCAGTGCATTATTGTTAATGGCATGCAAGAAGAATCATTGCGATCTCTACACAAAAGGTACATGGACATTCTTATGGAGTGTAGTTGGCATGCAACAAATTACAACTCACAGAGCTTGCAGTCAAAACTGGTGTCTCAGTACAAAGATTGTATCATATTTGATACCAAAAGTAGAAAAGCAGGTACAGTCATCAAGTCTGCTAAGAAATAGGCTGACTGGAGGGAAGCACAAGCAGCACAAGGAGCTCAACACATAAGAAAACACTTGTTGGAACTCCTAAAGGTACATCCTCATAATAAAACCAAACTTAAAGTTGAAGACTTAATAGAAAAAAATGTAAATATACCACCCGTTCTTCAGACATTCCTACGTACTGTACTCACGGGTTCATCAGAAGTGAGCAGTGAATAGCAGGGGAGGGTAGTTCAATCTATTGCAGATAACATCATGTTTGCAGTGTCAAGGGGAATAATCAAACCACAAAAACACCTCTTGTTTGGCATGGATATTAAATCCATGACAAGCAGTAAGAAAGTTGTAATTATTTTGAACAGATTTGGTCACTATATCAGCTACCATGTTATAGAGGAACTCAAAACTGCAGTCGCAACCAATATAAAGGAGAAGAATATGACTACACCTGATGGATTGCTCATATAGCCAGGTTTAGCCACTGCTTTGGCTTTCAACAATTATGATGAGATGACAGAGACACTTGACAGTCATGACACTTTGCATGACACTGTGGATATAGAATACCAAAACATGCCATCCAGTACTGAGGAGACAGCTGTATCCAAAAAAGGTCTGAAGAAGCTATAACAAGAACACACATGGATGACCAAGTGCAAGATAGAAATGAAACACACACAATAGAAACAAAGACAAATAAGCAAAGATCAGAAGTTGATGCCCATGACCAGGCAGGATCATCTTTAACATCAAAGATCAAGCGAAGCAAAACATCAAAGACAAAGGCTGAAGATTTTGATGAAGACTATTTGCCAAGTGTAAAGAAGCAGGTATCGCAGCCAATGGCATGACAGGAACAAGACACTGTACCCAGGCGCATTCAAACGTCTCAGAGGAAAAGAGCTCTAGATATTGGTGAGAAAGACATTTGACCGTATACATCTAAAAAAACAAAAATAAGACAGTATCAATATAAGGTGACAGAAAGCTCTGAACCAAAAAACCTCATACAAGCTAAGAGAAGGGATGTTGCCTGGATGATATCTTGTGCAAGTGTAAATGATACTCCAATGTGACACAGATAAAATGCCCTAGTTTCTGTAGATGACCTGCCATGGCAGATTATATCATACATGGATCCTATAGGAAAGCCTCCTACAAGACTTGATGTAGTGCAAGACACCATGAATACTGCTATCAAGGTTATAGATGAATGCCAGGAGGAATATGTACCTATTACTTATGACTTGACCATTGTAAAACCTATGCTACAAATTCAGTCCACAAAGTCCCCAGAATATGACAAACCTTTCATATGTTTTGGACGATTCCATATGCAATTAGCATGTTTCAAAGGTCTTGGATACCTCCTGAATGGTTCTGGTGGAGACCACATTTTTGTTGAAAGTGGTGTATTGGCATTGGGATCCCTGAAGAGACTTCTTCAAGGAACATTTTTCAGTCGGGCAAACAGGCTTCACCTGATCCTATCAGCAGCATTCAGCATTAAATATTGGCAGTGCTTTATACAATATAAAGATTTGTCAGACTTTCCAATCTCAAAACATCTGCAGCAGTTACTTAATGACCCATCACCTTCCTCAATGGTGGACCTAAAAAATACAGCTGAGTTCAAGACATTCATGGAAGCATATGAAACTTTCTCAGATTCCACACACCTTGGTGAGCATAGCGCAACTGCCCAATTTTGGCTGCAGTACTGCAGTTTGGTAGAGTTGTACCAACTTTTCTGCCATTCCATCAGGACAAATGACTTGCCTCTCTTTTTATATAGCTTGGAGAAGATGATATGTCTTTACTTCACAACTGGGCACCACAACTATGCGAAGTGGATGACCCTGTACCTTATGAATTTGCTAAACATGGATGACACCCAGCCTGAACTAAGGAAAAAATGTAAGAATGGAGCAATAACCACTGCAAGATCAAAGAGAAGGTTTAGCAGAAATGACATAGACTTGACCTAGGAACAGACAATTAATGATGATGCTGCATCAAGACGAACTGGGATTTTTTCTTTGATACAGAACATCAATGTAAGGAAGAGGCTGAACATTCTGCAGTCAGCTTGAAGCAAAATTGTTGGAAGTCTTATGGAAAAGTTGGTCTTGTCAGCCATGATGAAGCCAGCCAAGAGCTGAAGAGTTTTAGAGTTAAACAAGATTCAAAGGATCTAAACAAGCTGTTGAACACAACAGACTCCTCCATGAATCCATTCTGGGATGCATTTGAGGACAGCAAATTTTATTCAATAATTATTGGAAAAGCAGTATCACAAGAGGTAGCAAATGAAGTGTTACAGGTTAATGAGATAGGTACTCGGATGTATCATGTGTTTAGAGACAAATGCATTACCAAAGGCAGTAGGTTTGAGAAACCCATCAAAAGTTACAAATTGAAGAACTTTGCACATGATGCAATGAAGGTAAAGATTAAGAAAAAGAACAAGAAAATTGTTGAGTTGAAAGGAACTCGAAACCTCTTTGGATGCTTGCTATATCTATCTGCCACTTCAACAGTTGAAGTTATGAAGGTGTTTGCCTACCTGCTAACCCTGGTTCCCCTTTCCTTAGAAAATGTTGAGGCATCAATGAACACAACTATGAAGTCAACACTACTGAATAATCCTGAGACCAGAGTGCAAAGAAGCCACCCCGATGCTGTAAATACCACTGTGGTTGATGCCATGTTCTTGTTCAGAAGTCTTACAAACCTGCCACCAACACTCCAAGGTGTGGCAAAATCCATCCTGTCTCTCATTTGCTGTACTTCTGCAAATGAAGTCCACCTTGTCAGTGATTGTTACAAGTCACCATCGATCAAAGGTCTTGAACAAGAGAAGAGAGGAAAGCATAACATCGCATTGCTCCACTCTCCTATCTCATAAGTGGTCCTGACCAAAGCTGACCAAAAGACTTTGCTGGATCCCTGTCTTCATCTTCATTCAAGAAGGCACTCCTAGGTTTTCTAGCTACAGCACAGAATTCTGATGTGTACTGTGAAATTCTAGGTGATAAAAAGCTCATGTATGCAGTAAGAGAAATGTGTTACTCATACAAAGTGAAAGCTGGATATATGCTCAGACTAGAGTGCAAGGCCCTAAAAAGCAAACACATAGATGCAGACACAAGAATCATGCTACACATACACTACATTTTCAGTCAAAATGAGGGAGAAGATGTGCATGTAGTAGTCTTGGCAGATGATACTGATATTCTTGTCATTCTGCTGTATCATGCAAGTCTAAACGATAATCTCACACTGCACATGGACGTTGGCCAGTCAGGGAATAACTCAAGAAGACTCATAGATGTATCCCACTTGTCAGCAGAGTTAGACAGACCTGTGTGTGCAGCTCTACCAGGTCTTCTTACACTGACAGTGTGCGACTATTCACCAGCGTTCAAAGGCAAGGGGAAGATGCAACCTCTAACAATTATGGAAAAGAATACAGAGTTCACACAGGCATTTGGAAAACTGGGATGTCCACACTTGTCTAAAGAAAATGAGGATATAATTGAGAGCTTTGTGTGTACCTTGTATGGACAGAAAGTAAAGAGTGTCAACACAGCCCATTACAGTATGTCCAAAGTCAAGTACCAACCGAGTGACAAAGACGCACCCTTAGAAAAGATCAAAACAGCAGATGCAAGCTCACTGCCACCATATAAATCAACTCTGACACAACACATCTGCCTTGCAAATTACATTTTATTATTATGGAAAAACACAGACAAACCAGAAATAGCACAACTGATGCCAGAGGACAATGGCTGGACCTATGAGGATGGCAAATACAAGCCAATGTGGTTCACATGTGAAGTTGTACCACCAGCCTTAAGTGAACAATTGAACGAACATGACAACAATCCAAATGAAGATGATGACAGTGACTGTGATGTCGATATTGATGAGACAGATTTGCTTAACATTTCAGATAATGAAAACAGTGAACAAGAAAACTGATTGTTGTACTTAGGTTTATAAAACGTCATAAAAGTTGATTGTTTCAAGTTAAATATAGAATAATATAAATAATAACATTAATATTAAGCCTTTAATACATATGTTGCTGTTTGTTACAATGTATGTAGTATTTCAATAAAAGCTTATAGAACTGAAATTAAAGAAGTAACCATTAATTAAAATATATACAATTTTCACCAACAGTTCATTTTTTCATTGAAGAAGTGCATTTTCCAAGAAAACATTCAACTTTGAATGAATAAGAGTTGTAAATCTGGATTCTACACACTTTTTTACATAAGAAACAGTCATCAAACCTTTCGGACCTAGACACATAGATAAATGCACCTGGCTCCTGGGCTCTCCAGTCTTGAAGACTATGAGGGGTGCTTCTTGGATGATGTGGAAGTGGAAAAAGGCTGAGTTTACTCAAAGGCCACCCCCCCAACCACTTTCAGCTCATTATAGTGTTAGAACTTATTTTTAGCTATGTACCATTGAATTGGTTATGGTTATGTGTCATCTGCTGCAGCGTGAATCAGTTTCATTTGATCAACCTTTGCCGTAACCCATTGTTTGGTCCCAACCAGTCCCCCAGCCTATATAAAGCAGCAGCAATAAAATTGCCATACCCATAAAGATTTTGCATGATTACTGTTATAATATTCCACTGCCAAAAATATCGATACACGTTTTACTTTTCATTTTGACTATTAACCCCATCTTACAGCAAGATATGTTGTCTTGATGTCCTTAAAAGTGCCCATGCTAGCACATGCCTCACTGATCCCCCTCCATTCTCCTTCCCACCACCTGACGCACCCATGCACTCCATGCAACCAAAAAAATATTTTCTGCCACTTACTATCCATGAAATGTTGAAGAACCCTGGCTCCTAGTACAAGTAGCATATGAATGTAACATGATTATTCAATCATTCACACCACAAGTTGAACAAATTTGGAGAAATGGTGTATGGCGGTCATCTTTAATGATGCAAGTCATTAATTACAAAAGTAATCATGAAAAGACTTAACAACTTACAACATCCAATTCCCCTCAAAAAGGTTACTTATGCTATACTACCAAGTTAAAGTTCTTGTACCAAAACTGTGATGGTTCCTAGGTAGGGTAAGAGGCAGGGAGAGTGCTTGCTGCTCTCAGTTTGGATTCCAGATTTTCATGATTACTGCAGCTCTGCCACTTCAAATGATTAGACAAGACATTAGCCCCTCCACCTGGTTATTTACTAAACACCATCTCAACCATCCATTTCCCCATATAGTTCCTCACTGGATGTGGGTGGTGTTTACTCATTAATGGCATGGACACCAGTGACCAACATAGCAGTTCAAGCAACATCCTCCGTCTTCCACACAACACAGCTCCTGCATGGCTTGGATGGATGTAGTCATCACACAGATATAGGATAAAACCTCAACAGATGAAAAGGACCTAAGCAAGATCAAAGATAAGAAAAAATTATGAATACTCATCAGTCTACATACCTGGTTTTAGCAAGCAAATGAGAACAAGCAGAGAAAAAAATGTATACTTTCCATAACCTGTGATGTCATTAAACTGAGGAAATTGCCCCTAGAAGGAATGTGCTGGGTGGGACACATGATTCCAGACCATGATGAAGCACAGTAGCAGGCATTCCCCTTCCCCTAACAGTACTGCATACCTGGAAATAATATAAAAAGAAGAACAAATTTTGAGGATTGTAAAACGTTCCAGCCCCCACCACCACCAACACCTCCCCCATAGAAGACCATAAAAAATGAAGAAATACTTACCTCCGAGAATGTGAAACTGGAACCTTTGTATACTTAAATAAATCTCCAAGATCTTGTTGAGCAGCAGCAGCAGTGGCAGCAGGAGCAAGAATAAACTTTGCTGGAATTCCTGATGTTGGCAAAAGCAAAAAAGAACACAATTACTATCAAACTCAGATATCCAGATGGCACTAACAGACATATCCAACTAGTAATGAAAAATTAAATACTTACCGTTCAGGCTGAAATCATTGGTAAACAGTGGCAGAAGCTGCATTTTCAGGTCCGTAAAGTGGTGGCGCAGCATTAAACATCAGGACTGACACCATGAGGTGGTGGCACATCATTTAAAATCAAGACTGACACCAGATACAGTCTCAATTTGATGTAATTTATTTTTAAATATTTCTGGACTTGTAGGCCCTGTTTGTCACCAGCAGCACTGAGATTCAGGCTGAAATCCTTAGCACACAGGGCCCAAAACAGCAATGTGATGTCTGGGTGGGGGCACCACGTCACATCATGACTCAGACCATATTTCTGTCTCAACTTTATGTACCTTTTCTGCTGTAACATTTCTGGACATGTACAGCCTGTTCTGCACTCACAGAAACAAGATCCAGCATGAAATCAATTGTAAACAGTGGACCAAACACCATGTTTTGGTTTGGGTGGTGGCTTGGGCACCATATAACAACATGGCTGAGACCTTATTTCTGTCTGAATTTACTGTAACATTTTTTGGAAACATTTCTGGACTTGTAGGCCCTGTTTGACACCAGCAGCACTGAGATTTAGTCTGGAATCCTTTGTAAACAGGGCCCAAAACAGCAATTTAATGTCTGGGAGGTGGGGGGGGGCAGTACATCACATCATGACTCAGACCATATTTCTGTTTCAACTTTTCAACTGTACCATTTTTCCAGTCATATTTCTCATCTTAGAATGCCAGCTCTGCATAGTATGGCGACAAGAGGCTGTGTTAAACTGTGGCCAAAGTGCACATTTTGGACCAGGTCACATGCTGGCAGTGGTGGTGAGGCAGTAATAAAACATTATCATGACTGGAGGGGAGAAACACAAAGTTAACATTTGTGGTGGTGGCAAGGTCAGGGGGACACGTGTTGTTTAGCATAACAAAACATATTCATGGTTAACTTTGCAATAAAAGTGCTTATGTAATTGTTTCTATGACTGTTGTGTACGTATTTGGACTGATGCTGCACACTGCCAAAACAACTGCCACCAGCCCTTACCACTCACAACAGATAACAAAATCACATAGCTTTCATACAAACAAATTACTATACTTGACATTTGTGGATATGAGGAAACATAAATAAGGAGTAACATAAAACAAGCAGACAGGCACAGAGTTTACGAGCACAGTACTACAAGATGGGGCCAGGGGGACATGCAGGGTCAGACTCAGACAGGATAAGGGTATTCATATGAGACAGAGTGGAATAGGAGGGAGCAAAAACATTATATAAAACATAACAAATTAGATAGAAAACTACTGGACAATATAAGAAAAAGAACAAAGAGGATATAGAAGAGAAAGAGGACAGAAAATACAGATACTGTATATATCACAATTTGTTTTTATATTTTGGGTGTTTTTATTTTTAGGGAGGTGCAATGGAAGAAGACTGAGACATGGAGAAGACAAACAAAAGAAAAAAATTAGGTGCTCTACTCACTTCCACCAGTGCCACTGCTGCCACCACCACCACCACCACCATTCCCATGATACAGCTCCACCAGAAGGTTCAAGACCTTGCTTTGCTCCTCCTTTATTTTAGCAAGGTCCCCCCTGACCTTCTGGTGGAACTTGCCCAACTGCTGCCGGAGTCCTTGCACCTCTGTGTGCACTGCCACCAGTTCTTGGTGCACAGCCTCCAGGACCTCCATGCTGACAACTTGACCTGCTGGAGGAACTGCTACAGGCTGTGAGGGTGCCACTGCAGAATCAGGTGCAGCATATCAGCGCTGCTGCTGGCAGGTGGGGGGTGTATCACTCCTCCTGGACTCCAGCTGCTGTCTCCTGTTGCTACAACTACAGCACCTCCTAGGCCACCGATGCCTCTTGGTGGCCCCCATCGCTGCCTCCTGCTGGAGCTGGTTGCTTCTTGGAAGCCACTCTGCAGTGTGGTGGTGCTGCAGATAACTCCTTTGCCCACCCGTCCCAAAGTGGGACCCTTTCTTCCCCCTCCTTACTTCTTTAGCACAAAGATTGAAGATGACAACAGTGTCATCTGAAACCTTTGTGGAAAAAAGGACCAAACTAAAGAGACCTCGGGGGTAGCTCATCATCAGATGACCTGCAGTTGCTGTTGCTGTTGCTAGGGGTGGGGGCAGGTCCAGGCTGCACATGCTCCTGGGGTGGGGCAATGGGCTCCTGCTGCTGTTTCTGGTTGGGGTGCACATGCTGCTAGGGGGTGCAAGGTGCTCCTGCTGCTGCAGCTGGCAGTGGGGAACCAGCTGTTGCTGGGGGGCAATAGGCACGTGCTCCTTTTGGGGAGGACTGTTTTGAAAACACCCACCTGTTAAGGTGTACAGTCGATCATCCTGGTGGCACACCTGCCAATCTCCCCCTTGCTGTACTGCTCCAAGTCCCTTTTTCCATCATTAAAAAAAAAGTTTTCTTAATAGAAAACTAAAGAAAATAAATGAAAAAGAAAGAAAGCTACAGGGAGAGAATCAAACACACACAGACACAGACACACACACACACACACACACACACACACACACACACACACACAAAAGATAAAAAATATAACACCAAAGAAAATGCCCTAACAGAAACAATTTACTTTGTAAAATAAAATGGCAGAGATTTCAATAACAGACAGTACACAAACTCAAACATTAACCACACTCTTTTTCTGGAAAACAAATCTCTCTGCTACTGTCTCCTCTCTCCTACAGGCAGCAAAAGCTCTAAAGGAAGTAGATTTAGTCTGACTTCCTGCCTAAGTACAGTCACCCATGTGACCAGCAGTCTGCTAGCGAGAGTAAGTCATGTGACAAGAATTTTTTTTTCCAATTTAGCCCGATACTAATGTAAGGTGAAATGTACCAGTGAAAGCAAAATTTACCGGTGAAACTGACAATTAAATTTCACCTTAAGGGCCCAATTTCACAAAATGTTTTGCATGGTGAAATTAGTGATTTCGCTGCATCTCTATTCTTGTATATCACTGCACATTGGGCATGTTTTGATAATTCACATGACACTGAGGATAGTGAAGCATTGCAGTTTGCTGTTCTAAGAATGTTTTATTTTCCATCTGAACATACCTCATACAACATCAATGAAGAGCTCCAAAAACCAATACAGCAATGGCTCACTTCACAGGGATTGTCAGTTGGCTTTATAGTTGCAGATAATAGGTCCAACAAAAAGAAGGCCTTAGAGGAGGGGGCTTTGTTCACTTTCACTGCTTCACCCATTGCTTAAATTTAATACTTCAAGGTTTTCTTGATGATGACAGGAATAGTAAGGCTCTCGTTAGCTCTGCTAAAAGAATATGCACTTGTTTCAGTCACTCAAGCAAAACCCATCACTTGTTTGAAAAAAATACAGCAGGAGCACAGTTTACCTTTGCACAGACTGATCCAAGATATTTCTACTCAGTGGAATTCAACCTTCTATATGTTTCAAAGTCCACTGGAATAAAAGAAGGCTGTCAGGCAGTACACCTTACAAAATAAAATTGGTGATGCAGGCATCTATATTACTACACCACAGTGGGCCATGCTGAGTTTCTCATTTTCCTGCTCCAGCCATTTGAAGAAATCACCAGGGAGGTTAGTGCAAACACAACAACTCTCAGCAAGGTGAGACCCCTAATAAAAAATTTAAAATTCAGACTGAATCTGATTAGGGAAAGGTTAGAGAAGCAAGACAGTTCCACGATCACACAGAGTGCCAGTGGTGCTGCTGACGCTAGCAGGTTGCCTGCAGAATACAACAAGATCTAACAAGACGTATGATCAAAAAAGTTGAAGAAGATGACAAACTATGTAAAATGCTTCACTCTGAGTACTACATTAAAGTAACAATCTTGGATCTACGAAACAAATTGAAGCAACTATTGAGTGATGATGATGACACTTGTTTCAAGATAAACAAACACGAAATAATTGATGAGGTACATGCTGTCATGGAACATAGTACAACAGCAGCACCACATTCAGAATCTTCTTCACAACACAGCACAGCATCAGGTAGCCCATCCTTTAGTGTTGTGGTATATTCTCCCTCTTCCTCCTCAGTCACTGCAGACAAATCTTCTTCTTCACCACCAGCCAAGAATAGCACTGTCCCACAGTCACTTGGTTCAGTTTCATGTCGCTGGAGTCACTTAGAAGATGTAATTGTAACATCTTCTTCATCTGCCTCTTGTAACACAGCTGCAGCACAGACCATTGTTGAAATGTACCTGGCAGAGCCCAATATCAGCTGAAATGCTGATCCTTTGCAATACTGGAAATTCAAACAAAATATGTGGCCTTCTTTAGTAAACATTGCAATGAAGTATATGAATTGCTCTCTGACGTCTGTTCAGAACAATTGTTTAGTTCAGCTGGTAACATCATTACTGACACATGATCCTGTTTGACACCAGAAAATGCTGAGCGCCTCACATTTCTCAAAGTCACATTCCTCACTGTAATTTAAAATATGATACCTGAATAAAACATACACTGACTGCTCTTAGCAGGCCCTATCCACAAAACACTTTCAAGAATTTGTGCCTGTGGTGACAATCTTTTGTGAATAGGGTCTACTACATCTGATAGCAATTAATTGTAAAAAGTCAGGTCAGGATGGACTTGGCCAGGTCACTATTACTTGAATGATCACATGAGCAGCACAGAATAGAAAAAAAAAATAACATCAGTGGGTTCAGCGTCCAAATAGAGCAAGCGACTGCATTTCATGTCACAAACTTACTTGGTTGTACCTGGTATCACTATCTGATCTGGAAGGTAGGGTACTGCTGTCAATTACTACTACTACTACTATCACTTTTTATTCTCACGAGTCACCACTACTATGTATCAATTTTTGTCCTTAATCTAGTCCTTACTGCTACTACTTGTCACTTTTTTTGCCCTCAGCAACTGATTCTGATTGTACTGTTTTAATTTCCATACAGTGCATGGCTTAGCAGATGCCTGAAACCCAGAAACTGAATGATATTTCTCACATCCCCATTTTGGCTGTGAATACTTCACAGAAGAAAATGCTACTAAATTGAAAATTCATATAATTTCATTATTATTTGTGTGTGTGTGATATGCTGGCCTGGTTACATCTCACTTACAGTAATTGGGCTGAGATTATTATATTACTATATTTTATTTCTGATACTTAAATTACTTGGTAGTGGCTGGCAGCAATTGTGGAACTAGGAAGGATGTAATTCAATGGCCTATGCAGCCAGTATGATACTCTGCTTGTGCAACTGTGTTACTTGGTTTGGCTGTTCACGTTCTCTATTCAAGGGGCATTACCACCCTGTAGGGGTACCAATGCCTAGGGACCCTCTATGAGGGTTCCACCCCTAGAGGTGCTGTGGGACAATTTCCTTGACTAAAGGTACCTTAGGAAGCATCCCAGGGAGAGAGGCAATACCACTGGAGGAGGAGGGGAGGATGGTGGGCCAAAGAAAAAGTGCTTGAGAGAGAGGCTCAGAGGAACTTCTTATGTAGCACAGAAAGGGGGAGTGGCTGGCTGCTTGTCCATTGAACTACAGGCATAGCCTTTCAATTCAGTGGCCTATGCAGCCAGTATGATGTTATGCTTGTGCAACTGTGTTACTTGGTTTGGCCATTCATGCTTTTTATTCCAGAGGAATTACCACCCTGTAGGGGTAACAAAGGCAAAAAACCCTTGAAGAGGTGCCGCAGGATGATATCCTTGGTTAAAGGTACCTTAAGAAGCATCCCCAAACAGAAAAGTAGTAGTACAAAAGCTCATTAGCAATCAGTACCTGTAAGGCATAGTAGTAGATTAATCACCAGTCAGCTTGATAACATAATGTGATGCACAGGTTAGCAATGGCATGAGTATGATGGGTTGCTCTGGAGATTGAGGGGGCCTCCTAATGAGAGAAAGAATGGCAAGTAGGGACACCATCCATCGCCATCCAACAGTGGAACCTACCTAGAGGGACTAGGGAACACTAACTATGGCTAACTAAAGTTTATGACCTGAGGCACAGAGGAGAGGAAAAAAACATTTTGAGGAGGAAATCTCTGGGGATCCAAGGCCTAGGTTGCCTTCCCTCCAGTCTTGGGATGTTTGTTTAATGATGGCTTTGATGCTGCAATTTAAAAAATGAAGTGGGGTGGAAAATATTCCAATTTGGAGGAAAGCTCTTGCTCGATCCCTCTAACAGGATTGCCATGGAAGGTTGCGAGAGTGCTCCTCAACATCGGGGCAACCAAGGCAATAGGAGGAGAGTGATGACTGCTGAGGCACTCATCTGGCCTACCTGCCCTAAAAAAAAACAGGTGAACCAGAGGCAGTCACAGGGAGAATAAGGTGATGATGCCTTGCTAGTAGAATACTAGATCCAAAGCTGTAACCACCCTTCACGGCTAGTCTTAAATTCGACACCAGGAGCTGATCTCGAGTCTCGAATGGCTAAAGACAGGCCTGGAACAAGGACATTCCCAGCTATGGGCCAGGTGAGAAGAATCCCACCCCAAGTCAAGCACGCTCAAGATGTGGGCTTGATGGGTAGAAAACGAGACCATTGGCTGCAGGGAGGCCCTGTGCCATGGAATGGTTATGGCAGGCATGCCCTAGAAAACAGCTGAGGAAGAGTTGAATGAAGCATTGAGTGCTGGGACTCTCACATAGGTCAGACATGGTAGTAGCAAACATTGAACAAATGAATTGCGTAAACAATGAGTGGACCTGCACATAGGTCAGTAAGCAGAGTAAGCAAATGGTCAGACCTGCACAGAGGTCAAAGGAGCAGCAAATATGAATAGTGAGGCAAGCCAGCCAGGCTATCAAGGAAGTCAATGAAAGGTGACAAAATACTCGGAGGATTTTAGTAGCAAAGGTGGGATTTGAACATGAGTTAAGTATATCACATGGGGCCATGGCTCCTCAACAACACCTCCAGTCCCCCACCATAGGAAAAACAAAAAAGTGATGGGAAGGCACCGAGACCCACATGCAGATATTAAAACTAGTTTACAGCGTCAACAGTAGCTTTGCTGACCTCCAGAGTATAATAGCAGTGTGCAAACATAATAGAGCAGTATCAGTATTGAGTAACTATGAGTTATAGGGGTAGTAATTCGAATGAACATAGACTGGAGGGAGGTGACACTCTGAAAACAGCAATTGGCTAGGCAGTGCAGTGAAAACAGCAGCAATGAGGTATGTGCTATGAGTTCAAGAAGCAGGATCGAGCTGCATGGGCTAGGGTTCAGAGTGAGCTTGAACCAGGTGGAAACAGTTAAGGTGCATATCATGGAGAGCAGCAGCAGGGAAGCAGCTTGAGCTGAAACACACAGATAATGATTGCAGTTGCATTGTGAGTAGATGGGAGCAAGTAGCATGAGCTCTGGATTAGCAAAATACAAGGAGTTTAACAGCAGAAGCCTCACCCCCCCCAAAAAGCAAAACAAAAGACACACAAACACAGAAGAACAGGGAGCAAGCAACACACAGAAGCACACAGTCGGAGGCAAACAATACAAACCAAATGCAGAAGAACAGACAAAAAGAGTCCAGCAAAACAAGCAGAGGCCAAAACACAGCAAAGTGGGGGTGGGGGACGGCCCAGCAGGCTACAAAGGCCAGACCTCTGGCTGCAAAGAAAAAGTGCTTGAGAGAGGCTCAGACTAACTTCGTTTGTAGCACAGGAAGGAGGAGTGGCTGGCTGCTTGTCCACTGAAATACAAGCATAGCCTTTCAATTATGTTGTGTGTCTGTCATCAGATCTTCAGGTGGCAGTGGCAAACTTTTTTATGACTGCACTGCACTTGACCGATGCAATGTATCACTGTCTGCCTGCCTGGGTGGTGGTGATCACTATGTCTTTCATTTTTCTTCTTTAAGGATTAAGTGTGCTCATCAGATTCAGTAGAAGTAGTCGTAGTACTAGAAAACATTACCACCTCTTGGACCAGGTAGCGTACCATATACCACAGAACACGGGAGCATGAGAAGCAGTTGCAATGTGCACATGGGTTGGGTGGGTTGGCTCTCTCAGTGCTGCTCATTTGATCATTCATATCCATTTCTTTGTCCTGTTTAGCTTTGACTGGAACATCCATCAAAATAATACCCACACAGCACCGATAATAATAATTAAATAAAATCTTAGCTTCCTGGCAGTGCCTGCAGTGCTTGGTGGTGCTATGATATAGCTATTTGCATCTATCTGTCTGTCTCTCTCTCTCCATCTCTCTCTGTCTCTCCCAGCACACTCATGTCATGGACCGAGCAGGATATGCCATCCCACCATTATAGGCCAGCCAACAAGAGGATAGTAGTGAGTGAATGCTTTCTCATTTAGCAGTTTTACACCAATTTTTATACAAATAATTCATTTAATTATTTCCTTTGGGCCTCTGTGTCAAATGTGACTGACTTTGGCCACGTTTATGCATTTTTTCAAATTTTTTCAAATATTTGTCATTGAATCAGAATTAATCAGAACTAATCAGAAAAAATCAGAACTTCACTGTGTTCTGGTTCTTATTTAATAAGGGTCAGAACACGTTCATTCACATTCCAGGCCTGTGTAGTACAGTATGGTATGCACGCCCATTGGCCCAGCGTGAATAATGAGTGTACAGACCCTACTGTATGCTGTCAGTCAGTGGTGGGTGGCTGAGGCGGCATGCAGGTGGGTGCTGCCACCTGCCACTGAAAGGGTGGGGTGCTGGGTGGTGGGGCCTCAGTGGGTGGGCGGGAAGGGGGTACCACTGGACCACCAGGGTTACTCTATATGAATGCCTGCGATTGGGTGCTGGGAGGGGGTTCCACTGGACCACCAGGGAAATACTTCACCAAAGCCCATGATCAGGCATTGGAAAGCGGTACACTGGACCACCAGGGTGTGTGATCACATATGCCCGTGATCAGGTGTTGGATAGTGGTCCACTGGACCACCAGGGAGTTAAATACTGTATGCCCATGATCGGGCATTGGGATGCAGTCCACTGGACCCCCAGAGATTCATTTCACTTATGCCTGTGAATGGGCGAGGAGGGGCACAATGCTCCCTGGGCAGGGGGCATGTGCACTATGTCCTGGGTGGTCGGGTGGCCACCCACAGCAGGCAGCTGCAGTGTTGCACCTTGCAATATGGCAGCTTGCCTGTGGGTGGGCAGGACTTATTCCTGGATTCACCAGGCACAACTTTGCACTCCCCTGAGCGGTGCAAGACAGAGTTGTGCCAACATTTGCACTGCACATCCCGGGCTGAATATCGGGATGTGCCACATATGCATGGGCTCGCCCCCCCGCACTTGCGCCACATATATTACCAATGTGCCCCGGTGCATCGGGAGTTGTGCAGCACAACTTGCCCCTTTGAATATCGCACCAGGGCACATTGGTGGGTTGCGAATGGTGCAACCCTGTTGTGCCATGCACAACACTTTTGAATATCCCACCCATAGTGTTTTGCAAAGTAATCAAAATATGCCCAGAAGAAAATGGACTGCCAGGAGTTCACTTGCTCTGAAGAAGACTGCCTTTACAGTCACTACTTAAGCGCACCCAGAAGTAACTGTCCTTCAGGTTGCTGCAGGTCCTTGCTGCGCCACTAGTGGGTTTGGTGTCTTTCTCCCTTTTGGGTTACTGGCCTTAAGCGTCTATCTAGCAAGTAATTTTTCTCCCTGAAATATGGATTATTGTTTCTCCTGGCAGTCCATTTTCTTTTGGATCTATTTTGATTACTTTGCGAAACGCTATGCCTACAATGTGGCCAAACAAGTATGTTACACATGGTCTTGAGACCTGGGCATTTTCTCTTTTGAGTTTTGGCTTCTCCAGTATTTCCAGTACCTGCGCTTTTCCTATTTTTCTTGGTGAGACCATGCCATTTTTTATTGTGTGTTTTTTATGGTTTATTTTTGTGTAATAAAGTAGATGTTTATATGAACTTATATTGGTTCAATATCCCTTTCTTTGCCATATTTCTTGTGCTGATCCCTACACAGATTAAGGTCTTAGTTTTCTATTTTTAAAGGACGTCAAACTAGGTGCGTTCACAACTTCTGGTGGAAGTGCATTCCATGAATTCTCCACTCTTTGGCTAAACCAAGAGCCTCATCTGGTTGGCTTGTACAAGTCCTCTTTCAGCTGGTAACCATGAGTTCTGGTTTTCCTCCCACACAGCTGTTTTTTTATTAAACCTGAAGATTCCCAGAGTAATTCATCCTGAAATGCCTTATAGACAAAATAGAGATCCCCTCTTGCCTTTCTGTATTCCATTGAAAATAGACCCAGACTATCCAATCTTTCTTTATAGTCCTTATCTTTCAGAGACAAACCTTCCTAGTGAACCATCTCTGCACATTTTCCACTAGCTTAGTACAGCCTTTACTCTGAGAAGCGGAAAAAGGAGAACCATATTCCAGGACTGGTCTAACCAAAGTCCTGTAAAGTGGTATCAAAACTTCGCTGCTTCTAATTTTTATATTACGCAGGATATTGCCCACTATTCTATTAGCTTTCAGTACTCTCTCTCTCTCTCTCTCTCTCTCTCTCTCTCTGTCTCGTATTGACCAAAATTTAACATGCAAGTTATTAAAACCCCTAAATCCCTTTCCCTGTTTGAGCTCAGGATGAATTGTCATTTAAACTATGCTGGGCTAAGGGATTACTTGAGATGATCTGAGATGATGCTCTCTAGATCCCTTCTTTTCCTGGTAACTGCCAAAATTCCCCCCCCCCCAACCTGTAACTCTCAGCAGGGTTTCTTCACTCCAGCTGCATGAGTTTGCACTTCTTTGCATTGAATTTTAATTGCCACCATCTGCACCGTCTTTCCAGCCTTCCAAGATCCCTTCTCATTCTATTGGCCTCCTCTAGAATTTCTACTCTATTGCAGATCTTTGTGTCATCTGCAAATAGGCACACCTTCTCCTCCAGGACTTCAGCAATGTCACTGATAAAGACATTAAAAAGGACTGGCTCTAGGATTGATCCCTAAGGCACCCCACTAGTCACTCTCCTTTCCTTGGATTTCATCCCATTCACTACCACCCTCTGCTTCCTGTTCCTCAACCAGTTACTACCCAGTTTATCACTTTGTGGCTCACCCCAGCGTATCTAGTTTGTTAACCAGTCTTCTGTGCAGTAAGGTGTTGAAGGCCTTACTGAAATCGAGAAAGGTGATATCCACCACTCTTCTCGGATCCACCTCCTTCGTCACTCAGGAAAAAAGTCTACCATGTTTGTTTGAAATGACCTTCCTGCCATGAATCCATGCTGCCTCAGATCCTGTGCTCCCATGGCTACCAGGTGTTCCATAATCCTTCCTTAATCAGCGCCTCCATGATCTTGCCCACAACTGAGGTGAGGATAACTGGCCTGTAGTTTCCTGACTCCTCCCTGCTCCTGCTCTTGTGAAAGGGGACCACATTTGCCCCCTTTCAGTCTTCTGGAACCACCCCTGTATTGAGCGACTCACTAAACAGGGCTGCTAGTGCTGCACAGTCTATAATTCTTTTAATATTGTGGGATGTATATCATCTTGTCCCATCGCTTTGTCCACCCTCAGTTTTGTGAGTTCCTCCAGGATTCTCTTTTCTGTAAAAGGACTGGTGTTTACCTCTCTCTCCCCCCCTCCTTGTTTCTGATGCCTAGTTGTGGTCCATGTCCCTCCTCTCTGCCATGAATACTGAACAGAAGTATTCATTCAGTACTGATGCTTTCTCTAGGTCACCTTCTGCACAAGCCCCTTCCTCCCGTTTGAGCCTTATAATCCTTCCCCTGGCCTTCCTTCTAGCACTAATGTATCTATAATATATCCTTTCCCCTTCTTTATTATCTGTGCTAATCTCATCGATGTTTGTACTTTGTGCTCCTAACAGCTTTCCCTGCCTCCCTATGTCTCTCAAGTTACATCACCCTATCCACATCCTTCTGAGTCTCCCTGTATTTCCTGAAAGCCCCCTTTTTGTCCCTCACTTTCTTTGCCACCTCCTTTATGAACCATAGTGATGTGTTCCTTCTTTTTCCCTTTTTACTCAGTCTAATGCACTGATTTTTCACCTCCACTATGGCTTCCTTAAGGTGTGCCCACTGTTCCTCACCCTCCCCCAGTTTCTTTCTCACCAGGGATTCTTTGATCCCTCTCCCCAACCTAGAAAAGTCAACCCTACTGAAATCCAGGACCCTCATCTTTGTGTGGCTCTCCTGCGACACTGTCCTGACGTTAAGCCATATTGTATGCTGGTCACTGGACCCCAGGTGCCCATCCACCCTGATTTCATTTATCCTGGCTCCATTAGTCAGTACAAGCTCCAGAGTCATCTTGTCCTGGTAGAGGCAGCTGCTGGGATGATTCAGTCCACATCTGGTATGTTCAAATCACCTAGCAGCAGTGCCTCCCCCTTTGCTGCCATCCTGTGTATTTCCTCCACCATCTCTCTATCTACCTCCTCTCTCTGTGTCAGAGGCATGTAGATTACTGCTGTGCAATGCCATGTCATTGCCTGGCTCAAGGGTGACCCACAGTGCCTCAGACTCCTCCAGCCTTCCCTGCACTCCCATCACATTAATACCTTCTCTGACATAGAGCCCCCCCTTTTTACCCTCCCTATTCCTCATGTGTAGAGCATACCCTGGTGCATTTACCTCCTAGTCTTGGCTTCCAGTGTACTATGTCTTGTTAATTGCCATTATGTCCAGGTCTGCTTCTGCCATCAAGGCTGCCAGGTCTAGCATTTTGTTTCCCAGATTGAAGGCATATGTATATATGGCTGTCCATGTTTCACAGCCTGTCCCCCTTGTGTTCCTACCTTTGCCTTTCTGCTCCACCCTCCCAAGCCAGTTTATTTTTTCTCTTGCTGTCTCCCTTCCTCCTCCTCACCTCTTGTAACAAACACAGGAATATCTACCCATGTTATGAAGTCTGTCCCCCTTATATGTTTTCATTTTCCTTCCTACTCCCGCTTTCCAATCTTGTTTTTCATCTTTTGTTGCCTACCATTCTCTGCCTTACTCCTTGTAATGAGCTCAGGAATTTCTGCCAACAACATTTCCTCCTGATTCCCCCTGCTAGCTACTATGTCCTGTGGGAGTGGGCTGCCTACATCTCCCTGCTCCTGTCTACCCCCTCCCCAGCAAGTTTAAATGCTTGGCAAGGAAGCATCCAGACTTTTCATTGAGGACTGCAGTCCACTCCCCAGATGGATGAAGGCCGTTCCCCCGTATAGGCCCTCCATCCCTCCAGGGGGTTCCCCAGTCTCCAATGAAGCCAAACCCATGATTATTTGTTTAGCAAAAATTGCACTTCTTTCATCAGAGACAAATGTCTTATAGGGTAAGTGGAAAGAGGTGGATGCTGCTTTGGGGGTCTCTAAGAGTCAGACGAAGGGAGAAACAGCCCCCTACAAAAACCTCTGGAGGCAATAGGGGCATGGGGCAGTCCAGTTCAACCCATGCTGAGCCAATGTAGGCAGAGCCACAAGCTCCACTGGCCTTTGATGCTTTTGAATGGGGCCCTTTGGTTAGGGGGACTTGACAAGGCTCTTCTGCCCTTACTCCAGCCTTGCTGATGGTAGGTTTGATGGACGCCTTTGGGAGGAGGTTGACAAAAGGATCTTCTGCCATGATGTCTACCAGGTGTATGATACAGGGATTTGACTTAACTTAAAGTCATTTTATTATTTTTTTCAAATCCTATTTACCTCCTGGTTCTCCCATTGGCTGACTCCTTCTGACTGACCCCTCCCCAGCCCTGTCACCCGGCTTCTCCGGGGCTTACCTTAACTCATTCACTCCACAGGAGCTCTTTGAGAGTTCCACTGCTTGTGCCCTGTATACTCTTAACACTGCATCCTTGGCATTTCTAAGCAAAATCAATCCATAATCAGCATGCCACTAACAAATGCTAATACCTCATGAACCATAAGTGCTACACACAAAGTATGAGTGGCAAAGTTGTTCAGCACAAAACTACCTTCCCAATGGTTCTATGCAATTAATAATAAGCAATGTATTTTCTATACTAATCGAAATAACTTTTTTTGCACAAAAAAGGCAATGTAAGCCATTTTTGGTTGAGAAATATGTAATATATCAAGAACAAATTAAGCACCCATACATTAGATTTATACAATAGAACATTTGTGCTAAAAAGCTATATTTTCTAGTATAAATCATGCATTTTTTCCTTGTTTTGTTCAAGGTGCTTAGGTGAGGCTTGATGGCCAAAATGTCTGCCATACACACCATGGCATAAACAAATGTGAATAACTCCTAAACTATATGTGATACACACAAAGTATCAGTGGCAAAGTTGTTCAACACAAAATTAGCTTTCTAATGGTGCTATGCAGTCAATTATAATCAATTCTGGCTGTCAAGTAATATTAAAACATATGAGTGACATCTCCAGACATTGCAAGGGCATACAGGAAGTCTGTAGCTGACTTCTCTATTCATTCTGGGACACACTGCAGTACACTTGTTGCCACCAACAGGCATCTTCTAGGAGGCAATGAGTTAACTATCATCCTCTGCCACAGGACTTGTGGTTGTGCCCAGCCAAAGATGCAGGGCCTGCATGGGATCAGTTGTTCCTCCTGCCACCTGGGGTGTTTTTTCCTTCATTTTCTCCCCTTGGCCAATGGATATGCAGTGGGTGCACTGTCAGAGCTCTGCTTCCTCAAAGATGCCCCAGTACCCTGATGTGGGTTCCCTTCCCTACATGGTGATGTGAATGTGCTGCCACCAAGACATCACTGAGTGGCAGGCAAGAATGTGCCACTCTAACTCCTCTACCCAAGGAAAGAGAGCTGCCTTGGTATGCTCAATCCTTCCTCACCTTGCTGACCCCAGAGTAACCCAGTTCCATTCCCAACTCCAGGTCACCCTTGTGGTAGGAGGTAAAACACATATTGCCTCACCCCTCCACTCCACTGGGATGGCCAACTTAAAGTCATTTTAGGAGTTGAAGGCCTCTTACTCACTCTTCCAGGGGTTCTGACATCATTTCCTCTGGGGCATACAACTGTCATATCATTACCAGCACAGCACACTGCATTGACAGCAAAAGCGCAAACGCTATTTAAAGAAAATAATTTACACAGGGTGAACTGGAAAGGAGACAGATGGGGGAGTAGTGCAATACACTGGCTGTAGGGCAGCAGTCTTCCAGAAGACTTTCTGGTGGCTGAGATGCTACCCTATTTGCAGGCAACTCTCTGCTCTGAGGGAGGAGGTTTCCCATCTCCAGGCCAAACTGGACAGGAGTAAAGGAACCCCCCCATGCAGGGAACACCAGGGACACCACCTCTGCCTCAGAGGTTGCCAAGAAGGAGCAGTGGCTGGACCACAGTGGGCTCAGGGAGGGTGAAGGTGGTGGAACAGAGGCGATTCCCTTCAGGCATACCACTCCACAATCCATACGCCATTCTGGTGAACCATAGTTCCCCTATGGAGGCACACACTGTGGAGACTGAGGAGGTTGCTGGTAACAGGAAGGTGGCACAGGACACCAAAGGGAAAGGAAGTGGCTCCTGCTGGGGGACTCAATTATCATAGAGATAGAACTGGGGGAAACAAGGGAAAGTGAAGTAAGGTGCCTGCCTGGTGCCATGGCTTGGAGGGACAGGAATCGGATTCTGAGAATCATTATAGCAGCTGCATGGAAGATGGTCCTGGATGTCATTTGCCACCTAGGGACAAATGACTTGGCCATGCATGGGATTAGAGCAGTGCAGGAGTAGTTTTGTAGTTTGTGGAGTTGGGGAGGGGGCCTTAGACAAGTAGCTGATACAGTATCCTTCTTAGAGGTGCTGCTTGTCTATGGCATGGATAAGGTGAAGGAATTCTGCATAATTGCAATTTAATGAATGATTGAAAAACTGGTGTACAGCACAGGGTTTTGGCTTCATTGGGGACTGGGGTTCCACCTGGAGGGATACCCACCTATACTGGCACAATGGTCTGCATCTTTCTGGGAAGGGAACCAGTCTCCTGAGTGATCAGTTTAAATACTTCATTGGCAAGCTTTTAAACTAGCCGGGGGGGGCACTGATAAGCATCAGGGCATTCTCAGCCTCCCCCTACAAAACAGGGTGCTAAATGAGGTAAAGACCAAGGTAGAAAGGTCAGTAGGGAGCAGGACTGGAGTAAATGGAGAAAGCAAAGTCAGTAAGGGTAGGGATGGGTCTACAAGAGGTAAAGCCATCCAAAAATGGAGATTAATGAGTACCAATGCCCATAGTGTGTGTAATAAGCTTCCTGAACTAGTGGCCTTGATGAAAGAGGAACATCTGCATATTGTGGCAGTCACAGAACCATGGTACACAAAGAACCATGACTGGGATGTAAACATAACAGGGTACACTATCTACAGGAGGGACAGGGTGGTTAAAATAGGAGGAGGAGTAGCTCTCTACATAAGGGAAGAAATCAAAGCAACAGAACAAAAGGGTAAATGGGGAGGAGAGGAAGCATTGTGGGTCAACTTGGAGACAGGCAATGACACCACAATCCGCACAAGGGTTGTATACAGACCCCCATATCAGTGGGGAGGAAATGGACAAGAAAATGATAGAAGGTATCCTTAGAATGGCAGAAAAAGGGGAGATATTGTTGATGGGGGATCCGAACATGCCAGATGTTAACTGGAGTGCATTTGCTGCAGCCACATCCAAGAGCGGGGTCATTCTAGATGCCCTGCAGGGGGCATACATTAGACAACTAGTATTGGAACCCACTCAGGAGGGAGCAATATTAGACCTGGTACTCTCAAATGAAGATGTAGATAGCATCACAGATTTAAAAGTGGGTAGCCATCTGGGAACTAGCGACCATCAAACAGCATAGTTCATAATAAACACAGCAGTATAGTCAAGTCATACAAAGGCAAAGGTCCTGGACTTTAGGAGGGCTGACGTTGCCAAAATGGGTGAGTGCCTAAGAAATGCACTAGCAAATGGGCAGGAAGGAGGGGTGGAAGAACAATGGGGAATAATCAAAACTGCTGTCACTGAGGAAAAAAGCCTTTGTGTGAAGCAAATAAACAAAACAAAATGATGAAAAAAACACTATGGTTCTCAAAGGAGGTGGCAGGGAAGGTTAGGGAGAAAAAGACAGCATTCAGGAAATACAAGAGATCACAGAAGGAGCAGGACAGAGAACTGTATCAGTTAAAGCAGACAGAAGCAGGGAAGGCAGTCAGAATAGCAAAGGCCCAAACCGAGGAAAAGATAGCCCACACAGTTAAGAAGGGGGACAAAACCTTTTATAGGTACATCATGGAGTGAAGGAAGACCAAGGGAGGGATAGTGAGGCTTAATAAAGGGGAGGGGGTGGGCATAGGGTGACTGTGAAAAGGCAGAAATACTAAACAAATATTTTTGCTCAGCATTCACAAATGAAGAAGGGGAGGTACCTAAACCAAACAGTAGAAACACTCTGGATTAGAGGGTTGATACCAGCCCATTCACAGAAGAAAGAGTTCTGAAAGAACTCTTAAAACTGAAGGGGGACAAAGCAATGGGGCTTGATGGGATTGATTCCAGAATTCTAAAAGAACTAAGAGTAGAACTAGTGACACCACTGACTACCCTCTTTAACAAATCTTGGGAGGATGGGGTGGTACTTGAGAACTTGAAGAAGGCAGATGTTATTCCACTTCACAAGAGTGGGAGCAGGGCAGAGGCAGGAAACTACAGACCTGTTAGTTTGACCTCAGTGATAGGGAAAATGATGGAATCACTTCTGAAGGAAAGAATTGTTCAGTACCTAGAGGCCAGAGGGGCACAGGACCCAAGGCAGCATGGAATCACAGTGGGAAGGTCATGTCAGATGAATCTAATAGATTTATTTGACTGTGTGTCCAAAGTAGTAGATCAGGGAGGGGCTGTGGACATGGTCTACCTAGACTTTAGCAAGGCATTTGTCACAGTACCACACAAAAGATTAATATACAAGTTAGCCAGCCTTGGAGTGGGTCCCAAGATGGTAGCCTGTGTAAAAAATTGGCTGGAGAACAGGACATAGAGGGTAATAGTAAACGGAGTCCACTCTGAAGATAGGGGGTTACTAGTGGGGTACCACAGGGTTCAGTTCTAGGACCAGTCCTCTTCAGTGTGTTTATAAGCAGCATTGCAGAGGGACAGGAAGGAAAAGTATGTATTTTTGTAGATGACACAACGATCTGCAACAGGGTTGATACACAAGGTGGGGTGGGAAGGATGAGAAGGGACTTGGCAAGGTTTGAGGAATGGTCAAATGTATGTCAGCTTAGATTCAATGCTAAGAAGTGCAAAGTAATGTACCGGGGAAACAAAAACCCAGGGGAAGAGTACACAATGGGGGGGGTGAGATATTAACAACAACAACAATGGAAAGGGACCTGGGGGTAGTCATATCAGATGGCCTAAAGGTGGACAAGCAATGTGAGAGGGCAGTAAGGAGGTCTGGGTGGATACTTGGATGCATAGGGAGAGGCATCACCAGGAGAAAACAGGAAGTTGTTATCCCCCTGTATAGACAGCTGGTGAGACCCCATCTGGAGTACTGCGTGCAGTTCTGGAGACCCAATCTCTGCAAGGACATAGACAAGATGGAGGCAGTCCAGAGGAGGACAACTAAAATGGTGTAGGATCTGCACCAGAAGACATATGAAGAGAGACCTAAGGAGCTTAATATGCATACCCTCGAGGAAAGGAGGGATGGGGGGACATGACAGAAACTTTCAAGTACCTCAAGGGAATCAACAAAGTCCAAGAGGATAGCACCTTTCAGAAAAAGAGGTGTGCAACAACAAGGGGGCACAATTTGAAGCTAGAAGGAGGCCGGATCAGAGGCAATGTGAGGAAGTATTTTTTCACAGAGAGGGTTGTGGATGCATGGAATGGCCTTCCTGAGGAGGTTGTGGAGTCAAAAACAGTGGGGGAATTCAAGAATGGGTGGTACAGACATAAGGCAATTCAATGGGGTGTGGGTAGGAGGAAGTAGGCTGTTGGTTAATTAGGATCTGCAGCTTATCCATTAGGTAGAGAAATGGGCAGACTGGGTGGGCCAAGCGGTCCTTATCTGCCATCAGATTCTATAGTCAAACAGTTTGGTGTCTCTCTAAGGGGCATTCAAACCCATTTGCTGCACGTCAGTTGTGAACCCAGCAACCCTGATCCTAGAATACCATCTCATGCAAATACCAGTGGCAGCTGCCTGGCAGATGCATCAGGAACATTATATGGTAAGCATTTGCCAACCTCAGCCCAAAAAGAAAGATTTTTAATTAACTAATTCTTGGCATTTCCTTCTTGCAGAGCCTGAGCTGCAGCTTTGGTAGTCTTCCACAGGCTATTCTGATACTTTATTATGTGGGCCTGGCAGTTTGCAACATGAAGGCCTAGTGAGGCAGATGAATATGTGTGCTTGCCCATCATGTCCATCCTCCTAGATTCCTTATCAAGGGGCAAAGTACTTGTGTGTTTAGGTGCCCTGGATCTGCCAAGGGCAGACACTATCACTACTGAGTCTGTCTCAGGTTGGTTGACAGAATGAGGCTTGGAAAAAGGAACAGGGCACTGCTTGTCAGACTTTCTAGGTACAGCTGATATTGAATTTGGCCTGTACCATGCAGCTAATGTGGGATCCTTCAGTGCTGGATACATTGGGGACCAATGATGAATGGAGCACATGGTACCTCCAAGAAATCCATTAGCTTCTTTTTAGTGGAATCCTCTTTTTCCACAGCAAAGACCATTATATTCTGTATTGGCTGCATCACAGATTGGAAGATAGGGTCTTCAGGAGGAGATCTGGGTGTGTATACCACAGAATCTGCACTACTGGAAAATACAGTGGAGCAAGAATGTGCTACATACTGTTCTTTCTTCTCAGTAACCATTCTCTTCTTCATGATCCTCTTCCATTATGAGGTCTGCATTATATTTCTCCTCTTCACCAACATCTTTGTTGGCAACAGGAATTGACAACCTCACTGGTGATGCCAGAAGCTATATATGTTGTGAACCAGCCATTGATATCAACAGGATCTGTGGTGCAGGATAATGCCCATCTACAGCAGTACAAGCTGCACAGGTAAGCCTGGAAGTATGTGCTGTGTCATATCTGAAAATGACACCAGTACTGCCTGAATGATGGCAACACCCTGGCCAGAGGCCATGACCACTACAGTTGATTACTGGCCTGGACCCATCGACAACGGTGATGTACTGTCCATAGTAGGCATGGTAGTGCCTGAGGAAAGCCCCGACTTCGGCATCTGGTAAACAGTCAGGGGGGAGGGCTCATGTCACTGCTGCCAGTGATGAAGAAGGTAGAGTACCTACAGGCCACAATGATGACCTAGACCTCACCAGGGAAGCAAACTTGTCTTTGTCCCTATGCTGATGCTGGTCTCCCTATGATGACCGGTCTTGTTTACAGTCTTTCAATTTACCCGTTGCTCTCTGCCGAGGAAGTCAGCTCAACAGAAGCCCAAGGAGACCAGAGCACATCGAGATGTTCTGTCGCAATGGACCTCTAGCTGACATCCTCCCTTCCCTTCAATGGCACCCCAACTGCACTGCCAGTCATGGTCACAGGGTGGCAGTAATGCAGCAGGTGCAGCAACCCTAGGAGGAAATCAGCCCTGTGGGTGCTCAATCCTCCTCACCCCGGACAGCCTGAACCCTGATCACCAGTGTTTCGAGCAGTAATGCTACTGCTGCGCCAGTGGGCCAGACATGGTCTTTCAATTTTGATGACTGTGAGTCAGTTGATGGGACAGGCAACATTGCTTTCTGACCCTGGGCTTTTTCCATGGCTGCTAGAGTTTTTTCTTCTGTGTCACTTGGTCACTTGATTGAAGCCCTAGCAAATCTCACAGGTCATGATGTTGTGAGAGAGGTCTACACAGCAGACACACATTGTGTGCATCATCATTAGAAATCTTTCTCCACATTCACAGTAGCAGCACCACATTGTTGGTTTTGGCAGCATACAGAGGCAGTGATGTCACTATGGTTTAGTGATTCACTTAGATAACAATAATAAATGACAATGGCTAGTTGGCTGGTGTTTCCACAGTAGGTCTGATGAGTATGATCGACAGCGTTAAAAAAACTGAAGAGAGAAGGTTCTGCCCACATTTATGTAGATGCTGACGTGCAACATTGTTGTGGGCAACCTCTGGTTAGCAAAAGTTTCCATATTCTCCTGGCACTAATGGAAGGGATATCCTTGAAGAAGATCAGCAGTTAAGACTGAGGATTAAAGTCACAAAAGTAAGAAAACACAATGGGTGCTATTCACAAATGGGCATAAATGAGGCATGTATCAGGGTGCACAGCTCCACACCAAGGGGAGATCCATGCGGGAACCACATTCACTAAACAATGGCCCCCACACAGCTCTCTTATGCAGCCCCACCCCCCATCATGGAGATCCATGGGGGTGGGAGGGTGTGGAGGTGCAGACCCGGGTTGGCAGCCAATCAGCTGCTCTACCAGGGTTTTGCAGTGGATCCTTCTCACCTGCAGGGCACCATGATTGTACCAGTGTGCGTAACTCTTATGGCTGCCCTCTGGAATACATAGCTGCTGGCCCCCAAGAATGGTACTCTGCACTACTGTGCATTGCACAGAGTGCTGGCATGCCCTGCCACACTGCCCCTGGCCCACCCATGCATGGAGCTCTGTGATCGGCTAGGGGATAGGGTGTGTGGGGAGGCCTAACTGTGTCATGCATAGGGCATAGGGGGTGAAGTGAGCACAGGCAGATGTGGGGTGGCTATGTGCCTGAGTTATGCAGTGTGTAGACACCAAAATATGAATAGGACCCAATGTGAGGGATAAAAGTCCCCGGAGTCATGGTGAATATGTTGCCTGCCATTCCTTAGTTTTTGAACAACCAATTGATAGCATTGTCATTGCCCTAATTTCTCCAGTCTATCTCCAGCTGAATCAACACAGCAATGGTTTGAGACTTGGTGCCAAAGTTATGGCAACACCAATGCTGCATTGCTTGGTCATTAAAACCCCATGAGATGCCAGGCCAGATATTCACCATAGCTCAGAAGACTTTTAATACTAAGTTGCATTTCCTTACTAACCCTAACCGATGCTTTAATGTTATTTTCATAATGAATTCCCTTTCTTTATAGAAAGTAGTTTAGAAACAGATACAATGTATTTACAATTCCACGCCATGTCTGGCATTCAATACTTTTAACTGCCTCAGGGCTTTAGTATACTTTGTGTATGGCACTATGGGCCTTTCACAAAGATACTGACACATACTACTCACTTCTTCAGATCTATACCAGGCTTTCTGTATTGCCTTTACCAATTACACATTACATAAAGCCTATAGCATGCATTGTGTACAGCCTGCATGCCATGCAATAAGCACCAAACACACCTGTTAAGTCCCTCTGCCAAAATCCCACCCCAAAAAAATGCTTTTCACAGATAAAGAAACAAAGTCCATTTGCAAAGAAAATGTATAACATTTTTTTTTGCTGGTGAAAAAAACTGTTCATCTGTGAAAGCACATGAAAACTCTTTATTCAGAAGAAGGCAGTCCATCTGCAAAACTGCAAAAGTTGTATGTGCATGCACAAATGTGATCGGCACATGCGTGACCACATAAATCTATTTTTACATAGTTACATAGTAGATGTTGGCAGAAAAAGACCCCTTGGTCCATCAAGTGCCCTAGATAGCAAGCCTAGTAGCTGCTTTTAATCTACAGATCCTTCATGACCTGCGACCTTACTTCCCCATCCCTGAATTTCATGAAACTCCTGTGCCAATCCCATGGCTGCTTAAATTCCTCCACGGTTTTGGTTTAATCATAACTTCTGAATTTTACAACCTTTTCGATTCTTTGTTTTGACAGTCTCATAGATATCATCACCCCCACCTCATTGCCAAGTAAGTATTATTATGCAAAACCCAGGCTTATTACCATTGCTAACTAAACCTTATTGCTGCAGATAGACTTTGAAACCAACCAGTATAAAAGTTCATCTGTGGCAGAGGGTGCATGCACTGTGATAGCAGGGATCTATGGTGGTGCATGAATTTATTTGTTCATTCATTCATTCATTCATTTCAAAAGTTTTAACAGGAAAGGCATGCTGAGCTGGTAACAGATCATATCCAGGTGTCTCCTGGGGAGAGTGGGAAGAGTGGGACAGAGGCACACTAAGAACAATAAATATAAATACAATTAATCTAAATAGGTAAATAAGCTTTATAAATAACTGTGCAAGGACAGATTATGCATAAATAAAATGCACTACAATACCATAAAGTGCTGGAGGATAACAACATTTGCAATGTGCTGAAGGCAATACTGAATTTCTCTTTCCCACTACCAATTGTAGGGGGAAAGAGAAGGTGAACAAGGGGACTGAACTCATACAGGTTTAGGGTGAAAGGGGGAGTGATGGGGGAGCAGTGGTAAGATTGTGAAGGGCAGCAGTCTTTGGTCCAGTATCAGGGGAAACTGGAGGGCTAAGCAGTGAAGTCATGGAGGAGAGAAGTGAGCAAATGTTGGGAAGGGGCAGAGCTGATGGCATGGTGGAGAGAACCCCCAAAGTTTGTAGAACTAGAAGGAGAAGGCAGATTGATCTGCAGTAGATTTCCTTGAGGGAGTGCAAAAGGGTGAGAGCCAGCGTTGCAAAGGGGGGAGGAAGTGATAGGGGAAGGTGAGGAGGGAGCAGGGTAGGAGGAGAGGGAGCCAAGCCAGGATTTAGAGATAAAGGCAGCGCAATGAGAGAGGTGTCTAGACTCAAGGAAGAGGATGAAAGGAAGAAGTATAGGTAGTGGTGGTGGGTGCTGGAGGCAACAGTAAGCTTATTTTTCAAAATGGATATATTTCACATGTTTTGCTTACCTTTAGCCAAAAAAAGGAAGGAAGGAAGAAAGAAAGAAAGAAAGAAGGAAAGAAGGAAAGAAAGAAAGAAAGAAAGAAAGAAAGAAAGAAAGAAAGAAAGAAAGAAAGAAAGAAAGAAAGAAAGAAAGAAAGAAAGAACTACATCACTGAATCAAATTTAACCAGACATGCCATGTAAAGTGATTTTGGGTTGAAGATCACACTTTCAAAGGTTTCATGGAAATCCTTCAGTTATTGATATATGTGGCATGAAATCACAATTGTTGTCATTAAAGTGCCTGCCCAACCCTTTTCTATAGAGGTACTACAGTGCCACTATAAATACACTGAGGATAAGATCATATGACCATACCGACTACAAATATCTCCTACAAATGAAGATTAATAAAGGCACCATCAGAGCACTTAAAATGTTACTATTATATAATGTGCCTTATTATAAAAATTGAAAAACTCCCATATTTTTGTTGAATTTGGTTAATTTAAAAGGCGACGAAAGGCCATTTTAGCAGAGTGTTATAATAGTAAAGCTGTTATGTAATAAAAACATGCCTCAGAGTCATCAGAGCCTGTGAGATTTCCAGAAAACATTTAAAAAGCCTAATACTTGCACATAATTCTGCTTGTTTCCCATATTTTCTGTATTTTTCAGACCCTTTTATCTTTATAACAAAAGACAGTTACTTTAACCTGGGATCCTTGTCCATCAATTTTCATCATCTTCTGCTTGTCTATACATAATAGCGCGATCTTCAATTTACAGTATGAATCATGCAGTGGTAGCAAATGCCACCAGTAACCACATCAGGCCATGCCAGGCCATATCGCATGCTGATACTGCTTTCTACTGTACACATTGGGTAACAGAGGGTTACTGAGAATATCACCTCATGGCACACCACAACTTATGATATCATTACTGATGGCACTGGCTACCACTGTAATTAGATGCCATCAAAATGATTATAATGTCACAGTCAGGAGATTATAATATCATGTGTAGACAAGTTGCAGGGGCACATGATATCCAAATGTCTAAGATCCTCTTCCCATATGAATTTCTTTATCATGAAAGAGAATAATGGGAACTACAAACAGGAAATAAAGGAACTAGAACTGGATATATTTATTTATTTGTTTGGTGACCAATATGTGCCCTGGGCCATACCTTGCCCATTTCCAGGCATGCTCTAAGTCATATCAGAGGACATTGTTACAGAAAATGCAATGTCATAAAGTAAAAAAATTATAAAATTGACAGGTAGTGATTCGTAAAGAAATGGAACCCATGGAGACAGTTTAAAATGGAACAAGATTGAAGTTCATAGTGTAGAGGATGTGACTGGACCCATTCATGCGGCAAATCACATACATAAAAGGAATACACTACAGATTATATGCAGGAATCATAAATAGGAAGTTACAAGTTATAGGATGTACTACATTAAGTAATTAGAGGTAGGGTGCAATGAGGAGAAGGCCTGATATATTTTGTTAGCAACTGCATGGAAAATGGGATATTAAAGTACTGTAATTTGTTATTTAACACCCCCCTCCCCATGGGAGGGGCAAGGGGATAGCCACGGTTGTTCCAGTGTGGGATTACTGAGATGGGACTGGATGAGGCACAAGCGCTGAGCGCTGAGGAGTAATGCACAGAGGCAGGACTGCTATTCAGATTTTTTACAGGTATTCCACCATTGCCTGACATGCAGTCTTTCCAGAAGTTCTTTTACTTTATCCTGTTTTGTGGTCCACTCCTGCTGTTTTTTCTTTGCTTCCCAAGGGAGGAACGTCAGCCATAGTGGGGTGCAACTGGAACCAGAAAAATGAGGAAGGATCTTCAGAAAGCTGGGGCTGACATCCCAAGACAGCTGGAGAGGAGCCCACACTGGAGAGAGAGAGAGAGAGAGAGAGCAAGGGAGCAAGAGAGAGAGCCAGGAGACAGCTCACCAATCAACACACCATACAGCATTTTAGTTGGAAAAGCCCTTATGACTGAAGCTTGTTTCGATGTTTTGGTATCTTAGCAGTATCTCAGTGGTTGAATGTGGATAACAGCTGAAATTGCTACCCTTTTGGCACTGTAGTAACTTATTCAGATTATTTGCTCTCACTATTTTGCTGAAAGGGAGATCTGTTGGTTGATTAACAGTTTGACTGCAAAAGCAACAGCAAAGCAGTTCACTCAGAGTAAGAGGGAAGTTTGTCCCACATTGAGATTTGAGGACTGGAAAAACTGGACCTTAGACTTTGTATCACTGTAAGGATACTCTAATAGGATATTGTTACATTTTTAAAGAACATTTAAAGCTGATTTCAAACTCTGAAACTTTGAAAAGCCTGAAAAGCCTCTGTTGTTAGCTCATAGAGATTCTCACTGGATTCTCACTGATTATAGCAAAGCTAAAGAAGTCAAAGAAAGTATGTAACTTTTCCTTTTTAATTTTTATATTTTGGCTTCTTTTTTACAAAATAAACAAAATAACTAAATTTTTTGCACTATCCAAAAGGGCCAAATCACGTAATACATAGTATAAACATGCATGTGTGTCATTCAGAACTCACATTCTCCATTTTGAGCCACGCAGGATAGTGAGCAGTAAGGTGTGAGTGCTCAGTGCTGTTATTAGAGCCTGTAGAATACTCAGAACTGAGTCGCCTGGCATTTTTGTTGTGAAGGAACATAAGTAAGTCAGCCTTTTGTGGTCTTTCACTTTGAGTGGGGAAAAGCTCAAGAAAAAGAAAGTTCTAATTTTGAAAGGAGAGCCCTTATTAACTACTCCTGTACTTCCCCTAAATTTATGTCTTCCAGGGAACATTGTCTGCCTGGTAAAAGAGAGGCCTAGATTGAGTTATTTCATGCTATACTCATAAGGAGATACAGCATAGCAGTACTTCTCTAGATATTTTAAAAGATCAGTGAAAGGAAAAAGTAGGTAGAGACTCCTATCCCCGGCCCCCCACACACACACACATTTTAAAAGTAAAGTAAGCTTGTTTTAATTTTTAGCTGGAGTAGTTTTTCAAATCATTGTTTTTTAATCTGCTTTTTAGTGACAACATGGAAGGAGGAAGTGTGGGCCTTGCGCCAAACCACAGGCATATGTTTTATTAAAAGGAGACCAAAGAAGCCCTTGCAGTGTCTGAGCCTGAAATTGGAGAAAAGACTTAAAAGAGTTCAATCCAAGAGCTTTTTAAAGCAATTTGGGTCAATAAGCTGTATAAAACCACCTACTAATCTTTGTAGCTGTACCAGAATGCAGAACTGAAATTTGCACAGAGAGCATGAGAATATGAAAGTGTGAAGCTGTTGATGTAATAATTTATCTTTTTAGGAAACTTACGAATTTAATATATGGATTAATGGTCCATACCAATTCTTATTTTTGTCTGATTTGCACATGAAGTTTATATGTTATAGTTTTGAGATTGAATAAGTGATCCTGATTTGGAGGCTATTTCTTGTTGCTGTTATTATTCAATTAAGGGAAAAATTACACCCATAGGATATTTTATCATTGCCTTGCCCTATTTGTATTATTACCAGAATGAAAGATAAAATTGTGATGGCTCTAAGGAATATAAAAAGGTCATAGAAAAAGAGAAAGAGAAAAGTTTTAAGGAAAAAATACAAAAAAGGTCCACTATAATGCCAGTGAATAACAAAAACTCACAGAATATACTAGCTGTTCCAACAAGGAAACCCAGTGGGCACAACTAACCTCCTCTCCCATTTTGGAGGACAGGGGAAGGGAAATAAGAGAGAATCTCTTCTTATTAAAAAAAAAAAAAAGCATTAGAGTCTCCAGTACCAAAAACACTCAGTCAGTCAGACCCTCCTTAAATAGATCTTAGTATGAGTGCCATTGTACAACATGGAGACAATACTGACTCCATAAGTGAAGATGGGGAAAATCATCCATACCTTAAGGATTATAAGGAATTTTTAACTCCATATTTAATAAAGCATAGGGAAGTAGACCCCCCTCCCAGAAGTCAGGAGGGAGCATGTCTATGGTCAAAGCAAGAGTTAGAAACAAGATCAGAGAAAGAACCAGCAGAGGGGATCTGTTCCCACTTTCTAGATTTAAAATGTACCTTTGAGAAAGAAATCAATGTAAAAACAGCCTTTATTCAAAATAATTTTCTCTTAAAAGAAATTTATTTTGCTCTAAGGAAGGGGAATAAAAATGAACTAGTGACTGACAAAACAGATGCTCTTAAAGATTTACCACAAGGTGTAAATTTTGGTAAAGACATACAAAATAATCCACAAATGGAACACCAAACAGAAAAAAATAAAGAAGTAGAAAATAAAAAGAGTGAATATAGGGTAAAATAAACAAGAATGAAAAAAGAAATCAAAGCAATTGCAATACAAGAAAAGGAAACAGTGGAAATCAAAGTAGTGGAAGAACAAAAAAAGAAAGGGGAGGTAAAAAAGGGGACATTTGAGCAGACAAAAAATAAACACTTGTCTGCCAGACAGATACAAAGAAGGAGGACAGCAAATCAAGGATTGAAAATTTGCAAAAACAAGAAATGGACAAGCAATGTAAAGCTAATTCTTGAAAGGAAGTAAGATATAAAAACAAGGAAATAAGAATGCACCCAGAGAAGCAGGTGAAAAATAAAATAGATACAATATTCATAAAAGGCATCCCCGTGGCTAGAAGAGAACCCCTTTCCTAATCAAAATCACAGTATATAATATACTAAAGCCCATAATAAAGGAGGATTTAAGATGGGATAATATATATTTGGTCTACAGATATGAAGTTAAGCTGGCAAAAGGGAAAATTTTCCTTGTGGTAAACTCTAGTAAAGCTAGGGAGAAAATTTTAGATAGCTGCATATTATTGGTGGATAATGCTATTCATTTGAATGATACCCTATCAGATAGCCATGTATGTCCAGAGATAATACAGGAAACTGGCAGGGAAATGAAAAGCAAGATGGAAATAAAAAAAAGCACAAGTATGCATTATAAAATATATACAAAGAGGTAAAACTGAGGAATACTCATTAAAAGGTACACCTGAAAAAAAACACATATATAATAGGCAGAAAGGTCTTAGGTGATAGAATAAATAATAACTGCATACTTGAGTCATGTTCAAAGAGTCTGATAGAAATAGAAAATGACAACTCTGTTATCTCTGAGATTTCTGAGGAAGTGGAATCATCAGAAGGGTATTCTCATGAATGACAAATAGCTGATGAAAAGTCCAAAAGGTCAATAATAAAAAAAATAAGCCTTTTACTGACCACAGTTTAGTTAATAAAAATATTGAAAGACCTTTCTCAATCATTTCCTGGAATATTGCAGGAATTATGAATAACATTGATGTCAAATCTTGGACAGAGGAGATCAAGAAATACGATATTATACTCCTGCAGGAGACTTGGATGGGAAGTGAGCAAGGGATTGTTGTAGAAGGATATGTTAAATTTGAGATAAAGGGTAAAAAGCCCCAAAATAATTGTGGTCAGAATAAAGGCATTATGACCTTGATACCTACTAATATAAAAAATGCATAAAAATCTTTTTACTGTTCAGAAAAATCACTGCCTTCTCTCTGTTTTGAGCTTGGAACATACTTTAAATCTCTGTATATTGAATATGTATCTGGAACCTACAATGCCTATCCAAATGATTATGCAAGAATTGGAGGGTATAGAAAGGGATGTGATGTTACTTAGTGACAAGTTTAATGCTAGGATAATATTAGGCATGGGAGATCTAAATGCCAGAACTGGAAGTTATTTATATTTAGGAGAAAATCAACAGATTGGAGAAGAAAATAACCAAGCATTGGTTATAGGAGAAGGAAGTTCTTCAGACAGAGTGGTAAACAGCAGAGACAGGATTATTTTAAACTGGCTAAGCAACAATACTCTACATCTGATTAATGGTTGTGCTAAAGAGGACCTAGATGGTGACTTAATATTTTTTCCTGTGGTATCAGGGAAAGGCTCAACTGTAAACTATGCATTTATTGACACCTTCCATTGGCACCTAATCGATTCTTTCAAAGCAAGTCAAAATTGTAGAAGTGACCATTTATATATTGTATTGCAACTAAAATGGGAAAGTGACAAAAAAGAGAAACAAGTGCAGGGGGACTTTTTTATCTACAGTGTTGTAAAAATTTATTGGATCCCTCTATTAGATACAAAATAGTAGATATGCAAGACAGTGAGGAAGTGCTATCTTTGCTTTCAGATATAGAAGAGGTGCAGGAGGTGATAGAAAACTTTAAAATACTCCTTGATTATATTATCCAGTGATCTCAAATTCAGAAACCTAATACAGTAAAACGTTTTGGCAGAGATAAAGCTCCTTGGTTTGATAAAAATATATAAAAAGGTAAAATCAGATATTAATAGAGCAGGGAGAATAGCAATAAAAAAACAGCATTGTTGTTATTTAAAGGGGTAGCAGCACTAAAAAAGGAATATAGAAATATTATAAAAGACAAAAAAAGACAACACCAATCTCATATATGGGGCAAACTGCAAGATGTGATAATACAGAAAGTGTACCGGGTCATAATGTTGTATGCATAATAGTGCACAACATTATGCCAAATCCTGGACCTGTGAGCTCTCCGTGTTGGACCACCCCAGAATTAGAATCCTTAGTGGGGTGGTCCAGGGGGCACAGACCCCCGTAATGGGAGTGTGGGGGCAGAGCCCCCCACAGAAGAAAAGTTTCCATTGAAGCGTGCAACGCGGCTATGCCACATGACATTCTGCCATGCACGGTATTGACCCCATGCCTACAGAAAGATAATAGCCAATTCTGGACCCTTATCACATATGGAGAAGCAAAAATAGCCAGTAATATTGAGGCCACAATTCCAGCAAATAGATAGGTTGAATTCTACAGTAAACTATATGAAGAACAGATCAACTTCTCAAACAGAGATCTAAAACCAGTGGTCACAGAAATGGAAGTTACACTACAAAATATAAATTGGGATGTATTGACACTGGAAGAAATAAAGAGATGCATTACAAACCAAAAGAATAATAATGCACCTGGAATTGATGGTCTACCATCAGAAACTTTCAAAGTAAACATTGATTGGTGGGCCAAAACTTTGCTTATCGTATTTCTGTACAATAATAACAAATAATAAGATCCCCCAAGAATGGTTAATAACAGAATGTGCCCATATTCCAAAAAGGAGCTAGATCAATGCCTGAGAATTACAGACCATTCACTTTAATTTGTATACCTGCCAACATTTTTTCTAGGGTATTACTAGAAAGACTTTTTGGATTGGATGGAAATAAGGGGCATGCTATCTAAGAATCAATTTGGATTTAGGAAAAACAGAGGTACAATAGATAATATTTTTTTACTGGATTATTTGGCAAATAAACAAATCAAACTGAGGAAAGGAGGTTTATACGGATGCTTCTTTGACTTAAAGAAAGCATTCATAATATCAGTCATGAGACTCTATGAAAAATTCTAGTAACCTGGGAAATTGACTCTAGACTTCTGGATTTAATCATTACTTTGCATATCAATACATCTACTAGTATTAGGTACACAAGGGATGGAAAGCTTACACATAAAATACTGGACAATAGAGGAGTTAAACAAGGCTGTTTATTGGCCCCAGCCATGTTTAGCATATATATATAGATCAAATCATTAGAGAATTAAATTAATATGATACAGATGCTCCTAATACAGATGGCCTAAAAGTCAACATTTTAGCTGTTGCAGATGATGCCATTTTTATATCAAAATCAGCAGCTGGCTTACAAAAAGTGCGTGTCTATTGTGTCCATCGTGGACAAGGGGACAGCAAGGTAACACTACTAATCTATCGATTAATCTTGTTTGTGATTGAGTAAACATATTGTGTAACCATGAAAAAGGCAAATAAATATTGCATCACCTGTAAAATGTATGCTTTGGGTAAACACACAGTTGACTTTAAATGCGACAAGTGCATTTTAGTTAATGAGTTAAAAAACAAAATTGAGAGACTTCAACCCAAGATGTCTGCTAACCCTGAGATTAAAGCCTTAGAGGATTATATAGACCAAATGTCAATTCTGGTCAAGGCTAATGCCTCACTCACAGTAAACACGGTGGAAGCTGTCCCCGCACCCACTGCAATAATAGGTGAGGTTACCGACACAAAGCTCTGATTAAATACTACCCATATCCCAACACTTGAACAACCCACCTCTACCTCAACCCCCAAGACTTTAACTTGCCAACAGTCCATAACTAACAAAACCAACTTCTGGCCAAAAAAAGCTAGAACTAAACTCAAGGTAGCAACAACTAACTTATCCCCCCTTGCACTATATGAAATTCCCACACATAACTCATTTGAGCAACTGTCTAACTTTGTAGACAAATCCATAGTAATTAGCCCCAAACTCAGTAAGACTATTGAGAATAGTCCAATAGGTCACAAATCCTCCAGCATTCCACCTGACGCAGTCCCATTACATCCCCCCCAACACCCCTCCCCTTAGGCATTAAACAATCACAAGGAAGTTTACATACTTGGAGACTCCATTATGAAATATATTGATCGCACTGTCTGTAACCCTGACAAAGAGCATCTTACCAGCTTAAGTTACCGGGGAGCTAGGATTTCTGACATCACTTCAATGATTAAACCCATCTTAAAATCTGCAGGAGATAACCCATTGGTCATTGTCCATGTGGGAACAAACGACATAACTAAGCAACCCTTGCAAGGCATAAAACAGGACTTTGTTTCCCTATGCAACCTATTGGTTGACAGGGGCTGTGACATCTGTCTCTCGGAAATACTACCTATCCCAAGAGCGACACTGTTAACTCTAAAGTTAAAGCCATAAATGAATGGCTGAGGAAATGGTGTCTTAGACAAAGTATCCCTTGTCTAACCCATTGGAGGATTACCACCTCAACCCTTCCCTCTTTTGTTGGGACGGTCTCCACCTCAGTAGACGAGGCAGTGCCATACTTGGAAAAAAGATTGTCTCTTACATAAATTCCCATTTAAACTGATAAACAAGGGGGAGTTTGGAACACCATCTAAAACTCTTGATACAGGGCTTCAACCATTAAACTCTCATATAAACATTTTATCCCTTAATGCACGATCTCTGAACACAGCTAAAAAAGCTGAACTGGAACTTAAAGCCCACCTCCTAGACCTGTCAATAATTGCTGTCACTGAAACCTGGGGTAACTCCCACAGAAATTGGTCTTCTGAGATTCCGGGATTCAAACATTATTTCAAAAATAGGCCAGATACTAAATCAGGGGGTGGAGTTAGTCTTTATGTCAAGGATAACATCCTTCATTCCAATCTCCCATCGAACATAACTCAGAGAGTGTATGGTGTACATCAACAATGGCACCCCCAAATCCTGGTTGGTACTTGTTACCACTCCCCTCACTTGATAGTTGGCAAAACTTAAAATTAATAGAAGATATAACCAGTTTTCTAGTAAGGTCAGTTCTCCTTCTAGGAGATTTTAATTTCCAACTATCAACTGGGATACTCTATTGGGTTCCAATAAACGAAAACAACTTTCTCACCACTATAATTGATTTGGGTCTGTTTCAACTAGTTAAAGAACCTACCCGGGGCAATAATATTTTAGATCTCGTCATAGCTAGTCAAGATATTCCAGTAAATAATCTACATTTATCTGATCCCCTGGGTAACAGTGATCATAAATCAATATTCCTCTCCATAACCGTTTCTTGTTGCACGGTACCTACCAAAAAAACAATCAAAAACTACGAAAGGGCAGATTTTTATAAAATAAATAACCACTTAAGTAATATTGACTGGAAAAACATCTTATTCCCCCTCAATACTATTGAGGCTTGGGACTTTTTAAAATCACAGATATCCATAGTTGAACAGAAATATGTCCCTAATAAATGCACTCACAACTACAAAGGAAAAATACCCCCATGGTTTAATTCATCTATTAAAAAACAAATACGACGTAAACATAAATTATTTGTACATCTAACAAAAAAATCCACTCACAAGTAATAATAATAAGTTAATCAAGTTAATACAGTATAGAGAATCAGTAAGAATACTCAAAAAATCAATACTAGCAGCAAAAAGGAATCTAGAATTCCGTATAGCACATACGAAAGACACACATAAATCCTTATATGCCTATCTAAATAGCAAAAAAGGGAACAACAAAAAAATTGGCCCTTTCATGTTTGATAATAAAATAATAAACTCTGATTCTGTTGTAGCCTCTACACTAAATAACTACTTTATATCAGTATTTATTCAAAACCCCTTACAACCCATATCAGCTACTCCTCCCATAAATAATAATGAGCAACTCGTCCAACAAGAGGACATCTATAATCTATTACTAACTCTCAAGAAAACCACTAGTCCTGGTCCTGATGGTATATGTCCAAAACTCCTCCTGGGCTCCAAAGATGCAATTACTTTGCCCTTAACAATCATCTTTAATAAATCTCTTCATGAATCTGTAGTCCCCTCTGATTGGCAAACAGCAATAGTTACCCCTATACATAAACAAGGTTCCTATTCACTAGTTAATAACTATCACCCTAATAGTTTAACTTCCATTCCCTGTAAACTACTTGAAAGAATTATCAAATCACAACTGGACAAGGAAATATTATCCCTTAATCTTACAGATGTCACTCAACATGGATTTAGAACTGGTTGTTAACATTCTATAATCCTATCAGTTCCAACCTTGACTTAAACATTCCTTCCGATGTTATCTTATTAGACTACAGCAAGGCTTTCGATAAAGTGTCTCATAACATCCTTATTTCCAAACTCACTCAATTAGGTTTTTCAACAAATCTTGTGTTATGGATAAAAAAATTGGTTGACTAACAGATCCCAAAGGGTACGGGTTAATGGCTCTCTATCAGATTTGGGCAGGGTGATGAGCGGAGTACCACAGGGCTCTGTCCTGGGATCAACTCTGTTCAATATTTTTATCAGTGATATGAAAATTCATTCTTCAAACTCCCTCATAAAATTTGCTGATGATACTAAACTTGGTGGACCTGTTAATAATGTTATAAACAGACAAACCTTACTCAATAATCTCTCAACAATTGAGCACTGGGCCTTCATCAACAAAATGGAGTTTAATACAACTAAATGTGCTGTTTTGCATTTTGGGAAAAACAACCCCCAACAAATATATACACTGAATAGCTCCATTATTAAAGTCTCTTGTTTAGAAAAAGACTTGGGGATTCTAGTCAATAATAAGCTGATACATGTTTCATACTGCAAAAAAATTGCAAACCAAGCAAATTCGCTCCTTCGCAGAATCAACAGTACTTTTGTTTCCAGAACTGAGCAGTGTATTATCCCACTTTATAGATCACATATTAGACCCTATATGGACTATGGTTCTCCGTTTTGGAGTCCTTACCTTTGTGGTGATTCTGATAGGCTGGAGAAGATCCAGAGAAGAGTTACAAAATCTATTCCCCACTTGGCTCATGAAGACTATGAAACCAGATTACATAAAACGGGTTTGCATTCACTTAAATTGAGAAGAACACCGGGGGACTTACTTCAACTCTTCAAGATTATCCAAAACCCAACAGTAATGAAGCAATGTGGTATCACCTTTGCGACTAGGAAAATCGGACCCAGACTAAATAGTAAACAGCTAAATATAGCCAAATGTAAAACCAATAACAGACAAAACTTTTTTACGGTAAGAACCCCGAGACTATGGAACACACTTCCCCAGGATATTGTAGACTCCCCTTCATTTATGATCTTCAAATCTAAACTGGACAAATGGTTAACCAGATAGGGCCATCGATAATGATCCACATATGTGGAGGACAATATCTATAGGCATCCGCCTTCTTTTGTCCCTCAAACCAAGTAACCAAGTAACCAAATATAGTGTCAGTGGTTCCTATGAAATTATCCCTGGAAGAAAACTGTGAAAAATCCAAAATAATCAAGATTGGGAAAGTCTGTAGAAAATTATGCATATGTAAACTAAAAGACGCTGCGTTTCAAGAAGTGAAAGAACATAACTATCTAGGTGGACTAATAAATGATAAATTAAAATGGCAAGAAAATAGAGAACATTACAAAAGCAAAGTGAGACAAATTGTATTAGGCCTGAATAGATTTAGAAAATCCTTTGCTGACAATTTTTCTTTTGCAATGAAAGAAGCATATGTGGCAAAAGCAAAATCGGTCATGCCATATACGGCAGAGGTATGGGGCGTTGAGGAGAAAATCTCAACATGGGAGCCAATTCAAAATCTATTCATCAGAAGTAATCTGGGTTTACCAGTGGCAGTGGCAGGTGCCCACCTAAGAATAGAAATGGGCATGATGTCTCTGGTCATATATGCTAAAATTAGATCTTTAAATTATTAGCAAAGACTAGTAAAAAATCCTGATATTATTCTTAGATATTCATGCTGGACAGAAGCAAAATGATATCATAATGAAGGGATAGGATATGACTCTTGGTTTAAAAAACTAGATGTTGAATTAAGAAAGTGTGGAATGAATTCAATTTTCAATAACAGAGCATTAATGGATGTTGACTCTTACATTGAACAAATAAAAATTAGATAGAGTGATAACGAAATCCAAAGGGATGCAGCAAAGATCGCTTCCTCTACCATTTTCACATTGTATCAAACCATAAATCTGAGAATTGGTAGTCAGGATTACTTGACATGGTGTCGAAACTTTCTTCATAGAAAAACTCTTGCTAGAATGTGAATTGATATACATTTGCATTACTGAGCACAAATGGTACCATGGGAAAAAGACGAAGAGCAACAAAAGTGTAACTGTGACGAAAATAGTTATCTACTAGCCATCTCTTGTTAGATTGTAAGCAGTTAGCTGACCATAGAACAAAATTGATTAACCCATCAATCTGCAATATTTCTGGTAAAAGAAAGAAGGATATTGTACAGAGGTTTATTGAGGGCAATGACATGTTTTATTCTTATGCTGCTATTCATTTTTATTTGGGAGCATTCAATATTACGAAATTCTAGACTCACTTTTGATGAGAATAATGAATGTATCTGATTTTAAATGAGTGGTTGTATGTGTGTATTTTGTAAAATTTATAAAATAAAAAGTGTTTGTCTTTTGGAATATATACTTGTACTCAATAAAATGCCCTTACTTACTTACCAACAGTAAACTCATTCTGTCTTAGTAGGTGGGGAGGGGACTAGGCAAAGAAAAATATAAGAAGGTTTCCACAGGAAGGAATTCAGTAACAGGGGATCAGTCTATACAAAGCTAATCCTAAGTTTTGTGAGCATCAGATTCTGTGTGGTCTGCCAAGGGTCTCTGGAGAGAGCTTGTCAGGCCTAGGTGGTGGCAGAATCTCAGGTCATGGGTGGCATGGTAACCCACTGACCCCCAGCCTGCTCATACCATCAGAAGTGGGTATATGGAGCCCCATCCTTTGATACCTGCATGGGCACTGGTTGAGGGAGACTCACTTACCATGCCTTGTGTCTGGCCAGGGTGGTAAAGGTGTTCAGGTGTGGTGAGACTTATTTAAGATCAGATATTTTAAAGTTCATGTGCAATGTATTTACCTTCATTTTTCTATGCAAATAAACACTGTATTATAGGTCCTGGTGGTGTTGTGTGGTATTCCTGAAAAGATCGCATTATTATGTACAGACATTTTTTTGTAGTAATGATCCTTCTGATTACATCAATTTGTATGAAAATCACTCACATTGTTTTGATGCCTGATAACTAGCTCATGAGACCACTGATGTCATTTCTGGAGTATAGTCAGCAGTCCATGCACATGGTATCAGTGAACTTATTAATCACATGCTTGTTTAGCATCCTAATTTTTTATGTGAGTAAGAAGTAATGTATTATATGCATTGTATCTGAATGCCTAGTACTCTAATGGGAGATTTAACTAGATGTGTGCATTAATTTTTGTAATTATTTATGTTTTTCAAAACTATTGCACTTCACTATGAATGCAATGCATCTCTCAATGAACTCTGTGATGTTTTTTTTCGCAGCCTTCATATTCTTTATGTTTATTTATGTGTACTTTTCACTGCCTTTTGTTGTGTGTTCATTACTGTATATTAAAAAGCAGCATTACTGCAGGTCCCTTTCTCAAAAATCAAATAAACAGATCTAATTATAATCTTTTCAGTCTTATTTATGACACAATGAATGTTTAATAGCCGTAAATCTCAGCCGACATATAATGTAGCAGGAGGATGTGTGTTATTCTTTTTTTTTTTTCTGACACAGCAAATTTCTTTTTTTTATCATCATACTCCATTTAGTGTTTACTTTTACTTTGTAAAATCCAGACCACTGTCCCTATGTGCATTGTGATGATTTTTGCGCTGTGCATACTGACTGTCTTGTAGTCTCAAATGCTATCTGTTATTCTATGCTGCAATTTGGTTACTTGCAGTCTTCATATTCTGCACTCCGAGACAAAGTCCATTTGTCCTCAAATGAATTGCTCACCAATTTCTTTTTTTTTGCAATTAAGTTTATTTTAATTTTCACATAAAAAAAGTACATAAAAGGCATATGGTGCAACAGTATACATAGCGTTATAAGATACATAGTCCTCAGCCAACCTAAGAGACAACAGTATAAGGACTAAGGAAACCTCTTCACTACCCTCCAGCCACCACTTTTTCTAACAGGAATTGCTCCCTATTTTCTTACCTGAAAGTGTTCGACTGAGTGCTGCAACACTGTGTTATATGACATGTATACATGGTCAAGTCCCATTGGCAGCACCCACTTAGAGAGCATTTATGACATTTCAGTGTGTCAGGGTGCCATTTCCTGCTTTTCCCTCACTTTTTAGTTCAGATGACAGAGTTCATTGGACAGTGGTTTTCATCAACTGCTTTGTGATACAGGGTGGCATATTTTGAGCATGGTGTGCTGTATTTGATATGGTTTGGTTACCATTGATCTTTTATTGTAAGGCAATCTGTCATACCCAGCTGTTAGTCAGATTGCTTTCAATAAACAGCTGTTTTTTAATTGGATATACTATGTTATCTGGAAACTCAGTATCCTACTGCTCAGGATACTGAGTCCAGATAACCAAAATTGATAAACTCGATTGAACCACTTGCCTGATGTAACAAATGCCATTTCTTTCAATGTGGAGGGCTGCACCCCCACACCCCTGTAACTAAAATAACTAACTCCAAGGGGGAATGGACCCCAGAGTAAAAAACTAACAGTTATGGGGGCAAAGGTTTGTGGACGGACCACAACCTGGGTCCAATGGCACACACTGACTGGCTCTGTGTTCTAGCCCTCCACACTAAGGGGGTAGCTCAGCCAGCTTCCAGATCCAATGGTGTTTTCAGGGGTAAGGCAGCAAGCTGTCACATCCACTACCTTACCTTGTCCCGTAACACCGTTGAGCATGTATCCATTGGCAGGATCCCTAACAGGACACTGCACCTGTCAGGCAATAGTGCCTGGGCAGGTGCATGTCAGGATAGTGAGCCATGGGTTAACATAAGGGTATCTTTTTATTCCGGTCTATCTTGAGTACACAAGGTATTTTCATTGGCTTCACCCTAATACTAATTTGGTTTATTATGTGTTAGAGTATTGACATTGTAGCTTTAGTGATAAAATCATTACCAGTGATTGATTTTGTTTCAGTTTATTCATTTTTGTTTGAATTGTACTTGTGTGTTTACTGTAGTGATCGCTTGACTGAGGGCATACATTTTATTTCTAAACGTGACTTGTGCATTACATTGAACTTGTGTTGCCTATTACCTATGACTAGCACATACCTTGCCTATTTATGTAGCAATTTGTCATACTCTAGATATTTATTTGACTCTTTTTTTTTGCCTGACTGCATACATGGGATACTGACATCACCACAGGCACTTCTAGCTGCATTTCTTATCAGCGGAACAGACTCTACCATCTACCTAAACTATACATAATTTTTAAATCAAAGAAATTATAATTTTGTTGTGTGCCAGCAGCTGGTAGGTTTGGTTTGTTGTTCATAAAAACAAAACCTTGTTCATCTGTTGTGTAGTGCCTTCATATGTGTGCGACGGTTCTTACAAATAATGCACATGTTAGCTATTTGTATTTAGTGCTATAGACCTTACCATTGATATGCATGATCCATAATTTACCCCATTCCTGTTCTGTTCTGTGTCTGTGCTGATAGAAATTTTGTTTTGACATTGAATTGTTATTTTACATAATACAAGTTTACTCAAGTTTGACATTACCCTAATATTTCATTGTGGTGATACTAGTTTGATATCGTTTGCATCTTACTGTGACATTTGTATTTGTGTGTTGTGGTTTCCACATAATTATACTGTGCAGTTTAATCTACCTTTACAAAATAAAATATGCCATGCTGTTCAGCATTTGGATGTGAAAACGATTCATCATCTCAGCATAGTTTCTGTAGATTTCCAGATGACAATATTCTTATGCAGCAGTGGATTGCTGCAGTAAAAATGGAGAACTAAGTGCCAGCAACCCACAGCTTACTTTGTTCTGATCATTTTGAACCTGATCAGTTTCTCATTCATGCATCAGTGTTGGAGAGTATAGGATTTCATCCAAGACAACGCCGCCTAAAAAAAGATGCTGTATCTACTATATTTTGTCACTGAAAAAAGGCACAGATTCAACCAAGCAAGGCTGTTGAGAAGTGTCAAAGAATTGAGGTACATTTGTTGCTTATTTTGTATTACAAGGTCACTGAACTGTTATAGTAATATACATGCATCAACTTTATAATATTGTACTGTGCTGATCAGAACCTGACACCAGGGTGATGTTCTCTGTGTGATGATCTAAGTAAGCAACTATACATGGCTGGGTGTTGCCAGTACCAAGATACCCACACATCCAGAGGCATAGTGTGGCATGGGGCCATAGGGCAAGTGCCTTCAGCCTTTTGGTGTGTGGGTGTCTCAGTATCAACAACACCCATTCATGTCTTATTGCTTATATAAAATTGGCCCATAGGCAACTTTTAAAATAAGAACATTCTAAAAGTTTTCAAAGTAACAAAAACTATACTAACATGTTGCTACAGTAAACAATGTAAAATGGTCCCTCCACAGATGTTTTACATCTGTCAGTCATTTGTCTTTCTTCACACTCAATGCATTGTGCAATTGTTTAACATGGAATAGAATAATTCAAAGCTCTGCATTATTCCAGCAGTAGAATACCCCCTCCCACACACACACACAGAATGATAACATGGAATACATAAATTCAAAGTTCTTCAGAGTTTGACTGGCATACAATAAAAGGCACACACACACACACACACACACACACACACACACACACACACACATAGGCCTGAAGTGGAACCAGAACCTCCATTTTATCTGTTGCTAGGTAAGGAACAAAGAGTTCTTTGGCAAAGTGATATGGATAGGAGGTGGATTTTTCATTGTCATCAAAGAAACACCAGCAATTGAAACTCTGAATAGTACTTGATTTTTTTAATTTGTGTATATGTGTAAGGGGTCTCATGAGTGTAAATAACATTACATTATTTACTTGCTTTATTTAATTTAATAGACTTTCATTTTTGGGGCTTGGTTGAAGTTTTTTACATATGAGTCAAATCTGCGGCCATGTTTGCAATGGAAAATAGGAAACAGGTGGCTTATGAATTCTGTGAGTTGCCCTAGTTGGCAGGGACTTGTTTTAGCGATTAGTGGTACTCTCTTACTGCCATGGCTAGAACCATGTCTCAGCCAATCAGGACACAGGGTTTTCCTTGCCCATTTTATACTGTAAAATAGTTCTGACACAGATGATTGTTATATGTTAGTCATCAGTCTTTCTTCACACTCAATACATTGTGTTATTGTTTACAATGAAATATAAGATTTCAATGATCTGCATTGTCCTGGATTCCCCCCTTTTCCCTCACGAAAGACAAAGACCATTGTATGTTGTTGTGCTCAGATTGGCAATTAATTTATTATATATCATAATTCCATTTTCCATCTTATCATCTTTTATCATAGTTTCTTTTACAGTTGTACAGTACTTTTTTGCATCCATATGTCAATCTCTCTTTCTTCCTCTTCTCACTCCCCCAGGTGAAAATCTGGGTGCCTTCTTCTTCTCTTTTTCTGTTAGGTAACGGTGAGAACTGAGACTGCTTTTCCTCCTTCAGTTCCTTCTTCTTTTCATCCTATTCCTTTTCTTCCCCCTCCTCCTCCCCTTTTTCTCCCTCATCTCTGCCATCCACCTTTGGCAGTCCATAACCATCCTACCGGACTATTCTGTCATCCACCTTTGACAGACTGATATATAATCACTTTTTGACTGTCTTCCCCTCATGCTTTGTAGCTTATTTGGTTGGGCGGGAGGGATCAAAACTTCAGCAAAAAGTGGCTGAGCCACTCCTGTGCTGTCCATTATCTACCTCCCTTAGCCCCTCCCTTTCCTTTTTCTTGCCTATTTTTCTGTCTGCCCCTGCCCTTCCCTTCCCCTTCCCCTTCTGAGCACACCATCTCCACCTTGAGGGAGGGGTGCACCTGGACAACTTGGTCTGCCCCTTAAGGGGCAAACTCCATTATCCAGGAATCCCCCCCTTTCCCTCACAAAAGACAGAGACCATTGTACTGTATGTTGTTGTGCTCAGATTGGCAATTAATTTATTATATATCATAATTCCATTTTCCATCTCATCATCTTTTATCATAGTTCCTTTTACAGTTGTACTTTATTGCATCCATATATCAATCTCTGATCATCCCTCTTTCTTCCTCTTCTCGATCCCCCAGGTGAAAACCTGGGTGCCTTCTTCTTCTCTTTTTCTGTTAGGTAACAGTGAGAATGAGACTGCTTTTCCTCCTTCAGCTCCTTCTTCTAGTCATCCTATTCCTTTTTCTTTCCCCTTCCCCTCCTTCCCCCCTTTTTTCAATTAGCCAGTCTCCAGCTTGCATTGGATGACTGGCTTTCCCCTCAGTTTAGGATATTGTTCCCCCACCACTTAGGGGACCTCCTCATTTCTCCTGTTTTTTTTTATATATCCTTTTCTGCATGTCTCCTCCATGCTTCTATAAAACCCATAGTTTCCGTTTTAAACATATCAATGGCTAGATCTGACAGGTGCTCTCCATCTGACCCATAGAAATCCGCTACCCACTCTTCCACCCCCGAAGTATTACCTTCCCCCCCATTTTTCTTATCAGTGTTCCTACCCTTCTATTCATTTTTCCTCTGGCCCTGTCTATAGCTCTATGATTTTGTTCATTCCTCCATACCCTTCTTGGTATCATATCCGACAATACTAGGCATACCCTTGGCCACCACTGTTGTATTATTTCCAAATCCTTCTTAATCTGCATGTATGTGTCCACCCATGGTTTTCCTCCTGTTTTGTTGCCCCCTAGATGTATGATAATTAAGTCTGGAACTGGTCGCCGCTCCTTCATTTCTTTCAGGGTGGGAAGCAGTTGTCCCCATCTCATCCCTCTGATGCCACGCCACACCAACCTACATTCTTTCACATCCTGGTAGAGCTGTCTTCCCCAGCCTTTTTCTCACCTCTCTTTTCTGCCCAATAAATATAGAAGTGGCCACAAATCCAGACTTCCGTTATCCTCCCTCTTCCTACAGGATTTAAACAAAATAAATCTTATACCTGTTCATTGGCTCCTGTCCATTTTTTAGTTCTATGCCCTCCCCCCCCATGGTTCATGTCTGCAAAAGAAAATACAGATGATATGTTAGTCTCCACACTTTATTGCTTGAATGTATCTCTTGTAACTAGCAGACCGCCAGCATCCCTTAGCCAACATATTAGCCACCGTTTCCCCTGCTGCTGCCCACTGAGAAGCAGCCCCTATTCATAGAGAGTGAGATGAATAATTACATGGGTCCTCCCCCAGAAATTGCATGCCCTTTTTAAGCATGGTGGTGACCTGATAACTTGTGACCTTTTCCCCATCTCCGTGTACAAATAACCTCCCAGTCCTACCCCCTCACTCTGCGGCGTAAGCCCACAAAGCTTTTACTGGGCCCAGTGTGCTATTTTCCTGAGCCTTCAGGGTTGCTGTACAACCCTGTCCTCCCTGATCTGTCTTTGATTTCTTTATCCTGATTCTTATCTCGCTTGTCCCCCAACTTATGTCCCCCCAATCCAACCCCCCTTCTTAGTCCACTATACCATGTCCTATTGCCTCACTCACTCTCATGGCCCCTGCAAACATTACCAAATAGATCATATGGAAGAGTTGGGCTTCGTACTTTGATCTGCAGATTGCTGTTAATGCTCTAATGGCCGCCTATTATCTGCAGTTCTGTGCTTTAATCTTCCCCATCCCTGCATCATCCTCCTAATTAACATTGACTTTGTCGGGTCCTTCCATCCTTTCAGGCTGCAGACCAAGCTAATCCCTACTAAATAGACTCCCATCATTGTGTGGGCAGTTCCCTTCTCCCATTGTTCCACTGTAAATTTTCCTAGCTGTCCCTCCGTAAGTGGCCTACTTACCTCCATGTGGTGCATTGCCCTGAATGTCTGCAACACCCGCCAGCCCGCCAGGCCCCCTCATAGGTCCTCAAAGTCCTTGGTGACCATAAGCTGTGAAACAACAGTTCTGCTCCCTCTTGCCAACGTCCCAGATGTTCATTGGTATGGGTGTTTTTTGTTCTTCTGCTGTCGGTGCCAGCCTCCAGAAGTGATCCAGCTGCAGATGGGAAAGGCTGTCAGCCAGAGTATTGTGTGCCCCTTCTATGTGTTTGGCTGTGAATGACATATTCAATTTTAAGGCCCTTAGCACCAATTGTCGTAGTACCTGCATGACCATTTCTGACCTAGCTCCTCTATTGTTTAACATGTCTACTACTGCCTTGTTGTCACACCAGAATGTCACCTTCTGGTTCCGCAGCTCTTTGCCCCACACCAAGGTGTAGGCCCAAATAGGCATGATCTCCAGCAGTGTTATGTCCTTTACTTTCCCCTCCCTTACCCATTCCATAGGTCATGGTTCTGCAAACCGTCTGCCCCTCAAATAGCCCCCCATGCCCAGGCCCCCCGCTGCACCTGTATAAAGTTCTAGGTCTGTGTTATATACTCAGTCATCTTTGCCAAAAGGAGCACCCATTATAGTTCCTGAGGAACCTCCCATACTTAAAGTCTTCCTTAACTCCTTTTGACATGTCTACTATGTGGTGGCCTGGTTACACCCACTGTGACCCTAGCTAGTTGCTTTGTGAAGGTCCTCCCTGGGCCTATAGTGCGGCACACAAAGTTCAGGTGACCCAAGACCTGTTGAACCCTTTTTAGCTGTATTCTCCTTCTACTTGTATGCATTTTAATCAGCTCCTTCAACTTGGACACTTTTTTGTCTGGCAACCTAAAGACCTCCTTTGAGACATCTATTTCAATACCCAGACATTCTAAAACCTTACTGGGACCTACCGTCTTCTCCGGTGCCAGAGCAACCCCTAATTCCCTACATAGATCCTGGAAACTGGACAACATTTTGTCTGTCTCTTCTTTTCCACTGCCTATTATAAGGAAATCATCCAAATAGTGAATGACCATCCTGTAACCAGTTTGCTCCTGAAATATCAACTGTAAACAAGTGCTGAATGCTTCAAATGTAGCACATGCTCTGGAACATCCCATGGGCATTGCCTTGTCAAAATAGTAATGCCCCCCTATTTTAAAACCTAATAGGTCCCAGTCTTCTCTCCTAACCGGAAGCAATCTGAAAGCAGATTCTATATCCGTTTTTGCCATCCATGCATCAGGCGTTGTTCTGATGGCTTGTACTGCCTCTTCCAATGTGGCATATGTCACTTTGCTGTGCTTTTCACTGATGAAATCATTCACTGAGTCCCCTTCAGGAAATGACAGGTGGTGAATCACCCTGTACTCTCCCTGCTGCTTTTTGGGGACCAAACCCAATGGAGAAACTCTCATATTCCACAGTGGGGGGGGTGTCAAATGGCCCTTCTACCCTCCCCGCTGCTATTTCCCTATCTTTTTTTTGTCTAAAAATTTCTTCTTTCCCTTTTACTGAGCCCAGGCTGTTCGCCTCACTTGCCTGCCTCAGACCCACGTATTGTAATGGAAAACCCATATGAAAGCCTTTTCTGATCATGTCAGCCACTTTTTTATTTGGGTATCTCTTCCACCACTCTTCCCATGCATCTATCCTAATGGGAGTTCTTGCTTCCTTAAATAGATCCCCTGCCCACTTTTCTACCTTTTTTCCAGCACCCCCACCCTGTCTCTCTACTGGCCTTGCCACTCAATAAGACTGACCCCCCTTCCTGCGTGTCCTCTGCCTCTCCCCCCTCTATTCCATGCCTGACCCCTACTGACTTGTCTCTCTCAAAAAAACTGTTGGCCCATTCCATGTGTCCCTGCCCCTTGGGCTCCTTCAGCCCATGTTGTTCTGCATCAGCTCACTGGGTGTGATCCCCCACATTTCAAGCAGGCATGATGAAAGCAGCATTGTGGCCAGGAACAAAAGGTCCTATTGTAACCCCAACAACATCTCTGTGGAGTCATGTCCTTTTAAAATGTCTCTCCTTCTGGCATGGACTGAACTGTTACATAATCTGTCCAGAGGTCTAACTGTTTCGTGTCCCACCTTACATTCCCATATGTTGCCATTCTTTGCCGAAAGAATTTGTCATAATAAATCCATCCCATCCCTCCCTTGGCCTTCGCCTGTCTTATTATTAGGGACTACGTGATGAGCGGGATGCCCATCTCTGGCTTCTTTTCCATCACTATCACCGAGTAAGTGGCAAAACCTACAAACCAGCCATCACAAGTTTTCCCTTTTGTAAATTTATCCTCCTCTTTTTTCCCCAACAAAACCACAGCTGCTGCCATCTCACTTTTTCCTATGTTCTCTGTTTTATCATATTTTTTTGCTGCTTCTCGGCTCACTAAGGGAAAAATGTCCAGATACTCCCCCTTCCATATTTTTTCTTTTGTATCCAGCGGAACATGCTCCCCTACTCTCATTCCTGAAGTTCCTTTTTCCCATGTCCCTTTTCCATCATTCTCTACACTCTTCTCTCCTTCCTTCAGCAGTTCTTTGTCTGATCTAATTTCTGCCAGTGCTGCCTCCATCTGGCCCAAACCCCCTGTCCAGAGTGCTGAAATAATTTGGCCTATATAACCCTTTATGCTTTCTCCCACTGACCCAGATACACTACCTGTGATCCTGTCTGTTCTTTGTGGGCTGCTGTCATCATGATGCTCTGCGCTGTCCCCTTGTGGCTGGATGGCTGGCTGCACACCTAGCTGCTGAGGAGGAACCACTGTGCTCAGGGGCTCCAGCTTGTGCTCCAGTGGAGGGACCACCATCTGATCCAGGGGAGGTACTAACAGTACTGGTTCAACAGGGTGCAATGGTACTGGACTAGCCACTTGGAGAGGTGCCTCCATCAGTGGCTGCACCCTAGGTGGGCTGTGTAACCTCCTAACCTGCCATTTTTCTGTCCCCCCCTTTTTCCTTCCCCACTTTCCGCTTCTCCCCAGCATGCCCTGGTTCCTCCCCTTCCACCATCTGCCACATTCTGTTAGCTTTTTCAGCCAGCTCTATGATAGCTTTGTAGGCATCCTCCTTTGAAGGTCTGCTCTTCTTTGGCGCCATGTCTCCTCTTTCTTGGGATATCTGTAATGACAACTGAGAAAATTCTTCTATTAATTCCTTTTCAATTGTCCCTCCATATGGTTAAGCCAACTTACGTTCCTTAGTTCCTGTCTCCCACCAATCTAAAATTGGCTCCTTATTCATCATTATTTTTATATATTATTATTATTTTTTTTTATACATCCCCCATCGTTTCGGCCGCATAAGCCTCCTGCTTCCACTTTTGAGCCTCATACCCCTTCTTCGCTGCCTTTCCGGGCTTATTTCCTTGTGCCCCTTCATGTCCTGAGTTGCTAGTGCTCCTTTCTCTTGGCCAAACTGCCAGCTGCTCCAACCTGTGCCCCCCCACCCCTGGGCCATGCTCACCTTCTGTGGTTGACCCCTCCCATCTGTTGGCCCATTCCATCTGGGCCTTCCACTTCCTTTTTACCCTTTACCCATATCCATCCTTGCTCCCTGAAATCTTCTTTTTGTCTGTACCCCCTTCTGTTGCCAAAGCTCCTGGCATGTGATGTCACGCCATGTGGTCTGGCCATGCTTAACAGGCCTCCAGCCTGCTCCTCTTCTCCTTAGCCTCATGGCACCCACCTGTTCTCTCATTCCCACCCCATAGGGTAGCCACTTAATTTCCAAACCAGCTGGGTTGCCTGACCCATTTTACATCAGGAATAACAGATGCGCATTGCTTGCCTTCAAAAATGCCCCTTTTTCCATCCCCTAAGGCAATCATCCCCTGCCTCAGAATGCTTTCTGGCTGCTCGCTTCTTTCTTCCCGACCCCCCTGGTGTGTGACATCAAGCCATGTGGCCCCTCATCGACCCCTTTGTCAGGCCTGTCCCGTGGGCCTCTCTTTGCCCTACTAGCATTTTGGTATGACCAAATTAGGCAAATTGTGATACAACAATTCATGATTCAGTCACCTTCCCCCTCTGAGGCGCTAGGCCCATTAAACGTTCAGCCTGCCCACGCATAGATAACCCCTTGCAGGCCGCATGGGCCCAAACCATGTCGTCATATATGCGGCGAGACTGATGCTGGCTCTAGCTCATCTCTTCAGTGGGGCAAACTAAGGAGGCCCCCCAACCGAAAGGGGAAGATGTAATTCCCACACAGAGACACGAGGATGCTGCTGAGTTTGGGGGAAAGGAGGTTTCCCATTTTGCATGCAGTAAAGTGGGTATGTGGAACGCTCTGTGGAAAGCTGCTCCTCCTACTACAGGACACATTAAAAGAGTGTTTTTTCCCCCAGGCTTGGCTCCTTTTAAGCTGCTAGGGAGAACGAAAGCACCAAACTTCATACAAAGGAGTGAGTGATACTCCAGTGGACCCACAGCCCCGAGGGTTCCTTTTCTTAGTACCTCTGCAGTGTAAAACAGGCTGAAATATCACCACGCTTTAGGCCACAGCCTACCAGCACAGTAGAGCTTCACTATTCGTTCCCACCCTTTCACCATGCAAACCAGCGATGTTAAAAGCCAATGCAGACTGAGTCAAGCTGCTGCCTAAACAATCTGTGTTTTAAAACAAAACTCTTTCATGGCTTTTGCCTGGCGACCCATTTCTGGCCCCAAAAATGCCTCACATCAACCTCTCTCCTTTGTGCTTTAAAGCCAGTGCTTAACCAAACTCAGTAATGATTCCATTTTTTTCTTTTAACTACAAACCAATTCAATCGAACAAGCAATTGTCAAAGGCCATTAACAGACAATTTGCTTTCACACGACAACTATTCTCAGGTTTTTCTGCAAAACGTCTCTCAAAGGTTTAAATGCTCATTCCAGTAACATCTAGGCCTTGTCTAAAATTTCTTCCCCAATTGTTCCCAACAAGCCTTCTCCATTCAATTTGAGTAAAACGCTGTAGCAACACACATTTTTTTAAAAGAGAGCAAACTTGCGTAAACATAGCTGCTAGTTTTCTTACCTGCTGTATGCTTAGTTCACAAACCTTCCCAATGATATAGCCAATCTGATGTGCTACAGTTTTATGTAATCAAAACTTCAGCAAAAAGTGGCTGAGCCACTCCTGTGCTGTCCGTTATCTCCCTCCCTTAGCCCCTCCCCTTCCTTTTTTTTGCCTATTGTTCTGTTTGTCTGCCCCTCCCCTCCCTTCCTTCCCTCCTTCTGAGCACACCATCTCCACCTTGAGAGAGCAGTGCACCTGGACAACTTGGTCTGCCCCTTAAGGGGTAAACTCCATTATTCCATTAAAAAATTCCCCCCCCAGCCACAAACTGAACAGTAACATTGAAAACATGATTTCAGAATTCTCTTGAGTAACATGGGCATACTCAGAAAGACTCACAAAGTCCTCAAGTAGACCCTGAATTTCAATGTTTTATATTGCCAGGTAAGGAGCAGGGAGTTGTCAGGCAACATAGTGGGATTAGGAGGTTGGATTTTCTATTGTCAATAAAGAATCATCAGTAATGGAAACTCTAAATAGTATTTGATTTTTAAAATGTGTGTATGTGTGTAAGGGGGCTCATGAGTATAAACAATATTAAATTATTTACTTACTTTATGTAATTCAATGGTCTTTTATTTTTAGGGCCTAGTTCAAGTATTTTGAGTAAAGGTTGCAGCCTTGTTTGTGACGGAAATTAGGAAGCAGGTGGATTATGTATTCTGAGTCACCCTGGTTGGCAGTGACTTTTTTAGCCATTGATGGTGCTATCTTACTGCCATGGCTAGGACCAAGTCACAGACAATCAGGACACAGGAATTTACTTACCTGTTTTTATTTATTACTACAGCTATGCATGCCAATCTGTGTATTGCTACGTCTTGGACACAGCATTTGCTAATAGCCAACTTTGGCACTACTGGTATGTGTGCATACTCATTCAAACTGTGTGGAACTGAATTGATGTGCCACATGTATCACATACCCGAGGCACTGCAAGGACATTTAGGTGTAAACAAGTCAGTAACTCTATGTGTGAAATTCATGGAGACAGCAGCAGTTATACAGTTGTTTGCTGTAAACCGGTTATCTTGTTTTCTGGTAACCTAGCTACTGTGGTGGTCAGTAACACTGATTGAGACTCAACGGGAAGAAAACTGGTGTGTGTACATAAAGAATATAAAGGAAGCAGGAAATGCTGTTATGAGAGCAAAGGCACAGACTGAGGAAAGATTAGCGCAGACAGTGGTAAAAAGAGGACAGTACATACTTTAGGTACATCAGCCAAAGAAGGAAAATGGCGGGGGGGGGGCGGTGATTGTAAGACTCAGAGGTGATACAGGGAAGTGTAAAGAGGGAGACCTGGAAAAGGCAGAGATGGAGAACAAATACTTCTGTTCAGTATTCACTGTGGAGGGTCAGGGACCACAGCTGGACAGCATACATGAAGGGAGGGGGGAGGCAAACACAATTTCCTTCATGGAGGGGAGAGTTCTGGAGGAGCTCACAAAGCTAAAGGTGGACAAGGCAATGGGACCAGATAGCATACACCCAAGGATGTGAAGGGAGCTAGCAGCACCTCTGGCAGCCATGTTCACTGAGACCCTCATCAAAGGAGTTGTTCCAGAGGCCTGGAGGAGGGCACATGTAGTCCCTCTGCCCAAATGTGGTAGCAGGGAGGAGGCAGAGAACGATAGACTGGACAGTCTCACCTCAGTAGTGGATAAGATCATGGAGACACTACTTAAGGAAAGAATAGTAGAACACATATAATCAGTTGGCACCAATGATCCAAGACAGCATGGATTCACAGCAGGAAGGTCATGCTAGATGAGTCTGATAGATTGTTTCTGACTGTGTAACGAAGAAAGTAAATTGGGGGAGGGATGGTGAACATCGCTTACCTCGATTTCAGCAAGGCATTCAACACTGACCCACATCAAAGGCTTGTTAACAAGTTGGGTAGTCTGGATATGGGGCAAAGGGTGGTGAACTGTGTTAGTAACTTTCAAACAGACAGGACGCAGACTGTGTTGGTAAATGTGATCCAATCTGGGAAGTGGGGAGTGACCAATGGGGTAACTCATGGATTAGTCCTATGTCCGGTCTTGTTTAATGTCTTTATTATTGACATTGCAAAATTTCTGGGCAAGGTCTGCCTGGCTACAGATGACACTAAGGTCTGCAAGAAGGTGGATACATCTGATGGGGAGAAGAGAATGAGGAGGGAACGGGGAAGCTTCAAAAATTGCCTGAGATGTGGTAACTGAAGTTCGATTTAGAGATGTGAAAAATATTGTATATGAGAAGAGGGATCCCATGGGAATACTATGGGATGTGGGGAGTTGTTGACTGTCACCAAGGAAGAAAGGGACCTGGGGATTATCATTTCAGATGACCTAAAGGTGTCTAAGCAGAGTACAAAGGCGGCGAGGTGGTCAAGTGGCATGCTGGGGTGCATAGGCAGAGGCATCACAAGCAGAAGGCAGGAGGTGGTGATGCCATTGTATAAAACACTGGTGAGGCCTCACCTGGAGAATTGTGTGCAGTTCTGGAGGATGCACCTTTGAAAGGACATCGACAGGGTGGAGGTGGTCCACAGAAGGGTGACAAAGATGGAGCAGGGTTTCCAACAACAAACATGTGATGAGAACTTAAAAGACCTCAGTATGTACTTGCTGTAATGGAGGAGGGTTTCAGTGGACATGACAGAGACAGTCAAGTACCTAAGGGGCATAAACATGATGCAGGTGTTGACATCTTCCATTATAGTCAGAGTACAAGAACAAGGTGGCATGATATGAAATTAGAAGGGGGGCAGTTGATGGGAAATGTGAGGGAGTCTTTCTTCTCAGAGAAGGTTGTGGATGCATTGTACAGCCTGCCACAGGCAGTGTTGTGAGTGATGACATTGGATGGATTTAAAGCAGCAGTATGAGATAACAAAAATATGTACTTTTGCAACAATTTGTTCCCTGTACTCTGTTGAACATTTACCTGGTAATTTTTCTCGACAGCCTTGTACTATCACCCCATAATGTGCTCTGTTTACATTTGTGCCACCTGCTATGTTGAAAGCAGGGGTACTAGCTAGGCAGCCGCCATATTTACTATGGCACCACAAAACTGGAAACTGAGCACTTCCGGAGTATCTAGTACTACTGCTTTAAACATGCCTGGGGCAGGCATAAGGGTACCTTTGAGGTGGGTAGGAGATGCAAAAAGACATTAACCAGGTAGGGTCAGAGGTTGCATACAAGTGTAGGGCTCATGGGCAGGGTGGATGGGCTTAGTGGTCCTTATCAGATGACAAATTCTGTTTCTATGTTTCTGTTTCTTATGCTGCTGACAATTACATGTTACACTCTACATTCGGACAATTAAAGTACACCTCATTCTGCTGGCAGACAATGAGTGGCATGTTCTTGATGTGTTCAGTTCTAGTGATCTGGATCTGCAACAACCACCCTCACTTCATGTTGTTGCAGTGGTGAAGAATCTGTCGCTAACGTAGTATAAGCCTATGTTTGGCAGTTTAAAACTACGCAATTTATAACACTATATGACTTACATGAACTGTTGCTGCTGCACTTTACTTTGAAATTGATGTACCCATGCTACTGGGTCAGGATGTCATGTTACTAATCGGACGTGATGTAGTAAATGTAAGCCCACCCTAACTCACAGCTAAGAGACATTGTAAGGTATGAGGACACATGTATATTTAACTTGCATTTCTGGAGTATCATATTGCATTGATACAAAATGGGCTCGGAAATCCCTGATTCCTGTTTGACTCAGAGACTTTGATCTAGTCTTGACAGTAAAACAGTATCACCAAATTGTTAAAAGCTAGTCCCTGGCAGTCAGGGTAAATCACAGAATTCATAAGCTACTTATTTTCTCCTTTCCACAACAAACATGGCTTTAGCTTTTTCTGATATATAAAAACATTTGACTAGACCATGAAAATAAAAGTTCAGTCAGTCCATTGAAAAAGGTAAGTACACTCATGAGCCCCGTAAACAGACATGCACAAACTTAAAAGATCAAGTATTTTTCAGAGATTCCATGAATGGTATTTCTTTGACGTCCATGTACAATCACCCTCCTATCCCTACCACATTGCTTGAGAACTCTCTGTTCCTTACCTTGTAACAGTTAAAACAGATGTTCAGACTTCACTTGATACCTTTGTATGACTCTGTGTGGATGTATCAGTTGTACTCTGAAGATTTTATAATTAGTTTATACCATGCTATCTGTACTGTATGTGTGTGTGATGGGGGGGAGGGTATAAATGGAATAATGACAAGCATTAAATAAATACATTCCAGGGCAAACAGCCACACATGAGACTAACTGTGAAGAAAGACAAATAACTGACAGTTGAAAAACATCTGTGGCGATACCATTGTGGATTCATTTACAAGATTTCATGATAACTTTTTTAAACTGTTTTGAAATGTTCTTGAATTTTGTTTTAATAAAAATACCATATGGCCCCATTTTATATAACTAATTCAAATCAGTCTGATTGATTATAATCAAGGCATTAGTTAATCAATATAACATGGTTTGTTTTTGATGGAATGAGATATTCACACCTCCAGAGGTGTAGTCATGCATGAGGCTGCAGGACAAATGCCTTCAGCATCTAGGTGTGATATTGTGTCAAAACCACCAATACCCAGAGAAACATAGGAACATTGATGTTGATGGCAGAGAAGGACCACTAGGCCAGTACTGTCTGCCCATTTTCCCTGCCTCATGTAAAAGCCACAGACCTTACTTGCTCTCCGGCTTTACCTCTTCATTCCTATTGCTATGGTTTCCCTATGCCTGTCTCATGCATGCTTGAATCCCCACACTGTATTACACCCCAACCACCTCCACTGGGACAATATTTCATGCATCCACCACCCTTTCTTTGAAATAATACTTCCTCATGTTACCCCTTACTCATCCCCATTTCAATGTCATATCCTGCCCCCCTCTTTCGTGGACATCTCCTTTTTTGAATGATGTTACCTCTGGTACTCTTTTTATGCCTTTTAGATATTAGTAGGTTATCTCCCCTGTACCTTTCTCCTCCATGTTGTACATATTGTGGTCTCCCAGCCTCTCCCCATATGATATGTGGTGCAGACGTTGCACCATCTTTGTTGCCCTTCTTTTAACTACAGCCACACTGTCTGTGTCTTTATGGAGATACGGCCTCCAGAACAGGATACCATATTTCAAAAGAGGCCTCCACAATGATCTTTACAGTGGGATCAACACCTCCTTCAGTCTGCTGATGATACCTCAGCAGTACCCATGCATCCCAGCATCACACTTGCTCTCACCCCATAGCCTTGTCACATTGGTTGGCCATTTTTAGGTCATCAACTATGATTACCCCTAAAATCTCTTTTCTGTTTGTTGATCATCAGTTAACCCACCCCCCCACATAATGTAACCCCCCCCCATGTTATTGAGTTCTAAAATGAATGCTTTTTTCACTTTTTCACAATAAATCTCAAATGCCACACTCTGGACCATTCCTCCAGTTTACCTAGGTCCCTCTTCATTTTTTCCACATCTACAGGTGTGTCCACCCTTTTGCAGATCTTAGTGTCTTCCACAAAGAGGCACACCTTCCCATCTAGCCCCTGTGGCACCTCGTTGGTCACCCTTCTTTCCTCAGATTGAGCCCCATTTACCACAACCCTTTGTTTTTCATCAGTCTACAAGTTTCTAATCCAGTTCGCCAGCTTGTTATCTAATTACAGGCTATCCAGTTTGGTCACAAGTCTTCTACGTGAAATGACATAGAATACTCAGCCATGTATTATTGATTTTACAAACCTCACCATTCTGGTGCTGGTTCTTTGTCTGCTTGTTGTTTATCTGTTTTTTTTTATCATAACTAGTCTTTCAAGAATTGTAGAGTGTTTAACAGTTATTGTTTGACTAAGCATCTATTCAATCTTGTATAGACAAAGTAGGAAAGTTAGTGAGGAAGTTCCTCGAAATCAGGAGACATCATTTCATCACAGTATCTGTTTGTAGCTCAGCATCTCACAGTATACCTCTGTTCGTTCCCAATGCTAGGCCATATGTTTCTGTGTCATGTTTTGCAGCAAGTTGCGTATCACATGTAGCTTGGGTGTGTGTTGATTAATTGACATGGAGCTCAAGAAAATGTAAAGATTCAGACAGCTTCAACATGCATCTTATGATTCAGTTCATAGATTCTTACAGAGCTAGACATTCGGTTCAGCATAGGTTCGATGTTGGAGCGTGTTGGAGTGTGTGCGTTCAGGACTTGGTTTACCGCTGGACCACCTTGTTTATCCGGAACTGCTTCTAGGGGACTCCAGGGCTATTGTGGAGACCTAAAAGGCCTTTAGTGGAGCTTGTTATCGTTGTTATCATCTCGACTCTTTTTTGGACTGTGGCTGGTTCTAGTATTTGAGGGCCTGTTCTCTCTCCCTTGCTGGTGCTCGCGCGGGGGTTGGGTTCAGGGTTTTACTTGAAGGTTGACCCTGAACCTATTATCCCTAAGCTCTCTGGGGATTCAGCCAGTGGGCTGTGTTTAAGGAGAGTTGAGGTGTCGAGTCACTGGTGATGGGGAGGGAGGAAGACTGTCATGGAGCATCGTAGGCCCAGTCTGTTATAATTATATCTAAAGACTTAGAAGGCTGAAGGTTCCCTGCCTGAATAGATCTGGAGACCCTGGAAGATTAATCTGAATTGAACTGGATGATTGGACTACAACCTGGTTTGACTTTCTCTTCATTTACTCATTGTTTTTGGCCAGATGATTATTATTATTACTATTATTATTATTATCATTATTATTATTATCTTGGACAGTGAGAGAGCCTAAAACTGGGACTTTGGACAGGGAGAGTGTCAAAAGTCTTATATCATTGAATGATTTCACCCTGACAATTGTGAAAGATAGTGTCTGAGAAAATCTATTTGTTTTATTTTATCTTTTGGGGAGGTGAGAACTCCCTAGAAATAGATAAACTGCTGCTTTTGGATTATTTTACTTTGCTGCTACCTGGAAACCTTTGTGCTCTATTTTAGATAGCTGACTCTATTGTTGGGGGGGGGGGTTGTATTTGTTATAGATTGTGTTGTGTTTGGAAGTTTATATATTATTTGGTTTGGGTATTTGTTTCAGAAATCTGCTGGCCAGGTATGTTGATTGTTAGGCATTATTCCCCCTCCAGGCTGAGGGATCTTACATAGACTTTGAAACATAGACTTTGATGGCAGATAAGGACCGCTTGGCCCACCTGGTCTGCCCATTCTGACCATTCTTCACCCTTTTTATTGCCCCCCTCTATCCCTGGGGGTGTATAGATAGTGCAGAGCATTTGGAATAGTAAGGAGGGTAATGGTGGGGACTCGGCCTGTTGGGGCAATGGAGAAGAGTGGGCTGATTTAGATCATGGGGACAAGGAGATGCCCTGGGGCAAAATGGGTCCAGGAAAGGGGTTCTCCCTATGTGGTTCCCATACCCAAAGGCTCTGCTTGTTGCAGACTTGAAACTCGGTCTTCCTAGGCTGCTCATCGGACTCGGGCGGTGTTATGCAATGCCAGGTCCATTAAAAACAAGACCGCCATACTTGGGGATCTTGTTAATTCAACTGACCTGGCTTGCATCACCGAGACCTGGTTAGATGGAAATGCTGGTCCTGTTTTGGCTGCAGCGGTTCCACCCGGGTATTCAGTGATACACCACCTGAGGACCGATCGTAGGGGCAGGGGTGTGGCCCTTTGTTTTAAATCAGAACTGAACCTGATGGAAGTTCCAGTGAGAGCCACCAACTCCTTTGAATGTATCATGAGTGAGGGTGTGGGGTGCAGGACTCTTCTCATTTACCATCCACCAGGACACAGGAATGTTTTCCTTCGGGAAGTCACGGACTTCATTGTCAACCAGACATTGGGACCCCACAGATGGCTGATCCTGGGGGATTTCAATGCCTGGGTCGACGATGAACTCTCACAGTTTGGACAAGACTTCCTCCAGTTAATGAGTTCAGTGGACCTCACACAGGTTGTTTCCTCCTTGACCCACATTGGTGGTCATTCATTGGACTTGGTGTTTCTCCTGGGGATGGAGATATCCAACTTGGTGGTGGAACCAGTCAGGTGGTCTGACCATCATACCATCAGTTTCAGTTTTGAGGCCCCCAAGAGGCCTGCCCCATGGAGATGGTCCAATACCACACTTAGAGGGGGGTATCCCCTGATGCTCTGATGGCGGTGCTGGACCTATCGGGTATGCCAAGGGACTGCTCAGATCCAGGGGATCTTGTACTCGCTTGTAATAAAGTGATGACAGAAACCCTGGATTCCATTATTCCTGTTCGTGTTTGTCCACTCTCCCTTCGCCCCAGGTCTCCATGGTTTGATGAAACTGTGAGGGAGTTGAGAAGAGTTGGACGAAGGCTAGAGAGGCGATGGTGGAGATCTGGCCTGGGGTGTGACAGGCTTAGTTTGATGGACCATTATTTGGTCTATCAATCAACAATTTCCTATAAGAAGGCAGAATTTCTGTCCAGGGAAATTGCTGCCACGTGGACCAACTCATCTTTTCCGGACTGTGGACAGACTGCACAATCCACTCTGTCTTCAGTCCAGAAGTGTTTTTTCTCAAGAGCGGTGTGAGGAGATTGCTCGATTTTTCACGGATAAGGTTGCCGCGATCAGGTCCGACATCTGCCTGACCCTTTCTCAAGGGAGTAGCAGTGGTTGGTAGGAGATGTCGGACTCCCAGTTTGTGTAGTGCGACTTTGGCCGGCCCACAATCAGTGATATTGTGATGGTTATCCAGTCATTTCGTCCTGCTAACTGTAGTTTGGATCTGGGCCCCACACACTTGCTTGTTGGCTGCGTTGATGTCATCAGCCCAGTCCTTGCTGAGATAGTCTGGTTATCCTTGGAGAGGGGAATCTTTCCAGATTTCCTTAAGGAGGCCGTGGTTCGGCCCCTTCTTAAGAAGTCCTCCTTGGATCCCAACTGTCTAGCAAACTACAGTCTGGACTCTAACTTTCCCTTCTTGGGTAAGGTTATTGAAAAGGTGGTGGCATTACAGCTGAGGACCATTTGACCAGCCACAATATCAATGACTCTCTCCAATCCGGTTTCAGGAAGAGACATAGTACCAAGACAGCTCTTGTTCGGGTACTAAATGACCTCCTGAAAGCGAGAGATGGAAGGACTTGTTCCATCTTGGTCCTTCTTGATCTCTCTGCAGCATTTGATACTGTGGACCATGGTGTGCTCTTGAATCACTTGCGGCTTATCTGTGGACTCTCGGGAGTTGTTCTCAGATGGTTTCGATCTTACCTCAAGGGTAGGACTCAGAGAGTGGTGTCTGGGGTTTGTACCTCAGCTCCATTCCCCCTATCCTGTGGGGCTCGACAGAGATCCATTTTAATGCCCATGTTGTTTGCAGTTTATATGCTGCTGTTGGGAGCAATTATTAGATGGTATGGCTTGAGTTTTCACTGCTATGCAGATGATACTCAGCTATACATGTCTTTTGTGCCTGAACGAGATGATGCTGTCTTGGTGCTTAACAGCTGTCTGGCTGAAATTCAGGCCTGGTTGAATGTGAGCTGGCAAAGGCTGAACCCTGAAAAAACTGAGGTGTTGGTTGTGGACCTGGGTCATCACGAGGCGGGTATGTTGGCAGGTTATCCTTTGGGTTTATGGCTTGGAGGTGTCCAGCTAGCTACCTCAGACCAGGTGAAGAACCTGGGTGTAATGTTTGATGACTGTTTGACCCTAAAGTTACAGGTGTCAGCAGTTGTAAAAACTTCTTTTTACCATCTGAGAAATATCACCTGGGTGCAACACCTGGTTCCTCCTGATGATCTTCCAACATTGGTTCACGCCTTTGTTACCTCCCGCCTTAACTACTACAACATCCTTTACCTAGGGCTGCCAGGGGTTGATATCCACCGAGTGCAGCTGGTGCAGAACACGGCAGCCAAGCTATTGACTGGTGCCTCAAGAGCCAGTCATATGACACCTTTTGCTCCGCGGTCTGCAATGGCTGCCAATACAGTGGCGGATCTCATTCAAAGTTGCTTTGCTAACCTATAAGGCCCTACATGACCAGGGACCGGGTTACCTGAAAGATCTCCTTTGTCCCTACTGTCCCATCTGTCCTATCTGATCCACCGATGAGGGATGGCTAGAGATTCCCAGGGTTCGTTTGTAAACATCTGGAGCAAGGGCATTTAGCTTTGCTGCCCCATCCCTTTGGAATTCTCTACCTCATCAGGTACAAGATTGCCTAACCATCCAGAGATTAAAAATACTTTAAAGACTCATCTTTTTGGCTTGGCATTTAGAGATTAATGCTGCTGCTGCTATTATGCTGCTATTATATTGTATTCTGGTGTAATTTATATGTTTGTTTTGTTTTATAATAATTTATGGTATTTTATATATTTTATTGTACAAGCACCTTGGTTTTAGAAAGGTGCCTTTTTACAAATAAAATTTATTTGAAATTGATTTGATTCCCAACGTTAATCAGAAATGCACTAGCATATATGGGACGATCCCCCTTCCATTGACAATGGATGTCCTGAAACAGACATAGAAATCATGACAAGTGTAGGGACACAAACAGAAACTGTGGTAGTTTTTTATTATGTTTTGGTTTAATTGTTGCTTTAATCTCCCACATGCTGCTATACTGCTATGACTGCTCCTCTATCTCCCCCCACACCCCAACCCCATCAGCCTGCACCCATGTGACTTACCTTGAACTAGTGTGCTGTGGAACAGGAATTGTGGCTCTGGCCAGCAAGTGGTGATAAACCTTCATTTTGACTATTTTCAGCCTGCCTCTGTGACTTTCATTCTCCACCTATATGGTACTGCCAATTTCAGCCCGGTGTTACCTGCCATCCATGGAATCTGATTCTTGTGTAGGTGTGCATGTGCACCATTTTCAAGTATTATCTGGTCTGCCCAGTCATCCTTCTGTAAGTCCAGCCACTGATTGGACACTACCAGTGAGTCTCAACTCGGTGATAGTGAGGATAGGTATGATCCTATATAATGTATTGAAGTGTTGGCTGTGTCCTGACATCAGTTATATCCACTGTCTTGCCTGCGTGTCCCCGAATGTGTATCACTGATGATACATCTATAACCACTGTATCAAAGTTGCCATTCCCAAGTGGTAAAATGAATTATCAAAGTAGTGTGTCATTATTGTGGATTGTGCTGGTGTGTGATGGCTAAAATACAATACAAGTAAGTTCAAAATCATGTACTTGTGGCTCTTCTATTTTGGCCGTGGGTTGGTGTTGTTCATATTTCATGAATGGTGAAGCAACATCCAGTTTCAAGATGATTGGGACTTTATTTAAAAAGCAAATGTTCCACGGTAATGTGTCATATAGGAGAATTCAATGAGAGATGAATGTTTTGATTATGGGAGTAATAATTTTATCATAGTAAATCTAGGGCCCTATATTCAAAAGTCCCAGGCTGCAACACGCAAGTACCTGCATCGCGCAACTGAGATGCGCCAGCACAAAATAATGGTATATTCAAACAGTGCACCATAAGATGTGATCACGCATGTCAGGCTGAATATCCCAAACATGTGTGATCGTGCAGTTGGAGATGTATGGTAGATGACCAGGGACATGTGCGGAGCATAAGGAAATGTGCCATGCAAAGCCACTTGAGCGGTGCACAAAATTGCAATATTCAAACTGGATATGTAAATGACCTCATTGCACATTCTGAGATCATTCTGAGACCATTCCCCACATGCGCAGCTCGTTACTGGACTGTATTCAGGCCATTTGCATACCCACGGCATGCACAGTTCAGCTTTGCAGGGCTGCCCCACCACTCCATAAAGATGAACAGGAGGTACTGCATCCTAGCAGGCAGGTGGGATGAAGTGTTTGTGTGGGGGTGGGTGGACTGCATTGGCCTGGGTTCAGTGTTATTACCCATAGCCATGTACAGGGTCAGACTGGGGTACAGGGGGCCCACCTAGACAGTGGCCACAGGGGCCTACCTGGACAAGCAACAGGAGTGGGCACAGGGTGACACAGTCTGATCGGTATACCACATGCATGTGATACACTAGCAACATATGAAGTGTGCAGTCAACTGCAGTGCCCCACACCCCACCGTATGACAGGAATATGGTGATAACTGCAAGGAATTGCAGTGTGCAGCAGGTGGCCAGGTACTCGAGTGGGTGGGTCAACTGTGGCAGAAATGTGGAGGCAATAATGACACCTTGTTTGCTGTCTAAAATGTCATTACTGAGGAGAGGTTAAACACTACCATCATGAAATTCATTGTGGTTTATGACCCGCTTGTGAACTGCTCGCTGTTATGCTGACATTGTAGCAGTACTGCCCTTTATTATTACAATGATCACTTGTAACATTCTGAGGATTTTTTTTTGGTATTAATCTACCTTATGTGACATGTTACTTATTTAATTTTGTTACTCATGAAACAGACTTATGTCAACAAAGGATGTCAAACTTTGAAATACATGCCACATGGTGGAGAAAAGATTAAGTTCACACATGGCACACAAATGACTCCTTTTGTCATTGAGAGAGATGTATTCAGGTTAACATTCTGAGAAGCACCATGAGTTTTGCTGGGACCCAGTGTGAAGCTCCATGCCAATACAATGAAGTCCATGGAGATAGTTCAATGGATGACTATGACTGCAAAGAGGATTATGAAACAGAGGAGGAAGACTATGAGGATAACATTGATGATGACCCTGACTGGGCAATGGACATGGATTCTGAACAGGGTACCAGTATGGATGCAGGGTCACTAGAAAAGTAAGTGCAATCAAATAAGACTCGGTCTTTGCGCTACTAGGCATAGCATTTAATTGAGTTTAATTTTTCGACATTTCTCTGGTGTTCCTTCATTTAGCATGTCCATACTTTTGTGTTAATGTCTAACAGATTGACAGAGCTGCAATCTGGGATGAATGATATCAATGAGAGAAAATATATTGTTTTTGAAAGTGCTGTCTTGCTGCTACTTCAGATTTGCGTCATTTGTCTGAGTCGATGCCGTGCCTTTGTACGCCAGATTATTAGATCTTTAGTGGTAATGGTGCAAGTCTGTAAGAATGGACACCACTGAAAATGGGAGAACATGACATAAAATGGTTCTCTCCCAATTGGTAATCTGTTGGTGGTGAGCACTATTCTATTCTCTGGCGAGAGTCCCAGTAGAATTTCCAATTTCATCAGGTATTTAAAAATACCTACTATCTCAAGACGTTGTTTACAATTTCATGCAGTACACGTGCCTTATTCCAGCAGCAGAATGAGTATGGCATTGCAAACAGGATTACCTGTTAACAACATTCCCAAACAATACTGCCAAAATGGGGGGAGATGCACACTGTTGCTCTCCTAGCCATACAGAGAAGTTTGCCTTGTACTCCTTGATGGATTTGGTGTGTTGTAAAATTATCACACTACAACTTGTCCAGGTAATGTATGCGTAAGCCACTCATCCCTGTACTTGTTGCAAATGACAGGTGGTATGCTGTTGAAGCTGACAGCAGTACCAGGTGGGGGACTGGGTTCAGGGAGGACCAGGTTACTCGGCACAAGGGCTAGGTTTGGTTACTCTGCACAGCGGCACCCAAATAAATCTGAACACAGGAAGCAATAACTGTAATGTCCAATACCAGGAATGGGATTCTAAAGTGTGGCTTTTATTCACATCCATCTGAACAAACAAAGCATAGATGGACCCCCACGGGGCTACATTCCTGGTAATGCAGATAAGAGAACAGAACATTTCCTCGACACTTCATCCTCAGGCTCTGGACCCACCAGGCACACAGCCCGGACTTGTACACTGCTTTGGGTACACAGCCTGACTTGTACACTATTTGGGGTTTCCCTGGCTTGGCTCCCCGGCCGGCCACTCGAACACTTTCCATGAAACATGGACAAATTTTCCTAGTGGCTCCCTAAACCACCTTAGAGCCTTCGACTCCTTAAGGGCAATTTCCTTTCAATCCCACATCTAGGTACTTCCCTCAGCACTGGCCAAGTGCCTGAGGCAAAGTAAAAGGGCCACAGAGCAAATCCATAGAGGTGAACCAAGTTACTAAAGATGGGGGGGTTTCCCACCTCTAGCTTCCACAATCTATACCCGGCCATTTCTCTGGACATTAAACATCTCTTTCTGAAAAGCTTGGCAGTGTAGATTAAAGGGTAAATGCATAGCACATTTCCTCTACATGTCTTGACTTTCCCCTTGTGCTGGACTTGAACATACTTTTACTTTGGCTTAGCCTATTCCTCTAGGCCTCCCACTGATTAAGTAGTCCTATCCCCACTTTACAACAGTTCAGGTGAAACATAGGCCCCATGAAAGAGCAGAACTCACCCTTTGGTTGCAGGTGCCCCACAGGTGATTCTTGACAGCTTCTGGTGCCACAGCACAACTTAGGAAAATAAGGCAGCTTCTTCCCTAACCAGAACCAGGAGGATTGCCCCTGGAATAACAGGCAAACCTTTCACCCCATCCCCTCAGGGATGGAGCACAGAGACCAGTAACAGTGGTCTCCACCACTTCACGAACAGCTTACTGTGTTCCTCTTTTACCAGAAACACACACCTCTCCCTTAAAGTAGCTCTATATCAGAGCTTTAGGCTCCAACAGCCTGTGCACAGACTGTTGTGCTCCTCTCTTCAAGACTGCTCACATACAACTGCTGCTCTCACTGTTCAAAAATCTTCCAACATTCTAACCTAACTTCCAACTGCAGATTCCAATGTGGCTCATGCAGCTGCGATAGTTCTATGGTGATGTCATCCCTCAGTCTCAGCTGAGACTGAGAACAGAGTGAGACAGTGTGAAATCCATTTAACTGGAGTTTCACAAGCTGCCTTCCCTGCCTACCACTTGGTCTTACTGGGATTCTAGTAACCCCGGGTAACAGGGGGGTTACACTCACTCTGGGCCAGGAAAATGACTGTCCACAGTCATTATTTACCCATCTTATGCCATCCTGCCCTATGTGCCACCTGAGGAGGGGGGTGATCAGGCCCCCTCCTACCATGTGCGAGCACAGGCAGGCAACACTAAGGGCCTAGAGGCCTTTGGCTGACATATCAGCCTCTACTCTACCCATTAACTATGGGTGCCTAGTGGATCTGGTAGAACTGTCCAGAGCATAGCCCTAATAGCTCAGCACTGCAGTCCCTATGGCCATTCAGGACCATAGCCTGTCTATCCCCCACCTAGCCCTCTAGGGAAAATCTGTCTGCCTCTAACTCAAATCCCAAAACAAAACAAACAGGGGTCCTCCTCGACCTTGGGCACCCTGCAACCACACACCAGGAAACTAATACCATCTATTAAATTACTCCCTCATACCCCCACAACCACACCTGTGGAAGGAAAGGGTTACTACAGTAACAACAACAATAACAACAACAGTACTTTAAATACTACACACTGAAGTACTATTTAGGAACTCTGATGAGCCCCTCCTCCTCTTTTTGTCTTCTCTTCTATTTTCTTCAGGAACACCTGCAAGAAAAAGAAAGACAACACACACTCCTAATCTGCATACACAGTCTAGCTAAACCCCTACCATCAAAACACTGGAGAATCCCAAAAAGATTTTTTTAGAAAAGGTAGAAAAACAGTATATACACTAGAAAACAGTAGAAAAACAATGACATTATTTACAATACACATTTAGGGGATGGAGTGCCCTAAAAGTCCCATCTAGTGACTACAGTGCCCGAAGGCTAGTCCATTAAAGAGTCTCTCCTGGGCCGGAGCCCGGTGAAGCACAGTTCTAGCAGGCCAAATTCCCGAAGGGGAGAGTCTTTGAGGACAGTTCACACATCTGGAGTCTCCTAGTGTAGGGTGTGTACTGCAATGTCATAAGGATAGAAAAGTTTGGACTTACCAGCCCCTTGTAGAATGAACAAACGGCACCTACCTGCTCCTCCACCGAAGACTCTCCCTGGCAGCATTCTTCTGATACAGCTGGACAGACATCTTCTGGGCACTACAGGAGGGCACATCTGGAAACTGCTGGGCTGATGTCATCTCTGGAGATGGAACCTTGGAACAGGAACAAAAAGGAAAACAGCTGTTCTGACGTCATCCGGTTACCAGGCGATGAATCAGGATACAGCTGGGCTGGTGTCCTCTCTGGATCTGAAGTCATCTGGTGGGCCAGTCGATGGATTCTGGAAAGTCGGTACACTGTAGAACTGATGAATGTGGGGCACCTGAGTCCTGGATGTCCATACTGGCGGAACAACAAAGGCACTGCAATGGCTGATGTGGCAGTATTGACTACCACTGCTCTGCTTTCCATCTGGTAGCCAAGGACACATTTGCAGGGAGATCCTTGCATTGAGGCCAATAGTACAGGGGGTCAGGAGCTTGAATTATTACCCCATTCGGGTGCACATAATTCACACTGTGAAAGGTTTCACATCCCTCTCCATCCACTATTCAAACAGTGTCCGTAAACAGTGTCCTGCCTCTTTTCCATTGGCTGTATTTTTCATGAAACATTCTGTTCCTGACATGCTTGTTTGCACCAGGATGCACACATTTAATTGATTCTGCCCAAATCCAGGATTTCCTGCTGTTCTCAATCACCTACCAGATTCTCCGAGGAAAGGTAGGAAAGGACATCCCATAGATTTAATTCGCCTTCATGTGAACCAGTCTCTTCTCTTTACTAGCTTTGGTCAACCTGAGACCACTGGCCTGGCTTGGGGGTGGCCAGTCCTGGTTCTGCCAGCTACGCATTCTCAATGAGACAAGAAATGGATCCCTGACTTCTTCTTCTTGCACAGCCAGGGCAGTGGCATCACCACTCTCTTCCATGCATTCTTCTGAAGCAAGAGCTTGAGGCTGTGTACCCTTTCATTTTTCACAAGGCCACATAGGTTCCCCCTCTTCTTCTTCCTCACTGAGAATCTGTGCCCAGGAGTGAGCAGTCATCCTCACTCCTGCGACTATCCACTCTTCACTGAGCGTGGAGTTCAATACCTCCCATTCAAAGGCCTCCTTCATCTCATCTTCTCCTATGAGACTTGGGCTAGCCCCCCCCCGCAGGGGTCTACTGATGCTCTGTCTGAATTATCTCTCTGTGATCCAACATCTGAAACATCAGCATATGGTTCTGTTTGCAAATCTGCACCCTCTAGCTTTGTGCCACACTCCCCTGAGGGGCCTTCTCCAACAGATTCCGTCTGGTGCTGTGTGCTGCAAACCAAAAATTCCTGAACTTTTGTCCATGTGGGAGCCAAACGAACCTTGGCCGCATTATACAAGCTGTATTTCTCTAAGCACCCCAAACAATGAGGTACCATGAAGACGTCCCTTCCAGTATTTAAGCATATTAGACACACTTGCACTGGATATCTAGGAATTGCCACATGAGAAGGTAGTTGTCCTCCATAGTAACACCTTTCAATGTCCCTTAACTTACTTACTTCTGCTGCTAGCATAGCCCGGGTATGATCCGGGTAGCGTGCTGGTCCTGAGGCCATGACTGCAGGGAAAAACAAACAAATGCTCACTGTTACTAAAAGTCCCGCATCACTGAACACTCTCTTCTACTTTTAAAATGGCTCCTCTGCTGCTGTGTTTACATTACTACCCCACCCTGTAATGGCGGTGGCAGCACTCCTGCGCATCAACATTCAGAAACTGGGTCAAGCCACTGTGCATCCGATTTACACACACTACTGATAACGTTGCTCAAAACTGCACAAACTTGTACTGTTCTTTTTTCTAACACATTTATATGATTTGCCATGGACTTTTCACTTGCTGAAAACATTGCTTTAGCTCACAGTCCCTTAAAGCCTTAGAATTTCAAGCACAGGATTGCCTGTAACTAGTGCTGCACATCTTGCTACAACTCACAGTCTCTCTACTGGCTTTGAAACTTTATGCTGATGCTGAACCCATAACTATGCTCACAGTCAATGGCTTAACAGGCTTGTTTTAGCTGGTAAAAATTGACACAATCCTTATTTGCAAAGCCACTACACTGCTGCACACAGATTCAACTGGCTTTTGGCAAAAATCACTGTTTGAACAATTATTGCTCTTGGTACTCACTGTTATCAGTAGCTGTTTACTGCAATGGAAAATGGCCTACAGCCAGTCTTGGAGGCCTCAGAAAGGAAACAGGTGGGCAGTCCTGCTGATCGTCTCTCCGATCACCACACTCACAATCCAGTTGATCGAGATGTGGGCTGAACCTGATTTTAAACAGAAAAGTCTATTTTTAATACTTTTACAGTGCTTTTTAATCACCGCAATGCTACTCCACCAAGCCAGTACATGCACTCCACTCACACTCCCTCTCGAATGCTGGGCAATCACTGTAGAGCTGGCTGGGGGGCGGGACTGATTGCAGCCTCTCCAATCACATGACGCCCAGCAAATGAGCCTCTTTCCCTCGTGAGTGCTCTTGTCCTCAAGGCGATTGTCGAGCAGGCAAATTTAAACTGCAGAAACCACTTTTTTTTTCTCTAACTGACTCCACGGCAGGAGCCCATTTCAACATTTTATCATGGTCATTAAAACAGTAAGTTTCTCAGTTTACTAAAAAGCATTTCCAACGTCCAGGGCACAATTATCCTGTTGCTACCCCTAGTCTTCCACACCTTTCTTTATCACAACAGTTCTTTAGAAAGCATTTCCAATGTCCAGGGCACAATTTTCCTGTTGCTACCCCTAGTTTTCCACATTTCTTTATCACACACAGTTTTTTTTTTAAAGCTGGCAAAAACGCTGTAAATATTTGATGCAGGACAAGGGCATACTCTTCCAGCTTTACTGCTCCTTGGTAAACAGTTGGCATTTTAACAGTAGCATATGGACAACAGCACACAGCGACACACTACTTAAATTTGTTTCAGCTTTTTGGGCTACCCACTGCCAGATAACCAAAACGCTAGCCCCTTGCCTGAGCACCTTTCCTCCCTAAATTAAAATCCAAAGCAGTGCCTCCATTTTGTAAGCCCCTCACCCCTGTACTTGTTGCAAATGACAGGTGGTATGCTGTTGAAGCTGACAGCAGTACCAGGTGGGGGACTGGGTTTGGGGAGGACCAGGTTACTCGGCACAAGGGCTAGGTTTGGCTACTCTGCACAGGGGCACCCAAGTAAATCCAAACACAGGAAGCAATAACTGTAATGTCCAATACCGGGAATGGGATTCTAAAGTGTGGCTTTTATTCACATCCAACTGAACAAACGAAGCATAGATGGACCCCCACGGGGCTACATTCCTGGTAATGCAGATAAGAGAACAGAACATTTCCTCAATACTTCAGCCCTCAGGCTCTGGACTCACCAGGCACACAGCCCGGACTTGCACGCTGCGTTGGGTACACAGCCCGATTTGTACACTATTTGGTGTTTCCCTGGCTCGACTCCCCTGCTGGCCACTCAAACACTTTGCATGAAACATGGACACATTTTCCTGGTGGCTCCCTAAACCACCTTAGAGCCTTCGACTCCTTAAGGGAAATTTCCTTTCAATCCCACATCTGGGTACTTCTCTCAGCACTGGCCAAGTGCCTGAGGCAAAGCAAAAGGGCCACAGAGCAAATCCATAGAGGTGAATCTAGTTACTAAAGATGGGGGGTTTCCCACCTCTAGCTTCCACAATCGATACCCGACCATTTCTCTGGACATTAAACATCTCTTCTGAAAAGCTTGGCAATGTAGATTACAGGGTAAATGTATAGCGCATTTTCTCTACATGTCTTGACTTTCCCCTTGTACTAGACTCAAACATACTTAAACATCTCTTTCTGAAAAGCTTGGCAGTGTAGATTAAAGGGTAAATGCATAGCACATTTCCTCTACATGTCTTGGCTTTCCCCTTGTGCTGGACTTGAACATACTTTTACTTTGGCTTAGCCTATTCCTCTAGGCCTCCCACTGATTAAGTAGTCCAGTCCCCACTTTACAACAGTTCAGGTGAAACATAGGTCCCATGTAAGAGCAGAACTCACCCTTTGGTTGCAGGTGCCCCACAGGTAGTTCTTGACAGCTTCTGGTGCCACAGCACAACTTAGGAAAATAAGGCAGCTTCTTTCCTAGCTGGAACCAGGAGGGTTGCCCCTGGAATACCAGGCAAACCTTTGACCCCATCCCCTCAGGGATGGGGCACAGAGACCAGTAACAGCGGTCTCCACCACTTCACGAACAGCTTACTGTGTTCCTCTTTTGGCAGAAACACACACCTCTCCCTTAAAGTAGCTCTATATCAGAGCTTTAGGCTCCAACAGTCTGTGCACAGACTGTTGTGCTCCTCTCTTCAAGACTGCTCATGCACAACTGCTGCTCTCACTGTTCAAAAAAACTCCCAACATTCTAACCTAACTCCCAATTGCAGATTCCAATGTGGCTCATGCAGCTGCGATAGTTCTATGGTGATGTCATCCCTCAGTCTCAGCTGAGACTGAGAACAGAGTGAGACAGTATGAAATCCATTTAACTGGAGTTTCACAAGCTGCCTTCCCTGCCTACCACTTGGTCTTACTGGGATTCTAGTAACCCCGGGAAACAGGGGGTTACATATGCACCCATGGATTTGAGGATATGTTTGTTGTTTTTTCAGCACTTGCTTTTACTGTCACCCAACCTGAATTCAGTCAGCTCACATGTGTCTTTTGTTTACATAGTCTAATGAACTGCGTAACTCAAATGCTATGGAACTTGAAGGACTAAAGCGGTGTCTTGCCCGGGTACACTCTTCAGGTGTCAAAGTTAAAAGCCTAAACACAGACAGACATGTGTCTGTTAAAAAGTATATTCGGGAATCGGAAAGCAGTGTACAGCACTGGTTTGATATCTGGCATGTGGCTAAAGGTATTTAGATTGGAGCATAGATAGTTAACTTTTTACTGTTAGTCTGTTCATTAGAGTATGTGTGCCCCCGCTTGAAATCCAAGTGTTCATATTTTTTTTTTCAATTGATTTAGGTACTAAAAAGAAAACTGAGGCCAAGGGGAAATGCAAACACTGTTCCACACTCAGTGAGTGGGCTAAGTCTATTAGTAACCACTTATACTGGTGTGCAAGTAGCAGTGCGGAAATGACGAAGTTGTTGAGGCAAAGTGGAGATCAATAACAAACCATGTTTTTGACAAACATTCCGGTCATGGTGACATTTTTCCAGAATGCTGTCATGGCCATTTGGAGGACAGAAAATGGATAAGGCAAGGTGCATTCACAGTATCCTTTTAAAATTAATGTTCATGATAACAGTCTTCTAAAATACAGTACTCTTAACATTATAAGAAGAAAAGTGTCATGCAATAACTTTACCACAGTTTGCTGTCTGCTACCTACCATGTGACCAATTCAATGGAATACATAGTAGCTAACTGAAGGGAACATGTTGTTGGCAGTAAATTTCACTGGCATCATTATTTGCCGCATTTTCAAAAATAATCTTAGGAGAAGGTGTTCTGTGACAATAAAATTAAGCAGTAAGGAATGACAAGGACTCTGATTGTTTGTCCAATAATTTGGCACAAACAGTTCAAACATATCACTGTCACTTGTTGTATAACATATTTTATTACCATTTTTGTTTTCAGGAAGTAAGGCTCTTAAGGAGTTAGCTAACATAGTGCATGGTACACTCCTAAGTAAGGACATCAGGAAACAGTCCCCAACTGAACAAACATTGGCACTGGAGGCCTTTTATAAGGTTGTTTTATTTTTTACTAAAAAAAAAAAGCTTAATTTCTTCTACCGGAGCATGGAAGCAATGTATAAATTTACTTTTGCTTCAACTGAAAAACAGTCAATTTTTGTAAAAAAAAAAAGTGTTTCTGTTGTTAACTGGATGTGCGCCTCTAGGTAGGTAGCTGTTGTATTGTATTGTATGCGTTCCATATAAAATGGAAATTAAATTCTTGTGTCCTGATTGGAAGACACGTAGTTCACGTATAGTTCTTAGTTATTGATAACGTAATACAAAGTAAAAATCAAGACAGTAAGCCACACAGGCCTCGTGGAAATAAACAATCAGTTATGTCTTTTGACTTGTTTGGATCAGTAATTTGTCATGCACACTTGAGTTGATAGGTGGTAGATTGTTACTGTTCATCAAGGCTACATCCTTGACAGAAAATATGAACAGTGTTTTACCTCTAAAAATATTTTATATGTGTAAGTAGGTGCCATTTTGGCTAAGTTGCCATACAAACACATTGGGCAGGATTATCAGATCCCAGATGATGACACAAATTTCTTGCATCAAACATGTCTAATGCAACAGACACCTTGTGCTATGGGTTGCACTCGGTGCTATTTTGGAAAGCATATTGGGTCAAATGCAGGCTACATGCCCCAGTGGGAGCATGCACTAGCCTAACCCCACAACAATAGCTGTTGCATGGTGATAAGAGGTTTGAGGCAGACACAGACTTCCATATCCTCCAGTGCTGCATTTTCAAACATGACCCCATGGACAAAGGTTCAAGTACCGTTTGACTAGGCAAGGGCTATTTAGACATCCTCCATTAGGGTTGGCAACCAAATGCCTATGTTCCCATCCCCCCAACCCTATTATTTAAACTGTACCTTTTTCAAGTCTGTATCTTCTGTTCGCTCATGCTATTCTTGTCTCTGTATCGTCCCTCATGTCCCTAGTATGTATTATGTATTATCAATTCTGTATTATACTTTGTATTTGCCTACCTGTCAAATGCTTATGGTGTACCCCATCCCCCCAGGATACATCTGGAATTGAGCAGTAGCCTGCTCAGTATGCCTTCCAGGTTAAACGCTTAAATAAATAAATAAATAAATGCCAAAACCGTACATCATTTAAGAACTACAAGGAGTCCCTGGTTATCATCCTCCCTCCTCAAAACCTTGGTATGCCAGGAATGTAAAATATCACTCTTACAAAGTAATTACCTGGTGATGGCCCCCCCCAAACTCACTCACCCAGCTGATGGTGAACACCACCATGCAACACCCCTCCCCCTTCTGAACTCTGGTGAAACGATGGTAATATCAGGAGCCTAATTGTGGTGGGGGTTGAGGGTAATACCTGCCTGGGTGGGGGTGGGTGGCCTCTAGACCTATAGGACACAATGTTTACAGCTGTGTCACGTTCAGGCATATCTGGATGGGTGGCAAAGGCACATCACCATGGAATGATTGTATAGGACTAATATTTTGCATTTCTTGCATACCAGAGATGGAGTGTGGGGGGGTTGTGACCTGTTTGGTTACCAGCATATTGTGGTTGTGGTTGGGGACACTAGACATGCCTCTCCCCAAGGGTGCATCTGCAGCCCCACTGCTTTTGTGAAATACCTTGTGTGTAAGCACCCTGTCCAGTACACTGCCACTAATGTCGCTAGCTGTGGGAGTTAGTAGCTGGGAGAATACCAGATGGAGAATCGGTTGCAGTGTCATGGACGCAGCAGCACTAAGCAGAAATTGCCAGCGCCGCAGTTTACAAACAATCTTTGAAAATCCTTCCCATTGACAATTTATGGACATATCATATAATTTTGTATTTTTTTAAGTATGTATGCATACATAGTTACATTTTTGTTGTGTTTGTTGAGCACTGATTTTTCAAATATGTGACTTACAGGCTTATCATAGCAATGCTTCATTTCAAGAAAAATTCTGCTTGTAAACAGGCAACAACCAAGCATGGGGAACTGCAATGGAGAGTATCATTCCCCAAGTCTAGAACTGGTGCTCCTGTCATCAAAAAGGCGAAGATGGCGCTAACATACAATGAGTTAACTTACTGATACTGTACAATATTACAGTGATGTATGTTACTTCTACTTCCTGAAAGCCACCCTTACTATTGTTATCACATGAATGTCTATTTATTATGTCTTCATGTGCAGTTATGAAGAACAATATGTAATGTACTAAGGGTCTTGTAAATAATGTGAGCTTGAATACAATGGGCAAATACATATGAAATAATGTTGGTGGGGGGGACTTTGAAGATTGGAGGAAGGCTCAAATTACTGACACAGTGCACTGCAGATGTGCCTGCAAGTTCAAGTTTAAAACAAAAAAGATAACATTTTCAACATAATTGGTTATGGGAAATCAACTACAGTATGTGGCAGTATTCAAAGTTTTTAAGCTGCAGTAATGATATCACTACTGCATCAGAACAGCATAATGATCTCAATAGTGCAACAGAACAAACATATTCCATGAATAGAATTCCATGCATAATATAGAGAAAAAAGTATGGGTCTGGATGTGTAATGAGAATTTACACACACTCGAGGGGTTGGATGCTACATAAACCCGAGAATGAAGCTCAAAGGGTTTATACATAGCATCTAACCCCAGTGTGTAAATTTGAGTTTACACACACACAGACCCATATTTTATTTGTATAATTGTTGGGTTTCTCTTTTTCACCTCAGCAATTATATAAAATTAAAAAAGGCTGCTGTGCCTCCGCAGTCCGATTACATCATGGTGGGCGGTCGGCTTTCTCTTTTATTTAAAACGTTGTTTTTTTTAACAACTTTTGTGAAGGAGGATCGATGCAGTAGCCATGTGGTATATTTAACTTTATTTTATTTTATTTACTGCCGAGTGCCTGTGGCAGTTCCTCTTCATGTTGGGTTTGTGGTTCGGGAAGGAGACAGCGATTGAGGAGTTCGAGCAGGTGCATGCACAGATTGGTGGAAACCGTGCGCATGTTTACCATTATAAACACTCGTTTATAACGGCAAATTATGCCACGGTTTCCTTATGGGAAAAAGAGGAAGCCATTAATTATATCATTATAGTGTATGTTTGAATGCTGTTATAAATGGAGTTACATGCCTGGAATATGCTTGTTCTGATGCACTATTGATGTCACTACTGCAGTAGAACTTGGAATGTTGTCACAGAGTTGATTTCTCCTATCCAGGTAAGCTGGAAGTTGTTTTTATTTTTTTTTTTTATTTAACTTGAGCATGCAGAAATATGTGCAGCACACTGTGTCAGTAATTTCAGCCTACCACCAACCATCAAGTCACCCCCCCCCCCACAACCATCAGTTCACTGAAACAAAGTTCAGCATCTTAAATGGGCATGGATGCCCATACACTCTAACAGATTGTGTATGAGCAGACGTTCAAGGACAAGGAACTTCTTGCATCTCAAGGTTTACCTGGTCCTGAGCACCTCTCAATATGTGCTCTTGTGGTGTATGGTTAACAAGGAAACCCCTTGATAGAATAATATCCTTACTGTGTGTCACTTCTCATACGCAGTCCTCTATCGACTGCACACCATTCTTGCATTTCTCTATCCAATTAAGATGAAAGTCTTTTTTTTTAATTCAACTTGCAGAAACATCTGTAACACACTGACAGTAGTTTGTGCCTGACACCAAACATTGAGTGGCCAAACACCAACTAGCATTTCAACAAAGGGAAGTGCAGTGAATGATATGACAATGGATGTCCATATAGTATAATGGATAATGTATGGACATGCATACACAGGCAAGCATGTCTCCAACTCATGAGTTTTGTATGACAATGACTGACATTTAAAAAAAAAATTGACACATGCACATACTTGCTGTATGTAGCTGCCCATACATTATCATTTATGTAACATATGTGAGAGGCATATTATCTGCAGAAACCAAACAGTTTATACCATGGTTATGTTAAGAACTAGCTCTAAGGCATAGAGGTGGCATATGGAAAATGATAACAGTTACACAAGAAAAGATTAGTGTTGTTGGTCTGTAACCATTATTCCAGGGGATGTAGGCCCATCAGGCTGAGGTATCTATCATCAGTACTCCTCTGGATGGAATAGAATAGCCAATCCCCAGCACTTGGTTGATTTAACTAATTTTGATGCAATTAAAAACAAGTTAGATGAACTTTATTACTCCCAACATAGAATGGTTTGATTTCCCCACCTTTCGTGAGAGATAGTCTTGATGGACCTTCTGGCTCCCTTAAGTCTAATTCTACTTTGTAAACTTAGTAATCATTAGCCATCCTAATGTGTACTACTTCTAGCTTAATGTGGTATTACACATCAGATCTCACCGTATGTACCTTTTTTTCAATGTACAGTTACATTGCCTCCTTTTAGAGAAATTTGACCATTAGTATTGACTCAGTGACAATGTTTTCCAATCATCCCACTAAACCCTCAGCTACTATAGTTTTCATATTAATGAAATGGTCATGGGTTTATAGTGACAAACAGAGGTGAAATGCATGAAAAATATTTAATCAACTTTCTCAACAGTTTTATCCTATGTATTCTCAAATTATTAAAATGTGTTTTATGTTAACAATTATATGTAGAGTACATTGCCAAAATGATCAAGGAAGCTATGAAGGTACAGACTGAATACCCTTCATACAAGCTGGCAAGAGGATTTATAGATCAAGCCAGGACATCTCCGTCACTAGCATCCAGTTTTGTAAAAAGAGACAAAAAGGAACTGATAGTGGAGCATCACAGTAGATTCACCCAAGTGAATCCAGAACTGTAAATAAATACTTGGACTAAAATCAGTACATAACTGTGACAAAATAAGTTTGGAGGTTCATCCATTGCCGACAAGCTGTGTAGCAACACACTTTGCACAAAACATCAGTTTGTTACAATGCTTGACTTTTGCTGATATTATTCAATACTGAAGTGTTGCAAGATAAATTTATGCATTATTCATTAGCCATATTGCTCCATATTAGAACATCTGTAGCTCAGAAAATGCTACGAGATGTCTTCAGTAAGCTCACCTTTCTCACAAAGGTCAGTGTATCATGCTCACTGAGAGTACTGACTGTTCTTTCGAATAATTTAATTTCAATGTTTACTGTACGGAAGGTAGAGGAGACCTCAGAATACTACTTTCCAACAGCCAGTATAGAACATGTTTCTGACTAGTTTGATGCATATAGTATATATGTTATGATCTACTTCTTACCGTTTATTAACTCTCTAATCAGTTTGATTATATGTGCCACTTGTTATAGATACAGCTTTGCACTGTATAGCCACCAGCTCTGACTGTTATTAAGATCCATCACTCTTTAAGTTAGTAATATCCTGTCTCATTCTGTCCATTAGTGCCCCTCATTCTATTCTCATGTCATTGTACTATTTGTTGTTGTTTTTTTTTTTTTTTTGAGGGGGTGGAAGTTTTCTTCTTGTACCTTTTAGGCATCCTTCAATAATTTGCTGTCAACTAATATAGCCTTCCTCTCAGTCCTACACTCCTGTGATTACATAATGAAATATAACAGTCTACCATTTTGAGGGTAGCCCCTGCACCATTGTAGATGCTATTTTCTACAAGATTTACATGAATGTAACATTGTATTGAAGCCCTTCCTTCATTCAGTTCACTGCAAGACAAAACACAAATGCCATTCTTGTTTTAGCATAGAATTTGTGGTGACAGCAATGTCATTTAAAACAGTTACTGTACGTTGTCTAAATCATTTTTTAACAATCACTATATCTATTCATAACCCTCTAATTTAGGACAATGAAAAAGTAATTCTTCCTTTTTTAAAACTGATTTTATTATTAATCTATGATGATTTATTATCAAGTGATATTTGTTCAGAATTTTCAATGTTGAACCTTTTTGATAAAATATTACAGTATAAAACAACAGGCATGCTTCGGCTATGAATGTATGTCTAATTCCAATATCATAAAATATCATATCCTTCTTGTTCACAATTTTAGTAAATTGTACTTGATCAACATTGTGACCCCATTACGTCAGACATATAGTAAATAGATCTGTGGATTGTGCTACTGTAACACTTTAACACATATAGCAGCTTCAAGATCTTTTAATACATTGATTGCATTTGTGTAATGAAAGACTACATTTATATTATTTTTTTTAAACGCAGACTGAAAAATACTATGTTGCTGTGACCACTTGCTGATGACATATGAAATAAAATGTGGATATAAATAAATGGTACAAAACAGAAATTGTTTTGTTGAGGTGGGGGTGGACAAACACAGGTGGGCTGTTGTAAAAATGGTGGAATATGCATTTATGAAACACGGAGATCCGATTAAATAGTAGAATCTAGTACTCAAGTGTGAGCAGCAGTTTCAACAGTATTTTTGGAATGTTGGCATTCTAGACTGTTATCTTGATCAATGCTAGCCATAAATCACTGTCTTTTGGGACTAGTCATGTAGTTACTTTCTTGCTCACAAGTACAAACTCTTCAACAAACAGTTTCGGTGTGTAACATGCAAATAAACAATTAATTCCATACTTTCTACCAATTGCAGTATTGGCATACCAGACCATGTTGATAATTGCAAACAAAATTTTTGAAACTGTTAATAACTGAACCAGTTATAAAATGTATATAAAACATATATCATGACATCTCAAAAAAGTGAATTAAAATCAGTTTGATAACAACAAGAGTATTCAGGTCCTGTGAACTGGACCTAACATTGCCAAATTTGCAAAGCTAGTCAGCATATTTGTATCCAGTGAATTCATCAGATAGGAACTTGGATCTGATTTTCATAACCTCACATAAAGGAAGTACTTTTTTTTTATTCCATCCCAACATCTCCCAAATCCAGAGGGTATATCTTCTATAGGCCATATGTCAGAAAAGCCTGTAAAGTAGATATTGGGTATATAATTATTCAGGTTATCCAATAAAACCAGTAAAATTATGATATTGAGTACAAGACTATGTAAGAGCAGTGTTGAATTACATTAGAGTTACATCAATAAATAACTCCTTATGTCTGTCAGGTCACCACTACACAGCATCATTTCAGGAATTTTGTGGTTTTGGTGCTTCTCCTCTATTTATTATAGTATTTTTATGTGATGTGCTTGCATTGTTGTTCTTTCTCTTTCAGAGTGAAACTGACTCATACAGCCTCTAGAGATTCTACCTTGCTGTTGAACCACAGTAGGGTACAGTCACATTCCCTTTACTTTGAAATGTGGTACAACATCCCAACAAGTCACGCTTCATTGGTAGAATAAATAGCTAGTAATAATCAATTTACCAGGTGTTTGTACTATTTTTGAAGGTCCTTGATATCTGTTGCTGAAGAACAGATAGTTAAACTTGCAACACAGGTGACTGAGATAACTTAGAGGAACCATAACTAAACTTAACAAAACACCATAGTAAAAGTAAGCAGGCAGTAAGCTGGCATGCTTTTCTGATGGCAGACATCATTGGGCATCAAAGATGGCTTGTCAACTAGCCATGTGTCCTGCAAAGTGAATCCTGTCATCAGAACAGGATGACCATTGACTGTCAACCTTTTACTTATGCTGTGGTATTTTGTTGAGTTTTTAGTTATTGCTCCTCTATGTAATCTACATCACCAGTGCGTGTTTTAATAGTGAAATAAGAAATTAATAAAAATGTCACCCCATTCCATGTGTAATCATATTCACAAGTCACTGTAAAGAAGAATGGGGTGACATTTAGGCCTCACAACCCCAATGACACAGCCCATTGCCTGTCAATCTCAGGAGGAAGGAAGGGCTAGATGAAGAGGGGGAGGGGCAACCCTAAAGGTCTAATTTCCTGACTTTTTATGCTTTAACCCTAAATTAGGCATTAACACAGTTTTTTGCATAGAATTTCTTTACTTTCTGAGAAAGAATGGAAAAGTAGAAAGTTGTGCAAGTTGGTGGGAGTGAGGGGCCCAAACATAACAGTGCAACTACTGAATATAATATGCATTGGTGGTAGCGCATGTGTGTGGGAGCATGGGTCCCTTGAAACCAAACAAAGTTGCATTCATCAGAGTGGCAGAAATCTACACCTGTTTACATGTCAGACACCTAACCACTGAAAATCACCTCCATGGCAGTAACGCTAGATATGCTATAAATGTGAAGCCACTACCACAATGCAAAATGCCATACAAAAATATAAAGTGTGTTACACAATATCTGTGCAGCAAATTAATTTAACAACAGCTAAACACCATAATTCAGATGCACAGGGCATCCCCTGAAGACTCTCCAAATTTCAATGTAAAAGAGCAAACAGTCTCCTAGATATAACATTTGAAAGTTTGAGATTTTCATTCATTGGCATGGCAGAATTCCACACCTGTTGGCATGCTATATACCTAATGACTAAAAAGTACATCCATGGCAGTAAGGCCAGCTACCCTACAAATTTCAAGCCACTACCACAATGGAAAATGCTGTTCGCAAAATGTAAATTGTGCCACGCAATATCTCCATAAAAAATGTATTGTCCAACATGTAAGCACCATAATTCCCATGTACAGGAGATCACATGAACACCCTCCAAATTTCAAGTAAAAAGACCAAACCGTTTCCGAGATATTTAATTTTAAAGATTGTTAAAGTTGGCCTATCTGTTGCATTCAAATCTGGCCATCTGGTCCCTTCCTCACCATCAAAAATCATGATCAAAGAATCTCATGATCAAAGAATTTGCAGGCTCATGATCAAAGAATAAAAAATGTTGTAATTCAAATGTTACACCTAAATATATAAAATGACTGGCATGGTTCGATAAAACAAAGCTCCCTAATCAAAACCCATCCAAGTTTGTGTTTCTAGGTCACCCCTGGGCTGAGATATTTAATTTTTTCATCTGGCCATCTGGTCATCACCTCACGACCAAAGATTGTGATCAGAAACTCTCATGATCAAAGAATTTACAGGCTCACAATCAAAGAATTTGCAGGCTCATGATCAAAGAATAAAAAATGGTGTAATTAAAATTTTACATATAAATACATGAAACCACTGGCATGGTTCAATAAAATGAAGCCCCCTGAGCAAAATCCATCCTAGTTTGTGTTTCTAGGTCACCTCTGGGCTGAAAATTTTTATTTTTTAATTTGGTCATCTGGTCTTCACCTCACGATCAAAGATCGCAATCAAAGAAACTCACGATCAAAGAATTTTCAGGCTCACGGTCAAAGATCGTTAGTGAGCCGTGATCAAAGAAAAAAAGTGTAAAACTCTATTTTGTGACCATTTTGAAGAAAACCACAAACATGGCTCGATAGAGGGAGGACCCTTAAGAAAAACCCACCATAGTTTTATTTCAGAAGTCCTCCCTGAGCTGAGAAATCTGATGTTTTCTGGCCAGAAACTGAAAACAAGATGGCGGCTGTCATGATCAAAGAATTTCTCGGGGTCAAAGATTCTTTGATCATGAGTCTGCAAATTCTTTGATCATGAGGAGGGACTAGATGGCCAAAAACCCATTCTTCATTCACAAAATAACCATATAAATTTTCCCATTGTCTTATAATGGGAACTTAAAGGTTTAATAACTTTTCAATGGCTTCATATCTTTTCACCAAACAAAAAGCAGCATGTTCCTTGACCCAGGCTCTTTCAGATGAGCTGAATCACAGAGTGGCATGGTACACAACAGCCATGCAACTCCACATACAAAATCTGAAAAACTGCTCACATAACTGCCGAAAAGTGCCTTTTTCAGCATTTTGATGCGCAAACACTGTAAGTCCAACCAAAACAAAATTTGGCAAATCAAGAGATCTACCATGTCCCATCATGCATACCAAATTTCATGCAAATCCATTGACCAAGTCCAAAGTTATTAATGCACAAAATTTTCAGTTTAACATAGAAGTGCCTTCATAAACCTAAATATAGTGGCGCGACTGTGCCCCTATGATATATATATATATATATATATATATATATAGATGGGATACATGATGGGCATGAGTGTGATATGGAAAATATTGTCACTCCTGCAGAGTGAGCTCTGGATATCTCACAGTGCCGAAGGCAAGGTGAGATATCAACTCGATACGGAAGTGACAATATTGCCGTAACCTACCGATCTGCCATCATGGTAATCGATACATACAATAGGGCCAAGAGTTTCAGAAGTTTTGTTATGCTGTCTTGTGTTCTGTTCCTGTTTATGTGTTTGCTCATTCTGTGTGTGAGCTTTTCTGAATGGGCTGGCAGTGTTATAAACACATGAGTGTGTTTTGCAATGCTAAATGAGTCCAGTTTTAGATAGGGAGTGAGAAACATACTTTTGTGAAGCTGTATTGTTTAGCAGTCTGGCTACAGTGAAGTTAAGAGCATCACAGTAATTGTAATGAGCTGAGAGGCAGAGTGTCAGAACAGCTGATACTGTTTACAGTAGTAATTAAGTTAGCTGCAGGCAGAGTGTTCAGTGAAATTGTCTCTTTAGGATTCTGGCTGCAGTGAAGTTGAGATTGTCACAGTAATTGTAATGGGTGAGAATCAGAGTTTGAGAACAAGTGAGAGTGTGTTTCAGTGGTAGTTGAGTTAGCTGCAGGCAGTAGTTTAGACTGTTCTGTGAAGTTGTGCTGTTTGGAATTCTGGCTGCATCAAGTTGAGAGCATCACAGTAATGAACTGGAAGTTTGGAGGGGGGAGATAGGTGTGTTTTGTAATGCTCACTGAGTTAGCTGTAGGCAGCAGTGAGACCTCTCAGGTAGTTCTGCATTTGTGTGTACGGTAACAGCACAGGTGTTTCTTGCATGCTGAGGGGAAAGCTGCCTAGGGTGATGATATCAGTGACCTTGTGTGACCTGTGTGTGTAAATGGCTGATATCATCACAGTAGAGAAGAGGGTAAAAATGTCACACTGCAGTGGATGATACGCTGTTTTATCTCATTAATTTACCACTCACCCCTATTGTGTGTGTGTGTGTTTATATATATATATATATATATATATATATATATATATATATATATATATATATATTTATATATATCATATTTTAAAATAGCTTACTCTTCTTTTGGCATCTCATATCCCACAGATCCTTCATAATGAATGTATTCATGTAGTGATGAAATAAGGACATATTTGTCAAAGCAGTTGGATTGAAACCCAGGGTAGTCAGATATGCATTCCAAATGCAGAAATTCTTCAACTGGGCTATCACGGCAGTATAATAAAGGCAGCACCTGTTTTCACAAGCAGTCTTCATTTGGGCGCAGTTCCCACATTCACATCTGCAAGTTAAACAAAGAACAATCAAGTTACACAACAGAGCTTCTACAAGCATTAATATACTTAAACATTTATAAAAAAAAATATCAGTATAAAATAGTAACATAAAACAATATTAACCAGTAGGTGGAAATGGGCACTGTGGCCCGACTGGTCTGCAACTATCAACCACCATAGGTGACCATGCTCATTGAAACTCATTGAAACTCCCCCCCAAACCCTGTGTAACAACCCCTCTATACCCACGCAGGTATTCATGAGCAGAAGCCATGGAGCAGTGCATGAACGGCAGAGCCTGATGCAGATACGGATGGCCTACACCCTGGGAGAAGACATTGTTGCAGGGTGTTTGAAAATTACTTCCTCAGTTTATTGTGTTCAGCCCTGCTTATTTCAATTGTTTGTCTGGGCTCTTTAAATTAACTGTGTTGGCAGAGTTGGCTGATAGTTTTAGGTGCACTGCTTAAGTTACATGTGGTTGCTAGATGTGCATGTTTTTCATAAGCTTGAAAATGTGTGTGGGCTTCATTTCCAATCATATTGGCCCTGTTCTGCTGCAGAGTTTAGCCATTTTGAGCATGAATTAAGTCTGGTTTGTTATCTGGGTTCTGGCATGTTCCTCTGCTCTCAGGTACAGTTCACGCATGCACAGTTGGAACCACTGCCAGCTCTATTGTTCAAAATTCCATGCCCTTTTTCTTACCCTTTTGTTCTCTCCTGCATTATTGTAGGCCTGCAAGGTAACCCCACCCTACTCATGCCACAGAAGCCACAGAGCAATGAGCAAATGGCAGAGCCTGAAGCAGGTACACATGGCATACAGCCTGGGAGAAGACATTGTTGCAGGGTGTTAGCCCATTGACACTGCGCATCGACTGCCCCGCCCACCCCATAAACCCACCCACCCATGGCTGTCCCTAGCTTTATTGGGTACAGGAATCATGTGATCTGTCATGTGACCACTACTCCTGATTCAGTAAAGTCCCTGCTTTCCCATTAGTTGGTTATCTCTTCTGACCAGTAAGGGTCAGTCTAGAGCTTCAATCTTTTTCATCTTCTAACACTACTACTTGTGTTCACACAGTGCTATCTCCACCTGCATTCTCTTGTCCCTCAATTGACTCCCTCCCCTTACACCCGGTTCTACATTCCCTCTTCCTCCTACCCCACATGGTATTGAACCCTTGACCTTCTACACTAAAGGCAGCAATCATACCACTGTGCTATCTGATCTGGCTCATCTCAGTCAGTCTATCTGCCATACATATACTCTTCACCCACTCTGTTTACCTAAGGCTAAGTTGCCACTACACCACACACAAACATGAAACTACCTACTAGGCTATTAATGCCTCTTATGTTTTTCATAATGGCTGCCCCTTCCTTCCCCTCAGCCACTATGACCTTACCTACTACCCATCAAATTAGCTTGAAAGTTAACTCACCGGCATCTACTACTCAGAGCTTGGTACAGTAGCAGCCACAGACACTGTAGATATTTCCTGAAATTTCTGTGATATTTCCAGAAATATCTTCTGCTTTCTGCATTTACACAGTAGGGGCAGCAGAGAAAAACTCTTCAGAAATTTCACTAAATATCTGGAAATAGCTGGCAATGTCTCTGGCTACTACTGTATCATATCTTTCCCCAACCTTCCTGGGTATGATGGCCAGCCCTGCAAATTTTCTTACCTACCCTTCTTTACTCCTTCTGCCTCATATCTTCTCTCTGCCACTACCCTCTACTGTTGTAAAGCCATTTTAAAAGAAACATGATACAAAATACTAAGCTGCTCAAACTTGTTTTCCTTAAGCATCGCATTATTGTTGTTCCTCTCTGGCAATGTAAATCTCTAATCCATGTCCCAGATCACTGCCCTGTCCCTCTAGTCAGCATTCTGGAGGCCTGAAGCTTGCATCAGTAAACATCTGTAGCCTGCTGCAGAAACTAGATCTTCTTCAAGTTTGGGCAGCTCAGCAAAAACCTTGATCTCTCCCAAAATACCTGACTCTGCCATTGCCCTGACTGGCTACACACTCTTTAGGGAAGAGAGGCTAGGGAGAAGAGGAGGAGGCTGCACCATTTATCTCTTAGACTCACTTCAAGGGCATGTGCACCCATCCAAATTCTCAGGGGATGCAGTGCAGGTCCCAACTATCAAAATTTCAATAGGGAATAAGGGCAAGTCCCACACGCTAATATCAGTTTACATCCCACCCCAAAACACTAAACATGGTTTCATCTTCATTCTTGACTATGTCTCTAAGCTGCCCAACAGGTCAGAGATGATCTTACTGGGAGATTTTAATATCAACTGGTTGACCCATGATACAGCATCCCATAGGGATGTAGCTGCAGCCCTAGATCTAACACAGGTTGTGCCCTCTCCTACTAGGATCAATTACCATACGGGTAACAGCACCCTGATTAATCTCATCCTCTCTAATCACCCTCAGAGATTTTCTAATATAGTGTTCTTACCTGACTCTCTTAGTGACCACTCACCAATTCTGTGCTGTTGGTCTAATCGCTGCCCAAAACTCCCTCCCAAGATATCCTATCAGCATTCACTTAAAAAAGGTATGCTGAGGCAATTCCAGTTCTACCTTCTCAACTATGACTGGACTCTCATACATGCTGCCACCTGTATTGACAGCACCCTAACATGCTTCATTTTCACCTACAGATCTTTATTTATTCACCTTCCTCAGTGAACTCTCTCCAGCGTCCTCCTGAACCCCCAGTCTCTACCTCCCATCATGCCAACCTTTTTCCGCACCCCCTAGCCCGGCACATCCCCCAGGTCTGAACCCTCCTGGGATGGGCTGCCCTATCTTCCCAGGGTGCTCTATCTATAGGGCTGAGCTCTGGACCAGAGGGCATTGGAGAGGTACAGCCTACATTGGGAGCATGGACCAGAGGGGGAGGTGTCTTCACCTTTCGTCGAGGAAGGGGTGTTTTTCTGTAATTTTCACCTTCCCCCAAGCTCGGACATACAATGGCATCTGTAGATGCCCACCATAGCTCTGCCCCACTACTTTGCTGCCCTGCCATGTGCAGTGCCTCCGATCTCCACAGGGGACCACTGCATTTCTGGGCAAGCCTGGATCCCTCCCCAGAGAAAGGAGAGCTGTCTTCAGGATGCTCAATCCTCTCTCTCCCCTGCCGACTTGGGCTCATTCCTGAACCAGGTTGCCGGCGTGGTGTGAGGTGTGGTGTCCAGCACCTCAACCTTCAGCGCCACTGTGCCACCATCTCCACCTTCAGCTCTGCCTGTGACATTTTTGCCCCCTACTCCAAACATATTGTCAAAGGCTCAAGAAATCCCTGGATCACCTGTGCACTCATAGATCTCATGGTCTCTCATGACAACCTCTGGCATAAGGCTCTGGCATGTGGTCTCCCGGAGGATAGGCAATGGCATAGGGCTGCCAGAAATGTCTGTACTTGGGAAATTTGCCTTGCAAAGGCTACCCACTTCAAAACTCCATTCTCATCCACCTGGGGAAATGTGAGGATGTTTTGGGATAATATAAAGGATCTGAATGGTAAACCCAACACCTTCCCCCTTTGCTAAATATCAATGGAGTCACTACCCAGGACCCCCAACTCATTGCAGATGCCTTTGAAACTGCATTTTCAGATCTTACGGAGTCCTCCCACCATATTTCTTCAATAACTCATCCAGCCCCCCTGCTGCCTCTACCCCTATTGATACCTCCCCTTTCTGCTTTAGGACTGTCACCCAGACAGATGTAAAATCATATCTAACTTGGATCCTAGGAAAATCAAGATTTAGTGGTGATTCACTGGACTTGAAGCTGCTACAACTAGCCCTTGATACAGTCCTCTTCCCCCCTCACTAAGGTACTTAATCTCTCACTCTGTCTTCGCCAATTCCTTACTCAATGGAAGTCTGCAGTGGTTATCCCTATACTTAAAAGTGATGATAGAGCATTTCATTGTAACTATCATCCCATCTCTATCCTCCCCCTTCTCTAAAGCCCTTGAATGTATTGTATCCGATCAACTCTCTGAATACTTCACAAAACATAATCTACAGTGCTGCCAGCAGCATGGTTGCAGGAAGGGTTACAGTACCACCACTGCCCTCCTGGAGTTTACTGACTTAATTCACAAAGTTCTAGACCATGGCCATTTAGTAGGGTCTGTCTACATAGACCTTACAAAAGCATTCACAAGGTAAACCACACCATCCTCACTGCTTCCTTCCCTTCATTGGGCCTTTTCCAAGATGTCTCCAACTGGTTTGCCAACTACAGTGTAGCCCACCAGGATGAATCACAGTGTCACAGGTTTACTGCATGACAAAAGGAATTAACTCCCATTGAAACTGCATTGTTTTCTGCAGTAACTGTACTGCAGAATTGTTCAGTACTGCGCTTCATCCTAGTGGATTCACTGTATTTTAATGGGTGATCCCAGCAAATGAAAATCCACAACACTCTCTCCTCTAGCCTACGGTATGGCCCGGGGTCCTCCAAGGCTCAATACTTGTCCTGCTCCTTTTCAGTCTCTTCTGTAATACCCTTCCCCAAGCTTGCTTTGGTCACCTATAACTCTACGCCGACGATGCCATTATTTATACTAGCCACCTGGACTCTGTCCCGCTGGATGGCAATCTTCAGAGGTACTTTGCTGAAACTGAGTCATGGGTCTCTCTCCACAAACTCATCTTAAACTACAAAAAGACTAAGGTGATGTTTTCCAATCCTCAAAACAAAAACAAGGAGCTGCCTCTAAACATACTAAATCGCCAGTGCCAGCCCTTGGAGCAAGTTCATGGCTTCAAATACCTTGGTATCACCCTCTACTCCTCCCTCTTCTACCATGAGCATATCAGTCTGGTCTGTAAGGCTGTAAACACCATCTATAGATACAGAGCATGCTTGACACTTGACATCCTTCACCTGGCCTTTACCAGCTCTGTCCTGTCTCTAGTCAACATCATTATCTATGGCTCTGCAGCTGATACTGCCTTATACAGAATAAAGGTTGCCCTCAGCAAATCATGTTGTCTAGAAGTTGGTGGGGACAGACTCATCCACACCTATGGCCTCTATAGTCAAGCAAACTGGTTAAACATCAAGGGTAGGCTTTCCTTCCAGACCTGCTTGCTGGCTAGAAAGATAACCTTTGGTCTTTCTCCTCGTGCTGCCCTACAACTTATCACCCCTTCCCCCACCCTCAGGCTACCAGAAGCTCCTCTAAGGCCTCCTTTCTAGTCCCATTTTGCAGGACTGCTCTGGGGAAAAGAGCACTCCTGTAAAGGGCTCCCATCTGGTTAAATGACCTGCCTGCTGAGGTTTTGGCTGACAATAAGATTGGCCCCTTTAAACTTAAACTCCAGCAGCACCTCATAGCTTTAACCAGCTGTGACTGTCCTTAGCCCTACCTCTGCCTTCTTGCTCTTATATCACCCATCTGCCCTGTAATAATGTAACTCAAGACAATATCTTCTCAGACAGCTCCAGCCTTCACCCCTCATAATGTTTTATCTCAAGACAATGTCTTCTCACACAGCTCCATTCTTTCCCTCCTCCCTCCCACCCCTACCATTCTTAGCCTATTCCTCAAGGCCTCCCACTGATTAAGTAGTCCTATTCCCACTTTACAACAGTTCAGGTGAAACATAGGCTCCGTGAAAGAGCAGAACTCACTCTTTGGTTGCAGGTGCCCCACAGGCGATTCTTGACAGCTTCGGTTGCCACAGCACAACTTAGGAAAATAAGGCAGCTTCTTACCTAACCAGAACCAGGAGGGTTGCCCCTGGAATAACAGGCAAACCTTTTACCCCTTCCCCTCAGGGACGGAGCACAGAGACCAGTAACAGTGGTCTCCACCACTTCACGAACAGCTTACTGTGTTCCTCTTTTGGCAGAAACACACACCTCTCCCTTAAAGTAGCTCTATATCAGAGCTTTAGGCTCCAACAGCCTGTGCACAGACTGTTGTGCTCCTCTCTTCAAGACTGCTCACATACAACTGCTGCTCTCACTGTTCAAAAATCTCCCAACAATCTAACCTAACTCCCAACTGCAGATTCCAATGTGGCTCATGCAGCTGCGATAGTTCTATGGTGATGTCATCCCTCAGTCTCAGCTGAGACTGAGAACAGAGTCAGACAGTGTGAAATCCATTTAACTGGAGTTTCACAAGCTACCTTCCCTGCCTACCACTTGGTCTTACTGGGATTCTAGTAACCCCGGGTAACAGGGGGGTTACACTCGCTCTGGGCCAGGAAAATGACTGTCCACAGTCATTGTTACCCGCTTAGGCCATCCGCCCTATGTGCCACCTGAGGAGGGGGGTGATCAGGCCCCCTCCTACCATGTGCGAGCACAGACAGGCAACACTAAGGGCCTAGAGGCCTTTGGCTGACATATCAGCCTCTACTCTACCCACTAACTATGGGAGCCTAGTGGATCTGGTAGAACTGTCCAGAGCATAGCCCTAATAGCTCAGCACTGCAGTCTCTATGGCCATTCAGGACCATAGCCTGTCTATCCCCCCCAGCCCTCTAGGGAAAATCTGTCTGCCTCTAACTCAAATCACAAAACAAAACAAACAGGGGTCCTCCTCGACCTTGGGCACCCTGCAACCACACACCAGGAAACTAATACCATCTATTAAATTACTCCCTCATACCCCCACAACCACACCTGTGGAAGGAAAGGGTTACTACAGTAACAACAACAATAACAACAACAGTACTTTAAATACTACACACTGAAGTACTATTTAGGAACTCTGATGAGCCCCTCCTCCTCTTCTTGTCTTCTCTTCTATTTTCTTCAGGAACACCTGCAAGAAAAAGAAAGACAACACACACTCCTAATCTACATACACAGTCTAGCTAAACCCCTACCATCAAAACACTGGAGAATCCCAAAAAGATTTTTTTAGAAAAGGTAGAAAAACAGTATATACACTAGAAAACAGTAGAAAAACAATGACATTATTTACAATACACATTTTGGGGATGGAGTTCCCTAAAAGTCCCATCTAGTGTCTACAGTGCCCGAAGGCTAGTCCATTAAAGAGTCTCTTCTGGGCCGAAGCCCAGTGAAGCACAGTTCTAGAAGGCCAAATTCCTGAAGGGGAGAGTCTTTGAGGACAGTTCACACATCTGGAGTCTCCTAGTGTAGGGTGTGTACTGCAATGTCATAAGGATAGAAAAGTTTGGACTTACCAGCTCCTTGTAGAATGAACAAACGGCACCGACCTGCTCCTCTGCCGAAGACTGTCCCTGGCAGCATTCTTCTGATACAGCTGGACGGACATCTTCTGGGAACTACAGGAGGGCACATCTGGAAACTGCTGGGCTGATGTCATCTCTGGAGATGGAACCTTGGAACAGGAACAAAAAGGAAAACAGCTGTTCTGACGTCATCCGGTTACCAGGCGATGAATCAGGATACAGCTGGGCTGGTGTCCTCTCTGGATCTGAAGTCATCTGGTGGGCCAGTCAATGGATTCTGGAAAGTCGGTACACTGTAGAACTGATGAATGTGGGGCACCTGAGTCCTGGATGTCCATACTGGCGGAACAACAAAGGCACTGCAATGGCTGATGTGGCAGTATTGACTACCACTGCTCTGCTTTCCATCTGGTAGGCACGGGCACATTTGCAGTGAGGTCCTTGCATTGAGGAGAATAGTACAGGGGGTCAGGAGCTTGAATTATTACCCCATTGGGGTGCACATAATTCACACTGTGAAAGGTTTCACATCCCTCTCCATCCACTATTCGAACAGTGTCCATAAACAAGGTCCTGCTTCTTTTCCATTGGCTGTATTTTTCATGAAACATTCTGTTCCTGACATGCTTGTTTGCACCAGGATGCACGCATTTAATTGCTTCTGCCCAAATCCAGGATTTCCTGCTGTTCTCAATCACCTACCAGATTCTCTGAGGAACGGTAGGAAAGGACATCCCACAGATTTCATTCGCCTTCCTGTGAACTAGTCTCTTCTCTTTACTAGCTTTGGTCAACCTGAGACCACTGGCCTGGCTTGGGGGTGGCCAGTCCTGGTTCTGCCAGCTACGCATTCTCAATGAGACAAGAAATGGATACCTGACTTCTTCTTCTTGCACAGCCAGGGCAGTGGCATCACCACTCTCTTCCATACATTCTTCTGAGGCAAGAGCTTGAGGCTGTGTACCCTTTCATTTTTCACAAGGCCACATAGGTTCCCCCTCTTCTTCTTCCTCACTGAGAATCTGTGCCCAGGAGTGAGCAGTCATCCTCACTCCTGCGACTATCCACTCTTCACTGGGCGTGGAGGTCGATACCTCCCATTCAATGGCCTCCTTCATCTCATCTTCTCCTATGAGACTTGGGCTAGGCCCCCCCACAGGGGTCTACTGATGCTCTGTCTGAATTATCTCTCTGCGATCCAACATCTGAAACATCAGCATATGGTTCTGTTTGCAAATCTGCACCCTCTAGCTTTGTGCCACACTCCCCTGAGGGGCCTTCTCCAACAGGTTCTGTCTGGTGCTGTGTGCTGCAAACCAAAAATTCCTGAACTTTTGTCCATGTGGGAGCCAAACGAATCTCGGGCGCATTATACAAGCCATATTTCTCTAAGCACCCCGAACAATGAGGTACCATGAAGACGTCCCTTCCAGTATTTAAGCATATTAGACACACTTGCACTGGATATCTAGGAATCGCCACATTAGAAGGTAGTTGTCCTCCATAGTAACACCTTTCAATGTCCCTAAACTTATTTACTTCTGCTGCTAGCACAGCTCGGGTATGATCTGGGTAGCATGCTGGTCCCTGAGGCCATGACTGCAGGGAAAAACAAACAAATGCTCACTGTTACTATAAGTCCCACATCACTGAACACTCTCTTCTACTTTTAAAATGGCTCCTCTGCTGCTGTGTTTACATTACTACCCCACCCTATAATGGCGATGGCAGCACGCCTGCGCATCAACATTCAGAAACTGGGTCAAGCCACTGCGCATCCGATTTACACACACTACTGATAACTTTGCTCAAAACTGCACAAACTTGCACTGTTCTTTTTTCTAACACATTTATATGATTTGCCACGGACTTTTCACTTGCTGAAAACATTGATTTAGCTCACAGTCCCCTTAAAGCCTTAGGATTTCAAGCACAGGATTGCCTGTAACTTGTGCTGCACATCTTGCTACAACTCACAGTCTCTCTACTGGCTTTGAAACTTTATGCTGATGCTGAACCCATAACTATGCACACAGTCAATGGCTTAACAGGCCTGCTTTAGCTGGTAAAACTTGACACAGTCTTTATTTGCAAAGCGACTACACTGCTGCACACAGATTCAACTGGCTTTTGGCAAAAATCACTGTTTGAGCAATTATTACTCTTGATACTCACTGTTATCAGTAGCTGTTTACTGCAATGGAAAATGGCCTACAGCCAGTCTTGGAGGCCTCAGAAAGGAAACAGGTGGGCAGTCCTGCTGATCGTCTCTCCGATCACCACACTCACAATCCAGTCAATCGAGACGCGGGCTGAACCTGATTTTAAACAGAAAAGTCTATTTTTAATACTTTTACAGTGCTTTTTAATCACCGCAATGCTCCTCCACCAAGCCAGTACATGCACTCCACTCACACTCCCTCTCGAATGCTGGGCAATCACTGTAGAGCTGGCTGGGGGGCTGGACTGATTGCAGCCTCTCCAATCACACGACGCCCTGCAAATGAGCCTCTTTCCCTCGCGAGTGCTCTTGTCCTCAAGGCAATCGTCGAGCAGGCAAATTTAAACTGCAGAAACCACTTTTTTTTTCTCTAACTGACTCCACGGCAGGAGCCCATTTCAACATTTTATCATGGTCATTAAAACAGTAAGTTTCTCAGTTTACTAAAAAGCATTTCCAACGTCCAGGGCACAATTTTCCTGTTGATACCCCTAGTCTTCCACACCTTTCTTTATCACAACAGTTCTTTAGGAAGCATTTCCAATGTCCAAGGCACAATTTTCCTGTTGCTACCCCTAGTTTTCCACACTTTTCTTTATCACGCACAGTTTTTTTTTTTAAAGCTGGCAAAAACGCTGTAAATATTTGATGGAGGACAAGGGCATACTCTTCCAGCTTTACTGCTCCTTGGTAAACAGTTGGCATTTTAACTGTAGCACATGGACAACAGCACACAGCGACACACTACTTAAACATGTTTCAGATTTTTGGGCTACCCACTGCCAGATAACCAAAACGCTAGCCCCTTGCCTGAGCACCTTTCCTCCCTAAATTAAAATCCAAAGCAGTGCCTCCATTTTGTAAGCCCCTCACCCCTGTACTTGTTGCAAACAACAGGTGGTATGCTGTTGAAGCTGACAGCAGTACCAGGTGGGGGACTGGGTTTGGGGAGGACCAGTTTACTTGGCACAAGGGCTAGGTTTGGCTAGTCTGCACAGGGGCACCCAAGTAAATCCGAACACAGGAAGCAATAACTGTAATGTCCAATACCGGGAATGGGATTCTAAAGTGTGGCTTTTATTCACATCCAACTGAACAAACAAAGCATAGATGGACCCCCACGGGGCTACATTCCTGGTAATGCAGATAAGAGAACAGAACATTTCCTCAACACTTCAGCCTTCAGGCTCTGGACTCACCAGGCACACAGCCCGGACTTGCACGCTGCTTTGGGTACACAGCCTGACTTGTACACTATTTGGGGTTTCCCTGGCTCGGCTACCCAGCCGGCCACTCAAACACCTTGCATGAAACATGGACACATTTTCCTGGTGGCTCCCTAAACCACCTTAGAGCCTTCAACTCCTTAAGGTAAATTTCCTTTCATTCCCACAGCTGGGTACTTCCCTCAGCACTGCCCAAGTGCCTGAGGCAAAGTAAAAGGGCCACAGAGCAAATCCATAGAGGTGAATCTAGTTACTAAAGATGGGGGGTTTCCCACCTCTAGCTTCCACAATCGATACCCGGCCATTTCTCTGGACATTAAACATCTCTTCTGAAAAGCTTGGCAATGTAGATTACAGGGTAAATGTATAGCGCATTTTCTCTACGTCTTGACTTTCCCTTTGTACTAGACTCAAACATACTTAAACATCTCTTTCTGAAAAGCTTGGCAGTGTAGATTAAAGGGTAAATGCAATGCACATTTCCTCTACATGTCTTAGCTTTCACATTGTGCTGGACTTGAACATACTTTTACTTTGGCTTAGCCTGTTTCTCTAGGCCTCCCACTGATTAAGTAGTCCAATCCCCACTTTACAACAGTTCAGGTGAAACATAGGTCCCATGTAAGAGCAGAACTCACCCTTTAGTTGCAGGTGCCCCACAGGCAGTTCTTGACAGCTTCTGGTGCCACAGCACAACTTAGGAAAATGAGGCAGCTTCTTCCCTAGCCGGAACAAGAAGGGTTGCCCCTGAAATACCAGGCAAACCTTTGACCCCATCCCCTCAGGGATGGGGCACAGAGACCAGTAACAGCAGTCTCCACCACTTCACGAACAGCTTACTGTGTTCCTCTTTTGGCAGAAACACACACCTCTCCCTTAAAGTAGCTCTGTATCAGAGCTTTAGGCTTCAACAGCCTGTGCACAGACTGTTGTGCTCCTCTCTTCAAGACTGCTCATGCACAACTGCTGCTCTCACTGTTCAAAAAAACTCCCAACATTCTAACCTAACTGCCAACTGCAGATTCCAATGTGGCTCATGCAGCTGCGATAGTTCTATGGTGATGTCATCCCTCAGTCTCAGCTGAGACTGAGAACAGAGTGAGACAGTATGAAATCCATTTAACTGGAATTTCACAAGCTGCCTTCCCTGCCTACCTCTAGGTCTTACTGGGATTCTAGTAACCCCGGGTAACAGGGGGTTACATATGCACCCATGGATTTGAGGATATGGTTGTTGTTTTTCAGCACTTGCTTTTACTGTCACCCAACCTGACTTTAGTCAGCTCACATGTGTCTTTTGTTTACATAGTCTAATGAACTGCATAACACAAATGCTATGGAACTTGAAGGACTAAAGCGGTGTCTTGCCCGGGTACACTCTTCAGGTGTCAAAGTTAAATGCCTAAACACAGACAGACATGTGTCTGTTAAAAAGTATATTCGGGAATCGGAAAGCAGTGTACAGCACTGGTTTGATATCTGGCATGTGGCTAAATGTATTTAGATTGGAGCATACATAGTTAACTTTTTACTGTTAGTCTGTTCATTAGAGTATGTGTGCCCCCGCTTGAAATCCAAGTGTTCATATTTTTTTTTCAATTGATTTAGGTACTAAAAAGAAAACTGAGTCCAAGGGGAAATGCAAACACTGTTCCACACTCAGTGAGTGAGCTAAGTCTATTAGTAACCACTTATACTGGTGTGCAAGCCGCAGTGCGGAAATGACGAAGTTGTTGAGGCAAAGTGGAGATCAATAACAAACTATGTTTTTGACAAATATTCCGGTCATGGTGACATTTTTCCAGAATGCTGTCATGGCCATTTGGAGGACAGAAAATGGATAAGGCAAGGTGCATTCACAGTATCCTTTTAAAATTAATGTTCATGATAACAGTCTTCTAAAATACAGTACTCTTAACATTATAAGAAGAAAACAGTGTCATGCAATAACTATACCACAGTTTGCTGTCTGCTACCTACCATGTGACCAATTCAATGGAATACATAGTAGCAAACTGAAGGGAACATGTTGTTGGCAGTAAATGTCACTGGCATCATTATTTGCCACATTTTCAAAAATAATCTTAGGAGAAGGTGTTCTGTGACAATAAAATTAAGCAGTAAGGAATGACAAGGACTCTGATTGTTTGTCCAATAATTTGGCACAAACAGTTCAAACATATCACTGTCACTTGTTGTATAACATATTTTATTACCATTTTTGTTTTCGGGAAGTAAGGCTCTTAAGGAGTTAGCTAACATAGTGCATGGTACACTCCTAAGTAAGGACATCAGGAAACAGTCCCCAACTGTACAAACATTGGCACTGGAGGCCTTTTATAAGGTTGTTTTATTTTTTACTTAAAAAAAAAGCTTAATTTCTTCTACCGGAGCATGGAAGCAATGTATAAATTTACTTTTGCTTCAACTGAAAAACAGTCAATTTTTGTAAAAAAAAAAAGTGTTTCTGTTGTTAGCTGGATGTGCGCCTCTAGGTAGGTAGCTGTTGTATTGTATTGTATGCGTTCCATATAAAATGGAAATTAAATTCTTGTGTCCTGATTGGAAGACACGTAGTTCACTTATAGTTCTTAGTTATTGATAATGTAATACAAAGTAAAAATCAAGACAGTAAGCCACACAGGCCTCGTGGAAATAAACAATCAGTTATATCTTTTGACTTGATTGGATCAGTAATTTGTCTTGCACACTTGAGTTGATAGGTGGTAGATTGTTACTGTTCATCAAGGCTACATCCTTGACAGAAAATATGAACAGTGTTTTACCTCTAAAAATATTTTATATGTGTAAGTAGGTGCCATTTTGGCTAAGTTGCCATACAAACACATTGGGCAGGATTATCAGATCCCAGATGATGACACAAATTTCTTGCATCAAACATGTCTAATGCAACAGACACCTTGTGCTATGGGATGCCCTCGGTGCTATTTTGGAAAGCATATTGGGTCAAATGCAGGCTACATGCCCCAGTGGGAGCATACACTAGCCTAACCCCACAACAATAGCTGTTGCATGGTGATAAGAGGTTTGTGGCAGACACAGACTTCCATATCAACCAGTGCTGCATTTTCAAACATGACCCCATGGACAAAGGTCCAAGTACCGTTAGACTAGGCAAGGGCTATTTAGACATCCTCCATTAGGGTTGGCAACCAAATGCCTATGTGCCCATCCCCCCAACCCTATTATTTAAACTGTACCAGTATGCCTTCCTGATCAATCACTTAAATAAATAAATAAATAAATGCCAAAACCGTACATCATTTAAGAACTACAAGGAGTCCCTGGTTATCATCCTCCCTCCTCAAAACCTTGGTATGCCAGGAATGTAAAATATCACTCTTACAAAGTAATTACCTGGTGATGGCCCCCCCCAAACTCACCCACCCAGCTGATGGTGAACACCACCATGCAACACCCTTCCCCTTCTGAACTCTGGTGAAAAGATGGTAATATCAGGAGCCTAATTGTGGTGGGGGTTGAGGGTAATACCTGCCTGGGTGGGGTTGGGTGGCCTCTAGACCTATAGGACACAATGTTTACAGCTGTGTCACCTTCAGGCATATCTGGATGGGAGGCAAAGGCACATCACCATGGAATGATTGTATAGGACTAATATTTTGCATTTCTTGCATACCAGAGATGGAGTGTGGGGGGGGGGTTGTGACCTGTTTGGTTACCAGCATATTGTGGTTGTGGTTGGGGACACTAGACATGCCTCTCCCCAAGGGTGCATCTGCAGCCCCACTGCTTTTGTGACATACCTTGTGTGTAAGCACCCTGTCCAGTACACTGCCACTGATGTCGCTAGCTGTGGGAGTTAGTAGCTGGGAGAATACCAGATGGAGAATCGGTTGCAGTGTCATGGACGCAGCAGCACTAAGCAGAAATTGCCAGTGCCGCAGTTTACAAACAATCTTTGTAAATCCTTCCCATTGACAATTTATGGACATGTCATATAATTTTGTATTTTTTTAAGTATGTATGCATACATAGTTACATTTTTGTTGTGTTTGTTGAGCACTGATTTTTCAAATATGTGACTTACAGACTTATCATAGCAGTGCTTCATTTCAAGAAAAATTCTGCTTGTAAACAGGCAACAACCAAGCATGGGGAACTACAATGGAGAGTATCATTCCCCAAGTCTAGAACTGGTGCTCCTGTCATCAAAAAGGCGAAGATGGCGCTAACATACAATGAGTTAACTTACTGATACTGTACAATATTACAGTGATGTATGTTACTTCTACTTCTTGAAAGCCACCCTTACTATTGTTACCACATGAATGTCTATTTATTATGTCTTCATGTGCAGTTATGAAGAACAATATGTAATGTACTAAGGGTCTTGTAAATAATGTGAGCTTGAATACAATGGGCAAATACATATGAAATAATGTTGGTGGGGGGACTTTGAAGATTGGTGGAAGGCTCAAATTACTGACACAGTGCACTGCAGATGTGTCTGCAATTTCAAGTTTAAAACAAAAAAGATAACATTTTCAACATAATTGGCTATGGGAAATCAACTACAGTATGTGGCAGCATTCAAAGTTTTTAAGCTGCAGTAATGATATCACTACTGCATCATAACAGCATAATGATCTCAGTAGTGCAGCAGAACAAACATATTCCATGAATAGAATTCCATGCATAATATAGAGAAAAAAGTATGGGTCTGGATGTGTAATGAGAATTTACACACACTCGAGGGGTTGGATGCTACATAAACCCCGAGAGCGAAGCTCAAAGGGTTTATGCATAGCATCTAACCCCGAGGGTGTGTATAAATTTGAGTTTACACACACACAGACCCATATTTTATTTGTATAATTGTTGGGTTTCTCTTTTTCACCTCAGCAATTATATAAAATTAAAAAAGGCTGATGTGACTCCCCAGTCCGATTACATCATGGTGGTCGGTCGGCTTTCTCTTTTATTTAAAACGTTGTTTTTTTTACCAACTTTTGTGAAGGAAGATCAATGCAGTAGCCATGTGGTACATTTAAATTTATTTTATTTTATTTACTGCCGAGTGCCTGTGGCAGTTTCTCTTCATGTTGGGTTTGTGGTTCGGGAAGGAGACAGCAATTGAGGAGTTCAAGCAGGTGCATGCGCAGATTGGGGGAAACCGTGCACATGTTTACCATTATAAACACTCCTTTATAACGGCAAATTATGCCACGGTTTCCTTATGGGAAAAAGAGGAAGCCATTAATTAAATCATTATAGTGTACGTTTGAATTCTGTTATAAATGGAGTTACATGCCTGAAATATGCTTGTTCTGATGCACTATTGATGTCACTACTGCAGTAGAACTTGGAATGTTGTCACAGAGTTGATTTCTCCTATCCAGGTAAGCTGGAAGTTGTTTTAATTTTTTTTTTTATTTTACTTGAGCATGCAGAAATATGTGCAGCACACTGTGTCAGTAATTTGAGCCTACCACCAACCATAAAGTCACCCCCCCCACAACCATCAGTTCACTGAAACAAAGTTCAGCATCTTAAATGGGCATGGATGCCCATACACTATAACAGATTGTGTATGAGCAGACGTTCAAAGACAAGGAACTTCTTGCATCTCAAGGTTTACCTGGTCCTGAGCACCTCTCAATATGTGCTCTTGTGGTGAATGGTTAACAAGGAAACCCCTTGATAGAATAATATCCTTACTGTGTGTCACTTCTCATACACAGTCCTCTATCGAATGCACACCATTCTTGCATTTCTCTATCCAATTATGATGAAAGTCTTTTTTTTTAATTCAATTTGCAGAAACATCTGTAACACACTGACAGTAGTTTGTGCCTGACACCAAACATTGAGTGGCCAAACACCAATTAGCATTTCAACAAAGGGAAGTGCAGTGAATGATATGACAATGAATGTCCATATAGTATAATGGATAATGTATGGACATACATACACAGGCAAGCATGTCTCCAACTCATGAGTTTTGTATGACAATGACTGACATTTAAAAAAAAAATTGACACATGTACATACTTGCTGTATGTAGCTGCCCATACATTATCATTTATGTAACATATGTGAGAGGCATATTACCTGCAGAAACCAAACAGTTTATACCATGGTTATGGTAAGAACTAGCTCTAAGGCATAGAGGTGGCATATGGAAAATGATAACACTTACACAAGAAAAGATTAGTGTTATTGGTCTGTAACCATTATTCCAGGGGATATAGGCCCATCAGGCTGAGGTATCTAACATCAGTACTCCTCTGGATGGAATAGAATAGCCAATCCCCAGCACTTGGTTGATTTAACTAATTTTGATGCAATTAAAAACAAGTTAGATGAACTTTATTACTCCCAACATAGAATGGTTTGATTTCCCCACCTTTCGTGAGAGATAGTCTTGATGGACCTTCTGGCTCCCTTAAGTCTAATTCTACTTTGTAAACTTAGTAATCATTAGCCATCCTAATGTGTACTACTTCTAGCTTAATGTGGTATTACACATCAGATCTCACCGTATGTACCTTTTTTTCAATGTACAGTTACATTGCCTCCTTTTAGAGAAATTTGACCATTAGTATTGACTCAGTGACAATGTTTTCCAATCATCCCACTAAACCCTCAGCTACTATAGTTTTCATATTAATGAAATGGTCATGTGTTTATAGTGACAAACAGAGGTGAAATGCATGAAAAATATTTAATCAACTTTCTCAACAGTTTTATCCTATATATTCTCAAATTATTAAAATGTGTTTTATGTTAACAGTTATATGTAGAGTACATTGCCAAAATGATCAAGGAAGTTATGAAGGTACAGACTGAATACCCTTCATACAAGCTGGCAAGAGGATTTATAGATCAAGCCAGGACATCTCCGTCACTAGCATCCAGTTTTGTAAAAAGAGACAAAAAGGAACTGATAGTGGAGCATCACAGTAGATTCACCCAAGTGAATCCAGAACTGTAAATAAATACTTGGACTAAAATCAGTACATAACTGTGACAAAATAAGTTTGGAGGTTCATCCATTGCCGACAAGCTGTGTAATCATCTTTCCAAAACATCAGTTTGTTACAATGCTTGACTTTTGCTGATATTATTCAATACTGAAGTGCTGCAAGATAAATTTATGCATTATTCATTAGCCATATTGCTCCACATTAGAACATCTGTAGCTCAGAAAATGCTAGAGATGTCTTCAGTAAACTCACCTTTCTCAAAGGTCAGTGTATCATGCTCACTGAGAGTACTGACTGTTCTTTCGAATAATTTAATTTCAATGTTTACTGTATGGAAGGTAGAGGAGACCTCAGAATACTACTTTCCAACAGCCAGTATAGAACATGTTTCTGACTAGTTTGATGCATATAGTATATATGTTATTATCTACTTCTTACCGTTTATTAACTTTCTAATTAGTGTGATTATATGTGCCACTTGTTATAGATATAGCTTTGCACTGTATAGCCACCAGTTCTGACTGTTATTATGATCCATCACTCTTTGAGTTAGTAATATCCTGTCTCATTCTGTCCATTAGTGCCCCTCATTTTATTCTCATGTCATTGTACTATTTGTTGTTGTTTTTTTTTTTTTTCAGGGGGAGGAAGTTTTCTTCTTGTACCTTTTAGGCATCCTTCAATAATTTGCTGTCAACTAATATAGCCTTCCTCTCAGTCCTACACTCCTGTGATTACATAATGAAATACAACAGTCTACCATCACCTGATTTTTTGAGGGTAGCCCCTGCACCATTGTAGATGCCATTTTCTACAAGATTTACATGAATGTAACATTGTATTGAAGCCCTTCCTTCATACAGTTCACTGCAAGACAAAACACAAATGCCATTCTTGTTTTAGCATAGAATTTGTGGTGACGGCAATGTCATTTAAAACAGTTACTGTACGTGGTCTAAATCATTTTTTAACAAGCACTATATCTATTCATAACCCTCTAATTTAGGACAATGAAAAAATAATTCTTCCTTTTTTGAAACTGATTTTATTATTAATCTATGATGATTTATTATCAAGTGATATTTGTTCAGAATTTTCAATGTTGAACCTTTTTGAAAAAAATATTACAGTATAAAACAACAGGCATGCTTCGGTTATGAATGTATGTCTAATTCCAGTATCATAAAATATCATATCCTTCTTGTTCACAATTTTAGTAAATTGTACTTGATCAACATTGTGACCCCATTACGTCAGACATATAGTAAATAGATCTGTGGATTGTGCTACTGTAACACTTTAACACATATAGCAGCTTCAAGATCTTTTAATACAGTGATTGCATTTGTGTGCATGAAAGACTACATTTATATTATTTTTTTTAAATGCAGACTGAAAAATACTATGTTGCTGTGACCACTTGCTGATGACATATGAAATAAAATGTGGATATAAATAAATGGTACAAAACAGAAATTGTTTTGTTGAGGTGGGGTGGGCAAACACAGGTGGGCTGTTGTAAAAATGGTGGAATATGCATTTATGAAACACGGAGATCCGATTAAATAGTAGAATCTAGTACTCAAGTGTGAGCAGCAGTTTCAACAGTATTTTTGGAATGTTGGCATTCTAGACTGTTATCTTGATCAATGCTAGCCATAAATCACTGTCTTTTGGGACTAGTCATGTAGTTACTTTCTTGTTCACAAGTACAAACTCTTCAACAAACAGTTTCAGTGTGTAACATGCAAATAAACAATTAATTCCGTACTTTCTACCAATTGCAGTATTGGCATACCAGACCATGTTGATAATTGCAAACAAAATTTTTGAAACTGTTAATAACTGAACCAGTTATAAAATGTATATAAAACATATATCATGACACCGCAAAAAAGTGAATTAAAATCAGTTTGATAACAACAAGAGTATTCAGGTCCTGTGAACTGGACCTAACATTGCCTAATTTGCAAAGCTAGTCAGCATATTTGTATCCAGTGAATTCATCAGATAGGAACTTGGATCTGATTTTCATAACCTCACATAAAGGAAGTACTTTTTTTTTATTCCATCCCAACATCTCCCAAATCCAGAGGGTATATCTTCTATAGGCCATATGTCAGAAAAGCCTGTAAAGTATATATTGGGTATATAATTATTCAGGTTATCCAATAAAACCAGTAAAATTATGATATTGAGTACAAGACTATGTAAGAGCAGTTTTGAATTACATTAGAGTTACATCAATAAATAACTCCTTATGCCTGTCAAGTCACCACTACACAGCATCATTTCAGGAATTTTGTGGTTTTGGTGCTTCTCCTCTATTTATTAAAGTATTTTTATGTGATGTGCATGCATTGTTGTTCTTTCTCTTTCAGAGTGAAACTGACTCGTACAGCCTTTAGAGATTCTACCTTGCTGTTGAACCACAGTAGGGTACAGTCACATTCCCTTTACTTTGAAATGTGGTACAACATCCCAACAAGTCACGCTTCATTGGTAGAATAAATAGCTAGTAATAATCAATTTACCAGGTGTTTGTACTATTTTTGAAGGTCCTTGATATCTGTTGCTGGAGAACAGATAGTTAAACTTGCAACACAGGTGACTGAGATAACTTAGAGGAACCATAACTAAACTTAACAAAATACCATAGTAAAAGTAAGCAGGCAGTAAGCTGGCATGCTTTTCTGATGGCAGACATCATTGGGCATCAAAGATGGCTTGTCAACTAGCCATGTGTCCTGCAAAGTGAATCCTGTCATCAGAACAGGATGACCATTGACTGTCAACCTTTTACTTATGCTGTGGTATTTTGTTGAGTTTTTAGTTATTGCTCCTCTATGTAATCTACATCACCAGTGCATGTTTTAATAGTGAAATAAGAAATTATTCTTGACAGATTTGATAGGTTGATTTTTGTATCTGAACTGGTAAGAAGACAAAGGACGTACTGTGTAACAATGTGGTATTAAGATTTATATTTGTTATGACTGTTTGCATTCACTATGAATGGAATGCACCAGCGATGTCAATCTTTTACCATACACTATGACAGATAATGGTTGGGCAACAGTCAACAAACAACACTGTGCACACTTCTCATGTTTGTCATGATAACCTGGACCACTTGAGCTTTGTTCTCGATGACTACTTGGTTGTTATGACAACCTCCTGAAGTGGGCATGGCATTGTTAACTGTTGCCAATCCATTATCCACCATGATGTACACAAAGTGATTCCATAAAAAACAATGATCTATTATAAACAACATACAGGATAATGTATGGTCAGCTATCTAGTTCAAGTGTGTGTATCCATCGAGAAGGTAGCCATGACATCCATTGAATCCTCAGGATTGAAGCTCAAGATGTTTTGTTCACCAGGGCTACTGCAAGTTGGATACACACACTTTTGTAGTGGTTCGTTGACCATACATTGTCTTTTACACTGCATGGTCCTACCTCAGTGTAAGCACAACACAATGAGCAGTACTGTGGTTTGAACCACAAAATGGGAAAACAATTTTTGTCTCTGGTGTGAAATTTACCAGCTCACACACTCCACTTGAACTATTAAGTTTCTTTGTAAGCTACAGTACTTGCAAAATCATTGGACAAAGCCCAGAATCAAAACCAAAAATGTAAAATGAGTTGTATTACTTACATACATTGTAGAATTGATTCCAGAAACTGAAATGTTAAAATAAAGTGAGGAACTAGTTTAAAAAAGCAACAACAGCCTTTTTGTTGTAGCCATTTCACTCTAAACATCCAGTACATAGTCACCTGTCTATAAAGAGGGATAGTGGTCCCTTAGAAACTGATTGCCCTGTGGAGGTAAAACATGAAACCCATAAAGCAAAAAATGGAAATGAGAAGATTACAAGTACTGATAATGAGGGTAGGCAAAAGACTCGAGCAGCTGATTCTGGGTGACTACCAGATTGTTTGACTCACTGTCACTTGATCAGCACTACAGACTGCAGCTGTGGTTCAAACAGAACTGGCTCGATACAGCATTCATGTTAATGTGCTGCAGTAGCTACGTAGCTAGTGCACTACAACAAGAGAATGATGTAGCTACTGCAGCATAACAACACTATTATACAGATGGATTTTGAGCTATAACAATACTCCACCATACACTATATCATTACCGAGATATAGCCTGGTTTACTTTATCTACTTATGGAAAACACATTGATGCTGACATTGGATTACATTGTTAAACAGGCAATAACATGGAAACTTACTCATACAAAAAAAAAGTGTCAGTACACTGCTGTTAAGCGTGGAAGTAGTTATGTACTGGTGCACACACCAAAAAAGTAACATTAACCAGCTGGAGATGGTACAGAGAAAAGCTACAAAGATGATAGCAGGTCATCAGGGTAAGGCTTACGAGGAGAGGTTGAGGGCACTAAACATTTACTCCCAGGAGGACAGGTGAGAGAGAGGGGACATAATTGGGACCTCCAAGAACTTTAAAGGGATAAATAGGGTGCATAAGGATGGTCTTTTTAAGGTGAGAGGCTACCATAACACAAGGATGCACAGATTTAAACTGGAGGGCTGGAGGTTTAGGAGGTAGATAAGGAAGCTAGTCTTCACAGAGAGGGTGGTGGACACCTGGAATACACGGCCAGAAGAGGTGATCTCATTGAAAATAGTAAGCAGCTTCAAGAAAGACTGGGATAGGCTGAGTGGTACAGTAAGGAAAATAATAATGAATTAATCTGGGAGGAGATGGAGCTGGAGGATGCTGCGGGGCAAGTGGGAGAAGGGCTAGTGACTGTTACACAGCTCAGAAATCTAGAGTGGGAGTCTGGGAGTTGGGTGAGCTGTAAGCTGCTGATACCTCATTTGGTACCCCAATATGAAGGTGACACAGGAGGATTTCTTGAAATGGATGGAGGGAGTAAGAAACAGAGAATGTGTATGTGTGTGTGTGCACATGTGTATGTGTGTGTGTGTATAGAGAAAAAGAGACAGTATGTCTGTGGAGAAAGAGACAAAGAGAGTATGTGTGTGTGGGTGAAGGGGCGGTGGTCACAGCACTCCAGTTGGAAAAAAATTAATCACCTGTATATTATATAACATAAAAGATGAGGAAGTGTGCAGATGAGAATTTAATGCATACCTTGGTGTGTGATGCCTTGATAAACCTCCTCTGGATTCACATTTGGGGTTTATGTATCATCTGACACCTCGGGTGTGCATTATAATCTCATATCACACACTTTCACATCCTTTATTTTATGTGTGTGTGTATATATATATATATATATATATATATATATATATATATATATATATATATATATATATATATATATATATATATATATATATATATATATATATATATATATATTCTATGCAAAAAATTCGTTAATGCATCATTTAGGGTAAAAAGCATAAAAAAGCCAGCAAATTAAACCTTTAGGGTTGGCCCCCACCCTCATGTAGCCCCTCCCTCCTCCCAAGATTGACAGACAATGGGGTCTGTCATTGGGGTTGTGAGTTAAAAAGGTCACCCCATTCCATGTGTAATCATATTCACAAGTCACTGTAAAGAAGAATGGGGTGACATTTAGGCCTCACAACCCCAATGACACAGCCCATTGCCTGTCAATCTCAGGAGGAAGGAAGGGACTAACAAAGAGGGGAGGGGCAACCTAAGTCAAGTTTCTGACTTTTATGCTTTAACCTAAATTACATTAACAATTTTTCATAGAATTTCCTTACTTTCTGAGAAAGAATGGAAAAGTAGAAAGTTGTGAAAGTTGGTGGGAGTGAGGGGCCCAAACATAACAGTGCAACTACTGAATATAATATGCATTGGTGATAGCGCATATGTGTGGGAGCATGGGTCCCTTGAAACCAAACAAAGTTTCATTCATCAGAGTGGCATAAATCTACACCTGTTTACATGTCAGACACCTAACCACTGAAAATCACCTCCATTGCAGTAATGCTAGATATGATATAAATGTGAAGCCACTACCACAATGCAAAATGCCATACAAAAAATATAAAGTGTGTTACACAATATCTGTGCAGCAAATTAATTTAACAACAGCTAAACACCATAATTCAGATGCACAGGGCATCCCCTGAAGACTCTCCAAATTTCAATGTAAAAGAGCAGTCTCCTAGATATAACATTTGAAAGTTTGAGATTTTCATTCATTGGCATGGCAGAATTCCACACCTGTTGGCATGCTACATACCTAATGACTAAAAAGTACATCCATGGCAGTAAGGCCAGCTACCCTACAAATTTCAAGCCACTACCACAATGGAAAACGCTGTTCGCAAAATGTAAATTGTGCCACTCAATATCTCCATAAAAAATGTATTGTCCAATATGTAAGCACCATAATTCCCTTGTACAGGAGATCCCATGAATACCCTCCAAATTTCAAGTAAAAAGACCAAACCGTTTCCGAGATATTTAATTTTAAACATTGTTAAAGTTGGGCTATCTGTTGCATTCAAATCTGGCCATCTGGTCCCTTCCTCACGATCAAAGATCGTGATCAAAGAATCTCATGATCAAAGAATTTGCAGGCTCATGATCAAAGAATAAAAAACAGTGTAATTCAAATGTTACACCTAAATATATAAAACGACTGGCATGGTTCGATAAAACGAAGCTCCCTAAGCAAAACCCATCCAAGTTTGTGTTTCTAGGTCACCCCTGGGCTAAGATATTTAATTTTTTCATCTGGCCATCTGGTCATCACCTCACGACCAAAGATTGTGATCAAAAAATCTCATGATCAAAGAATTTGCAGGCTCACGATCAAAGAATTTGCAGGCTCAGGATCAAAGAATAAAAAATGGTGTAATTAAAATTTTACACATAAATACATGAAACCACTGGCATGGTTCAATAAAACAAAGCCCCCTGAGCAAAATCCATCCTAGTTTGTGTTTCTAGGTCATACCCTGGGCTGAAATATTTTATTTTTTAATCTGGCCATCAGGTCTTCACCTCACGATCAAACATCGCAATCAAAGAAACTCACGATCAAAGAATTTGCAGGCTCACGGTCAAAGATTGTTAGTGAGCCATGATCAAAGAAAAAAGTGTAAAACTCTATTTTGTGACCATTTTGAAGAAAACCACAGACATGGCTCGATAGAGGGAGGACCCTTAAGTAAAACCCACCATAGTTTTACTTCAGAAGTCCTCCCTGAGCTGAGAAATCTTATTTTTTCTGGCCGGAAACTGAAAACAAGATGGCGGCTGTCATGATCAAAGAATTTCTCGGTGTCAAAGATTCTTTGATCATAAGTCTGCAAATTCTTTGATCATGAGGAGGGACTAGATGGCCAAAAACCCATTCTTCATTCACAAAATAACCATATAAATTTTCCCATTGTCTTATAATGGGAACTTAAAGGTTTAATAACTTTTCAACGGCTTCATATCTTTTCACCAAACAAAAAGCAGCATGTTCCTTGACCCAGGCTCTTTCAGATGAGCTGAATCACAGAGTGGCATGGTACACAACAGCCATGCAGCTCCACATACAAAATCTGAAAAACTGCTCACATAACTGCCGAAAAGTGCCTTTTTCAGCATTTTGATGCGCAAAAACTGTAAGTCCACCCAAAACAAAATTTGGCAAATCAAGAGATCTACCATGTCCCATCATGCATACCAAATTTCATGCAAATCCATTGACCAAGTCCAAAGTTATTAATGCACAAAATTTTGAGTTTAACATAGAAGTGCCTTCATAAACCTAAATATAGAGTGCGACTGTGCCCTATGATATATATATATATATATATATATATATATATATATATATATATATATATATATATATATATATATATATATATATATATATATATATATATATATATATATATATATATATATATATATATATATATAGATACATGATGGGCATGAGTGTGATATGGAAAATATTGTCACTCCTGCAGAGTGAGCTCTGGATATCTCATGAGTGCCAAAGGCACGAGTGAGATATCCAAGCTCATGATGCAGGAGTGACAACATTTGCCATAGCACACGATCTGCCCATCATGAATTCGATACATACAATAGGGCCAAGAGTTTCAGAAGTTTTGTTATGCTGTCTTGTGTTCTGTTCCTGTTTATGTGTTTGCTCATTCTGTGTGTGAGCTTTTCTGAATGGGCTGGCAGTGTTATAAACACATGAGTGTGTTTTGCAATGCTAAATGAGTCAGTTTTAGATAGGAGTGAGAAACATACTTTTGTGAAGCTGTATTGTTTAGCAGTCTGGCTGCAGTGAAGTTAAGAGCATCACAGTAATTGTAATGAGCTGAGAGACAGAGCGTCAGAACAGCTGATACTGTTTACAGTAGTAATTAAGTTAGCTGCAGGCAGAGTGTTCAGTGAAATTGTGCTCTTTAGGATTCTGGCTGCAGTGAAGTTGAGATTGTCACAGTAATTGTAATGGGTGAGAATCAGAGTTTGAGGAACAAGTGAGAGTGTGTTTCAGTGGTAGTTGAGTTAGCTGCAGGCAGTAGTTTAGACTGTTCTGTGAAGTTGTGCTGTTTGGAATTCTGGCTGCATCAAGTTGAGAGCATCACAGTAATGAACTGGACGTTTGGAGGGAGGAGATAGGTGTTTTTTGTAATGCTCACTGAGTTAGCTGTAGGCAGCAGTGAGACCTCTCAGGTAGTTCTGCATTTGTGTGTATGGTAACTGCACAGGTGTTTCTTGCATGCTGAGGGGAAAACTGCCTAGGGTGATGATATCAGTGACCTTGTGTGACCTGTGTGTGTAAATGGCTGATATCATCACAGTTGAGAAGAGGGTAAAAATATCACACTGCAGTGGATGATATATCTATTCATCTACCATCACCCCTATTGTGTGTGTGTGTGTGTATATATATATATATATATATATATATATATATATATATATTTATATTAGAGGCAAAAACTCCGTTTAATGCATTAGTTAGGTTGTTCTACAGCGACAAAAGTGAGGAAATTTGCTGTTAGGGTTGAAAAACCCCTGGACCCGCCCACCCCAACTGGCATTGGGGTGCGCGTGGGATCATCAGCCCTAACTCTCACCCTATGACATGTGTAAAGCAGCAGAAGTATAGGAGAATGGGGAGAGTTAGGACCCACGATCCCAATCCGCACCCCAATGCCGGTTGGGGGTATGCGGAGTCCAAGGGGTTTTTCAACCCTAACAGCGAATTCCTCACTTTGTCGCTGTGGAACAACCCTAACTAAGGCATTAAATGGAGTTTTTCCTCTAATTTCCCTTCTTTTGAGAATGATAACGAGAAATAGTGAATGTAATGCAGCGGCGGGGGCCGCGGGCCCGACATAATGAGCTGGCCAGCGGCCCCGGCCCGCCATGATGTTGTGGCATACTAACAGGGACAGCAACGCAAACAGAAATGCTAACAGTGGCGCACATGGTAACACAAGCACGAATGAGAACAGAAAGGTGACTTGACATGGTGGCGTGACGGAAATGGTCTGCCACGTGATGTGTTGTCACATAGTAACATGGTGCCTGCGAACAGAAATGTTAATGGGCATGGTGATGTAAAGTGAAACAGTAAGATAAACAGTACTGTAGACAGAAATGGCAAAAAATAACAGAAACGCAAGCGCAAATGAAAACGCAAAGGATAACGCACATAGTGACGCAGACGTCAAGGTAAGTGAAACGGGTACGGATCCGCAAGCGGAAAGGGCAACAGTAACAGTAATGTAAGCGCACAGGCTGGTTTTCCCCAAAACCTGCATTGAGAAAGACAGTGAGTACAAATAATGTATGTACCCACCCATGGCTGTCACTAGCTTTATTGGGTACAGGAATCATGTGATATGTCATGTGACCACTACTCCTGATTCAGTAAAGTCTCCGCTTTCCATTAGTTGGTTATCTCTTCTGACCAGTAAGGGTCAGTCTAGAGCTTCAATCTTCTTCATCTTCTAACACTACTACTTGTGTTCACACAGTGCTATCTCCACCTGCATTCTCTTGTCCCTCAATTGACTCCCTCCCCTTACACCCGGTTCTACATTCCCTCTTCCTCCTACCCCACATGGTATTGAACCCTTGACCTTCTACACTAAAGGCAGCAATCATACCACTGTGCTATCTGATCTGGCTCATCTCAGTCAGTCTATCTGCCATACATATACTCTTCACCCACTCTGTTTACCTAAGGCTAAGTTGCCACTACACCACACACAAACATGAAACTACCTACTAGGCTATTAATGCCTCTTATGTTTTCTATAATGGCTGCCCTTCCTTCCCTCAGCCACTATGACCTTACCTACCCATCAAATTAGCTTGAAAGTTAACTCACGGCATCTACTACTCGGGCGTGGTACAGTAGCAGCCACAGACACTGTGAGATATTTCCTGAAATTTCTGTGATATTTCCAAATATCTTCTGCTTTCATTTACACAGTAGGGCAGCAGAGAAAACACTTCAGAAATTTCACTAAATATCTGGAAATAGCTGGCAATGTCTCTGGCTACTACTGTATCATATCTTTCCCCAACCTTCCTGGGTATGATGGCCAGCCCTGCAAATTTTCTTACCTACCCTTCTTTACTCCTTCTGCCTCATATCTTCTCTCTGCCACTACCCTCTACTGTTGTAAAGCCATTTTAAAAGAAACATGATACAAAATACTAAGCTGCTCAAACTTGTTTTCCTTAAGCATGCGTTACTATTGTTGTTCCTCTCTGGCAATGTAAATCCTAATCCATGTCCCAGATCACTGCCCTGTCCCTCTAGTCAGCATTCTGGAGGCCTGAAGCTTGCATCAGTAAACATCTGTAGCCTGCTGCAGAAACTAGATCTTCTTCAAGTTTGGGCAGCTCAGCAAAAACCTTGATCTCTCCCAAAATACCTGACTCTGCCATTGCCCTGACTGGCTACACACTCTTTAGGGAAGAGAGGCTAGGGAGAAGAGGAGGAGGCTGCACCATTTATCTCTTAGACTCACTTCAGGGCATGTGCACCCATCCAAATTCTCAGGGGATGCAGTGCAGGTCCCAACTATCAAAATTTCAATAGGGAATAAGGGCAAGTCCCACACGCTAATATCAGTTTGCATCCCACCCCAAAACACTAAACATGGTTTCATCTTCATTCTTGACTATGTCTCTAAGCTGCCCAACAGGTAAGAGATGATCTTACTGGGAGATTTAAATATCAACTGGTTGACCCATGATACAGCATCCCATAGGGATGTAGCTGCAGCTCTAGATCTAACACAGGTTGTGCCCTCTCCTACTAGGATCAATTACCATACGGGTAACAGCACCCTGATTAATCTCATCCTCTCTAATCACCCTGAGAGATTTTCTAATATAGGGTTCTTACCTGACTCTCTTAGTGACCACTCACCAATTCTGTGCTGTTGGTCTAATCGCTGCCCAAAACTCCCTCCCAAGATATCCTATCAGCACTCACTTAAAAAAGGTATGCTGAGGCAATTCCAGTTCTACCTTCTCAACTATGACTGGACCCTCATATATGCTGCCACTTGTACTGACAGCACCCTAACATGCTTCATTTTCACCTACAGATCTTTTTTTTCAAACTTTATTTATTCACCTTCCTCAGTGAACTCTCTCCAGCGTCCTCCTGAACCCCCAGTCTCTACCTCCCATCATGCCAACCTTTTTCCGCACCCCCTAGCCCGGCACATCCCCCAGGTCTGAACCCTCCTGGGATGGGCTGCCCTATCTGCCCAGGGTGCTCTATCTATAGGGCTGAGCTCTGGACCAGGGGGCATTGGAGAGGTGCAGCCTACATTGGGAGCATGGACCAGAGGGGGAGGTGTCTTCACCTTTCATCGAGGAAGGGATGTTTTTCTGTAATTTTCACCTTCCCCCAAGCTCAGACATACAATGGCATCTGTAGATGCCCACCACAGCTCTGCCCCACTACTTTGCTGCCCTGACATGTGCAGTGCCTCCGGTCTCCACAGGGGACCACTGCATTGCTGGGCAAGCCTGGATCCCTCCCCAGAGAAAGGAGAGCTGTCTTCAGGATGCTCAATCCTCTCTCTCCCCTGCCGACTTGGGCTCATTCCTGAACCAGGTTGCGGCGTGGTGTGAGGTGTGGTGTCCAGCACCTCAACCTTCAGCGCCACTGTGCCACCATCTCCACCTTCAGCTCTGCCTGTGACATTTTGGCCCCCTACTCCAAACATATTGTCAAAGGCTCAAGAAATCCCTGGATCACCCGTGCACTCATAGATCTCATGGTCTCTCATGACAACCTCTGGCATAAGGCTCTGGCATGTGGTCTCCCAGAGGATAGGCAATGGTACAGGGCTGCCAGAAATGTGTGTACTTGGGAAATTTGCCTTGCAAAGGCTTCCCACTTCAAAACTCCATTCTCATCCGGCTGGGGAAATGTGAGGATGTTTTGGGATAATATAAAGGATCTGAATGGTAAACCCAACACCTTCCCCCTTTGCTAAATATCAATGGAGTCACTACCCAGGACCCCCATTTCATTGCAGATACCTTTGAAACTGCATTTTCAGATCTTACGGAGTCCTCCCACCATATTTCTTCAATAACTCATCCAGCCCCCCTGCTGCCTCTACCCCTATTGATACCTCCCCTTTCTGCTTTAGGACTGTCACCCAGACAGATGTAAAATCATATCTAACTTGGATCCTAGGAAAATCAAGATTTAGTGGTGATTCACTGGACTTGAAGCTGCTACAACTAGCCCTTGATACAGTCCTCTTCCACCCTCACTAAGGTACTTAATCTCTCACTCTGTCTTCGCCAATTCCTTACTCAATGGAAGTCTGCAGTGGTTACCCCTATACTTAAAAGTGGTGATAGAACATTTCATTGTAACTACCATCCCATCTCTATCCTCCCCCTTCTCTAAAGCCCTTGAATGGATTGTATCCGATCAACTCTCTGAATACTTCACAAAACATAATCTACAGTGCTGCCAGCAGCATGGCTTCAGGAAGGGTTACAGTACCACCACTGCCCTCCTGGAGTTTACTGACTTAATTCACAAAGTTCTAGACCATGGCCATTTAGTAGGGCCTGTCTACATAGATCTTACAAAAGCATTCACAAGGTAAACCACACCATCCTCACTGCTTCCTTCCCTTCATTGGGCCTTTTCCAAGATGTCTCCAACTGGTTTGCCAACTACAGTGTAGCCCACCAGGATGAATCACAGTGTCACAGGTTTACTGCATGACAAAAGGAATTAACTTCCATTGAAACTGCATTGTTTTCTGCAGTAACTCTACTGCAGAATTGTTCAGTACTGCGCTTCATCCTAGTGGATTCACTGTATTTTAATGGGTGATCCCAGCAAATGAAAATCCACAACACTCTCTCCTCTAGCCTACTGTATGGTCCGGGGTCCTCCAAGGCTCAATACTTGTCCTGCTCCTTTTCAGTCTCTTCCGCAATACCCTTCCCCAAGCTTGCTTTGGTCACCTGTAACTCTACGCCGATGATGCCATTATTTATACTAGCCACCTGGACTCTGTCCCGCTGGATGGCAATCTTCAGAGGTACTTTGCTGAAACTGAGTCATGGGTCTCTCTCCACAAACTCATCTTAAACTACAAAAAGACTAAGGTGATGTTTGCCAATCCTCAAAACAAAAACAAGGAGCTGCCTCTAAACATACTAAATCACCAGTGCCAGCCCTTGGAGCAAGTTCATGGCTTCAAATACCTTGGCATCACCCTCTACTCCTCCCTCTTCTACCATGAGCATATCAGCCTGGTCTGTAAGGCTGTAAACACCATCTATAGATACAGAGCATGCTTGACACTTGACATCCTTCACCTGGCCTTTACCAGCTCTGTCCTGTCTCTAGTCAACATCGTTATCTATGGCTCTGCAGCTGATACTGCCTTATACAGAATAAAGGTTGCCCTCAGCAAATCATGTTGTCTAGAAGTTGGTGGGGACAGACTCATCCACACCTATGGCCTCTATAGTCAAGCAAACTGGTTAAACATCAAGGGTAGGCTTTCCTTCCAGACCTGCTTGCTGGCTAGAAAGATAACCTTTGGTCTTTCTCCTCCTGCTGCCCTACATCTTATCACCCCTGCCCCCATCCTCAGGCTACCAGAAGCTCCTCTAAGGCCTCCTTTCTAGTCCCATTTTGCAGGACTGCTCTGGGGCAAAGAGCACTCCTGTATAGGGCTCCCATCTGGTTAAATGACCTGCCTGCTGAGGTTTTGGCTGACAATAAAATTGGCCCCTTTAAACTTAAACTCCAGCAGCACCTCCTAGCTTTAACCATCTGTGACTGTCCTTAGCACTACCTCTGCCTTCTTGCTCTTATATCACCCATCTGCCCTGTAATAATGTAACTTGAGACAATATCTTCTCAGACAGCTCCAGCCTTCACCCCTCATAATGTTTTATCTCAAGACAATGTCTTCTCAGACAGCTCCATTCTTTCCCTCCTCCCTCCCACCCTTACCATTCTTAACCCTGTCCTTTGACCCCAACCCCTCCACTCTTTCCTTGTCTTGATTTCTGACTCTTTCTTTCCCTTCTTCTGCTACCTTACACCTTTCACAAAGTTAGAAATTGTCCTCTGACCAATCTCCCCTCTGTAACCCTTTCTGTCCTTGTCCAATGCCTTGTTTAGTACCTTGCTCTTATTTATTTTCTTCCCTTTGCCTTGTCCCATGCCTCCCTTAGTACCTTGGTCCCATATTTTCATTTCCTTTAATCCTATGCTCTGTTATACTACCAAGCAACCTACAAAGTTTTTGTTATTACCGCTGTTGTATTAAATAGCTTCTGTAATTACCCATTGTGTATTAATCATAAGCATCACCATTCATGTTTCTTCTGGTTATACACTCATGCATACTGTGGCCTGTTTGTAACTGTTATCATTGCCTTGTACACTGCTGTCTACTGTACTCTATCAATTGTATGCGTGTTATATCATTTTCCCCTGTTTCCTGTATATTTTGCTGTATTTGCACTGTCTGTACCTACTGCACTATTGACGTGGAGCCTTTCTAAATGAGTCTCTGACTCAAAGGTTGTAATTCTGAAATTTCAATAAATAAATTAATAACATGATCATCAAATTGTGCAATATTTATTTATTTAGTTTTTGTTTACTGAGAAGGTGCGCTAGCCATAGAAATGACTATTTTCAGGCACGGCCCTGGAGGTTACAGAGTGGAATTACATAAAACACAGAAACAAAACAAGGTTTTACAGTAAAAATGCAAACAAGGTGATGACAGCAAGGTGCAAAACAATGTGATTCATGACAAAACATATGATAAGGCAATTTGTTGGTAGGTGCAGGACATAGCTCACATATTTGCAAGGAATTATCACGATGCAAAATTCGGCAAGAGGTTCAGTGAAAACAAACAACCACATAGTTGCAATGAACTATCAGGTATAATGAGCAGGGAAAATTGCAAAGTAAGATACGTTAGGCAGATCCTTAGAGGAGAAACATTCCCACGGTTTAGGAGATAGGGCACAGAGTATTGCAAGTAGGAGCTTTTCTGCAATGATTACAAAGATCTAAGGAGTTGAGAATTAGTTATAGTAGGACAGGGCAAGGGGTTTGACATAACAAGCCAAAGAGAAAAAGCACATCTAGTTGGTAGAGGAGGCAGGTAGAGAGGCAGGGGGAGTATCAAGTGCAAGGCATTAGGTAGAAAGCAGATCAAGTGAACAGTGGTGAGCACAGGAGTGGTGATAAGGGAGGTTGCAGCAAGGGCATCAATTAGAGGAGATGAGGTAGCTATGGAGCTCCTTTTTAAAGGCATTATGGGAGGGTGCTTGGTGGATTGATAAAGGGAGGGAGTTCCATAGCTGAGGAGCATGGTGGGTGAAAGCACTGGTGCATTTGGTGGTGTTACTTTTCTGGACACATAGAAGGGATTTTCCAACTGAGCATAGAATACAGTCAGAAATCTGAAGAACAAGAAGATCAGCTAAGGTTTTTGGAGTTTGAGACTGCATAATACTGTCGACAGTCGACCCAAGGGAGTAAAGTCTAGCAACATTTAGTGACAGCCAGTTTAGATCTGAGTAGAGGAGGCAGTGGTGTTACCACTAATGGGAGAAGGAGGCATAGTGACAGATATTATCATAGGTGATATCCCATCTATGGAGATTGGATTTAGGTAAGGCAGTATAGGTTGCAACTCCAAATGTAAGGGTGGGTAGAAGAATACCACAAGAAATGGCAAGCCTCAATGTAGGGGTTAGTGCATATCTGGTCCTGTGTGTTACACCTAATTTAGAGTTGACAGATTTACACGCGTTCTGGATGTGAATATCAAACTTTAGGGGTTGGTCCAGTGTTACCCCTCGGTACTTAAATGAGTTCACTGAACTAATAGGTTAGCCATCCAGACAAGAGATCATGAAATTATTTTGGCAGGTTTTGAGTTTAGAATTTGTCCTAAATAGCATGGATTGGGTTTTGGCTTCATTAAGGACTAGTCTATGATGTGAGAGCCAGGCTTAAGTGACATGAAAGTTAGTGGAGAGCCACAGATTGATGTCAGACATGTTTTTCACACTGGACTATAGGACTGTATTGTCAGCGTAGAGGATGGAAAAGGTGGAAGTAAGATTGGAGGTGATGTTATTGATTAATATGTAAAATAGCAGTGGCCCCAAAATTGAGCCTTACAGAACACAAATATTTACTGTTCCCAGGTCAGAATAGGTTGAATTGTATTTTGCAACTTGGACCCTGTTTGACAGGTAAGTATTGAATCAGTTGACAACATTATGCACGAAGCCCAAAGACCAATATACAAGACACAGTTGCATACACTGGCATGGTGGGATCACTCCACTGGGAATTCACACAAAGATCAGTACTCAATGTAAATGAGTACCAGACCACAGTCAAATCTACAAAACACAGCATGCAGAAGCACAGAGATCAACTGGTGCCAGAGCACTGCATCAGGACATGCACAAAATAGGATGAACATCAGAGTTGCAAGAATGATTAAAATGCAGTGCGGACTCAGAGGTATGTGGTAATGCACTAATCAAAATGCTTAAATGCATTACACAGTTACACATACAATGTACCAGTGGTAACAGTAATACAGACAGTGAAAAAGGGGATAAGTTATACTATAGGTACATCAAAAAAATAATGAAGGACATGGGCAGGACTGAGATGTTCATAGAAAATGAAAGATAGTGTGTGGTGATGGGATTCTGATAGGGCAGAAAAACACAATAAATAATTCAGTTCAGAGTTCACATAGCCAGTGGAGGGTTGGGGGCATCAGTCAAGCAGCAGACTCAAAGGTGAGGGGATGGGGAGGGGAGGTGGATACCGAACACCAGTGAATTTAAAATTGAGAGTTGGTACATGAGCTGCTCAGAAAACTAATGGTGGACTTAAGTTCATTTTGAATAAGTGCCAACTCAGGTACTAATGGTCAGAAAACCAAGCAGAGATCTTAAGGTTGGGAGGTGAATGACTAGCAGTCACAAGGAAGGGAGTTGGATGTAGAAGATTATCATCTCAGATGATCTAGAGGTTGCAGCTCAATATACAAAGGCAGAAGATATGGCCCATGTCATGATGGGGTGCATATGAGCATGTTTTCAGAGGGTGGGGAGAACAACCACTGTCAAGATAAGGAAACAGTAATAAGAATGAGTAACTAAATTAGCTGGGAGTACATGTTAAGGGGCAATGTGAAAAATTGCTTCAATGCTGAAATGGGAGAATATGCATAAAACAACATACTGCAGGAGGTGATGTACCTAAGCACAGTGTGGGGAAATCAAGCATGCATTTGATCAGCATAAGGTACTTCTGGAGGTGGAGAATAGATGCGAAAAAGAAAGTAAGCTATATGGGCTCAATAGATGTGCATAGTGATCATTAAATTATGCAATTTGTATATGCTTCTATATTTCTATGACCTTCAACCTCACACCCGTGCCCACCTACCCAGTTGGGATCACCAAGCAACCTGCACCTGGTTCTGTTGTGCATATATGAATATTACAGTACTTCATCCACAAAAATGTAATTAATACAACCACCTCCTCCGATCTGCTCAGCCCCACTCTTGACCACACACACACAAATACTTTTGCCAGTGATACGTGTAATTGTACTATAAATAACAAAATACATATGTAAAACAACACTAGTGCAACCACCTGCACCTGTCCACTGCCCCTCCTAATGTCATCTAAAGGACCTGTCAGCAAACTGCACGTTTCGCAACCGTGGACCTGAACAGTAAACCACACACCCTCCACCCATCCACATCTGTCAAAGGTAACATGCAGCAAACTGAACATGTTAAACACAAGTAAATGTATCCTGGCAATGTAAGGAGGCAAGACAGTGGGTGTTGGAGCACCAGAGGCAAGAAATGTACCCAATATAGAGGTACTGAAGTGGAGACACTGGAAACCATAGGTAGATCATTGAAATAAGGAAGAACAGAGGTGGGATTGCAAGGATAAGTTGAAAAAAGGAAGATCATATGGAAAGAATTTAATAAAAGGCAAGAAAACTCATTACATAATACAGTTCAGGGCTCACAGACAGAGGAGAGGGTTGGGATGTCAGCTAGAAAGAAGACAGACAGAGGTTGAGGGGTTGGTGTTGAATCCAAGTGCATTTACAAATGAGAGACAGCACACAAGTAGCCAAACAAAAGTAACGGTGGACCAAAAAAATTAATTCCGAATAAGTGAAAAGTCATGTACAAAGGGTCTGAAAACAATGAAGAGAGATATAGGATTTTTTGAGGGGGGTAGTGGATTATTATCTCAGAAGATCTAGAGATGTTAACTGTATGTACAAATTAAGTAGGTATGGCCTGTGACATGATGGGGTGCATATGAGCAAGTTTACATGTGGTGGGGTGGTGTCTAGGGGGGTGGCAAACATCTTTCAATATAAGGGGAGAGCAAGAAGAAGGAGACACTGAATTAGCAGGAAGGGTTACAGACTAAGGGGCAATGTGAAAAATTACTACATTGCTGAAACTTTGGTATCTGCATGGAACAGCCTACCTCAGGAGATGGTGAATCTAATCACAGTTTGGGAAGCTCAATCATGCACTGGATCAGCATAAGGGTCTATTGTGGGTGGAGAGTAGATGCAAAAAAAACTGTCAAATTACTGACATTGGGAACTGTCTAGTATAGGCAATATGGGCACAACAGATGTTCACAGAAATCATTATATGATGTTGTTAGTCTATGTTTTTCTGTTTCTATGACCTTCAACCCCACACCTACATCCACCTACGCAGAAGGGATCAACTAGCTATCTGCACCTGGTTCTGTTGTACATATATGAATACTGCAGTACTTCATCCATAAAAATTTCATCAATACAATCACCTCATTTGATCCACTGAACCCCCCCTCCCCACATGCACATAAATACCTTTACCAGTGGTATATATAATTATACTATAAATAACAAAATACATATGTAAAACACCACCAGTGCAACTACCTGCACCTGTCCTCTACCACCCCCCCAACACCATCTACTAAGAATCATACTAAGAAATGGTAGATGTACAGAAGGCCGTAGCCCATATGAGTACATCTCCAGCAAGCTGGTGAATCACCCACGGTTCAGTAAATAGTTGTCTATGTTGTTTTTGAAGGTTTCAGGACCAGTGGAGTCAATTACAGCTGTAGGGAGTGAATTCCATAATGGAATTATTCTTTGGGTAAAAAAGAAGTTTCTATTATCTTTTCTGGGATAGGCTAGTGATAATTGATGTGTATGGCTCCTTAGATTACAATCACGTAAGTTATAAGACATGTCCAATTCGGTCATTAGTTCAGGGTCTTTTGATAGTTTAAACATAAATAACAGGTCACACCTGGTCCTCCACAGCTCTAGTGGATATAGGTTTAATTCTTGGAGTCTCATATTATAGTTCTTGTACATATTATTTATCATTTTTGTTACTCTCCACTGCACACCCTGCAACCTATTTACATCTCTTCTCATGTAAGGACTCCACAGTGGTGAACAATAGTCCATGTGAGGTCTTATGTAGGCTTTGTAGAGGGGGAGAATATATCCCTATCTCTGGAGGTGAATGATCTCTTTATACTGCCTATTAATCTATTTATCTTATTAATTACATGATTACAGTGCTTTTCAAATGATAGATCAGATCTGATGATAATTCCTAGATCTTTTTCCTCCCTTACTGATTTTAGAGAGCAACCATTTAGTGAATATTGAATTTGTTTGTTTGTATCTTCCAAATGCATGATGACACATTTGCTGGTGTTGTATGTCATATCATTTAATTGTGCCCAATCCTCAAGTTTTGTTATATCATTTTTAAATTTAAGAATGTCTTCATCTGTTTTTACTTGGGCTGCTAATTTGGTGTAATCTGCAAATTTTATATCAAAGCTTTTTACGTTTTTGGTCAGGTCAGATATGAAGACAGAAAACAGTGTGGGTCCCAAAACTGATCCCTGTGGCACACCACTGGTAACTGAACCTATTTTGGACAAAATGTCCCCTTACACATACTCTTTGTGTAAGGTTGTTCAACCATTACACCACCCGGTTTACAGTTGTAGAGTTCATTCCTAATTTTTTGCATTTGTGTTATCAAGGTTGTGTGAGGCACTTTGTCAAATGCTTTGCAAAAATCTAACTAGACAATGTCCACTGGGTATTTTTCATGAGTAGCTTACTGACCTTCTCGTAAAAAACTAAATAACTTGTTAAACAAGACCTCTGGTTTTTAAAGCCGCACTGGGAGTGGTCTATTAATTTTTTTTATCTCCATGTCTTCCTCTAGTCTTAATTTGAGTAGTGATTCAAAGATCTAAAGGACCTGTCAGCAAACTGTACATGTTTCACATCCATGGACCTGAACAGTAAACCACCCACCCTCCACCCATCTGCACACATCAAAGGTAACATGCAGCAAACCGAACATGTTAAATACAGGTATATGTATCCTGGAGGTGATGCCAAGTAAGGAAGCAGGACAGTGGGTGGTGGAGGACCAGAGGCAAGTAGTATACCCAATAAACAGTGGCTGAAGAAGGGGTACTAAATGCCAGAGGTACATCACCAAAATAAAGAAGGACAGAGATGGGATTGTAAGGATCAGTTGAAAAAAGGGAGGAAATCGTATGGAGAGGGTTTAGGAAAGGGCAAGAAAACTCATTACATACTACAACTCAGTGGTCACAAACAGAGGAAAGAGTCAGGGACATCAGTTAGGAAGAAAACAAACAGAGGTTGAAGGGTTGGTGTTGAATCCAAGTGCATTTACAAATAAGTGACAGTACACAAGAAGCTGTAAAAAGTAAAGGTGGCCCAACAAAATCATTCTGAATAAGTGGCAAGTCATATACAAAAGGTCTGAAAACAATGCAGAGAGATACAGGATTTTTTGAGGGGGTGGTTATTTGATTAACATCTCAGAAGAACTAGAGATGTCGACTGAATGTACAAAATCAGTAGGTATGGCTGGTGACATGATGGGGTGCATATGAGCAAGGTTTTGGGTGGGAGATGGTGTGTGTGTGTGTGTGTGTGTGTGTGTGTGGCCAAACATGTGTCAATATAAGGAGAGAGCAAAAAGAAGGAGTCACTGAATTGGGTGGGAGGGGTACAGATTAGGAGGCAATGTGGAAAATTATTTCATTGTTGAAACAGGTGTAATGCATGGAACAGCCTACCTCAGGAGGTGGTGTACCTAAGCATAGTATGGGGAAATCAAGCATGCATTTGATCAGCATACGGGTCTACTGGAGGTGGAGAGCAGATGCAAACAAGAAAATGATCAAATTATGGACACTGGGAATACAGATGCAGTGAAATTTTAATTCGCTGGTGAAGTTCCGGTGAAATTGTGAAATTTGTCTCCACTGAGAAATCCACAAATTTGTCCATCTACTTCTCCATTTCACATGCAACTTTTCACCGTGAAGTGAAGAATTTCCACTGCGTAGTACTGAATTTTGCCCATGAAGTGCAGAATTCCGCCTGCTAGTGGAGAAATTCCACCGTTCAGGGTGAAAATCGGCCGTTCGTGGGTGAAATTCTGCACTATGCAGTGAAAAATCTGCACTTCGAAGGTTGTACTTTGCAATTTGTACCTGCAGATTATTTCACAAATTGTACGAAATTCACAGATTGATTCGCATAGCGGATTTTGTGGACTTTGCCCATCTGTAATTGGGAACTCTCTAAGGTAGGCTATATGGGCACAATAGATGTGCGCAGAGCTCATTATATGATGGCATTTTTCTATGTTTCTATATTTCTATGATATTCAACCCTACACCCACACCCACATACCCAGATGGGACTAGCCAACTACCTGCACCTGGTTCTGTTGTGCATATATGAATAGTACAGAACTTCATCCATAAAAATTGCATCAATACAACCACCTCATACAATCTACTCAGCCTCTCTCCCCCCACACGTACATGAATACCTTTACCAGTGGTATGCAATTAAGCAATAATTCCCAACAGGGTGTGTGTTGTGCTGGGATAACGTCATGCCTCAGGTGGTTGCGAGTGCATCCAATACCTGAGGCGTGACATTATCCCAGCACAACACACATCCTGAGGGCATTATTGCTATTATACAATGGCTTGTTGTAATACAGAATAAAAAAAATTATTTTAAAGAATGCTTTAGTTAGTGTAGAAGAATATTTTTGTTTCTTAAGAGAAGATGCAAAAAAAAAAAAAAAAAAAGGTCATCATGGTGGGCATCCAAATGGGTTCACAGTGCTGTGACTAGACCCTTGGCATTGGGCTGGGATAACATCACGGGTCCAGTCCTAGACTGACCAATCAGAGACCAGGATTCTTTCTTGCCATTGTATAATTATACTATAAATAAAATACATATGTAAAACAACACCAGTGCAACCACCTGCACCTGTCCACTACCACCCCCCTATGCCATCTAAGGGTCTGGACAGCAAACTGCACGAGTACCACATCCATGAACCTATCCAGTAAACCACCACCTCCAACCATCCACAAACATCGAAGGTAACATTCAACAAACTGCATGTTTACATCACGGTGATATGTATCATGGAGGCACTGCAAAGTTATGATGAAAGAGAGTGGGTGGCAGAGTACCACTGGCCATAAGGGTAAAAGAGAGTGGGTGTGAACTAGAAGCACTAAGCACCAGAGCTGCATCAGCAAAATAAGGAATAACAAGGGCAGTTTTATACGAATCAGAGAAAAGAAAGGAGATCAAGAGGAGAGGGATTTGGAAAAGGCCAAAAAACTCAGTACACAATACTGTTCAGTCTTTATAGAACAAGGGTAGGTTCAGGGTTGCAATTTAGTCAGCAGACAAACTGAGGTCGGTAGTTGGTGGGGGGGGATTGTAGTTGAACACCAATCCATTACAAATGAGAGACAGATCACAATAAGAAAATGTGGTCAACTAAACTTCATTTCAAATAAATGAAAACTCATGTACAATGGACTGAAAAGCATGTCAGGATATTCAGGATTATGGTGGGAGTTGGGGTGGGGACAGAATATAGAGGGTTTTCATCTCAGAAGACCAAGATGAGGCAACTCAATGTACAAAGGTGATAGGTAAGGCCTATCACATGTTGTGGTGCATATGAGCATGTTTTTCCGGTGGTGGGGGTGAAATCTTTCAGTATAAGGCGAATAGAAGAACAAGGAGGAAACTAAATTAAATTGGAGGGAGACAGGTCAAGGGGCAATGAAAAAAGAAATAATTTATTGTGGAAAGCTGCTAAATACATCGAAGAGCCTAACTCATGAGGTGAGGAGAACAAGAGCACCGTGGAGGAATTCAAACATAAATGGAATATTTATAATGGTACCTGAGAGAGGTGGAAGTAGAGAAACTAAACACTGCCAACATTTGGATCTGTGAGCACTGTTTAGTGTAGAGTATATGGTCAGACTGGATTGGAATACTGGTCATCACATGCCATCAATGTCATATGTTTCTAAAAAATTCCCTCCCTCGCGCCACCCCACCACATGCACAGAATGGATCTACATCCGGGATCAACATGCAATCTGTACCTGGTACATATGTATATATATTACTATTGCATAAATTCAATAGAATAAAATCATACACTCACCAACTCCTATTCACTCCCACAGCACCCCTACCACACACACACACACACCACCCCCCTACACCTGTACTAAATGCAATTTTAGTAGAACTACAATAATTCATATGAAAAACAACTCCAGTAAAACCACATGCACCAGTTCACTACCCACCCATGCACCCCCCCCCACACACACTCTGTAGGGAACAGGACAGCAAATGGCACTGATTACACAATCATGAATCTATCTACTAACCTCAAACTACATCCCCCACCCCACAACCCATCCAGGCACATCTAAGGGAACAAATAATATACTTACCACGTACAACCTACACATATGTGATTTCAGAAATAACACACAAGAAATACAGCAGCTAAGATTGCATTCTGTCACTCAGGCACCTATCACCAGCACACCAGAAAATAATGTATATTAATTCAGGTAACACTACCTATGGCTGACTCAAAAAATGTCATACTCTTTTTACACAAAAAGCAAGGAACAGAGTCAAAACCTGTGGTCAGAATATACATACAGTGCACTGCTGTTTCAAGTAGCATGACAAGACTATAGTATCAGTGAAATTCAGCACACTGATAACCAACCATAATGCAGAATATAAAAGAGAAATTATTGATGTTCACAATCAGACATCACTATTGACACAATGGCACAGAGGAAATCAAAATAACTAATATGTGTGCATATAAACCAAAATAGCACACTACATGGGCCCCCGTAATGATGGCTTGTTTCACTGATTTCTACAATGCACTACCGTACTAGCTTGCTTGGGCAGCCACAGTTCAGACTGTAATGAGCTTATAGCTAAATGCATCATCATTATGCATTTATGGTGAAAGGCTGCCATGTTTAAATAAAACAAAATCCCTAAAAACAAGAGTTTTGCTTCTGAATGTAACATTCGTCCACTGGAGTATGAGTCAAATCCTCCATCTCTTCCACTCTGCTCCCATTGCTTTTTGTCTCTGGATCAGCTTTGCATTCAGCAGATCTGGACACCAGGGGTTCAAAAGAATATGTCACAATAGTGCTTGTCTCAGGAAAAATGCATGAGAGGTCAAATTCTTCATCTGAGGACATTTTTAAACACTACTTTGCTGTGTTACCATGAATTGACAGGCTTGCACTATGACCTCTGATTTGATGGAATGCTAAAATGATGTCAGAGAGCCTTCAGCACAGAAAGTGCTCAGGCAGATGCTCCACACAACAGAAAGCCACGCTCATCAAAACAACATTACAAAAACTACTATACAGATTAGAAATAAGTAAAAACTCATGAAAATTGTGATAACTTGGGCAACCGAGGTACTGAAGCTTAATTTAATATTTTAACAGTCAATTACTCAAAATGGGGCTTTGCACATGATCTTTAATAGAGGGGCAGAGACTTGTGACTCCAAGAGATAGTGGCTTTTTGTGAACATCATTATGCGCCAGGTAGAAAGTAAAAGGCTAGGATGTACCATTGCAAAGTTTACGGCTGCTTTGGTACACCATTCAGCCAGATGGGAAATCCTGGCTGGCAGTTTTGGAGGGCTAGTGCTCTTTTTGCTAGTAGATCTTGCCATGGCACTCCTAATGAAAGTCAGGGGCCTGAGATCCCTAACGTGCCAAGTGATGATGCAAGGCACTAAGCTTAGCGAGGCTTCTGGATGATATAATTGTCACACATCTACTCATCTTCAACCAGACTCATGCCAGAACTGTATTCAACATGTTTTGATATTGTAGACTGTACAGATAGGAAAGACCCAAGGTTCCTGGCTAGTTAGCCAACCCTTCAGCTAAAAAGGGTGTGAAAGTACGAAAATACGAGGGCATGGGGTCAAATGCCCTAATGTGACTTCCACTTACCAAGGAGTCGCATGATGAAATATCTGAACTAAAGGGCTCATTGTATAGCAAGATGAATTAGCATTTGAATGAACAGTGTTGAATGAATTTCTCCAGTAAAGAATATGCAGTTGAATGGCAACTATTGATACAGTGCTTATACTACTGGGGTGAGACCTTTCTCAGTGGAATAACCTGTGTTATTTTCTCTGGAGTGAGGCTAAATCCTGATGACATCACCAGAGTGAGGATATTACATTTATCCTCACCCTGCTGATGTCACCGGGGTGAGAATATCTACACTGCAGATTGCATTCTAAAGGAAACTGCTTCAGAAAGCAGTTTCTCTTTCTCACTAAAGCTGCAACTTACTCAATTAGCTTTGCAAAACATTCTCACCTGTGTCCCACAAAGCAGTTTCTCTCTCTCAGTGCTACCTGCAGCAGTTTGTCTTTCTCACTGAACCTCTGACTCACTCAATTACCTTTGCAAAACACTCTCACCGGTGTCCCACTGAGTTTCTAACACTCCTAGACCATTATTGTGCTGATCTCAGCCTCAAAACAACCTGAATTCTAAATGAAACTATTACAAAGCAGTTTGTCTTTCTCAGTGCTACCTGTAGCAGTTTGTCTTTCTCAGTGAGCCTCTGAATCACTCAGTTAGCTTTGAGAAACACATTCACCTGTGTTTCTCACTCCCAGTCCATTCAAAGCACACACACACACACACACACACACACACACACACACACACAATAAGCAGGAAATACACAGAAACACAAAAAATGTCCCTAAAACTCTCACCCCAGTGGTATAAACCACACACATGATGTGCAGATCGCGGGATATGGAAAATATTTTCACTCCTGCATCATGAGATGTGCATTCTCACTCTGCAGGAGTGAGAATGTTTTCCATATCCCACTCCTGCCCATCATGTATCCCCTATTTATTCACACCAAGGTTTTTTTTTTTGTTGTTTTCTTTTTTTTTTTTACTGTCTCAGGGAAGTGAACTGACATTAGGCAGTTGTGCTGCAATTGTCTGAAAAGTGCTCCTGGTGAGCCAAAACATCTTATTACCCTTGGATGATGGAGTTATCTTGGGCAATGTCCACTTATCAGGGTATATGCAGCACTCGCCTTAAGGCTGAAGAGAGAAGGTCACACTTATGCCCCATTTGATGTTCAGAAGGCTCATATAGTTTCTACGTTTTCCCAGAGGCATCACAGGCTCTTTAACTCATTCTGCAATCATCTTCAGTAAATCAGCCCATGTTGTTAAACACCTAATTACACTTTTTAACAGCCTAACAAACAACTTAGCTACCCCCTCTCAACTGAAACATAACTCAAAATCAACACAGTGAGCATATAAAGAGAATTGCTGGTAATAAAACAAGCTCCTCTTATAGAAATTAGTAGGGCAATCTGAGAAACACATATTTTTTTAATACCATGGATAACTATTTATCACTCAGAACATTATTCAGAATGTTTTTTTCTATTTAAGTCTTTTTATACTCAGGAATTAATACAAAATGTCAAGCAGTACAAAATAGTAAAACAAATACATTTGCCCCTCCCTCCAGGTGATCAGAGTTAGTCCTATGGCTGACCCATCACACTCAGTCATGTCTTGCATCAACACCCTACTGCATACTCTTGGGGTAGAAACTCATAAACAAAACTTTGTGACATTAACAACTCTCCCTGACACATTCTCTCTCAATTCACCCTTCCCTTACCTGACTTCCACAATTCAAGTTACATAAGGGGACAAAACAAATATTGTGAAGTGCTGTGATGCCTATGAAATATGAGCTCAAAAATGTTATGTTCTAGGACACAGTCAGATCCCTCAGTCTACTTTACACTGTCATTAAACAATACCTGCACCCCTTCCTGAACCAGAAGTTCCCCTAATGATGGAGTGCCCTTTATGGGCAAAATATTTTAGATACAATGTGCTTTCCAACCCCCAATCCATAATGGGTGATATTATCCCTGCTGCTCACTCTGTTTCCCCTTCTGCCTCACCACCAGTTTATCAGCTGATTGGTACTGTCCGGCACATTGGGGAGCCTTGTGTTCTTTGCATTATTGAGCAATACAAGACAAATTGTCATAGATGACTGCAAGGAAGCTCATTATGTAATACATTAGTGGGTAAAATGTGGTGCAGCCTACAGTACATGAAGAGGCTGTAAAAACTAGCACTGTTCAGGTATTCAAAGTAGGACTGCACAGATTCCTTTGGGTATGGTATATGGCATAAAGGGTTACACAGTATGACTAGGTTGTCATTTGAGCTCTTAAAGGAGAACGGTGCTGAATCTAAAAGTAATTTTTCCCACTAGAAGCTATTTTTTTATATACTGGGTCAAATTCTGTTATTGCTCTAGCCATTCAGGCTTTTTAGCTATCCTAGTGGGTGTTTCTGATTTATATGCTGCTGGTAAGAATCATTTTAGAACTGTATGAGGTAGTTTATGCACCTGTTCTACTCTTTTACAGTTGGCACAATGCATGTATGTTCCATTACAGAACTCTGTGGCTGAGAGGGACATAAACTACATCATACAGTTCTAAAATGATACCGAGTGTAAAGCAGAAACACCCACTGAGGTTACTAACATGTCTGTGTAGATAAAAAACAGAAATTTAACCAGTACTTAAAAAACATCTTCTATTAGGAAAAATTACCTGCAGGTTCAGCGTAGTTCCCCTTCAAGCTTGGAAGGAAGTCCATACAGATACTGACCATATTTAGTAACTACTGTGCTGAAGGAAGGAAGACAAGACTGACCCTAAGTCTCTATAATTACTATTTCAACACTTTAGGAATAACCTCCTAGGTTTGCTGTTATGAGGAGAAGGGGAGAAAGCAAACAACTCTTCTCCATTTTTGTGAACAAACTCTGCTAATGATACAGTAGTAGGTGAACATCATACATTTTGAATTAGGGTTGCTCAGAATCACTGCACCCATTCAGGATGCCGGCATTTGTGCACCCATCATTAGGGCACCAAAAAGTGAAATTAGCAATCCCCTCACCAAGGTCAGCCCCCCCCACTGGTGTTGGAATCCTTAGTTAGGGGGTGTGAGGGGGGCATAGCCCCTCACAAGGGGGGTAAGGGACACAGCCCCCCTCATAAACAGTGATCAGCAAAATTTCTAATTGGCACCCTAATGATGGGCGCACTACTGCTGGTGCATTCCAAGTGTGGAACCACTTGGAATACATCCGACGGTATCAGATACTGTACTTTGAATTTCAGGCTATCTTTCAAAACTCAAGCAGAAAATATGAATTCCAAAAAAGGAATTGGATGTGGATTCTGAATCAGAATCTGATTCCATATCTGCAACTGACAGCAGTAGATACATGCTTTTTAAACCCAGCCTGAACCACCCTTTGCCCCCCTTACCTAAGTGATGCTGTTGCTGTCTGCTACAGTTGTGCTATCCTAGCTTAGCCTCAACTCCTTTCATTCTGTCCTCTGTTCAGTCCTTCCACTGCCTGCTGAGTCTGACTGAGACTCCATAGCCCCATAACTGACCAATGTCATCCTAATACTGCTATGTCAGATGGCATAAGACTGACATCACTGGTAGAGATTCCCAAATGCACAGGCACACCATCAGCATGATTTTCTGACAGCTCAAGTTGCATATGCCTTGCACTGCTGCCCTGTACAATCCACTGACTGCTATACCTTGTTGTCCTTCTTCTGCTTATACTTTGTGGTGTGCCAGTGCCAGGCATTCTGGTCAGTGATTTGACAAGTCCTCTCCTCTCTTAATGTCCTCCTTGATCCTTTTTCCCTTTTCAAAGCCTAACCCAGCCTGATTCTAGTAGGCTGGTGGCTACAAGAGGAGTCTGGACAGTGGTTGTGTGGGAGGTGGCCTGGCTACCAGCACCAGTACCTGGGTTTCTGTCAGTCTCTCCAGACTAAGACACTAAACTGCATCTGCCAGGGGACTTAGGGTTTGATCAAGATTGGCCACTGGTGGTATGCACAAAGATGTACAGTGAAGCTCATTAGAATCAATTGCAGTGTCACAGGTTCCCTGCATGACAAAAGGAATTAACTCCAATTGGAATTACATTGTTCCCTGCAGTAACTCTACTACAGAATTCTGCAGATTTGGGTTTGATCCTGGTGAGTTTCACTGTACTAGTCGATCCAGTGAAGTTCCTCCCCACCCAGAGGACACCTTGGGTTTGCTGCTGGACATGGAACTGAAAGTCCAGCAGCAGTAGTGCAGCACAGTCATTGGCTCAGGTGACAGTCAGTGTCGTGACTCAATCAGTGCAGTGGGGAAGGTGGGGGGTTCTCTGTCTTGTTGACAGGACCAAGGGTTGAACAAATTTGTAATTTGAATTTTTGACTAAGTTGTGAGTTGAGGTAACCCATCAAATAGGTGACTTACATGAGTGACTAAATTTGAGCGGCTCAATTTGAGCAACTGTGTTAAGAGCTACAATGACAGAATGATGAGGGGGAAGGAGAGTGACTGGAGAAGAAAGCGAGGCCTGGAATAATGAGGGAAGGTATGCAAGTGAACAAAGAAGAAGGTCATATGGGGTTTCTTTCATAGGGCCAATCGAGCTTGCCATCTGATGTGATGGGTAGGGCTGTGGTCTGCCATGATGGTGGGTGTGGTTAGGTTCTCGTGTGGGGGTTTAACTTTGTAATCATTGTTGTTGTGCTCTTTTTTATTGTTTTTTGGGGTGGTGGTTTTATATGTCCCGACTATGTGTTCCCCTGCCCGCAGGCTGTTCCCCCCCCCTATGTTTTCCCCTAGCACAGTGCCTCCCCACCATGTAAATCCCCTTTCATGTTTGCCTCTTTTCCTCAGGGTCTGCCCCCCTGGAGTTGGTTATATAATAATGGGGGCTGTGGGGGCTTGTTGTGATTACTTATGTTTATTTCTATTTTTGTGATGTGCTATCACTTTTGTTTATGTAGCTGATGTGCTGCTTGCTGAAATTGTTTTGGGCAATTTGTGGTCACTGTTGTGACACTCACTATTTTAGTTATAGCTGTTATCACATGGTACCATGAGTTGACATGGAGAACTGTACCAGTAGGCAGTGATAGCCAGGTTGAGGGGATTTCTGTCATAGTCAGGAAAAGAAGAGGGGGAAAACAGCCTATGGAGGTGCCAGTCGACCAACCAACACCACTCTGAGTGACTACAGTGTGATGCTGTAGGGCAAGTGGTGGCTACCAACACTGACCACATCACTGACCAACTCATCCAGCCCAGTGACAAAGGAAGAAGAGAACTTATGCAGACCCAGGTACTGTGGGGAGACTAGGAGATTGGGCTGGAGCAGATTAACCTTTTTTTTACTTGTATTCCTGTGTACTGGGGGGGGATTAGTTGTTGCAGTGTATGCAGAGATGGAAATTCTGATTCCATCTCTAAGTGTGTTCCAAGTCCATAAATGGACTCAGATTGAAACCAGAGATTGATTCTGAATTACAGAAATTCAACCTCTGTACTTTTGGAATGAATTCTGGAGCATTTGAGCACCCTTAGTTTCAATATGGTTTGGAGCTTAGTCCAAGAACTCTTCATTACATTATATGCTCTAGGTTCCAACAAACTTATTATTTTAAAAAAAGAATAATGCGTAGAAAATGCCTGCTGTTCTTTCAGTCAAAGTCTGCTGCTGTGTTGTTAGTAGTTTGTCATCAGCAACAATAGGATCAGTACCACAATGTCAGAGGTGTAAATTTGATCAAATAACAGTGGACTGACAGGATGTGCTGGTGTGAGCTCCATGTTGGGCCCTCCCCCACAGTTTCCATTAGCAGTTGTTTATTTTTATTTTATTGAAAGTGATCTACATTTAATAGATATTTTAAATAAGGCTCAATAAGCACTGAATCTGTACTGGTAGTCATACTTGACAAATATTCAGGAGCAGTCTATTCCTGTACTTGAACCACTAGGGCATACTCGGCCATGGCAGTCAAAGACAGGTAGTGGCTTAACAAGCATCCATCTGAAGAGTGAATCCACTAATCAACAACCACAAGTATCCAGATATTCATATTTTAATTTATACAATACCAGAATGGAAGACAATTTGGTAGATATGACACTAGAAGGGAATTCTCTCAAACGATTGTTGTCCCCAGATGCAGAGATCCATGGAGGGATTGAGGCTAAAATTCCCTCATCATAAAAACAACATGCTGTAGCTCAATTCAATTTAATTATGAATGAAACAGTATCAATGAAAATTACATTAAATGGCATGATGGGTGGTCTGAAAGAAATTAAACAGGAACATGCATGTCACAAAACAAAAATAGATGATGCAGAGACAAGGATTAGCAGCATAGAAGACAGGGCAGAGAAGGAATACACATGGAAACTTAATGACAGTTGAAAAATAACCAAATTGGAGCAGAAAATAGAGGATCTAGAGAGCAGGAACAGATGCAATAATCTGAGGATCTTCATGCTTTGTGAGGGAATCAAGGGTAGTGTTTCTATATCCTTTGCCAACAACCTACTGACAACACTTGCAGGTCCCCCACAAGATATCAAAATTTATGTGATTGAAAGAGCACATCACTCTTTGAAACCAAAACCCTCTGCTAATAAGCATCCCCATTCTTTCATCTTAAGGTTATTGAACTTCCAACAAAAGGTTTTCTTTCAAAGGGCACTCAGAAAAAAACAGAGAGAGATATAATTTGAAGGATGCAGGCTCTCTATATGCTACGATCTCCCTCCTGAAGTTATTAAGAAGTTAGATGCCTTCCTACCTATTAAAAAAAAAGCTCCATAAATTGGGTTTGAGTTACAGTCTTTATTTCCCTACTTTACTCAATGTTTACATGTCAGAGGGTCCAAAGGAGTATAATGGATATGATGCAACTAAAGCCAGCCTTAAAAAAGATCTTCCTGAACTGTTCTTGTCATTCAATTTCTCCCAGTGACTTACTCTAAGCTCATTTCTCATTACTGGTATCTCATGTTCTTTCTCATATAACTTACACAGGTTTTATGTGCTGATTGCTGTATTAGTTTTTTTTTTTATATATGTATGAGGGATGAAGGTTATGGTCTGGTATCTAACAGTACCTGCTTCCTACAGTGTGCTGCCCGATAGTATGACCTCTGTAAGACAGGTCCACTCCTCACTCTTTTGCTGTTTGTGCTCCATACTCCTCCTTACTTTATTGCTCCTTGTAAAATGTACTTTATTAAACTATTATTACTATTATCATGATTATTTTTTATTTCTACCTCTGAACAGGCCTCCAAGTGTTTTTTGCATTCCCTGACAATGTTCTAATCAGTGTGTCCCAGAGGTGAAGAGTTGACCCCGTGGTGGAGTTCTGATGTCCTGCCCCAAGAGGGAAATTTTCTTCCTTTACGGTTGTTGAAGGAGGGATAGCCTTCTCATTTCCACAAAACATATAGCATAGTATATGGCATCCCATACACTACAAGGCCATTCTTCTCCCGAGTGTTTTCTATGAAGTCAGATGACCTCAAGAGAGAAGCTTGAGATGTCCCTCTGCCGGCATAGAAAACACGAAGTGGAAGAGAAGCCAAGTAGTCTATGGGATGCCATACACTGTTCTTTATAGTGTATGGTCCCAACAAAAAAAAAATTAGCTTACATTTTTGGTGTAGATGGAGCCAGCATTTGTCATCCATGGCACCCATTTAAGTGGCATATGATCACCAGTCATCATAGGCATGCAATGCTTTAACCACCCCCATCCTATGAACAGTGCTGATGGGGGCAGTTGCATTATGACGTCCTCACTAACACAGAATGAAAAGTCATACTGTGTTAGTGAGGACGTCACTACTAAAGTAGAACAATTTTTTTACAGTATATGGTTTTCCATACAGAACAACATTCGACCATACACTATAGAGCATTTTGGGACTAATTTCGCTCCCAGTGGGCAATCTTCTATCTCTCCCAATGGGGTTTTATCTCACAGAGCATTAGGTTGGTGTATCATGTTACCATGGGATACTTACTTATTCATTGTCTACTAAATGAATATGCATATTAATAGTTTCTGTTTTGCCATTAGTGGTGAGTTTAGGAGGCGCATGAGCTAATAACTGTCGGCGTTCTGGGTGAGCCAGGCCTGCTTTGATGGGTCTGACAATTTAAGGCTTACATTGTATTGGGGGCATTGGGCTACTAGATTGCTAGATCATTTCATTTTTCTCTATTTTTTTTTTACATTCTACAAAGTTCAGTTGTACATTTGCCTGAACCAGGTTTGAATTGCTTTTGTTTATACTGTGAATGACCATTTAAAAGAACAAGATGAAAAACTTTATGTGTCCATATGTTAAATGAATTTCAAATGATTATCTGCTGCTATAATAATTATTCTGATATTTTTTTCAATAAATTAATGCTTCAAGTAAAGTCTACAACTGGAAAGCGTGTTATCTCAGGTGCTGGTGTTGTTGCTAATAGAGCCTGGAATTAGTCTAGGCCTATTGGTTTTGCATCTGACATATTGACTTTTGCCTGGCCTTACGCAAAGAAGTGCACTTATGATCTAGGGAGCTGGGAGTTCTGTGCTTTTTACTGATTACGTAATACATATATGTGGTATACAACTCTATGAGTTACAGTAGAAGTCACATTAAATTGTTCCTCCAGTGAGTTTTTCTAGCATTTCTGATTTCTGATAGCATTTCTGATTGAGCTGCATATGTGTTGCTGAATCTATCACAAATCCCTGAACAAGCTGTTTCTTAAGAGTTAAAATGTAGTTTTGCATTTCATTGTGACCGGACTGCAGGTGCATTCTATGTGAGTTGCAAATATATTTTACAAACATTGCTCTTGAGTTGAGTAAGCATTGAAAAACAGTGCAATATGAGTTGCCAATACATTGCCAGCTGTAAAAAAAAACAATTTTAAGCCAACTCATTGGTGGGACAGTTTAATGTGACTTGTTCTGTGTGCTTGGATGTGAATAAACAAACATCAGGCATAGCTTAAAATTTCAACTTCCTTTTCACTCTCTCCTATCTTCTTTCCTTTTTCTGACTATCCTTTTATTCATATGAGGGTGGCCAACCTGATACTCTTCATTCTTATCTATCCCTTGTCTGAAATGCTGCCTGAACTCCCCCCCCCTTCGTTTTGTCTTAAAGACATCCTTAAAACATGTTCCCCATTACACAAGTTCCTTAGTCGTAATTAAGAAAATAAAGGTATCTGTGTACTGAGAGTCCAAGGCTGCTGTTCAAAAAGTTATCATTAGGTTTCTGTTTCTAAATGAAGAAAGGAGAAAAAAGACATGGTTTTGTTTAGTTAAGCTGCCATGTGTATCCTAAGTCCTTTGCAAATGAAAATGTTGATTCTGCCTTCTTAATGGTTCTGGAATAGAAAGTCATACTCTTGAAAAAACAAACAGATAAAGGAGTTTGCCCTTGTCTGTTTGGGTTTCCAATATAAATGCCTTTTTCTTCTTCTAAGTAAAATTACAAAAAGGTATAAAAGGTAACATGATTCATCATCATCATCATCATCAAATCTTTATTTATTCAGGGGAACATCATTGAGCAAGGCTCATTTACAAGATGGACCTGATAAGGTCAAGGTTCAACAGTTGATACACAACAGATATATCATACACTTATATAAAACAGTTATACATACAGGGGAAAAACGTTTATAAACACAGTGATGTACAGTAACATTCACATGATAAAAATCGGTTACAGGAAAGTTAAGCTAATATTTACAGTATATACATATCCCAGTGGAGGGGCCATGGCAAACACACAGCATAATGTAATACTAGGATGGTGAAGAGTATTACTGGGTGCCATAAGATGGGGTGTCTGCCTGGAAGGATTTATGCCATATATGGTTAATTTTTGGAGGAGATTGTGAGATGACAAAGCTAGCTCTAGCGGTAGCAACTGCATTTCTCTGTGAAGAAGACTGTACAATGCTGTTTAAAGGATGCAAATGGAATAATATTGGACAGTTTTAGGGATTTTTTTAGGGTGTTCAATGCTATAGCTAGAGAATAGCTGATTGCTGCCCTCCCTAGCCTGGTGTTGAATTTGGGCAATTTGAGCAGGATGATGTTGTTGCTTCTTAGGGCATAGGAGCTAGGAATGGTCTGGGTGAAGCTGTCCAGAATATAGTTTGGAAGTTTTTTTGATAACGCTCTGTAAATCCATAGGGCTGCATTTCTGTTCCTTCTGAGGTGAAGGAAACCCATCCAACTGCAGCATAAAGAGAGCAATGATGGGTATTAGATGGCAGATCTGTAATGAATCTTATTGCTCTATGGTATAAGGTATCCAACTTGTGTAGGTAGGAGACGGGGCAGTGACTATAAAGGAAGTCTGCATAGTCAACAACTGATAGAAAAATGTCCTGGACTAACCTCATCTTTGAGTCTCTGTTAAGGAAGGGTTTAATCTATAGAGAAGGCCAAGCCTTTGGTGAAGCTTTTTCAGCAGTTCTTCTAAATGATGAGTGAAGTCGAGTCTGTTGTCGATCCACACACCTAGGTATTTGAAGTTTTCTACATACTGTATTCCAGATTTTCTCCAAGTATAGTGCATAGCTGGGGGAGGATGACTGAAGAGGAAGTGCTGGTGGAGCTTTGATTTGTGAACATCATTGCTTTAGTTTTCTTTGCATTTAACAGAAGCTTTTTCTCAAGTAGCTGATATTGTAACAAGGAGAATTCTGTTTGTAGGATTTCATGAGCAGCTGCAGGTGAAGGGTTGCTGACATACAAAACAGTGTCATCAGCAAAGAGGTGTACAGAGGAATTGGTGAGGGTTGAATCAATATTATTTATATAAATGGCAAAAAGGATAGGACTCAGGATAGAACCTTGGAGGACTCCTCTTAACAGTGGTTTTAATGGGGATAGGTCACCTTCAGCTTTTACCTGCTGTGACCTACCGGTGAGAAAACATCTGAACCATTTAAGGGAGGGTGGATCTAGGCCAAGGGGGTGCAGGGATGATAGTAGAAGCTCGTGGTCCACAGTATCGAATGCTTTGCTCAGATCCAGAAATACTGCACAGACATTATTCTTTTTATCTAATTCGGTTTCCAGTCATTTGTGACCTTGGCTAGTGCAGTGATAGTGCTATGCTTGGCCCTGAATCCAGATTGAGCTGGATTCAAGAGGTTAGCATTGTCAAGATACTCCTTAACTGGTTACTCACTAATTTCTCAGCATCTTGGATAGCACTGGTAGAATGGAAATGGGCCTGTAATTATTAAGTTCCATAGGGTCCCTGATTTTAGAAGGGAACTATTTGGCTGTCTTCCACAGTGTGGGAATAGAACCAGAGTTTAGAGATAGGTTAAAGAGATGTGTTAGGGGGACTGCAAGTACATGGGATGCAATCTTTAGAAAGTGGGGGTCCAGAGAGTCTGCCCCTGCACTTTTTTTGGTATCCAGCTGCCATAATAGGTCCTCTACTTGCTTCAATAGTATAGATTTCAAGCTGAAGGAAGAGTCAGCTCTCTGAACACCAGTGTAATGGGAGCTTAATTGTTCCATCAGCAGGTTAGCTGGAGAGGTATCAAAGGCAAGGCCAGCCGCTGTGAACTGGTTATTGAAGGCATCCAGAATTTCCATTTTTGCCAGTGATAGGGCCATAACTGTTGTGTAATTGAGTTGGAAGGGAGGTGCTAGCATCCTGCCCCGCCATACCCTTGATGGTACCCCAAAACCTAGCAGGATTATGATAGGAGGAGTCGAGCTCGGCCAAGTAGAAGGCAGCCTTTGCATCCCTAACTTTCTTGGTGCAACTATTCCTGGCTTTCCTAAAGATCATCCAGTCATTTGCATTCTTGGTTTTTAATAGAAATATCAAGTATAGTTACCCTGTTTACTGAGATAGGTCTTCAGTAGCTGAGATAGGTCCTGATACAGGGCTGGCTGCACACAGATTGACAGGTTTTATAGACCCAGGAGAGAGTGATGTCATGAGGGGGGGAGGAGCTAAGCTAATGCTCTGACATCATTAGCCCTATAATTAAGCATTTAGCTCCCTTCTGTCTTAGTGTGCTGCATTAAATGAACATCTATTTAAATGATAAGGACTTGAACACATTGTTTGATAATGTAAAACATATGTATGGTGTATCCAAAGGCTCCAGTAGATCTTTTTGTCTTAATAAGGGTGTCACATGACTTATGAGGTCACCCCTGACTGACTTAAAAAGTGCTCCCCAGGGGGCTCAGACAGGTGTGGTGATCAGTAGCTTTCTGATCACAGTGAGAGAAGGTTCTAGTGAGAGTGTGCCAGTTTTCACATTGTTCCATGGAAAGGAGAGACTGCAGGAATTCTTTTATGTTGTCTGAAGGAAGAAGAATAATATCCTGTGTTCTGAAGGTGTGAAGGACTAACACCATTTATTTTCTTTTCTGTATACAAGTATTTTTTTTTGTTTGTTTGTTTTTTATTTATTGAGACAATAAAATGATAAACACAGAAGTATGCATTTTTTATGCATCTTAAACTGGTCGTAAGATCTGTTATTGGAACCCACACTACCACAACTGGTGTCAGAAGTGGGATTTCAACCTCGGGGGTATCAGAAGGTACTCCAGAGGGGGTGTTGCACTGTAAATACCCTGGCAGATGCAACAACCAGAACAAGTGGAGCTGGATGCAGTACATTTGACCAGGTCGGTCAGATTGAAGACTGGAGTGCAGTTGTTGTCCGGGATTAAACCTACCAACAGATGAAAGATGGAAGAAGGAGCCATGGCAGCAGTTGGTATTCAAAATGGGAGGAAAGCCAGACAACCCCAGCACCAGAGAACCCGAGCAAATTGTTGAAATGGCTTTGTCTATGCCAAATTGAGATGGAGCACCAGAGAGAAGACCAGAGACAGAGGGATGAAGATCAGAGGATACAGGCAGAAGAAAGACGGAGACAGGATGAAAAATGGACAGCAACTATAAAAGCTATACAGGACATGACACAGGGGCAGATGGAGAAGACTGTCCCTAGAGACATAAAATTAACTAAATTAACGGAGGTTGATGACATTGAGGCCTACCTGACAACATTCGAGAGGGTGGCTCAAACCTGCAACTGGCCCAGAGATCAATGGGTGATTCATTTGGTCCCATACCTCTCTGGACGGGCACAGATAGTTTATAGTCAGCTAAGTGGAGCTGACAGTACCAACTATGACAGAGTCAAAGAAGAAATATTACGTAGATATAATATAAATACAGAAACATATAGACAATGGTTTTGGTCCCAGAAAATGGCCAACCTGGACACCACAAGGGAAACTTATGCTCGTCTGAAGGACTACTGTGGTAAGTGGTTGCAGCCCACCTCCAAAACCGTGGCTCAAATAATGGAACTGATAATAATAGAACAGTTCATCCAGATACTACCAGGGAATGTTCAATTGTGGGTGAAGAAGCATAAACCCGAGACAGCTGAAGACACCATCAAGTTGGTGGAGGACTACTTGGCACCACGAAGCACTCGAGCCAGAGGTAACCAGAACAACCCAGGACTATCCAGCACACTGATAAGGCCACCTTTTTATACTTCTCATAATCAAAAACAATTTTATTGAAGATAGAGAGGTGGGAGAACTCCTTATACCGAGATTGTATGCCATGGTTGCCTCGGAAAAGGACATATTGTGAGGAACTGCCCCAATAAAAGAACTAATTTGGCACATCTTGCCCTAGCTAATTTTGGGTATGTGACCTCAGTGGGTATTGGGGAACAACAGACTTTGAGCCTGCTGGACTCTGGAAGTATACAGACTTTGGTTAGAGCCGATTTAGCTCACAACATCCTTAAAAATGACTCAGCTACCACTGTCCGTTGTGTTCATGGAGACATACATAAATACCCCACAGCACATCTAAACATAACTGTAAATAAAGAAAGCCATGACATGTTGGTAGGCCTCGTTCCATGTCTTCCCGTACCCATAATTGTTGGACAAGACTTTCCCCATTTTGATTTATTAATGCAACAACATAAAACCTTTCCAGAAACAGTCAATTTGGTCACTAGATGCCAGGCCAAAAACACAGCCTTTACCGGAAGTTTTTCCTTTTGAGAAGGACTATTTTGAAACTGTTAGTGCAACCAAGAAATCCAGAAAGGCCAAGAGAAGAGAAAAAAGGGCCTGGAAGGAACTGCAACAGGCTGAAGGTCAATTTTGCATTCCAGGGACTACAGTACAAGACATTGTACAGGACCAAAAATGTGATAAAACTTTACAACCTTTATTTTCACAGGTGGACAAGGCTGGACATCCTGGACAATCTCATTTTATACTTAAACATGAGATACTGTGTAGAGTTGTTATAGATCCTGATACAGCTGAAGAGATTGAACAATTGGTAGTACCTAGCAAATACAGGGAGCAGTTCAAAAAAGTTATCATTAGATTTCTGTTTCCAAATGAAGAAAGGAGAAAAAAGACATGGTTTTGTTTAGTTAAGCTGCCATGTGTATCCTAAGTCCTTTGCAAATGAAAATGTTGATTCTGCCTTCTTAATGGTTCTGGAATAGAAAGTCATACTCTTGCAAAAACAAACAGATAAAGGAGCTCGCCCTTGTCTGTTTGGGTTTCCAAGATAAATGCCTTTTTCTTCTTCCAAGTAAAATGACAAAAAGGTATAAAAGGTAACATGATTCAATAGAAATATCAAGTATAGTTACCCTGTTTACTGAGATAGGTCCTCAGTAGCTGAGATAGGTCCTGCTACAGGGCTGGCTGCACACAGATTGACAGGTTTTATAGACCCAGGAGAGAGTGATGTCATGAGAGGGAGGAGCTAAGCTAATGCTCTGACATCATTAGCCCTATAATTAAGCATTTAGCTCCCTTCTGTCTTAGTGTGCTGCATTAAATGAACATCTGTTTAAATGATAAGGACTTGAACACATTGTTTGATAATGTAAAACATATGTATGGTGTATCCAAAGGCTCCAGTAGATCTTTTTGTCTTAATAAGGGTGTCACATGACTTATGAGGTCACCCCTGACTGACTTAAAAAGTGCTCCCCTAGGGGGCTCAGACAGGTGTGGTGATCAGTAGCTTTCTGATCACAGTGAGAGAAGGTTCTAGTGAGAGTGTGCCAGTTTTCACATTGTTCCATGGAAAGGAGAGACTGCAGGAATTCTTTTATGTTGTCTGAAGGAAGAAGAATAATATCCTGTGTTCTGAAGGTGTGAAGGACTAACACCATTTATTTTCCTTTCTGTATACAAGTATTTTTTTTTGATTTATTGAGACAATAAAATGATAAATGCAGAAGTATGCATTTTTTTATGCATCTTCAACTGGTTGTAAGATCTGTTATTGGAACCCACACTATCACATTCTGTACTTACTTTTGATGCACAACAAGTGTTTTACTGTGTTGGTACCCATACAAAATAGGGGTTAAAATTATTCTAACAACCTCATTTCTTTTAAAACAAAAAGGGGGTCTTAAAATGTCCTAATGGTACTAAGAGTTTTAATGCTATGGGGGGGGGGTGCTCTGCTTGTTCAGCTGTGTTGTGTTTATCCATTTGAGTAATGTACAAAAAAGAAGTTGGTGGGATTGCTCAAGGCTCAAAGTACAGTACATATTTCAATCATTTATGAACGTGCATAAATCATTTAATTGTTTGCAAAGATGTTGGGTGGGTATTATGATATGTCTTTTGAAACCTTATGCTACTGTCTCTTTTATTTTTTTCTTTACATCTCATGCTCTCTTTCCTTCTTTCTACTTTCTTGACCTTTTGCTTGTTACTTCACTCAAAACTATTCTCAACAACAACATTCAGATGATGGTTACCAGTATTTATTTTGGTGACCTTTCACATCTAACAAACAATTTCTTGAAAATTTATGTCTAATATAGAAGGACTGGTACCTATGACTTGGAATGTTAGAGGGCTTAATCATAAAATAAAAAGATGTTCTGTGCTCAGGCATATAAAAAAATGAATCCAGCTATAGTGTTGCTTCAAGAAACACATCTCAAAACAGATCATTATAAACTGATGCACAGGGAATGGGTGGGACAAGTTTACAGGGCAGGGAATACCTCTAAAAAGGCAGGGGTCCTAATTTTACTTAAAAGAGGATTATCCTTTCAGTTCTGTAAAAGATCCATCAGGACATTTTTGATAATCAAAGTTAAGCTGGGAGAGGAATATGATACCCTGGTAAATATTTATGGTCTGAATTCCCCCTCACATGACACTTTTAACACAGTGTTCACCCACCTAATTCCCTATCTGGATAGAAACATAATCTTAGCTGGCGATACTAATTCCATACTGGATCCAGTATTGGACAGGTCCAAACTTCATCCAACTGTTTCAAAGACCAACAAAGACTTGTCTCAATTAGCAGATAACTTTGATTTGGTGGACGCTTAGAGATCCATGAATCCCACTGTAAAGGATTACAACTTTTGGTTCAGTTGTCACCACTTAGGGTCCCAGATAGACCAATTTTTTTTTCCATGAGAGGCAGTATCTAGGATTAATTCAGTAGAGATAATGCAGCAAGTCATCTCTGACCATACTCAGGTTCAGCTGGCTGTTAAACAATCTCTTAATCCTAGCAGGGATAGGAGATGAAAGTGTAACAATTTCCTTCTACAAAATTCTGATTTCACACTGCAAATTAAAGAGCAAATGAAAGAATTTTAAATGTCTATTCCTCTGTGTCCTCCAAACAAAATGAGTACCACGACTAAACATACTATTAAGGGGAATACCATAACTACTCTGAGTGGTGACCTTGGCATTTAATGTACAAGCTGTTATATGTACTCAGTCACTTCTGCTGTACCATCTTAACAGCCATATATTTGCATTAAATGTAAACAAAATACTGATTTGCTGGAGGAAATAAATTGTTTTAACACCAGATTATGCGTGCTTGAGTCTAGTCAGAAGGACATGGCTAACAGGTTTAAAGTTTTTAATATGGTTAACTTTGATAACATAAAGTTAACAACCCCATTAACTACAAATCATGATGTGCAGAATATTCTTGATACATCCCTCCTTCAATTGTATCCCAGCCTATACTAGAACCATTGAACATCACTTCATTTACACCACTAACTACTACACACACTCCTGTAAATAGGAAAAGAGATAGAGAAGAAGATCCTTACGACTCTGCAGAGGACAATTGGTACATTATAAATAATGCTAGGGCACCCAAAAAAGTTCAAAAAGGAGAACAATTTATTATACCTACAATGAATAGGTTTAACATACTAGATCAAGATACTATTAACATTCTTGAACCTGAACCAAGTAATCCCTTATCTGTAAAAGTCACTGAACCCTTACCTTGTTCCTCTAAGAGTAGGCACTCACCTAGAAAACATGTAGGTGTTGCAGGGGTGATGACAACTACAGTAAACCAGAATAATGCTGGGACTAGTAATATCTGCATCTCCACATCAAATTATGCTCCAAATACCTCAATACCAGGCACCACAAATCCCCCTAGGTCAACATCAAATAATGTCCAAACAGTTAACAGCTCTGTATATGTTGACAATACAAATTAGGCCATTCACGGTAGTACAGAAAACATTGAGATGGATACAAATCCCACCGTTGCCCTTCCCCCACACAGAAGACAAGTATATGTTTTAGGAGAATTTATACTAAAACATCTGGACAGAGTTATTTGTTATCCTGACAAAATGATTAGAACCTGCTCCTCATTTGGGGAGCTAAATTTGGTGAACTTACAGCTATGTTAGGGGATATTATGAATAATTGTGGTGATAACCCACTCACAGTAATTCATGTTGGGGCAAATAACATAGTTTAGGATTCTATACATAAAATTAAATAAAATGTTGTAGCACTCACCAATAAGTTGATTGATGTTGGATCTGACATATGCCTGTCTGAGATACTTTCAATTCCATGTGCCACTGAACACCTTACAATCAAAATTAAATCCATCAATGAATGACAATGTAAATGGTGTCTACATCAGGGATTAGTACACATTGGGAGAACTTTGAAAACAGAACTGAACTGTATTGCTGGGATGGACTTCACCTCAGTAGCAGGGGTAGCTCCCTACTTGGAAAACATATTGTTAATAGCATCTCACTTCATTTAAACTAGTTCAACAGGGGGAGAAGGGGTCTTTACCCACTTGTTTAAAAACCAGTATACATAAGACTAAATATCCTCTAACTAGCAATCACTTAAAAGTATTCCATTTTAATGCTAGGTGTCTCCACAACAAACTTGATGAATTACATCTAAGAACAATATAGGAAGACATTGACATCATTTCAATTACAGAAACATGGGGTGATAAAGTTTCCTGGGAAATTAAGATACTAGGCTACACTGTATATAAATTAAACAGATATATTAGAAAGGGAGGAGGAGTTGCACTATTTATTAATAACAACATTAAATGTATAGATATATCAGATACAGTATGTTCTCATGATCTTGAAACCAAAACCCTATAAATTAAACTACTTATGGCAAATTCACAGTCTTTAATTGTAGGTATTTATCGGCCACCTAATTCAACTGCAGATCTTTTTGATGCCATGCTGTCTGAATTTGAAAATGCAGGTGCTATAGGCAATATCATTATAACAGGAAATTTCAGTCTGGGGGAAATAAATTGGAAAGCCCTCACTGCTAGTTCCTGTAAGGGGAATATATTAATTTCTATATGCAATCAACTTCGACTAACACAACATATTTTACATCTGACTAGGTATGGCAGAATTTTGGGTCTGGTCTTAAGTAATGATCACTTGGAAATAAGTAATGTTAAAATCATCTCACCAATTGGTAACAGTGATCATAACTCCATCATATTTACGATAAATATGAGACTCACACTGAATTCTGGTTCCACCAAAATATTCTTGTGTAGTAAGGCTGATCTCTTAAAAATGAAAGAGGAGCTATCCAAAGTCTGTTGGGAAACTTTTTTGATTGGTTTAAATATAAAAGAATACTGGGAATGTTTCAAAAAACATTGTATCAGCTAAGGGATAGTTATATTCCTAACAAAGACAAATATAATCAGTCTAGACAAAACCCAAAATGGCTTACTAAAAGTATAAAAAAACTTATAAAACTCAAAAATAAAAAATATTGTATTTACCTAAAATCAAATTCTAAACATAATTGGGACAACTTTCAAAAAATCCAAAAGCAATGTAAGAAAAAATAAAAAGGCCAAAACTGAATGGGAACACAGTCTGGCAAGACCTGCAAATAAAAATAATGGGATAAAAATAATGTTCTATGCATACATAAATTCCTTGAAAAAAAAAACAGTAAGCCAGGTAGGACCATTAGAAATTAATGATGCCATATTAAATGACCCAAAGGATATGGTGGATTTATTTAATAAAAAATTGTGTGAGATCTTCAGTAAAAACAATCAAACCATACCCATACCAGGTATAGATAGTCCAGGTGAAATTAATTCTACAGTATACAAGATTTAAAAAAAATTACAGGCACAAAAGGGAAAAAACAGTCTGGGCCCTGCCAACACTGCAGGTCATTTATTATATCTCTAGTCAGACTGTATTGTTCTACCTCTTAAAATCCTATTTGAAGGCTGTATAAATTACAACTTTGTGCCAGCAGAATGAAAACAAGCACATTTCATTCCGATTTACAAAAAAAGGCCTTATGTCATGTTGGGAAAATTATAGACCAATAAGACTCACTTCACCCGTATGCAAGATATTTGAAAGCCTTATAAAAGATCTTATCTCCCCCATTCTTGCCGAACAAGATCAAGAACAACATAGGTTTAGAAAAGGAAGGGGCTGTTTATCCGTTCTTATGTGCTTCTATGAAACAGTTAGCACAGCATTAAATAACAAAAATTCCTATGACATCATTTTCATTGACTTCAGCAAAGCATTTGATGTCATGCCACATTGGGCCTTACACACAAAATTATTACAACTGAATATAAACCCTTTTATCAAATGGCTATCAAACAGAACACAGAAGGTAATTATTAATGGAGAACTTTCTGAGAAAGGTTCCATTATGAGTGGGGTGCCACAGGGCTCAGTCTTGGGTCCCTGTTTGTTCCAGGCTTTTATTGCAGATCTCACCATAAACTGCATATCATCATCTATCAAATCTGCAGATGATGTAAAAATTGATGGCCCCTGCACTAACCCAGATCAGGTTGAAACAATACAATGAGACCTAAACTGCATTTTGGAATGGGTCACAAGATGGGGTATGAGACTAAACCCCAATAAATGTAAAGTTATGCATCTGGGCATTAGTAACCTAAACACCACTTTCACTCTTGGAAATAATATCTTGATTACCACAACTGATGAAAGAGTTCTGGGTATTACCATATCAAATGATTTAGGGAATGCAGAACACATAAATTCAGTTATCAGTAGAACTAATAAGGTTATCTGGTCCATACAACACAATATAAAGTCTCGGGACCCTAATATTATGCTCCCTCTATATCAGGCATACGCTAGACCCCACTTGGAATATGCATCCCAATTGTTTTGTCCTTTTAAAAAAACAAACTGTTCACAGCTGGAAAGGGTACAATGAAATTACACAAAGCAGATACAGGGACTCTATAACATACTGTACCTTACCTAGTCAGATTAACTACTTTTAATCTTATGTCACTTGAGATCTGTCATCTTAGGGGTGAGTTATTGTTCCTTTTTGATATTATCAATGATCCATACTTTATGACTGAATTAGGTCTGGAATTCAAAGACTACCGCTATGATACCAGAGGGTATCCTTACAATTAGCTGGCAGAAAGTTTCATTATAAATCCAGGAAGTATTTTTATACTCTTTGGATAATCCAACCCTTGAACAAATTACCATTAAATATAGTGATAAGTAAAATAAAAATGAATTTAAAAGTAAGTTAGATATCTGTTTGACATCTGGTCACTCCCTATGATATTACTCAAATTAATTGATGAGTTAAAATAGGAGCATTCCTGGGTAGAATAAGCCTTCTCACTCCTTACTTTTCCTTAGTATGAATTTTTATTCTTCTAATTTTCTTTTAAGCTGTACATATACTGTTTTCATAGCAATGTATCATCTGTATTTTTGATATGCATTAAAGCCCAGAAAACAGGATAGTACCTAGCAGTCTTTTTTCCATTTATATTCTTTATTGTTTTCTTTAATAAAATTCCAGTAGTGTCCAGTTCATTTTAAATTTTAACTTACAATATATATTTATGATAATTGCATTACAATTAATGTACATTTTTCAGAATAAAAAGCCAAATAAGAAGAACATTTAATGGCTCCCTATTCCCTCTCCCACCCCTTGTAATTTTCACAACACAGCCATTTTTGTATGGTCAGTGCAATCACAATGAATTAAATTTGTAGCAAAGGAGGTAATAAAGTTAATATGTTCCTCCAAGTTATGTCTAACAGATCTTCATAACATTCTGTATGTTCAGTTAACCTTTCCATTAGTAAACATTCTTTCATGTTGTTACACCATTTGTGTAGATTATATTCAATTAATCTAGGTGAGTTCAACTAATGAAAGAATTCTTAATTATTAATAAGTCAGGGGACACTTCCTGGAGCACAAACTGGTAGTGCATGAAGTCATGGTTTTGGTGGCATATCATTAGTGCATCCTCATCATATTAAAAAGAAAGAGACATAAAGAAAACTGAACTACTTAATAGAATTAAGGAGAAGGAGAAGAGCCTAACGGGAGATGTTTCCACCAATAAGTGGAAGATACGGTCCAGAATAAAACTGGAATATAATGAGCTAACAAGAGGAGAAGCTGAATTGTATATCAGAACAGCTAAACTTAATAACATAGATTTAGGCCCTAGAGTGTCTACATTTTAGCAATCCATTTGAAAGAAATAAACACTGCTACCAGCATTCCAATAATCAGAGACATCAAAGCTACTGCCATTGTCTCAGGCCATAAAAAAATAAATGAACAATGTCATGCTTTTTACAAAGAGTTCTAGTATATTGCAATGAGACATCCAGTAACAGATATACACTACAGGATTTCTCTAAGGGTGTGTTGCTTCCAGATCCACTGGAAAATGTAATAAAATAATTGGATGCTGCAATAATGGATCAAGAAATACTCATTTTTATTTATTTATTATTACATCAGAATTACAACCCTTTGAGTCAGAGACTCATTTCCAAAGGCTCCACATCAGGTTACAGAGTACAGAATAAGACAGGTTACATACAGACAGATATCACATAAAACAGTAAACCATGGACATAGTTCACATATAAAATAGATGGTGTACCTATACAGAGTGGTCGCTAATACACATAAATGCAGTGCAAAAAATGATAGCAAAATATATGAAACTGCAGTCTTAGGTTTTAGACTTTGTCGAAGGAAAGCTCAGGGGCATAGCCAGTGTAATCACTGCAGAGGGCACTTGCAGCAGCAGGAGGAGAGAATATGGTTCTTGAGGGCATTTTTATATGAGCTAATACTTGGTAAGATGGTGACCTCAGTGGGGAGGGAGTTGAACAGAGTAGGGGCCCAGTACAGGAAGGACCTTTTGGCTAGAGAGGTCCTAAGTCTTGGTACCAGAAGGGAGGGATTGACAGAGCTATGGGTGAGCAGCATGGGATTTGAGAGCTGGAGTGATGCAGCAACCCCAGGGGGGTTAGACCTAGTTGTATTTTTTTAACATGAGACAGGATTGATAGAGGAGCCTCTCATTAAAGTTAAGGAAGTTTGAGAGTGAGTAAAGCGTTCAAGTATGGGTGAACTGATCAGCACCAATTAGGAGCCTGCATGCCTTGTTTATGGACAGCTTGATTTTGCTCAGGGCAGTGTTATTGGTGGCTGCATAAACAAGAAGACTGTAGTCAATTAGGGGAAAAACCAAAGAGGTTATGGCCAACCTAAGGGCCTCAGGTGGAAGGCAGCCCTTCTGGTGATGGAGAAGGCCAATCTGTTAGTTTATAGCCAATAAAAGACTGTGGATATTACTGTGTGGAAGGTGAGGGCCAGGTCAAAGGTGATGCCCAGGTGTTTGTAAGAATAGACATTCGAGAGGGTGGAGAGTGCTGGACAGTATCTGCAGGGGACAGTCTTTGTACTTACTTTGGTTATGAGCAAAGCGCATGGCTTTAATGTTTTTAGGTTAATGACCAGTCTGCAGTCAGCTAACCAGTGTTCAGTCTGCTTGAAAGAGAGTTGGAGGGCATTCTGGAGAGTGGCAGGATTTGGATTGATGCGAACAGTACAGCTTCATCAGCATAGAGGAGAACATCACCAATGCAGGAATTAGGGAGGGCATTGAGATACAAACTGAAAAGCAGTGGTCCCAGGGTAGATCCCTGTGAAGCCCCTGATCACACAGGATGGCTTCTAGAGAGCGTACTGCTAATTTTTACATGTTGTGACCAGGATGAAAGATAGCTAGTGAACCAGGACAAGGGGCCCTGAGACAGGATGGAGTGGCTGATGGTATCAAAGGCCTTAGAAAGGTCAATGAAGACTGTGCAAGCAAGGTGACCTGTATCAAGAGCAGAATGTAGAAAGTTAGAGAATTCAAGCAGTGCTGTGGTGGTGCTGTGGCCTGGATGGAAGCCATGCTGCTTCTTACACAGTAGGTTATGAGAGGAGAGGTAGTCCATGAGTTGGTTCACCACTATATTCTCCAGTGCTTTGGAGAGTTGATGGGAGGATAGATATCAGTTGGTAATTGCCAGATGTGGTACTGTCCCCACCTTTGTGAATAGGTGTGATGACAGCAGTCATCCAGGCAAGGGGGGAACTGCCCAAGGCAGAGAGAATGACTGAGCAGGTTTGTGAGCAGGAGAAGCATCACATCCAGGACTAGGCGAAGGAGCCTTAGGTCCAGTAGGTCATTACTATGGTTGGAACTGCTTACGGCTTTAGCCAGTTATGGTTTGACTTCATGTGACTTGAGTGTGCAAGGTAGAAAGGGGGGAAAGTAAAGGTGGGAGGTGGGGAGGCAATGATGGGGTCAAAGAAACTATTGGGGAGTACTGAGCTAAGGTCCATAAAGGCAGTGTTGAGACTGTCAGCAATGCATTGGGGGTCAGCGGAGACAGAGCCATTAATGTTAAGTTGTGATGGGGGGGATAGTGTCTTACCATTAAGCTCTTTTATATTATCCCGAAACATTCTCGATGATCCCCAGGAGGAGGCAAATGCAGATCGATAATAATCCTCTTTGGGGTTCTGAAAAGCCCATGTGCATTTGTTATGCTCTGTACTGTAGACTTGCCTGTCTGCTGGCTTACTGGAGTCGATAGCTCTATGCCACAGGTTGTCTCTGTGCCTCAACTGCTTGGTAAGAGATGGGGTGATCCAGGAGGCATCGTGTTTCTTAATAGGGGACTTTGAAGTGGGGAAAAAGATGTTACAGGCTAAATTAAAGAAGTGTATAAAGTAGTCCAGAGTAGCATCAATGTTAGGGGCAAGGTTATAGGTTTCCAGTCCCAGAGGGATAGGTGCTCTCTAAGTTTTACGAGGTTACCTGGGTGGAGGCACTGTCGGACAATCACTTTGGGTGTGGGTTTTGGTATCTGACAGGACCACGAGAAGATTACAGGGGAGTGGTCACTTAAGGCATTCAGGAGGACAGAGACATCCAGGATTTTGTGGGGTCTGTTGGAGAGGATGATATCAAACAGTGTGTGGGTACCATTGGTGGAGTTCTACCTGGTGGGTTGGGTGACCACTTGGGTTAGGTCAAGGGCAGCAAAGATGTCCTTGGCATGGGAGGCAGAGTTGGCGAGCCAGTTTGTGTTAAGGTCTCCCACTATGATCTGCTCAAGCTTACTGGAAAGGCTGGGGAGGTAATTAGAGAGTGATAGGAGGGCTGGTGATTGGTGCTGCTGGTGTATATAAGCAGCCATGATAATGAGATGGGCCCTGGAGGAATTGGGCAAGATTTTTAGTGAGATGGCCTGGGCACTGTGATCCAACTTGGGGATGGGAGGGCATGCCCCTGGAGGGAATCATGCATGTAAAAGGCACAGCTGCCACCCCGTTTATTCAGTCTGTCTTCAATGAAAATGGTGTACCCCAGAAAGGTCATGATGGAGTCAGGGATGGATTTAGACAGCCAGGTTTCAGCAAGTGAAATTATGTCCAGTTGGTGCTCTGTGATGGTCAGCCAACTTCTTCAAAAGGCTATATATATTCATAGAGGCTATACATAGTCCAGAGGCTGGGGCAGAGTGGGATGGGCTGTTGGCAATGGGACCAGGGTTGGGGTAGAAGATACCAGACATCAGGAGGAGGAGTGTAAATCCCAAACTAGGGCTAGACACTGACTATGGTACACAGGAGAGGGGCCATTGGTGATTTTTAGCAGGGGAGAGCCTGGTATTGGGAGAGAGTAGAAGGCAGGAATGGCCAGGTGGGGGGTGGCCAGGGGGAGTCAGGGGATGGTGATGACAGGGGCGGTGAACTGGTGAGGAGTGGGGTGGTCAGGGCCAGATTAAGGTAACATGGGGCCCTAGGCCCAAGAAAAAGCTGGGGCCCCTTCTTGCCATGACTATGCCCCTTTGCCACAAGGAAACCCTGTCACGGACTGTAAAGCACCTTGGGAATCCATTTATATACAAATTGTATCTCATGTTAAGGTACAGTTTGTAAGAGATATGAGCAACAGAATAAAAATCAAAATTTCTACCCTTCTGTTCCCCTCTCTCATAGAAGTAGTTAGTGGATAAGGCCCACCTGGCCCACCTAGTCTGCCCGGTTAATTCTGTCTATGGCGCTCCTTATCCCCCTGTAAGTCTTCAGATTTTCCCCATGTTTGCCTTTGTGCTAGGATTCCCTTATGCCTATTCCACATATTTTTTGAAGCCCGTGATTGTTTTAGCTTCCACCACTTACACCAGGAGTCTGTTCCAGCCCTTCAGCAATATTGCAGATAAATATATTCATGGACCCGTGTTTTCCGCAATTTTGCTGCCATGGAAATTGCCGCAGAATTTAGTGTAAAACCACAGAAAGACGCAGAATACTATTCCATGGTTTACATGAACTGTGAATATTATTCTGCGGTTTACATGAACTGCAGAATATTATTCCACTGTTTGTAGCGAAGAGTCCATATTTAGACAGCCTGCCAGAACTACGGTACTGTTACCGCTCGTGATCCTGATGACCCAGATTCAGGAATGAGCCTGGGAAGTTGAAGAGCTATCCTGGGGAGTAGGACCAAACATTCTATGGACTGCTTTCCTCCTCCGGGAGGGGAGGGTGGGAAAGTTACCAGAGTTTAGATAACTACTCGTGGTAACCTGGAGTGCGACAGCTGGGACTGATTGCATTTAGGAGGTGTGTTGGACATTCAGCATGCCACCCCAATGTCTTTGCATGACACGCCTCCCAGGGAGAAAACACAATGATGTCTGCCCCCATGTTGCAGACCCCATGCCACTGACCAGGCTCTCGCTCCCATTCTACCATTCAGTCTCCATTGGTGGAAGGTTCCCCACAGTGGCCCCACCTCTGGGTGTAAGCTTGGGGTGTTTGGGAGTGAGATAAGTCCCAGGGTGTATGGCATGGTTGAGTGTGTGTAGATCGGACCAACAGGGGCAGGCAGATGAGGACATAAAGCATAATAAATGGGAAAACAAAATAAAGAGTCAGTATCAATTGTAAGTAAAACAAATCTGCAGTTCATATTGACTCTGAACAAGCAAAAGTATTCCATGGATCATATAAACTGTGGCTATTCCATAGATCATATAAACCCCAGAACACCATTCTGCGGATTTATATTCAGTTTTGCTGAATGTTTTTGGGAGTTCTGTGGAATTTAGAAACATTTTTTTTTACTTTCTAATACTAAGAACTCATGAGTTAATTGACAGTCTTCTGTGGTTTGTAGGTCCCAGCCCCAAAGCTAACATTTCCCCCCTACCTGGGTGCTGGGGGGTGGGGTTGCTTACTGCTACTGAAGCTCCCAACCACTGCCACAGAACTTCTGCAGAAATAGGAAAGTGATGCCACTGAAGTTCTGTGGCAACAGAGGGAGTTGCCACAGAATTTAGACCCAAATTGACGCAGAAAAATTGGGCCTTTAATATATTGAAGAGTACTGGACCTAGCACTGACCCCATAGCACCCCACTAGTCACTTTGCCTTCCCCTGAATGCATACCATTCACCACAACCCTCTGACTTCTACCTTCCAGCCAGTTTCTCACCCATGTAACTACCTTCAGTCCTTCCCCAGGGCTATTTAGTTTGTGCAGCAGCCTTCTGTGACAAGTCTTAGAAAATTAAGCCCCATTTTTTCATTTTTCATAACTTTGATGATCATTTTCATGACACCCATCACCCCATCCCAAGTTCAACCATGAACGTTCCTACTAATTTTCTCTGATCAGAGAATTGCATTTAACAATGATCATCCAATTCCAATCAAGAAGTGTAAAAATAAATTTAAATTTTAGGCAGTATAGCCTAGTAGTTACAGCTCCAAGCCAAGAATCTGGGAAACATGTAGACTCAGAATATTTAGATTTGTGAACCGCAACATCTATCTACATACTGCATGACACAGGGTGCATGGCATGTCACAGAACATCCATGAGTAAATGAAAGGCATCTGGAACTTGGTATAGGCTCTCCAATAAGCATGACCTACTTGCACTTTGATCCTTCCAGTATGAATGAAAGGGTCCTCCCCCAAATGCACAACAGATGAGACAAGTAGTAGACAAACTACTGCAGGGGAGCCCCATTTAAGATTTTCACCAGTCATCCTCCCTATCAGGAACACCATTGGGGGGGTAGGGATCTTTCTAGCTACTTCTTTCCACTTGGGATACCAAGAGATGGGAGACAAAGTAAAGGAAAAGGGCCTGTTTTCACCTTAAAGTTCAGTCTGGCTGGAGCCCCAAAAAGCTATCACCTGTACTTAACACCTAATCAGGAAGGTGAGCTTCACATTCTAGCAGACAAAGCAAAGGAAAAGGGCCTGTTTATACCTTAAAGATTAGCCCGGTTGCAGCCCCCTGAAATTATCAGCTGTACTTAACACCTAATCAGTGAGGTGAGACTTCCATCACAGTTCAGCTCCTGCCTTGTTCATCTTATTCAGCAGTCAAGTCCATTACAAAAAAATTCAGCACAAAGAAATGGGTATGTAGTAAGTATATTTTGGGGATTGTTGGGGGCCCCCCTGGTAGGTGGGGGCCCTAGACTAGTGCCTATGTTACCTATGCCTTAATCCAGCCCTGGGAGTGGTGGCATGGGAGCACCCATTGTGGGGGAAATGACAGTGCACAAGAGAGGTGGAGGTGGTATGAGGGTATCACTGGGGGGACTGGAGGTGGGCATGAGAGTAGGAGAGATAGAGTAAAGAGGAGCAGTGGGGTCATGTGGTTCATGCCAGATGGAGAAGCCATGTTTGGAGTGGGGTAAAGTCTAATTAAAGGTACAAGAGGGATTAAGTAGTTTCCAAAACTGTGGAGGCCATGATGGTGCAGTGGTAGGGCTACAGACTATGGCACAGAAGGTACCAGGTTCGAGACCCAGGAGGGGAGACCCAAGAATGCCTGGTCTTTAGAATTGAGTGGTAGCTATGCTGGGAGCAGTGTGAAAAGAAGAAACAATTTGTATGCAGTAGCAGCTCATAGTGACCAGGTGTGGCAGAGCAGGGTACCAAGTGTGGTCAGGCAGTGGAGTAGGTAGGGAGCAAAGAGAGGAGGGAGATCTTCCCAGAGTAGTGGAGGAGATGTACAGCACCACCAACTAGTGGTGAGCCAGTATAACTTGCAAATGGGACTTTAGGGACTCAGAAAAAGGAAGGGCAGTGAGTCATGTGATCAAGATGGTCCATAAATTGAGGGATGCCATGCCTCTGGCTGGGAGGGTGGCACAGGCAGGGCAGTTGACATGAAGCATCGACAGGCTAACACCCTACAACAGGCTGGCTTAGTGTGGGAGGCTGGTGCAATTACCTCTTGGAGCCTCACGGTCTATGCTGCTCTCAGAAGATTAGTGTGGTGAGGCAACTGTGCAATTGTTGGGGGTCTCGAAAGGTCTAAAATGGAGTGGAAACAAAAGGCTTATTAGTATGCAGTGGGAGGGCAGATTGTGTAATGGTCTGCACAACTGTGCATGCATGAACTGTGGTAACTGTGGTAATCTGAGACACTGTGAAAGGGTACTGCTCTGGGAGAATAATGAAGCTCAGGGAGAATGCCAGAAAGATGCCTTCTCAATGAAGGACCTTGGGCAAACTCTTGGATATGCAGAGCAGAGTCCAGCGGTAAGCAACTCCCTCTAAACTGCATCTAAACAGGCTATAAAATGTAGAACATAGCAGAAATCTCCCAATCTGCATCTAAGCAGGCTGTAAAATGCAGAACACAGTAGAAATCCCCCAATCTGTGTCTACGCAGGCTGAAAATGCAGAACACAGTAGAACTCCCTCAATCTGCATCAAAGCAGGCTGTAAAAGCTGTACACAGTAGAAATCCTGCTGTACTGTGGTAACACTGGTGAACACAGTAAGATATAGAAGTATCAGTGGTCACAACATGCGGTCGGCCTGGAATAGAAATGCACCCTTGCTAAACCCCCACAGAACAGTAAACTCACAGTCCCAGATAAGCAACTCTAACCCTGAGCCATTCTCCCTGTGGACAACTAAAGTACACTGCCAGAACCCTCCTCACCATAGGCAAGTAGCAAGAGAGTCCATCCCTGCAGAGACAATCAGTCATTGTCGGAGGGCAGTAAATGCTGGTTCAACACCCCTCCAACAGGCTGGCTTAGTGTGGGAGTCTGGTGCAATTACCTCTTGGAGCCTTGCAGTCCATGCTATCCCCAGAAGATTAGTGTGGTGAGGTGGCTGTGCAATTGCTGGGGATGGGGGTCCCAAAAGGCCTCTTGGAGCATCACAGTCCACACTGTCCCCAGAAGATTAGTGTGGTGAGGTGGCTGTGCAATTGCAATTAATAACTTAAAAAACAACAAAACACCTGGACCAGTTATTTTTTTTCATTATTTTTTTCCAATCTTTCTCTAAAGAATTGTTACTGGCCATTAAAGGTGTCATTAATGAGACATTTGTTAGAGGTTTCATACCCCCCCCCCAGTATGATACAAGGGCTGTTTACATTAATAGATAAACAAGAGAAAGACCCCCTGCTGTGTTTTAACTTTGGGCAGATTTCCCTAATAAATTCAGATATTAAAATACTGGCCAATGTTTTAGCTTGTAGGCCAGAGAAAGTAATTCACCACATTATAATCCCCCAACAGACAGGTTTTATGAAAGGTAGACTTTATTTATCTATTTGAGTTTTGGTAACCGGGTAAGTCCACTGAGACAATTACAGTCCCTTTTTCAGGGTCGACCAAGGGTTGAGAAACAACCATGAAGTTACAAGTGAAATCAGCAATGCAGTCCTCATGTTACAAAGTTGGCATTAGGCAAAGTACATGTCGAGACAAAATATTGCAAGTACACAAACAACTGACTACAGACTTTATTTTGGTGAGCGATGCAAGCCTAGATAGAGGAGAAGACTATATACAGGGCAGTTATAGTACAGACCTTCATATTAAACAATAGTATTATAACATGGGAATGGCTAGGAACAGAGATTCTACACATACTACTCTCATATTATGCTAGGAGGAGCAGTATTGGAGTGGGAGGTAGGATAAGGCATGAGGAGGCAGCCATGGGTAAGGTGGAGGAGTTTCTGGGTAGGCACCCTTCAGCGAAAGCAAGAGCAGGTAGCAGAGGTAGACAGAGAGGCAGACAAATGTGACTGAAATTGTGAGAGGGAGAAGCAGGAGAGAATGGAGGGAGGGAGGGAGTTTCAGTCAGTTAGAGCAGCATATGAAAAGCAGAGTCTGGATACAGCAAGACGTATTTTGGGAACAATGAGAAGGGGGAGAGAGGCAGAACAAAGTATGAGTGGTGTTTGTTTGAGGTGAATAAGTTCTCTGAGGCAAGGAGGGGTGAATTTGTGGACAAGCTTAAACGTGATGCTCAGGGTGGAGTACCTCAGTTTTGCTTCGTAGGAGGATCACCCCAGAGAGATGAGAACATCACAATGGTGAGAGCGGGCAGAGGCCCCCAAGACAAAGCGACCAACCCTGTTGTATGCCTGAGAGAGAAGAGACATAGAGGAGGAGTTAGTGATGAGGAGGAGGGGTTCAGCATAGGATAGGAGAGGGAGGAGGAATGCAGAGTCTATTTTTTGGCAGGAGGCAAGTGTGAGGTGTGGGTGAGTGCAATAGAGTCCGAGTTTCTGTTTGAGATTTTTGATAGTATTTGAGACATGGGAGTTGAGTGAGAGGGCAGTGTCCAAGGTAACACCCAGGTATTTGAAGGAGTGTACAACCTCTAATGAGTCTCCCTTGATAGTGGAGATGATAAGGGTAGGTGGATTAGGCTTTTGCGCAGGCCGATGAGCGAAGAGCATGAATTTTGATTTTTTTTGAGTTGAGAACAAGATGATTACATTGGAACCAGGCTTCCAGAGTGGTGAAGTCTGAGGCAACGTCCCAATTGACTTATGTCAGATAATACTAGAAAACTGTTCCATATCAGTTATCTTGCTAATACAGCCAAGCAACCCATGGGTCTACTTTCCCAAGACACAGAATAGGTGCTTGACCACATATTATGGCCTCATATCATTAGTACTCTAGAGTTGTACAAATTCCCACAAAATGTTATTAAGTGGATACGACTCTTCTGTAGCGGTACCACATCAGTGGTGTTTACTAATGTTCTCACATCTCCTTTCTTCTCCATAGAGAGGTGCATTAGGCAAGGTTGCCCTCTGTCTCCCCTTTTTATTTAATCTAGCAATTGATTCCCTAGTTAGGAAATGAACTTCATCTTGTGGCATCGAAGGAGTTAAGATAGGAGGTAAGGAGGCTTTAATATCCCTCTACACAGATGAGATTCTACTCTCTGTGGCTAATCGTAAAACATCGATACCAGAGATTTTGCAGATTATAGAATGTTTTGGACATGTTTCTGGGTATAAGCTAAATGTCTCTAAAATTCTTTTTTACCAATAAACCAGGGGAGTAAGAAGGAAGACTTGAATGGTTCTATTGTATCCTGGTCAAAGGACTACACTGAATATTTGCAAATAAAAGGATATATATTAGTCTCAAAAGTGTTCCACCAAAATCTTAAACCTTTTAAAAACAAAACCCAAGAAGACTTGCTTAGATTGAACAAGCTATTGTTGGGTCTCTGGGATCAGATAGAGACTATAAAGATGAATCTTCTACCTAGAACTATCTTTCTATTTTTAATGCTTCCTTGCTGTATAACTAAAAAGTGGCCTTTAAGCTTAAATGGTTTGGCCACAAAGTTCATATGGGCATTTAAGAAAAACAGAATGTCACATGACAGGTTATCAAGGGCTAAAAATAGCGGAGGACTGAAAGTGCGAGACTTCAACTTTTATTATCTTGCATGCAGAGCATTGGAATTAACAAAGTGGTCAGTTTGTGATTCAACTGATCAGTATGTTCCAGAATGGCTACAAATGGAAGCTGAGCTTTTTTCTAGTCAAGGTATCAACATCAGAGCTTTCCTGTTTGCTAAATCTAAATTGTTCAAACCCCAAAAGCTAATAACAGACACTATGAGGCAGATTAGACAATGGTCTGTCCTACTTAAAATTAAATCTAAATAAATCCAGGTCGCAACCTCTATGGGGTAATTTCAACTTCTCTAGCATCAATAAAACATTACAGAGGCTGAAGTGGGACATGAAGGGTATAAAATGTCAATAGGACATATTAAAAAACAAATGTTTTAAACCTTTTAACTCCTTAGTACAACATAATGACATAGTGGATGCAGATCTTACGTTTTATGAGGATGTAAAACAAATAGTTATAAAAACAGTTTCTTCTACAGATTATTTAAACAACACCACTAGCGACTTTCTTGGCTGTATCCGCATATTGCCCAAGATTTGCAACTTTTATAAACTACTATTAGAAAATGTTAAGGGGTGTGCATTGAAGTGCTCAAGATAGTGGTATGAAGCTTTGAGCACTTCCACTCAGGACTGGAACTGGAGCAAAATATGGAACTTTTGTACTAAGGCCTTTAGCACAGTCAATCTAAAGTTGATGCAATTCAAAACCTTGCACAATTTATATTATACTCCTAGTTTAATGCATAAGATGGGCCTACGCACATCTCCTGTTTTTTCAAAGTGTAAACTGATCAAGGGATCTTTAATACATATGTTCTGGGATTGCCCCTCAGTGCAAGGGTTATGGGATGAAAAAAATAAATATCTTATGGGAATTCCTGCTTTGGTAAATCTCATCAATAAAGAAACTTGTGGGGGTCACGCTGAAGCAGCAGTTCTCTGGAGCTCCGTTCTACACCTGCAGATTTCCTGGCAAATACTTATAACAGTGAACTCCATCGTCTTAATTTCTGTACAGGAAGAGAGCCTACCTACCTTGGAAAATCTAGCCTGAGTGCAAAATGGATGTCTATATGAAAAAAGCGCCACCAAGGCACTCTCCACCGCGTAATCCAGAAAAGGACAAGACCGCGAAAAGGCCCAAACAGCAAGCCGTCAGTCTACCGAATATGCCCGAAATAGCAGCAGCCCTTTCAGAGGAGAAATTTTTAGAAGTTATGAAACCGCTACAAACAGCGATCGCTACCATATCAGAGGATCTTCAAAAAATTCAAACCTTAGTTGAATCCCTAACAAGAAGAGTCGGAGACTCCGAAAGTCGAATAATTTCCCTAGAGAAGAAACAAGATAAAAATGATTTGGAGAATGTGAATGTGGCACGAAGAATAAAGAAACTAGAAGAGAAATTGGAGGACCTGGAGGGATGCAGCAGGAGAAACAACTTAATTGTTATCGGGATTCCGGAGAAAGAAGAAGGAAACGCAGCTATACTCTTTCTGCAGAAGCTCTGTTTTAAATTAGCTGGGCCACCACCGCACGGAGGAGAATACATAATTGAAAGAGCGCATCGAGCACTGCGTCCTCCACCAACCTCGGGCCAGCCACCCAGACCAATGATATTTACACTTTTAAATTTTTTGGACAAACAACATATTTTGTCCAAAGTTAAAGAAATGAATGAAGTGACATGGGAGGGCAGGAAAATCCGTATTGCACAGGATCTCCCTTATTCAGTGCGAATGCGGCGGCAGGAACTTCACCCCCTGGTCTCTAAATTAGTGGCTGCAGCTAAGGCATTCAGGGTTAAATACCCTTCTACTTTAATGGTCAGGCATGAGGAAAAATGGTTGTCATACGACCCTCCAGCACAAGCATTGATAGGGCTAAAGGAAATTTACCCAGAACTGTACAAATGAGACTGGCGGAATTCTCTGGGTACGCAGCAGAGTCATACTTTTAGCCGATGATCGGACCAGCAGTCTTGGCGAGTTTTGAAAGTAATTACCTAAACAGTTTTTTTAGAGTGATTCTTTGTGAGTGGATTTTCTAACTAAACAAGCGAGGCAATGATGCGAATTGTTGTTCGAGTTACTGGACTTCTTGGGAGTGTGCATTGTATAGCGAGGAAATGTGTTTGAGCAAAGGAGGGGAATCTGGCTTTGTAGAACTCCTCGGTTCAGAGGGAGATGCGAGTGATATGCCTGCAAGAGTGAGGATCTGCCAAACTAGACGATCTCGGCTGAGGATAATTGGAGACTTTTGCTCCTTCTTTAATTTCTCGCTCCCATCTCGCAGAACTGGTCAATTAAGTTGGACAGGGTTACGGCACGGACTGATGCTGGTTGTGTATACGCTCGGGAGTGGGCGTATTACAATAGCGAGAACTGAATGGGAGTCGGAATGGTTTCCGAGAATGATCTTAATGCTTGATTTAATTAGATGTGTGGGCATAAGAAATCTAACAGAGGCAACAAATTTATTTACACTCAGCAGCCTTTGAGTGCTGATTTGGTTCACAATAGGTTTAAACCAAAGAGGCTGTTTAGGGCGTTCTGTAATTCCTAGGCAAGGGAATTCTAAGGACTTTTCTCCCTACCTCTCTTTTCCTCCTAGCTCTCTATCAAAGGTTATGTTTTAAGGGGCTATTTGCTTTGTGTTTATGGTAGGATTTAATTAATGACCTGTATGGGCAGATCCAGTTATAGTCCCCAATTAAGTTATCACTGTTTTAAAATGAGCATTTTAAATAGAATAATGATATGCATGTTAAAGTTTTATGGTTGTCAAATGTTAGTATTTAGTAGGGTTAAGTTTAGAGCTTACAAGGTATAGAAAAAATACTGTTAGGCTTAGAACTGTTGTGTATCAAGGTATAATACTTTCTCAGTTACATATACAGAGGGACAGGTGTTGGGGGGCTTCGGGGAACAAACTGTTAGGCTGGGTTATGCTTAAGTATAAATCGTGTGGCATATGGGATTTTGGAGTGCAGTAAATCAGAACTGGGGTTTTTGTTTTAAGTTGGTTATTATGAGTTATGAGGTTAATAACTATAGGATGTTACTCTGTGGGGTGGGGTTAAGACTACACACTATCAATATGTGGCGGTCCAAGGTATGCCTAAGTATATCCTGGCTCTTTCAATTAGGGTTGTACTGTGACATTTCCAAGCTGCCATTGTAGAACATGGATAGTTGTTACCATTTTGTAAGTTTGAATATCAAAGGAGCCAAAGATAGGGTCAAAAGGCAAATAATTTTGAAGCATTTGCAGCAGTTGGGAGCACAAATAGTTTTCTTGCAAGAAACGCATTTGAAGAGAGAAGATGTAATCCTTTTTATGAAGTCATGGGTTGGGCAAGTTTTTGGGTCGGGGGCAACCACGAATAAAAGAGGGGTAGCCATAATATTAGTGAGGAACATCCCCTTTAAAATGACTCAAGAAATTTGGGACCCAGAAGGCCGATATATAATAATTCATGGCTCGCTGGAATCCTGTCCGGTTCTTTTGGGCTCTATTTATGGCCCTAATATTGATTCCCCATCCTTTTTTGTAAATTTACTTAATGTTGTGTCGAACAATCCGTCAAAATGTACTATACTGGAAGGAGATTGGAATTTAGTGCTTCAAACAGATTTAGTTAGGTCTGATCATGTAAGAAGGGATTGTCTCCAGCACAAAGGGCAATAAAGGAGCTTATAAGCAGTGTTGCGCTTGTGGATGTAGGGAGAGTTCTTAACCCCTCAGAAAGGCAATATACCTTTTTTTCTACAGCGCATAGAACATATTCTAGAATTGACTACCTACTCATAAGCTCTTTTGCATTGCCCGGAGTCTCTCAGGTAGAAATATCAGCTAGAGTGTTGTCTGATCATGCACCAGTCAGTATGGAATATCGACTAAGCGCAGGAGGTAAGAGATCTCCACAATGGTGGTTGAATAGCCAGTTACTGTGAGACAAAACCTCTTTAGAATACATTGTGGATTTCATTGCCTCTTTCCTTAGTAGAAATCAAGGATCAGTGACTAAATATGACTTCATTTGGGCAGCTTTGAAATGCTCTTTGAGGGGCGAGTTCATAAAAATGGCTTCCAATAGAGTTAGGCATCAGAGGGTGCAGATGGAGGATCTTCTTGTATCCATTAAAAGCCTGGAACATAGTTTATCCCGTTCATCACCGGTAGAGATGTGGACTAGACTACATCAACTGCAAGCTCAATACACAGGGCTGGTATCTCAAAAAGCAGAGTTGGCCCTGCAAAGAACCAAATTTAAATACCTAGAGATGGGGGAAAGGGCAAGTAAGTTACTAGCTATGCATATCCGTCAAGTAGAGGCTTCACAATTTATTTCAGAATCTATACGGGGCAAAATGGTCAAGTTTGCGCTGACTCTCAGGAAATTGCAAAATTGTTTGGATCTTATTTCCAAGATCTTTACACAGTAGACCCAGTCCTGCGCCCCACTAGTGAATGAATAAACTCTTATCTTAGCTCTGTAAGTCTGCCTAAGATTACAGCTGCAGAAGTGGCCCTCTTAGGTGCCCCAATATCCCTAGCAGAAATTCAGCAGGCAGTTCAGAAGCTATCTCCAGATAAATCGCCCGGGCCAGATGGATTACCGAGTAACTTTTATAAAGCCTGTCAGTCTATAATAATACCGGTATTAAAAGATGTGTATAATTACTGGTATGATAATGGGATATCAGACCCAAGTTTTCAGGAGGCTGTAATATCCTTGATTTTAAAACCAGGGAAAGATACACTAAGTCTTAGCAGTTACCGCCTTATATCTTTATTGAACACGGATATTAAAATTTTAGCAAAAGTGTTAGCAAATAGACTCTCAAAAGTTATGGGTACTCTCATAAGCCACGAGCAAGTCAGATTTATGATAGGAAGATCATCTCAAGATCATATGAGGAAATTGTTGCATCTCCTTTTGGTGTCCAGGGACTCCAGCATGCCAATGGTGTTGGTCTCCCTGGATGCAGAAAAGGCGTTTGATAGAGTATCCTGGGACTTTCTGTTTGCTACCTTAATCTCAATTGGACTACCCAAAGAATTTATAAGATGGATACAACTCCTATATTCCTCCCTCACGGCCAAAGTCAAGTGCAATGGCTTATTTTCCCCCTCCTTCAACCTGGCTCGGGACACAAGGCAGGGATGTCCATTGTTCCCTCTGCTGTTTAACATATACTTGGAGCCTCTGATCCTTAGATTGGCATGCAATATTAATATTAAAGGGATCCAAATAAGCACTGTAAGATATTCCATCTCGGCGTATGCAGATGACATATTATTACATGTGGAGAGGCCAGGCCTTTCAGTCCCAGCTATTCTAAGTGAGATAGAGGAATATGCTAAAGTCTCATTTTATAAATTAAATCGGGCTAAAACTAAGGTCTTACCTTTAAATAGTAGAGTAAATAAGGTAGAACTCTCATTCCTTGGCCTCTCTTGGGAGGCGAAGCATATAGTATACTTATGAATCAAGATTTTTAGAGATTTTGGTACTATAATAAGAGACAACCTGGATAGCTTAGTCAAAACAATAGCCCGGGATTTGGAAAGATGGCAATTGCTTCCTATTTCTTTATGGGGTAGGCTACGTACAATTAAAATGAACATCCTACCAAGGATGCTGTACCCATTGGGTATGCTAGGCACTTATTTGACAAAAATGTGGTTCTTTAAATTACAAAGGATAGTAAATACTTTCTTATGGAACAAGAAAGGTATTCGCAGATCCTATCTCAAGTTGACAGCCCGAAACACAGAGGAGGTCTTGCCCCTCTTTCTTTCTATATTATTTAGCACAACATATGAGCAAGCTGGCCTTTTGGAGTAAGGAGAGAGGAATTCAGAATATCTCCCTTGTGGCTCTCTATAGAAAAATACTTAGCCTCCCAAGCGAATTGTCTGGTGGCGCCTATATGCCTCGTGCCATCTCACACCCCTAAGTCAATTAAGAATAATCCCATGGGTTGGTCTTGAAGGCCTCTCATCAGGCCCAAAATACTTAGCAGTGAAGTGGTATCAGTCTTTAGATCAACCAGTTATTGGCAACCCACATTTTAAGATTAATAATGTGCCAATATCCCTCAATTTCTGGCCTCGGCTAAGCCAATGCAAAGCATCAGACATATGGTCGGATGGAAAACCACTTTCTTTTGCTCAATTCTGGAAATTCAATGAGGCATTAGATAAAGAAGCCTTTAAATATATTCAAGTTAGTAAGGCCCTTGCATCCTTTTTCTCCCGGTTCCCACCAAAGGATCCAGAAGGAAAAGAACTAGCTACGCTTTTTAAGGTAGCCTCCCAATCACACTCAGTTTCTAATATATACAAAACTTTACAGGCATGGGACAGTAGGTTACCATCAGGAGTTTGTTTTTATTGGGTAAGAGAGCTAGGAGTGTCAGAGGACCCTGATTTATGGAAGAAACTCTTGTTATCAATGTACAAATTCATAAAGCAGGACAGAATCAGATTAGTTCATTTTAACATTATGCAGAATATCTATCTCACGCCAGCTAAGCTCTTCAAGTTTGGGGCATTAAATACTTCCATATGCAGCAAATGCAAGGGGGACATCGGCTCCCTTTATCATATGATGTGGTTGTGCCCCTACGTGCAGACCTTCTGGCAATCCGTTAATAGCGCTTTAGATCCTATCCTTGGTTTGAAGACCTTATTTACCCCTGAAGTTTGTTTAATAAATTATTTCCCAGGTGATATTCCCAAAGTTAGGAAAGCACATATGATACTTATCTCTTCGATAGCTAAGCTGATAATTATGAGGCATTGGATGGAAGATAAGTCCCCTAATGTAATGGAGTGGTACAAGGAAATTGGCCAGGCATTACAATTGGAAAGACACATTGCATCTATGCATAATAGATTAGAAGCTTATTTCTCTCTCTGGGGTAGCCTGGAGACTCTACTGATAGTTTGGAAGCCATAGTAGCGCTTTGTCATATTATAGGTGAGATATACTAAAGATATTGGATAATGTGTAGTCAGGAAGGGGGGGTAGGGATGGGGGTTTTAAGTTGTGGTTTGTATTTTAGCGCCTATTACTTTGGTGTGTTCATGTACTATCTAATGTACTTTGACTGGTGCTCAAACTAATAAAACTTGTTAAATCAGAATAAAGAAACTTGTATAAAAGAGCATTTCACTGAATTTCAGACGTGGACCCTAGAACAGAAGTACTCTTTGATACTAATTGAAGTATCAATCAGGAATGTGATCCTACGAGCTTAGTTGTCTGATACTACTCCTTCTCTGTTAAAATGGAAACATTGTATTTTGGAAATCCTGTGCACAGAGAAGCTGGCTCTGTGTATGCAAGATCAAAGTAATTAGTTTTACGACAGATGGAGCACATTGTACAGATTTGTCTGTGGTAGTGAACCTACAACTTTAAACCAACATCAAATATAACTGTCCTCCTCCATTTGAACACATTTGCCTCTATTGTAATATTTCACTATGAGAAGGTCTTCTCTAGTTTGGCCATCATTCTTTCACCACTCTTCTAATTATGCTGTGTTTTTCTCTTTCTCTTTTCACTTCTTCCATCTGACACTTCTCTTGCTTATACTGATCTAATAGTTATGTAGTTAGTATTACATGCCTTAAGGGGAAAGAAGGCACCTGTCTACCAGTGAGCATCTCATTTACATGTATATATTCCTCCATAATTTATAATTACCATAGTTTTTTTTTTTTGCAGCATCTCTCTCACATACAATGTATTATTATATTCACAGTACTGCACAATTCATCATTGTGAACAGTCGATAGTTATCTATGTTCTCAGTTTTGTTTGGTTCTTTTGTATTTAATGTCACTTGTTGGACAGTCACTAATTGATGCTTCCTCTTTTCTACCAAAATGTGTATGTAACTGAAGCTTCCTATTGATATAATATTATTTCAATAAAAATTTAATTGACAAAAAAAGTCAGAGGTGTAAGTTCAGTTATCAGTATGTGTGAGTCTATAAAGATATTAAACATAATGTATTGTTTTTTCAGCAATAATATATTTCTGGCAAAACATCAATATACAATGTATCTTATCTTTTGTTATTAGAAAAATGCAAACACAAAACAGCAACTGGTGAAAGCAATAAGTCAGGCAAAGATTTATTGCATAAATGCAAAGGAGCCCACAGCTACCATCCCCAGTGCTTCGGGTCTACCTTGTGACCCTTTCTCAAGGGGTTGTGGCCTGAGTGCTACCTGTACTCTTTTTATTCATTTGAAATTTAAAGTGACAGTGTAAAACCATCATAGAGGCATCAGTCTATCAAAAAGTGACAATATCACACAATTAATATATAAATATAGATATCCATACAATAGAACTCATGCACAAAACAGTGCAGTACAAAACTTTTATATAAGGTTCCAGGAATTAATACAGTGTACTTGTAAAAAGCAGATAATCAACAGTATTTTCAATATTTAGTCAGGTTGGAAAAAGACAGACATTTCCAAAAGGTGTTTGGTTCAAATATCCCATTTGCTATATAAGTAGCATTCCCAGAAGTCCGCTTATCCATTGCAATTTTGGATTAAGAAGTAGTGGGTTCCAATCCCTCGACTTTCTAAAAGAACTTGTTCTCTGTACAAAGCAGATGTAACTTATACATTTACATTTTACATTCTATAAGTGGCAGGTTCTAATCCCACTATTTACTGAAATTTTAGAACATGGATTATATTCTGGCTATTAGTTAAAAAAATGTTTTCTTGCCTCCTTTTCTTCTCTTTACTTCTTAATTTGGAAGATTTAACATATAGTATACTCTTGTGGAAAAGACAAATAATGCCCATAATAATAGGTGGGGGGAGAATAAATGGGGGTGAGGGAGAAAGAGGAAAAATGATGAGAAAGAGAGGCTTTACTGGGAATACTGTTTTATCAAAGTTATCATTCAGACCATCAGGATACAGAGCCCTCATGGTATAAATCCATCTTTGTTCACATTGTGCTAACTTATTCACTTTATCTCCTCCTCCTCTACTATTCTCCAGAATGTGATCGAACCCCATAAATTTAAAATGCTTTGAATCGTTTTGATGAAATTTCTCAAAATTAATCCTTATTAGCGTAATAGCTTTCTCTTTATAGATTGCCCATACATGTTACTGCATTCTTTCCCTTAATGTTCTTTTAGTTCGTCCAACATAAATGTGGGGGCAAGTACATTAAATGACATAAACAACATTTATTGTGGATCAAATAATGAAATATTTCATTGTTATATTTTTGTTGTCTAGGTTTGGATGTTGAAACTTGGTTCCTTGTTAGCAAAATTTACTAATATTACAATGTCCACACTTGTGACATCCTTCTGTCTTCTGGGGTAACCAAGTTCTAATCCCTTCACTGTTTTTGATGTACATACTGTGTGTGAGGAGATCTGATAAATTGCTACCTCTTTTGTAATTGATGACTGGTTTCTGCCCTACAGTTCCTCTTAGATGTTTGTCTGCTTTCAACACATTCCAGCGATTTCTAATGCTCTCTGTTATTGTATTACTAATCCTATTGTACTGTGTAACAAAAATTATGGGTTGAGCATCCAAAACTAGATTCTCTCTTTCCTTAGATTTCAAAAGGGTGTCCCTATTCATAGATCTAGCTTTGAAATAAGCTTGCATATCTTCTGTTTCTGAATAACCCCTTTTAAGAAATCTACATTTTTACCCCACACTTTCCCTTTCAAATTGATCTAAGTTACTGCAGTTTCATCTAACTCAAATGAACTGCCCTTAAGGAATTCCTTTTTTAACATGTGTTGGATGTGCACTTGTGGCATATAGTAGCATATTGCCTGCAGTTGGCTTTCTGTATGTACAGCCTGAAGCTATAATGCCATCTGTTCCTTCCAACTGTAATTCTAAAAAAGAAATAGTGGAGTTATGTGTCTGTGAAGTGAACTGAAGACCAATGTCATTTGTATTTAAAAAGTCAACAAATAATGAGGCTGATGGAATATTTCCCTTCCATACAACCAAAAGGTCATTAATAAATTGACCCCAAAAAATGATGTTCTCACTGTATGCATTCCTGGATTTATTGAAAATGAATATTTCCTCCTACCATGCCATACAACGATTGGCATAAGATGGGGCCATGGTGGTCTGCATTGCCATACGTGTAGTCTGTAAATAAAACTTTTTGTCAAAAATGAAATAGTTATTGTGTAAAATAAAATGTACTGCTTCAATCAGAAAATGAGAGAGGAAACCAGATACTGCCTTATTAGTGTGTAAATTATAGTCCAAGGCGTGAATTCCTAAATGTTGTTGAATCAATGTGTAAAGATTAGTCACATCGATTGTGAGCCAAATGTATTCAGAGGGCCAGACCAGACTCCTTATTTTAGAAAGGATGTCCATAGAATCCCTGATGTAGGATTTTTGAAGCACCACTAGCTGTTTCAAATAAAAGTCAGCAAAAGTGGAGACTTTTTCTTTTAGGGAACCCATTCCAGAGATTATTGGGTATCCAGGGGGTCTGGTCTGGTCCTTATGAATCCTTGGCAACACATAAATTATTGGCATTACTGGGAAATCAACAGTCATGTATAATTTTACTTTTTCAGTAATGTGTCTACTATATACATATTCATTTAAAAATATCTAGTTTTGTTTTAATCACTTGAGTTGGATTTTCTCTTAGCCATCTATAGCTGGCCATGTTATCTAGCTGTCTGTAAATTTCAGCCTCATACATCATCCTGTCCATGATGACAATATTTGCCTCCTTATCAGCTTCTTTAATTTCAATATTTTTAATATCCCTCAGTTCTCTTAAAGCTGTTTGTTCTCCTTGTGTCAAATTATTGTGCAGGAAGGGCAACTTTGATGAGAACAGGCTTACAAAATCTTTCATTACTAATGCTTCATATGTGTTGATAGCTAGGGAAATAGAAGTTGTGGGGTTGAAAGTAGATATTGGCTTGAACTGTGCTTTGTGTGCCATATTTATTTCTAATGGTGCTTCTATAACTGCTGAAAGTTCATCATTATGTGCTGCTTCATTCCATAGTTGTTCCACAATTTCAAATTCATTAACCTTAGACTGAGGAACAAATGATAATCCACTTTGAAGGACACTGATCTGTGCTGGAGTCAGACATACATCAGAAAGATTTACTATTTCAAGATCTTATTTCTTAGGTTCACTTACACTCTGTCTTGTGCCCCTCCTCCTTCTGCCAAGTCTGGTTTTCCACCCTTTTTGTGCTTTGTTTAATACTGGAATCAAAGGTTACTTGTTTTGGTTGTTGATTGGCTTTATTGTTCGAGAGTACATCTTGTGGGGTATTGAATTTGAGAGTGCATCTAGTACTCTAGTGGATATTCTAGTGGATATGGACACTGAACTACATCAAACAGTATCAACAGACATTGATAACATAACAGCAGAAGTTGTAAAACGTAAAGAGCACTTTCGAAAGGGGGTTAGCTTTTGTTCCTCAGCCTAAGGTTAATGAATTCAAAATGTACATGGACATTAAGAAACTGATCAGAAAACTATGTCTAAAAAGAGTTTTTTGCACTAAAGAAACACACATTGTAGCAATCAACAGAATGTGCAAATCCAGCCCCAAACCATGAAGACACTTTAGATATTTTGGAACAACTATGGAATGACGCATCAAATAACGATGAACTTTCAGCAATTATAGAAGCACCCTTAGAAATAAACATGGCAAGTAAACCACAGTTCAAGCCAAAATCTACTTTCAATCCCACAACTTCTATTTCCTCAGCTATCAACACATATGAATCATTAGTAATGAAAGATTTTGGAAGCCTGATTTCATCAAAATGGCCCTTCCTGCACAATAATTTGACACAAGAAGAACAAACAGCTTTAAAAGAACTGAGGGGCATTAAAAATATCGAAATTAAAGAAGCTGATGAAGGGAGAAAGATTGTCACCATCGACAAGATGATGTATGAGGCTGAAATTTACAGACAGCTAGATAATGTGGCCAGCTATAGATGGCTAAGTGAAAATCCAACTCAAGTGATTAAAACAAAATTAGACCATTTTTTAAATGAATCTGCATATAGTGGACACATTACTGAAAAAAAGGGTGCATGACTGTTGATTTCCCTGTAATACCAACAATTTATATATTGCCAAAGATTCATAAGGACCAGACAAGACCCCTGGATGCCCAATAATCTCTGGAATGGGCTCCCTAACAGAAACAGTCTCCACTTTTGCTGACTTTTATTTGAAACAGCTAGTGGTGCTGCAAAGATCCTATATTAGGGATTCTATGGCTGTCCTCTCCAAAATAAGGGGTCTGGTCTGGTCCTCTGAATACATTTGGCTCACAATCAATGTGACTAATTTTTATACATTGATTCAACATCATTTAGGAATTCAAGCCTTGGACTACCATTTATACACTAATAAGGGAGCATCTGGTTTCCCCTCTCATTTTCTGATCGAAGCAGTAGCTTTTATTTTACACAATAACTATTTCATTTTTGACAAAAAGTTTTATTTACAGACTACAGGTACGGCAATGTGGACCACCATGGCCCCATCTTACACCAATCTTTTTATGGCATGGTGAGAGAAAACATTAATTTTCAATAAATCCAGGAATGCATACAGTGAGAGCAACATTTCTTTGGTTTGATTTATTGATGAACTTTTGGTTGTATGGAAGAGAAATATTCCATTAGCCCCATTGTTTGCTTGACTTTTTAAATGCAAATGATATTGGTCTTTAATTCACTTCACAGACACATAACTCCACTATTTCTTTTTTAGAATTAAAGTTGGAAGGAACAGATGGCATTATAGTTTCAAACTGTACATACAGAAAACCAGCTGCAGGCAATATGTTACTATATGCCACAAGTGCACATCCAACACATGTTAAAAAAGGAATTTCTTAAGGGCAGTTCATTCAACTTAGACAAAACTGCAGTAACTTACATCAATTTGAAAGGGAAATTGTGGAGTTAAGATGCAGATTTCTTATAAGGGGTTATTCAGAAACACAATTTGAGCAAGCTTATTTCAAAGCTAGATCTATGAATAGGGACACCCTTTTGAAATCTAGGGAAAGAGAGAATCCAGTTTTGGATGCTCACCCAATAATGTTTGTTACACAGTACAATAGGATTAGTAATAAAATAACAGAGAGCATTAGAAAACACTGGAATGTGTTAGAAGCAGACAAACATCTAAGAGGACGTGTAGGGCAGAAACCAGTCATCTCCTACAAAAGAGGCAGCAATTTATCAGATCTCCTCACACACAGCATGTACATAAAAAGCAGTGAAGGGATTAGAACTTGGTTACCCCAGAAGCCAGTAGGATGCCACAAGTGTGGACACTGTAATATTGTAAATTTTCTCAACAAGGAACCAAGTTTCAACAGCCAAACTTAGACAAAAAAGTATAACAATTAAACATTTCATTAATTGTTCCACAACACATGTTGTTTATGTCATTCTGTGTACTTGCCCACACATTTATGTTGGACGGATGAAAAGAACATTAAGGGAAAGAATGCAAGAACATGCACAGGCAATCCATAAAGAGGAGGCTATTATGCCAATAGGAATTCATTTTGAGAAATTTCATCAAAAAGATTCGAAGCATTTTAAATTTATGAGGGTCGATCACATTCTGGAGAATAGTAGAGGAGGAGATAAAGTGAATAATTTAGCACAATGTGAACAAATATGGATTTATACCATGAGGGCTCTGTATCCTGATGGTCTGAATGATAACTTAGACATGACAGTATTCCTGTATAGCCTCTCTTTCTTATCTTTTTTTTTTCTTTTTCCTTCCCCTCCCATTTATTCTCCCCCTACCCATTATTATGGACATTATTTGCCTTTTCCACAAGCGTGTACTATGTGTTAAATCTCTCAAATTAAGAAGTAAAGAGAAGAAAATGAAGCAAGAACACCTTTTTTAACTAATAGCCAGAATATAATCCATGTTCTAAAATTTTAGTAAATGGTGGGATTAGAACCTGCCATTTATAGAATTTAAAATGCAATTGAATAAGTTACATCTAATTTGTATAGAGAAAAAATTATTTTAGAAAGTGGTGGGATTATAACCCACTTCTTAATCCAAAATTACAATGGATAAGTGGACTTCTGGAATGCTTGTTATATAGCAAATGGGATATTTGAACCAAACACCTTTTGGAAATGTCTGTCTTTTTCCTACCTGACTTAATATTGAAAATACTGTTGACTATCTGCTTTTTATAAGTACATTGTATTAATTCCTTGAGCTATGTATGAAAGTTTTGTGCCTGCACTGTTTTGTGCATGAGCTCTACGGTATAGATATTTATATTTATATATTAATTGTGCGATATTGTCACTTTTTGATACACTGATGCCTCTATGATGATTTTGCACTGTCACTTTACATTTCAAATGAATAAAAAGAGCACAAGTAGCACTCAGGCCCCAACCCCTTGAGAAAGGGACACGAGGTAGACCAAAAGTGTTGGGGATAGTAGCCGTGGGCTCCTTTGCATTGATGCATTAAATCCTTGCCTGTCTTATTGCTTTCACTAGTTGCTGCTCTGCATTTGTGTTTTTCTGGTTGGTTTTAGAAGCTAGCACCCATTGTTAGCAGTGCACTTCCAATTTTTGTTTCTTAACTTTGTTATTAGAAACCTGCAAATTCTTTCATGATATAACTATTTCCAGTCAACTGTAGGCTGATCATCCTTGCCTCAGTAGTGGGGAGATTATGAAAGTGCTTCTAAAGGAAAGGATTGTGGAATACTTGGAATCCAACAGAGCACAGCATGCAGCACAGCATGGATTCACAGCAGGGAGATCACGTCAGACAAATGTGATAGATTTCTTTGACTGGGTGACAAAGGAGGTGGATCGGGGGAAACGGTGGATGTCACCTACCTTGATTTCAGCAAGGCCTTTGACACCATTCAGCATAAGAAGCTGGTAAACAAGCAGGGGAGCTTGGGTGTAGGCCAAATTTGGTGAATTGGGACAGTAATTGGTTGTGTGACAGAAAGCAGAGGGGGTGGCAAATGGGGTCCAATCTGAGGAATGGGGGGTGGCCAGTAGGATACCACAGGGATCAGTACTGGGGCCAGTCCTTTTTAACGTTTTCATTAGTGCTATTGCTGAAGGAACAGAAGGGAAGGTTTGCCTATTTGCAGATGAGATCAAGATCTGCAATAAAGTAGACATTCCAGAAGGGCTGGCAAAAATGAGGAGGGACTTAGGGAAGCTGGAAAAATGGTTCAAGGTGTGGCAACTAAGATTCAAAATGAAGAAGTGCAAAAACATGCATCTGGGTGCAAAACCCTGAGGAGTGTTACAGGATGGGGGGGCAGTTACTAATGGTCACAAGGGAAGAAAGGGACTTGGGAATAATCATCTCAGATGACCTAAAGGTGGCCAGGCAGTGTACAATACAGTGGGGAGGGCCAGTGGTATGCAATTTTTTTTATTTGAACATTTGTTTACCTGGTAACTAATATTAGCCAAGGTTCTTTTTCAAAAGTGACCCAGGACCGTTAGAAAAGTCAAGATGTTACATAAATGAATGAATCTACTTACAACAATAAATACAATCAAATAAAGTTACAACAAGTATTAACAATCACATTTCAAATCGCCAGGGTGCATAGGAGGGAGTATCACTAGCAGAGGAAGGGAGATGATGATGCCACTGTACAGAACACTGGTGAGACCTCATCTGGAAATCTGTGTTAATTTCTGGAGGTGGCATCTGTGGAAGGACATAGACAGGGTGGAGGCTGTTCAGAGAAGGGCAACTAAGATGGTGCAGGGCTTGCAACAGAAGGCATATGAGGAGAGATTAAAATACCTCGATATGTGTACTCTTGAGGAGAGGTGAGAATGGGGGGATATGATTGAAACCTTAAAGTACCTTAAGACATCAGCAAGGTGCAAGTGGGAGACATCTTTCAATTTAGGAGATGTATAAGAATGAGGGGGCATGATACTAGATTGGAGGGGGGCAGGATAAGGGGGAATGGGAAGACGTTTTTCTTCATGGAAAAAGTGGTGGATGCATTGAATAGCCTACCCAAGGAGCTGGTGGGAGCAAACACATTGGGGGAGGGATTTATAAATGCATGGGTTAGGCACAAGGGAGCCCTAGAGGTGGGAAAGAAAGACTAAAGCCAATGACTAAGTAAGGTCAGCGGCCACTGATACAGGTAGGGAAAATGGGCAGACAGGATGGGCCTAGTGGTTCTTATCTGCCATCAAATTCTATGTTTCTATGTAACCACAACATGACTCTAATATGCAGTTAAATCATAAACTCAATGGAAGAGATTTTTAAAAATTGCTACTGGCAGAAATCTTTATTGCTGAGTCATTAATTTCAAAACTAGTGAAGAGAGCTGTTTTAAAAATCTCTCAGGAAAATAAAGATACACAGATGACTAATAAGCCTGTTTTAAAATATTGCTAAAAATATAATATTTTTTGCTGACTAACAAATACTGCTTTATCTTCTCTGATATTAATCATATGTCTAATGTAAATGTGTGCAGGGGCTTTGGGGGTGATGTCCCACCTTACTCCAGCCCCTGTAGCTGGCTGAGCTTTGGAGGGCCCCTGGGTTTGAGGTTACATAACCTTTCCAGATATGATGATTTCATCCAGAGATTAAAACTTAGTGGTTTAGATAATAGTGAGGTGCAACCCTCTGGGAAGCCACACATACCCATATCCCATTTGGGATAGCCCTCCCACAAAATTCAACACCTGCAGACAGTCAGAGAAAAAAGATACCAGTTTTACAAGCATAACACACATTTATTACACCTGTTAACACCCTGTAAAAGAAAGTCATTAAGCATGTACACTAGATACAACCAGCTCCTACTAAGTGCCCAATGTAAACGAGGTGGTTTAGCAGTAAAGGCCACTGTATAGTCAAACTTTATAAGGATAGTGGTGGAACAGTATGATGGTAGCTGCCAATAACAAATCCCAAATACACCTAGCCCCATACTTTACCAAGAGTACAAACTTATAGGCCCTTTGTTAAGACATTCTGCACTGAAAACTGTTACCCACTCCTACCTGGTACTAGAACATTACAGTTAGATATAATGGGTGCTTCCACATGGCAGTCATGGGCTACCTAGAGCTGAATTGTTGTGGACCTATTGAAGTTATGGCAGGATGGTTGGTGTTGGTGCACTTAACTATGAACACAACACTTATACAGAGTTAACACTACAGGCGGTGTAACTGGTTAAATGGCTGTCCCACCTCAAAAATTAGATATTTGCAATAGAGACTCGAAACCAATTGTAAATTCTAACCTAAGGAACACAAACACTATTGCAAACTGTAGAACTCTGTCCACTGTTACCCATGGTTATCAAGGGTGTTTTTCAGGGGCAGCTTTTCCCTCTGAGCTCAACCTGGACCAGTCCAGAACCCCCATATTGTCTCAGGCACTACGGAGTCTTGCTGTTAACAATTTCCAAGTCTCCACAGTATGAGTCTGTGTTCCTCCACTGAGAGCTATGCAATGATCTTCAGATGTCAGCAAGCATCTGCCACTTGAACACCAGTTATCCAGACACTGGGCCTTGGAGTGATGGACATGCACCTTTTGCTTCTTTTAGGGTCACAAACAGAACTGTCTCTACCTGTTCCAATCCTCTTTTACACAGGGCTTTGACCCAAGGTTCCCCTTAGTTGTGTTGCTTTCCCATCAACCCCTTTCACTTAACACACATTGCCCCACCTAGTCCAGCCTTAGCAACAGCTCTGGAGCCAATGGAAGTAAGAGACTGGCCATCTTACAATCCTCAGTTCAGTCATGGAAGACTCTTTCTAGTAGTCTAATCCATGCATCCTCATAAACAATATTTTAACACCATATACTGTTCTTTGCCCCCACTCCCCCTACACATCATGGGTATGGGGGGGATTAAATTTGATGAAAGTGCTGGCACAAATAAAGAAGGAGTTCAAAATGTTTTGCTTCTAAAGTGTAAATGCTAAAGAGTTTTTGTTTGAACATTATGGGGTATTTCCAGTAAGGATGTATGATTTCACCTGGACACACTGGAGCTACATTCATCTACCTGTCAAAGGCTTTTGACACTGTCCACCACCACCTCCTGCTTCATTAGCTACTGAACATTGGCCTCTCTGTGGAATTGGTGAAATGGTTCAATAGCTATCTTGACAATAGGTCCCAATGTGTAAAAATATCAGGCGTGGTCTCCGACACTAAACAGGTTTGCTCCGGTGTCCCCCAAGGTTCCATCCTGTGCCCATTGCTGTTCAGCCTGTTCCTCAACTCCCTCCCTGACTCCACCTCTCAGCAAGTCATACTCTATGCAGATGATGCAGTGATTCTTGCCTCTCATCATGACCCAAGCCACCTGCAACAAACCCTTCAACACGGCTTCACCTTTGTTGAACGCTGGTTCAAAGAACATAAGTTAATCCTTAACCAGAAAAAAATGAAGACCATGATTTTCACCAGCCACCAAAACAAGCACAAACACCACCAACTCTCCTTAAACACCTGCCTTGGGGACTCCTGGAGCAGGCTGACTCCTTCAGATACCTAGGAATCACCTTAGACCCACACCTGTCCTTTGGAACCCATACAACAAATGTCACTAAAACTGTGAATACTAGACTGGGCTTACTCTACTGGCTTCATCGGCACCTGACTAAAGAGGCTCTCTTTGCCGCAGTTCAAAGCTCCATCATCTCCCAGATTGACTATGGTCTTGTCATCTATGGCACTGCCACTACCAATGCACTCAGAAGGATTACTACCACCCTCAACAAGGTCTGTCGACTCATCACTGGGGCCAAACAGCTCACACACACCTGTGACCTCTACTCACAAGCTAACTGGCTTCAACTTGATAATAGAATTCAGTAACAAACCTGCGTGGTTGCTAAGAAAATACAGTTGGGAACTACCCTTCCCGGGGTCTGTTCACTCCTTCAAACAAAAACCAGCTCTAGAATTACTAGGGGATCAAAGCCACAACTTTTCCGTATCCCTTGCTACTGCACAGCCATTGGCCAGTGTTCATTTGTCTACAGGGCACCCACTTGGTTTAACGGTCTTGCCAATGATACTATCAATACCACTGGGCTAGGGGCCTTCAAATCCAGGCTCCGAAACACCCTGGTTGCTTCCAGCATCTGCGACTGTCATGGATAATGTCTATGCAACACCACTCCACTACAGCTCTCCTATATCTAGCTCCAGGAGAAGAGTACACAATAGCAGTGGAGGTACTAATGACAACAATAATGGAAAGGGATCTGGTTGTAGTCATATCAGATGTCCTAAAGGTGGGTAAGCAATGTGAGAAGTCAGTAAGGAGAGCCAGGGGGATACAGGGATGCATAGGAAGGGGCATCACAACAGAAAATGGGAAGTGGTTATCCCTCTGTACAGACAGTTGGTGAGACCCCATCTGGAGTACTGCGTGCAGTTTTGGAGACCTCATCTATGCAAGGACATAGACAGGATGGAAGCAGTCCAGAGGAGGGCAACTAAAATGGTGCAGGGTCTATATCAGAAACCATATGAAGAGAGACTGAGAGAGCTTAATATGTATACCCTTGATGAAAGGAGGGACGGGGGGACATGATAGAAACTTTTAAGTACCTCAAGGGAATCAACAAAGTCCAGAAGGTAGCATCTTTCAGAAAAGAGATTGTAAGAACAAGGGGGCACAATTTAAAGTTAGAGGGGGACAGCTCTAGGGTAATGTGAGGAAATCTTTTCACGGAGGGAGTGGTGATGCATGGAACCTTCCTGGAGAGGTTGTTGGGTCTAAAACTGTGGGGGAATTCAAACATGCATGGGACAGACATAAGGCAATTATAGTTGGGGGTTGCAGGAAGTAGGCTGTTGGTTAACTAGAATCTGCAGCTTATCTAATAGGTAGGGAAATGGGCAGACAGGGTGGGCCAAGTGGTTCTTATCTGCCGTCAAAGTCTATGTTTCTATGTTTCTATGTTTCCTTACATAACGCACTTGCCCTAGTTTGGCCTCTGCCCCATCCGCTCTCCAACACCTGACAATGCCACCTTCCTGGCTGCTTCACCCCACCCCCTCTCCATATCCCTACATACCCCCCCACCTCTCCTCTCTTCTCATTTTCTTACCTCCCGCCTTTTCCCCTCCCATTTCTTTCTACCACTCCCCCTGTCCTCTTCATTTCCACTTTACCCTCTCCCTGTCTGTTCGAAATTAATTTGATATCCTTTACCCTTATTTGTGTAACAATTTTGTCTATTGTTATGTGATACCAATGTCTTGACGTGGAACCTTTGTAAAAGAGCCCTGGGCTCAAAGGTAATTGTAATCCTAGAATTGAAATAAATTAATAAAATAAACACTCTGCTCCTTCATTTAGAGCACAATCCCACTGATTCTGCAATGGAAATAAACACTCTCTGGGACTTGGGGGTGGGGAAAGGATGTGCTCCTGAAAACCTCTGAGAAGGAGCCTTACTCAAACTTATTTTCATTTTCAGATGTATACCATCTCTAAACAAGTATATATCAGGCTCTGGAGAACTAGGTGGGAGGTAAATTTGACTTCCAGAATGCCAAAATAAGTAGACATGGGTGATGCCAGCAAAATTTGCTCCTCGAATTTCACATAATTTGTGGTGCCTGGATCAATCTACAAAGTGAAAAGTTTCATCATGAAGTGTGGAATTTTGCCCATGAAGTTGGAATTTCAAGGGCAAAATTCTGCAGTTTGCGGTGAAATTCCATACTTCGTGGCAAAAACTTTGCACTTTGTGATGAAAACTTTGCAATTCTGGTGACGTAGAGGTTGCTAAGGTCTGGGGAAACTTTGCAAAGCTTCATGATAGTGAATTTTCACCACTATGTAACAACTTTGCCAGTGAATTAAAACTTTGCCACATCTTTAAATATAAGGAAAATTATTAATTGAGCCTCAGATTTTTACCAAACTTGAAATTAAATTGTTTTGGTGAGTCTTGCTTTCAGAATAGGGATCTGTTTTTTTTTAAATAATATACCTATATGTGATATATTTAGTTATAGGATAAAGTAACTGAATGATTTCCCTTTTATCAGCATTCTGGGCCCAATTCTAGAAGGGTTACACCAGGCATAACAGCAGTTGCGCCAAGCAGAATGGCGCATGTAGCAACTTACACCAGCAGTTGTGACATGCACAATTCTACAAAGTGACCTGTGACATGTCCTCTCTGAGGAAGGAGGCATCCAAGACTAACATTACAACACTGCCTCCCAGGTCTGCACCAGATGACCTGGCCTTGTGGCACAAATCCTTACCTAGGTCATCTGGAGAGCAAGCAGTAATGCCACCACTGTGCTTGCTAGCCTGCAACTGAAGATCCACTTTAAACTTGATGCAGTACTTTACTCATGTGTTAGCTGCTAAGACTTAATACACATTAAATTCATGCACAGTAACATAGGGTACAGCACTGTAAGTTATTGGTTTCATATTCTAGGTGAAAAGACAGTGTTGGTTTTATTATTTTTAATGACTGAACACAGTGCATTCCTATTTTGCTAACTGCATTCCGATGTGTCCCTATAGAATGGCACTGAGTTCTTCATAATATGCAAGAATCAGGGCGTCCCTGATTCATGCATATTACTAGTAACCCAATGCCATTCTTAAGGGACACTTCAAAATGCCTTTGGCAGAATAGAAATGCAGTACATTCAATAATTAAAAGCAATAAAACTAACATTGTCATTTCTGCGTAGCATACAGTATGTAAGCAAGAAAATACAGTGAAAATGTGGAGAAAGAGGCTGATAGGGGACATGATCTTAATCTTTTGCATATCAAAGGATATTATTGAAGGATGAGAGAATTTGAGTACGGACGTCATTTGTTGTACTTGGATTTGGCCCCCTAACTTAAATTTGGATTTAATAATTCAGCACAAATCAGTTCCTTGACATTGGCCTCTAGCAGGTCATAAACAATGTTAAGTGATGCCCTCTGCAAACCCAATCATATTTCAGCCTCCTACCCCTCCCCTGTCCCCCATGGAAGTTCCTTTATTTAAAACATATGCAGACTCCTTGCCCTCTGCTAGAACCTAACAATGCCTTTTAATGTAACCCCCCCCATCTACCCAGACCAGCCACAGTCCCAATCACATTAGATTTAAAAGCTCCCTCTTTGCCCCAATCCTTGACTTCAAGGAGAGACTTATTTTAAAACCCCATTTTATTCATTCATTTCTCTCACACAGTACACCTGCTGCATTCAAATACTGTACTACCATGGAATAGAGCATCTGGGAACATGACTAATTGGGAGGGTTGGAGAGGGCTTCAACTTAGATGATGCTAGCCAAACTGATTGGTCACGCAGACTAGTGTCACTAATGATGCAGCCTCTTCTTCCTCCTTGCCATGCTGGACAGAAGCCAGCATACTCAATTATTCCCTAGTACTATTTAAATGAAGTAGTTGCTCTGTCGAGGTGTAGGGGGCAGATGAATTAGCCATGTTTGTAAACTATGAGTACCCTTCCAAAGTGAAGGATCAGTGATCGGCTGTTAAGTCTAATGTTTCTAGGGACTGGGGAAGGTTTGGTTAAGGACTGGGGATTACATTAAAAGACACTGTCAACTCCTGCCACAATGTCAATAGCCATCATAGTTTTTTTTTTAAAACTGTCTTGAAAATGGGAAAAGGATAAGTGGGTGGGAGAGACAGGGTTGAGGAAGAAGATGTCCATGGAACTAGCCCTGGCCACCTAAGAAGGGCTAAATTTTATTTTTTTAATTAATCAGCTGAAGGACTGATTTGCCCAGAAGTTGCCCCAACAGTACAGTGGCCTGAATCGAAGGAGAAATTATAGGAGTTCATCATTTTCACCAAACTCATATTCAGTCTTGGCTCTCCCTTAGAAATGACAAGATCAAACAGCCAGAAATGCCTTTTTGGTGTCCTACAGCAGGATGTAGGATCATGCTCTTAGGATTGAGCTGGTAAATTCAGGGGTAATATTTGGAAACACTTTTTCCTGTGAGAAGGTGGTGACCCTATGAAGCCATCTACCAGTGAGACAGTGGACATAAATTAAATACAGGCCATTAAGGTAATCCAGGACAGATTTCTTCTTACCAAGGGAACCACAGGGTATCTTGTACAGTAGAGGGGGTAGGAAATACATATAAATTAGTATGTGTTGGAAGAGCATACTTAGTTCATAACTGATTGTGATGTAGGCAAGTGGACATGATGGAACTAGAGTGCCTTCCCACTTTAAATGATTATGTTACTGCTCTGTGTATATGTTTTTATATTTATGTTTTTAAAACAAATGATTCTTAGCTTCGATAAGACGTGTTTCTTATATTTGTTTCAGTTTGTTTTCCTGTTGCTTTGCTAGCAGAATAATACTGAAAATTGAGTACTTTAGTATCTTGCAATTATTCTTATTTCTAATGTAATTACTTAACATTTTGGTCTGTTATTTGAACTATAGAGAAAGGCAATAATCTTAAAAATGTAGAGAACATCAGGTTCACAGATTCAATGCTTGGCCAGTTGTTTTTCTATAGAGTAACATAATTCTAACATGATGTAGGACATGTAACAGTTTCCAGACCAAGTGTGTGTCAAACTACAGTAGCAATAGTCTTGTTTGAAATGTATCCATTGAAACTGACAGGCAGTGTACAGATATCTTCCAAGTCATGTCAACAAAATCTTATTATTTAGACATTAGGCATCAATCAGCACATACTTTTTCATCTTAAATACAAGCTCCATAACTCTACAGGTAGAAAAGTCTATTTCAAGTAATGCAGAGCAACCTTATTTATTATAGCCTTGTTTACTTGAAAAAGCATTATAGTTTCATTGTAAATCCATTATGTCTTCCCATGTCAGAAATTATAAATGACAAGTAGTCCCAAGGTAAAAAAGGAAATATTATTTTGTAGAGTAAAAAGGGGTTGAATCACATTTTATCTTGACTGTCCACTTGGTTATGACATATGCAATGTATTATTTAGCTTAAGTGCATGCTGAAACCTGAACTACAGTATGGGTATGTTTGGGTAGTACTGACACAAATTACTATGCTTAGCCCACTGCATAGTCAATGGAAGCATATGACATGTCCCTTTGTGCACCTATCCTTTCTAAACAGGATTATGGATTATATGGTAGTTTGTCTTGGCATCATGTATGAGTTTCTTGGTCAAAAGTGTTTTTCCTGAGTAAGTTTTAGACAGTAATACCCTTGTGTTATTATTAAAGATTTATTTGCTTTAATTATTAAATCAAAAAATGTTCATTATTTGAATTCTAATAGGGCTGTGATTCACATGTTTAATGCAGTAATACATAAATAAAAAGTGTCATTTATATGAAAACTACTGTTTCTTCGGTTATATCTAGCATAATTTTTGTTTTACATTGAAGTTTAAGAATGCATACTATCCTATAATTTTATATCAATATTTCTTGGTAAACAGTAACATTTTGTCAAACACGATATTCTTAAAGTTAGTTTTTGTGTATCTAGTATTATAGGTAGACTTTAACTTTTATTCAAAATTATTTAAAGATTGAGAATATATCTGATTTGAAATTATGAGTGATTGTATTTGTATAAATAATTAAAGTTGGACTGAATTTTCTGACATAAGTTAAAATTGTACTGTTGAATGAAAACAAAAACATGTTACTATGTAGTAACAAGAAGTAAACTACATATGGGCACTGCTAATGAATGTGTTTAGATTATGTTTTAAAACATGTTGGAAAGACAACTTCACTGCAAATAAAATCTCATTTTGCATGACCTTAAGTTCAACACATTGGCCCTGTCCACACTGCAGCCCAAAAACCCTTCTGTAATGTTACAGAGGGTGTAAACCGCATCCATGATGGCATGCGTTTACACTGGTAACATTACAGCAGGCATTCTCACAACCGTTATAGAAACCCGTCAGGAGGTGGTTTCTACAACAGCTACAAAAACGGCCACAGGGCTGTAATGTTACCGCCGCCCATCTAAATACACGACTGTGAAGCCCCCAGTCAGGCGCTAGACCAGCAAGCAGTGCACCACAGAGGGGAACATGGGAGGCAAAAGAACAAGGAAGTGCCCAGAAGGCAGAGAGGCATGCGAGGACTGGAACCACTGCAGTGAGGTGAAAACAGTACAGGGCAGTGCCTGCACAATGTCAGAGGCACGGAGCCCAGATCTGCTGAGTGCACACACCTGAAAGAGGTGCAGTCTGGAGGAACAGAGTGCCAATAGGGGGTGCTTCCTGCAGGTGAAGTACGTGAACTGCGAGGAGGGAAGAGCGAAGGTGCCCAGGGCAAGCAGTGGGCACATGCCATAGGGAGGCAGCAACAGATGCCAGCACTGTGTGCCAGAGGTGTGAAGGGGGCTCCAATGGCTGCCACAACACATGACCAACCCCCAGAGGACAGCAGTGCCAGAGCACACCACCCCAGCACTACTGCAGAGTGACCCCATCCCCCAAGCACCGCCTGTGACAGTTGGAGAGTAGACAGGTCTGTGCCAAGCAGTAACCACAGCCACACGCCACCCTGATCAATAGCAGGACCATGTCAGATTGTGGTGCCACATGGTCAGCTGAGGCCACAGAACTCCTGGTGGAGTTCTGGGCCCAGGAGAAGGTGCAGACAGAGCTAGCCAGTGCAAGGCACAACATGAAGGTCTATCAAAAGGTAGCAGACTACCTGTTCGGGAATAGGGTGGAGCAGACGGCAAAGCAATGCCATGACAAGATAAAGCAACTGAAGGTGCAGTACCATAAAACCAGGGACAGCAACAGATGCTTGGGGGGTGCACATGTGGTGTGCCCCTTCTATGACACATTGGATACCATACTTGGAACACAGCCTACCACCGAACCAGCATTCATCCTGGAGAGCTCACAGGTGGCCAGCCCTGAACTGGACATGGAGGATGATGGGGACACCACTAGGGATGTGTGCCCGCACCTGGGGAATGAAGATGATGATGGTGTGCAGTGGGAGTGCCCTGACACAGGTACATGCATTGAGCAATGTGTATGCTGGGATATGGCATGCCGGTGGAGGTGTAGCCTGGGCATGCTGCATGTGGTGATAGGCATGGTATGGGTGGTGGCACAGGTGCACTCGAGGGAGTTTGCATGTCACACCTGTGGTGCGCGTAGGCACACAGGTGCATGGGGGACATGGGCATGGGGCTGGTGTTGGCCGGGGGGTGGGGGTGGGGTACCCACATGTGTGTAATGGTGACAGGTGTGTTCTGCCATTCCAGGGCAAGAGCCCGGTGAGAGGACATCGGTGGACACCAATACAGCAGAGGCCTCCTCAGTGTCCTCGGCCCTGCAGGACAAGATGCCAGGAACCTCCAGTGACATCTCCACTGTGGGAGGAGGCAGCCTTGGGAAGTGGCAGGGTGACCAGTTACCCCTGGTGAACCTCAGGAAGAGAAAGTCGAAGACAGCACGGATGGCAGACGTACTTGGGATGGTGCTGGAACCAACACATAGAATGATGCAGGAGCACCACAGGGAGCTGATGGACCTGGAGAGGGAGCAGGCACAGGAGGAGAGGGCATTGGAGGAGTGGTTACGGAGACAGGAGGCAGAGCAGACACAGCGGTACTTCACACAGATGGTCCACTTACTGGCCATGCAATGCCAGCAGCCACCCCCTGTAGCTGCACCGCAATGGCCGGGTGCCACCCCCATGGCACACACCGCTGCAGCCCCAACCCCCTGTGCTCTGTTCCCCCATGGGTGTACCACCATGCCAATGGCCACTGAGAACCTCAGTGACATGGCTGACCCTGCCATCATCCACCTGTCCACCGCTGACAGATAGACAGGCTGCGTGGCACAGCCAGCCACCACCAGGATGCATCTCCTGCTATGCCAGCACCCCATAGGCATGACACCCCACTACAGGGTGCTGTGTACATGGATGACATCACTGCCCCCACCACCCTGCCACTCACATCCCAGGCAACACCGGCTGGTGCCAGCATGGCACAGCAGTACCCCACAGGTGTCACGCCAACCACCACGGTCCTGCACACAGCACCCTAACCCTCGATGCATGGTGCCACTGCTCTGCACAGTGCTAACCCCTTGGATCCCACAGCAGGCATGCCCAGCTTCACACAGGACCTGTTCAGCGATGGGTTCCAGTGGACCACCCTGTGACAACCCATGCAGCATGCAGGGGTTGGTTGACTGGTGCATCCCGCTAGTTGCCCCAGGGACTCCCTGTTTGATTTTCCTCTTATGCTGGGGATGCTGCTGGGGTCCGCCCAGTGACAACAGTGCCTGGTTCATCTTGGCACAGAGGAATGTGCCAACTGTGGCACTCAGTTGCACAGTGCAATTCCTGGGTGACACGCAATGTTGTGTGGCGTCTCTGCAACATGCTGTGTCAGGGGTTTCGATACAGTATGGCCACATGGATGCCTGGGTTATGGCACCACCTGTGCATGGTTCTGTATTTCTTTGGTTTGGGTAACAGTACAGTGACCCACACATAGGCTCCTTTATATGTTGGTGTACACCACCGCCCATACGGTGGCCCGGCATTGTGTATTGCATTGTTCGGTCACATGACAGTGTCAGTTTCATTTGGGGATTTGTGGTGTTACACAGCAATGCACATGGTCCACTGCATGGCCATGCTGCTGCTGCACATTGTTTACTTGTGTTATTGCCACCAGAAGCCATGGCAGTGTTGGATTAAAGGCTGTCTTGTGTCACCATACCATGTTGCTGGTTTGCTTGGGCAGTGTGTATGCATGTGCACATTGCCTTCTGGGGCACAGTGGGGCTTCTGATTCCATGGGTTGCTGGTGTGGGGGTTCTGGGTGTGTGGCCTGTCTGCACAGTGTTTGCTAGGGCACGCAGCTTGCATTCGGTGGCAGTGGGGCGTGGTATGCCATTTTCTGGTGGTGCACCACATGCCTGCCTGTGGGACTCAGCGGGGTCCCTGTTTCCAGCATGTGTTGGTGTGTCACTGCACGCCTTCATGCCATGTGTAGGGGCCTCCCCTCATTTTGGATCCACACCTTCAGCTGCTGCACACCCTTGGCCCCCCATGGGTGCCACTGGGCACACATTGCTGTAGGACACCATGCCATGTTCTGCCGCACTCAGTGTGCCCTGTGTACACTGGCAGCCGGGTGTTCATTCGCATGGGTTTCTGTCTTCACAGTTGTCTTCCCCAGGTGCACCATGGGATGCACTCCACATTACAGGGGTTGGGTGCACACACTGTTCACATCTCAATATGGTCAGGCTGTGCTGGTTCCAGACCATTTTCACATCTGTTCCCTGGCAGTGTGGACACTCTGTAATGTTTGCAGCCTGTAACAGCTTGGAACTATTTCAGCCTTGTTGGGTGTAGTGTGGACGGGGCCATTATGTTTCAACACTGGAATGCACGTGATTGCATCTAAAGCATGTGAATTTATGATGCTGTAGAATACTGCTTATATGAAGGTGTAAATAAAATCTTGGTTGGGTAAACATGGACTATGTGGAGGTCATCATTTGTCATCAAAATAAATTATGTTCCACATTAGAATTGCATGGTAATACATTTTCACATTTAATATAAATCAACATACAAAATGTATGCAAATAATGCCCTAGATAACTTTTATAAAAAGGTCTGTTACATAGCTAAAGTGGAGATAAGTGGGTGATGACTTCCCTAGAGTGAAGATACTGTATCACATGTATCTTCACTCTAGTTTCTCTAGTTACATCATCATAGTGATACCTAATCTCTGGATGCATCACATCTATACACACCCCATGCTTAAAATATATGCCTGTTGTAATTCTGTGTCAAATGTCCCACCCTTTATGTACCAAATATGTCATCAAGGGTAACATGAAAATATCTGAGAATTGATTCAAAGTCTGGGACCCAGCAAAAAGGAGCAGGGAGTAACCAGAATACAACAGGTGTAGATGGAGAGTTCCAATTATTTTAATAACAATCAGAGTGGCAATTAATAATCTGTAATTAAATTAAATCTGATTTTTGTTATTTCATAGAATTATGAGTTGAGGACATGACTACATGGGCCATTCCAGTTATCTTATACAATATGCAAAACAGGGCAACCAAAATAAGTTTGGCAGAAAAAAGCTATTAGGAGAGCATGGGGGCCCTTAACATGTTGACCATGGAGTAGAGGGCCATGATCTCAGTCATGTGCATACACATGGATTTCAAGAAGACTGAACACACAGATGTTTTATTTAGTGTCCTCTAACAGGGTGTGTGGACATTCCCTGAAGCTCAGAGGTGGTAACATGCGGTCTGGTGGTTGTTAAGGTAGCTGTTAAAGATCCCATTGAACTCCATAGAAAGAGCAGGGGAATTTCCTTGGTGTCCTAGCTAAATAGCCCCAATTCAATTCACTAAAATGCCACCAACAGCTCAGTCTAGTTCAGTTTCAGTTGATTTCCATCTGTATCCTCTCCCACCCCTGGAAAAAAGGCTGGAAATAGGCAGAATTGCAAAGTACTCCTTTCCCATTCAACAAAAATGAAATAAAATAAATAAGTTCAAGAGTAATGATGGGATGCTTTTCTTTGTCCAGAGTGTGGGAAACCTATTGAAATGCATATGAATGCATGTAGCAGACATGGATACAATACAGGCCTTCAAGGTAAGCCTGGCCAACATTCTGTTTACTAAGGAGATCACAGGTTATCCTGAGTAGTAGAGTGAGTAGAAAGTCCCAGTAAATTAGATCATTTGCAGAGCATATTAGTTATTCCTGCATATGGTGAGGTTTGATTTTTTATTATTTTTATTTTAGTTTTTGTTGACCGGGAAAGAAGGACTAGGCAATTCTGCCTATTTTCAGTCCTGTTCCAGTGGAGGGGGGGATATAGATGGAGACCAACTGACACTGAAACATATTAAGCTGTTTTTTGATATTTTTAGTGAATGAAGGAATGGCCAGGACACTGGGAAAATTCCTCAGGGCTTCCCGTAGGGGAACTTTTGGCCATCTTGCTAGACATGCAAGATGGCCAACCAAGCTGGTGTGGAGGAAGGAGAAGGAGAACCAGCTCTGCATCCTGATGGCAGTTTTGAAGCCATGCAGCAGTTGGTTATGGACATTTGTACATATATGGATATCTTTGGGGGAGTTTGGAAGACAGTATGCCATAGCACAGTGCACAGCTAAGTGGTGAGGAAACTGATATGGAAACTGTTGGTGACCTTGATCCCCAGGACAATGATTCAGCCTCGCTGGCTGACATGACAGCCAGAAAAGCTAACCTCATTAAACTGTTGGCTGCAGAAGATGCAAATATAACAAGTTTCCAATCTAAAAAGTCAAAGCCCAGCATTTTCTCAATGTTTGACCCTGTGAATCATCCAAACATGCCACCTAAAGCATCAGCAGTTAGTCAGAAGTCAGCTGGAACACAGCTGGGTCTCAGAAGAGACTCTCCTGCTCCAATTCCACCATAAACTTAAAAAAATCCAGGTCTCCAGAAGCAAGTTTAGCCACAGCTGGGTGGAAAAAATCTATTAATGGGAATGGCTGGGAACCAGGACAGCTATGCAGTGCTTCAGAAATTAGGAAGCCAGAATAGCAAAAACTGGAGACATCAACATCTAAAACCCAAGAAAAATAGGTAGTTTCTGTTTCAATCAAGTCACCTGCAGCATCGTAGCTACAGTCAGCCTTAACAGAGAGTAATGCAGTTCCCTCAGTCAATAAACTTGCAACAGCTGACAAACCAGGTACTGTTACACAAACTGATAAAAATTATAATATTTCTAATTCTGCTCCAGAAAGTGGAAAACTTAACATTCAAATGTCAGTTTTTTTCACATCTATCCTGATGCAGCAGGCAGGAAATCTGGGACTAACACAGGAAAAGATGCTTCCAGTGGTGCAGGCTGTTAGCATTATAGAAGGCAAGGTACTAAATGCAATTCCCACTCAGGTTACACATTCAAGAAAAAACACTCTTGCTTTAGCTTCTGGTACTCTTTCTATGCTGATGGCCCAATCTAGATACAGTCCACTATCAGTCCCAGAGCCAGATATCAGCAACTCAGCCAAACACCCATCTTTGGATTGTGAAGATGGGGCAGGTACATCTGGGATGCAGAATAATCAAAAAGGTAGATCTAATGCCCCTGTACATACAGAACAATTGCCTGTAGATGCTGGTTCCCAGATGTTTAAGTTAGCTTATTTATTTATTAGCTGATTTATTGACAGCTCACAGAGAACCAGCTCAGTGAAGAAAGGCAGTTAGACTGAAGTTTAAAGGGGCTAAGGAAAATCTACCCTCCAGGTCATACACACTAAGATCAATGTTAAAAGACCCTCCTGGCTTTGTTTCAGCTGATTTGTATGCTGTTGTTCATGTTCCTGCAGAATCCTTTTTGGATCTCAGTTTCAAAACTGTATTGACATTGGAAAGATTTTGGCAATGGTATGACATAGTTAAGAACATTATTTTATGGGACCCTTTCATTGACATACCTTTAAAAAATACTTCCAAAAAAAACATTACTTTTTCATAGTGAGGATGTGAATATTGCCAACATATTATACCGGTTAAATCAGGGATGCAAGGTCTTTGATATATTTTTTCCTATTCTAGAGCAAGATCATGTGTGGACAGGGGAGTAGATGGTAAAAATGAAGCTGAAACAGTCTAGCACAGGTCTGATTCATTTTCTTGGAGCTTTTACATTGGGTGGGATATGGGTTTGTGTTTTTTCCTGGCCAGCCCAGAACCTGTCACTAATGTGGATCATGGACACAATTAAGTTATGTGTGTGATAGTCCTAAATGCCACATTGCCACCTCTATGTTTTATATGGGCATATTAGTGAAGAGAGCCTAAATTCATTACAATGCAACCTCTGTGATGATGCTGGGCATGAGTATAGCCAATGCCCATATGCAGCTCACAATTGATTAGACAGGTAAATTGGGATCACAAAGAAATTATAACAAAACCCCAGGCAAAAGCATAGGCTTCCACAAAGACCCCATTCTCTCCAATCCCAGGGCTCCAATTGGATCATACCTCTGAGGAGCTCGGGGATGATGGCTTACCTATGGAGGAAGTCAGAACTGTCAAAAGCCAAAAGACACAATGGTAGGGTTCGAACACATTCCAGGGTAACTTAAAATATTGACTCCATGTGTCATGGACCACTTCTACACCCTTTAATGCAGAATGTGTGTAGTATAAAAAATGATAAACCATGATTTACAATGTTAGCATTTCTTTCAGATCTGTGTAATGATGTCTTTGTGTAGGGGGATGTAGCCAGCCATCACGCAGAGCAACAGCAATTTTGCAGAGCTCCTGCCTTTGCAAGAATAAAGCAATTAATTAATGCCTCAACTGCAGCAAATCATTTCAATATTGAAAAATCTAGTTTCAGTACTTCAAATGAAGCAAGCTGATATCAACTCTGTAGACTTTTACCATGGGGAACCCAAGAAAAGATGGCTTGCAGGCTCAGGGAGCTCAAAACTTTTTTCAGCTGCGTGGTGGGCAACACGGTTCAGCTAAGGTCTCTAGCTCATTGGATACAGACGATTGATCTGGCACAGCACTGAAAGCACTGGAAAAAACAGTCTCCAAACTCTGCTCCTCTATTTCAACAGTGGACAAAAAGTTGGATGCAATTACCACCCACTTGACTACTGTGGTGCAGTCTGTGGATGCCATCAAAGTAAATACTACGGAGGCAATTTCCCATGCAGACTGAGCCCTGGCAGTAGCTACTGACCTGGTTAAAGAAAACTCACTTATGTGGATCAGACTGGAGAATTCTGAAATTTTGCTCCGTTCGAGGAATATTTGTGTACTGGGTTTGCCTGAAAGAATGAAGGAAGCAGATGGCATAACATCTTTTAAGAGCTGGCTGCAGATGAAGCTACAACTACCAGAGCCTCCCAGGTTGGAAAAAACATACCACATCACACTATGATAGTCTAACACTTGAATAGAATATCTCAGGGCTCTTTTGTTGGTGTTCCTCTCCATTAGATACTGGGATAAGATCTTCCTGGCTGTTAAAAGACATCACATTGCTGTGGAAAGGAAAAATATTTTGTTCTATCAGGACTGCTACAAAGCAGCAGTGCAAGGCCTTTAATGACATCAAACAAGAACTTCAACTCCACCAAATTCCATTTGCCTTGTTGCCTCCTGCCCATCTCTGTTTAACCATCCTGAATAAATCATATCCCTTCACTGATGTGAAAAAGTGTCTAAAGCACTCGAACAAATAGTGATGGTGAACCCAAGTCACTGGAGGCATGAAGAGGACCCAGAGGAAGAGACAGCTGATCTGTCAGATGAAGCAGACACCTGAGTTTGATGAGCAGCTAATTTTTGCTGTTATTTAACCACAATTAATATTATTAACCCCTGTGTTATAGTATTTTATCATACTCCATATTGTTTCTAATCTATACAATTTGTAAACATATTTCTGCTGGGTTGGGTAAGTAAATGCTTGAGACAGTAAATGAGGGCCAGCAGTAGCGGTGGGTGAAGTGGCCCCAATTCACTCCGTGAAGTGATTCGCGGAGTGAAGGTGAATTTGCAGACTGCTCCGCAATGCGAAGCGGAGTACTTCACGTTATAATGGGTAATGCAAAGTCCATTGAAATCAAATTACTTTGTCTTACTCCGCCTTCCCAAACCACTACTCCACCAGTTCTTAAGGCAAAGTACCTTGAAAACAACGTACTTTGCCTCACTTCGCCTTGTTTTTAAGCTCCAAAGGCAAATTTTGCAGTGATCCATGGGATTTCAGGTCACATGGGCTCTAGATTGTTCTGCACAGCCTCAGTTTGGGGTAGTGTGTGTAGGAAGCTGTAGGAGACAGTCTGCTCTGAGAGCTCTCTGTGATTCAACCTTCTAAATGCTATTAAAAAAGCCTTTCTGAGTAATTTTTTTTTTACTTAAACTTTAGTTCATCGATTATAGGAAACCCTCCTGTGCTCATATCACCGAGGGTTTATTGTTTGTGTATGGATTTTGAATGTTACTCTATGACATTCAGTCTGTGTACTGAGAGACAGTGGAAGTGTGCTTTGGGGGAGGAGCATATCTGTGGCATAGGAAGATTAACTCAGAGAAAAAGAGAGTTCTTTCTGTTTTGGTGATATTTTTCTTGTGTAACTGTGTTAACGTACACACAGTAATATTTTCAATAATTCTTGCCATTTTTTTGCTGACTGTTGTGGTGCAGCAGTGCAGAATTGTAGTTTGTTTAAAATGTGTGGTTATATTACTGAAGTTTTCAATTTGCTACGCATTGCTTAGTGTGTGTGTGTGAGTATGTGTGTGATGCGTCATCAAATCAGACACCATTTATTGTGCCATATAGGAATTTCAGCAATGTGAACCTGCTCTCCACTGGAGCTGTGTGATTTTTGTACATCATTGTGGTATATTTACTGGTACTAGTACTAGTGACTGTTACTGCAGTACACTGCCCCATCCCCTCCGTGGCCGCCCCAACCAGCAAAGGTATTCTTTTCCAGATTTGAATTTCTGATAGTTGAGTACTGGTTAGGTGTTGTGCTTTGAGTCCGTATTTCTTCTGTGCACAGCATAATCTTCATCTGTCTGTGCATTTACATCTCTTTAGGGCCCAATCTCCATCAGTAACTTAAGGCATAGTTGTTTCTTTGGCTTCCCTTCAGAGTACTGGACTGGTGTGGTGCATAATTCTGCAAGGACATTGTACTCATCAATATGTGTTTTTAAGTCAGGACCATCATCACGAGTCACTGGTGATACAGACCATGTCACAAATGCAGTCACAAATCACGATTCACAATCACTTGATGTCACAAATCACAAAATTAATTTTTTTACTAGTTACTTGGATGTATTGTAAGCTTGTTTTGTAGTATCTCTCCAGGCTTCACCACCCCACCACTGTACTCATTAATAAGAGTTTTTAATTTGGGGAGTTTTGTGCTACAGCTCATTGGGGAAGTACAGCTGTAGGCATTCACGTTCCCAATACAGTTCCATATTGGTTATCTCACACCGAATCACATTCTTCATCATCACAGCCGCAAACACAGTCACAAATCATGATTCACGGTCACGTCATGAATCACAACATTCATTTTTTTACTAGTTACTTGAATGTACTGTAAGTCTGTTTTGTACTATCTCTCCAGGTTTCACCACCCCACCACTGTACTCATTAATCAGAGTTTTAAGTTGAGGAGTTTTGTGCTACAGCTCATCGGGGAAGTACTGCCGTAGGCATTCGCATTCCCAATACAGTTCCATATTGGTTATCTTACACTGTCGACATGGAATCATGTTCTTCATCATCACAGTCACATGATGGTGCAGTGGTTTAAGGCTCTGAGCTGCAAATCTGGAGACCTGGGTTTGAATCCCACAGTCCCCACTTGCATACTGTGTGACCCTGAGCAAGTCACTTAACTTCCTCGTGCTCCCAGGTTGCACCTGCAAACAAGCTTTCAGCTTAGTGTGTCTCACTTGGTAAAATAATTGATAAAAAAAAATGCAGTCACATATCATGATTGACGATCAAGTCATGAATCACAAAATCCATTGTTTTACTAGTTACTTGGATGTATTGTAAACCTGTTTTGTAGTATCTCACCATGCTTCACCACCCCACTACTGTACTCATTAATAAGAGTTTTTTAAATTGGGGAGTTTTATGATACAGGCTCAGCTTATCAGAGAAGTACAGCCATAAGCATTTGAGTTCCTTCCTATACAGCATATGAGTTACAGTACTGCAAGTAGTGGTGGGCAAAGTGGTCCCAATTCATTCTGCCAAGTGATTCACAGAGTAACATGGAATCCACAGAGTACTGTACAATGTGAAGCGGAGTACTTTGCTTCATAATGAGGAATGCAAAGTCCATTGAAACCAATGACTTCTGTGTTATTCCGCCTTCCCCAAACCACTTCTCCACCAATTTTAAGGTGAAGTACATTGAAATCAATGTAATTTGCCTCACTTCGCCTTGTAATTGAGCTCCAAATGAAATTCTGCAGTGATTCATGGGATTGTAGGTTACATGGGCTCTAGACTGAGCTGCACAGCCTCAGTTCTGGCCTAGGTAGTGTGTGTGTAGTGGTAGCTGGAGACAGTTTGTTCTCAAAGCTCTGTGATTCAAAACCTTTAAAAGCTGTTTAAAATGCATTTTTGAGTCATTTTTTTTGCTCAAAATTTAGTACATTGATTGTACGAAACCCTTCTGTGCTCATATCATCGAGTGTTTATTGTTGTGTGTGGATTTTGAATGTTAATTTAGAACAGTCAGTCTGTGTACTGTGAAGTGTGCTTTGGGAAGGGGTGTATTTGTGGTGTAGGTACATTAGCTGGGAGAAAAAGGCAGTCTTTCTGTTTTGCTTATGTTTTTCTTGTATAACTGTGTTAATGTACACACAGTAATATTTTCAGTAATTCTTGACATTTTTTTACTAATTGTTGTGGTGCAGCAGCGTATAATTTGTCTGTTTAAAACATTTGGTTATATTACTAAAGGTTTTCAATTTGCTACGCATTACTTGTAGTGTGTGTTTAAATGTGTGTTCGATGCAGGCCATTAAATCAGACACCTTTTATTGTGTCACAGAGTAATTGCAGCAGTGTAAACATGATGTCCAGTGCACCTGCAATAATATTTTATACTGCTTTGTGGTATCGTTACTGGTAGTGGATTGTTACTGCTGTACACTAATCCCCCCAACAAGCAAAATGTGTTCCTTTCCAGATTTGGATTTGTGACTTGTGAACACTGGTTAGGTATTGTTGTGCCTTTTCATATGCATCCATTGAGTGCACAGAGCATTCTTAATCTGTCTATGTGTTTGCAGTGCACCATTAATTCTTGGAGACTGCATTTCTTATTACACTCTCATTTCACTTCATCAGCACTGGGAATTTTCTGAACACAAGACAGTAGCATTTAAGGGATGCACATTAATTCTGGTGACTCTGTGTGTGACCAATGCATGCAGAACTGAGTGTGCCATTAATTCTGGGAGACTTTGCATTGCTTGTTACGCTCTCATTTCACTTCATTAGCACTGGGGAGTTTTCTGGACACGAGACAGTAGCACTTTGGGGATGCACATTAATTCTGGTGACTGTGTGGGTGGGATGCTGCCAATACTGTGGTCACTCTGCCTTACTTCACGTTTAAGGTGAAATGACAATGCGAAGTAACAATAACAAGGTGAAGTGAGCCTTTCCTATGGGGCATGTCACCTAGTGAAGTGCCAGTGCAAAGTGCCCACTTCGCAGGCACTTCAGCAGCTGAATTTAAATTTGCTGCATCTCTAGCTAGCAGTTTTATTTTATTATAGCATGCACTGTAAGTTCCCTTACTGTTCGTATGAAAGCTTATTTAAAAAATGTTATTTAATGATTGTGGACTTTTTTTGGTTTGAGATAGTGTGGCTAGCCTGTTAAAAGGGTTTGGGTTTGTTGTTCAAAAAGTGGTAGAAATTGAACTAGGAAGAACTTTAATGCTGGATTTGGTGTATCATGATATTCCATTGAGGTTAATAAATATTTATGCCCAGCAGTCCAACTCTACAAGAGTAGAGCTTTTTTGATTAATTCAACCATATCTACATACTAATAGATGTGTGACTTGTGGAGGAAATTTCAGTTGTGGTCTCTCCTTACAAGACAGAGGGGGACAGATTACAAAATTATACAGTGATATTCGTGTTTTAAAATATGATACACACTGCTACACTATAGGACAGTTATAGGTCTGTACATGAGAAGGGAGGCAAAACATACTTTAGGGGTACATTAGCCACCAGAATATACTTTTTTTCCCTAGAAACATTCTTATACATGGGGTAAACACATAGGCTTTGGAAACCTCAGATCACATGGGTGTTTTTCATAGCTGCACCTGAGGTATGACTTATAGGATCAGATCAACCCTACTATGGTGACTATATTATTTCTCTTTTATTCTCCTCCCTGTATGGTCCCCAAGAGAACTGCTGTCTAAATAAATAAATAAATAAATACACAATTATTAACAGATACAGATATTTGTAAATGATGGGAGACTCTGCTAACAGCCAGACTGTCTATCCATTGAGCATATGACACCTTAGAATAATGGTGGGAGCAAACAAGCAAAACGTTATTTGTATAGTGCCTTTCTTAAACCAAGGCACTTTACAAGTTAATTACAATAAAACATATAAATTAAAATAAAATAGCAAATATATAATTAAAATAATCTGGGAAGGCCGTCTGAAACAGACAAGTCTTAAATTCCAACTTGAATCTCTTGACAGTCATGCATTCTCTCAACCAACGAGGTAGAGAATTCCACAGGGTAGGGGCCACAAAGGAAAAAGCACAAGCACCAGATGTCATTAACTGTATCCTAGGAATCTGTAGCAATCCCTCATTGGCAGATAGGAGAGGGTGGAGAGGGCAGTAGGGAGTCAAGAGATCTTGCAGGTAGCTTGGTCCTGGTTCATGTAGGGCTTTAAAGGTCAAAAGATTGACCTTAGCCCAGTGGCACAGAGGCCTGAGGTGCTGGATGTCTCACCTTGTGGCACACTGGCAACCTGGGTTTGGGAGTGAGCCTGGGTTGTTGGAGGTCAGCATGGGGGGGCAGGTGGAGCTGGATGGAGCAGCTGTCATGCAGCTCTCCTCTCCTCTCGTTGGGTGGCATCCCTCACTCATGGCTACCCCCGGTGGAGGACAAGGGGCTGCACAAGCAGGGTGCTGGCTATAGGCCAAATGGGCAGGCGGAGGAGGGCCATTACCGGGGCTGTAAGGCATGTGCATGCCTCCACACACATGCATCCTTCCCCTGGGGTCCTCAGGAAAAATGGGGAGAAAAACAGGAAAGAAATGGCTTCAGGATGGTGACTGATTCTCCGCAGGCACCGCTCCCGGACTGGGTGTAAGGTAAGTCCCGGTAATTCCAGGGGACAGAGCTGGGGGAGTCAGTGAGATGGGGGCCATACAGGGAGGAGAATAAAAGAGAAATAATATAAAAAAAAAGACCAACCTTAAAGGTGATCTGCCACTGAACAGGCAGCCAGTGCAGTCTGCGCAACACAGACATTATATGGCTGGTTCTAGATGTTCCAGTCAATAGCCTGGTTGCCACATTCTGAACTAGCTGCAAGTGGTGGATATCAACCCCAGGAAGCCCTAGGTAGAGGGCATTACAGTAGTTGAGGCGGGTGGTGATGAAGGCATGGACCAATGTTGGGATGTCATTAGGAGGAACCAGGTATTTCACTCAGGTGATGTTCCTCAGATGGTGAAAAGAGGAATTGACAACTGCAGACACCTTAGTTTTCAGAGTCAGGCCATCATCAAAGATAACACCCAAGTTATGCACCTGGTTGGAGGTAGTGAGCTGGATGCCATCAAGCCATATGCCCAGCACCTGCCAACCCCCAATCAGGCCCCTGGATGACCAGGGCCCACAACCAGCACTTCAGTCTTGTCCGGATTCAGTCTCAGCCAGCTGGTGCTTATCCAGTCCTTGAACTCAGTGAGACAATTGTTAAACTCAAAGATTTCATCCCCTTGTTTGGGTACATAGGACAGATACAGTTGAGTATCATCTGCATAGCAGTGAAAACTCAAACGGTATTGCCTAATGATACTACCTAATGGCAGCATATACACTGTGAACAACATGGGCACCAATATGGAGCCCTGCAGCACCCCACAGGACAGAGGAAGGGCATCAGATGAATAAATTCTGGTGACCACCCTCTGAGACCTGCCCATGAGGAAGGATCAAAACCATTTTAGGACTGTCCCTGACAGTCCACAGAGAAGCCACAGGCACTCCAGTAGCACACCATGGTCCACAGTGTCAAATGCTGTGGAGAGATCAAGAAGGACCAAGATGGTATGAGCCTTTCGATCCCTCACTATGAGGAGATCATTCAATACCCGGACAAGTGTAGTCTCTGTGCTATGTCTCTTCCAAAATCCAGACTGGAGAACATCATAAACATTGTGGGTAACAAGGTGATTGTCCAATTGCAATGCAACCACCTTCCCAATAACCTTTCGGGCAAAAGGAAGGTTAGAGAAAGGCCTGTAGTTAGCTGGACAGTCATGATCCAAGGATGTTTTCTTTAGGAGTGGTTGTATGACTGCATCCTTAATGGGATCAGGGAAGACACCCCTCTCCAAGGAACCCCAGACAATGTTAGCTAGGAATGAGCAGATAATATCTACACAACCCATTAATAAGGGTGTAGGGTTCGGATCCAAACTACAGCTGGTTGGGCACAATGTTTGGATGATCTTCACAATGTCCATGAATTCTGGCTGTCTAAAGTCCATCCAGACAGACTGTGTGTTCATCACATCTCTACAACCTCTGCAGTCCCTTATAGGGAGAGTAGGGCTGATGCCAGACCGGATGTTGGCAACCTTATCTGCAAAGAATCAAGCAAATTCCTCACAGTTGGCCTGAGAGACCCTTCCAGGCTGGAGGCAGACTGGATTGCACAATCTGTCTACAGTCCAGAAGAGCTGAGCCAGTCGATTCCATGCAGCAGAAATTACCCTGGACAGGAATTCTGCCTTCTTATGAGTGATTTGTGATTGATAGCCTTTATAATGTTCTATCAGTCTAAGCCTGTCAGCATCTAGGCCCAAACTCCATGATGCTCTCTCTGGCCTTATACCAGCTCTCCTCAATTCCTTCAAAGTACCATCAAAGCAAGGGGTCCTTGGGTGAAGAGTGAGTGGTAGAACTCAAACTGGAGCAATATTGTCCAAGCCATCTCCCACCACTCTATTATAGGCCATTACGAGATCCCCTGGACTCATGCATTCACCCGACAAACCTGATAAGTTCAGCACTGCTGACAGACCTTCTGGGGTAACGCCCATTAAAAGGCAATACTGGGCCATCTCCGTAGGGGCAGCTCCATCTGGGGGGGCTTGAAACTGAACCTTATGGTGTGATGGTCAGACTAACTGAGGCAATGAAGGAAGATTTTAAGACCTTTTTTCAGAAATAGTCCATTCATTCTCAGCATACAAAATATTTATAATATGTACATCTTCAGAGAAAATTGCATTTCTTGATATTACAAATGCATTCAAAGAAAAGAGATCTATCAGTTGAAATTAGTGCTGTGAGAAGGGAGATGTTTTCTTTTCAATATGGCAGAGCATCTTACCTAAAGAAAGAAATACAATTTGGTACACAAGGAAAGAAACCAGATTTAGTTATGTTTAAGGGCTGTTCAGATTGGGCAGATAGAAGACTCATTTTTGGTCCCCCCCTTCTAACACTGTCTTTTCAGCCCCTCAAGATATTATGAGAATAGTACATGAACAAGTACAGACAACATTTGGTCAACATCATCCTAGTGTTTGCATCACCTCCCTTTTTTCTAATATACCTGCAGATATTCCAAAGATTTCTCCTACACTGAAGAAAGAACTAGTTGCTCCATTTACAACTGTTAAAGTGGAACAAGCCATAAAACAGCTTAGCAGCATTACAGCTCCAGGGTCAGTTGGATGGTCTGCCAACTGAGTTTTACAAAACTTTTCTAAAAAGTTTCCCTGGTTCTGGCAACAGTATTTTCAGATATGCTTAGGGACAGATGCTTATCTCCAGTCATGTCCCAGGCTATCCTGATATTATTATTTAAAAAGGGAGATCATGGTAAATTATTCAGTTGGCATCCAATTAGCCTACTGAATACGGACATTAAAAATCCAGTGAGAATACTCCTGAATAGATTAGTAAAGGTGGCATCTGAATTTATATTAGTTTCACAATCCTGTACAATTCTGTCTAGATCAACTTTTGGTAATCTTGTCTGCCTTAGAGAATTGTTTGAAGCAAATAAACAAGGGAAAGCATCAGGATGGATACTTGTTTAGGATTAGAGATGTGTGAAGTTGGAAAACTCTGCTCCACAGATTAATTTGTGAATTTCCCTCACTTCACAAACTTAAATCCGTGGTGCAAAGTACCAGTTCATGCAAAACTGGTAACTCTGCCAAATGTGGAGTTTGGCAACTCCGTTGGAGGAAATTAGCTCAGAAGAAGTTGTTCAAAGAAGTAAAACTGTCCCCTCAACCAATTCCCAGCCTGTTCTTTCTCTAGTGTCCGGTGGTAACCCCCTCACCATGGTCCCAATGCTAAAAAGGACACTTTTGATGGTGTCTGGTGGTCCTCTTCATGCTGATTGCCAGCCTAATGTTTGACACTTTCCCTGGTGTCTAGCAGTCCCTCCCCCCCACACCCATGCCTGATCTTAATGACTTCCACCCTGTTATGATTCCATGGAGTCCAATGGTCCCTCCCTCCACCCAACCACCCACCTGACATAATGGTCTACAGTGGTTCCCCTCCATCCTGATCCTCTGTAGTAGTTAATTCCCTGGTGGCTAGCAGACCCCCTTCCCTATCCCTGAACTCCTGAATTAAAAGAAAGGGTAGTCCATTCCCTGGTGTCTAGCAGACCCCCACCCCATCCCAGCAGGTAGTGCCCCACCACCCCACTCCTCCCCAAGGCCAAGTGAGGGACCACCATAGTCCTTTGCTCTACTCCATCACCAGCCGCCTGACTGAGCTGTCAGGGAATGAGCATGTACTTGTGCAAGCACATGCTCATTCATTGACATGGTGGTCAGCCATGGTAAAAAGCCGAGAACTATGCCAGTCACCAGCTCAGGGTCAGTTTGGGGGGAACAGTGTGGTTGGACTTGGTCCACCATGCTGTTCTCCCCATCCCAACCCTGAGCTGGCAACTGGTAGCACCCATCAATCTCCACCATGGGTGGCCACAGACTGATCTATAAGTGAATGAGCTCATACCTGAACAAGTACACACTCATACACTGATAGCTCAGTCAGACAGATGACCATGGTGGAGAGTTGTGCAGGTCAACCGTTCGGGGTCAGGATGTGGCACTTCCTGCTGGGTTGCAGGTGTGTGGGGTCTACTTGGCAGCAGGGAATGGATTACCTGTTTTTTTATGTTTAATTACAGGGGATTGGGGATCAGGGATGGGGGGGGTCCACTAGACACCAGGGAATTAACTACTACAGGGGATCAGGATGGGGTGACCACTGTGCATCATTATGTTGGGTGGGTGATTGGGTGGGGAGGGACAACTACACACCAGGAAAGTGCCAAACATTGGGCTGGGGATTGGCTGAAACCACCAGACACCAGGAAGAGTGTATTTTTTTTAATCCTAACATCAACTGGTGATTGGCAGGAGGCGGGGGGACAAATAGACACCAGGTAGAGACTGGGCTGCTGATCAGCAAATTGGACATTTGTAACTTCCCCTTGCTTTTTTTTAAGAGCAATTTGCATTTAAAAAAACACAAAAGCAAGGTGAAGTTACAAGTTACGAATTTCATATCAAACAGAGAAACTTCATAAAATGATCTGCAAAGGTGGATTTTGCGTCTTCACCAGAAATTTGCCTGTGAATTAAAACTTTGTGGCTTCTCCACTTTGGATTAAAAGAAAACCTTCAATAAGGTTTCACATTTATACTTGTTTGATGTTTTACAACATTATGGCATTACTTTGCCATTTATCAGGTGGATCAAAATGTTTTATAGACAGGCTTCAGTTACACATTACATAAATAATTGATTAGGTGAACCAATAAAGATTTATGGAGGAGTGCAGCAGGGTTGTCTATTGAGCCCTCTATTATATATTATGTCTTTATATCCTTTATTACAGAAATTCGAAATGAATAATTCAATTTCCCATATTAAATGTTAAGATTGTACTTTCCCCAAAAAACATTGACCCATGCGGATGATTGCTGTATACACTTCCAAGAGAATAAATCAGAAATAGCAGTATTGCAAACCTTAGAAGAATATAAATAAATAATTTGTATATTGTGTGTTTTATATCATGTATTGTATTTTATTTTGTAAATGCTGGTCACACTTGAAAAAGGGCAATAGTGATCAATGTGCTTTTACAGGGTAAATAAAATGAAATGAAATAAAATATGAGCAGTTTGAGGAGCAAAACTAAATTATAACAAAAGTCAGGGTATATTTCCTGATAATACACAGTCTACAGAAATTCAGTCTCTGTAGTATTTTTAAACAACTAGGAATCCTCTCAAAATATTGTGTGCTTTTTTGGTACACCTAATGATGCTGAAGTCAGTTGGGACTCTGCCTTAGAATGAGCTAGCCAAAGAATAGCATCTTGGAAATCAAGACCTTTCTCAAAGAAAAAGATGGGGTTCCTGATTAAAACATTGTTATCACCATTATTTTTGCATTTGGCCCATGTGTTTCCACCTCCAGTAAATAAGGAAACACATTTATATGCATGTTCTTTCAAGGTTTATGGGACACTTGGTTAAATCTGTTGAAAAGAGAAATAACTTCGATTGCGCTCGTGGGGGAATATGAATGTGCAGCCCGCTGTTTTTTTTTTTTTTACATTGCATATTTGTATATTCCAATTTGGCTCCTTTACTCTCCCAAATGGAGAAACCTTTGGAAAAAAAGGGATATGCATGGTTCTCTACAATATACAGTAAATGGGCAAAGGAGAATTCTTGGATGCTATCAGTATCATCTGTTTATAAGATTTACCTGATTATTTGGTGTCACGCTTTAGGAAAATTAGAATGTGGAAATTATCTCCAACTCTGATTCTTACTAATACTAGAAAACAGTTATATTTTTCTATCCTCCAAGAAAATTTTGTTCACTCAGTCCAACTACCACTTTGACCCCCAGGAAGAGAAGTGGAGGTCTTTTCTCAGTTAACAGAAAAAAAGACTTCCACAGGAAATGTGCGATTTAACCTAGTTAGCATTTCATGGGAAGATGGGAGTTAAGAATTCTTTAGAACGATATCACGTGATGCAGATAACCTGGTGACAGCTCCATTTTCTAGCTCCAAGCCACCTGATCACTTTTTTGGTTAATTCTTGGAGCATATAACTAATCAAACTCGCTACAACTGGCTTAAGAGACTTCTGAATTGCTGTACTACAATCGACTCATGAAATTTCCTTTATGGAGGTCGAAATGCGGAGAGCTTTATCTAAACGAACTCCGCCTGTGACACTGGAGAAAGGCCAAAAGAATCCCAGGGCTTCTCATACTGCTGACTCTCCAGATGATAGTAGTCATTCCTCAAACCTAGAGCCACTTACCTTAGCAGGCTTCCTGGCTGAGTTGAGATCATTCCAGAAGGAACTCCGTCCGATCACTTCGGAGATTAAAACTATCTCCAGCGCTCTTGAAGATATCTCCAGATGCACTACAGACTCAGAAGTGCAGATCTGTTCACTAGAAAAATGTTGCAATAAACTCGACCCCGAAATAGTTGCTGCAAGGCAAAAGATCATTAAAATGGAGCTAAAGATAGAGGATTTGGAGGGCCACAGTCACAGGAATAATGCGGTCCTCATTGGATTGCCGGAGGCTGAAGAAGGGCAGGATCCTATCCTTTTTGTGCAAAAGTTCATAGAAAAAGTCACCGGGTCCTCTCCATATGGCTCCAAATATGTGATCGAGTGGGCCCATAGAGCCCTCAGAGTGACCCCACTGGCTGGACCCCCCCCAAGACCACTCATCTTTAAATTCCTTAATTTTTGTGAGCGTCAGTATTTCCTGGCAAAGGTGAGGGAAATACAGGAGGTCTGCTGGAGGTGTATTAAGATTACAGTGGCACAAGATCTACCAGCCACTATATGTCAATGGATGATGGCGTTCCATCCCCTGGTGTCCATACTTATCACAGATGGGGTCCGTTTTTGAATGTCCTACCCCGCAAGGCTCCAGGTATTAATCAAAGGTGCCAGGCACAGTTTTGAGGATCCTGAGGTGGCACGTAAAGATCTCAAGGAAGCTTTTCCCGACCTCTTCCGTGACACTTGATTTTTCTGTGGGTGAATGCCCTGGGCCATAAATCAAAAGAGCGAGGTACTGTAATCTTCTTTATCAGCTGAGGAAAGGAGGCTTATGTTTGGCAACAATGGACTTTTGACCTGAAACTACCTGAGCCCTCTGACTTAGACTCCCACAGTAGATCGCTAATTTTCTTTGATTTGCAGCATCACCGGGAGCTTCGAACTACTATTGGACTAATTTGGGTTCCAGTACATGGTTCCAATTTTATGTTAATACTTTTTGGATACATTGTCTCTCTACTCAGGCAGAACTTATTATTTTTAAACACCACTAGAGGGTGTTCGTCTCTCTCTCTCTCTTTTCTGGGAGCTATTGGTGCCTCTTTACTCTGGCAGAGCTAAGGTTATAATGCTAATTATCGCTTAGAGTTTTTGAAGGGTTGAATATGTTCTGACAGGAAAAAGTTTCATAGTTAGATTTTAGAAACCCAAGTTCTTTGTCTGTGTTCTCGCTCTGGCTAAGATTAAACTGCAGTTTGTTCAACAGTGAATTTAATCGCTGACCTGAGTTTATTAAAATAGGAAGAAGTTTACTATCCCTACCTAATGTTATTCAGCCGAGCAGTATTGTTTTTTTTTTCTCTCAGCATATTAGATTACAATAATTTGTTGGGATAGAATCCAGGGGGGGCTTCTGAATAACTTTAGGATTAAAAGTTTGCATGCTACCTTTTGGGGCTTCGTGGATTTTATTTTACTTGTTTATTATACTATGTTTCACATCTTGGCGCCCCCATGCTTGTTTGTTTGTTTGCTATTCTGATGTTTGATGTTTTTTTTTTTTTTTCCTCTGGGTTGCTTTGTCACTTGTCCTCGATTTCCCATTATAGGGCATAGGATCTGACTGCATTGAAAGGTGGCCGTAGAGAAGGAGCAGAAGGAAGGGAGATCTGTGGAATGCAGTCAGTAATAATAAAAGGGATTGGGGAGGTTGGGTTGGTTTGTTTGATCCCACTTCACTATTTGATCATTTTGTGGGCTTGGGAGATGGAGGGGTCAATATTTGGGATTGGGGAAGGGGTGGGTGGAAGGAGATGCAACATGGACCCTTGGAAGATTATAATGCTGGCAACTTCAATACCATCTCTGTACTACTGGGCTAACTCTATGTATGGTATAAAGTATAGTGAATAATATTACATTCATTACCTGGAATGTTAAGGATGTTAGACAGAAATTGAAGCAATATAAAGTACTGAAAAATGTATCCTTGTTATCAGCAGAAGTTATATTTATATAGGAATCTCATTTACTGGATTCAGAAGCCATTCGGATGAGGAGACTGCAAGTGGGGTCATGGTTCTAATATCTGGAAAGATCCTGTTCTCCCTCATCCAGATAGTTAAAGATCTGCATGGTAGATTTGTTCTAATACATGGCACTTTATATACTACGGAGAATCTGTTGGGCAGTGTTTATGGGCCAAATTTGGATTCACCAGGGTTCTTCATTCAGCTGGTTGTTGCTCTTACCCCTTTTCTTTCCCTACCAATAATACTAGGTGGGGACATGAATCTCTTATTTGACTCCTCTCTGGACCATTCTGGCTGTTCCTGTAAGGGGCTGTCACCGGCATGACAGGCCTTCCGAGATCTTATTGATCAAACTGGCCTATGTGATGTATGGCGTGTGCTTAACCCCACAGAAAGGGGTTATACTTTTAGGTCACCAGTTCACAACTCCACCTCCTGTATTGACTATGTTCTGCTTTCTCATACTTTAATGCCTGGTGTTCTCGCTTCCTCCATTGAACCAGGTCTCCCCTCTGACCACTCTCTAGTAACTTGTCAATTTTTCCTCCCACCCCCTCTCATGAGAGCAACTCGTTGGAGGATCAACAACCAGGTGCTGAAGGACGTTCAGCTGGTCACAACCATTTCAAAGCATATTGAGCAGTTTATGGAAGTTAATCTTCAGTCCACTTCTAGACCAGATTTAGAATGGTGTGCATTCAAAGCTTATGTTAGAAGGATTCTCATCAGTTTATATGCTCAAGGGAAAAAAAAAAGGGACCAAAGACTATCCAGCCTTCTTTCTCAAATTCGAACAGTTGAAGCTCCCTTAACCCCTCATTCCCCTGATACTGTTAGACAGGAGCTAGCCAAATGAAAAGATGCCTACTTAGAAATGTTAAGAGAAAAAGTGGAGTTTGCAATTTTATGGACTACGGCATCATATTCAGATCAGGGTGAAAAGGCAGGGCACCTTTTAGCACTTCGGATCAAACAGCTGGAATCAGCTAGATACATCACATCTATCCACTCCCAAACTGATGGTTCCCTAAAAACATCCCCTTCAGATATAGTAATAGAATTTTGTAATTACTATAACAACTTATATAGTCCTATGATTGACCCACCCCCCCCAACCAAATCCTCAATGAATATCTGGCTACAGCTAACCTTCCTTCTCTCTCTGTAGATCAGCACCGTGGCCTTACAACCCATATCTCCTCAGTTGAATTGATCAGAGTTATCCAAGGTCTTTCTTCTGATAAATCCACTGGTCTGGATGGATTTTCTTCCAACTTTTATAAAGAATTTCACAAGCAACTTCTTCCCTTTTTATTGCCCTTATTCCAATACATCTTGTCAGGAGCATCTGTGGACTCCTCCTTATTTGAAGCCCTAATTGCCCTATTGCCCAAATCAGATATGAATCCGGAGCTAGTTTCCAGTTACCGTCCCATCTCTCTATTGAATCAGGATATCAAAATTTTAACTAAATTAATTGCTGATCTTATCAGCATTATATTACCTGAGCTTATTGGCCCAGAACAGGTAGGTTTAATGAAGGGACGATCCTCGGTTGATCACCTCCGAACTTTGTCGCACGTCCTCTCGGTGACCAGAGATGCCCCCTTCCCTACAGTTTTGATTTCTCTGGACACCTAGAAAGCCTTTGACAAAGTGGATTTGAACATTTTGTTTCATACTCTTCACACCTACAAGTTTTCTTTGCAATTTCAGCTTTGGATACAAACGCTATGCCACTCCCCTATAGCTTGGATCATGGCTAACAGGGCAATATCGAGCTCCTTCCCTTTACTGTCTTGTACCAGACAGGGCTGTCCCCTTTCCCCACTGCTATTTAATTTATATTTGGAGCCTCTTATTCGGTTACTGACAGTGTGCGAAAGGATTCAAGGAATATCCACCCTAGGTCATGAAGTTAAGGTCTCTGCTTATGCAGATGACCTCCTTCTACAAATATTACACCCAACTGCCTCAATTCTTTTCATGCTATCTCTCATCGAAAAATACAGTCAAGTGTCCGATTATAAACTAAATCTGGATAAATCTCTAATATTCCCTCTCAATCGCAAGGCGCTCAAAAGTTATATCTCCGCTTTGGGCCTTTCCTGGAAACAGGATTCATTCCAGTATCTGGGTATAGAAATATCGAGGAACCCAACACTTACCCAGAAACTGAATCTGGATTCCTTAGTGAAAATTTTCACTGGGGATCTTGAGAGATGGTCTAAACTTCCAATCTCTCTCTGGGGCAGGATTAATATAGTCAAGATGAATATTTTCCCTCGGCTTTTTTATCCTCTCCACTTACTAAATATCTGGCTACCTTTAACTTGGTTCTGGAATATTCATGGTATCATTACCAAATTAATTTGGTCTAACAAACAACCCAGATGAGCCTATTACAAACTTGCTACCCCTAAGGTTAAAGGGGGGTTACACTTACCTCACTTAGCCTTCTGCTACTGGGCCAGTCAAGCCACCAAGTACCTCAGTGGCTATCTTCCCCTGAGGAAATAGCTTCTCCCCTCCTACTACCCCACTGGCTTAGAATTGAGTTGGCTTTTATCTTGGCCAGTGCTATATCCCCGGTCAATCTTTTACATATTAAAGCTAATGCTATTCCTTCCAGGTTAAAATCTATCCCTTTCGCAATCTCAGTCAGGATTCATATGCAGTTTTGTTCCTTCCTTAAATATAAGCACACTCTAGACTTAGCACAATCCATATGGGGTAATCCAAAGATCAGGATAGATAACAAACTGCTTAATGCTCATTGGCTGCCACACTTGGGGGATGGCAACCTTTCCCTCTTTGTGACTGAGGAGGGGTCTTGACTCTCCACCACTGAGATTATAAACAAATTTATTGTCCCCGCACTCAGCGTTTTCAAGATTTTCAGCTAAGGCATCTGATACTGAAGGTGTTTGGTTTAACCCCTCCCCAGCCGGGTAATATTTTTTTCCTCACAGGAACTGAAGTCGTTGGTAGGTGCTCAACAAGCTGTTTCTAAGACCTATGGGATCCTACACAATTGGGCCTACCCAAATTGTTTTGCTCCCTTAACATACTGGTCCATAGCTTTCCCCACTCGCAATCTAGATTGGGCCGCTGTATGGCACAATTGCCATAAATACATTACCCAAGATAGACTGCACATTATTCAATTCCATATTTTACATAATTTATATTATTCTCCACAAAATCTATTTAAATTTGGTCTTCTTCCTTCCCCTACCTGCGTCCATTGTCACCAAGAAGAAGGTTCCCTGTTCCATATTTTTTGGACTTGTCCCAAAGTCTCAGTGCTCTGGACTACCATTCAACAAAGAACAGACCCCTTGCTGGGTCTGAATACCTTATTTACCCCAGAGATTTGTCTGCTCAGTGATTTTTATGAGATCTCGGTACTCAATCGCAGATACCACATGGCCTACATCTCTATGTCTGTCAAAAAGGTGACACTGCATCACCAGAAGGATGATATGGACATATATTATTCCGGATGGCTTCAGGAATGTCTTGCAAATCTCAGAACAGAGAAGGCCATAGCTAGTCTCAATAATAGGCTGAAGAAGAATAGGAACATCTGGGACTCCATGCATACTCTTCATTCTATTCAACCTCCTTAGGCCAGCATAATCTCAATCCTGAGTCTCAACTGTTTTGTAGGTGTTGTGTAGGGTGGTGGGTGGGTAGGAGGTGGGTTGGGATGGGGTTGGTGGGGAGGGGTACAGTCCAGATATTATGTTTTGTACCACATGTCTGTATTTTCTATTTGTTGGTTCTGTTCTTTGTATTGTTAAAATTTAATAAACTTTGAATTAAAAAAAAATATTATTTAGAACATAAGTCTCTTGAAAAGAGATTGTGTCCCAGACCATCTTACAGTAACATTATAGAGACACAACAGCATTTTGTCTTAGAATGTCCAATAGCAATATTTCTGGACCCAATTACATGTAGTTTGGCCACATTTAGGACTCATAAAAGACACACATCAATCAATCAATCAATCAATCAATCACTTTATTTAACCAGGCATAAACACCATTGAGCAAGCTCATTTTCAAGATGGTTCTGGGCATTAATACAATACAGTACATGTCATAATATTACAATTACGGTGGACAGCGGTGCAAAAAAAAAAAAATTGTGAAGGTGCTGGTCAGCATGGGCCTATACATACCGGTCAACATAATTAACATGCAAAGGTACATAATGATAAGCTTTACTGGAATGAGAAGAGACAACAATCCCATATAGTCTTCGCAAAAGTAAGAGCTCATACCTAAATGATAAAAAATAAGGAGGTATTAAGGAATAGGGTGGAAACTGGGATGAAAGAGTAGGCAGCCAAGAGGGAGGCTAGAATAGGTAAAAGGTAAAGAATATGCAGGGCCATCTTGGATTAAGGGAACTAGGCTTGTAGGTCCTAGGTTTCTGTTGTTAGGCATGTGGGGTGGATGAGATTCTTAGGCATAGGATTTGAGAGTGGCACCCAGGGCTTAGGGGTCATAAGCATCTGAAACAGTTGCATGATTCCTTCAGACAATCCATTAATAGAGCTTTGAATGTGAAAATGCTTGGAAGTGAGGATAATTTTAATGAGTCTTGCATAGTGTTCCAAAGTGATGAAAGTGAGAAGTTGATTGCTGCCGAGCCATGGGTAGTTTTCACTCTAGAAATCTGGAAGAAAATTATGGAGACGCATCACTGGCCATAGGAACCTTTAGCCCATTTGAAGAGGTTCGAGATGTATGCAGGGAGGGTTATATTTTTTCAGATAATGCTCTGAAAAAATAGAGGAGAGCATTCCTTTTTCTCCTAGTTGAGAGTGAGGCCCATCCTGAAACCTGGTATAGATGACAGTGATGTGCACCGTGGGATATATTTAGGATAAATCTTAAAGCCTGGTGGTAAAGGGTGTCCAGTTTGTTTAGCATCGTTGATGGTCAATGACTGTAAAGGAAGTCAGCATAGTCCAGTATAGGTAGGAATGCAGTTTGTACTAATCTCATTCTGGCTTCTAACATTAGTAAGTATTTAATGTGATAGAATAAACCTAATCGCAGTCTTAGTTTCTTCAAGATTTCATTTAAGTGGCACAGAAAGTTGAGCTTGTTATCCAGTCAGAACCCTAGGTATTTAAAGGTATCAACTACTTCAAGGGGTTCATCTAAGAATGTTCGGATCTGTGTGATATGTGGACATCTGGAAGTAGACTTTTGTAAGGGAATCATTGCTTTAGTCTTTTTGGCATTGAGGAGGAGCTTATGAGTGATAAGGTTGTATTGAAGGGTGACAAAGTCTTTCTGTAAGTACTCAAGGGCCAAATCCAAGGATACATTTGTGGTATAGAGTACAGTATCATCTGCAAATAAGTGCACATTGGTTGTGCCCAGCTGCAAGTCCAGATTATTGATGTATATTGCAAAGAGGATATGGCCGAGGATGGAGCCTTGTGGGACTCCTCGCAACAAAGATTTTTGTGGGGACAGATCTATGGCTTTGACTTGTTGTAACCTATTGGTTAGGTAGCTGGTGAACCATTTAATGGCAGAACTATCCAGTCCGATGTTACTCAGTGCAGTAAGCATAATGGTATGATCCACAGTATCGAAGGCCTTACTTAGATCAAGGAAGAGGGCAAATACATGCTTCTTAGAGTCCAAGGCCATTTTCCAGTCTGTAGTTACTTTGGCAAGAGCCGATAATGTACTGTGTTTGACTCTGAAGCTGGACTGAGCTAGGTTTAGCAACTTTTGTGAATCCAAATGTTCTCTAAGTTGGATGTTGACAATTTTTTCAAGTAATTTAGAGAGGACGGAGAATATAGAAATAGGCAGGTAATTGTTGACATCACTCGGATCCCCAGTCTTGAATAATGTTAGGATGTGGGCAGTTTTCCACAAGACAGGTAGATCACCTTGAATCAGAGAGGTATTGAATAAGTGTGTAATGGGGGTGGTCAGATAGGTATGGGCAAGATTTTTTTTGTTTGTTTTTTAGTTGTTTAACCAGGAGTAGCACACTAAGCTGAAAGCTTTTTTACAGGAGCGACCTGGGAGCAAGTTTAAGAAGTAAGGTTCAATATTATCTGCACCCACACTCTTTTTTGTATCCAGAGAAAGGGGGAGGTCTTCCACTTGCTTGAACGTAATTGTGAGGAAGCTGAAGGGAGTGGGATGCGGTTGGTTATGGTGTGGTTATCAGTGAAGCCAACAGTGTAGTCTCTTGCCGGTCTATGCTTGCTTATAGATGAGGTGTCAAAGCAAGCCCTGCAGTGGCAAAGTGATCATTAAACTTCTCTAGTACATCAGCTTTGTCTGTATAGGTGGTACCATCAGACACAATTTTGTTTGGAAGGGGTGTTGCAGTGGACTGACCTTCTACTTCTTTGAGGATGTTCCAAAATTTGGTAGAGTTGTTTTTATTGTCTTCTAGTTCTTTTTGGAAGTACCTAACTTTTTCTGACCTAATTAGCTTGGTACAAGCACTCCTAGTGGTATGGAATGCAAACCAATCGGCCTTCAGGTGGGATGTCCTTGCTTTTTTCCACCAGTAATTCCTATCCCTAAGTGCTTTCTTCAGGATGGGAGAGAACCAGCCAGGAGTTTTATTTTTTGATTTGATCCGTCTTAGTGGGACGTATTTGTCTATTAGCCCCTCGTTAAAGGTGGGGGCTAGATAGAAATCCTGCAAACGAATGTTGCTTAGATCTTTCAGGAAAGTGTACTGGCAGAACTTTTTCAGGCATCTTTTCAGTTTGAATTTGGAGGCTGTTTTTATTTGGGAAGGATGTCTGATGCAGGCAGTAGTGCAATGGTCGCTTATATCATTGAAGAATACTCCAGTATGCTAAATATTGTGAGGTTTGTTTACTAGCATAAGGTCCAGGAGGGTGCTGTGCTCAGCATTTTTTCTGTTAGGTCTGGTTATAGCAGTCACCATTTGTAACAGACAATTGACATTGCATAGATCCTTCAATTTCTTAGAGCTGTCATCATTCCAATTTAGATTGAAATCCCCCATTAGAATACACTCAGTATTAGCAGAGTCAAGAAGGTTTTGAAGGTGTGGCAGAAGTGCCCAGCCACTAGATGCTGCCATAAGGAGTGATTTCTCACTGGAAAGTGATAATTTTAGAACCGGGCATTAAAATTCCTTAGTATTTGAGGTACAGTCAAAGACTGTGACTGTGAATTTGTTTTTGACATATACTGCAACCCCCTCCCCCTCTAGTCGGTCTATCACAGCGGTAGATGATATATCCAGGTACATTATTAGATTTGTCTGGGGTCCAGGGTGTGAGCCAGGATTCAGTTATCATGAAGAAATCAGGAGATGCATGAAGATCCTAGGTCTGTATAGCGTCAATCTTCTTTAGCAAACTACAGACATTGGTATGGAGAAAGCTAATCCCTTTATATTGAGGGAGGTCCGCAGGGATGTCCAGAGAAACAGAAAGGCCTGTTTTTAATTCAACATTTCCTGAACAGAGTAGGAGAAGCAGTAGTAGTTTTTTAAGGTGGTGTCTTAGCCTGCTAAATAGTCTTTTGTTACTCCTTCTAGCATACATTGGTTTAGCGGTGGCTGTGTTAAGGCAGGATTGCTATTTGCTAGGGATAAAACATAGAGAACTGATAGGGCTGATACCATCTTTGGGAATTGCACATGTTCTATAGTTGTGGCCTGGTGGGATGAGGGGCATGACCATAGAGGAGATGTCCCTGATGTAGGATGCCATGGTCTAATGTGGGAGGCTATATCTTGGTAGATGATAGAGGAGGGAAACTGGCCTTTGTCTGAGTTGCAAATTTAAATTTTGGGTAGAGCATAACTTAGTAATATAAGGCAAATATAGAGAAGGATAGGCGCAGGTGGCATTCTTAATGTGGAGATATTTCCTTTTACCAGTAATAAACACAGGATTTGCACCAGTTCCATGAGAGGGCCAAGGAAATGACTGGTTCTTGTGGGAGTATGGGGGACCAGTGAAAATTAAGGCCTAGATAACCAATGAGGCATGGCTGGCAACAGCCAGTGGGAGTGAGCTAGAAAGCCTGGGTGGGGTTTATGTGTATTTAATCAGGACTGGGGGGGTAGGTGGGCGGGCAAAAAAATTGGCAGCTAGGGCTCCCTTCCTGAGGTAATCAGTCCCTGAGGGCAAGTCCATACCTATGTTTCTGTGAGGGGCTGGTGGCTTCACACCAGGACTAAGGGTGGCAGTATGGCAGGTTGGGTTCATCAGAGAACCACAGCTGTGGCTGTCAGACTACCTGGAAGGAGAAGGCAGAGGAGAATTAAATAAGAAAGTCAGAGGGGGTGGGGCTGCTCATGGAGCTAAAAAGAAATGCGGACTGGCTTAAACAGGGGGAGTGTTGCAGACCAAAATGTTAGGCAAGGTGCATCCAAGACTGAGTGAGCAATAACAGGGCCATCTAAAACACAATACAAGTGTGTAAAGGTGAAGGGGGGTTTCAAAGGCCTGAGCTGAGATTGCTACTCGTCTTATGAGGAACACAATACAGCCATTTACATTAAATCAGAAAACTTCAGCTATAAAATACAAACAAGACAGTTTTAACAGAAAACATAATCTAGCACAATATAATCAAACATTAACAGTGCAGAGCTATATGTAGCCAATTGGAGTGCTCCTGGGGCTGATTGCAGCCAGTGGGCCACAGCAGTAAAAGACTCTGGATTTAAACCCAGAGACAACTGTCCTCAAGTAAAGAAAGCAAAAATTGGCAGCTAGGGCTTCCTTCCTGAAGGTAATCAGTCCCTGAGGGCAAATCCATACCTATGTTTCTGTGAGGGGCTGGTGGCTTCACACCTGGAGTGCGGGTGGTAGTCTGGCAGGTCGGGTTCGTCAAAGAACCATGGCTGTGGCTCTCAGACTACCTGGAAGGAGAAGGCAGAGGAGAATTAAATAAGAAAGTCAAAGGGAGTGGGGCTGCTCTTGGAGCTAAAAAGAAATGCAGACTGGCTTAAACAGGGGGGGAGTTGCAGACCAAAATGTTAAGCAAGGTGCCTCCAAGTCTGAGTGAGCAATAACAGGGCTATTTAAAACACAATACAAGTGTGTAAAGGTGAAGGGGGGGTTCAAAGGCCTGAGCTGAGATCAATACTGGTCTTATGAGGAACACAATACAGGCATTTACATTAAATCAGAAAACTTCAGCTATAAAATATAAACAAGACAGTTTTAACAGAAAACATAATCTAGTACAATATAATCAAACATTAACACTGCAGAGCTATATGGAGCCAATCGGAGTGCTCCTGGGGCTGACTGCAGCCAGTGAGCCACAGCAGTAAAAGACTCTGGATTTAAACCCAGAGACAACTGTCCTCATGTAAAGAAAGCAACAATTGGCAGCTAGGGCTCCCTTCCTGGAGGTAATCAGTCCCTGAGGGCAAGTCCATACCTGCGTTTCTGTGAGTGGCTGGTGGCTTCACACCTGGACTGCAGGTGGCAGTCTGGCAGGTCAGGTTCATCAGAGAACCACAGCTGTGGCTCTCAGACTACCTGCATTTCTGTGAGGTGCTGGTGGCTTCACACCTGGACTGCGGGTAGCCATCTGGCAGGTCAGACTAGATAGTACTAGAACTTTATCTCACACAGTTAGGGCAGATTTATCCTAGTATGCTTAGGATAATCTTTAGGGCATGTAGATTTTAATTATGGTAAGCAAGGTGTGCTTGGACCACACAGCAGAAATTAGCAGAGGTTAGGGAGGTATTATCCATGGCAAAGTTTGCCTTAAGAAACATTTACATCGGGGAAAGTAGAAGCCTCCTTGGAACATTCTGGAACAACTGTGATTGGATCAGAGTGCATAATTAAATGTAAAACTTGTATTATTAGTACAATTTCTGTTTATTTTCAAATGTCATTATACTCCTAAATTTAAAAGAAATATAAGGAATTATAATGTTTTTTACAGTTCTAAGATACTACTTCTCTTTAATTAACTGCAGTATTCTTGATTTTCTTACTGATTTTCCTTTTTTGTTGATATGTTTAATGATCTTTTCATGGTTTTGCATTTGTACCTCCTGTTTATATCATGTTTTGTTTCTATTATCCCAACAAAATTCCCCAACTCATTTTGAAGGGAGGAGGGTATTGTCCATTTGGCCCTTTGCAAAGATTACCAACTCTGGAGGAGACAAAGGAGCAACTGGAGTTAATGTAGGAGGTCTGACCTCAACCCTTACCACTGGAACATAGGAGGTCTTGGATGAGGCTATGTTAGACATTGGAAATGAAATGATGATGATGTCCTTAGATAAAGGAACTATGGTGGATATGCAAAGTGAGGACACAGATTGCATCTTCTCAGGGCAGCAGAATGAGGAAATGAGCTGAGAAGAACAAGCTTTAAAACAGGCCATGGAGGAGAGAAAGCAGAAACTGTTATCCTGCTAGCTGAGGAAGAAGCTAGATATAAAAAAGAGTGAGAACATCTTGTTGTCAAACAGAAAGCCTCACAGGTTGCTGTAATGCCAGCCCAGAAACAGACAGAAGCTCCAGTATCAAACTCAGTAGACGGAGCTGAGTCATACATTCTAAGAAAGATGCTTGGAATGCAGAAGCCTATCCATACTGACACATCTAAGAGTGGTGTCACAGAGGCTGCAGTAAAGACTACAGCATCAGAAATAGAAAAAATGCCTAAGGAAGCTAAGAACTGGCAGACAGAGGGATCAGTTTAATTGTCTTCAGAGCATGCCTTAAAACACGCTAGCTGGATCCAAAACAGTGAGGGGAACATGATTCTGGATCCCTTATACCCTGTGGTAGCTGCATTTCAGAGTAAAGCTGCTTAAACAACCATTATACAGGAAGAATCTCTTCCTCCAGAAATGAACCCCAGCACAGAGCTAGGAATCTTGTAGAACATGAGGTTGAGTCAAATAAAGTTACATTCACAGTGAAACTGAAAAAAAGGTGCTAAAAATTCAGTGGTACCCTCTAAACTATATGTAAATACAGATTGGGGGATAGGGTAGAGTACTGAAACCATGATTAATAATATGCAAGGCCTATCTAAGACAGGAGGCTCAGAACTTGAATTCTTGACATAGTCTAACTGTAACTACTCCATGGCGGGTACCTCTGGAGGATTCCCAGAGCACACTAAACAGAATCATAAGATTTGGCCCAGATGAAAAAGATCTCCAAGATCCTGCTAATAGAGACTTTCTAAAGGCTCTCATTAAGTTACTGGACCATTTCCAGAATAGGGGAAAACAAGCTGCAAGAAGAAACATTGTAAGACTTCTGTATAAAGGAGGTCTTGAAGCAGATCCTGATGGAGTGTGTATAGCCATAACCTTGTTAGAAGACTCCTTAAAATTGCTTGCCTCGGAAATCTTTGCCTAATTCACACAGGGGACTCAAAACTATGACATACATTTTATACCTGTGCAATGCTTGGGCCATTTTTGGGTGAAATACAATGAATTAAAGGACACCCTTTATGGAACCCTTTCCTGAAAATACATCTGTCAAAGCCAGCAATAAGAAATATTGTGGTCCTTTTTCTTTTTGCAGTTAAACTTCTTATTCAAGCTTTTCTCAAATAAAATCAAATGAAACAATACAGAAAACAGCAAGCTGATCATACTGGATAAACATAAATTCCATGAATGGAAGTGACACATTACCACCAAAGCAGAATTATAAAAACTTCATAAGGCTAATCAGTACATGCAAATGATTGATGTAAAGCATAATAAGGCTGTGATAAAAAAAGAATACAGCTGATCCTGTAAAATGGGGAACAAGAAAGCAGTACAGAACCAAAAGCAGCACAAAGAAACTGGAAAACAGAGTTTGGGAAGGATACATAAAGCTCATCGATGTGATTAATAAGAAAATTGACAGGGAGAGGCAGTAAATAGGCCATAAGTAGGGCTAAAAAGGTCCATCCTAAAATAACTTAACCTACCCCTGCTCTAGGTGAGATAAAATGAAGCTAAAGTTGCCAACATTGGTAATAGGCTTCCTGGGAATTGGTGGCTAGATGAATAAGTCAATCTAGCATGGCAAGTTGGGTCAGGGTATTGAGGAGTTCCTGAATGAAGGGGAGAGTTGTGATGCACCACTTACTGAGGAGAAGTCTCTTGTCTTGCATGCTCAGCAATGCAAGCCATCTATGCTCCAGGACCATGAGATGCAGGGCCTCAGAGGTAATCCCCTGTAGAAACAGTGGGGCCTAGTAAGGGAAAGATTTGCCAGGGACCATAGATGCAAAGTGACAGATTTGTTGCCACAGAGACTTGATTAAAAGGCAGATCTAAAGTATGTGATGGTGCTCACCCCTGAGCAAACTACAACACCAATAGGAGTCTGATGGCAAATGTTTCACCTTATGGAGGGCCTGAGGGGTTCTATACCAAGAATGTAACATTTTATTCTGGATTAGTCAACTCCTGGCATCTTTGAAAGCCCTGTGTCCAAAACTCCAACAAGTCTCCCATTCCTGCTCTGGTATTCTGGTTTGCAGCATTTTGTCCCATGTTGCTTTGGACTGCAGTGACTGATTAGGGAGGGTGTCTCTGATACAAGAATAAATCTTACCTGCTAAGACTTTCTTGTAAAAAAGCCAATGAGAAAAGATATTGGGTTGAGACTGAGAGTGTCAAGGCCAGTTTTGTCTGCTGCAGTGCCCTCCTGATTTGGAGATATCTCCAAAAATCTGAGTGAGGAGACCCATCGATTCTGCAGCTCTTGGAAGGTGTCTATAGTCAATTTATGTGGAGCTATAAGATCCTTCAGGAAGTGAACACCATGAGTTTCCCAAGAGGGCCAGTTAAGGGATTTGTGGCCCACCTTAATGCTCAGGCTTCTCCATAGGGATGTAAAAAGGGCAGGCGAGGCATCGATCCATATCTTTGTATGTAGTTTGTGCTAGTATTTGTTGGCAGGGCCAAATGTGGGACATACTGTTATGTCTCTAGGGATGGGAGAGTAGAGAAGGAGAAGTAGAGAACAGAGTTCATATTGCTCTGTCTCCATAGTGGCCCACTGGGATGTCTCTGTCATACTGGGCCAGAACCACTACAGGGTCTGTATTGCCCTGAAAACCCAAATATAACCCTCAAACCAGGGTTAACAGCAGCTGCCATCAGCTCTATCCAGGGACCAATGTGCCCTGAGCTTGGTATGGCTGTATCTTGGCTTTTTCCCTTCCCAGAGGAAGTTATCTACAGTTACAGCTGGCTGGGAGATAGACGGGAATATGAGAGAGAAGATGAATACCTTCGGGGCAGCCACCATTTTGAGTGCAGCTATTTTTCTAGCCTTTGTCAGTTGAAGTAAATTGTTTTGGTCACATTCGGTCTTAAGGGTTGACAACAAGGGCTGAAGGTTAAGCTCCTATATTTTGGTCAGACTGGGAGTAATTCTGATACCTAAGAAAGTGATACTGTCCGCTGCCCAGGTTAGGCCATAGGGGGTTACAAGATGGGGAGATCAGAGTTGGTTCAAGGGGAGGGCTTCAGTTTTTGAGTTGTTAATTTTAAAGCCAGAAAGTTGCGTGAACTGACTGAGAAGGGAGTAACGGGGGGCAAGGAAGGTGTTAGTATCCACCAGTGGAATGGGGAGATCATCTACATACTTGAGTGTGGAGTACTAGGTATGATCCACCCAAATTCCCATGATCCCTTTGACCTGGCAGATTGCAGCTGCCAGAGGTTCCACTGCCAGTACAAAAAGCAGCAGGGATAGGGGGCAGCCTTGATGCATGGCTCTGGCTTGTGGAAAAGGGTCTGAAAGCAAGGAGTTTGTGAGGATCTCAGCAGTGGGATGTGAGTAAAAAGAGCTGGCCCAGGCTCGAAAGCAGTCACCCAGTCCCAGGTGGGCTAGAACCAGATGTAAATAATCTCATTCAAGGGAGTCAAAGGCCTTTTTGTAATCTATGGCTACAGCAGCTGCAGGGCTGTTAAGACATTTTGCTACATAGAAACATAGAAGCTGTCAGCAGAAAAGGATGTCCTGGCCCACCTAGTCTGCCCTAATTTCCCTACCTACAGTGCCATCGCAGACCTTACTTGGTCTCTCGCTTTTACCATCCAGCCTTACTTCTAATATCCCCTTGTGTCTATCCCATGCATTTTTGAATCCTATTACCATTTTATCCCCAACCACCTCCACAGGGAGGCTGTTCCATGTGTCCGCAACCCTCTCTGTGAAGAAGTACTTCCTCACATTTCCTCTGATCCTTCCCCCCTCCAGCTTCATATTGTGACTCCATATCCTTGAGCATCTGTTTCTTTGGCAAATGCTGCCTTCCTGTAACTTGTTTATACCTGTGAGGTATATGAGTGTTTCTATCATAACCCCCCTTCCCTACTTTCCACTAGGGAGTACATATTTAATTCCTTAGGCCTTTCTTCAAGGACTTTTGATGCAGGCCTGCACCATTTTGATTGCCCTCCTTTGTACTGCCTCTACACTTTCTATGTCCTTTCAGAGATGGGGCCTCAAGAACTAGACACAGTACTTGAGGTGGGGTACATATATAAGTATGAGAAGGGAATGAATATGGCCAGAGCTTTAGCAGCCTATAACAAAGCCCACCTGGGATGGGTGAATAAGGTGGAGTAATAGGGGATATAAACAGTTAGCTAGGGCTTTTACATATACTTTGCTGTCCATATTGATTAAAAAGAGGGGATGGTAGCTAGCCGGCAGGGTAGGGTCCTTCCCCTTCTTTGGGAGCACTGTAATGGTTGCTTCATGATGTGTGGGAGGGAGGATGCCTGAAGTTTCAGCTTTCATGAAGGGTTGCTGGAGAATTGGGGAAACCAGGGAGTCTAGTGCTTGCCAAAATTCTGCTGTGTAGCCATCCCCACCAAGAGCTTTCCCCGAGTTAAGCAAAAGGAGAGCATGAGATATATTTTCTACCCTCAAGGGGGAATCTAATGGGTGGCCTGTTGTGGAGTGAGTTTTGGTAGCTCCAGAGAGGCTAGAAAAGTTTTGATGGCATTTGGATCCTGTTTGTGGGGTAAGTAAGTAAGTAAGTAAATTTTATTTATATTAAGCATCCTTCCCAAGCTCAGTGTGCTTTTACAATAAATCAAATCAATAAAATCACATTTCAAAACAATAAATCAGACAATCATACAATACACTTACTTATTATGTACCAGCAAATGCTAGGGCAAAAAGGAAAGTTTTTAGTTGGTTTTCAAAACTTTCAACAGTTAGGCATTCTTGTATCTGACAAGGTAGAGAATTCCACAGGGCTGGTGCCATATAGGCAAAAGATCTACCTCCAGACATCTTTAAACATACCCTGGGAATCTCTAGCAATCCCTCGTCAGATGAGCAAAGAGAATGGGCAGGACAGTAAGGCACCAAGAGCTCTTTCAGGTAGTGAGGTCCCAAATCATGTAGGGCCTTAAAGGTCAATAATGCAACCTTGAAGGTGATCCACCACTGTATTGGCAGCCAATGCAGATCACGCAGCACAGGTGTCATATGGCTAGATCATGAAACTCCCATCGACAACTAGGCCGTCGCGTTCTACACAAGCTGCAAGTGGCAGATATCCACCCCTGGCGCCCTAGATAGAGGGCATTGCAGTAATCAAAATGGCTGGTGACAAAGGCGTGGACCAAGATGGGAAGATCATCCCGTGGAACCAAGTGTTTCACCTGGGCAATGTTCCTCAAATGAAAGAAGGCAGATTTGACTACGGTCGATACCTGCATCTTCATAGTCAGTCGTTCATCAAAAATCACGCCAAGGTTATGTACTTGGCCAGAGGCAAGAAGCGGGGCCCCCCACAAGATATAAACCCGAGGGTTTCCCAGTCCAAGCCCTGTTGTCCTCCCTCCAGGGTTCACAACCAACACCTCAGTTTTCCCTGAATTCAACCTAAGCCAACTAGCACTCTTCCAATCCTGAATCTCCAGGAGGCAGTTGTTAAACCTCGTGATGGAATTCGACTCCTGATCAGGCATAAAAGACAGGTAGAGCTGAGAATCATCAGCATAACAATGAAAACTCATCCCATACCATCTTATAATGTCCCCCAATGGAAGCATATACACCGTGAATAACATAGGAGACAGCACCGACCCCGCGGTACCCCACAGGGCAGCCAATGAGGGGTTGAGGTGTAAATTCCAGACACCACTCTCTGAGATCTGCCCTCCAAAAAAGATGGAAACCAGCTGTGAACTGCTCCCCTCAGACCACAGAAAAACCACAGGCGGTCAAGCAATACCCCATGATCCACGGTGTCAAATGCTGCTGAGAGATCCAGGAGAACCAAGATGGAATGGGTCCTCCAATCTCTTGCCATCAGGAGATCATTCAGTACCCAAACAAGAGCCATCTCTGTACTATGCCTTTTCCTGAAGCAGGATTGGAGAGGGTCATAGTTGTTGTGGTTGGACAAATGATTCTCCAGTTGCAGAGCGGCCACCTTCTCAATAAACTTCCCTACAAAAGGAAGGTTAGAGACTGGTCTATAATTTTCTGGGCAGTCAGGGTCAAGAGAGGGCTTTTTCAACAGGGGGCATACTACCGCCTCCTTTAAGGGATCCAGAGAGATCCCTCTCTCTAATGACACTACCACTATCCCAGCCAGGACTGGGCTGATAACATCTACACACCCCACCACCAGGTGAGTAGGGCCTGGGTCCAACTTACAGTACGTAGGTCGTAGAGTCTGGATAATCCTCACTATATCTATTACTGCTGGTAGTCTAAAGGTAGACCAGTACAACTGGGCCTTTGTACCACCCGATTGATCAGTGCAATGTCCAATAGAAGGACACTGGTGGATCTCATCCCTGTTGGTGGATACCTTGTCAGCAAAGAATTTTGCAAACTCCTCACACTGTACCTGTGAAAATGCTCTACCAGTCTGGAGACAGACTGGATTGCACAGTCTGTCCACAGTCTGGAAGAGCTGGGATGGTCTATTCCTTGCTGCAGCAATTTCCCTGGACAGGAACTCTGCCTTCTTATGGGAAATTGCTGATTGGTAGAATTTGTAATGTTCTAACAATTCATGTCTATCCACCTCCAGTTGAGTTTTCCGCCAGTCTCTTTCCAATCTTCGTCCCTTCCTCTTCCACTCACAGACCTCCCAATCAAACCAGGGAGCCCCTAAGTGGAGAGTACAGGGATGAACACAAATTGAAGCAATGGCATTCAGGGCCTCAGTCATGGCTAAGACCAAAGGCCCTGGATCCATGCTATCCCTTGGAAAATCTGAGAAGTCCAGCTCCGTCATTAGGCCTTCTGAGGTAATCTCTCTTTAGGGACGGAACTGTACTAACTCCTTGGGGGCAGGCCTATTTCAGGGGGCCACAAATCTAAACCTCAGGGCGTGATGGTCAGACCATCTGACTGGCTCCACCTCCACATCAGATATCTCCATCCCCAGATGGAACACAAAGTCCAATGTATGCCCACCCTCATGGGTTGCAGAGGTAATTACCCATGACAGGCCCAATGAGTCCATTAATTAGAGGAGGTTTTGACCAAATGGTGAGAGTTTATCGTTGACCCAGGCATTGAAATCCCCCAGAATTAACCATCTGGGAGATTCCAGTACCATATTAGCGATGAAGTCCGCAACCTCCTTCAGGAACTCCCTCTCATCCCCTGGTGGATGGTAGATAAGAAGGGTCCTGTAGCCTGCACCTGCACCCACTATGCATTCAAAGGAGTAGGTGCCACCAACTGGCACTTCCCTGAGGTCCAGATCTTCTCTAAAACAGACCGCAACCCCCCCCACCCCTCTGGTCCCCTTCCGGGCAGTGAATCACCAAGAACCCAGCCCGAATCACGGAGTCCGGCACAGGACCAGCATTTCCATCTAGCCAGGTCTCGGTGATGCAAGCCAAGTCAAATGAGGAAACAAGATCTGCAATCACTGCAGTCTTATTCCTAATCAACCTGGCATTGTTTAACACTGCCCAAAAGGGATGGACATCCAAGGGTGATCCCACTTCCTGCCTGACACACTCCGAGTCAGTGCCCTTGGGTATTTTATTTATTTATTTAGTTTTTGTTGACCGGGTAAGTGCACTAGACAAATCCTGCCTATTTTCAGGCACGACCCAGGGGAGGGGAATACAGATGAATGCCAACTGATCTTAAACCAGATTAAGCAGTTGGTGGTATTTTTAGTGAATGAGGGAAATTTGGCCAGGACACTGGGGAAATTCCCCTACTCTTGCTTCCTGTGAGCAGGGGGAACCTTTTTCCTGTGGGACCAAGATGGCAGCTGACAGCAGTGGAGGTCGGACGGTTGCTGTGCATTTGCAAGAATCGGTTTGCGAGGGGGAAGGTACAGCTGGAATGCATTCATGAGATGGCTAGCTTAACGTACCTATACCCTCGCAGCAGGCGTCCCCGTTTCATGATGCAGGAGTCATCGGTAATGAAGAAATGGGTGAGGGCCCAATTTATCGGGCAGAGCCTGTGAATCCAGTTTTGAGTCTATCAGAGGATGTTCTTTCTATGGTGCCTCAGGACCAGTCAGCATCCTCCTCTTTGGTTGTTGCTACGCAACTAGAAATCAAGCGTCAGGCTTTGGAGCTCACTCTAACAGACTACTGGCAAGCTCAGTTTTCCGTGGAGGAGGAAAAGAATTGGATTCCCCCTTGGGCCCTCCAGGTAACACTAATAAAGTGTTAAGAAGTTATTCTAATACACAAATCGAGGATTTGCCCCACCCCAGATGTCTTCTTCTGGAGATACACGGTTCCCTCAGTGGGCTTTACAGCAGACAGGCTGGATAAGGTCTGAAACTGGCATTTGGGTCGCTCACCCTGAGATCCCGATTCCAGGTGTTCCTGGGGTGGGAGAGTCATCAGCATCTGCAGATACTCCTTTGGAGGAGTTTTCTGTTCAACAAGATCCCCTGCCCGCTGATGTTTTGGTACGGGAAACAGCGCTTCCTGCCTCTGGAGCCACCTCAAAAGTGGTTAACCCTGATCCCTTACAGAATACAAACATTGCATCTCAGGACTCTGTTCTCGTTGATGGCTTAATTTCTTTCTCCCCCCCCCTTACTGATTCACACCTTACGATGACTCAGTCCACAGGAGACAGTATGGGGATGGCTGGGTTGATTGTTGAACATAAAAAAGAATCTAATGGTTTGCCAGTGCCTCCTGCTATATTTGCTAGTCTATTTAAGAAACCAGTGACACTGGCTAAATGATGGAATGCAGTTCGCGTAAGGTTTTTGGGAACTACCGAAGATATGCCTGACCAATTTTATGTTGGCAAAGTTTTGATTAAACAGTTATTGGGTTTTTCTCTGGGTGAAGTTTATGCTCTTATTCACTCCCCTGGGGACAACATGTATGATATTAGCTTTCGCACCCCCTGATTTATTGTATAGATTTTGGATGAAATATGCTTTACTTAAAACTAACCCTGCTTGGTCTCATTTTCAGGCGATTCCACTGACAAAACAATCATTTAAAGTTATAACTGTATTATTTAGGAATGAGGGGGTAAACGTCGAAGACATTACATATTGGTTAGAACACAAATGTACGCTCCAGGGTAATCCTGAGCCTATATTGGATTCTGAAGGGTTTTGGAATGGAGGGTGGAGGTATAAAATTAATTTACTACAGACAGAGGATGGCTTACAGCATTTGCTGAGTTGTTTTTACCTGGGTAGGGATAAAGGTTTTATATTCTACCCAGGCCAACCATGGCATTGTTACAAATGTGGTTCTCCTAGGCACCTTAGTAGGACCTGTGATATTGTGAAGTGTGTGTAGTGTGGTGAAAGGGGACATGTTTTTACTGATTGTCATCACCCAGTGAAATGTTCTGTTTGTGAGGATGCTCATGCTTTCATTGACTGCCCTTTTGCAGCCCAAAATAAATCTAATGGGGATTTTTGTATACAGGATTTTTATATTAATACTGCAGTTAAGGCTGCATTGAGACAACGGCCCCCCCCCCCGAACGGGCGAGACCACAAATGTTTTGGGTAAAGGAGCAGCCCCAGGTACAGATTTTTACTGAAGCTGATATGTCTGTTGTAGACCCGGCTCATGTGCCGACCTCTTTGCCTCCTGTAGCATCCACTGTTGAAACCCCTATATCAGTAGATCCTATGCCCCCACCTATGCCTCCTGAAGGGGATTTTATGGTGGTTTCCACTAGGCGCCGTAGTCTTCATTCTCGGGGTGTGAAGAAACCTGTGTTGGATATTGAACCCTTGGTTTTACAAAACAGCTACCAGGTACTTCTGGATGACAGTGGAACAGAGTCTGATTCTATCTCGGTTCTCTCATCTCAACCAGAGGGTGCCTCTGATGTTGACCAGCCCTGGAGCAACCGGGTACTGGGGAAAAAAAAAGGAGAAAGTTAGGGATGAGGAGCTCTTAAAAAAAATAAATGATGATGTTTTTTAGGTTGGCTTGTTTAAGAAAATTGTTATGTTCATTTGGATATTTTTGCATTGGTATTTATTTTCTTTTTCCTTTTTCTGTATATGTCTGTGTCTTATAATCTTTCTGTAGCCTCTCTGAATGTTAACAGTATTCAGTCAGAGAGGAAGAGGTTGTTGATTTATTCTTTGTTTGAAAACAAAGCTTATGATGTGGTATTCCTCCAGGATACCCGTTTATATTCCAGGGAAAATGTGAATACGGCAACGGTTGGTGAGAGGTGGGGAATTACATATTGGTCCCTGGCTGACGTATTATGCAGTGGCGTTGGTATTGCTGTGAAAACTCTGACAGCTAAATTAATTTGCCTGGTAGATCTCTATCCTGGGCGTGTTTTGATGTTAGATTTAGAAGTGAATGGATTACAGGGGCGTTTCATAAATGTGTATGCCCCACAGACGAAATTTGACAGAGTTGGCCTCTTCAAATTAATTTTGCCATTTTATATACATCACAACATATTTTTCTGGGTGGAGACTTTAATTGCAGTAGATATCAGAAAGATTGTGGCCTTCGCACAAACAACATTTTCTGTGATGCTCATTGTCTTAATGACCTATTGGCACAATCTGGTTTACAAGATGTTATGGCAGCTCAAGTTCCACCTGCTAAAACATTTTTCCAGGGTACTAAAGCTACCCACATTGATTTTTGGTGTTTCTCTCTGATTCCTTGAATGTTATTCATACTAAAGCTATTCCTGTGACACCTTCTGATCATGCCATTATAGAGGTTACAGTTTCCAGTCGTACAAAGATGCATCGTGGGCCAGGTTACTGGAGATTAAATTTAGACTTACTGCTTATTCCTACGGTTGAGGATGGTTTTCTGGCTTTATTAAAAGCTAGGAAATTGGTTTTTTGCCTTTATGATTGTTCTCGAGATTGGTGGATAGATACTAAACAGGATATCCAACTTTATTTTTCATGTATTGGTAAAATTAATGGTAAATATAAAACCGATGAATATGCCCTTCTTAGGGCACAATTTCTAGAAACACACTTTCGAGCAGTACAAGGGGATGTTTCTATTCTCTCCACTTTACATACACTTCGAGAACGATTGAACAAAATACAATTTGATCGGGCTAAATCCTTGGAGACTGAAAGATGATTTGGGACTCAAGGGGATAAAGCCTTTATGGATGCTTCTCATTTTTTTGCTTATCAGAGGCAGCAAAAAATATATGTCAATAGTTAAAAATCAATATGGGCAGAGATGCACAAAAACAAAAGATATTCTTTAGGCTGTGGAGTCCCATATTCAATATTTGTTTAGTCCACCTGAAACGCCTGTGGTTTCACATGTCCCTTGGTTGTCTCAGTGTGCGTTGCCCCAATTATCTGTTCATGATAAATGGATGTTGGTTTCAGACATCACCCCATTAGAAGTCACCACTACCTTCTCTCAAATGAAGTCTCGCTCAGCCCCAGGCTTGGATGGGCTTCCGTATGAGTTATACAAAATTATTTTTTCTATTTTATTATCAGAATTTACTATGATGTTGAATGATGCTTTACTTTTGGGAATTTTGCCTTCTAGTATGTATGAAGGTTTGGTGTTTTTTTTTATATAAAAAGGGATCGAGAAGACTTGTCGAATTGGAGACCTCTTACATTGTTGAACACGGATTTTAAAATTTTGACAAAAATTTTGAACAACCGACTATTAGTACATGTTGAGTTTTTATTACATCCTTCCCAAACTTGTTCAATTCCTGATAGGTGCATTACTGACAATTTGATCCTTCTCCACAAAATTATGCAAAAAGGAGCATCTGGGGAACTCACAGGTTTAATATTTAGTATGGATCAGGCTAAGGCTTTTGATAATGTGAGGCATACATATTTATGGGACTGCCTGGAATCCTATGGTATTCCATGCATCTTTGTACAATGGTTACGGACGTGTTATGCTCAGGCTACAGCCCAAGCTTACTGTAATGGTTGGTTGGGTAAAAAGTTTCCAGTTTTAAGGGGTGTGCGTCAAGGTTGTCCCTTAAGTGCACTTTTGTACTTATTTACATTGGACTTGATAATTAGAACTGTACAAGCTTCTTCTGATGTACATGGTGTTTCATTTTCTAGTAGTGACCCCAAAATTAAATGTACAGCATATACAGATAATATTTGTTTTATTATCAGTGACATCCCTTCTGCACATTGCTTAGAAATAGTTTTGTATGAATTTTATTTATGTACAGGTGCTGTTATAAATTATAATAAGTGTAACTGTATACCCCTTCAAGTTTTAGATATCTCAGTTGCACATGTAATAGGTATTACAGTTGAACAGAAAACCTGTTCGATTCTTGGCGTGCATTTTGGAGTGGGTGATTTGGATTATATCAATTGGAAAATTAAATTACAGAAAGCCCAAGCTAAGGTAGACATATGAAATAAGTGGCTGTTATCCAAATTAAAGAGGGTTTTTATGGTTAAAACCTTTTTGTTACCCCTGTTTTTATATTTAAGCTCAATTTTTAGTCTCCCCTTCAGTCTGGAAACACATATTATAATTGTTTTTTTTCTTGCATTTGGAGTAGCAGATTAAACCCTATAAAACTTAGTTTACTTCTACAAGATTGTAAACAGGGAGGTTTAAATATGATTCAGCCTGTTACTTTTTTTTTTTAACTATGTTTCTGTATACAAATCTGCAGCCTATAATTAATAGAATTCCCAAAGTTTGGACACCATGGCTTCAGGATTCAGTGGGGGAGATGGTATCTATTTGGCCAGAGAATGCACCAATCCCTAGACAACGGTCTATAGCTGCTCTTTCTCTATGAGAGTATATTTTGGGAAAATAAAATTATGGGCAATTTCCAAAGGCTCCTTTATCCAATTTTTCAGAAAGGAATTGTATGCATTTATAATACAACAATATTTTCAAGATATAGCCCCATTTGATATTTATGCTCCACATCAACGTTTGGCAATTGGTAATACCCTGTAATATGTGGGATGTGTTGTGGTTGTCCCTTTATGGAAAACTTAATGTTAGAGGAAATTTGAAACATAAACAGATTTCGGAATGATATTGTCCAAGAGAAACTTGCTCCCATATAATTGAGACCATGGAACATTTATTTTTTGAGTGCCCATTTATTATAGAATTTTGGAGCACTGTTCAATCTAAGTGGCCACCATCTCCTTTTTTTCAGTTAACCACAGAAATATTGTGTGTAGGTATTTTACCCTTTTCATGGACTAAACACGATAGGGTTACTATGTGGTTATTTCCTGTGTGTTTTAAATTTCATATTTGGTTTGTCCGCTGCCGGCTCACTATTCAGCAACATCTCTTTCCTACAGAAGAATTGTTTCATTTGGTGGATACTGCTATGAAGAATTTTCGACTTCATGATCTGCATAATGTTTCATCACCTTTATTTAAAACCAGATGGGACTCTGTGGCTTGGTTGTGACTTTTAGAACACCCTAAGGTGCCTTTAATTTAATAATATATACTGTGATTACTTACAAATATAGGTTATACTGACGTTGTTTCCTTTTCTTTTAATTTAGATTTATCTTGTGAGCTGTATCACAAATTCGAATGTGTTTTACTTTCCCAGTTATATTGATTTTACCTACTCCTGTTAATGGAGGTTTAGGATTTTATACTTTTGTGACCCTTCAGAAACTGTTTCTTTAATGTATACCATAATACTTTTTTATGTTTCCCCATGTTTTGTAATTATTTTTGTGAGTTGTATCACATTGTGTTTAGGGTTTACTTTTCAGTTTAATAAAAAACCCTACTCTTTTCAATAAGTACCATGGGATCTTTAACATCCACCGGAACTACCACCAATCCAGGAAGATGGGACCTCAGTTTAATGTCTCATCGGAAAGGTATGGGAACTAGGCAAGGAGGACCTCGCTCCAGTACCCATTTTGCCCCAGGGCATCTCCTGGCCCTCACTGCCCATATCCACTCTCTTCCCTCCCATCCCCCAGGAGTTCCAGGATCCCTGTATCTTTTTGCATTTTGATCTCATAATGCAGAGGTTTTGACATCTAGCATTAACCTCCCCCATAAGTGGGGGTAATTCAAAGGGACGGAGATCCCGAAGTCTTGAGGGGGAGTACTGCCTAACCGTTTTACTTATACCCCAACACATGTTTTAAACCAATTTATTCAACCTCATACTAACAAAATCCTCCCACCCCCAACTTAAACAACCTAAAGAAAAGAACAAAAAAAAATAAAATAAAATGAGATAAAATACCCCCCTTAAAATATTAAAACAATTTCATACACCTAATTCAGATTTGCAATCCAAAATTAAAATCCAATCAGTTGTTCCAGCTATAAATAAAAGTAAAGATCCATTTGAGCTTTGCAATCCAGGATTTAAAGTCCAATCAGTTATTCCAACTATAAATAAAATTAAAAATCCATTTGAGCTCTCACCTCCAATGGAAAAATAAACTAATAATTTTTAAGCTAAATTAAACCATATTTATAAGTGAATTCCTTGGAGCTCTCACCTCCAATAGAAAAATTAAACCAAATAAAAATTTCCACTAAACCAGTCTCTCACATTGGTTATAATGATAAACAATAAACAGTAACCAAAACAAAAGTACTTTAAGTTGGAAAGTGTCCTCCAGGTCCTCTCACCAAGAGGGAATACAGTTCAGTTCAGAGCAGCAGGGTTTTAACGTCAGTTGTATTTTCGGAGCAGAATAAATGAATGTAGGCAAATCAAGAAGGAAGGCTAGTTGATTCAAAAACAATCAGATCAGCTACCACATATAAACAGGCTATCTCCTTCAAGTTATCATAAAGCAGCAATCCCAGGCAAAAAACCCACAACATCAGGTAGCAGTAAGAGCCAAACTCAAAGGGCACCAGTGCAGCGAATAAGTCGGGCATGCAGCACAATCTCAAAAGGGAACCATTCCCCCAATATGCCAGAACTTACAGGCCGCCTGCCAGATCACCCGCGGCCTGCAACTACAAACCTCAGGTGACAGGCCACACAGACTGTCCCCCTAAGGGTATTAGGAGAGTCCCTCAGTGACTCCGACTCCTCGGAGCACACAGGAACAACTCCTGTTCGGTTGGGTGAGGAATAAAGAGTGGTATAAAAAGAGCTCATGATGGATTTGACTTCTTGCCAGGCAGTGTGCACTGAGCCCATCAGGTCCTTCACTCCAGCAATGAAATGCTCTGCCTTCTGCTTCCTGAGTCAGTAAGCTAACAGCTTCCCTCCATGCTCACCTCCTTCACAGTACTTATGTCTGAGTTTTATGATGGGGATCTCGGCCCTCAGGGTCAGGACAGTATCTATCTATCTCTGTTCTTAATTGAGTTATATATTGGTGGAGATAGGAGTGAGGAATTAGATGGTAAGTGGTTCTAAGCTGAGCTTCAGCTGCTAAGAGAGCATTTTTCAAGTCCAGGAGAAGTTGCTCTCACTTCCTATGCCTGTCCACAGCAGAGCCAATAATTTGCCCCATAAAACAGCTGTATAAGTCTCCCAGGTGGTGCCAGCAGAGGTGTCTTATATTCGGTTGTCTGAAAAAAGGTGTGTTGTCTCCTTTTTTACCCAGGGGATAAAGTATGGGACCAGGAAGGAGATCTGAGTTGGGGGGTCACCTCAGAGAAAACACAGTTGTAATCTGATAAGACTAGGAAGAATGGTGGAGTCCACTACCTTTTGAGTGAGCTCAATGGAGGTGAGCCAATAATCAGTGCAACTAAGGGACCCATGAACCAAGGAATGATATATGTAGTCCTTATCTCTTGAATTAAATGTATGCCAGATGTCAACCAAACCTTGGTCCTGCATCATCTATGTGAGGGCCTGCACACTCCACGGTTGGGTTTGAGTGGCATTGGATGTTTTGTCCACACATGGCACAAGAGCAATATTAAAATCCTCCCTCCCCCACACAGAAGGGCTGGTGTGCCAGCTGAAGCAAGCTCAGTGGCCTTCTGTGCTAAAAGGTAAAAAAAGTGGGGTCATCTTCATTTGGTGCATATATACTGTATATATATTGTCTAAAAGAATGCTGCCATGGAAGTATCCATAAGGGCAAAACCCAGCAGCACAAAGAGTCACTTGCTGTATGGACTGGGGTCCTCCTGAGGGATTTAGGGAGTAATATTACCACCCCTTTTACCAACCTGGCATGATCAGTGGTGGTAGACTTATTTTCTTGTAAAAAGATCATTTGAAAATGCAGTTTCCTAAGGTGGGACAGGATTTTTTTCTTTTTATCAAAGAGTTAAGACCTCTCTTGTTCCAAGTAAGACATTCTATGGCAGCCATAATCAGAGCAGGGGAAAAGAAGGATATAAAAGACAGTGGAGACAAAGAGCAGGGCTACTGGAATGTCAGAGAGCCTGTCCCTCAAGCTGGCACCAGTCATCCAATCTTGCTGCTAGACAATAAAAGTGGGACATCCCACATAGATGATTAGGACTTGGAAAAATCAGTAACCTGTGACATGCGCCATTGGCAAGTGGGCACCTACTGAAATAGTGACCCACTTGCAGCGCATGTCGACAGGGTGACAGAGTAAGGAAGGTGACCAGATGGGGTGGGTTCACGAATGGCGATGGGATGTCACTATATGCACACGCACACAGGGGGGTGGGAAGCGAGCAAGTAAAATGAGGGACGGGAGGAGGGAGGGTTTGTCAGGGGTGGTGCCATGGTGAGCTGCCAATCTGGCTCCGTGGCATGGTGGGTGGATGCTGGAGTGGGGTGGAAAGGATGCTGAGTTTGGGTCAGGGCACAGGTATGTTTTCTTGCACCCGGCCCGAGTAGTGTTTTTTATTTTTTTTTATAATTTTGCACCCCCCCAGAGTTGAGAATCCTAAAGTGGGGGGGGGTGTGGGGTGCAGTCCCCAGCATGACATTAAAAGTTCAAGTCCTTTGCACCTTTTTGTTTTGTGAAAGGCGTGTACATTACCGAAATTCAATTTCTGCAATGTACACTCACCATAATGATGATTGCCTTTTGGCGATCACCCTTATGATGAAGAACTGAAAAATCATCCTATATCCAGGAAAAGATTTCTGTACTGCTTAGTCATACAGAATCTAAAATAACAGTATAAACTATATACAAAAATACTACAGTAATATATTATTGGGTGAATGGGGGCTCTGGGCAGGTAGCAGGGAACATAGCAATACCTGCCCTCCTTCAGCAGAAAACATGTCACAAGTAAAAACAAGTAAAATACTGTAAATGTCTTCATAACAAATGAACGTCACAGCTTTGAGGCATAGCACCTAAACCCATCCTCCTTCCCTGAGATCAGTAGTGTAAATGGTGAAAATGAAGCCCATAAGGTGGGTAACCCGAACAGGCCAATATATTGTGCCTATGGAAGGCGGGGGCCAGAGGAGGGAACTGTCCCTCCTAGGGGTACATGGGGCCATATGCTTAGTAAGAGAAATACACTAGTGCCTCATGCTGGCCATAGCAAAGATCTCAGGTGAGGGGGTGGGTCCAGAACAGCAGGGCATCGAATAGGTGCAAATGCTTCCTTCCGATATCTCAGGGGTATGAGAAGCACCAAAAGCAGTGAAGGGAAGATACTGAGTCAGAAACTGTTGTGTGGTGGACTAAACCACCACTCTCCTTGGTAGGAATCAGGGTCAAAGAGGCCAGCAAGACAGAATGGCCATCCACTGTCCCGAAAGGAAGAGACCATAAGAAGTGGAAGAGATCATTTAGGGTTCCCCTGAAAATACTGAGTCAGGCATACACAAATCCTTACAAAATCTCTCACAGTGAAAATGCATGTAAAAGACTATCAACCTCATAGCACTAACACAGGTTCCATAACAATGGCAACTATACATCATTAACAGTGGTTCACATGAAATAGCACTCTCAGGTAAACAAGCCTCTGTGCACATGTGTACATGGATAGGGACATAGAAAAAAATGAACAAAAAACAGTTACATTGGGGAAGGGACTAGTACAGCCAAAAAAAAAATAAGTGGAAAAACCATTAAGGCTCATTAATCAATCAATCAATCAATCACTTTATTTAACAAGGCATTAAAGTTACTGAAAGAATAGGACAAGTGCTTGGAAAAGATACTCTTGTTATCCTTTAGATAGTATGCAGTTGAGAAGGGCATGCCATTATCAAGGATATTATATGGGGTACAAAAATCCAGAAAGTCATGCATGGAATGGGAGGGGGCAGCCTGTTAACCAAAAGGAGAGGAGATAGCCTTCAGGTAAGGTATTTCAACACTGTGAGTCATTAGAGTACACTGGGGTTCCAAGCAATAAGAAGTCCACGTATTGTCCCAGTACTGTTCCAGTGAGCCAACCTTTTCCCAAGATATGGGCAGCTAGGAGTCAGTGAAACAGCAGTTCCTGAAGTACTTCCTAGTTCAGCCACATGGTGGGATGTCAAGGATCAATGCTCAGGGGCTTCAGTAGCTTTCACAGCAGATTCCTGTGCTGGGAGCAGGGGTCATGATACTTGGGAAGACACAATAGCAAATGATGTCCATACATCTACTGGCTGCTCAGCTGGAGCTGAGAATGACTGACAGAAGGAAACAAACAGTTAGCTATTAGGTAGGGGAGACAGTCATTGGGTGTTTAAGATGGAAGAGTAAAATTGCAGGCCACTCTGAGACTTTAGGAAATGAGGCAAAAAGCTGCATCCATTCCCAATGGCCAGACTGGATCCCAAACGATGCAGAAAGGAAAGAGCAAGAAAGATCCCACAAGTTATCCCAAGTCAGCTGCAGAGTGGGAGGTTGAAGGTCAGTGCTCAGGGGCAGTTGCAAGTGTTGTGGCCGACTCTTGTGCTGAAACCAAGGAATGTGACATCTGAGAAGAGGCAGCAGGAATAGATGCCCAGGACTTTCCTGGTGGCATGTTACTAGCAGAGGCCGGTGAAGCTGCAGTTGCACTGGCAGATTCATTGGGCTGGAGGGGCTAAGGTGAGAAGGTCGAAGCGGGGAAAATCTGTTAGCTGAAAGCAACACCACATAGGTGAGTGATTGGAAGAAGCTTCATTATCAGCATCTCTTCTGTGGCTTCCAGACTGCACAGGTTGAGATTTGGAATCCTTTTCCGGGTCATCGCAAGTAATGCTGGCACTTGCAGCTTCTCAGTGGCAGGGTCCAAGAGCTGGTGTCCAAGAGATGGTCCTGGATAGTGTTCTGCAAGGTGGAGGGATCCACTTCCATGTCTTCAGGTGGCAATCTGGCAGCACTAGAATGATGATTTCTAGTTTCCTTAGATCATCAAGCCAGTATTTCTAAAGGAAATCTATGAAGGCCTCCAGCATCACAAACATCAAGGGAGGTCAGCTGTGAATCACCCATATAACCACAGGGTACCAGAGGAAGAACTGGAGGTCATTATGATGCATAATCTGTCATGCCTCAATGTAATCACAGCCTTTGAGGGAGAGTTATTTGGAGAAGTCCTGTAAAATGTGAATCAGGTGATCTTGCCAGTGCAGTTAGCCTAACTCCTAGACTCTTCAAAGGATCTTCTTCTTGGTGGCAAAGCTGAGTAATTTGGCCAGGATAAGCCATGGGTGCTCCCCCTTCTTCAGCAACAGTACCAGAGATCATTGGGCACACTCAATATCAAGAGGTCAGTCCCCTTTTATAGTTGCAGAATGATGGAGAGAACATGATGGAGAAACTCCACAGTGTTTCAAAGCTCTGCACCTTTGGGGAAGCCCACAAAGTGCAAATTGCTGTGGCAACTTTGATTTTTGAGGTCATTTACCTTCTTCTGAAGGGCAAGGATGAGGCAGTGTTGCTCCCTAACAGTCACCAGGAGTTCTTGGATGGTGGCCTTGAGGGAGTCCACATTGAGCTCTGTTTAACATAAGCTGGCTTCCACCTTTTGGATGGCCATGGTGGTTTGCTGCGAAGTGGCTGTGACTTCTGACATCTGGGTAAGCAGCTGGGTGAACATTTCTTCAGTGGTGGAGGCCTCCTAGGTTTGTTTCCCACTGGGCACCATGTTGAGGAGACAAGTGAAAGAACGGCATTTGCAAACAGGGACTGCCAAATGGATGTGGGGAAAAACAAGCTCACTGACGTGTACTGGGAATAACAAATGTCCCATCGGATGTACTATGAGATTTACAGAACACCATCAATGAGTAGATTTAGCCAGATTTAATCACTCAAGGAGAGGAATGAATGGACTATGCAGTCATCTTGAATGGAGTCAAGCTATGCCCCCCCCCCACACAGTCCTTTTTAAAAATGAAAATGTCAATGTTTCCGATATAACATTTTGGTTAAAGCAATGATGCAAAGTTTTAGAAAAACCTGTATCAATCATAGATAGTAAAAAGCAGTGGACAGGGGGTGAATAATCTAAGTGAAACTGTGTCTGTGTAACAATGTCATGGTACATTTACCCAGTAGTTTTTTTTCTAGACTGGGATAGAAGTACCCTTTTTTATCCAGAGCAGCTGAAGTCTTGCCCCAATTGTGGTTCCAGAGCTCACTAATGCTTGTGACACACCCAGGTGTAATAACTGCCTAGAATATGAACATTTACCCCCTACTTATACAAAATTATTTCAATGCAATCTGCATGAAGGTAACGGTCACTCATAGGTGCACTGTCTATGGACCTCACACAACAGAGATGATTTCCTCTCTTGGGAGATTTTGATTACAAGGGCCCAGCTGTGGGGGTAGCCCAAGCATCAAAGAGCAGGATGACAACTTTACAAAAAGATGCAGGTAAGAAAAAAGAACAAATGTCCACAAAATCCTCTAGGACCGAAGAGGACGGTGTGGCAGAGGCTACTCCTGTGGAATCTGAAATATTGGTGATGGAAGAGGCATTCCAGTCCAGTACTGGCTCACTGGCAGAGCACACTGACAGCCCATTGAACACTATACCACCTAAGCAAGGAATCAGTTTAACAACTCTAAATATACCCCAAGGAACTCCATTCCAGACTATTAGTAGAAAAAGAGGCCCAGGAATAAGCAAAATAAGGGTAAAGAACGTAATAGAAAAGGAAAATATGCAAAAGGCAAATAATCTGTTCCTCTAGAAAATAAGTTTGCTGCCATAGCCCCTAGTAAGCAATGAGGAGATACTGAGGAGAAGGATGATGACTCAGAGACATCCTCACTTGCTTCCTCTGTAAAGGATTTTTCCTCTGATCGAGAGGAGGATGGTGTCATTAGCTACAAAAAGAACAAAGTGGAAAACAAGATCTCAAAGCCCATAATTTCAGATTATGTCACCATTATTTTTCTTTCTTTTAACTAAATGTCATCCTTGGGTATATCTGCTATAAATGTGAATAGTATAAAGAGTCTAAAGAAAAGACTAATTGTACCATCTGCCTTGAACAATTGTAGAAATAATATTATCTGTTTACAGAATACCTGACTGAAAACCGCTCATGCGTTATCTCAGGCTACCCACTCATGGTTAAAAGACACCACCTTTTGGTCCACTGGGGCAGATACCTGTGGAGTGGGAGCTCTGTTTAAAAACCCAGGATTAAAGGTAACTAAGCTGGTAGGTATTCATTCATGGAGGGCACTCATGCTGGATATATGATATTGTAATCATAAATTGTGATTACTAATGATTTATGCACCTCAAACGAAAGCACAAAAAGAAGAGCTATACAGAGGAATTCAACCCTATCTGCACACATCTAGGATAGTAATATGGGGGGGGGTCAACTGGGGATTTCCTGAAGGAATAGAGGATTCCAAATGGATAAAATATTTTGTGGCACAAATACTTTGAAAACTATATTAAGTAATGTTAACTTACAGGATGCGTGTAGAAGTCAAAATGCAAATGGAGGCAATACTTACTTTAGAGGCACTTTTCTGCCAGAATTGATTTTATTTTTGTGTCTAGGTTAGTAACAGTTCAGCCAAATACAAGTAAGGTTTGGTAATTCTCAGATCACAGTTTAATCCAAGTTGTTCTCTCCTGATGTAAGGCTCCAATATGAAACAAATCAGGATGGAGATCGGATAGCTCTGTATTAAAGCAAGAAATACTACAAAATAAATGGAAAATGTATTGACAGCTAAAATATCTGTATTGTGTATGTATGATGATATTACTCAGTGGTAGGAAGACAAAAAGCAAGCTTGTATGGATTTTTATCAAGATTTTCTGGGAAATCGGCAACACAAAAATATTTGAAACACTTGCGACTTTGGACATAGTTACAGAAACCAGTTTTAAAAACTGAAACATTTAAAGAAGGTTATAGTTCACAAATCTGAGTAATTAAGCAGAAAATGTGTAAAATACAATATAATAGAGCAAAATCACTATCTCAAAAAATGAGCTTTGGAACACAGAACAAAAAACAGACATATGGCCCTTTTAGGGACGGTAAGTAGAGAATTGCTAATATAATTGAAAAAAATATACTAATAGAAAAAGGAAGCAGTGTATCTACACCAACTGATGTGTTTCGGGGGGTTGAAAATTTCATTATAAATTCTTTAGGAACAGAAGCGGAGACAAATTAAGAAACAAGTTATTTTCTACAGTTAAAACTTCCTCAACTGACTGTTCAAGACATGGAAGAATCGATAGGTACTACTGCAAAAGAGGAGGTGGATTTAACTATTTTGTCCTTATGCAATGATACAGCACCTGGTACTTATGTATTAGGTAAAGAATTTTATAAGACTTTTATGGAGGGGCTAGTGCCAACACTGGTGATATTGTTTAACTTTATACTAGAAACAAACTACCCGCTGAGTCAATGACAAAGGCTGTTTTAATAATGGTATATAAACACAGGGGACGGAGTTGACATTAGTAAATGGAAACTTTTCAGTCTCCTAAATACAGACTTCAGAAAATTAGAACAAATTTTAACAAGCCGATTATCTCAGGTAGCAGAGCAGTTGATTAGCCTTTTTCCAAACTTGTTCTCTCCCCACTCAAAAAATTCAAGATAATCTAATTTTGCTGAGAGAGGTTTTTGCAAAAAAAGAAAAGGTATTTTAAATGGTTATATTATGAGCTTAGACCAAGAAAAAGCTTCTCATTGTGTGTCTCACAAGTACTTATTTAGCTCTCTTAAGGCATTTGGAATTCCTAACTCTTTTATAAGGTGGATACAAGTGTTTTATGAAAAAGCTACTATAAGATCAAATGTAAATAGATGAGTAGGAAATGATATTCTTTTATGCAGATGGGTAAGGGAGGGCTACTCCATGAGCCTTTTTTTTGTGCATATTTGAAATGAATCCCTTACTTTGACACATGGCTATAGATAAATGAATAGAAGGTCTTTCTTTGATCCAGAGACAACCCCCAATCAAAATGTTAGCTTAAACAGATGATGTGTTTTTTAACTCTGGCTCAGGTAACATCAGACAATGTAATAACAGAGCAATTGGAAAATTTCTCTAGAGTATTTAGCTCAAAAATAAACTTTCTTAAATGTCAGAGTATCACATCAGGCTCCACTCCAATCCCAGAAAGTGGGACCATAGCTAAGATAAAAATTACAGAAAAAAAACTGAAGATTTTAAGTAAGAATTTGGAAAGGGTGACCTGACAGCACAAAACTGGGACTGCATGCAAAAAGCAAATAGAGCTATAGATAACTGGAAGGGAAAGTATATCTCAAAACAGAAATGTGTCCAGTTAATAAACATTTTACTGTTGTGGCTATGTTCATGAAAAGGAGTTACCAAGTGAGACATGAGAGTCAATTTTTCAGATCGACTGTAGGTTAATTATGTGATTCATTTTAAGATACTATGACCCAACAATGAAAAAAATAACCATATCACAAGATAAAAGTTTTGCTGGCTCCAAGAAAAAAAAAAACCTTGGTGTGGTGAGTGTAACAAGACATGGTTCCAGCCTTGCAACATGCCAGCATTACAGAGCTGAGCCATTAGTACACCAGGCTGAAATGTCACTGACCACTGTTTTGCACCCCTTGTGGGGGCTGTGCCCCCCATACCCCCCACATTTAGATTCCAACTCCGGGGGTGTGGACCATGGGGCGGGGGCATTGAATCCCAGATTTGGCACCCTGATGGCTCAGCTCCCTAGTGCCAGCAGTGAAAAGACACACCATGCTTGGTGTGGTAAATGCAATAATACACACTACACTTCATGTGGTGAGTGTAACAAGACACACCACGCACCATGGAAAATGTAACAAAGGGCACCACACAACTGTTTAGGTGAAAAAACTTACTAATATTGATCTAATGAATTGTAAAACACTACAAAGACAGTAAAACAATGATTACGAGTCTACTATATCTATGTTCCTCACCAATTTGCATTTAACATCAAATACTATTTAACTGCGGAATTTATTCCATCTGAAGTTTAATGCATTATTTTGCAATACAGCCCCCTCCCTGTCATTCGCCGGCCCCCTGTAGAATAAAATTCTCTGGTGTCTAGTGGTACCCCTAGCCGAGCACTGACCTGATGTAAAATTAGATACCCGCCCCATAGATCGCAGCCTAATTTAAAATATGGTTCCTTCCCTGGTGTCTAGTGGTCCCCCCCTCTGATCACAGGCCCCCTGTAGAATAACTTTCCCTGGTGTCTAGTGGTTCTTCCCCCCACCCACCGATCACATGACAATGAAACAAAATTCCCTGTTGTCTAGTGGCCCCCTCACCCGCCTATTGCAGGCCCTATGTAAAAAAAAAATTATAATTCCCTGGTGTCTGGTGGACCCCCCTATTTATCCTCAATCACCTTAATATAAAAAAGGTAGTCCTTTCTGTATTCCCTGGTGTCTAGCAGACCCCCCATCCCCAATCCCCTTACTAAAAAAAGGCAGTCCTTTCTTTAATCCCTGATGTCTAGTGGACCCCCTCCCTATCCCTGATCTCCTTAATAAAAAAGGCAGTCCTTTCTTTTTTGCCTAGTGTCTAGTGGACCCCCTACCTATCCCCAATCCCCTAAATAAAAAAGAGACAGCCATTTCCTTATTCCCTGGTGTCTTGCCAGCCACCCTCCCTATCCCCAATCTCCTTAATGAAAAAAAAAAGACAGTCCATTCTTTATTCCCTGCTGTCTCACCAACCCCCCCATCCCAGAGCCCCTTAATAAAAAAAACACAGTCCTTTCTTTATTTATTTACTGGAATCTAGTGGCATCTAGTGGACCCCCCTCCCTATCCCTGGTCCCCTTAATAAAAAAAAAGACAATTCTTTCTTTATTCCTTGGTGTCTAGTGGACCCCTTTATCCCTGATCCCCTGTAAAAAACAAAACAAAAAGGCAGTCATTTATATGCTGGTGCCAAGTGAACCCCCACCCTCCACCCTGGCAGGTGGTCCCCCACCACCATGGTCTCCCCCCCACCCTAATCCTGGGTGGGTGACTAGTACAGCCCTCCTCTCTCTACCACAGTTGGTTGCTTTACTGGAGCTGTCAGTGAATGAGCACATACTTGTACAAGCACTCACTCATTAACTGACAGCTCAGTAAGTGGCTGGCCATGGTGGGAGACAGGAGGGCTGTGACAGTCACCTGCTCAGGTCATTGAGGGGGATGGGGTGAGGAACCACCACCAGGTGGGGGTTTTATAGACACTTAGGAATAAAGAAAGGACTGCCTTTTTTATTAAGGGATTGGGGATGGGGAGGAGTCCGCTAGATACCAGGGAATAAAGGACTGAATTTTTTCATAATTTAGGGGATAGGGAGGGTCTGCTAGACACCAGGGAATTATAATTTTGATTACATTGGGATGTAATCTGTAGCGTGGGTGAACCACTAGATACCAGGGATTGTTCTTATACAGGGGGTCTGGTGGGAAGCGGGACCACTAGACACTAAGGAGTGAACTATATTTTACATAGATCCCGCGATCAGCAGGAGGAGTCTAATTTTACATTGGGTCAGTGACTGGGTGTGGGAGGAGCCACTAGATACCATGGATGTTAACCTACAGCTGGTGCAAATGACGGTAGTGGTGGGGGACTGGATTAATGTATTAAACTTCAGAAAAAAAAGCTGCAGAACTGACCACTGACAGCAATCAATTCTGCAGAATTTTTTCCCCGCAATTTAATACATTAACCTGCAGTCCATACATTTATTCTGCTGTTTTAAAATGGAATGTCCACAAAAGTTGTCAAAATGATTTCTGAACTTTCGCAAAAGTGAAAGTCCGTCTTTCATGAAAATTCTGCTGGCAGAATTTTTTTCACACATCCCTAGGCATAATGTGACATACTTTGAAATTATTTGTAGCACCCATGTCAATCAGTTTGCAAAGTGAAGCTTAGAAAACACTGAAGAGTTCTACTGTGCTGAATGTAACAGACACATCACTTTACTGTTAATTCCAGCACTGTTTCAGTTCTTCATATTTATTATGTATTTTTTGCAGCTCTCCTGGTGGGATTGTGTATCTACCCTGCAATGCAAAGGTTATTGGTCCATGGAATATGCAGCTCTTCTTCCATATAGCATTGGTGTTCTGTTGCCATGGCCATGTCATGCTGCCATCCGCATGCTGACATAAAAACATGGTAGAGCTCATCATCAGCTATTGCTAGCTGACCAATAAAGTAGTTATCTGAGTAATAAACAGCATAATAGTTGTTGAGTGTTACGTGTTCCAACTTCTTTGTTGATAGCACAGTGGTCGAGTGAGCATATGTAGTGGCTTTGTCGAGGCCATGGTTGGTGGGGATGCTGCAGGAAGTCTAGTATCTACTTGGAACAGATATCTCTTTGTCAGATGACCAGGCTTTTGACCAAGCATTTGTAGCTCATCTGGTACTGTAATAGCTGGATGTGAGGGTACTGGTGCAGTGGTCATATTGGTGTCTGCCATGTCAGACCATGAATCTGGATTTAACTGGGAAGGAGAAGATGAAATTGTGGCAGAAACATGAGTGCCTTGTAGATCAGTCTCTGGCACAGAAGGAAAATAGCCAGGACAACCCCTTAGTTTCTTCACCTTCCATGCTTCCAAGTGGCCAGTGTTTTCACAGGTTCCATCTCTAGTTTGGCATGATCTGCAAAAACAGCTAGGTCCCAGTATGGCAACCACACCTTCAGCCACAGACCTTACACTTTGTAGTCAGTGTGTCCCTGGTATTGTTATGACTCTTGGTCCTGCATACCTCTTTATGCTCTTCTCCCCAACCCAAAAGGATGTATGCAGAAAATGGGTGTACTTTTCAGTGGTGGGTTCTATTGTGAGGTGCTGTTTACAGTATTTGTAAAGTTATTTTGCACTGGCAATCACTGTTTGATGTGATTGCACATCTCCATTGGCAAATAACTTTATTACAGCACTCTCTCCATCAGAGGGTCCTTTCTCATGTCGTGAACCAAAAACTGCTCTTTCAACAGAAAATCCATATCATGTGAGTTCACCTGAAATTAAGTTAAAAGCCCACTTTAACTTGTATTGACTTCTGCACCCATCTGTGAACTGAACTTCTCTATCTTAAGTGAGCGTATGTTCTGGAGATGTACATTGGTTAGTTCAACAAAATGATGGACAGCGTGGTGGTTATGTTTCAGGTTGCTGGATATGCATACTAAGGACTCCATGATTGTACATGCACATTTGTGACATCTGTAGTATGTTACTAATGAGTGAATGGTGGCCTGTTCATAGTGCCAATGGGCTGATTTAATTTCATCCTGAAACTTACAGGCATCATTTTCTGCAAAGTCCAAGACCATGAGGAGTTAACCTGCTGGCATATTTTCTTTGAGAGTCCTGAACTGGCTTTGTTGCCATGATGCCACATGCAGTCATCACCCCAAAAACTTGATATCCTCCTTCAGAACTTCTACAGGTTCTGCTACTGTGGCTGTTTCTCCTTTTCAAAACTTTTCTGGTCTGTTTCACCTCTGTGCCATTTATGTCTCTGGTAATGCTAATACTTTATCACTGGTGCCATTTTACTTCTTTATTGCCACATCTGTGTAACAGTGCTTCGGCATTTTTTTCTATGGCATCTGTGCTGCAATTCTAACAAGTCTTTTCAATGCATTCATTTGAAAATACTTTTTCACTTGGTGGCCTTGGGAACATGGTGATGTCAAGAGCCCTGTAGATAATTGGAATCTTGCACTGTGGTACTTAGTGGACATCTGCAAAGCAGTTTGATAATTGTGACTTTAGTGTTGCATTTGTACAGTACTCACAGAAGCATTGATAATGTTTTTGCTCCTTGGGCAATTTTATATCAGCTGGCCTCAGACTGTGGAATTTGGTTTCTCTTATTGTTTTTCCTGGGTTTTCTTGACAGATATCTTGGTGAAGACTAGGAAGTATCTTGTCAAGAAAAGCATTTATTTTCCCTGTTTGTTTTGAAAATGCCTTCTTGTGAGGTTGAGGCATAGATGAGGCCTCGAAGAAATGTTCTACCTTCTCCACCATTTCAGCTGACAATACTGACCTGTGCCTGTTGCTCCTTTTCTCCCATTTGTTCTGGGATGCCCTCATCTGCCTCCAACTACTGTAATTCCCAGGGTTCTTCTTGCACTTTTGAGCATAATGAGTACCAAAATATAGCTGGTGAAGGCATTTCTCACTTCTCTTTATTCCCTGGAATTTTGATGTTTGGACATTTTCTCCTTCATGACCTCCACCAGCTTGTCATTGAGGTTGATGTGACAGGAGAGGCTTAGGTTGACCTTTGATAGTGCACTGCATTCTGCAGGGGAGAAGGATGAAATCAGTTTTGACAGGGTTGTTGCAAATCAGCTTGGTGACTGTGAAAACCCAATACATGCTTTTTGCAGCACTTTCCGGATGCGTTACTTGACCTGTTGTTGGTCAATGGGATTTTACTTGGGTTGTCATTGGGTAAGGACATAGGAATGGAGGTGGTAATGGGAGAGGAGGCAATAATAGTGGTGGTGGTGGTGGAGGATGCTGTGCTGTTTCGCTCCCATTCTTTCTTTTCCCTGTACTTTTGTCATCTCTCTTCATTTATTCTTCTCTTCTATTATGCAGACATATTGCTATGCCATATTCTTCTGTCCTCCCTCCAGCATGCTCGTTGTTGACTTTTCTTTTGTTCCTCGGCTCTGGTTGTTTCTTGGCTGCAGTGGAGTAGGGTGCAGGCTCTGAAGGTTAGTTTTTCTTCCATCCTCTCGTTTTCTGCATTTTTAGCCTTGCTTTGTCATTGCAGGTTTTATGCTTCTCATCATCTACGGAAGCTCAGTAAGCGTATGAGTATGCTCTTGATTTCTCCAAATAATCTTCTTAACAAGTGGGATCATTTTTCAGGATATCTCTGTAATGCTGACTTCTATACTTGTCTGATAGTGCACACAGTACATTCCTTAGTGCATCATTCAACAGCAGTGCAGCAGATACTTGCAGTCTTCTTGTCACGCACTCCATTGCTCAGGGAGTCTTTAAGTAAATTACAAGATTTCCATCAGGATTTTTCCCCCAAAAGGAGTGTACACACTTTGGATTGAAAGACAAGGGATGCACACTCCGCATGATACTTATGATCAGGGGAGACATGCGACACACTGAACGTTTCAGACCTCCTACAACTAATTCTGTCTCTCCCCTTCCTTCCTGAACAGCACTGATCCCAGCACCTAGCCCTGTGGGACCCCACTTGTTACCGCCCTGGGCTCAGATACTTCATCCTCCACTACTACCTTCTGCTGTCTATCCTGCAACCAGCTCCTGACCCATCTAACCAGTTTCCTCCCTGCTCCCTGGTTACTCAGTTTGCTGGTCAGCCTACCATGTAGCACTGAATCAAAGGCCTTGCTGAAGTCCAGGTATAGGATGTCCACCACATGACCCTTGTCCAGTGTCCACATCACCGAATCAAAAAAGTCCGCCAGGTTCATCTGGCAGGATCTACCAGAGACAAACCCCTGCTGTGTGCTGTCCTGGAGATCATTAGCCTCCAGAAATTTTACCAGTCTTTCCTTGAGGATAGTCTCCATTAGCTTTCCCACACTTGAGGTAAGACTGACTGGTCTATAGTTTCCTCATTCGTCCTTGGGCCCACTCTTATGAAGGGGCACCACATGTGCCACCTTCCAATCCCTGGGTATTATTTTTTTTTTATTTAGTTGTTTTAACCAGGAGTAGCACACTAAGCTGAAAGCTTTTTTACAGGAGTGACCTGGGAGCATAGGGAAGTTAAGTGACTTGCTCAGGGTCTCACAGTATGCAAGTGGAAGCCGTGGGATTCAAACCCAGGTCTGGTCTGCTGGATGTCACCAGATTTGCAGCTCAGAGCCTTAAATCACTGTGCTATACTGCCTCCCTAAACCATATGCATCCCGTTTCCAGAGAGGTGTTGAATAGGTCCACTAACTGCCCCACCAGGAATACTGCCAAATGTCTCAGTACTCTAGGATGAAATCTGTCTGGTCCAGGTGCTTTATCAACCCTCATCGACTTAAAGCCCTCCACTACCCTTCCCTCTGTGATTTCCCCATCCATGATTTCCTCCACATACCCCCACCCTTCCCCTTAGATATGGTCCCTTCCCTCTCCTTGGTGAATACCAATCAGAAGTACTCATTGAGTACTTCTGTCTGCTCTGCCCCCTTTTCTGCCCACCCACTGCCATTCTTGATCCTAACCTTCTGATCCTTAATCTGCTCTTCTCCCTTATATACCTGAAAAATCCTTTTCACCTTCTTTGATCCCCTGGGCCAGCCTCAGTTCTCGCGATGCCTTGGCAGACCTTACTGGTCTACTCACTTCCTTAGATTTCCTCACATATTCATCCCTGTCCTCTTCCCTGTTGGATCTTTTGTAGATTCTAAATGCAGCTCTCTTTTCCCTCACCCTCTCCCCTACATCCTTGTTCATCCAGCTTGGCTTCTTGGTCCAGGATTTCTTGCTCTGGCTCTTAACACATGTGCTAGTGGCCTCAGCTAGGCCCCTCTTGATGAGTGCCCATTTTTGTTCAGTCTCCATGTTCAGGTGGATGCTAGCTATGTGCCCTTCCAGTATACTACCCATCCTGCCAAAGTCTGCCCTTTTGAAATCCAGGAATTTAGTCCTTGTAGTGGCTACCTCCGTACCTAGAGTGATTGAGAACCACACTATGTGGTGGTCACTTAGTGTGGTTCTCAAGCAATCTAGGTAAGGAGATAGCCACTCTAAGGACTAAAGTCTCAAAGGGGACCACGCCATACTTGTACAGAAATTGGTCTATGCGCATCAAGCCCGACAGTCACCATCTAAAATAAGTCATGTCTACTTGTGGGGGATAGAAATCTGGCATTGTGGATAGTACTTTTAAAAAGTTAAAAGAGAATGATAACTTTCCATTTTGGAAAATGGACCTCAAAGGTTTTAGTGTGGCCACTGCATATTGTCCATAGTCATCCTGTGCAATAGTTATATTTGGTATACTAAACAGTAAGTAGCTGGAGTCATGTAAGTCATATAGGGCAAATTCAATGTGGTTTCCAGAGAGTGTCAACATTTGGGTTTAGCCATTGAAATATTAGTTTGAATTGTTCTGCCCTTGCATAGTTAAGCAGATGTGGGAGCCCTGCTCCTCCATTCTGCCTTGCCAATTGCAGAATGGAGTATCTTATTTGGGGCTTGTGTCCTGCCCAGACAAATAGAGATATCATTTTGTCTTAATATTTGAAGTATTTTTTTATCTGGGAAAATAGGGGTACTTTGAAATAAATATAATAGGCAAGGAAGTATGTTAAATCTAACAATTTCTATTCAGGAGAATAATGTGGGTGGTAGGAGAGTCCAGCCTTCAAGGTCCTTGACTTTTGTTTATGTCAATGGCTCATAATTCAATAGTTCTTGGTATTGTAGTTGCTTCGGTATAATTACCCCAAGGTATTTTATCTTGGTTCCTCTCCATTTATTGTAAATGGAAATCTACTTCTAATTTCCATGGTTGGGTCATAGTTATGTGTCATTACTTCTGTTTTAGGAAGGTTTAATGCAAATTCGGATACTAAACTATATTCTTTTATCTCTTTCTATAGAGCTGGTATGGATTCAGTGGAGTTTAATAATATAAAGAGAATGTCATCTGCGAAAAGTGCTGTTTTAAATTATTTACCACCTATTGGCATTCCTTCTTTTTTAGGGGACTGTCTTACGGCAGTCACCAGGGGTTCTATATAGAGAGCAAACAATAAAGGGGAAAGGGAGAAGCCCTGTCTATTTCCCCATTTAAGGGCGATCAGGGTAGTGAGGATACGGTTTACCCTTATATATGCCTTAGGTGTGATATAAAGTCCTTTTACTATGTCACAAAGGGTGTGTGGGAAGCCAATGTATTCCATAGAAATGACCATGAACCTTATCAAAGGTCTTTTCTGCAGTACAGCTTAGGGTCAGTAATGGTATCTGCCTCCTAACTGTATGGTCTATAAGTAAAAGAGTGTGTCTAATATTATCAGATGTTTGTCTGTATCAAATAAAGCCAGACTGGACTTTATGAATTAATTCTGGGAGTAGGCTATCCAATCTATTTGCCTAAATTGCAGTATATATTTTATAATCAACATTAAGCACTGATATAGGTTAATATGACAATACCAATCTGAGGTCTTTTCCTGGTTTAGGTATGGCTGATATTGTGGCATAATGCCATGTGTCCGGGGGGGTGGGGCGCCTTTTCTTATGTCTGCAAATATATCCCTTAACATTGGTATCAGGTCTTTCTAAAATGTTTTATATCATTCCAAGGGTTATCCATCTGGCCAGGACATTTTTGTGTTTTAAACTCCATTATAGTTTGATTTATCTCATCTGAGGTGATAGGGCTTTCCAGCTTTTCTATTTGTTGTGCTGTTAATTTAGGGATGGGTAATTTTGATAAAAATAGTTGTTGGGACTCTTCTGTAGAGGGTTCCCCCTCATTATATAAAGTCTGATAGTATTTCTGGAAAATGTGCAATATTTCTGGTAGCTTATTTGTGAATTTTCCTGTGTTTGGGTCCTTTAATTTCACTACTGTAATAGTTTTTTTAATTTTTTCTTATCCTTCGTGACAGGATTCTTGTTTCCCTAGTACCCCCGACATATGAGTAATGGCGCATGAATACCTTTTGTTGCACTATTTTTCATCCATACATTTTTGAATGTCGTGTTTTACCGATCTTATTTCAGTAGCCATTTCCTTAATTCCTGTGACCAATAATATTTGCAATGATTCTAAATGTTGGGTGAGCTCCCTATATTTAGTTTCCCTTTGTTTTTTTATTTGTACTGCATATTCCACTATGGATCCCCTCAACACTGTTTTGAGGGTATCCCACATTAGTGCAGACTCAACCTCTGGTCCTGCCTTCTCTAATTGTATTTGTTTACATTTTTCTCCATGAAACTTCTTAAAATCTGGGTCACACAAAAGTGTTGTATTAAGCCTCCACAGGGTTGTCTTAAGTTGTTTACCCAGATGTAGTTTTAATAGAATTGGGTTGTGGTCCGACAGGAATATGAGAAATATCCTACACTCGATGGAAGTACTCACATGCTGCTAAACAGTAGTCTAGTCAAAAATCGGATTTAAATCTAGGTGAAAAGAAGGTATACATTTTACCTTTAGGAAATAATGTTCTCCATAGATCAAGAATTTCCATTTGAGCTATGTTTTTTTTTTCTATTATATTTTTATCTTCCTATGGAGACTGGCTTGTGGCTCCAGTCCTTCCCTCAGAGGGAACTCAGTCTCCGGCCACACTGTTCCCCCATCCAAAACCCCCTAAATCTTCCACGGGTTTCCTTCCATTGCAGGGCCTATGCAAAAGGACGCCGGATTTCCCCCATCCCCCAGAGCAAAATCCAAACATCAGGGTCTGGAACGGGGTGCTGGTGCAGCCATCATGGAGCCAGTAAGCTCCTTTTTCCTCCAGTTTTACTTCCGCCCCTTCCCCACCAATTCAGTACATTAGCAACTTGCCTCCTGGTTGCATCTCCCCACAGCAAACCCTACTTCCCTGAGAGAGGAGAGCAGTCCTCCAGATGCTCAATCCTCTTCCTCCCCTGGCAGCTGGGCTCATTCCTGAACCCGGGTCACCAGTGTGGCACAAGATGTAGTAACCAGCTCCTCAACCTCCGGCATCACCAGGCCAGCAGCTATGTTTTTTTTTTAAATATGTTTGTGCTGATGTGTGCCTACTCCATTGCAGATTAGTAGTGTCCAGTTTGGGATTTAATAACATATGTAAGTCGACCCTAATATTAGTTGCTGTTGCAGTTTGTCAACTAAATGGTTACAAATTGCCTCATTACTGGTATAGTTGACTAGTTAGCTTGACTTCCTGCTTATACAGTTTGCCTTGCACTATCACATAGCATCTCTGAATAGCTGTATAACTACTCTGTAGTTGAAATGGTGTGCTAGTGGGGACCAGTATCACTGCCCTCACTTTTTTTCTTATTGGGTTAGAAGATTCAGATACCCAGTACCACCCACCATCTGTCAGTTTATTATGTTCTGTACTTGTTAAATGGGTTTCTTGCTAGAAAATGACATTTGATGGGTGTTTACATAGGTACTGGAATAGTCTTGAAAGCTTGACGGGGCTGCTTAAGCCACTGATATTCATGGATGGGATTTTCACTGGGATTGTAGCCATCATATTTGCCCAAAACATGGGAAAGGTTTGACTCAGGTCCATGGCCCCCATAGCCCTCATCCAAGTATCCAGCTATAGAGAAAGTCAGTCTGGCTATCTTCTCAATGTTGGAGGTACCATTATACAATAAGTTGTCATTATGTTTATTATTTTGAGACAGTTCTTGTTAGTATACTGACTTATAGATGACTATCTGGTTATTGATTCTGTTTATCATATCTGTACATTTTGCAATAATGTTGTTCCATTGCACATTGTTACCGTGTCTATTATTTTGTACTTTTTCTATATGCAATTTGCATCATAACTGTTGCATACTATAACCAGTGACATAAACTGTGTGCCATAAATCTAAATATAAAAATAAATATCCTCGCTCCTGTGCCCTTTTAGGAGTCAGAAGACAAACTGGGTTATGAACCTTCACCCTGTCAGGGAAACATCCCTCCATCTCTCCAGCATTGGTGTACCAAATAGAACTATGTAAAAGTGCTCTTCCAATGTAGGGATGTATTCCGTCATGCACCCTAGGTACTGATACCAGACACCCCATTCAAAGGAGGTCTGAGTCCAATAGGGGGAAGAATCAGAGTTATTCTGATATGTGGCCCTCCCTTATGGGAACATGTGTCCCACCAAAAGATAGTGTTTTGGCCTCAAGATGGGTTGGTTGTCAAATACAAAAAATAAAAAATAAAAGTAAAATCAAATTAAATATGTCAGCATGGAGCTGTAAACCCTTAGGTGATTGGAATGACATAAGGAAGGTGTAGAAGCTCTCCCCCCACCCCCTTTTAGATCACGTACTTCCTTAAGTTAAATCTGTACCTTGGACCAAGTAGTCTATAGTAGAGAACATTTCCTTATATTTGATTCTCCTCTGTCCCCACCCCATCCCAACCAGACCCCCAGCAGACTCAATGGGTGCCCTGATCAACTAAAATACACAGGGAACCCACCAGAAGGCCAACACAGATGGAACAAAAGCAGGACACGAGCCAGAATCACCACTGCAGCCTCTGCAGCAGGCATGCAGATTCAAGGCAACTGTCCCTCAATGATAATACAAATACATAGATACATAGACAGTGTCGGCAGATAAAAGCCTATGGCTCACCCAGTCTGCCCATTTGAGCTTGTAAGTTCAGTTTATGTTTTCCTAGAAGTCTGTTGCCCCTTACCCCTGACCTCCAGAATTCCTTTATCTCTATCCCATGCATTCTTAAATCCCGTGATTGTTTCAGCTCCCACCACTCCCTCTGGCAGGGTGTTCCACTTGTCCACCACCCATTCTGTGAAGAAATTCTTTCTCACGTTTCCTCAATTATCCTCCCTCCAACTTCATACCATGCCCTCTATTCCTGGAACATCTTTTTTGCTTAATAATAGTGTATTCCTGCACCCTGTTCCTCCTTGTAAGATACTTGTATGTGTCTATCATGTCCCCTCTCTCCCTCCTCTCCTCCAGGGAGTACATATTCAGTTCCTTCAACCTGTCCTCATAGGACTTGTGATGCAATCTATGTACCATCTTTGTTGCCCTCCTTTGAAACTTCTCTTCCCTGTCTATGTCCTTACATAGGTAAGGTCTCCAGAACTGTACACTGTACTCCAGGTGGGGCCTCACTAGTGTCTTGTATAGTGCAGTTATGACCTCCCTTTTCCTGCTGGTGATGCCCCTGCCTATGCATCCCAGCATCCTATTTGCTTTACCTGCTGCCTTGTCACATTGTTTCCCTACCTTGAGGTCATCAGAAATGATAACCCCAAGATCCCGTTCCTGCTTAGTGCATGCTATATCCTCACCCCCCAACTGTTATACTGTGCCAGGGTTTTTGTGCACCATATGCACTATCTTGCACTTCTTTGCATTGAATTTAAACTGCCAAACCCCTGACCATTCTTCAAGTTTCTGCAGGTCCCATCTCATTCTGTCTACACCCTCTGGTGTGTCTACTCTGCTACAGAGCTTTGTGTCATCAGAGAATAGTGAAATTCTGCTTTCTAGGTCCTGCACAATGTCACTGATGAAGATATTGAAAATGCAGTATAACTCTTGTTCCATTATACTATGAAAATGTCAAAACATCTGTTCCCCATTGTATTTGTTCATTTTCACAACCCAGAAATGGAGATTCTGTTATTTTCCATGTGCTGTGCTTGGGGAAGTGCGTCTCAAACATACTGTCTCAGTTCTATATTTTCCCCATCATTTCTCCCCATTCCCACTACATTTTCTCTCCCCCTTAGGCTCTATAATGTATCCAGGGTACAGATTTTCTTAATCCCCCCAGTCTCATCCAGGTGCACTGTTAAGTCCCCAATCTTTAGAGGAGTTCCCATCTATTAACAACCACATACTGGTTTAACCATAGGCATCTATCTGCCCCCGACCACTAACTATCATGTACTTATTTATTTAAAAGTTGATAACCAGAAAAGGCACACTGAGCCAAGGTTTGATACCAGCTGTGACCTGGGGTAGGACATGGGTACAGTATACAACATTACAGAATAATAAACAAGGTAAGACACAGATACAAATATTACTATATACAGAAGTTCTGAGAGTATACAATGTTGCTTTATACAAGGGTTACAGGATATAAGCAAAAGGTATGTCATGATATACAAAGGTACAGGAGGATACAGGACATAGGGTAATGACACAGTGTATAAGTGTTACAAAAGAGATTTCAAGCACTAGAGTATGTTGGACATCAGGGAGAGTTGCAAGTAGGTGAGTGAGACTGGTTCAGAGCAGCAATGACTAAGGTAAGACAGAGAAATAGAGCTGCATGGAGTTGAGACAGGAAACTACAATAAGTGGCAGAAAGCAGATGACATGAGTGAACTAATTGGGATTGATGGAATATACATTAAGGTACAACCACAGGGTATAAGCAGGTGCTGGAGTGGGTCAAGGGAGGAAGGAGGAGTATGAGAATGGGAAGTGGGCTAAAGTTTCGGGGGAAGAGTGGCAGAGGTAAGTGGGTAGGGGGAGATGCCAGAAGTAGGTTTTAATGGATGCTGAGATTGGCAAGCTGTGGACAGTCAGGAATAGTGAGTTCCACAAAGTGGGAATGTGATAGGTGAAGGCTTGTTCAGCTGTGAGAGAATGTGGGGTTGCTAAGGAGAATGAGCGAGGGTCATGAGAGCAGAGGGTGTAGCCTGAGCAGTGGGCTGGGGATAGGGGATTGTGTAATCAGAACCTGGTGGTGAAGGATACACAGTGGGCAAGACAATGACTGGCTGGGGGGGAAGAGACTGTTTGGTATAGGAGACAGTGATGCATTCAGTATGGAAGGTTAGAAGTGTAGTGGCAAAAGGCATGGAAAAGGTGGTCAAGTTTGGCAAGGGAGGATTGGTGGCTGAGCTGTGGATCATGTCAGCATAGTTGAAAGAGGGTAGGATTAGCTTGGTTATTATTTCTTTCCAGATGGGAAGGGAGTGACAACATGCCTACTTTGGGATGGAGCTTGTTGTGTATAGAGTCGAGGTGGAGGCAGAAGTCTAGTTTGGGGTCAAGCCAAACACACAAGTACTTGTAACTGTCCACAGCTGAGATTATAGACCCATCTAGAGTGGTGAAGGGTGGAGGAGAGGACATTTTGACCAGCTTCTGGGCAGAGCTGAAAGACATCTTGACTGTTGTTTTTGGTGTTGCATTTGAGAGATTTTTTGTCCAGCCAGCACAGCACATTCTCAAAGTTGGCCTGGAGGAAGGATTTGATTTGGGCTAGGGAGGGGCCGGAAGCTAAAATCACAGAATCATCGGTGTACATCTGACCATGAGAGGCAGGGCAGAACAGATGGTATATATATATATACTTTTAAGGAAGCGGTGAAATCAGTGCAGGAGGCAAAGAAAAATCAGCTTACTGGTGAAGTCTCAAATGAGGAGGCAACTGGAAGTGGGATGACGAATGTGTTGGTGGTCGATGAAGTCCTTTGTGGAGCAACTGCAGAAAAGGAAATTTTGCAGACAGAGGTGAGCACTGTGGCTGAAGTTTGTGTGAGCAGCCTGGAAATACAGTGGCATGTGACCGAGGGAGTTCTAGCTAGCATATCATTGGAGGCAAAGGTGGTAGCTGCTGTGGGATCAATGGGAGAAAATTTAACTGGTGAGTCATCAGCAGCTGGGAGAACTCAGAGAACTGTAACAGTCAACCTAGAATAAAAGATAAATGTTTCTTTACATAAGAAGGCATGTGAAGTAGAGACTTTAAAATCCAATAATAAAGGGAATGTTGTAGCAAAGTATTTCCATTCACAATGTGAGGAAGTCCTGAGCTCTGACTGTGATAGCGAGAATAGTGAAGAAAAGAGATTTGAGAATGAAAGTCCCCCCCCCAACCTGGATAAATTTAATTTTAAGTAAACTTAACCATCTGGGGAAAAATGGAGGAACCAAATAATAAGACCCTGGAGAAAATAATCATTTCAAACAACATTAAACCTGTTGTTACAAGAAAATCAAATATTAAAGAAAGGCCTAAAGGGAGCAGAAGGAAGGATTCTTACTCTTGAAGAAAATGTGATTCCCTTACAGCGACAAATGGGGAAAATGGAAGAAACTCAAAATGAACATGCTCAACAACTAATAGATTTTGAATAAAGGGCTAGAAGAAAAAATGTGAGAATAATAGGGGTTCTGTAGCAGTGGGATAAGCAGGAGCTTCTAGCAAACTTGGTTAAAGGAATAATGGCAGCTTATACGGATAAGGACTATGACGCAGTAAACTGTGACGTTGATAGAGTTCACAGGGTGTTTCATCCAGCAGTAGAGTCAAGTTGTCCTCCTCAATCTATTATTGTTAAATTCTTTAACTCTGATGACAAGGAGTTATTAATGAGATCAGTGTATAAGAAAAACAGAATTTCAGTAAATGGAATAACTTTATAATGATCTGCCTCAAGCAACACTACAAGACAGGTGAAGATCTAACGATATAAAGAGAAAACTTTGGACACTGGGAACTAAGTCAACCTTTTTCCACCTGGCTAGGCTTAATGTAGTGATTGACGGGGTTAGGTATCTTTATGATACACCAGAGCAAGCCTGCAAACATGTAAAGAAAAAATTGAACAATTTCACATAATAGTTGTGGGGGAGGGGTTTATCTATTACATCTTCAGTAGTTATAAAAAAGGAAGAAGGTGTTTGTAACAGAAGTGATACCATTCTCTATCTTGACTGAACTAATAGTTCATTTGCTTTTTTGCTCTGCTGACATAAAGAAAACACTTTTGTCGTTGGGAATTAAGTTAATTTTTTTCCACCCGGCTAGACTCAAAATAATGATTGAGGGAGTCTTTATGATACATCAGAACAAGCCTGGAAGGATTTAAGGGAAAGTTGGACAGATTTTATATATTAGTTATGGGGAAGGGGGTTATGTATATTATATCTTTAATAGTTGCAAAATAGAAAGAAGGTGTCTGTAACAAGAAGTGATACCATTTCTTTGTCTTGACTGATTTAATAGATTATTTGCTTGCCTGTTCTGAGACCATTTGTGGGCATCGAGGAGTGGGGGGGGCAATGGTAACTAAGTGTGACAACCAGTCTTGTGACTGGTATGGTTCAAGCTATTGGTAATCGTATATTGAAGGGAAGAGTTACTTGGGGACCAATTTCTTTTTTTCTTATATTAGCCAGTTTAGTTTAAGAAAGGATAGGGACCACAGTGGTAGATTATATTTTATAAACAAGAAGGGGAATATGAGAGAGACATCTGATTTCTAGGGGAAATAGCAGTTGGCTTGAAATGTTAGGTACTAAAAACCAATGGAAATTAAATTATAATAAGTTAAATGGATAGTCTGTTAAATTTTCCTTGTGCTACCATAAATAAATGGTATTCGAACCCCTATTAAAAGAATTAGAATTTTGAGTTATATCAGGAAAACAAATGCTGTATGTATAGCATTGCAAGAAACACATTTAGAACGTAGTGAAACAAAAAAAAAATAAAAAGAAGGTGGATGGTCAACTACTTTTATTCTAGTGGTACTAGGAAAAAAGCAGGAGTGATGTTAATACGTAAGAACATCCCTGGGCTTACGATATTGGATAAATATTGAGATACTAAGGGATGGATTATTATGGTTAAAGTAATAATATTAAACCAGACCATCACAATAGCATCAGTTTATGCTCCCTTTACTGATTATCAAGAAATTTGAGCGGAACTTACTAAAGGGATAGTCAATTTACAATCAGATATCGCAATTTTATTAGGAGACTTTAATGTAGTAATAAACCATGAATTGGATACAATATCTAAATCAATGTATTACAATAGATTGCACTTGAAATTATTAAAACAATTCCTGAACCAACACGAAATAATAGATACATGGAGATCATTATATCCCACAAGAAGGAAATATTCTTATCATGATCTGAAATATAAAGGATTTTCCAAAATCTATTATATATTTGTATCAAAAACAATATTTCAAAATATAGACATAATGGAATTTAAACTTATAATTATTTCTGATCAAGCATTATTAGTGGTAAATATAAAATTAAGGGATACAAATAGAAAGAAAAATAATGTATGGAGAGTGAGTAACGATCTGTTAGTGGATAAAGATTTCCAAAAGAAAATACCAGTGGGGATCGATGAATTTTGGAAATTCAATTATAAAGAAGGACAAGCAATAATAGTTTTATGGGACACATTTAAAGAAGTAATACATGGGCATTATATCTCAGCAAGTGTTTAACAGTAAAAAATCTAAACAAATGGAACAGGAATTGGATAAGGAAATTAAAAATTAGAACGGAAGGTTAGGCAAGATTACAATACCTATTATAACAAGCATTTGTCAATGCTGAATGTTTGCTTGCTGGTATTATCATTGGAAATGCAGGAGTTAGACAGATGCAGAATAGGAATAGCAGTGAAGTATTGAACTTCACACCAACCCCACATTCATCCAGTAGTGATGGACAGGCATTGGGGTAAGTGTTTGGGCTGTCTCCCATGACAGTCATGCCATATCACCTCACCCTATCCTGCAGACACCAACATGTGTTGAGTGTGCCTTGGTGTGTTTGGCTTTACAGTCACCTCATTCCATAAGGACATACACTGAAATGAGTGCACCATAGGAGAATGGAGTGAAGTCTGGGGCTGAAGAGTCCAAGGTACACCTCAATGCCTGTCAGTGGCTGGGGGGGACTGGATGGCATGAGCAGTACAGTTAGCAATCCAAAAGCACACCCCGATGCCTGTCAGTCTGTACAGGGTGGGACATTATGGTTAGAAACCCTAACGCCCCGGGCGTTTGTTGGTATTTGCACTACAGTTTTCAACATGGCCCTTTTCTGACCCCCACCTCATGAAAGCATTTGGGATCTCTTCTCATGAAGAGTGGCAGTGTGATTTTGTCAATGTGTCCCGAACTTTGAGTTCCAGCAGTGACCATGCCATTCTGTGCCATATGCATGAAAACACAGATTGGGCAGGATGTGAAGAATGACAGCTGAACCATCCATACAAAGGTGTGAAGAGATGGCAATGTTGAAAATCTGTAGTGGGAATATTAAAAATGCTTGCACTTGTGAGCATACGTGGAAACTGCAACGCATGCATGTAATACAGGCATTTTATGGACTTTCTTCACCAAATTTTCAACATAGGCATTTTAGGACCTCTGCTCATGAACAGTGTCACTGTGATTTTCTTAATGTCTCCCGAACAGTGATTTCTCACAGTGACCACGCTATTCTCTGTCAGAAGTGCAAACACACATTTCAGCCAGGATGTGAAAAATGACAGCTGTGCTGTTCATAAGGAGGTGTGGGAAAATGGCAATATTGACAATCTGGAGTAAAAATATTGCAAATTTGCGAAGTTACGAGTGTGCATGGAAACTGCCCAACGCTCACTTGGAACACAGTCATTTTATGGACTTCCATCACAAAATTTTCAACCCATGCATTTTAGGACCTCTGCTTATGAACAGTGTCACTGTGATCTTCTTAATGTGTCCCGAACACTGATTTCCCACAGCGACTGCGCTATTTTGTGCCTGAAGTATGAAAATGCATTTCAGCCAGGATGTGAAAAATGGCAGCTGTACCGTTCATAAGGAGGCATAGCAAAATGGCAATGTTGCATATCTGGATTGAAAATATTGAAAATTCGCGAAGTTAAGAGTGTACGAGCAACTGTGCTATACACACTCATAAAACAGTAATTTCTTGAATTTTTTCCACCAAATTTGCAACATAGACTTTTTGAGAGCCCACCTCATTAACACTGGCACTGTCATTTCACTAATCAGTCCCAAAAGGTGATTCCACGCAGTGACCATGAAATCACCTTTTGGGACCAAATAATGCCATGACAGTGTCTGAATTCATGAGGAGGGGTCCCAATAACCCCATGTTGAAAATGTGGTGGCAAAATTCCCAAAAATGCCTGAGATATGCACCAAAGTTGAAAAAACCCTATTTATGCCATTATACAGCTTACCAGCATTTCTTAAGTTTGTGGTCGACTTTGAAGAATGCAATCATGTTCCTAGTACATCAAAGATCATCGCACAGTGCTCCAGAGGTAAGTATGGTGTGAGGGGGGTGTGGGGAGGCAGGGTGCGCAGAGGGTGGGCACAGAATGGGGGGCAGGGCCACCAGACTTGATGAGGGACCATTTTCTGGTTGCAGGTAAACAAAAAAAACATCATGGGACTTTTTTTGTTTTCACAGAGGCATTTGGCATGCTGGGGTGGGCTCCCAGCATGCCACCCAACTGTTTTGTTCTGAGGGGGTTGTAGCTGATGGGGATTGGGAATCTCCCCTTGGCAGAAAGCAACTGTTTTTTGGGGGGGACATTATGCCATCGGGGAGTGGACTCCCTCATTGACAAATTAAACTGGGCAAGGAGGGGACTGAAGCTGACAGGGATTGGGGCCCTGTCAGCAAACAAAGACTGTTTTGGGGGAGGCGCATGATGCCGAGGGGAATTCGGCACCCCCTTGGCATTGGGGCTGTGCAATATTGCTCATGAACGTGGCGGTGGCTTGCCGCCACATTCACAAGCAATATTACATTAGGCAACGTTCTGCCCTGCAATGACGGGTCACTCTGTCATTGCAGTGGAATGGCTGATGCTGCAATGACGAGGTGGCCTCTGATTGCTGAGGCAAAAACATTACAAGTCTGTGGCACTTTTGAAAGCCAGTGTCATCAGCACACTGTGCCTCCATAGGTGCACCACTGCCAAGCCCCCAAATGCTGTGCCTCCATTGACTGGCACATTGCTGCGCCTCCACATCCCACTTCTCTCCTAAGCTGCCGCATAATGTTTCTTGCGCATGCACACAAGCAAACATAAAAAGTTGTTGGATGCTAGATTAAGAAAAGCTGAAATCATAAACAAGTGATTAGTAATATTAAGAAATTTAAAAAAGCAAGATAAATACATGGTAAAAAAACAGGGAAATTGTTAGCCAATCAACTTAAAAAACAAAAGGAGGCTACATTAATAACAGAACTGGAGAATGAGAAAGGGGAACAGTTTTGTAAGGATGAAGAATTGAGGAATATAAATATAGAATAGTGGATGGTTTTCCACCCACAACAAGGCTGTGTTTCAATCGAGGGAGTCGATGGTGTCACAGAAACCTCAAGAGCAAAGCTCCAGAGGTTTCTATGACACCGACTCCCAAGATGGAAACACAGTTTTAGTTGTGGATGGTTAACCATCTACTGTTTTATATAGTATATGGTTCCTCAACATTTCACAAGGTTCATACCTTGTGTTCACATTCCCACATCAGAACTTTGCATTTTGTCATTCTCTGCAGTTCTCTACCTAAAGATTGCAGTCTTCCATGATGCAGTCCTGTCCCAGAAGTTACCAGTTCTCCCAACTCCTCACTGCAAATCCCACTCTACTTTGGCATCTGTAACTGTACCAGTAAAATAAAAAAAGAAAAACACTGAAAACTGACAGTTTGGGCACACAGAGCTGGCAATATAGTCTGTGTCCAAACTGTACTTATGAGCTGCTCGCCTGACCGCTCGCTATGTGACACCGCCATTTTCTCCTCCATTTTTTGAATCCCCAATCAGGTTGTAGGGCAAGTCAGAAAAGTTGTTGTACTATCGATGTGACAAAAGAACGATAGGACAGCAACTTTTTTGACCTTTGAACTGTCCTACAACAAGATTTTGAAAGCCACTGCTTTCTATTCATAATAAGCCCAAACCGTATACTATAAACAAATATATCTAAAACAATATGGAATGAATTCAGAGGAAATAAAGAGGCATACATCAGAAAGGACCTTGACTAGAGATGCAGTGAAATTAAATTCCACCAGCGAAGTGAACGTGAAATGGCCACTTCGCATTGTCCCAGCGCTACGCAGAGTGACCATTGCAAAGTGCTCACTTCGCTTTGTTATTATGACTTTGTGTTGTCATTCCACTTTAAACATGAAGTAAGGCAGAATGACAACAATACAGGCAGCCCCCCCCACACACATCACATGGTTTACAGTACTGTAAGTGACATGCTTTAGCCAGGCAGGAACTAAGTGAGTCATAGAAGCAGATACTTTCACTTTCTCCTTTGCAGAGGTAAAGAGAGGAAGCATTTTGTGGAGAGGAGACTACTTGGCTGCTTGTTCTGAAAGTTGATCAGATTCAAAACCCAAAAGCTTTTTTAAAAGCTAATTGTTTATTTTTTTTTGTACTGTTTTGTTAGTTCAGTTTTTCTTTTTGGTGACTGATTTCTTTGTTTTATATGTTTTGTTGTGTGTATGTGACTGTGTGTGTGCCTGTGTTGTGTGAGTGTGTGTGAAGTCAGAACTCATTGGAGAGGGAAGGAGTGTTTTTTTTTAATGGAGGATCAGGGACAGTATGTGGCTAGAAGCAGGAGGGGAGCAGTGCGCACATGTGGGTGGGTGCTGCTGGGTGGTGTTGGACCGGTCCAGAGTGTTTGGTCATCCCCCCTCCAGAAGCAGCAGCTGCAGCACCACCAGTGCTATGTCCAGAAAGTCCTCCTCCACCACCACCACCACCACCAGTGGCAGCTGCAGCAGCAGCAGCTCCAGCAGCACCACCTGCACAGCAGCAGGTGGAGCTCCAGGTCCATGAACATGCTGCTAGCAGTGCATCTGCCCCTCCTGTGCCTGATCCCACCCTGCAGATCCCCAGTTTGGCAGTTTTTTAACTGTGTCAAGGGGGGCAGCAGCCTTGTGGTGTGTCTGCTTTGTGGGGTGCAGGTGTGTTGTGGCCCTCGGGGGACAAATCTGGGGACCAGAGGCCAGTGCACCCATGTGTTGAACCACCATAAGGTGGAGTGGCAGCATGCCACAAAATGGGCCAGGTCTCCACCTGCTGGCTGTTCTCTGGCAGTGGCAGAGGGTGCTGCTGTTGTGCTTCATCACAGCCGGAGGAGGGCCACAGCAGCAGTTGCTCCAGTATCGCCACCAGCACCATCCTCACCACCACATTTACCTGGTGTTCCCCCACCAGTGGACACCACAATGCCTGCAGACATCAGACTTTTGTGGGCCATGGTGGAAGAGAATAATGAGAGGGTTGTGCTATTCAGCAGCAGTTGGAGCAGATAGAGCAACACCAGCTACAGATTGTGTTGATACTCCATCTGTTGCTGGACCATCGGGGATCCCCCATTAGTTTTTTTTTTCAGCACCCCCCCATCGCTGTAGTGTTTTGTCTTTTGTTTATGTTTAATAACAGACAGAGGGAAGGCCGCTGCCACAGTAGTTGTTTAAAGGAAAGCAGTCAGCAACTACAGCTCCCACCCCCTACAAGCTTACGTTAAGCCTTTGAAGTATGTTGCAGCATTTTCTTGTACCAACATATTTTTTTATTTAATAGAGAAACATGACCCAGAAGACATGGATTATACTCATGTGTAGCGTGGCGACATCATGCACTTCAATACTTTGTATTGAAGCACGTGGTGCACGCTGCACCTTACACATAATGGAGCCCCCATATCATTTGCCATACTTCTGGCTCATGGACTTTTCTTTATTAAAATAAAGTATGTTGTGGTGTGAGAAGAATGTCACAACAGACTTCAAAGGCTTAACCAGAGGGTAAGCCTTGCAGAGGGCGGGAGCTCATGTTACTGACTGCTTCCCTTTAAATATTCATACACATACATACATTGTCCTTATTGCCCTGTTATTATAATCCAGTGCCTCAGTAATGTTTACTTTCTGTTGTGAAGTGGTTGTGGAAAAGCAGGACTGATCAGTGCAAGTATAATGTGCTAAATTGCATGTGTGCAGTCAGTGTTGTTTCCTGTGTGTGTGTGTGTGTGTGTCACGTCAGAAATTGTCCAGCTTCTTGAAAACATATATATGCTGATTTATTGCAGTATTTATGGTATAAAGAATAGAGATAAGAATGTATAATGTATATTTTATTGTCACCATCATTATCAGTGGACTAAGTGATATGATATTTTTTCAAAGGTGTCCGGCCAGAGTTCACCTTAGTCACATACTTCACACATGACTTTTAGGAGAGCATGTGTTTTTTTGTGCTATTGTCACCACAAAGTCATGTGTGCACTATGAGTGACTGAGGTGCACAGTGACCCGAGACCTCTAAAAAAATATCATATCACTTACTGCGCTTGTGCTGATGGTACAAATAAAATATACGTCATATATTCTTTCTTATCTTTATTCTTACATACTGCAACAAGTCTCACTATATATATGTTTACATGAAGCTGGACAATGTTTGCACACACAGGAAAGAACACTGATGGCACACATGCAGTTTAGCACAGCATACTTGAACTGCTCATTCCTGCTTTTTGACAAACACTTCACGAGTCCCAACACAAAATAAACATTACTGAGGCTCCAGAAATATTTCTTTATTGAACTAGACATTAAAACAGCAGTGCAACAATCTGGTGAAAAGTTTGACCTATACTTTTTCATGCTATTTTACTTTGCCACTTAACTTACCTCCTGACTTGTATGATACCATTCTTTCCAGTATTTGAGTCTGCTTTGGTTCTTTTATTAATGTCTGAAATAATAAAAAAGAGCTCCTTTTAATGCGGTGCAGACCAGGTCTTCATCAGTATTTTCCACTGGTTTTGTCCATCAGTTGTTTATATATCACTTCTGTTGTGAGTAAAATTAACAATTATGTGGCAGGTAGTGATTTATGACCTCACAGAACAATATTTGTTCAAAAACAGCTGCATATAGTGATGAAAATCTGGTCCAAGCCATATTAAAAGGAGTGCTCCTTTTATTTTTTCAGACATGAGAAAAAATACTAAAGCAGACACAAATTGTGAAAAGAAGGGTATCATACAAATCAGGAGGTAACTAGTGACGGGCAATCTAAAATAGTATAAAAAAGTATAGGTCAACATTTTCACCACACTGTTGCACTGCTGCTTTAATTTATAATTTAATTATGACATTATGTGTTCACAATCACAACACACAAAAGGCAACTGTCTTGTGTCCAGAAAATTCCGAAGTGCTGACGCAGTGAAATGGGAGCATTACACCACATGTCAAGTCCCCCAGAATTTATTGTGCAGTCACTCATGCTTGCAGTGGTCACACAGAGTCCTCAGAATTTTTCTGCATCCCCAAAATGCAACTGTCTTACAGTATGCCCAGAAAATGAACATACTGTGATGATGATGTGATGCACAGTGCCTTACCAAACAATGTGAAGGAGGGATAACATGATGTGAATCCATTCAGTATTCCGTCAGACATGATGAACATGAGAAAACTGTTGCTTGTCCAAAGTGTGCTCCAATTCCTGCGAATGTGATGCCATCTCCTCAACTGGATGGAAGGGTGCCCTTTGTGTGTACGCTAATAATTTTATTTTAATTTTTTATTTATTTATTAAGCATCAGTTTACAACCTTTGAGCCAGAGGCTCGTTTACAAAGGTACCTCATCACAGAGAGGACAATACAGTGATAACAACTTGGTACAGAGAAACAGTGTACAGTTTTTTTGATGAAACAGGAGAACATATGAGATCAACAATTTACAACATACAGGATTGGTGAAGTTAATATTGTTCAGGGAAATAACTATAACATCAAGCAAAAACATAGGATATCAATACAGTGAGTTTCAGTGGTGTCAACAGGGAGGTAACAGGAACCAAGGGTAGAGAAGGTAGAGGATTTGAGCAGCCAACAGGGGGCTTTGTCAGAGAGTGAGCAAGATAGCTTAGAAACAGCAACAGCTGTGAGTAATGAAAAGGTGGTTCCGGAGGGTAGTTTTAAAACAAGAGATTGTGGGGGATGTCAGAGATACTGGCCGGGAGGGAATTGTACCAAGAAGGGGCACGGTAGAGGAAAGCCCATTGTCCATGAGAGGTCCTTGCCCTAGGTACCTTCAACTTGGTTTTACAGGAGGACCGTGTTGAAGCTAGTGAGTTTACATGGTGGATAATGGCAGTCAAACCAGGAGGAGAGAGCTCAATGAGAGTTTTTTTTGTAAGGATGCAGGTTTGATACCTAAGACATTCATCAAGATTGAGCAGATTTGCCTGGGAATAAAGATGGCAGGAATGTGTACATCTGGGAGCACCTAAGATTAGTCTACAGGCCTTATTTAAGGTGAGGTAGATTTTGTTTAGCGAGGTCTGGTCAGCAGCCCCGTAGACTGGTAAGCCATAGTCTACAAGTGACAGAATGGAGGACATAACTGCGAGTCGGAGGGCATCGGGGGAGACCGTGTTTGTGGCGGTAAAGGATTCCCAACCTAATATTGGTGGTGGAGGCTAAGGCAGAGATATGGAAATGGAACATGAGGGCAAGGTCAAAGGTTATCCCAAGGTATTTGTATGTGTAAACTTGTTCGAGTGGGAACATAGAGCTGGTGAAGAATTGAAGTTGGAAATTACTAGCTTTGTTTTGGGGGTGGGAGAAGATCATAGATTTGGTCTTTTTAAGAGTGATAACCAATCTATGTTCTTTAAACCAGGCTTCCACGTCTTTATAGGATAATTGCAGGGAATCTTGGAGGGTGGTGGGGTTTCAGTCAGAAGCGAAGATAACAGCATCATCTGCATAAAGGAGGAGTTTACCAGTACAGGCACCTGGCAGATTGTTGAGATAAAGGGAAAAGAGCAGGGGCCCAAAAATAGAGCCCTGGGGTACCCCAGATTGGATAGGGCAGAGGTCAGAGAGTGTGCCATTGATTTTAACATGCTGGGACCGGGCAGACAGATAGCTGGAGCGCCATGAGACAGGCCCTGCAGCAAAGCTTGGGTGGCTGAGTGCATCTAGCAGGAGGATGGGATACAGTGTCAAAGGCTTTGACAGATCGATGAACACTGCACCAGCTAGAGAGCCCAAGTCCAGGGAGGAATGGAGGAAGTTAGAAACCTCGATGAGGTGCAGATAGGTTGTGACCAGCACGGAAGCCGTGTTGTTCAGGGCAGAGGATACTGTATTTGGTAAGAAACTCAGATATTTGGGAGGATACTACTTTCTAAGGCTTTTGAGAGTGGGAGAGGATTGAGATGGGATGATAATTACTGGAAAGGGCCCTATCTCCACCCTTATGTATGGGAGTGACAGTGGCAATTTTCCAGGCAGATGGAAATTGCCCTAGACAGAGTGATTTGTTGAAGAGGCTAGTGATTGGGGCGATGACCTGGTCCAATGCCAGGCTGAGGAGTCTGGGGTCCAAGGAGTCACTGCCAGTGGTATTGCTCCTTAGGGCCTTGGTCAGATACGGTCTGACTTCATTGACAGTAACCCAGTGGAAGTGGAAAGATGGATGTGAGGGAGCAGGGTCAGGAAAGTGGGGGGGTCAAAAAAGTTGCTAGGAAGTACAGAGCTAAGGTCAGTAAAGGATTTATTGAGATGGTTAGCAATGAAGGTATGATCGATAGAGATAATACCCTCAATATTGATTTGGGAAGGCCGAGGAGAGTGTGTACCTCCATTTAGTTGTTTGATGTTATCCCAGAAGGTTCTGGCATTCCCCCAGGACGAGGTGAGTGAGGACCAATAATGATCAGCCTTTGCTTTGCGTATGGCCCAGGTACATTTATTTCAGGCAGCAGCATATGCCTGTCTGTCGGCAGGGCGGCCTTGGTGAGTTGATATATATATATATATGTATGTATTTTCTAGGTGAAGGGTTGACATATATATATATATACATGTACTCATTGTATTGTTTTGTATCACAGGTCACATACTGTTCTGTGCACATTCCAGTACTTGACGAGAAATGTTGGCATTGAAATTGCAAATGGAATGCTCTCAAGCCAATGAAGGTAAGTATTTTTTTTTTTGGGAGAGGGGCATATTTGCAAGTAGGTCTCATTAATGGTTTATTATTTGATTACCTCTTCATAGATTTCATTTGCATCCTTCTCCAGTCTGGTAATGATGGTCATGGTCACTGATTGAAACAACTTCTGCTTGTTGCATATCTGCCCCAGCCTGGGGGGGGGGAACATGATGTTGAAGAAGTTCTTTGGATAAGGCAACTATGACACAACAATGTATCTGGAAGTTTCTTAAAAAAAGAAATGAAGAACTCATTACAACTTGATTGCAGCAGTAAAACATTATGTTTAAGCCATGGCTGTTCCACCACGGGTATCCGGATTAACACAGATAGCAAGCTGCCCCACTGCAATCATCAGATCACAAACAAATTTAGTACCAGGCTGTGTAACAAATACACTGTGTCAGTTTCCCTGTGTCTCAATTAAAGTTACATTTTAAAACCACATCTTGTCAAGTAACATGACCTGGGTCCAACTTTTTCAACACTGTCATGGCTGCACAGCTGCAAATTTTGAATACAGTGCATGACATGTTGCAGAAATATTTTTTGTGACATACATGTCACCTAGTTTATGAATCATCAGTTGGATTTTTTGCACTGTTATGGAAAAAAAAGGAACAGGCGAAATAAAATTGATATACTTACCAGACTGGATTGGAAATGGATATCCCATAGATTCCTGTAGACAGTACTGCTGTTGTACCATTGATACAGACCTTCAGCAAAGGAGAGTCATTTGTTTTTAACCTTTAAAAAAAACAAAACAAGTTGACCGTATGTGTTTGACCATTGCAGCTCAGAATGGCAACAGAAAATAAAACACACAGCTAAAGGAAGTTGAATAGCATGAAAAACATTAGTACACATACTCACTTTATAGTTTTAATAGTAAGAAGCCTTGTGGCTGTGGCTGATGGATATGGTCTCCTGTTTGACTCCCTCTGCCTTGGCATGGTCAAGACATGTAATGGAAAAGACTGTCACAATGGTGGTGGTGGTGGATGGTGGTGGACTGGTGGTCATAGCTGAGGCACATGATGACATTCCCTCTCACATCTTCCTGCATCGGGTGGTGGTGGTGGAAGCTGCGAGCAGTGGTCTTATCTCTTATGGTGTTGGATGGGTGATAGTACAGGGTCACACATGGTCACATTCCCTATGCTGGCAGTTGTGAACAGTGGTCTTATCTCTTATGGTGTTGGATAGGTGGTAGTCCAGTGGGACACAGGGTCACATTCCCTATGCTGGCAGTTGCAAACAGCAGTCTTATCTCTTATGGTGGTGGATGGGTGGTAGTCTGGAGGACACACAGTCACATTCTCTATGCTGACAGTGGCGAACAGGTAACAGCCATGTTATGGTGGTGGTAGTCCAGGGGCCAGGATATACTGTGCTCTGTGTTATAAATGTGATGTGACATATGGAATTTGGGTCACTATGAGTGGGACACTGATTTAACTTTATGAAAAAGAAAGCATGTATCATACAAGAAATGTGACAGCCTTTTAACCACTTAAGTTAAAACCTGCCAGCATTAATCTCATCATCATTCAACAGCATCCTCATAAAGAAAGCTGCCCCTGCAATCTTCTACGTTTGAATTCTGACCACTGGGAAATTCTTTCTCCATTGTGTTATCATCTACATCAGTGGTAGGCCATTTCATGCTGCCACTGCCACCAGGATGGTCCCTTTCTACAGCATCAGATAACCATGACTATGCCAGAGTACGAATACTGAGGTTTGCAGTCTGAGCTGGTATGTGCCTCTCATTCATTTTTATGAATGTCAGCAAACTGACATTTGCAGGAGAGAGGTTCGTACAATGATCTCGAGCTATTGCACATGCTGAGCTGAATACCCTCTCGGCACTCACACTGGAGGGTGGGCATGTCAGGTACTTCAGTGCCACAGTGGTGAGCTCTGGCCATTCACTGGCCTTTCCACTCCAGTATAAAAGGGGATCATCAGTGATTGACAGATGCCTGTTTTCAGACACATATGACTCAACCATTCGCAGTGCTGCTCAAAGTCTGGTGTTTGATGCATCATCCACTTCACTGGAATCATTTATTGCACAATTCCCCACTTGGCACAAAGCCTCCCAAAGTGGGTTAATGTCAACCACTGTTGATGACAGACCAACTGGAACTGCAGTCCCTTTCCCTTTAGAGGATATGTTTGATACTACTCCTCCAGGTTCACCTTCAGCCTGATTATGCTGCTGAGGTTTGTTGACCTTGGCACGTGACTTCTGTGCCCCATGAACCAAGCTCACCAGTTGCCCACTGACAGTTTTTGCCTGTTCAGGCCCACCCTCTAGTACTGAGGCAATTCCACATTTGTATTGTGGGTCCAGCATTGTTGCTATTGCAAAGTTGTCACTACACTGAATGCACAAGATGTGATGATTCTGGCCAAATACTGTCAGCATGTGTTTCAACAACACACTGCTAGCACTGTCTCTGGCAACATCAAAGCTATGCTGTACATTCACCAATGTCTGCCTCAGCACCCGCAGCAGTGGAATTGATTGGCTAATGGAGGCAGACTCGCCACTCACTGACTGTGTGGCATGTTCAAAAGACCTCAAGATTGTTATTACAGAGTCCATAAGGCATCACTGTTCGGTCATCATAGTCATGGAGGCCCCGGAACTATCACAGCTAGTGTGTATGACAAGATATTATGAAATGGCTTTGTACTGTTCATTCAACCTCTCTGTCATGTATAAAGTTGAGTTCCACCGGGTGACAACTTCCAGCTTCAAGCAGAGCTGCGGGAGGCTGTTTCGGATCCGCAACTGCGAAAGTTGGTCATGGGCCTTTGCAGAGCATGAAAAGTGAGAAAAGATATGGTGTGCAACTGTCACTGTTTCCTTTATATCAGAGTGTTGCAGAAACTCCTGCACCACAAGATTTAAACAGTGGACCACTCATGGAACCCCAAAAAAGCCACCATTCGCGATGCATGTCACCACATTTGACCCACTGTCACTTCCTATGAACCCAGCTGTCAGGGACAGGAGGTTCAGCCACTTGTCCATTTCAGTCACTACCACATCCAACATGTTTTCACCAACACGGGGTCATAATGTTGCAAGACATTATGTCTAATGGGATAATCATGCTGCCAATACAGCACAATTTCTGCTATGAGGCATAAATCATTTTTCTGTGGGGGGTTCCATCCCCACACACCCCATTATGGGGGCTGTGCCCCCAACCCTTCCAACTAAAAATTCTCAACTCCAGGAGTGGGGTTTGACTCAGGGAGTGCACAAAAGTGTGAAAAATAAAAGATTCTTGGACTGGGAATTAAACCCGGTCCCAGACACAGTGTCTGGGTTCCTGCTGATGTGGCTCAGTCCTGTGAGCCACGGCAGCTGCTCGGCAGAACCCACTCCCAGCATAGGTCATATCCTTTGCCTGGGAGAGCAGTACTGGTGCAATACTGCGTACAGCAGTATGCTCAGTATTGCACTAGTAGCAGTTAGGGACTATGCTGTACCTGTTTAGCCATAATGTCATACACTATTAACCATGCAACATTATGACCTGGTAGGGTTTTCACCAGTGTGTGTACAGGTCACATTCACATAGCAATCACTGCATGCTGTCGAATTCCTGGAAGATTGCTACAATGACACTCCACCTTACTACATTGATTATTCACACTACAAACAGCACCAACAACCCCAGAACCTGCGCCCAGTGTGTAGTTATACCCAAATACAATCTCCTCACTGTTTTGCCACTTGTCCATATATCCATACTTAAATGGATGACTGGAGAGGAGGAATGTTGAAGGAAATGTCTTACAGACACAGTAAAGTACAAGTCACATTAAACTGTTCCTCCAATGAGTTGTTTTAGCATTTTTGACTGAATTGCATTAAGTGTTGCTGGATACAGTACAAAACCCTACACAAACTGCTTTGTAAGAGTTAAAACTCAGTTTTGCATTGCATTGTGACTGGACTGCTGATGCATTCGAAATGAGCTGCAAAAATATTTTACAAGCATTGCTCTTGAGCTGGTTAAGTATTGAAAAATAATATGAGTTGCCAATGCATTGTCATCTGTGACAAACAATGCTAAACTAACTAATTGGTGGAATAGTTTAGTGTAACTTGTACTGTACAGTACAACTCGGGGACAGCACGGGTCGAAAAGTATGTCCTGGATGGGACTTTCCATTTTGGATAAGCATGTGCAGCAAACCGGTGGAACCCATAATTCTCTACAAAGGAGAAGGGCAAAAGATCATTTGCCAGCATTTCAGCTACAGCAGCATTAAGTTCACGTGATACTGTATGATTGGGTGAGTACTTCAGTTTATGCACAAAAACACTCCATAACATGTTCTGACTTAAACATTTTACATGGGGTGTGATGACAAATGGTTCTGCTTTGTGAATCACAGGAGGTGGAGTGTGGACATGTGATGAAGATGGTTGCACAGGTGATGACAAACCCAGAAATAGAGTTATTTTCCCACATTTACCAATAGGGATTGATGTACCACTTTCACTAGACATACTGCATTGACCACCACCACCACCAAAACTGCTACTCTCACCACCACTGGACAAGATTTCAAAATCATTCAGGGCCTCCACCTCATCATGCCTATAGTAATCCTCTGCTGTTATTTCATCACTACTGCACACATTTAATTTTGTTCTTGATGTTACAGTCATGGAAGGGGATAACATGCTTGTTATGGTTGATGATGATGGTGAACACCCCACTGTGGTACAGGTATTAGCTGTCATCTTGTGCTGGGTCCACAGTGCCATGTGCCTATTCTTAAGATGTGTATGCTGTCCCCCTGTGCCCAGATGACTCCCCTTTTTATCTCGACTCACACACACCTGGCAAACCTGGCAGACTGCAACTGACTAATCATTTGCATCTTGCACAGAAAATTTCAAAACAAGGGACTGTGATGTTCTAGTTTTAACATGTCCCTGATGCTGCCTACTGGACTCCATTTTTTTAAGCCATGAAGTGGGGGAGTGCTACATGATTTTTCAGGCAGGACGCACTTGGACTCCAATTGACCACCATGACTACCTATCATTATTACTGGGTCATCATCATCAACTGAAACTGGTAAATCACAACTTTTTTACAGGGAAGTGGTAATGCAAACAGACCCAGACACAGCCACCTTGAATTTCTTTTCTCTGGTTCCCAACAGGGGTCACTGACATCATCATCATCATATTAATCAACATCATCCACATCTTCTGCTTGGATGCTGGCATGTGGACTGCATGTTGCAACCACAGCAACATCATCATCAGCATCACAATCACCCAACATTTTTTTACCACACTGTAAATCACTGCATGGCAAATGCATGATCTGAACTGCAGGGGAAGAAATGTGACATTGTATGCTATCATTGACATGATAATCAGAATCCTCATGTTCAGTTATTGGGATGTTACTGGGGAGTATGACATCATCTACACTGTCACTCACTGGCACTGCTTCACATTCCACTATATTATTGGTCACAGTAAACTGGTCAGAAGTGGAACTTGAGGCAGCAATACTCATACCACCACCAGAAACTGCACGAACACCACCAGCTGGGACAACATCATCTCCCTCAACTATGAGTGAAGCTACTGATTGCACTGTAAAAAACATTGAAGGAGAAATACCTTTCCTCCCATCAGCAATGCACTTCTGCAACTTCATACCACCATGCCCACAGACAATCTTACCACTGGCAGCAGTGCCATGGTGAGAAACAGCTTTGCTTGCATGTCTCTTTGCAGGCATTTTGGGGGATCAACAAGAATATTCTAAACAAATTTAGATTTTGGAATTTTCACTCTCTGTGGGGGCTGGGGAGATGCTGGATGTGAAGCCCAAAAAAGCCTGTGGTTTCAACAAGAGATGCAGGCACAAAGTCACAACAAGTTCAACAGCACCTTAATTAGCCAGTGGTGCTCTCAAGTTACAAACAATTTAATCTGGAAAAGAATATCTTTTGGTGGTGGGGGGGCACTGACTGCAGATTACAGCAGTGTGAAACCAAGAAAAGATACCACAATGGCAGTACAAAATCATGCAGGAGCAGTGGATATCCGGTTCACACTACTGCGCCTACAATTACACTGTGGCACAATAAAAAGTGTATTATTTGATGTCACACACTGCACACACACTCACACAATTTGACTACAAGTAATGCGTAGTAAATTGAAAATTTTAATAATATGCAATGTATTTTAAACAACCTGAAATTATGCACTGCTGCACCAGGTCCTCCAGACCACAACACGTACAATCAGCAAAAAAATTTCAACAATTACTAAAAATATTACTGTGTGTACATTAACACAGTCAGTTATACAAAAAAACCCCAAAAAAACAAAGAACTCCTTATTTCTCATACTTAAATCTATGTACGCCACAGATAAGCCCCTCCCCCAAAGCACACTTCCACTGTCTCTCAGTACACAGACTGAATGTTGTACATTAACATTCAAATTCCACACACAAACAATAAACGCTCGATGAAATGAGCACAGGAGTGTTTCCTTCAATCGATGAACTGAAGTTTCAGCAAATAAAATGACTCAAAAAGGCTTTTTTAACAGCTTTTAGAAGGTTTGAATCGCAGAGAGCTCTCAGAGCAGACTGTCTCCAACAGCTTCCTACACACTACCCCAAACTGAGGTTGTGCAGAATAATCTACATTCCAAGTGACCTGAAATCCCATGAATCACTGCAAAATCTGCCTTTGGAGCTTAAAACTTGAATTAGTGGCCTTGATGGAGGAGGAACATCTGGATATCGTGGCAGTCACAGAAACATGGTACACACAGAACCATGACTGGGACATAAACATACCAGGATACACTATCTACAGGAGGGACAGGGAGGGTAAAAGAGGAGGAGGAGTAGCTCTCTACATAAGAGAAGGAATCAAAGCAACAGAACAAAAGGGTAAACAGGCAGTAGAAGAAGCACTGTGGGTCAATTTGGAGGCAGGAAATGGCACCACAATCCACACAGGGGTTGTATACAGACCTCCCTCTCCGGGGAGGAAATGGACAAGGAAATGATAGAAAGTATACTTAGAATGGCAGATAAAGGGGAGATATTGCTGATGGGTGATCTGAATATGACAGATGTTAGCTGGAGTGCAGTTGCAGCAGCCACTTCTAAGAGTGGGGTTATTCTAGATGCCCTACAGGGGGCATGCCTTAGACAACTAGTATTGGAACCCACTTGAGAGGGAGCAATCTTAGACCTGGTCTTCTCAAATGGAGATGGAGAGAGGATCACAGCAGTAGAAGTGGGTAGCCATCTGGGAACTAGCGACCATCGAACAGTATGGTTCACAATAAACACAGCAATAGAGTCAAGCCATACAAAGGCAAAAGTACTGGACTTCAGGAGGGCTGACTTTGCCAAAATGGGTGAGTGCCTAAGGAATGCACTAGCAAATGGGCAGGAAGGAGGGGTGGAAGAACAATGGGGAATAATAAAAACTGCCATCACAGAGGTAACCAGCCTTTATGTGAAGCAAATAAACAAAACAAAAGGATGTAAGAAACCACTATGGTTCTCAAAGGAGGTGGCAGTGAAGGTTCAAGAGAAAAAGAAAGCATTCAGAAAGCACAAGGAATCACAGAAGGAGCAGGACAGAGAATTGTATCAGTTAAAGCAAAAGGAAGCTAGGAAGGCAGTCAGAACAGTAAAGGCCCGAACTGAGGAAAAGATAGCCAGCTCAGTTAAGAAGGGGGATAAAACCTATTTTAGGTACATCAGGGAGTGAAGGAAGACTAAGGGAGGGATAGTGAGGCTTATTAAAGGGAAGGGGGGTGGGCAGAGGGTGACTGTGAAAAGGCAGAGATACTAAACAAATATTTTTGCTCAGTATTTACAAATGAAGAGGGGGAGGTACCTAGAACAAACAATAGAAACACTCTGGATGCAGAAGTTGATACCAGCCCATATACAGAAGAAAGGGTTCTGAAAGAACTCTTAAAACTGAAGGTGAACAAAGCAATGGGGCCTGATGGGATTCATCCCAGAATTCTAAAAGAACTAAGGGTAGAACTAGTGACACCACTGACTACCCTATTTAACAAATCATGGGAAGATGGGGTGGTACCTGAGGACTGGAGGAGGGCCGATGTGATTCCCCTTCACAGAAGTGGGAGCAGGGCAGAAGCAGGAAACTACAGACCAGTTAGTTTAACCTCAGTGATAGGGAAAATGATGGTATCACTTCTGAAGGAAAGAATTGTTGAGTACCTAGATGCCAGAGGGGCACAGGACCTGAGGCAGCATGGATTCACAGCAGAAAGGTCATGCCAGATGAAGCTAATAGATTTCTTTGACTGGGTGACCAAAGTAGTAGATCAGGGAGCGGCTGTGGATATGGCCTACCTGGACTTTAGCAAGGCATTTGACTCAGTCCCACAAAGATTAATATCAAGTTAGCCAGCCTGGGGTGGGTCCCAAGATGATAGCCTGGGTAAAGAATTGGCTGGAGAATAGGACACAGAGGGTAATAATAAATGGAGTCCACTCTGAAGAAAGGGGGATTACTAGTGGGGTGCCGCAGGGTTCAGTATTAGGACCGGTCCTCTTCAATGTCTTTGTAAGTGACATTGCAGAGGGACTGGAAGGAAAAATATGTCTCTTAGCAGATGACACAAAGATCTGCAACAGAGTTGATGCACTAGGTGGGGTGGAAAGGATGAGAAGGGACTTGGCAAGGTTAGAGGAATGGTCAAATGTATGGCAGCTTAGATTTAATGCTAAGAAGTGCAAGGTAATGCACCTGGGAAACAAAAACCCAGGGGAAGAGTACACAGTGGGGAGTGAGATACTAACAACAACAAAAATGGAAAGGGACCTGGGGGTAGTCAAATCAGATGACTTAAAGATGGGCAAGCAATGTGAGAGGGCAGTAAGGAGGGCTGGGGAGGATACTGAGATACATAGGGAGAGGCATCACCAGTAGAAAACAGGAAGTTGTTATCCCTCTGTACAGACAGCTGGTGAGACCCCATCTGGAGTACTGTGTGCAGTTCTGGAGACCCAATCTCCACAAGGACATAGACAAGATGGAAGCTGTCCAGAGGAGGGCAACTAAAATGGTACAGGGTCTGCACCAGAAGACATATGAAGAGAGACTAAAGGAGCTTAATATGTATAGCCTTGAGGAAAGGAGGGAGAGGGGGACATGACAGAAACATTCAAGCACCTCAAGGGAATCAACAAAGTCCAATAGGGTAGCATCTTTCAAAAAAAATGGTGTGCAAGAACAAGGGGGCACAATTTGAAGATAGAGGGGGCGGCTCAGAGATAATGTAAGGAAGTATTTTTTCACAGAGATGGTTGTGTATGCATGGAACGGCCTTCTGGAGGAGGTTGTGGAGTCAAAAATAGTGATTGAATTCAAGCATGCCTGGGACAGCCATAACACAATTCTAGGGGGTGGGGGTAGAAAGAAGTAGACTGCTGGTAAACTAGGATCTGCAGCTTATCCATTAGGTAGGGAAATAGGCAGACTGGGTGGGCCAAGCAGTCGTTATCTGCCATCAAATTCTAAGATTCTATGTAAAACAAGGCAAAGTGAGGGAAAGTACATTGTTTTCATTGAATTTCACCTTCATTTTTGTGGAGTAGTGGTTTGGGGAAGGTGGAATAACACATAGTCATTGTTTTCTATGGACTTCGCATTACCCATTTTGACATGAAGTACTCCAGTGTGGGTTGTGGATCACTCTGCGAATCTGCCTTCACTCTGCGAATCACTCCACAGAGTGAACTGAGGCCACTTCATTCATCTCTATTCTTGACAAAATTGCAATGTGATGAATCTGACTTTAGTGTTCAAGAAATTATAGATACAATTAAAGTACTTCCAAAAAGTAAGAGTCCAGGTTTAGATGGACTGACAGCAGAGTTTTTTCAGACATTCAGTACATAGTTGGCACCTTGGCTATTGGCAATGATAAATGAATTAAAATGGGGACAGATAGAAGTACCTTTATCTATGCAAGAATCCCAAACTATTCTACTATTAAAGAAAGGAAAAGATCCAAAAAAAGTTTAACAGCTATCGTCCAATTGCATTATTAAATATGGATTATAAAATATTAATGAAATAAATAGTGAATAGAATTAAGAAAAACTTGCCTGTATCCAATTGTTTTAATGTTTGTATCGTCTCAATAAGTCAAATCAATAAAACTTATTAACCACAAAAAAAGAAAAACTTGTCAATAGTCATAAATGAAGAACAGTACTGGTTTGTGCGAGGAAGAACAATCTTTCAAGCAAGAAGAATGGTTCAAAATATGATACACTGTATTCAAAAACAAGAGGAACCATTTCATTTCTAGCTATTGATGCTACAAATGCCTTTGATGTACTAAATAGGAAATTCATGATGGCTTGTCTTCAGGCATGGAAAATACCTGAAAGTGTGATTACTATTATAAAGGGGTTATGTAAAAACACTACAGTCAGATTCTCAATAAATAGTTATCCATCCAAGTCCATGAAGATGGAAAATGGAGTGAGACAGGGTTGTCCTTTGTCCCCCATACTTTATATATTATCACTTCTGCCTTTTTTAAATAATATCAAGGCTAATAAGGCCATACAAGGACTAGTGTCTAATGATATAAATAGGAAAATTAATGTCTTTGCAGACAATGTATTAATTATTATTACAAATATAAATCAAACTATGCCAAGACTTTTGGATGAAGTTACAGAATATGCAAAGGTCTCCAGTTATAATTAAAATCAATCTAAATCAATTATTATGGTTGTAAATAAACCACAATACAGTTTGTCAGATGACATAACTCAAAATTTTCAAATAAAGAAGAAATTAAAATATGTGGATATTACTATGTGTAGCAAACAGGAAGAAATTATCAGAATAAATTATGATGTGGCTAGGGGCAAAGTGAGAGAATTATTGGGTAATTGGGAGAAACTTTCATTATTCCTAACTGGAAGGATAGAAACTATAAAAATGATGGCAAAAAAATGATGGCAATGCCTTACATGATATATGTTATCCAAGCTGTTATAGGTTGCCCTCACTATCTTGGTATGAATCTGTTAAAAGGATATTTAAGAAATTGCTATGGAGAGGTGGGAAACCACAAATTTATTGGAATTAGTTAATTTCCCATAAGAAAGTTGGGGGTTACAGTTTACCAGATCCCTATTTATATGAAATGGCCTTTTTGATAAAGTTATGGTGGGAAGAGGGTTTTGGAGAAAATAGGGATAACTTAGGAATATAACTTTTTAGCCACAACTTGCAAAGAAACAAAGTTACTTAATGTTGTGGAAAGGAAACAAGAAAAAAGTTGTTCCTCCTACAGTATATATAATGCCATAGGGAGTAGAATTGGGCAAGAGATAAATAGATTAATTATGAAAGATAAAATACCAGGGTTACACTTTCAGATTGGTAGAACGGGTAATTCCGGGGCCTTGGAGGATAGGAAATTAATGGAAGGATTAACGAAAGGGGATTTAATTTAATGATTAATAATTCAATTATTAAACCGGGAAGGAACATTTATGTCTTATGAAGTTTTAAAGCAGCTTATCTCATGGAACTGCAAATGTAACTTTTTACGATATCTACAGTTAAGAAAGTGATATGATGCTGTAAGAAAGATGATGTCTGATAAACATACAATTAATATTAGTAGACTATTAAAACAACAACACAAATTAGTCCAGACTTGGAAAGATAAGCCTCTTCAAAAAATTTACTTTCAATTAAATAACATGGATCATGATATTTGGGAAAAAACAAATAGGAAATGGTGTATGGAAACAGAAGTATCATACACTTGTCAACAGTGGAGAAATTTGAGAGCTAAAATTCATAAGGACTATGTATATTCCAAAAATAGTACTATGAAAAAAAATCATTGATAGGGCATATTATACTCTGGAGGTATTAGGTCATATTATTAAAGATGGATATAATAAATGTTGGCATTTGTGTGGCCAAAAAGCTAATCTATTTAATTGTCTATGGGAATGTCTAAAAATTAAACCAATGTGGGAAATGACAGCTAAATGATTAACCAAGATATTAGGGATCAGGCTAAATAACACTTTTTCAAGTATGATTTTGAACGTTGTGGAGGGGAAGAAGATAGACTCCACATTAAGGAAAATAATATTTGAAGGTATGATGAGTACCAAGAAAAACATATTGGGCAACTGAAACTCCCAAATAATGGAATTTTTACCCCAAATAAATGATGGTTTCAAGTAAGGGAAGCAATTATTTTTGAAAACATATGGCAGGAGGTAGAGTGTGATATAACAAAGGTTATCAACAACATAAATATAAGAGATGATCAAGGTCACTGTTTTTCAGTTTTACCGGAAAATCTGGTAAAATTTGGAATTAGGGCTCCCCGAAAACCGGTAAAAACAAAGATTTCATGGAATCTGACATTTTATATCAGATCAGGAAATCTACAAAACTTGTGTTTTTCTTTTAATTCCTTCTTATACTCTTTTCAAATTGATTTATTTAATGCTCTGTATATTAAGCCTTCTTTAATTTTGATTATTTATGCACATGCTAAAAGAATGATAGCAGAATTCTGGTAAAATCTGGAAATTAGAGTAACAATCACCGGTGCAATTCCGGAATCTGAAGTCTTGAAAATGGAATTTCATTGTTTTAATCACTGTAAATCAGTGGCCTTGGAAATGATGTTATACCACTGTGGGAAATCAACTGAAGTCCCCAAGAGGAGGAGGGGGGAGGGGGTTTATGTGCTTTCTCTTTGTGTTCTTTTCTTTTTTTGTCTTCCTATTTATTTGTATTTTTGTCTACATAATAATAATTTTAACTTGATTTACAAATTTATATTTAGTAAATAAGGTAATGTAATTTGGGAGTTAGATCTTATGTTTTTATAATTGAGTTAATTGGAAGAGCTATTTATGTGTTATTGTCTATGTGGTTTGTAATAAATAAAATAATAACATTGTTATATAAAAAAGAAATCAAGCATATTTCAGCTTAAAGTAATATTAAAAAAATGGAACTCATCAAAATCATTTGGCTAACATGTTTGCTCCTCCATGTAAACAAGTGTGGTGGTGAAACACAACATCCCACAGTGCTTGGAGTGTAAATCACACAATTTATTTTATATATATAAATATATCTATTATGGTAGCACGGTAGTGCTACCATAGTTAGGGTTGAGGAGCCATTTACATGTTAAACCTATAATTTTGCACCTTAATAACTTTGCAACCGTTCAATGGATTTGCCTGAAATGTGGAATACAGGATCAAGAATCATTCATCCTGGGATCTCTTAACTTTCATACTGTTCAGATATATGGCTGCAGAGTTATTAAGCATGATCTGCGTGCGCATTTACGCTTTTATGGAATTCTTTGCTCATCTCTACAGGTCGCATGGTTTGCACGTCTGGTCCTAAATCTTCAGGGAACATGTGGCTGGGTCCCCAATGTGCCTTTTGAAGATTTTGTGAAAAAATATTAAACAGTTCAAAAGTTATTCAAAAAACAAGTTCCCATTATAAGTCAATGGGAAAAGTTAACAAAAAGTTTGACAGTGCTGCAAATGCAGTTTTTACTTTCGCAAATGGCCCTTTTACTGTTGCAAATCCACCATTTTGTTTTCAGTTGGTCATCAGAAAAATGTTTGGCATTTAAATTTGGGACCCTCTAGCAACCTAATTCTTTTTGTATTCACTTAGTCGGACCCTGAAGATGCTAGGCATGTCTTTATTTTGGGGTAAAACACCCCAGAAATATGTTTTTCAGATTTCTGGAAAAAGTACTTTCGCAAAGTACTTTCGCATTTGCAGCACTGTTGAATGAATTTCCGAAAGCTTTCACAAAGTTCGACAGTACTTTTCCAGGCTGTGGGAAAATTATAACAATTCTTTGCCACCCTGCTGCAAAAGAATGGTTTGGTCTTTTGGGCTGAAATTTGGAGGTAACACAACCAACATGTCACAGATTTGCCTTTCAGTGTTTCAGTGAAAAAATATTATAGTGCGGCAAAGTTATGGCACTCCAAAGTTGACACCTTTTCCCATAGGATAACATTATGGCGTCTGCTGCATTACAGGAATCCTTTGCCGCCCTGCTGCAAAATAACAGTTTGGTCTTTTGGGCTGAAATTTGGAGTGAAGAAAGCCAATATCCCACAGATGTGCCTTTCAGTGGTTTGGTGAAAAAATATTACAGGGAGCCAAAGCTATGGCACTCCGAGCCTCTCTTTTTTTCCCATAGGATAACATTACAGCCTTTGCCGTGCCTTTCAGGGCCCGTTTCATAGGTAAAACAGAGCCAAAAAGACCATGGTCCATATTGCTTGCCAATTTATTAATTGTACCCTTTAATTAATTTTGTCCACAAGTAGGTAACCATTCGATTTTTAAATAAATACATACTTTTACTGGCCACCACTAAAAGTGGTAGGCCATTCCATATTCTAGACAGTCTAACTGAGAACCATGAACTTCTTGGAAATGGTGCGAGATACGGACTTTTCATCAGAAAAATGCTTAGCCCCCTACTGGTGGCTAAGTACAAAACTAGCCAGGAAAATCATAAATCATATGACTTATTAATTTTTTTCCTACGTCATACGGTTCCTGTACTATAAGCAATTTAGTATTCTAACTCCTCATTTTCTGCTCCAAGACCCATTATTATGCATACATTCTTTGTACTCACTGTCTTTATCTATGCAGCTTTTGGGGAAAACCAGCCTGTGCGCTTACATTACTGTTACCCTTACCTCTTCTGCTTGTGGTTCCGTACCCAATTCACTTACTGTTCCCGTCTATGGCACCATGTGTGTTATCCTTTAAGTTTTCATTTGTGCTTGTGTTTGTGTTATTTTAAACATTTGTGTCTATAGTACTGTTTATCTTTCTGTTTCGCTTTGTGTCACCATGCGCATTACCATTTGCATTTGCAGGCACCGTGTTACTATGTGACAAGACATCACATGGCAGAAATTAGAGGCAAAAAACTCAGTTTAATGCATTAGTTAGGGTTGTTCCACAGTGACAAAAGTGAGGAAATTTGGTGTTAGGGTTGATAGCCCTTCTTGGACCCCCCCGCCCACACCTCCAACTGGCATCTGGGTGCGCGTTGGGGTTGTCGCTCATAACTCTCACCCCATTCTTCTATACCTCTGCTTCTTCACACATCTGATGGGGTGAGAGTTAGGGCTGGCAACCCAATGCCCACCCTGGTGCCGGTTGAGGCAATGAGTGAGAGGGCATAGCAGCACTTATCGACTCTCTTTTGTCACTGTGGAACAATCCTAACTAATTATAAATAGAGTTTTTTGCTCTAATATATATATTGCAAAAAACTGTTTTAATGCTAGAGTTAAGTTTTTTGTAGTGTCAAAAGTAGGAAATTAACTCCAGCTCCCAACACCCACACACCACCCCCACCGCATCCCAATTGTCACACACACACACACACACAAAGAAACATAGACACACACACACACACACACACACACTCAACACACAACTATGGGGGCAGTAGAAGGAAATACAACCAATCACAGACAGACCCGATCTCTGCAAAGACATAGACAGAGTGCAAGCTGTTCAGAGGAGGGTAAACAAAATGGTGCAGGTTGTCCAGCAGAAGAGATATGAGGAGAGACTAAAGCAGCTTAACATTTATACCATTAACAAAGTACAAGAGGATAGCATCTTTCACAAAAACAGAAATATAACAACAAAGGAGCACAATAATGTACAACTTCTTCCAGGAGAGGTGTCTTAATCAGTTCTCAGGAAGACTAAACACACATATATATTTTTTAATCTTTGGTTACAGGCTGACAGCATCTAGTGAGAATTTCCTGTTTTCAGGACTGACCTGGAAGTACTAGCAACTTAACTGAATTTGTCAGAGTCACAGAGTATGCAGGTGGAGGTTGTGAGAATCAAACTCAGGTCTTGTCTGCTAGATGTACCAAGCTCACTCAGACATAATTATAGTAACCATCAGCGTATAGAGGCACCTAGGTTGTCATGGGCAGGCACATATCATGGTCCAGTTGATGCTCCCTAACTCTAGTGAGAATACCTGTTCACACAAAAATAGAAAACACGTTCTGTTCAGACCTGATATGGCTGTAGATAGCGTCTAGGATCACCAACAGTGTATGAAAGAATATACAGAGTCGTGGTACAGTACAGTCACACATAACATACACTGCAATAATGACAGAACTGTGCATCCATGATAGAAGTATACATGAAAAGATAGCATTTCACACCAGACAAGGACTGCTGGCACAATACAATGTCCATATCTATATCTCAGCAATAAGCTGCAGATTCTAGTTAATCAACAGGTTACTACCTCCAATCCATGACTAGAATTATTTTTTGTCTCTTTAATGTATTCTGCAATTGTGCCACTGTTTCTTACTCCACAACCTCCTCCAGAAGGCTGTTCTATACAACCAGAACCCTCTATGTGAAAACTTCTGTTTAGCATTTCCTGTGAGCCATGCCCCATCTATCTTAAAATGTTTGCCCTTTGTTCTTGTACATGTCTTTTTGTGAAACATGGAATCCTTTTTTTTAGTTTGTTAATTTTCTTGAGATACTTGAAAGTTTGTACTATGTACCCCCTCTCCTCCATTTGTTAAGGGTATGAATGTTAAGCTGCTTTACTTTCTCCTTGTAACTTTTCTGCTGCACACCCTGCACCGTTTTGTTTACCCTCTTTTGAACAGCTTGTAATCTGTCTATGTCTTTGTGGAGATTGGGTCTGTCTACGATTGGTTGTATTTCCTTGTACTGCCCCCATAGTTGTGTGTTGTGTGTTGTGTGTGTGTGTGTGTGTGTGTGTGTGTGTGTGCCTATGTTTCTCCCTGTGCATGTGTATGTGTGTGCTAGTGGGGATGGTGGTGGTGGGGTGGTGTAGTGTTGGGGGGGCCAGAGTTAGGGTTGAAAACCCTAACGACGAATTTCCTCACTTTTGACGCTACAAAAAAAGATAACTCTTGCATTAACGCAATTTTTTGCAATAAATTTCCTGAATTTTTGACAAATAAAAAAAATTTTATTTTTCTGACCACACCTTGAAAAATATTATCTAAGCTAGACATAATACTTTTGATATACAATACTTTTCCCAGCTTCAGAGGACATCTCAGCATTGCAGTATTGCATCATGCATCATGCAATTGTACTCACAGACATTGACACCTATTTGTACATATTTGTATATATTTCAAGAAATTTCTGCATCAGTTCTCTCTCTCTCCTGCCTCTACTATTTAAATGCATAAAGCAGAAGATGTGTCTCAATAAATCAGAGAAATTCAACAAATAGGTAGCACTGTGTGTGGCTCTAACCGTAATGCTAAAATTAGAACCCAAAACAAACCAACATAATTAACACTATATTAATTTCATACCAAGTATTAAGCTGGTGTGACAGTCATCTTTACTATACTGTCACATATCTATTACCTCAAGCCTCCATAGCCAATAACAGTATTATATACATATGTATAATAATGAGACAAACAAATTCTTGAAAAACTATAATATTTACTATGAAATTGTTATAGAAAAAATATAACATTTTTAGGTACAAAGATTTTTTAAAACACAAATGCAAAAATAAATACATGTTCAAGTCACACATTCAAATAAAGGGGAAATAAATAAATAAAACATGAAATTAAACTTGTGATAAATTAAATAAAAGTGTTCCTCACACTGTAAAAATAAATAGTGGGGGAGGACATATAAATAAATAAAAATAATTATTTAAAGTAACTATTTACAAGAACTGGCCAGGGAGTGATAGAGAGGTGCTGGTCCTTCAGGCTATAGGGACTTGCAGAGACGAGGGTGCCGAGGAAGTGGAAGGTTGCTCAGGAGTAGGTGTGACTACGTGTCCTCTTCTTCAGATGTTGTTGTTGGAGGGGCAATTTCAAGAGGCTCTTGCTGAGGTGCTTTGGAGGGCTGGTCATCCTCTAGATGCTGCAGGTCCTGGTGCAGAAGCTGGTGTATTGCTTCTGTGGCCTCCAGCTGGTTCTCAGCCAGCTGCACCATGAGACCGCATGTGGACTCGAGTGAAGCAACAGAGGACTCTTACAATTCCCTCAGTGAATCTATTTCTTTGGTGAGGCCCCATTGCTCTGCTCGAGCCCACGAGTGGCAACTGAGGCCGCATGACCCACATGCCCATGATACTGCAACAAATCGATGATCTCTGAACCCTGAGAGATTATCTCACTAGCCTGACCCACAAGATAATGTAGTTTTGCTGCAGTGTCACAGACGTGTTCGTCAGCAGCCCTGTTCTCACTCTGCACAGTCTCCAGTAGCTGGCTGAGGGTATCACTGATGGTATTGAGAAACTGAGAATGGCAAGTTGCCCTGTGGAAACAAAGCAAAAAAAAAAAATGTGAATAGATGAGTCTTCTGTAGTTTTCTGAAAATGGACTACACAATAGTCTGTTTTTGTAATATTGATAACATCTCAGATGTATTGACAGCCATGGCACTTCAAAAAAACTGTGTTGACTTCAGAATACTGTTATCTCTGTATGTTGTTCACACAGCTACCCTCACTATTTAAAATACTACAATGTCAGACACATTCCACCAGAATTAGGTTCTGTGAACCAAAGAACAGATGCCTGCTAATGCTGTTCCTTAAACACTATATTTATGACTATATTCAGTATGTGTAAAAGTAGTACATTAATGAAAAGATCAGCACCTGTACATAATACCCATTGTAGCACCCTACTGTGCAATTCTGTCTTCTAGAATCACATCTCAGAACTGTGGCACTATTGCAACTATGTAACATACAATGAAACACAGCACTACACACTCAGTAATACTGGTTAATGCTCATTCTGTTTGAGAAAGTGTTCAACAAGAGTGCACATTTGAAAGTTGAGTTGTCAAGGCAGCAGAACTCACCCCGTGACACAGTTATACAGAAATACTCTATTTCACTCACACAGTATAGCACTGTTACACTCCATACCATCCTATGTGTCTCAGCACCATTTGACTGTGGTTCTGTAAGGGTATGGTGTAACTGAGACATTGTACCTGAACAGAACAACTAGTAGAGAAATACCATATTTCGAAGAACTATTAGTGCAGAACTGTTTGACCTCTTTATACCATATGAGATCTGTCAACCTCGTACATGACACTTCAACATATCAAACATTAAACCACTATAACTGTAGTTCAACACTACATTTAAGAGCAATAAAGATGAAAAAAAATGTATACTCCCTGGTTCTGCACAGTTGCCCATCCAGTATTCTCTAAGTGATTCAACTTCTTGAGGACATACATATACAGATAGAAAAGAAATGGATAAAAGTCACCCCAGTCAGCAGCATGCAGCCAAGTAAGATGATTGACCATATCAACAGATAATGTGCTCCTTATTTCATACTCCAGAAGAACAGATTCAGCTCATGTTACACAGTTCCATGTAACAGTAGCTATCACCACAGCACACATGGAACCTAGATAAGATTTTCCTTGCACCCTTTTTCATGTACAGTTTTCACAGAGAACAAATGTTAATATCTGATACATAACATTTACAATGCTGATTTATCATTAAGTAGTGCTAACACTTACTACTGTGTCATGTAATGCTTCTATATAACTCTTTCATTACTACATACTATATAGTGTGTGTCTGTCTGTGTGTGACTGCTATTTTTTTTTAAAACATCACTGAACTGGGACAAGAGTAAATCATGGCAGTAAATCCATTCACAATATATGATGACTTAATCAAACATGGATCTGCCACTGGTTGACTGATCACCAATTTTAAGCAGCAAACACTAATCATCTAACACCAAGGTAACAAGGGTCAGAGCAAACGTAGCACACAGCTGGAGCCCCAGACTGCAGAGTTAAGTGGAGTGTAGCAAATATGATAAACCCACACAGGAGACATTGCAGAGAACCATGCATGATGAACTACTGTGCAGTGGATGTGATCAAAATGCAGCAGGAATAGCTAGCGCAAGTCACAGTATTCTTATAACTAATTGCAGGGACACCCAGTAACAGTTGAGGAAGATCATATTACCTAGGGCTGTACACAAAGTGCAGCACAACCACCAGTGAAAATCAGAAAACTGACCACCCTGTACTGCTCTTTAAAAAGAAATTCAGAAACATAATAAAAACTACTTACGTTCTTCAGCTGGAGGCCCACCTGGACATGCAGCTGTTGAAGGACGACCTGCTGCTGGAGATTCTGGCATAAGCTCCACAGAGGGCTCCATCTCTGTGATCTCAATGCCCTCTGTGGAGTCTTCTCCTCCAGCAGCACCCTCCACAGATGGTTCATCTTCTGTGAAAACATAGTAAAAGAAAACAATTCACTAATCTCTCAATATTAGTATCAGAATATATATATATATATATATATATATATATATATTTCACCACTAACATGTGTACAATATCCTTTGTGTTCACAACTATGATAGTTTGTAGTGATAACTGTATAACGGTATATACATCTGTTCTGTTAACCAGTATAGTAACTAGAATTATTAGTATGTATATACAATCATCTACTCTTCAGTTCACACATTCTGACACTCTGTTACTTGTTAAAGCATCCTTAACAGTTCTATACTAATTATAACACCAAAGACAGAAACAAGCAGTACTTGTGAAAACTGTTTCTCATGAAATATTTGTCTTACCACATGCCATAGTCAAAAAATATGTTAACATTTCTGTGTTTTTTCTGTCTCTCTTTTTCCTAATAAAACTAACTACTAAAGTCTCTACACCTTCTATCAAATTTGTCACCACAGAATAAATGGAAGGAATCACCAATGTGTCAGAATTGTAACTGATTCTGCTGCAGTAAGGATATCAGTACTATTCCAGAACAACAGAATGATATTAGCACTAGAACAGAACAATCATTTTCCAGACATGGAATGTCACGCATAACAACACCCCCAATACACTATTTTAACATAAATCGATATATGCCTTCAGTAGTCATCGTATATGAGATTATGAACATGAGGAATAATATGTATGGTGTATCATGAAAGATTGTTCTTGCTAGAATAACGAAATCTGAGGTAAAATTAAATAATTACATGGCACAACATAGATACATAAATAAATTACCTCAACAATGAGCTACATATAGTGTTCTCATACCATACGACAGACATACTACTTATTAACGTAAAATACACACATCAGTACATTATTGAAACTCACCAGCAGAGTCGAGCACCAGTAGCTGCTCAACTGGAGCCCCTCAAGCTGCACCTTCCAGGAGTGGTTGCAGCTGCACAGGATGGGAGGATGCAAGTTCCATAGGTGTTGTGGTTGAGTATGAAAACAAAAATATAAAATTATTTTTTTAGCCATTTAAGAATTATCATAATTATCTCTATATTATTTTTGTAGTTTGATTAGCACAATTACTTTTTAACACTTGTTTTTCCTATCCTCACTATCAAGTAATTTGCCTTGTGAACATCAACTCAACACCTCAAACCTATGCTCAACCTTCTAGAATTGCAAATGTATTGTGACTGTACTATCTTGTCCTCTGATACCAGTCATGACATACCGCCACTTACGCTAATGATCAAGAGCTGTGACATGATCACATTCAGTGTCCTACCATGTAACAGACAATACCCCATCTCTGATATCTAAATAATACAGCAGAACTTCTATAATACAAAAAAAAACAAACACCCTTGCCTTGCAACATGACCATGAACATTGTGGAAAACATGCAGTATGCTTCAGACTGTCTCCTACTGAAGTGCTCTAATACATATGCTAAGTACTAATTACATGTGTCTGTGTTTCTAAATAATATATTAAGAGTATTTAAATGTTACTATATGTCATGTCTTCTATATTTTATACATAATCCTATCACTGGACAAGTCTCATTACCTGTTTTCAAGGAACAAAACAAATGTTTGCTCTTGGCTCTCAATGAAAATACAGTATCACAACAGCTACAATCTTCAGTTTTAAATTATTTAACTGAACTTGTGGTACACTGTATCTTAACATATCACAACTTCCAGAAGTATAATACAACATACCACCTGTTTTTAATTTTTTTTAAATGTGAATATTTTTCTTAAATAAAATATTTGCCTTGTGAAAATCAACTCAACACCTCCAACCTACGCTCGACCTTCTAGAATTGCAAATGTATTGTGACTGTACTATCTTGCCCTCTGATACCAGTCATGCCATACTGCCACTTACGCTAATGATCAAGCGCTTCTAATTACACAAAAACAAATAACACAAACAGGATATTTGCCTGTATAGTAATATGACAATGTTTACAAATATAGACTCACAGGTATGATGACGATCTCCAAATTCTGGTTTCCATGCATCCTCCCACATTGCAAACGCTATGTCGTACCACTCCCGGACACTCTGTCGCATATCACCTGCCGCTGATTTAGCCATGAAAAAGGTCTGGCGGGTGAGCTTCCACTTCCTGCGACACTCATCTGGAGATTTTCTCATCTCCTGTCTCCCCAAGGCACGACTAACCTAAAGAAAAAAGAAAAAGAAAGGTATGGTAGTATTCTTTCTAATATAAAAATGTAGTACTTTTCAAATACCACTATCTCAGCATTAATTCACTAAATCTAACAACACGGGGTCAGATGATCAGATTTTTACATATTCAAGTAATTATATATGACAGGCTTTGTTGCAGTGCTGTAATAACAGACATCTGGGTTAAGGGGATGAGACTGTGCACACGGTTAAACAGCAACCTCATCCAATATATCAGTATAACCATTTTTCAAAACAGGCTACACCCTTCAATCCATTGTCTTACACAACAGAACACCCTGTAGGTATATATAAAACAATATCAATGTTTAAAAAATGTATTTATATTAATATCGAACATTGTTTTTTTAATGTTTGTACTGTGAACAAAACATCCTCTATATATACATCTACATCTTACCACAGTGTTAACAGGAAATGTGTCTCATAATACTTCAATGACAACATACACCAGATATTCACACTGCACCAGGCAGAAACTCAAGCCTGGGTGCACTGCAACTGGGATGTGCTGGGTCATTGTCTGCACGATATTCAATAGTGCATCGCTATGTAGCAGTAACACTGAATATGGCATCTTGGAAGCCTGCATTGTACATGCTGCACTCTCATTCACCACTGCAAGTCCCAAGACAGCAACATAGGGATGAGCCAGCACAACTGCAGTAGCAATACGTACACAAAGTGCAACATTTAGTGATGGATATGCACATGGGTCCATAATGCATGCAAGCCACAAATGGTGAAATTTACATTTCATTATGAGCCTATTCACATACAGCTGCACCAATTCCTGGCGAGTTGTGCCTGGCACCCAGCCAGGCTTCAGGTATCACTGATTAACACCCCCTGCACCTTACCATCAGAGCAGACCAATACTCAGTCATGAACATATGTATAATACTAAACAAGCAATAATATCAAGGCATTTTTGTACGATCAGCTATTCCTGGACTATGTTTTATAGTTTATATTGTTTAATTTTTTTAAGTTTATTTTAGTTTTAGAGATTTCAAATGTAGCTGTAACTGAATGAAGCAAATTGTGTAGCAAATTTTGTTTTAACTTGTTTGGAGCAGTGTATTTTATTGATCATTATTGTACTGTGCTGTTTTTATCTGATTGATGTACAGCGCCCAGAGCCTCAGGGATGGGCATCTTCTTAAATAAAATTTGCCTTGCCTAATATCTATCACTGATACTCCAGCAGGACATACCCATCTCAATGATGAGCATATATATAATGAAAATAAAATAAATGTATCTATGGTGATCCAGTGAACTGCTCCCAGACCGATTGCATGCTTTGTAAAAAAGACTTATCCCAAGCAGTGCACTGAACCACTAACAAGTCCAATTGCAGACTGTGTTAAAACAAAAAAATTGGTAGTACAACGGTATCCCTTCCCCACCCACAAACTCAGGGCCGCCACCCCTCTCACACATACTCAGCAACAAGCAACAGCTGCAGACACAAATGAAAGACCTACCTTGCCCCATGTGTGCATCAGGCTGAGGTTAGTTGCATGCATGATGATGCATGCATTCAGATGCTCACTAACAGCCTGAACAAGAGCCAGCACCTCTCTATCACTCCAGGATGTAGGCATTTTCTATCTGTAATAAAAAAAGACAAGAAGACATGTCAGAAAAAATAATTAAAATAACATTAATAGTGCTGCATCTAACAGCTGTTTCTCTTTGTCAACACTCAGAATGACACATGTGTAATAACTAATGAATTCTGAAGTTATAATGACTGTATTGTTCAAACACATCAATGCGCCACCCTGCCAGACATCAACAAAACAGTGTACAAATTAATAATTGACAGCTGCATTCACAGCTGCTGTAGTATCTCCTTTTAAATAATGTAACCTGTACTATTAATATGAAGACTACACTCTGTCATAGGAAGGCTGAACATCTGCACAGCATGCATCCAGATTGAAGGTAACTCCCACTGTTTCATATACAACAGAAACACTCCTACAAACAAGTATCAATACCCAACAGGTTAAACAATATTATGAAATGCCACACCACCCATGTGTGTAATTATGCCCAACTGGCTGCCCTGTAGGACATAATTGCACTCTCAAAATGTCTAGTGTGTGAAATGCATTAAAAATATGTGTATTAATAACTTTGAATAGTGTCTTTTTTTAATTTACTTGTATGTACATGAAGTAATCCCTCCACCTGTTTTTTTTACTTTCTATACATAACATTTAGACTCACAACTCCTCTCTTCCTGTTGTGGCCACACACATAGACACCGTATTGAAACTTTTTCTAATGTTTTTCAGACTGGCAGCAGTTAGTGAGGAGAATCAGAGGTTGTAATGGTTACACTCGCTGCCCCTCCCCTTCCCAACCAGCACACAGAGACACAAGCACTATAAAAATTTTAAGGTATTATTTTTCAATGCCTTTGAATTTTGCTTCTTTGCAGCTATTGATCAGGCAGTAGTCAGCAGCTGATGAAGTCCCTGAAATTTCATCATATGTTAATAGAACATAACACTTTGAAAATTAACAACTGAAGCTGGAAGTCACAGGAGTTGAAAGAAAATAATACTGTACTACAGAAACCAAGGAACAGATGCTAGAAGTAAGAAACCTACATTTGTGAATCTGCACACTGACATAGCAGTTGGAGGAAACTGGGGCATTACATAGTACAGATATTAGAAACCTAGGTCACTAACAATTAAAAAATGGTGCACATCAATACACCAATTCAGGGTACCCAAACATACTCTTAGCTAATGCGGCACCTTGGATTCACAGTTTTTTTCAAGGTGGACATCTATTGTAAGTTAATATACCCTCACTACTATACAAATGAGCCAATCAGAGAAGTGGCACTGTCTACATCATTTTCTAATAGCTCAAGGGGTAAATGGTGGACAACACAATGGGGATCCATAGAATATATCCTAGGATACTAAAACATTATTCACTTTATCATCACTGTAGTAACCTGCTGTACATACAGGTAATACATTAAAAAAACAATACTTACTTATCAGTAGCAGATATGAGTGAACTGTAAAGCTGTATATGTATCTGTTGAAATAAAAAAAGAGACTACATCACTGAGCTGCCAAACAACATAGACATTAATCACAACAAAAAACAATCTCTGAGTTGCCCTGAGAATACAGTCCTATCAGCACAGTGGCTAGTACATCAATACCATACATGCAACAATGTCATAATCCTACCCTTTCTTAGCAGTCCACCTTTACAAACACAGAGAAATTTCATCCATAGTCAGAAAATGCATCCCCCCTTAAAAGCAAGTTTAGTCAATCATCACTAAAAATTTACATTCCCCAAAAAATGTTAAATACTAACACTACACAAACCCCACATCACATGGAAATTTCACAAAACAAACACTATCTGTACACCTTCAGCAATATGGCATGTAACCCTGTGCCACAGAAACACGTATTACACACCAAGAACAAATGAACATCCTAATGCGCTGATAACAATTACTATAACACCTGTTTGCTGGAAAAAAATACCACATAATCTCAGTTCCACACACACTGACAGTGTAGCATACAGACAACAATGTAGAAGATAAAAATTTTTCTATTTTTTGACCATTGATATTGGCTCTAAAAAGAGCCATTTTTGTCAGTGCATATGTGATGCACTTGAGAGGTACACTTGTACAGGTACTCAATTACAGAACTGTAAGTATACCATGTCAAATGTCCCCAACAGAAATGTTATTACCACTGTTAGAGAGATGCACACCATCTATTAGATATAGCCAATATTTCTCATAACTAATTTGGGGGTGACAAATGGTATGCATTCCCATAACACGAAGGAATCCAGATATTTGTATGTTCACCCTCCTGTGTGATCTTTCAAGTGCAGGACAGTAATCCTCACCTTTCCAGACCATGCGCTTTGTAATGTCTGAATACAGAATTTTACAAGCTGGCAACATACTGATAAGATGCTGCAAGTCAGACTGTGCAGCTTCTATTAAATCTATTGCCCTTTTGTTCCCCAAATCATTGTTTCCAAGATGGATAAGAAGTATGTCTGGTTCTGGGTGTGTCTCCAGCAAGTGGTACATGGTTGGCATGAGTTGCTCCCAACTCATGCCACTCTTCCCAAACCAAGAAACTGAGCATCCAGGTAGGTGTAAATCATTGCCAAAATGACTACGTCTACTAAACACTGCTGCCCTTCTCACCAAATTTGATCCCACTATCCATACAGTCAATGTAGATTTTTCTCCCATGCTAAGTGAGAAATCTCGAAAACTCAGATGTAGGAATATCACAATTGTGTTTGTCTGACTACCAAGCACTACCAAGTCTAATCAGCACAATGACCAGTATTCTGTTGCATCATTCAGATAAATACAGTCAAAACAATCACAAGTAATAACCTGTTTCCAGATTGGCTCATACAGACTAAAAGATATAGCTATGTATGTAAAGCCTCTTTCTATTGGCATTATGTTTATAAAACATTATTTTTGTTTTGGTGGGACAATAGTGTCTTCTCATTGTCACAGTTCATGACTTGCCAACAACAGAAATTGTCATTGGTCTAACTTACTGGCCATTATGCTCTGTCAAAGTAAATTCACTCTCTTTTTCAGCCAGCAGCCTGAGTGGTGAGTGGAACCATACCTTTGTACTTAACAGACATAATATACAGGAATTTACAATTGTACTATGTTAATTAGCCTGTAATAGTCTCATAACTGCAGTAGAATTTAACAGTTATGAATTCCTACTAAGAATTATTGCAATTCTGCATGTCAAGTTAAATATATTTATATGTGTCTGTGTTTTAACAATTTAAATGTACTATCAAATTAACCTAGATAGTACAGAACTTTTTTCTGAGATGGGATTGCACAACTGAGAAAACACGCACATATGTAACCAAATATTCCTAATGTTGTCAGATTATCAAGTAATTCTCAGAAACTAACAGACCATTAAAATGCAGTACATCTGCTTTAGACAGTAACTGTTAAGTTTAGAGATAGTGACACAGAAAAATGAGAAACAGTTATAGCCTATACTGAACCTGAAGCACTTTTTCCAGTCACAAACAATAACTCTAAGAGTAACAAATTTGACAAAACTCCCAATCTGCAGTCAAAAGTACTAATTTTTAAAATAGAAATATCATAATACAAGCTTTAAAATCATTCCTTATCAGTTTTTTCCTGGGAAAATTCTAACAATTGGCAAAGTATTTACATGTTTTTTCTAGAAGTTTTCTGCAACTAAGACAAATGGCATGACATACCATGCATTGGAAAATGTTCATCACTTTTCTGAGCATAATGGAATTATACTTTAAGACTGAAGAAAACCCTGTACATCACATCAAATAAAAGCAGTATACACTGTCAAAACCAAGCAGTAAACATGGCACAGCCCTTCCTAACTTGTCAATATGTGAAAAATACTCTTCAAGTAACAAAAAACATAAGGTTCAGCAAATTTAATTTAAGTTAGTAAAAGCACTCACGGTTGTGTCCTAGAGTGTTTGCTGCTCGAACATTCAGTCTAAAATGGCCCCAGAATGTCATTCTTTAATTATATTGGCTCAAAAAAGTCACATGACAAAGTTATCCATTTCTTTGATCTTGAGTGTGCAAATTCTTTGACCGCAACTTGGTTTGGCCACGAGGAATGACCGCAAGCTAGCAAAATCTTTGATAATGAGAATAACGCAAGACTTCATTGTGAGAGTGTGCCTGGCTGAAAAAAAAACAGCAGATTTAATAATTCTTGAACACAGTAAGCTCCGAGGCCATTCCTAGGACTCATAACTAAGGAAAATAGTTAAAATATCTATTTTTAAAATATTTGCAAATCATTCCTGCATTTTCTATGATCTTTGCCCACGAGCATGCAAATTCTTGACCGTAGCTCGGTTTGACCATGAGCGTGCAAAATCTTTGATTGCAAGAATAGCGCAAGACTTCATTGTGAGAGTGTGTCTGGCAAAAAAAACAATAGATTTAATATTTTTGAAACACAGTAAATCCTGAGGCCATTCCTATGACTCATAACTAAGGAATATAATAAAAATATCTATTTTTAAAATGTTTGCTAATAATTCCTGCATTTTTAAGATCTTTGACCACAAGCATGCAAATTTTTTGACCGTGAATCAGTTTGACGACGAGAATCGACCACGAGCATGCAAAATCTCTGATTGCGAGAATAATGTGAGACTTTGTTGTCAAAGTGTGTCTGGTTGAGAAAAACAATACATTTAATAATTTTGCAATACAATAAACCCCGAGGGCATTTCTAGGACTCACAACTAAGGGATATAGTGTAAATATCTATTTTTTGAAACATTTGCAAATAATTCACACATTTTTACCATCTTTGACCGTGAGCATGCAAATTCTTTGACCGCGACCCAGTTTGACCATGAGGATCGACCGGGAGCATGCAAAATCTTTGATCATGAGAATAACACAAGACTTCATTGTCAGGGTGTGTCTGCTTGATAAAAACAGTAGATTTAATAATTTTTGAACACAGTAAACCCTGCAGGGCATTTCTAGAGCTCATAACTAAGGAATATACTATAAACATCTATTTTTAAAATGTTTGCAAATTAATTCCTGCATTTTTATGATCTTTGACTGCGAGCATGCAAATTCTTTGATCGCGATCGTCTTTGATCATGAGGATCATTCGTGAGGTAACAAATTCTTTGATCGTGACAAAAAATGTCAAATTAACAATTTTAAACTCTTGCAACTTTCTATACCTTCACTTTCCCACACAATTCACATTATATAAATATTAATATGTCATCACAGCAAGCAAGAAACCTAATATTATACCTCCAACACAAGATTATTAACATCATTAACACCTTCATAAACACCCATACCACTATCATTACCACAGTTGACTAACAGCGCCCTTCCTATACCATCATTATAATATGTTAACATAAGTGGTTGGAAAGATGTAACAACTAACATTTAACTATTGCACAACTTCCAACTTGCTAGTACCCAAATGCAGCAACCAGTGAAGTTGCCACACATATTTTTTCCCAGATATTACCGTTTTACAATCTCACACAATATTCAGACCACACTGCAGTGCAGAGAACAACTAAATGTTTTCACACAAACTGATACAAATCTTAGCATAAAAATAGATTTTTTTGTAACTATACTATGCCATAAAGTCTTTATGCAGTATTTGTTTTTTATTACCATATGGCACATGTTTCTAACTAGTCTATATATTCCTTTTTGTAGGAGACTATAACCCATGAACAGATTGAAGAAATACTTGAGCTCTTTCATCATGGCAATTTGCCATAAATCTAGAGCACAAAGAAAAACTGCTAGCTGTACTGCTTGTTCATCGTCATGCCATGTAAGAACCAAATGTAAAAGTTGTTGACAGAAGCAAGAAAAATTGTCTTCTGTTCAAAATACACATATAACTAAACATACACATTTAAACAAAGAGAAATCCTCTTCTAGTAAAACTACAAGAAGTAGGCCTCCAACAGAAACATTGCAGTTACAACATCCAGCACTGTCATCAACAAAGCATACACATGTGAGACAGAAAAAAAATGCTAGACGTGTGACTTCTGCTACTGCACAACACGGCAAGACAATTTTTTTCAAAAAGCTGGTCCATAGAGCTAGAATCGAACATGTAATCTCCAAAATAGTAAGACACAAAAAGAACAGACTGCATACTAAGATCTCATTGATGAAACTGTGCTTAAGAGTAAGATGATTTGTCAATGTGGTTCTAGCAATTCATTCCCAATTATGGGCTGAAATCATGTCAGCCATTGATAAATTGAGTGTAAAGATTGAGGAGATGAAAAAACAAAATATTGTTTTTTGAACACTTAAGCAGACAAAATATCTCTGTTGTGTTTCAAGGAGACTGGTTTCATTCAGAGTACTCAGAAGCATTCTTCTAGGAAGAGATATACCATGCACACAACAGAAACATCACTTTCGGAATTGATGAACAGGAAAAAGTGCAGAATGTCTTAGCTCTATCTCATGAAACCCTTCACTTGGAGAATGACAATCAAGTTGAACAGGTTGAAAGTGATACAAAGTTGTCAGCTAAGAAATGGGCATGTGACAACACATGTAATATTACAGAAGAATCAATCATGTCTATTGAAAGTTTCCACTCAACATTTCTAACAACCAAGAGATCTGAATGACATACACTGCTTCACACCATTGACAAGTGTGAGATCCAGCCTCACAAAGGCCTAATGGGTCACTCCCTTGCATGTTTAGAGAGCATGAACTGTGACTGCACATTTCATTACTTTCATATGCTGGCAGTGCCTATCTCTGGCATCCAGAAATTTGTACAAAGGTTATATCGAGTGAGATCTGTCATTCGAGACTACATGCAATTCCAAGCATTGCTCAATGATGGAGATGTGGAAGGACTTCCGGAGTTCATAAAATAGTTGCAAACAACCCATAGATTGAGGTCTAATGCTACTGTCCCTGAGCAAATAAACACAATGCACACATCACTGGTGCAAGAAGCTCAGCTTCTGAAAAAGTTTGGTCATGAGTTAGCTAAATTTGAAATTAGCAAAACAAAAATTCGATGTAATCTGTGTATCATGTGAACGCTTTTTCTACAAATACTTACGTGTCACAGTGGACCTGCAGAACATTCCACACTGGAATGTAATATGAGGTCCTCTCCATGCATACCTTCTCTTAAAGTCTGACTTTGAAGAAGTTGCAACTGTGTCACTCTGTTCTTACTGTCATAACAAGATTAAGAGTAAAAGTTAGCATCCTCGGTCTGTACTTAATAAAATGGAAGTTGAACCAACTCCTGATGAGATAGTAGTCTTGAACTTGTTTGAAAGGATTCTCATTCAGACCATGAAGCTATTTCAAATGATAATTAGGCTGAACACAAAGATGCGAGACCTGCCGAGCAAAAAACTGGTACGCTTTCTGAAGGTTTCTGTTGTCTACTTGCCTTTAGCTTTGCAAGAAAATGTCAACAATATTTCTAAGGACAACAGTGTAGTCATCTTGGTGAATGATGTACCAACAAAGGCAAAATCAATATGGCTGGACATAGTCAATGTAGACAAGGTAAAGCATGCTTTGCAATACCTAAAAGAGCACAATTGTTTTTATGCTGACATTGACATCGATGCATTTGCTGGTCTTTCTACAGATATTGCTGCAGAGCACTCTGACAAAGCAATACTGGAGAAGGTTGACATTGCAACTGTACACAATGTGTATAAGCAATTCACCATACACCCATTGCATGCAAAGACCCAGTAATGGAAAACATTGATTTATGTCAAATGAAGCAAGAGGAGGGAAATCTTGTAAGTGTATGGGAGGCTACTTTAGAAGCTCGTTGTTTCCTTGATCTATTTCCACTTGGCTCAGGTGGTCGATTAGATGAATGTGAACTTCAAGTACCAGGAGCTGAGTATAGGGCCTCACAAGTACCTCATAAGGATGGAAAGTTTTGGAGAAACATTGCATACCTGTTCCACCTTCTTTGGGAAAGTGAACTTAGTGTCCTATCTGCTAGTATTGCTCATACATTGAGACTTGGTACAGAATTCAACAATATGACAGCTGCCCAGTTACTGCAGAAGTTGCAGACCAAAGATGAAACACTGCAAGTCAGTCTTTCCTCCATTTTGTCTAGCATGCATGGTACTAAGGAATATTGGTACAGACAACACTCTGAGGTAATGTGCATGCTGAGAGAGTTTGTACCAGCAACATGTTTTGTAACGCTGGGTTGTTTGGAATATTATTGGGATGATCTGCTTGATCTTCTCAGATGGGCAAACTCTGACGTTGAGAACATCCAAACTATGACTCTCAATGAACTATGTTCACTTGATCCAGTGACAGTTTTACGTTATTTTCACCACCAGTTCTACAGTCTTTTAAAGTTCATACTGTCTAAGACAAATCCTTCTCTCACCATTGTCGAGCAATACTTCTGGAGGGTTGAGTACCAAGCTTGTGGAGCTCCACACATACATATGTTGCTGTGGATAAAAGATGCCCCACATATTGGAGACAATGACACAACTGACATTCTAAGATTCATATTGAAGTATGTCACATGTCAGATACCAGACTGGTATGACAGTGCATCACTTTGGGAAATGGTTCAGAAATTCCAACTATACCTCTGTGGCAAATACTGTTGAAGGAAAGTAAAGAACAAAGGTCAATGATACACCCAATGCCGTTTTGGCTTTCCAAGGTGAGCTTGCCTAATTGCTTCTCTGAATGATGTATTTTCAGCCATGTGACATAACCTGAAAGCAAAGTCAACAAAGCAAGTCTAAGAACTACCTCACACAGACTCAGAAGTCTATATCAATGACTATAGTCCTTTCCTTCTTTTGATGTGGCAGGCAAACATTGATGTTCAGTTTGTTGCTGACAACTCAGTGGCTCTTGTAAGATATGTTACATCATACATCACTAAGCATGAGCAAACAAACCAGCAAGAGATGTGGGAAGAGTTGTTTAACTGTGATAAATCAATGTCTTCCAGGCTTTGGTCACTGGGACTTAAGACTCTGTGACATCATGAGTGCAGAGCCTATGAAGCAAGTGACCGACTCACAGGTGTATGTCTATATGGCAAGTCAGACTCGATTTGTTTCTTGAATGTGAATCACAAGCAGAACAGGTGGCGTGTCCTTAAGAGCCATGAAGAGATTGAGGATATGGCTGCTACAAGACCGACATCCACAAATATTCTCAAGAGCAACCTAATCAACAACTACTATCCACAGCGCCACAGTGTTATGGATGATATGTGACTCTCTGAAGTTGCTCAATGGTATGATTACAAGTGGGGTGTTTCTTCTGATCCAGAAAAAGGTATATATAAAGTCACTGGGTTTGATGGCTTACTTGTTAAAAAGCAGAAACCATGGCTAACTGACCACTGTAAACTCACCTTGAGCAGAACAGAAAGCAAAGAACATTATTAAGTTGCTCTATTGTTTCTGTTCAAGCCTTGGAGATCAGAATCTGAATTAAAAGGATTATCTGACACATATGAACAACAGTTCATGGAAATATATCATAGCTTCCAGAGTCATGTCTCTGAGACTTACATTGACAAACTTGAAATGGAAATAAATCAGCTCGAGATCTCAAAGAAAATTCTGGATGATGACACACCAGTAACATCACAGGAAATGGTTGATGTTGAAGAAGAAGGGACTCATGGTGCTCCTCTTCCTCCTAATGACCCAACTGTGCTAATGTCAGAGGTAGAGGGCACAATGCAACAAAGCATGCACTTGTCAGAGTCAGCTACAGACATTGTTGACAAGCTGAACTCACACCAAAGAGTCATGTATCACTCTGTGATACATGCTGTGAATCATGTTATTCAGCACAGTACCAAGCAGTGTGTTTGTGAGGGACAGACACCAATTAGGATGTTTGTTAGTGGTGCTGTTGGAACTGGGAAACGTTTCTTGATTGAAGCTATAAGCAAAGATGTGTGTGAGCTTTGTAATGCAGCAACATCTGTTATTGTTGCTGCTCCTACAGATTTGGTAGCTTATAACATAGGTGGTATCACACTTCATAGGTTATTCATGTTGCCAGTTGAGCATGGTAAGAGTGGTGATTACAGGAAATTGTCATATGACGTTGCCTCTGAACTGAGGTCATTGTTTGTCATGATGTATTTGCTGATAATAGATGAGATCAGCATGGTTTCAAATGTTCTCCTCACATATGTTCACCTATGTCTACAGGAGATAATAAAGACCAATGATGACATACCATTTGGTGGTAAGAACATTCTTGTTCTTGGAGATTTCCTTCAGCTGGCTCATGTAAATGGCAAATATGTTTTCTGTTGTCTTTCCATTGAAGAGGCAAAGAAATCAATTGGATGCATAGGTGGAGTCAATCTGTGGGAGTTCTTCTCATATGCTGTTCTCTCGCAGAATATGAGGCAGCAAGATGACATATCTTACAAAGCATTACTTGATGAGGTGCGTATTGGTATACTGTCACCCATCCACATTGAAATGCTAAGACAGCGCATAATCAAAAGAAATGATGCTCCTCTTCAGGATGCATGTGATATCTTTGCACATGTACAGAAATCTGGGGTACATGTTGTATGTCTATTCCCAAAACTTAAGCAGTGAGCAGAGTTCAATGAGATCATGATGCATAGAGAACAGCAACCTATTGTCAGTCTGCCATGCATAGATACAATAGACGGTGTCACCCTATCATGAACAATGGTATCAAAAATGGTTGAGCATCTCAGAGAGCTCACAAGTGATATGTCATGCACAGCTGGCTTGGAAGCTGTGCTAGCACTATGTAGAAATGCACGTTTCATGCTTCACAGAAACACTGATGTTGAGCGAGGTCTCATGAATGGAGCCATGGGGTATATACATGAGTTCAAGTACAATGTGCAGAGCACAGCTGTGGACTTTGTAGTTGTTAAGTTTGACATCTGTGAAACTCCTCACCCAAAACAGTCAAGTTTGAGCTTGTGAAAGACATACATATGTGACAAAGAAACTATTTCCATTGTGTGCTGCTTATGCAGTCTCCATACACAAGTCACAAGGGCTCAGCCCTGATAGTGCCATTGTAGATATTGGCAATGTTATATTCAAGGATGGAATGTCTTATGTTGCATTGTCTCTTGTACAATTGTCTGGAGTACACATAGTGAATCTGGCAGAAAGCAAAATACATGCTGACACAAAATACATAGTTGAGTACAACAGATTACCTATATTGTACCAACCAAATGCTTTTTTGCTACCAGTTCCCAGATATGCATCCAGTACAGCTATCACAATGGATAAAGCACACAAACTAGAGAACAGACAGAACACCAGGAGGAATGAGCTACTGGTATAACTAAAACTTCTCTACTAGGACTAAGAGCTAGAAATCTTGTACTGGGACCTTCAATTTAGGGTAAAAAAAAAGAGTTAGTGTGTTTGTCAGAGGCAGTTGAAGTCAATTGTTATCTGTTATCTGTGTACTTATCTAGGTGCTTTTCACAGATGTCAGAAGGGAATTGTTAAAGTGTAGAAAGATTTGCGAAGTAGGGGGAGTGACTTAGCTAGAAGGAGCGAGGCTAAAACCAGATTTAAGCACTGCCCTAGATAGCTTCTGCCAGAGAACAGACAGAACACCAGGAGGAAGGAGCTACTGGTATAACTAAAACTTCTCCACTGGGACTAAGAACTAGAAATCTTGTACTGGGACCTTCAATTTATGGTAAAAAAAAGAGTTAGTGTGTTTGTCAGAGGAAGATGAAGTAAATTGTTATCTGTTATCTGTGTTATCTGTGTACTTATCTAGGTGTTTGTCACAGGTGTCAGAAGGGTTGTTATCTGTGAAATTAACTAAGTGTAGAAAGATTTGCAAAGTAGAGGGAGTGAAGCAGCTAGAAGGAGCCAGAGTTAAAACCAGATTTAAGTACTGCCCTAGATAGCTTCTGCTGAGAGAACAGACAAAACACCAGGAGGAAGGAGCTACTGATATAACTAAAACTTCTCTACTGGGACTATATTGCCCTCCTTCCCTCCCCACCCCCACCTAAACCAGTTCTACTTTTATAGGACAGGATTTAACTGACAACAGGAATTTCCTGTTTGGGAGCAGGAAGTGAGTGATCACAGAGCCACTGAAGACTCACCATCCTAGAAGGGCAAGAATAGCTCTCACCCCCCCCAGCTGCTGGAGGTCTGACTCTGAGCAAGTGAGACTACTGAGAAATATAGGAACTTCTTGTGTTAGAACAGGAAGATCAGGAGCTAAAAAGGGACAGAGGCAGTAAGTAAGTATGGGAAGAAAAAATTAAACAAACAGAGGAAAGAGTAAGTATTCCAAACAGCAGCTGGGGGCCAGAAAAAAGGCATGATGGGAGTGGTGCAGTGCAGTGCAGTGGCTGTGGAGCAGCAGTCTTCCGGGAGACATTATGGAGGATACAGTGTTGTCCCTTCTGCAGGCACCTCTCTGGGCTGAGGGAGGAGGCTGCTCATCTCCAGGTTGGGTTGGCCAGGATTTGTGGGACCTCCTCTCCAACCCAGGGACCACCAGGGTCACTGCTGTTGCCTCAGAGGTTGCCAAGAAAGAGGAGTGGTTGGATCACAGTGGGCTCAGGGAGGTTGAGGGTGGTGGAACAGAGGTGTATCCCTCCAGTTGTACCTCTCCACAGTTCCTATGCTGTTCTGGAAATGTGGGGTTCCTCTATGGAGGCACCCACAGTGGAGAGCAAGGAGGATGCTGGGAACCTCCACAAAGGAGACCCACAGGAGGGTGGCATGGGACCCCACAGGGGAAGAAAACAACTCCTGGTGGGGGACCCCATTGTTAGGAAGGTAGAACTGGGGGAGGAAGGGGACAGGGAGGTAAGGTGCCTGCCTGGCACCAAGGCTTGGAGGGACAGGAAGTGAATCCTCAGGATCACAGGGCAGCTGCACAGGGGAGGGACTGGATGTCATTGTCCACCTAGGGACAAATGACCTGGCTAAGAAAGGGATTAGAGCAGTGCAGAAATATTTGTGAAGATGGGAGGGGTCTTGAACCAAATAGCACACACGGTAACCTTCTCGGAGGTGCTGCCTGTCTATGGCACAGATGAGACTAGGGTGCTCCACACCATGGGATTCAATCAGTGGTTGAAAAATTGAATTTGTGCAGAGCTCAGAGGATTTGGCTTCATTGGGGACTGGGTCCACCTGGATGGATGCAGGCATATACTAAGCGTGGTCTGCATCTGTCCAGGAAGGAACCAGGATTCTAGGTGATAGATTTAAATGCTTCATTGGCAAGCATTTAAACTAGCCAAGGGGGAGGCACTGGAAAGGAGCAGGGAAATCCTAGCGCTCCCCCAATAATAAGGGTACTAAGTGAGGTAGACACCAACATAGGGATGTCAATAGGGAGAAGTGCGGGGGTAAGTGGAGAAAGTGACAAATGCAATAAGGACAGGGATGGGCCAAAAAGGGGTAAGGCCATCAAGAGATGGAGGGTAATGAGTACCAACGCCTATAGTCTGGGCAACAAGCTCCCTGAACTGGTGGCCTTGATGGAAGAGGGATGCCTGGATATCATAGCAGTCACAGAAATGTGGTTCACAGAGAACCATGACTGGGATTTTAACATGCCAGGGTACACAACCTACAGGAGAGACAGGGAGGGCAGAATAGGGGGGAGTAGCTCTCTATGTAAGGGAAGGGATAAAAACAACTGAACAAAAGAGTAAACAGGGAGGAGAAGAGGCACTGTGGGTCACCTTAGAGACTGGAAATGGCACAACAATCTGCACAGGGGTTGTATACAGACCCCCATGTCAGGGGAAGGGAATGGACAAGGATATGATAGAAGGCATACTTAGAATGGCAAAGAAAGGGGAGATACTGTTGATGGGGGACCTTACTATGCCAGATGTTGACTGGAGCACCTTTGCTGCAGTCACATCCAAAAGCAGGGCCATTCTTGATGCCCTTCAGGTGGCATGCCTCAGACAGCTAGTTTTGGAACCTACTCATGAGGGAGCAATCTTAGACCTCATACTCTCAAATGGAGACAGTGAGAGGATCTCAGATCTAGAAGTGGATAGCTATTTGGGAACAAGTAACCACCAAACAGTGTGGTTCATGATAAACTCAGCTACAGAGTCAAGCCATACAAAAGTGAGGGTTCTGGACTTCAGGAGGGTTGACTTTGGCAAGATGGGAGAGTTCCTTAGAAAATCACTAGCAAACAGGCTAGAAGGAGGGGTGGAGTAACAATGGGGAAATATCAAAACTGCCATCACAGAGACAACAAGCCTTTGTGTGAAGCAAATAATCAAATAAAAATGAAAGAAAAAGCCACTATGGTTCTCAAAAGAAGTGGCGGTGAAGATTAGGGAGAAAAAGATAGCATTTAGGAAGTATAAGGAAACACAAAAGGAGCAGGACAGAGAACTGTACCAGTTAAGGCAGAAGGAAGCAGGGAGGGTAGTCAGAATAGCAAAGGCACAAACTGAGGAAAAGACAGCCAACTCGGTTAAGAAGGGGGATAAAACCTTTTATAGGTATATCACCACTAGGTATGACACCAAGATCTGCAACAGAGTAGATGATCCAGATGGGGTGGGCAGAATGAGAAGAGATCTGGATAAACTAGCAAAATGGTCAGAAGAGTGGCAACTGGGATTTAATGCAAAGAAGTGCAAAATCATGAACATAGGGAAGAGAGACCCTGAAGCCACCTATAGGCTGGGAGTGGAGTTGCTAACAGTCACAAAGGAAGAAAAGACTTGGGCATCATCATCGCTGATGACCTGAAATCATCAAGCAGACCTCTAAAGCAGTAGTTAAGGCTAGGGGGTGTTAGGGTGTATTAGTAGAGGGTATCACAAGTCGGAAGGAGGTAATAATCCCTCTTTACAAGACACTGGTTAGGCCCCATCTGGAGTACTGCGTGCAGTATTGGAGGCCACACCTTCACAAGGACATTAACCAAATTGAGGCAGTCCAGAGAAGGGCAACCAAAATGGTGCAGGGACTGCATCAGAAGACATATGAGGACAGATTAACAGAGCTCAATATGTATACCCTTGAGCAAAGGAGGGAGAGAGGTGATATGATCGAGGCATTCAAACACCTTAAGGGCATTATCAAGGTGAAAGAGTCTAACATGTTTAAATATAAGAAAAATAGCAGGACAAGAGGACACAGCATGAGATTAGAGGGCCGATTAAGGGGAATGTGAGAAATTCTTTTTCACAGAAAGGGTGGTGGATGCATGGAATAGCTTACCACAAGTGGTGGCTATGAATACAGTGCAGGGCTTCAAACAGGCATGGGATAGGCATAAGGGAGCAATACAAATGACTATGAATAGATAGGCCACTGACAGAGCAAAGGCCGATGAAATTTATAAGGTAGAAAAAGAAATGGGCAGACTGGATGGGCCTTGTGGTCCTTATCTGCCGTCAGCTTCTATGTTTCTATGTTTCTATGTTATATCAGGGGCGTAGAAAGACAAAAGGAGGATAGTGAGGCTGAATAGAATGGATGGTGGGTGCAGAAGTGACAGTGAAAAAGCAGGGATACTGAATGAATACTTCTGTTCAGTATTCACAAAGGAAGTGGGGAGGTGCCTAATCTAATTAACAGAAGCACTCTGGAGAGGGAGGTCGATCCCAGTCCTTTCACAGAAGAAAGGGTTCTGAAAGAACTCCTAAAAGTGAAGGTGGACAAAGCAATGGGGCCAGATGGAATTCACCTCAGAATTCTAAAAGAATTAAGCAGAGAACTAGTGACACCACTGACTACCATTTATAACAAATCATGGGAGGATGGTGTGGTATCTGAGGACAGGAAGAAGGCTGATGTGATTCCCCTTCACAAAAGTGGGACCAAGAAAGAGGCAGGAAACTACAGACCTGTCAATTTGACCTCTGTGGTAGGGAAAGTGATGGAATCACTTCTGAAGGAAAGAATTGTTGAGTACCTAGAGGCCAGTGGGGCACAGGACCCAAGGCAGCATGGGTTCACTGCAGGAAGGTCATGTCAGATGAATCTAATTGATTTCTTTGACTGGGTTACCAAAGTAGTAGACCAGGGAGGGGCTGTGGACATGGCCTACCTAGACTTTAGCAAGGCATTTGACACAGTCCCACACAAAAGATTAGTAGTCAAATTAACCAGCCTTGGAGTGGATCCCAGGGTGGTTGCCTGGGTAAAACATTGGCCGAACAACAGGACGCAGAAAGTAATTGTAAATGTAGTCCACTCTGAAGAAAGAGGGGTTACTAGTGGAATACCACAGGGTTCAGTACTGGGTCCAGTCCTTTTTATTGTCTTTATAAGTGACATTGCAGAGGGACTGGAAGGAAAACTATGCCTCTTTGCAGATGACACAAATATCTGCAACAAGGTTGATACACAAGGAGGTATGGAAAGGATGAGAAGGGACTTGGCAAGGTTGGAGGAATGGTCAGAAGTATGGCAGCTTGGATTCAATGCAAAGAAGTGCATAGTAATGCACCTGGGAAACAAAAACCCAGGGGAAGATTACACAATGGGGGGGAGGTAGTACAACAACAAAAATGGAAAGGGACCTGGGGGTAATCATATCAGATGACCTTAAGGTTGGCAAGCAATGTGAGAAGGCGGAAGGGAGGGCTGGGTGGATACTGGGATGTATAGGGAGAGGCATCACCAGCAGAAAACAGGAAGTTGTTATCCCGCTGTACAGACAGTTGGTGACACCCCATCTGGAGTACTGCATCCAGTTCTGGAGACCCCATCTCTGCAAGGACATAGACAGGATGGAGGCAGTTCAGAGGAGGGCAACTAAAATGGTGCAGGGTCTGCAAGAGAAGTCATATGAGGAGAGGCTAAAGAAGTATAATATGTATACCCTTGAGGAAAGGAGGGAGAGGGGGGACATAATAGAAATGTTTAAGTACCTCACTGGAATCAACAACGTCCAAGAGGGTAGCATATTTCAGAAAATGAGATGTGCAAGAACAAGGGGGCACAATATGAAGATAGAGGGGAGAAGCTCAGGAGCAATGTGAGCAGCCTTCCTGAGGAGGTTGTGGGGTCTAAAACTGTGGGAGAATTCAAGAATGCATGGGACAGACATAAGGCAATTTTTGTGGGGGGTAGGAAGAAATAGGCTGTTAGTTAAATAGGATCTGCAGCCTATCCTGTAGTTAGGGAAATGGGCAGACTAGGTGGGCCAAGCAGTCCTTATCTGCCATCAAAGTCTATGTTTCTATGTTTCTATGTAACTAAAAAGAAAGCACACTAAAACTCCACAGTCATCACCTCAGCATTCCATTACAGAGTACTCTCTGCATCAACAACTTGCTTCTTCACCTGCAAAAAAATGTATTAGAGTCAACACACTGCCAGTATTTGACAACAGCACAGAAGTAAACTGTTATGCAAATGCAACTATGCAAGCACTTCTCCACATACCTGAGTTTGCTAATGTGTTAAACTCAAGTCATTCGACACCTCTGTCGGAAGCATTAAAGAGAGTCATTAGAGGTACTCAAGACCAGTTCCCCAGTTTACAAAGCTTGACTCCTCTATGACTAACTCTTAGACAATATGCAGGACAATCAATGTTTGCTGACAATGCACAACAAGATGTCACAGAGTTCATGATGGGAATGATAAACAGTTTAGCAGATGATGGCATTGATCTGCGTCAACACTTTAAAGTTGACTATGTGTCCAAGTACACATGTTTGTCATGCGGCCACAAAGAATCACAAAGAAAATAGGATATGCTCTGGCTGTCTGTCTATGTTCCTGAACAGAGAACTGTGATGTTTCACAAGTTATTTGCAAATGACTAAACTGGTTGGCTGTGCCGAAGATGTGGTCATTCTTGTGTTTGCCCTCTGAGAGTTACATATTCAAATTCATACATAATTATTGTATTGCAATGCTTTAACTCTCAAGGCATGAAAGTCACAATGCCAATTTCACACTTCATTGCTGGAAGAACTATGTTCTCAGGAAGTCAATTTAACACACATGCAATAATCTTCCATCACAGCCTATCCATTCACTCTGACCACTATGTCACTTGGCGAAGGTTCAGAAAGGGATGGGTGGAGTGCAATGATACATTATGCACTCTGAGGGAAAGACTTCCAAGGAATCTGAAGGATGCATATGTCATTATTCTCCATTGTACCAATAGTTGCACAACATATTGAAGAGTGATGCTATCTAATCACAGCATCTCAGTAAACCACTATCTCTGCAACAATAACACTGCATGTGCATGTTCCATCCAGATATAATTGTTAACCACCAATGTACAGATGACTTTTCCTTACACCTTCATCAGAAACTACTAGTGTGTAAACCCACCCATGGTGACCTATGTGTTCTACATGTTGCACTAAATCACCACAGCCCATGGTAATTGCTCTGACTTCTCTGCCATTGCAGAAGATACCATAACAGTACAGCAATGCAGTTACCTGTGGTACACAATTCCTTATTTATCACACTGCTATCCTCATATATTGGATACAGAACAACAATTTTCCCATAATTCATTGCAATGCAATTTCCACAGACATTGTATTGTAATATTCAGCATTAGCAAGTTTGATATACTCACTACTAAAACTGCATTGTTACTGTTCAAGTAGACTTGAGAGTATTGAACTGTAATCAATAGACAGTCAGTTAGTAATATCTTTTTGCAGATGCCTTACTTGACACTCTATGTATCAGCAGATATTGCTATGTATTCAGTTGTTTCACAGTACAATCTTACAAGGCAATGACAAACTCTTTAACTTATTTAAATGCTTATCAGAGATGCAACTACTGTTCTCCACATATTGTGTTGAGAACTCTACTTGTTTCAACAATACACATCAGGTTAAAGTTCTCACTCCTTCTCCTGCTGTTGTCTACATTCTTGACCTTTACTGTAATATTTACTAAACTGACTTCCTCAAAATCCAAGCAGACTTGAGGGCACTGGATATTATTCAACGTCAGTTAAAAAGTTATGTCTTGGCAAATGTAGTTATCACACCCACGTTAAGAGCATGACTACCTGCATGATAGTATCATCTCTAGTACTATACTGAAATTGTTGACAAAAATCTGATAGGATTTTCTGTCAGTGTTCTTGCACTCTGAATGCTAAATATGACAAACTCTCATAAAAAAATGTGACTCAGACTTGTACATATGTATATAATGCTGAGCTTCAACTAACATGTACATAACTTAAAAAGACTTTCATGTATAAATGTTTATTGTAAAATAAGTAAATACATAAATTATACAAATATGTTAATTATGTTTGCAGTAATATCTGCCACTGTTCTTGGACTTCCAACACTGAATATGACAAACTATTCCCAAGAAAAATGACTCAGACTTGTACATATGTATATCATACTGAGCTTCCAATTGAATGCATATAACTTAATTAGACTTAGAAATGTGGATGTTTGTTTATGAAAAACAATACACTAAAATAACATTATTTGTTTCTTACTGTTCCATATGTACTCTATCCATGCATTTAATGGCATTGCATTGCATTAAGGGCAACTGTTTATATGATTAATAGCTTATAATAGAGATGTATACCTGTGATTATCTGGACTATTTCCACTGTATGATGTATTTCTATATATCTGTGCAGATGTCTACAACTCATAACTGAGTCAAAAATGCTTACAATGATTGTGTTCTTCTGCAGTACAATGCAAACTATTGGTGTGCTCTTGCTTTAACAGGATCATCCATATTTTTGGAGGTTGGATGAGGAATTTTTCCCAGTTCACCAAATACAAAATATTTGTAAAAACTCATCAATTTGCAGCTGGACCAACAATACCACCATCAGTAAAAAAATGGATGTGAAATGAGTATCCTCAGAACACCATGACATACTCAAAATGTAACAAATGTGTGTAATACTTCCATCTTTTTTCACTTCTTGATATTGCTAGATCTACCTTAAAATAAATAACTGCAACTTTATCAAAAGTCATAGCAGCACATATGTAGATATCACTAACAACTAATATAGTTCTCAAATGACAAATTAAAAAATGTCTGTCATTTAACTAAAATACAATAAAAACATAACAAATTAAACTTCATAATATGATTATTGATATCAAAGTAAATGTCTCTACTCACATGTAACATATTACCACCAACTTTCACACTGTTAGAATAATCTACTCATGTGGTTATCCTACAGGGAAATGTATGAATACACTCATGGGAAACAGTAAATGTTTCTTACTGTCTCATGCGAACATGTAGTCAGTAACTAAATGCCATCAAACATTGATTAGGTGTAAAACTAACAATATTCTGATCAGTTGCATAACATATCAGTAAAATGCTGAGAACCACATGTCAAATAACATTTTGTTAGTATCCATTCTCTTAATATCCAAGTGGTCACTGAATGTGATAATAAAATACTATCAATAGACACATAACTAATACCACTCAGCAATACATGTGACAAAGGTAACTGTTTGCTAACTAAATATTCTATAATATTAATACCCATATAAACTACTTACCAAATATATACAAAATCTTAACTTTAAATGCTATTTATATAGAAAAGAATGCATATACAAAAGAAACAGCATAGATTAGTCACCAAAATGACAACAAACAAAAAACATCCTCAAAAATGATCACGGATATATACAACAAACTGTTTTTTTGTCCATCCCAAGAGCAACCAAACAATTCGGACTAAATATAGTTGAATAATAAATACATTATCAACCTTATGCTATGTTTCCTGAGTTTTATTTTTAAGCAGTAACTGTTATAGAGTTGTTATGTTGAGCTACATGTCTTCTATTGAACTGTGACTGCACAGCTATGACTACACAGAGAAAGTAGAACACTAGAGAGAGGATCTCCTGGGAGGGGTCGGGAGGTTGGGACAGGCAGATAAGTGTATCATGGAACAGATTTCACATGGGTGCAGACTCACAACAGTATCAATTCTTGTCAAGTTATCCCTTCCATTCCCACTCACCACCTCACAGATAACAGTGAGACACTGCAAGGATTACAGAGTAGTCTGAAGATTAATCTGCAATGGAGCATCTCTAGTACTAAGGCTGTGACTACACCTGTGGATCCAGTCATTGCAGATCTCACAGAAAGGACTTTAATTGCCCTTCCTGCCTTTATGCATACATGTTGAGATGTGTCTCACTGTGGCTTGCCATGTGGGCCACATATTGAGACCAGCTCACAATGACTGAAACTTGCAATCTGTATAGTCAGTTGTGGACATGTGTATACTGTCTATTAACCACAATTTATCATCCAGCTTCTTGCAATCTGTGTTCCAGATGCTACATACTTGCCACATACACCCACAGCTCACCAGACCTGGTTGCATGTCATAACACACATAACAACTGTGCCCCATTCCAAGATACCCCCAATACCTCACCCACACAACATCCAATAACAAATCAAGTGTGTGATGTGTGAGGTAGTGCAGACAGCACATTGCTGCTATGCCACAATAGTATCACATGTTCTCAACTTATTTTTTCCATCCCCAGTCACCAATTGGGGAATTGGGGGTGGGGGGTGGGAGGGGTTTATGACCGAACTTACAATGATGAGAGTGCACTCTCACCACCATTTTTGCCATGCAACATCTCCAGTATCAAGACTGTCACTACCTTTATGGGGGCAGTACCAGCTCACATAGTACAGAGAGAAACACTGAGGATGACAGTGTACTCTCAGGATCAATCTCCAATGAAGCATCCCTAGTACCGACACTGTGACTACATCTGTGTATCCAGTCATTGCAGATTTTACAGAAAGGAGGTTACATACATGTGGAGATGTCTCTTGCAATAACTTATCATGTGGGACAGATATTCATCTCAGCTCACAATGGCTGACACTTGCAATCTGCATAGTGAGTTGTGAACATGTGTACTGTCTATTAACCATAACTTGTCATGCAAGTTCTTGTAATCTGTGTTTCAGATTCTACATACAGTAGCATCCACAGACTGAATCAGCAAATTCTTGAAATTTCTCTAATATTTCCAGATATATCTAATGTTTTCTCCATTTCTACAGTACGGCAGCAGAGAGAAACTCTTTAGAAATTTGGTGAAAAACCTGGGAATATCTGGCAATGTCGGTAACTACATCTGTACTTGCCACATTCACCCACAACTCACCAGACCTGGTTGAATGTCAGAACACACATTGCATGTCTGCCCCATTCCAAGATACCCTCAATACCTGACCCAGCTACAATGAACAACAAATCCAGTGCGTGGTGTGTGTGTTGTAGTACAGGTGGCACATGGGTGCTGTGCCACAATAGTATCAGGTGTTCTCAACTGATTTGTTCCATTCCCGGTAACCAACTGAGTGGGAGGTGGAAGTTGTTTAGGGGACAACTTATGATGATCAGAGTGCACTTTGAGCATCATTTTGTGATGCAGCATCTCCAGTACTAAGACTGTCAGTACAAGTGTGGGGACAATCATTGCAAATTTTGAAATGACTAGGTCACAGCCTTCTGTGGCTCTATCCATGCATGTACAAGTGCCACTTACTGTGAATTACTAAGTGGGGGGGGGACCTATTCAGCTAGCCTTGCAATAGGGGCAATTGTTATCTAAGTTGTATCTTGTTGACATCTGCACTACCTATTGACAGCAGCTTGTATGCAGGTTCTTGCAATCTGTGATCCAGATTGCAACATACTCGATCCAATAAATATGAAACAATACATTAACACTGCAGTTTTCGTCCAAAAGATATACTGTAAATGCCCTCCAAATTCCATGTTAGAAGACCAAACCATTTCCAAGATATTCAATGGTAAACATTGGTGAAATTTCCCTATCTATTCTATTATGAAAATCTGGCCATCTTGTCCCTCCCTCGTGATCAAAGATGGCAATCAAAGAATCTCACGATCAAAGAGTTTGCAGGCTCATGATCCAAGAATTTGCAGAGTCATGACCAAAGACTAAAAACTGTTGTAATTTTAAAAATTCAAATAATTGCAGTACACCACCACCACGGTTCATGAGAACGAAGCCCCCTGAGTAAATTCCCCCCTCATTTGTCTTACTAGGAAACCCCAAGCTGAGAAAATTGATTTTTTTATCTGGTCATCTCGTCCCTCACTCACGATGCAAGATCGCGATCAAAGAATCTCACGATCAAAGAACTTGCAGGATCGTGATCAAAGAATTTGCAGGCTCATGACCAAAGAATAAAAAGTGTTGCAATTTTAAAAATTCAAAGAATTGCGCTAAACCACTACCATGATTTGTGACAACAAAGCCCCTTGAGTGAAACCCACCCTCATTTCTCTTCCTATAACAGCCTCGACTGCAAAATAATGATTTTTAATATGGCCATCTCATCCCTCCCTCATGATCAATGATGGCGGTCAAAGAATCTGGTGGTCTCAGAATTTGCAGCCTTGCAATCAAAGAAATCACATGCTCACAGCCAAACAATGGCAAAGTTTGATATAGATTTTTTTCTGACCAATTTTAACCAAACCAACAACATGCCTCGACAGAACAAAGCCCTCTGATCAAACCCCACCCTCATTTCTATCCCTAGATCAGCCCAGAGCCAAGATATTTGTGAAAATATGTTAAGATGCAAGATGGTAATCAATCAATCTCGTGATTAAAGAATTTGCAGGCTCGCGATCAAAGACCGTTAGCAAGCCACAAACAAAGAATTTAAAAGCTAATAACTCTATTTTTTGACTGATTTGGATGGAACCAAAGTCATGGCTCAATAGATCGGGGTCCCCTGAGTAAAACCCATTGAAGTTTTACTTCAGAAGTGACCCCTGAGCCAAGATATTTGTGTTTGTGTGATCAGAAAATTGAAAACAAGATGGCGGACCTTGCGGTCAAAGAATTTTTTAAATTCCTCAGGAACAAAGATTCTTCAACAGTGAGGCTACAAAGTCTTTGACTTCCAGGCTGGACAAGATGGCCAGAACCCCATTCTTTGATCACAAGATATACATATAAATGTTCCCATTGACTTATAATGGGAACTTAAAGTTGTAATAACTTTTGAATGGCTTAATATTTTTTCACCAAACAAAAAGCTGCATGTTCAGATACCAAAGCTCTTTCAAGTTAGCAATCTCACAGAGCAGCACAGTACACAATGGCTGTACAAGACCACATTTAGAATGCCAAAAGGTGTCTCCAAAAATGGATAATTTTGCATTATTCAGCGCTTTCATACACAAAGCCCTGTATCCTGACCAAAAATTAATTTGGCAAATCAAAAGATCTACTGTGCCCCAACGCACATACCAAATTTCATGCAAATCCATTGAATGTGTCCAAAGTTATTAACGCCCAAACGTTTGACTTTAGTATGTAGTTGACCACTGAACCCAACTATAGTGGCGCGACTGCGCCACTATAATATATATATATATATATGTATATATATATATATATATATATATATATATGGAATTAATCCCCAACCCAAATGTAGAATTGAAAATAACACAAATGTAGTTTGCCAAACAACCTAGGAAGTTAATTTTTGTCATTTACAACTCGGTTTATGTTGCACAGTCTGTCCCACGTGAGCCGTGTAACAACAGCTTACCTTGTGGTGGTTGTAGCTGCATTTGGATCCCTCACACATGATGACTGTTCAGAAACTCTCCGGTGGCATCAGTGGATGGATCGCAGTGAAACCAAGGCTTTATAACCTACTTAGGCACCTCCCATACCCACCGGTGATTCCGTGGAATATGTGGTTTTGGAACACTAACTGACCCCCCCGACTTGTGACATGCAAACATATGTGAATACTCACACACCACATCAGGTTGGGGCATCAAGTTTCATCATTGTGGTAACATGCAGGGTTCCAGTGATGCATTCTGTGCTGGTAATACAAGATGTGAGATCAGGGCCTGGAAGAGCTGAAGAAACTATTACAGTATGTATACATATATACTGGGACCACCCGACAGACAAATTATTTTCCAGTCCTATACTAGCTCTAGTGTGTACTTACTGGGTCAGGCAATATTTATCAGCAATGTGGCTCACCCATCTCTCTTTTTTTCTTGTTACTCCTAATCTACTACATTCCTGTATGCTACCATGACTGTATGCTGCTTGCATTACATGTAACTGGAGTTGACTGTATCAAACTGTTCATTTACCAATGCTATGTAATTCTGGGTTGCCCCTGAAAAAGGGATCTTCAGGGCTCAGTGGGCTTACCCAGTCACTGAAATTTAATAAATCAATAAATAAATAATATACAAAAAATTACTGTCTTCAGTTGGGGGGGGGGGCTGCTGCGATAAATGCAACAAACACACACGGAGAGTTACATTCATAACAGAACATGATGGACAAAACTGGTGCAAACAGGAGCTCTTAAGGGGAACAGGAGATTAATAAAATTAAAGGACAAGCAATGAGCACTGTAATGACCTTTATGGGGTAATGAAATTTAAAAATGGCTTCCCAGAAGCACAAACCAAACACATTTTGCTATGTTACACTTTGGGCAGGCAAAATGCTGCAATTTACAATCTTTTTTTTTTTTAATTACACTTACAGATACTTTAGGGTACTGAACATATCAGAGCTATCTCTACATGTGAGCACATATGAAAAACACCAATTTCTTTTTTCAAGCATCTTTTTGTTTCTTAAATAACAAATGAAGACAGAAATTGGTGCATTGGCATTAGCACCATATATCCCCCACCTCAGAAAGTTGCCACAGCATAACAGTAACTTCCGAACAGCACAGGATCAAAACAGTGCCAGATTATGGTGAATGTCAAAACTGGTGAACTCTCTGTTTGTGGGGAGCTGTGCCCCCTCAACCTCCGTTGTGGGAGGCTGTGTCCCCCCACACCCCCTTTCTAAATATACCTACTCCAGGGGCGGTGGACCTCAGTGGTACTTTAAGTTCACCGATTTTGACATTCACCATAACCTGGCACTGTTTTGACCCTGCGCCATGTGGGAGTTGCTGTTTCGATAGTATATGCCACAGAAATCTGAGACAGTCTTCTTTAGCATATTTTTCCAGCCTTCTGAGGGAACTGACTTAATCCCCCCAAAAAAACAGAAGAGGCATACAGACCAGTTAAAGAGGGAGGGGTTAACATGATAAACCCATTAGCTGTCTATAATAGTATTTTTATTTATAATAATATTTGTATGGCCTTAAGACCAGGTGAGAAAATATGGAACCAGTCTTTCTGGGTTGGTTAAACCAAGTGTGGATATATGGCATATAGGCAACTATAAGAAATTGCCTAAAATACAGAATTTGCCTAATTATGCCAAGGCAGTAGTACAATAGTAAATAGGATGGGGGATACCTTATACGCAAATGCAAACAATAACCAGGGGAAACACTTATTGCTGGATTCGAAATAAAGAGTATACAGAGGCAGTAATCATTCCAGTGCGTCTGCCTACAAAGGTAAACACATTCATATCACAGCTGACAAATGAAATGATCCCAGACTTTGCTTGGAATGTCCTCTGGTTAAGCTGCTATGGCACTTTGGGAGTAAAATATTACCATAAGCACAAACAAATGGATGATAGGTATTGTTCCAGACTTGTACAAATATACTAGAAATGCAAGAGCAACTATTTTCTGAATGTGAATATATTGTTCCTTCTTGGAATCAATTTACAAGGATCTGGAAAGAACCTTTATATATGAAAGTCACATACTTGGAGTTAATCCTTGGGTTATTTGCAACAATGGCAAGCCTACTGTGCCTGGGTAATACAGCAAAAGAATGTTGGTTACCAAGACATAATTAATAAAGTAACTATCTTATCAAGGCAAGTAAAAGAAAGTGATACAAAATTATTTGTAGAAAATAAAGTGAGGACACTAGAAAAATTGTCATTCTTTTTTCAGCAATATAAAATGATAACCAGAGTGAAATTTGGTCTTCTTAAAACACAGTGGATGAGCTTTCGTACTGGGTTTCAAAGTGGCAAGATATCTCAACAAGCTTATATTTTTGTAAGATAAAAGATTTCCAGTTATTCATTTTTCTTTTTCTTTCAAGTTAGATTGGTATTGGGGTTTAAGACATTTTGTGAATGATAACCTTTTACTATCGTGCATTTTCTTACTGATAGGGATTTACTTTTGTTTAACTAAAAGGTTGGAGTCTGGTCATAGTCATATATTGTGTCAATACAGTCTTCATGCGTAAAAAAATACATTTTTAAAAACCTCAGACAAAAATATTTATCTCTATGTTTTTAAGCATTATCACTATTTTTTTTACTACATTGATACATTAAACCTGTATTGACAAAGCGTATCTGTTTATCTGTTTGCCTGGACCCAACCTCCCATCTCAAAAGTGTACTGATATGAGTTCAAATTTTCATTTTAAAAATATTAAGTTTCTAGCATTAGAGGTTCTAACGTTAGCCATTCTAAGCAAAATAAGTTAAATTTTTGAAAAGATCCATCTGTCACCTATAACATGCCGTGGCTCCAATAGTTTACTTCCTGGTAGTGGCCTGTTTGGTTTTTGGTCCATCTGAGATCTGCCTGCCAATATTTTAATGTTTTTGCCTCACTTTTACAGTTGGATACTTCCTAATAGTTTACCCTGTCCATTCACTTCAGGAACGTGATGGTCTCTATCATGTTACCCCTCTCCTTTCTGGCCTCCAGCAAGTACATTTTCAATGCCTTAAGCTGTTCCTCATAGGAATTGGTCATAAATCATTTAATTTACCCTATGTTGGACACATGGCACTTTACTAGTATAAATATCCTGTCACTGTAGGGGCACTTAAAAAAACTGCGGGGGGAGTAAACAATTGGGACTTTGTGCTCTGGCCTGCTCTGAGCACCCACTTTTTCTTTGTCTATACCTAATTCAAAACTGGCCTTTACAGCACCTAAAAACAATCTCAGAGTGTACTTGCTTCTAAGGCCAACCACACCCATTGACACTGTCCCTAGTAAGCACTTGGCAGAACTTGAGTACCTCCCCCCCCTCCATTTCAGCCAATGTCTAGCCACAGCAATCATTTCTCTCGTACACCTTTGGTACCTGCCAGCCCCCCCCCCTTCATTCCTACACCCAGCCCAGTGAGTCCCCATACAGTTCTTGTCAATACAACTTACCTGGCCAAGCCTGCCCGCACCTTGCCCTTAGTCAAGCACTTCTCCACCATACTGCCTTCCCTCAATCCCACCCCATTTCTGCCACTACCCTACCATCCAACTTCCCCACCCCTATACTACACCTTATTGCCTACCCTCTCTTTTGCACCTTTCCACCACAACCCAGCCACCAACTATCCCACCCCTATACTCCACCGTATTGCCTGCCCTCACTCTTGCACCTTTCCTTCACTGCCCAACCACCAACTATCCCCACCCCTTATACTTGACAAGACCCCATCGAGGCTGCCTTCCCCCACTCCCTCATTCTCTCACCACTGCTCTTTATCTCATTCTCTGATGCAGCACCTAAACCCAGAATCCACTGATAGTCTTTAGTGCATTAACTCGTGTATTATGTGTTGTACCTAGGGTATTGAAAATTCTTTAATACTGATACCAATTTGCAATCGATTACTGTGCTGTATACTGTTTTTACCTGTTGCTCTTTGTTACTAACTCTGACGTGGAACCTTTGTAAAAGAGCTTGCACTCAAATGTCTTTTCCAAATTACTAATAAATAAACTAAATAATGAAGAGTTTTTTTGATATGCCTCTGATTTTGTTTTCTTGTCATTGCTGGTTGCTGTGGTACACCATATCCCCAGAGGGGACACTGCTGTTTTTTGAAATGCAAGATTTTTACAGGGATCCCTCTGAGATCTATTACACACCATGGCTTGAACCATTTACTTCCTGGAAGTGGCCTGTTTAGTTTTCAGTTATTCTGAGATATGCTGCCACTATTTTAATGTTTTTGACTCACTATGTCTGCCAAATAAGAACTTGAAGGCCTCTAGCATGTTGCCCCTCTCCCGTCTTGCCTCCAGAGAGCACATGTTCAGTGCCTTAAGTCAATCCACACAGTATCTGCTCAATAGGCCCTGAATCATTTTGGATACCCTATGCTGCACCATCTCCAGTCTGTCTTTGTCTTTAAACCTGTCTTTGTTTTTCCTTAGCAGGGGACTCTAGAACTGGGCACAATATTTCAGATGGGGCCTCACCAATCTATATGGAAGTAGTAATACCTCCTTCCTCCTGCTATCAAAACCCCATCCCAATATACCCCAACATCCTGGTTGCCTGCTGTAGGTCTTGTTTCTTTGGCTAGATTTTTAGGGATGGTTGCTTATAGTATGATGACACCCAGCTCTCTTTCCTCAAAAGTAGTGTCCAGCTTAACCCTTTCTATCAAATATTCTGACCTAGGTTTCTTGTTCATTATGTTCATCATCTTGCACTTATTGTCACTGAATTTGAACTGCCAGATCTTGGACCACCTCTACAACCTACAGTATGCAGTTCCTTCTGCAACACCCTTACCATGTCATCACTGTCCACCCAGCACAGAGCTTAGTATCATCTATGAGGAGACCCATTTTGCCCTGTATTCCTTTTCTAATGTCACTGATAAACATATTGAAAAGGACTGGACCCAGGAATAGCTCCATCTCACTCTGCCTGATTTGACTCCATTCAGCACCACCCTTTTCTGCCCCCCACCAACTACCTACCCATCTAAGTCCTTTGCTGCACCAAGATTCTCTAACTTCTTCATAGAAACATAAAAACTAATGACAGATAAGGATCTCTAGTCCCACCCAGTCTGCCCATTTTTTTCTACCTGCTGCAGAAACCACAGACACTACTTGATCTCCGGCTTTGATCTGTTTCCTATCAGTAGGGCTCCCCTATGCCTATCCCATGCATTTTTAAAATCCTCTACCAAATTTGTCCCCATCACCTCCACTGGGAGGCTGTTCCATACATCTGCCACTGTTCTGTGAAGAAATACTTCCTCACCTTACCCCTTAGTCTACCCACTTCCAACCTCATGTCATGACCCCTTGTTCTAGAAATTCTCTTTTTCTGAAAGATGCTACCCTCCTGTACCTTATTTATGCCCTTGAGATATTTGAAGGTGTCTATCATATCCCCTCTTTCCCTCATCTCTTCCAGGGTATACATATTGAGGTCCTCCAGTCTCACATCACATGACTTATGGTACAGGCCCTGCACAATTTGTGTTGCCCTTCTCTGAACTGCCTCTACCCCATCTATGTCCTTACAGAGATGCAGCCTTCAGAACTGCACACAGTAATCCAGATGAGGTCTCATTAATAATTTGTACAGAGGCATCACCACTTCCTTCCTTCTGCTGGTGATACCTTTCCCTATGCACCCCAATACCCCACTGGCTCTCCCCACAGCCTTGGCACATTGTTTGGCCACCTTTTGGTCATCTGATATGATTACCCCCAGATCCCTTTCCTGTTTGGTGACCATCAGTGTCTCCTCCCCCATTGAGTAAGCATCCCCTCAGTTTCTGTGCCCCAAATGCATGATTTTGCACTGTTTTACATTGAATCTGAGCTGCCACACTCGTTACCATTCCTCTAGTTTACTTAGGTCTGTCTACCCTGTTGTAGACCTTAGTGTCATCTGCAAAGAGGCATATCTTTCCTTCCAGCCCTTCCCCAATTTCACTAACAAAGATATAGAATAGGACTGCCTCCAGAACTGATCCCTGTGACACCCCGCTGGCCACCCTCCTTTTCTCAGCTTCATTTACTGCCACCCTCTGTGTTCTATCCCTCAACCAGTTCCTAACCCAGTTAACCACCTTGGGACCCATTTCCATGCTGCCTAGCTTGTTTACAAGCATCTTATGTGTCGAAGGCCTTATTGAAATCCAGGTAGGCCACATCCACTGCTCTCCCCTGATCCCTGATCCTTCAGCAGCCTTCTGTGTGGCATTGATTCAAATGCCTTGCTGAAGTTGAAGTAGAGTAAACACACTGCTTGTTCTTTCTCCATTGTCTTAGTTACCCAGTAAAAGGATAATAGTAATAATAATAATAAAACATTATTTATACCACACCTTTCTCAAATTCAAGGCACCTTACAATAATTACAAACAAAACAAATAAAATATCAATCTGACATCAAACTGAGCTCATAATTAACAGGATACTAACAGGTTGGTGTGACAAAGCCTCCCTGCCACAAACTAATGCTTAAGTCAGTGCAGAATGTGAAATTCAGCCATCAAAATTGCTGCAGAATGACAATACCTCTTCTGAAAAACTTTGGGGAATTTCTTTTTGAATTCCATGAAATTTTTAAAATCATTTCTGTGCAAACTGTAGAATAATTTTCTGCAGATCATGTAAACTGTAGAATAATTTTCTGTGGATTGCTCAAAAAGAATCTGCAGTTTATGTGAACTGCAGATTATTAATCCACAAAAAGCATTTGGCATGCAGAACGTCGAAAATACTGCAACTAACGGAGATCAGTGGAATCTTCTAAAATTCCACATAATTCCATTCTGTCAAAAATTCAACATTCTGCCCAGCCCTACCCATGCTGTTTACTATCCTGGAGCCTGTTTCTCTCCAGATAGTCCTTTAGGTCATTTTTGACTAGTTTTTCCATTAGTTTACCCACACTGGAAGTAAGACTGATGGGCCAGTAGTCACCTAGTTTCTTCCTGAACCCTCTCTTGTGGAGTGCAACTCTGTCCACTACCCTCCAATCTTTTGGAACTACCAGTGACTATACTGCAATATAGAATATCCCTACCAGGGGTTCCAATAGTTTAGATGTCATGATTTATTTATTTATTTGTTTGTTTATTTATTTATCTATTAAAAGTTAACATATACATGATAGGGGCTTTGAGAAACAAGTCTTATTTACAGAATACCCCAAGTCTTATATGTTTGTAGCAAACAAGATTACAAACATACAGTGAGTATCAGTAAATATTACAGTATGTTTGCTGCCCAAACAAGTGCAAAGTGACTGTGCAACATTCAAATTTTTCTTTAAAAGATTTTTAAAGTAAGTAAGTAAAAGTTTATTTGTTTAGCACCCAATCCTGGAGGCTCTGGGCACTGTACAGCTAGGCGAAGGGAAATAAATAACACAGCATTAAAAAATGACAATGGTCAAGGGCATCAACAAACTAAATAAACTCAGCAATAAAACTATTCAGTAGCTAGCTAATTCTTAAACTCATATATAGTCATCAAAAGCTTCTCTAAACAGATGTACATTCAGACCCTGTTTAAAAGCCTCCACTGATGGGGCCTCCCTCAAAGATCAAGGAAGCGAGTTCCATAGGGCCCAGCCTGCCACCTCAAATGACTGATCTCCAGAGGTCTTCAACCAGGCCCTAGGAACCACCAGGAGACTTTTGGATGAGGAGCGTAAAAAGCACCCAGGGTGGACAGGAGTCAGGAGGTTAGTCAGATAGCCAGGCCTGAGCCATAAAGAGCCTTATAGGTAAACAAGCCCACTTTGAAGGTAATTCTCTACCTCACCGGCAGCCAGTGCACAGTATAAAGACACTAAGCTAGTGCAGTTTCTGGTCCGAGGATCTAAACTGTTCCAATAAAAAGAAGCACCATATGAGAGGTTGGCTTTGACATAACATGTGGCAAATTTGGAAGGGAAAGGCTATGATGAGCCACATCATGTAAACTTAACTTATGATTAGGTACCTAATCTCTCTGAAAGATAAGAAGAGGTTGAATTACTATCTGCCCTTACAATTTCTCTGAGTATCCTCAGGCACATCTCATGTGGCCATTAAAATAAGTTTGGAGTCTTATGGATTCAGTTTTCATGTATGGAAATGTTTAATTTATATTGATACTGTTTAAAAGTATGCTGGTATTGTTTAACAGTACATTGATACATAGAAACTAACATACTAAAATGCCAGCAGAATAGGCCTAATGGTCTTTCGAATCTGCTCGTTTGGTCAGCCCCCACCCAGGGAGCTGACCTTGCTGCCCCCCTCGCCTTCTCTGGCTTCTCCCTTCCCATTTCTGGATATTCTTGGAGCATTGGATTTTGCTTCCAGAACCCTTCCCCTGTACCTGTCCCACCCTCTCTTGAACCTCTCCACCGTCTCTGCCTTCACCAGCCCCCTAGGCAGCACATTCCATGGCTCCACCACCCTCTCAGTGAAGTAGCACCTCCTCCTTTCTCCCCTGAATCTTCCCCCCTCCAGCTTCCACCCATGCCCTCTAGTGGCCCCCTCCTCCTCCTTCCTTCGAAGTACCCTGACTGTTCCTCCCCTATTTACCCCCTTCATGTACCTGAAGACCTCTATCATGTCCCCCTGGTCCCTTCTCTCTTCCAATGTGTACATATTTAGCTCTTCAAGCCTCTCCTCATAGGTCCTGTCCCCCAAGCCCCAAGTCATTTTGGTTGCCATCCTCTGGACCCTCTCCAGGAGTTTAATGTCCCTCTTAAGTGTGGCCTCCAAAACTGCATGCAGTACTCGAGTGCGGCCTCACCAAGCAGTTATACAGGGAATATCACTTCCCTCCTTCTGGAGGAGTCCCCCCTGATGCATCCCAGCATCCTGTTGGCCTTGGCTGCTGCCCTCCTACAAGTCTCCAGTTGTTCATCTTGACATCCACCACCACCCCAGGTCCCTCTCAGCCATCGAGACTTGTAGCATTTCTCCCCAGGGTGTACACTTGGCCGGGTTTCTGGTCCCCAGGTGCAGTGCCTTGCATTTCCTGGATTGAACCTCAGCTTCCACTTTCTAGACCATCCTTCCAGAGCCTCCAGGTCCCCTGTAGAGCCACCCTCCCTCCTCCCATCCACCACCACCCCAGTTTTAAGTCATCCACAAAGAGACTCATCTCGCTCCTGATACCTGTCCTTATGTCAGAGACATAGGTGTTGAACAGGAGGGCCCAAGGATTGATCCCTGTGGGACCCCACTAATGACCCTCCATGGAGATGAGACTATCCCGCCAACTACGACCCTCTGGGTCTGGTCCTGGAGCCAATTGCCTATCCATTTGATCATCTGGTTCCCCACCCCCATTTCTCCCAGCTTATCCAACAGGCCCACATGAGGAACAGAGTCAAATGCCTTGCTGAAGTCTAGAAAGAGGACGTCCACTGGTCTACCCAGGTCCAAGGCACTCATCACCCAGTCATAAAACTCCATAAGGTTTGTCTGACATGATTTCCCCTGGGATGAATCCATGCTGTCTATTGTCCAGGCACCCCAACTTTTCCAGGTCCCCCCCAGCCTCTCCTTGACAATGCCCTCCATCACCTTGCCCACCACCGATGTCAGGCTGACAGGCCTGTAGTTCCCTGCCACCTCCCTTGATCCCCCCTTGTGGATAGGCACTATATGCACTACCTTCCAGTCCTGGGGCACCCACCCTGTCCTCAGAGAGATGGTGAAAAGCTCCGCCAGGGGTTTCGCCAGGACATCCGCAAGTTCCTTCAGCACTCTGGGATGTAATTTATCCGGCCCCGGTGCTTTCTCCATCTTAAGGGACCTGAGGGCTTCCCTCACTCTCTCTGCTGTGATTTCCACTTCCGCTACCTCTTCTCCTTGCTTAGCCTTCCCCCCTCCTGCCAATGATGTCTCTTCATCTCCCCAGACCCACCGATCAGTAAGGGTCCCCCCTTCCTCAGTATCACTGTCTCCTCCCATGTATGATGCAGCACCCCCATTTTCCTTGCTGAAAACTGAGGTGAAGTACTCATTTAGTACCTCAGCCTGCTCCCCTGGGTCTTGTGCCCATCTCTCCCCTGTTTTAATCCTAATAAACTGCCCCTTCACCCTTCATTTTTCCCCAATGTATCTAAAGAACCCCTTGTTCCCTCTCCTAATTTCCCTGGTGAGGTTCTGCTCTTTCCTTGCCTTAGCCACCCTCACCACCCTAGTGGCCCTTCTAGCCATCAGCTCGTACTCCCCTCGATCCCTTTCAGTCCTTGAGCACTTGAATTGCCTGTAGGCTGCCTTCTTCCCGCACCACTCCTGGACCTCCCTGGTCCACCAGCAGGAGTTTCGGGCCCCTACCGCATTTGTCTTACTCTTGCACAGGTGCTGGTAGCATCCTGCACCCTTCTCCTGATTATTTCCCACCTACTATCAGCGTCCATGTCTGACCCAATCCCATCCAAATGCTCCTTAAGGATCCTTCCCATTTCCTTAAAATCCGCCCTCCTGAAGCCAATTACCTCCGTCTTTGTGCAGCCTTCTACCCCACCTAGGTCCAGGCAGAACCAACCGTGGCATGGTCACTCACCGTCAACGGGTCCCTTACCTCCAGGCCCCCAATCTGGTCACTGTCTGCCAGGACCACATCCAGTACCCATGCCTCCCTGGTCGGTTCCCCCACCTGCTGAGTTAGGAACGCGTCTTGAAAGACATCCAACATCCTCTGTTCCCTGGCCACCGAGGATGTCATAGTCTCCCAGTCTGTTCCTGGCATGTTTAAGTCCCCCAACACCACCACTCTTCCCCTGCCCAGTCTGCAGTGTCTCCCAACATCTGCCACCAGACTCTCCTCCAGCTCCTCTGCCAGTGCAGGGGGTCTATACACCACTCCTATTTTTACTCTCTTCCCCCCCTTGTTATCAAGGTGACCCAAATCGCCTCCATGGTTCCCTCTGCCTCTCCTACTTCCCTTATGCCAATGCAGTTTTTGACTATCATTGCTACCCCTCCTCCCCTTCCCTCCACCCTGTCCTTCCTGAACATAGTGTAACCCTCCAGGTTCAGGTCCCAGTCATGTCCTGGGGTGGCACAGGTCTCAGTGACTGCTGCCACATCCACCGCTTCCTCAGTTAGCATCGCCTGGAGCTCAGGCATTTTATTGCCCAAGCTCCTGGCATTTAGCAGGACTACCTTCCACCCTTTCCTTATACTTCCATTTCTCCTGCTCGTGTTCCCTTGGGGATTCTGTTTTCCCCTGGTCTGCACTTTACCAGTCGGCCTTTTCCCACATTCCTCCAGCTCCCCAGGGGGGTGGAGACAGAGTCCCTCCTTTATCGGCACCTCCTCAACAGCCTTTTCTCCCATCCCTCCCCCCTTCACAAGTTTAAACCCCACTTTTCACCAATGAACCCCTCCATTTTCAACTTAAGGATTCCCATCCCCTCCAAATTGAGATGGAGCCTATCTCTAGCATACAGCTCCTTATCCTCCCAGGTCTCTCCCCAATCCCCCATCAACCCATACCCTCTGGCCTCACACCACTACCTGAGCCACTGGTTTATCTCCCTAATCTTCCTTTTGTGTTCCCCACTAGCCCTTGGCACCGGCAGGATTTCTGAGAAGGAAACTATGCATCCTATGTCATGACAGACCCTGAAAAGCTCCCTGAATCTTGCCTGTATCTCTAGCTCACTATTTCCCTCGATGTCATTTGTACCCAGGTGGACCAGTATGTCTGGGGACCCCCCACAATCCTTTGCCAGCTGATATACCTTGTGCTTGGCCCTGTGCACCGTTAATCCAGGGAAGCATTTTGTTCTAACTGGCCAGGCTTCTCCCTCCCTATCCCATTTGATACCCCTGATCATAGAATCCCCCAACAGGAGCACTCTGACTGCTCCTTTTCCTCCAGTTCCCCCCTTCCATGTCCCTCATCCTTTCTACCGCCCCCTCCACCCAGCCGGCTCCTTGTTCCTCCCCCTATCTGGGTGTCACATGCCGCCCTCCTTATTTACCCTGGCCACCCCCTCCCCTCCGATCCTATGCCTCTCCTCCTCCAGAGGATCCTTCTGTACCTTGCTAACTCCCCCCTCACTGCTCGTGACTGGTCCTTCTCCCCCATCCGCTAAACTAGCCTGGCTCGTCCTCCCTTCCTTCCTGTCTCCGTTTAGTCCCTCCTTGCTTGTCGTGCTCCCCTGGCCTAAACCCTCAGCTCCCTTTACTGTATCCTTCTTGTACTTCTGGTCCTTCTCCTTGCCCTTTCCTCCCAACTGGTCCTTCTCCTTGCACTTTCCTCCCTCTTCCCCCTGCCCCTCCTGCTCTGATTCACTGCTCCCCACATTTTCCTTCATCCCAGGTTCCCTCCCTCCCTCCCTTTTCTTAAGATATATAAGTATACTGTATATTGATATCAATTTCTGCCTTACATTGTTTTAACAAAACAAAGTTAAAACAACAGTGTTTATTAGTCAGCATGCAATTTTTTTCAGAAATAATGTTCTTCTGACAAAAACTTCTTTTCACCGGCCCAGTGGTGCTTGAGGGTTGAGCGCTGGACACCACCCTCACGCTCGCCCGGCTGACCCGGGTTGAGGCAGCCCACGGCCGTCAGTCGTCGGGTGGAGAGGATCGGCGTCCGTTAGACTGCTCTCCTTCTCCGGGGATGGGAGGGAATGCCTCGCTGTCCCTGCCAGCTCCCAGCGGTGGCTGGGGGCTATAGCAGGTCAGGGGCAGAACTAGAGGGCGTGCTGTGGCAAGAGCAGCTGGGAAGGGACACGTCTTCCGGAGATGCATGCGCTCCTGGTCCCTTATGGCGTCATTACGCCACAGATGTAGGGAGAAGCGGAGGAAAAAATCCTGCGGGCTACATGATGGCCAGGCGGGCGGTCCCCCGCGGCCTCTGCCTGGATACTCCCCTGTACTGGAAACCACCTCGGATCCCATGGCGGTGGTTCGTGTCCACCACTGCAAACAGATCGTGGTATAGGTTAGAAGGTAGGGGGTTGAGCTTGGGATGGGGGGCTGACTGGGGGCTGTCGGTCAGGCCAGACTGGGGGGGAACCATTGTTAACACCCCCCCAGCTGCATAGGAGACAAGAAAAATATATAACAAAAAAAAAAAACTTCTTTTCTTTTGGTTTTTCATTATTGAATGAAGATATGGGATTTAGAAGTTTTTATATTGTTTTTATATTATTTTGACTTTGCTGTGTGCTCTGAGTGTCAGTGTTGGGAGTCATTTGGGCTTCCCACATCAGGGTTTACAGTGTGCTTACTGGACTTTGGCTGTTGGACTGCTGTTGTTTCCTACTGCTAGCAGGGCTTAAGAACTTTCCCCTGTGTTCCTCCCACCTCCATCGGGAGGCTTGTCTGTCGTGGGCAGGGCTCCAGCCTGCTTTATCAGAGCTGCTTACTAGCAGTCCTCTGCTGCAGTCCTCAGACTCAAGGGCTGCAGCTAAAGAGCATCATGGAGTCTGCCTCGAGTCAGCCGTGAGGCTACCGTCAGGCAATCACGCTGTCCCCAGGTTTCCTATTCTGCGTTCCAGATATAATATATCTGATGCCTGATCTAATATATATCTGATCCGATATCTGTTCTAATGTCTTTTATTTCATTTCTGTTGTTTAACCTAATGCTAGCAAAGTAAGTGAACTGTAAATATTCTGTAGAGTGTTCTTTATAGTTGTAGCCAAAATGCATTTATTCTTGTTAGTCTTCTATCTTTTTTCTAGATTTGTTTTAAGTGCTTCATGTTTTTGTTTATTCTGACTCTCCTTTGGGACTACTTTATGGGTTCTTTTTTGGGTTTACTTTATGTTTACTAATTCATTTTATTTAGCTGTTGTGATCCCGGATTCTCATTTGGTTTTATCAGGGTCACCTATTTTGTAAAACGTTTTCACTTGTATTTTTGCACTGCCAGGTTTAAATTTGGCCATCATAATTAGGCTATTCCTATTATTTATTTGTTTATTTATTATGTAATAGTTTTTTGGTTTTTCCCCTTTTTTGTGCTTTACATATTTTTTTTCTACTCATAGGGTTTTAAGTACTTCCCTCCCAGATTAATGGCTCATTTAAGCCTCCTTGATTGATTCTGATTCTGTCTCCCACTTCAGAGACTGCATTCATTCAGCTTTTGCTCCTTTGAGTGAAACTTGAGAACACCCCCCTTTACTATTCGTACACTGCAATGTGTGTGGGGTTTTTTTGTCTTCGTTACATTTCTACTACACTGTTCTGATCACTTTTTCTCTTCCCCTTCCTATTGTCTATCACTTCCCTGGCACTTTCAACTTTCCTAACCTCCCCTTCCCCTTTATCCTTCCATCTTTGCCCTCTCCTACCCGCCCATCTTCTTGTCTCCCTTCATTATCTCATTCTCTCTGGTATCCTGGTAGTAGTCCCCTTTCATGGCTTCATCTTGAAGCCTTTAGGCCCTTCCTACCCTCTTATCTCTCTAATGCATATTCTAGCTACTCTCCCCCTCCTTCCTCTTTCCATGAGCACGTCATAGGTTCTGTAAAGCTCATCATCTCTACGCTGCTTCTTGCTGCTGGAGATATTGATCTCAACCCTGGCCCATCTCTATCTTCTCCTCCTCTCTTCAAAGTTTTGAGAGTGGCCCATCGCAACGTCTGCAGCCTTTTCCCTAAAACTGACCTGTTGCAACTACTTATGGCAGCATTCTTTAGTTGGTGGCCCATGGACCAGATTTGGCCTCTGACAGCATTCCCTTTGGCCTGCAAGACATTCCCCAATGCAAGTTGTTATACAACACTGGTACTGAGGAAGTGTAGTGGAATTTCTTTCTCTGCTGTCTGTTTTACAACAAGCAAAACATTAAACGTTTTAGGACATTAAAGAGTCCCCTGTTCCTCATAGGATGGTTACACCATTCAGCTGGTGCTGTGATGTCATTTTTATCAATTTAGCCAAATCCTTTGACACTGTAGTCCATCCCATTCTCCTTGACAAGTCTAACGTAGCTGAACTCTCAGGTTCCTCAGTTAACTGGTTCCACTTCGACCTTGAGGGCAGGTTGCAAGCTGTCTGTATTGGAGACTCCCTTCCCCCATTCCTCCCTGTTAGCTCAGGTGTCCTCTAAGGGTCTGCCCTTTGTGCAGTTTGTTTCTCCATTCTAAATGACATTTTCAATGTCTGTGTCCATTCATATATATGCAGATGATATGGTACTCTCTTCCTCTGGTTCCTCTTCCATTGATCTGATGAACCAGCTCCAACTGGACTTTAACAACTTCCAGCTCTGGTTAGTATAATAAGCACCTGTGTTTGAATAACAGCCTGTTTGAATAAGTGCCTGTCCAAAAATAGCTTTGAAATAAATATGCGCCTGGGCTCTTGTTCAAGCAAATAAGGTAAGTGAAGTATTCTGCTTCAGTCTGGCAGAGCAATCCTCCCTGAGGTGATTCTTCTGATTTTCAGCTATGGAGACATTGTTTATAGTGCAGTTCCAAAGTTCACATTAACCAAACCAGACCCTCTCTTTTACTCCTTCTGTTGCTCTGCCCTTGATAAACCCCTATGTACACACAATTATGCTCTTCACTCTTCCTCCCCTCTCTTGAAACCAGGCACCTCTCTCACTGTGTTTCCTTTATCTCAAAATATTGGTTTGGCCCTCTCCCCTTTTATCTTACTTCTCTCCTCCCTCTCCCCACTTCTTCCTCTTACTTTCTTCACAATGCTTGCTCTCTATCTCTTTCTCTCTCTCTCACTCTCGTTCTCCCTCAAGTGAAAGCTACTGCTGACCAAGAAGCCTTCACATTCTTTTTCCCTAAACTTAGGAGTTCTCTTCCCCTTCCATTCACTCTGCTCTTTCCTTACCTGCTCAGAAATCTGTGTGAGTTCTCTATTCTCTTCTGCAGTTGTTTCTGACATGTGGGTGTATTCCTTTTCACCTGCTTATACCAGCACTAACATTAGCACTGCCCTCCAATAGTTTCAGTCATTTCACCTTTTCTTTTTTTTTTGTTGCAGCATATTTTTAAGTGTTCTTTTGGCTGTTCCACTATTTAATTTATGATAATTTTACTGTTGGACAATTTATTCTATATGTGTTCTTAGACTGTATACTTTGATTTATTATTTACAATGCTTTGCATTATTTCATAAATTATACTTTGTATATGTTCTCTCCCCCCCCCCCCGGACACATCTGAAAATGAGCTGTTTCCAGGTCAGTGTGACATTCCTGGTGAAAATTTTCAAATAAATAAATGCATAAATAAATTACATGTTCCTGCTGTCATGCCATGTCCGCCATGTAAAAACTAAATATAATCTACACTGCTGTGCTGTTTACCATCATAAACCTATGCAAGCACAACCCTAATGCATCCACAATATGAATCTAGTACTGTATATACATTCAACAGGTAGCCTCAGAGGAAGATATTTTTTTTTTATTTTGTGTGGTGGCCATCTTTATTTATGTAAGTCATTAATTTAAAAATAGGCTACAAATACTCTTAAAAATATCTGAGAAAGTTAAAAATGCACTGACAATGAATCTCAGGTTGTCAATTATGGTTCCTGTTTAGGCCAAATATTTAGGTTTCAATAAATTGCCATAATTGTAACCTTTTTGCCAAGTACATCAGTCTAGGGCTGTGTGAAATTTAGATTTCTCTGGTAGACTTCCTGCCATTTCAGAAACATTTCACAGAAGATGGAGGAAACCGTTATGAAATTCTACCTTAAACTGCAAATTTTAAAATTATAAATTGTGGAAAATATTTCTGTTGAAGTGAGTGCTTTTTTTTTTTTTTCCTTTTATCTAGTAAATAGAATCTGTTGTGGCTGAGTCTATATCCATCCAAGAGGTCAAGACACTAGTATAACTGAGATGAGAAACTAAATAACTTCTATTGACACTGGTGTTACTGGGACTGACAAAACGATTATGGTGAAACACTTGTGTTACTGTGAAAACAGTGGGATGCACTATCACAACTGGGAAGAAACACTGTTACATCTCAGGGAAAAGACATTGCCATAACTAGACAGACAATATTCTAGCTTGGAGTAGACACTGTTATTACTCTGGATACACTGGTGAACCTGAGAAGAGACACTATTTTATCTGGAATAGTGATATGCAAAGTCACGAAACTGCACTATGTCATATATTGTGTATGGTTTCTCAACTTTGTACAGTGCAGGACAGCATTATATGTACAGTAATTCTTTACCTGATGAAGTAGGGACTTTGTCAGTGAAATTCCACTATGCTGTGTGGAGTTTATTTACAAAAAGCAATTAAAAATAGAAACCCACTTCCAATCAGTTTGTCATATTCTTCACCCTCCACCCATAACCCTCTCCATTGAGAAGTACTTCCCCTTCCAGCCATCATCTAGCACCCATATCTCCCTCCTCTCCCCTTTCCTGGTAAAGCTGAATTAGAAAAAGTATGTCAGTTGTCACACATTCCCTGCCTTGCCCCACCCAGTGTCTGTGGCTTTGTAAAATAACCTACCCTCCTCATCCATTCACCCAAAACAGTATTAGAGATAGAATTCATTCAAAAAGCATGTGGCCCCCACCACCCACCTTTCCCCACTCACTCCCAAAATGGATACAAAATGGGTCCTGAAGTGTGCCAATTAGCACAGCCCTCTCTCCACCTTGCTGTTGGCTTCTGAATTAACCTGGGGCTGCTCTCATATACTAATCATGTGACTGACTCCTCAGTGGGCCAGTAAGGTGATCACTATATTAGTGGACCATCCACTTCATTTAGAGGTTGGTGGCTGGTGGAGGGAAGGCTATGCAGGTTGCTGCATCATGGAACCTGTTTTCTTATTCTTTGTTTTGCTGGGGAATGAATGGGTTGGAGGTGGATGCTGGATGCTGGAGGGTGGTCGTGTGGGAGTCTATCTCTAATATGGGTTGATGTGTGGAAGGTCGGTTATTTTATGGAACCAGAGACATTGGGTAAGAGTAGGAAATGAAATAAAGGGAATATTTGTAACCAACTAACTTTTTCTACTTCAACTTCATCATCAGCGGGGGGAGTAAGGAGGTATGGGTACTACACAGTGGAGATGTGATGAGAAATACTTGCTAATGGTTAGAGGTGAGTAATGTGACAACATGGGTGGGGGTGTTTTAAATAAATGCTACTGGGCAAAGTTGAGTGATGGGAATATTTTTCAACTTCACAGCTACTTTTCTGTAAAGTTTAAATTCACTGCATCTCTAAACCAGAAAAGATGGAAATACTGATGTAGCTGTGATTAAACAATTTTATAAAATGGCAAGAGAAAATCTAGAAATCTCATTGGCCAAGAGCCATCAGCTGACTGTACATTAAATCTCTGTATATGCACAGTCATCCTGGTCCTAAATCACATCAGACAATGAGCAAATCAGTCCTCCTACAACCAGAACTATCTTCCATCACTCCCCCCCCCTGCAACCAGAACTGATCTTCCATCACAAACATGGCTGCTACCTTTACACTGTAAAAGCCTTCAACTGGGCCCTAAAAATAAAACTACCTTAAATAAAAAATAAAACAAATTAATTAAATGTTGTTTCCCTGATCATCACATTCTCCTAACACACAAAAACAAGTTAGAAACTTTAAAGAGCCACTGACGCTTTGAAAAGATCTTTGAAAACTATAATATTTGGACACAAAGCAACTTATAGTTCTCATTTAGCTCTGTATTTCTTTTCCTCCTTATTTATTACTGAGGTGATATGCATGAAAACTGGATAGTTGTTCATTGAGGGTTCATCAGCTCTTGTTGCTTCTTCCCAACCTGGTGTTATAATACTCCGATTGTGACATCACAGTTGTTGCCATGGCAACTGACTATGATGTCACAATGGAGCATTATTGGTTCAAGTAGGGAATAGGCAATAGAGGCAGATGACATCAAAGGGACAAAGATCTTGTTTTTGTGAAAATGTCCTCTCTAATAAATAATGGAGAGGAGAAATCTGTAGAAGATATATAAAATACAGCTTGAATTGTGTCTAAACATTATGTTTTCCAAAGTTTTCCCAAAGGCATCAGTTGCTTTTTAAGTATTGTTTATAGTTTTCATTACAACGGTTTCTTTACTAACAGTGAAAAATCCCTCTTCTGTCTTTACCTGCTCATCAGGGAGGTCTCTTCTGCTTGCCCTGACAGTGGCATAATTGAGTCTCTGGCTCTAAAACATGTCTTTGTTGTGTATGTTTACAGTATGTTAGGAGAGGAGCACTCTGCTAGTGGAATTGTGCAGAATTTTGAATCCCTGTATTCCATGTTAAACATTCCATGATAAATATTCTATGTCTTGGGGAAAACAGAAAAAAAACAACATAAAGAAAGTAGGCATTACAGTAATACTTTATAAACAAAGATAACAGGTGGGAAAACATAGTTACATACTGTAGGCAGAGGCAGACCCAAACTGCTCAAATACATTTCTAATGTTTATAAAAGCACATACATTCGAATCATATATAGGTGTTTTCAGATGAAATCTACCCCACTTCCCCATCAAAAAAGCAACCTGGCTGGTTTAAAGCTTTTTTTTTCTTACTAACCTTTCACCTCAATCCTATAGCAGTTTTCCTTTTATGTACTAGACCACAACACATAAGAAAAAATCAAAAATGAAGAGTAGGTTGTCTCCAATGAAACTATATAACTACAGTGCAATAAAAATGAAGTTTTAAATATAACCACTAGGCTACTTCTTTAACTAGTGTGCACCCCCCCCCCCAATTTTTGTAACACTTACCCAAGCTAAATATCTGGAGACACTGGTGCCCATATACTGGCATACCATCTACTTTACTAAAAGGTAGGTACCACCCTTGGTATTAGAATGTACACCTGGCTCATTTTCTAGAGGAAAAGAGGGGTGGGGGTACAGAAACAAACAACTTGAACCTTGTGTAAATAACACAACCCAGGTCTTGAGTGGAGGTTGCTAGGCATATGCTTGATCTAACCTGCTGAGGGGGCTCCAGTAAATCCACACAGCCAAAAGCAATAATTGAAATGTCCATAACAGTGACTGGGATTGTGCAGTATGGCTTTATTCAACAGATGGCAAGTAAAAGCTGAAGTGGACCCCCGAGGGTTGGTCCAGGCTGGACAGGTACAAATTCAAGAACTCTCCTTGCATGCAGTACAGGTCGTGAACAAAACAGAAACATCTTCTTCTCAAATTTCCAAAAGTGCAGCTGTGAACTTTGGGCCACACACATGCACATCTTTCTTCCCAAATTCCAATGAGTGCTATATAGTGAATCTAAGCCACACACTCAGATCTCTTCTCGGACATAGGTGCAATAAGTGAAACTTAGCCACACACCTTAAGCTGCAGCTTAGCCACTTGCTCAGGTAAAAATACCAGTGCCCTTTATGAACCAGGAAGCCCTGCCTTGTAAGCGCTTAGATGGCATTCCTCCCACCCTTGGCCTCAACCAACAGTCTCTGCCATTCTTCAGGTTTACACCATTGAAACTCACATTTCACACTGAAATGCTAGTGGTCCCATACTTTACTTGTCACAACACTGGGGTGACACAGACAAAAAAACCTGCACTCACTGGGGTCCCCAGTTTAACTTTCTTCACTCACACTGCTGAGACTAGGGGCACCGACAGGTGTTATCCAGCCTTATCTATGGGCACACGCACCCCAGACTATCCACTCCCCTAAGAACATGTGGAGATCTAGTCTCCTTGACAGTACTCACAGAAACTTGTTCCATCCAGTGGGCCTGAGACAACCAAAAGGAAATGGAAGGGCACTCCTTTGGGTAGCCGTCCCACGCAGTCTATTTCAGGTCCTATCCAAGGCAGCTAAAAATACCACAGAACATTCAGGGTATTGCCCCTTGAGTTCACAGAGAACACGCAGATTCTTCTTCTTCACAGGGTGTAGAAATCAGGAAATCCTGCTGTAGTCTTGTCTCCACCACTTCAACTGGAAGCTGGAAATGACTCTTGACTAGGGTGAGAAATCCTGGGCCCTCTGTCAGAGCCCACTGGCAGTTCTTCTGTCACTCTAAGTATTCTAAGCTCCCCATAGCAGCTATCCACAGAGTGTGGCTTATGCTGGTGTGAGAGTTCTAAATGACCTAATCATTCCTCCCTCAGGCTAGCTGAATAAACAATGATGTCATTATGTAAGACGCCCCTAATGAGCTCCCTACCAGATGCCTGCTACCTTCCTAACACTAATACTGATAGGATTCTAGTAACCCCAGGGACTGAGTGGTTACATAAACACTGCTTATTTTTACAAATTTACAGCTGTTACAGTTCATTTATATGATCAATTACATGTTACAGAGAAAATATTTATTTTCAACCAAATTGGCTAATAAATACTTTTACTGCAAAGTACTGTACTAGTTAACATGTTGCTGAAATATGCTATTTTATTCATTGATAGGGACTACTTTTTTCAGTATTTAGATGTCTTAGAAGTAATGTATTGTACACTCTTTTGAAAATTATAAATAAGTTTTAATTCCTATCTGAGTAAATCAAACTAATTCTTTTTTGATGGTGGCCCATTTTGTAAGTGTGATAAGCCACTCCAGGGTGTGCATTAAAGGATTTTAATGCCCGTCCCATGGGCATAAGGACACATGGCATTTATCCTCATGCCTCAGCACGCCCCTGGGGCATGCATCAAAATCCTTTAATGCACACCCTGTCATGGCTTATTGCTTATATATAAACTGGGATGAGACACTGCTGTAACTGGCGGACTACACTGCCATAACTGGGAGTGCATGTTTCTGTAACTAAGACATTGTTTTTTTAATTTTTTGTTTTTGTTTTGCAGTTAATTTCTTTCTCCTCTGCCAGTCTCCAGTATGGCTGATGCCCCAACCATCCCAGCCCTGTCACCACAGCTTTCCACTAGGACTTATGGGCATGCTTCCACTACAAGGCTTGGGAGCACATGGGATATGGGGCCTGCAAGTGGCCAGAGATGGCCAGCCAAACTTGGAACTGGCTTTTTTCATTATGTTTTCTCCCCTTGGAGAGCAAGTGTTCAATGCCACCCAAGACAGCCCTGCAAACACTCCCATGCACAGGACATCAGTGCCCACCACTCCCCTTGCCCCCTGTGTATTGGCCTCTGGCTGCCATGCCCTCAGCCATCGCTAGTGGCCAGGTTTGCACAAGTCATCATGTGCCCCTCCCAGGAGATGAGAACTGTCTCCTGGATGCTCAATACTCCCCTTCCCAAGTAATCCCCAGAGCCTCTGGTGTACTCCTGATCCAGGGTTACAGGCATAGTTGAAGGTGTGTCATCCAGTGCCTCAGCCCTCTGCACCACTAGACAGTGAGACATTGGTATAAATAGGAGGGGACACTGGCAGAATTTAGATGAATAACTAATTTCAAAAAAGTATGCACAGGGACAATTGTACTCTTGGTGCTTAAAAGATACTTAAAAATTGAAAAACGGCACTCACCACCTAGAATTATAGATGGACACCACTCATAGTTAGAAGCTTCAGTAGTTATTTATTTACAAAATATCATGTTAAAAACACAGAAAAACAGCACACCATAGTGCCCACATGTTTTGGACTGAGTCCTTTATCAAAGCCTTTCCATAAAGGACTCAATCCAAACTGCATCAGGTGGACAGTATGGTGAACAGTTTTTCTATGTTTTTAACATGATATTTAGTAAATAAATAACTGCTGAAGCTTCTACCTACGAGTGGTGTCCATCTACAATTCAAGGTGGTGAGTGCCCGGGTTTCAGAATTTAGATGAGACTTGGCTATAACTGGTAGGATACGCTGGCACAACTGGTATACCCAAGAAAAGACATTGGTAGAACTGGGATGAGACCCTCCTATAACTGGAAAGAGGCAATGCTACAACTGGAAGGTGACACTGCAATAACTGGGTAGAAACATTGCTGTAACTGAGACACTGGTACAGTACAACTGGAAGAAGACACTGTTAGAAGTGAGAAGAGTCAGTCATCCTGATGGCCCACTGGCAGTGCATCATGCTAATATGAGGATGACTGTGTTCATTAGCAGACTCAGGTCATTACATAAGGAGGCAGCCATGGTTGGGGAGGCTGCCACACAGCAGTGTTTCACAGTCCTGGAGGGTTGGTGGAGGGCTTGGAACCACAGCTAACCCTGCAGCTGGACCAAGGATGTTGCTCCTGCCATAGAGGTAGTTTGTCTGTGGTTATAACACAAGGCTTCTCCTCAACCAGTGGATGAGGGAGATATGAAAAGGGGAGACATGAAGGAAAAACCCAACACCTATCTGCATGACATCAAAGGATTACCTCAGGCCTGACCATGGAATATCACTGTACTGGGGTTGGAGGATGACAGCTGACTGAGGTAAAAGTCTATATTAGAAGAAAAAGAACTGAGAGGAGTCATTAGACTATCCGGGAGGTGTCACTACTGTAACTGAGACATTAGAATAACTGGAAAAAGACACAGCTGCAACTGGAAGGAGTCTGCTACTACTGGGATGAGGCACTGTTGTAACTGTGAAGATACACTACTGCACCTCTTTTATGGAAGTCTGTGACACAACATTAATGTGCATGGAGATTGTCTCATAACTTAAAAAGCAGTGTTGCTACTAGACAAGAAACCAGGATGACCTAATCCTTAGTAAGTTCTTCAATTTGAAAGCTGTAAAGGTAAAACTAAATCCAGCAATATAAAAAATTGAATGGATCACTGGAATACATAAATAACTTTTTATTTTTCTCATTCTGACTACCATTAACCTCCATGTTTTGCATAAATAGCTTAGACATTAGAGGTGGGCCATTTCTTCAGAAGCCCTCTCAAAGAGGCTTATAAGAATATACAGGTGCTGATATTTGCAACAGGCACAGCCTGTGTTTGTCCATTACTGGATGCTGGCACAGTTCCAGACTGCTGATGGACTGCAACCATGGCATTTAAAGGCTTTAAAAAAAGCCATCAGCATTGTCTCTTATCAAGTAATGAACTTATATAGGCTGCAGTGGTAGCAATATCTATATTTTAATTCATTGTTTAACCCTTTTTGAAAGGGTTTCTGGACAAACAGGCTCCCTCTTAAGACTCAGCTATTTATGCAAAACATAGAGATTATTGGTGGCCAGAATGAAGCAAATAAAAAGGTACTTCCATATTCCAGTGTTTGAGTGGTATCCTATTAAAGAACAGTGGCCAGGCCAGACAATTGTTGCAGTGATAGGGCCACCACAAACAACACCAGTGACCATGGTTCAGAGACAGGCTTAGTTCATCAGAGGGCCAACAAGGGGAGGGTAACTGAGTGTCACAGAGGATACTGTACTCCTCTGTGAGGGAAAGTAATGACTTTCACTGCACTGCTGCCACCTGGGTGACCACAGGTGGTAGTGCAGCATTAGGAAGAGTGGGAGGGAGAATGTCAGCCAGGCACATCACCAGTGTATCATCATGCAAACCCCTGCACTCAGGCCTTATTTTGCTGAAATTGAGAGCTGACAGAAACTTGAAAAATGACCCCAGCACACATTTTAATTTTAATTTTATTCTTCTGGTAACTGGGTAAGGCCCACCTGGCACAAGTGCCTGTTTTCAGGGGTGACCTGGTAGCACTGGGGAGGTTAAGTGACTTGATCAGGGTCACACAGTATGTAAATGGAGGCTGTGGTAATCAAACCCAGGTCTGATGGATGTAACAAGCTTATTCACAGCTCATTACTCAAACCTCTAGGATGTACTGCCAGCCCATGATGATGGATTGTGAGATATCTGAGCCCTGCAATCCTCCCAGTGATGACTCATGATAAGACAGGATATTAGAAGTAAATCCCACCTTCTTCATCTCCAACCGGGGGGGGGAGCCATGACTCTGTGGAGAATGGCTATCAGAGTTCAGAGTACTGGGGGTTGAGTGTGCATTGGCTGACCCTGGGGAACAGGTGCTGGAGACAGTAAAGGGTCATAAAGAGAAAATAAAAATCTTCAAAATATCCTAGAAAATGTGGTTTCCACTTTTGTTGTTCATGTAATAACTTATATTTTACTCACTGCAGCATCTGGAACTGTGCTTACTTCCATGACCACACAGCTACTGTACTGCATCATGCATTAGTGATGTTACTTCTACAGCACATTTACCTTCATTATGTTCATGTTTGGTGGAGACATCATTATGCTTTAGCTTAGTAATGCATCCTTCCACCTACCCCTCCAAAAAATAGCAATATTGATGCCAGGCCCAACTGCTTACCCTCCCCGTTTGGGAATATTTGGCATTAAGCAGATGGTGCCAGCAGCACCACCTCCATGCCAATCACCACCACTGTTTGATGACACACACTTCATGGTCCCCAATTTACCACAGCCAGAGTCCATTATCTCTTTTGTCACCCACCAGCATGGAAAAAAGTGTCCCACAACATAGAAGATAATGCATGGTCCATCGAGAGGTTGCCAGGGTGACCATGTAAACCTCCAGAGCAATGCTCGAGAGGTTTATGTCACCATGGCAACCTCAAGATGGATAAACAAACTGGCTGATAATCAATGTACCATAAATTATATTTTATAGAGTATTGTCATTGAAAAACTTTTACATAATGAAGTAGGATCCTCACTTTTGTCAGCCGCTCCATTATTTAAGTCATCGCCACTCAGCTCCGGGTCATGCTCTCACCACCATGGCCATTTCAAGACAGCGGTCTGTTCGAGTAGCACTCATGCAAAGAGCAACCCACGTTGTTATACCATCAATGTGACGTTCCATCGATGGGTGAACAACAAAGTTGCGTCACATTGATGGTATAGCAACTGAGGGGAAAAGATGAATTTTCCCCAATAACAACGTTCTACCATACATTATAACTAATGTCATTAAACTAAATTACATTGCTGAGAAACACCACCAAAATCAGCAGGCATTTCACAAAAAAACTTGTTCAAAAATGAAATGCCATAAAGTACTTTAAATACTGTATGTCGTTTTTTTTGTTTACACAAGTAAGCCACAAGGAGCAGAAGGTCTCTATCCTTCAACACACACTGTAAGACTGCATAGCAGAGTAAGAGGAACAGCCACTTGAGAGATAGAGAGAGAGAGAGAGAGAGAGAGGGAGAGAGAGAAAGAGAATTAAATGGTTGCTATAGCAAATAACTGTTTGACCCTTACATTACAACCAAGCAGAAGGTTATCATGTGACCTCATTGCTCACTGATTTCTTTTTGAGTGTTCCATGGCATACTGCAGTGCTTGGTAGAACTATATGATGAACCATTGAATTTTAAAAATTTAAATAAAATTGATATCACTTTTTTAGCAGTTTTGCTTGGTAAAATGGACAGTCTCATATGAGAGAGAGAGAGGTGGTTCCAATAGCAAATAACTTTTGGGACCTTTCATTCCCATTTACTTTAAATAAAGACTATCCCATGACTGCAATCCTTGCAGAATATCTTTGCCTGGATTTCTATTGCAACAGGTAGAATTTCACTGTGAACTGCAGATTGGTTTTATGGTAAACAAGATTTTGGTAAAGTTCAAGATGACTGCTCAGTAGGGAGCTGCAGTTTTCAGGAGCTGTGAGCCTGCATACTAGATTTGCTCTCTTAATCCCACAGAACTAACCCAACCCAAACTAATAAGAAGGGCAAAGCAACACTAAAGGCTAAAATGAAGACAGAAGGTTTTCAGAATATCTTAACACTTTGTGCTAGATCATCATGCATGCCACTGAAAGCCACTCAGGGGGCGGGCCAAGAAGGTGAGGACATAGAATGAAGTGGAACTCAGTAGAAGTGGGCCAGGGATGGAAACAAACCAGTTGAGTGGCTCGAACATCTTGCTTACTGAGATGCAATCAAGATTTATGAGCCTTAATGAGAACTTGGACTCAATCTAACATGACGTTCAGCAACTGTCACGCAAGCTTACAGATCTCGATAAATGGATGGGGTAGGTGGAACAATGTGTGTCTGTGTGAACAAGAACAACCTGGGTCCACTAGAACTGCTGACCACCAAACACAAAAAGACCATCTAATATCTACAAAAAAAGGTGGACAGACTAGAAAACCGTAGTCATGAAAATATCAAAGTGATGAGCTTATCAGAAGGGCTAGAGGGTGACAAAACAGAGGAGTTTTTCAGCACCTTTTTTCCCTAATTTTTTGCCTCTAAAGGACATAAGGATAAGATTGAAATTGACTCCACTCATACAGCACTGAGAGGTAGGCCAGCACTGGGTGAGATCCATTGATTTCTGCTGATGAAATTCCACAGATTCTCTGAAAAAGAACTGGTGAAGCATAAGGCCAAGAAGGGGCCGGGGGGGGGGTACATTTTAAAAACCATAACCTTGGTGTCACATGATGCATCAAAGCTGGCCACAGAATCTAGGAATCTCTCCAATACCCCAAGACATTATGATCAGACAAAATCAAGGTCATCCGCTTGTGCTAGTGCCTTTTCTCTCTACCAATACTGCTCTAGCAGGTACTTTTCTAAAAGGGTGAGTGAATGATAGATAGTATGGACACAGGGGCTGAAAAATCTTTGATTTTGAACACACCATCTCCCTGCTTGATTGAGACCAGGGCCTAAATGCCTAAAGCAGCACACTTCCCCAGTTTCACTGAGAGGCCTGAACACTAGCATGCTGGCAGAGTCACTTACACTGGAACAATTCCTGAGAGAACTCTGTCCACTGAAAGAAACAATAATTGACCTCTCTGGTGATGTTAAGACAATGTGGCTGGCCCTGGAAGAGTTCATGTGGTGAGTTGGGGATGCTGAGGTCCTCATGAGCTCAAAAGAAGACTGGCAGTCTCTGATGGTGCCATAGATTATTGCCCTGAAAAGTAAGATTGCCCATTTGGAAGACAGGATTGAGGATCATGAGGGCAGGAGCCCTCAAAACAACATTGTCATTATTGGGTTCCCCAAGAAGGTGGAGGGGACTGATACCCTAGTTGCTGTCCAAAAGCTGTGCATGAAGATTATGGGCCCCTCTCCTAACAGATCCCACTATGTTATCAAGCAGGTGCACGGAGCACTTCAACCAATGCTGCTGGAGAGGGACATACTGTGAGCCATTATTATTTGGCTTCTCAAATTCTTAGACAAAGTACATATCCTAAACAAAGTAAGAAAGCCCAGGGAAGTGCTGTGGGAGGGCCTCAAGAGCTTCCTTTTGCAGGACTTAGCCCACAGATATGTGAAAAATAGACTGTCTACAAAGCCCTTAAAGCCAGATTTCATGCAGCCCACACCAGATTTCAGGTACAATACCCCACCAAGCTCATTGTGCAGATGGATGGAGCACAGAAAATGTACCAGTTGGCTGAGGAGGCCTGGAGGGAGCTGCCATGGATCTTCCCTGACCTGTTCCAGAACACTTAAAGACACCCATATACTCCACGGCAGGAGAGTCCTGATTCCTCATGAGGAGCAGTGGGTATTATTCTGGTTCTAACTTTTTTCAAATGTTCACTGGATGGTTTGCCCTGGTAGGTAAACTGACTCTGCCCTCATCCAGAAAACTGTCATGGCTCCAGCATGTCATGAAAACAGCATACCAAATCTAGCGCACAATCTTTTCAGCCCTAGTTATCTACTTCATTTTTCTCCTGGGTTCAGAGACTAATGCATATTCCAAGACAGCTGCCGCACATCTATGCTGCCCCTTTAAAATGCATCAATATTTAATAAGCAGGAGAAATGCCTGTGAAGGAGGAACAATAATGGGGTTGCTTTTTCTTGGCTGAGGTTTCCAGTGAAATCCAACTAGAGCTGGGGGAAATTAGCAGAATCTGAAATCATTACATTTTGTGAACGTTTTTTGAATTATCTGAAATTCTTTATTTGACTGTGAATCAGTCCATGTTGCAGCTAGCAACAGTGGATGTATTGTCTGTTATATGCCCTCAAAGCATGCCAAGTTTCATAACATTTGGATGAAGGGTGGAGAAGTTATAGCAGCTCAATGTCTGGAAATTTAATATTCATGTGAAAATTGCTGAAAATATTTCTATGTTCACAACTTAGACACTTTTGGGGCTACATAATTGAAAACGTAGGTGCATACTTTCTTGGAAGATTCAGACAACTTGCTAAATAGAGAAGTACTGGTTATGTAAATTGTAAATTTTAACCATGATCTGCTTTCTGACACAACTTCCCAGGATTGCTTTTGAACCTGGGTCGTCAGCATGGCAGCATGACACTCTGAAGCTGAGTCGTGGGCATTGCCTAAAAGAGTAATATTTAGGGTCAATGAACCTAACACATTGGTGCTATTCTCTTCTCTAGCTTTAAATGTATAGGGGCTTAAAACTCAACAGTTTATATAATTGCAAAATGTAATTTTAAAATGTTGGTACTTTGGAGGGGTATAACTCAGTCACATTTAAAGCTAGATATCTGAAACTTGGAACTCATATATGTGGATATTGGTAGAGTTACCATACCAAATGTGGTACTATTTGGACAAACACTTTTTGTTTACATAGTTGTTAACTCTAATTTTAAACTCTCTGAACGTTTGGAGGCTTATAACTCGGTCATCTTTAAAGATAGAAATCCGAAAATCTGAAACTTGGTAAACATCTGTATGGGCACTGGCAAAGCCATCGTACCAAATCTGGTGCAATTTGGACAAATTATTTTTAAATTAGATGGAAATAAAAAAAGATCACAGTTTTTGGCCATTTGTTTTGAAATTTTCATGAACATTTTGCAAAGTTTCGTGGAAATCAGCATTTCGCAAAAATTCCACTGGCATAAGATGAATTTCACCCAGCCCTAGATCAGACATAGTGTTGTCAACACAGAGACAGCTCGCAAGCAAGGGAGTATCAGGCTTCTAGCTGGGTTTGAAGTGAAGTACTGTGATGGATTGCTTGCGTCTCAACATACCAAGCAGACATTGGGACGCCTATTGAGGCTGAAGCGCAGTGCGCTGTTTTGGCCCAGATGCACAGAGAAACTCTCACGGATCTTGACCTAGGGAATTCCACCCTTTACATCAAGTGTCTCCAACATGCATGACAATATTCCAGCGACAGCCCAAATAACTACTAAACTGGGACAGAATGCATCTTTAATTAATTTACATGGCTGTTGCAGTAATCAGGCAGTTCAAGGTTAAGCCATTCTAGGACCTTGTTGTAATGTATGGACACTTGGGCTCTGGACTGGGGAGATAAGTAGCTTGCTGCATGAAGCACATTATAAATCTTTTGGGCATGATTGCTTGGGGGTCAGAATGTAATGCTGGGCAAACTCTCAATTGTTCACTGTCAAGACTGATATTGTGGAGTGGCACCTAATTATTTTTCTCCTACAGGTTCTCGGCTGGCTCACGGGAAAGGGGTTGGGGAAGCCAGCTTGTTATGGGCACATATCATGATGGCTGTCCCATTTATGTGAAGCCTTTGGTCATATTTGATGGCAGGAGAAGATTCCAGAAGTGAAGGGGCCCTTTGTGGGTCACCCCTAGGATACCTGATGCAGCACAGATCGCAGCACTGTGGAATTAGTGAATTCATAGTGCAACTTCCACTGCTGTAGCTCTGAGTGCTAACTGTAGTAGGTACTGCTCATAGGTGGGAAACAATGATTTTTAGTTCTCTATTGGAGAATCTGAGAGGGGTGAATCAGGTTCATGGGTTAAATCTTCCAAACACGTTGGGTAGGGGTTGCAATCTCCTTCACTACTTAGCACCAGATCTTCGTGCTGATGCTTTAGATACACCCAGCTTAGGAGGGGCCTTGATGCATTTTAGTATTATATAAGGGAGTAGATGCAAAGGGGGAATGGCCCCAGATGAGGTACCTACAATGGAGGTGGCTGCAGGATGCCCTCACTAACAGTAGTGGTTGTGGTGATCTGTCACTGCGCCCAGTGACACTTGATGAGATGGGGGAAGGGGAGTGATAAAGGAAACCTGATGGCCTTACCTTAGACATTTTGTGGGGTGCTTGGAGCTGAGATATGGACCTGGGCTGAGACTACCATGGACTGAAGTGAAAGGGAGTGTGGTCTTTGAGACAAGGGAACTATGAACTAGTTAAAGTTTAATGTTATTTGTTGATTATATGTTGGTTGGTAAAATAATGATTCATGTTCAAATGTTGTGTGTTTTGGGATGTAATGTTGGGAGGGGGAGTACCGAACAAGAACATCGGGTTAGATGGGCAGATGGATTGAGGGACTCCTGTTGGTGCCAGGCTGCCATAATGTTTTTTACAATTACACACGGGGATTATGTATGCAGTTATGACCTAGAATGCAAGAGGGGCTCAGGACAGAAAGAAAAGCTGTGCCATACTGAAACACTTAAAGAAACTGCAGACTGGTATTGCATATTTACAAGAAACTCATATCAAGGGAGATCATATTAATTACTTTCACAGGGAGTGGGTGGAACAGGTATGTGGGGCATGGAATAGTCATAAGAATCAGGAGGGGGCCAGCCCAGTAGCACTGAGGGTGGAGGCGCTGGACACCACACCTCGTGCTACACCAGCCACCTGGGCTCAGGAACGAGCCTGTGTCATCAAAGAGAGGCCAGGGTGGAGACCAGGAGATGGATTGAGTAGCTGTAGTGCAGCTCTCCCCTCCTGGGTGGGGATGCAGCTATGCCCACTGCAGGGCTGCCCCCGGGTGGAGGTCCAGAGGTAGTGCAGATGGGAGTGACTAGACTAGGGAGGGCACTGCAGGTCTCTGCGTGCACGTACCTCCACATGTGTGAGCAACTGCAGCAAAGGGGAGGGGAGAAAAAGATGAAAACAGAGCTGCCAGACTCCATGATGGCTCCACAGCACCCATGCTGGCCCCCCCCCCAGTCTGGATGTTGGTCTCCGGGGGGAGGGAAAGTTGACACCCTTCACCCTCAGCCCTGTCATGGGGGGGTACCCTGTGTGATTAGCGGGAGTGTCAGGTGCAGGGAAGCTGGGAAGCTGGAAACAGGAGACCAAGCTCCTACAAGGGAGGGTCTGGAGCTGCTTCCAGCTCCACTGGAAGGTGGATAAAATATATATGAAAAGAAAATCAGTGGGTAGCTTTATTATTTGCTAGATCTGTAACATTTCAACTCATTAAAAAATTTAGGATGAGGAAGGGAGATTTATTTCCCTGCATGGAAGGTTGGGTCACACAGAAGTCCTCCTGGGATAGTATATGGGCCCCATGTAGACTTGAGGAAGGGAGATTTATTTCCCTACGTGGAAGGTTGGGTCACACAGAAGTCCTCTGGGACAGTATATGGGCCCAATGTAGACTCCCACAGTTTTTTATGTGACTAACCACTAAACTGGCTCCTTTCACCCATTTACGAATCTTGGTTGGTGGAGACTGAAACATAGAAACATAGAAACACAGAAGTTGATGGCAAATAAGGACCGCAAGGCCCATCCAGTCGGCCCATTCCTTTTTCTACCTTATGAATGTGCCATCGGCCTTTACTCTGTCAATGGCCTATCTATTCATACTCATCTGTATTGCTCCCTAATGCTTCTTCCATGCCTGTTTGAAGCTCTGCACTGTATTTATATCCACCACTTCCTGAGGTAGGCTGTTCCATGCACCCACCACCCTGTCTGTGAAAAAGAACTTCCTCATATTGCCCCTTAATCGACCTCCCTCTAATCTCATGCTGTGTCCTCTAGTCCTGCTACATTTCTTATATTAAAACATGTTAGACTCTTTCACCTTGTTAATGCCCCTAAGGTGTTTAAATGTTTCAATCATATCACCTAGTTACCTCCTTTGCTCTAGGGTATACACATTGAGCTCCATTAATCTGCCTTCATATGTTCTCTGATGCAGTCCCTGCACCATTTTGGTTGTCCTTCTCTGGACTCCCTCAATTTGGTTAATGTCCTTGTGAAGATGTGGCCTCCAATACTGCATGCAGTACTCCAGATGGAGCCTAACCAGTGTCTTGTAAAGAGGGATTATTACCTCCCACTTCTGATTTGTGATACCCCTTCTAATACACCCCAGCATACCCCTAGCCTTACCTACTGCTTTAGTGGTCTGCTTGGATGATTTCAGATCATCGGTGATGATGATGCCCAAGTCTCTTTCTTCCCTTGTGACTGCCAGCAACTCTCCTCCCAGCCTATAGGTGGCTTCAGGGTTTCTCTTCCCTATGTCCATGATCTTGCACTTCTTTGTGTTAAACCCCAGTTGCCACTCTTTCAACCATTTTGTTGGTTTATCCAGATCTCTTCTCATTCTGCCCACCCCATCAAGATCATCTACTCTGTTGCAGATCTTGGTATCATCAGCAAACAGACAAACCTTAACCTTCAGTCCATCTGCAATGTCACTGATGAAGATATTGAAGAGGACTGGCCCCAGGACTGATCCCTGAGGTACCCCACTTGTGACTTGCATCTCTTCTGACTGTATACCGTTTACCACCACTCTCTGTTTTCTGCCAGTCAACCAGTTTGCCACCCAGTTGACCAACCTCTGACCCACCCTGAGCCTACCCAGCTTATTAATCAATCTTCTATGTGGAACAGTATCGAAAGCTTTGCTGAAGTCAAGGTAGGTGTCATCAACTGCTCCCCCTTGGTCCACCATTCTAGTTACCCAGTCAAAGAAATCTATGAGATTAGTTTGACAGGACCTTCCTTTTGTAAACTCATGCTGTCTTGGATCCTGTGCTCTTATGGATTCCAGGTGTTGCACTATCCTTTCCTTAAGGAGTGCCTCCATAATCTTGCCCACTACTGAGGTAAGACTGATTGGTCTGTAATCCCCTGCCTCCTCACTGCTACCACTCTTGTGGAGCCGGATCACATGAGCCCTTCTCCAGTCTTCTGGGACCTCTCCTGTGTTCAGAGACTCACTAAACAGTTCTGATAATGGTTCTGCTAGTTCCACTCTTAGCTCTTTTAGTACCCTGGGATGTATGCCATCAGGTTCCATTGCCTTGTCCACCCTGAGCTTATCGAGCTGTTGTAGGACCCTTTCTTTTGTGAAGGAACTAGTGCACACCTCCCTTTCCCCTATGTCCATGGAGTTGAGCTGTGGACCCTGCCCTACCTTCTCTTCACTAAATACTGAGCAGAAGTATCTATTTAGGATAGATGCTTTTACAAGGTCCTCCTCCTCACATGCCCCCTTATCCCCTTTGATCTTAGCAATACCCCCTCTGGACTTTCTCCTTTCACTGATGTATCTATAGAAAGTCTTGTCACCTTCTTTTACTGTCTGTGATAGTTTTTCCTTAGTTTGGGCCTTTGTCTGCCTTACTTCTTTCCCTGCTTCCCTTATGGAAGTCTGGTATGCCTCCCTAGCTTCATCCTGCTGGGTTCCCTTATATTTCCTGAAACCCAGCATTTTGGCTCTGACCTTTTCTGCTACTGTTTTTGAGAGCCAAAGCGGTTTCCTTCTTCTTTTGCACTTCCTTTTCTCTCTAACACAATGGGATGTTGCTTCAAATATTGCATCCTTAATGCTTGCCCACTTTGCCTGTATCCCCTCACCTGTATTTCTTTTTGCCAGGGCTAGCTTAACTCTGTTGGTCATCTTATCAGTCAGCTCCTCCAAAGTCCCATATTTTTCCCTTGGAATGGGATGATTTAATTCTAGTGGCCAAACTGAACCATATCATGTGATGGTCATTGACTCCAAGGTGACCTTCTACATGGAGATCTGAGATCCTTTCCCTGTTAGTCAGTACAAGATCTAGGATAGCCCTGTGTCTTGTGGGTTGTTGTACCAGTTGTCTGAGGCCCCCCCCCCTGCAGGGAATCCACCATGTGTCTAGTTCTGGCAAATGTTCCTGCTGGTATTGACCAATGTGTATCTGGCATGTTGAAGTCTCCCATTATCAGAACCTCCCCTTTAGCTGTCATGTTTTATATATCGTCTGACAGTAATGTGTCTATGTCCTCCCCCTGGTCTGGGGGCCTGTACACAACCCCAGTTCATATGGCTATCCCATTTCCTGTTTCCAGGGTGATACACAGTTTTTCTGGCTCCTTATGTGTATTCTGAATTTCTGCAGCTTTGATATTTCCATTGACATAAAGGGACACTTCACCTCCACTTTTTGCACCTCAGTCTCTTCTGAACAGTACATATCCAGGTACTGAAGTCTCCCAAGTGTGGTTACTGGTAAACCATGTCTCGCTAATGGCTACTTTGTCCAGTTTAGCCTCTGTCATTATTGCCTGCAGGTTTTGGATCTTGTTTCCCAGACTGCAAGCATTTATGTAAATGATTTTCCATTGGCCAGATTTCGGTGTGTTAGTTGTTGGGCGAGGTCTGGCATTTCCTTTGTGCATCGTATGGGATTCTGGACCTTTTTCCTTACCTGGTGATGCAAATGAACTACAAACATGCTGAACTCCTGTTTGACCCCTAGCTGAGGGGGGGATGGGTGTTCTTCCCATTCTATGTATGGGGTGCTGCACCCCTCTCCCCATTTGCTAGTTTAAATATTCTGCAAAGACGTCAAACGTCTGCCCCAATGCACTGACTCCTTCCTTAGTCAGATGCAGTCCATCAAATTTAAAGAATTTTCACTCCCAAAACTGTTGCCAGTTCCCTACAAATTTGTGTCCTTTTTCCTGGCACCAGCCATTGAACCCCATGTTTAGCTCCCCTATCTCCCCTTCTCTGACCTTCCATTCATCTGACTCCCTCTCCCAGACTGGCAGGCTCTCAGAGAAGGAGTTGCTGGATGAAATGGATGACAGTTTGTCACCCAGCCTGGTCAGGTGTTCCTTGGTCTCCACAACTGACCAGCTGGTGAGATCGTTAGTCACTATGTGTACCAGGATGTCATTATTTTCTTCTGATTCCTGAACAATTTCAGCAATGTGACCATTGTCTCTCCACGCTGATGTACCTGGGAGACATCTGACCATTACCCCTGGCTGAAGATAGGTATCTACTCCTTGAATCATGGAGTCTCCTATGATCAGAAGTTTTTTGGATTCCTTTTTGCTTTTTTTGTTTTGGTTCCTGTTTTGGCCGAGTTGTGTTGTGCTAGCTCCTGTGTTGCAGTGTCCTGCACTGCAGTGTTCTCTGCCCCTTTGTTTGATTTCAGAGATAGAGGCAGACACCTGTTTGTAGTTTTTATTTGGTTTGTGGAGGTGATATGTTGCAGAGCACCGAGTGATGGGGCACCTGATTTGTCCCTCCTAACCACCTGCCAACCTCCCAGACCCACTACCCTCTGTGGTCAAGGTGCTTCTGTTGGATATTGGGGAAATGGCAGGCAGTTCTTATAATATATTTCCTCTTGAATATGCAATTTGAGGCATGCAATCTCTGCACATGCTGCCTGGAGCTGAGCCCTTAGATTTCCAATGGCTCAGCATGTAGGACAGTGTCCTAAATCCTGCAAAAATGCCCTTCTGAAAAGTGTTCTGCACTACCTGCAGTTAATGGTATCCATTTCAAATATGTTGCTGGGTTTATAACCTGGTCAGAGTAATTAGAAGGAAGAAAATGAAAGCAAAAGTTTGATTTTGTGTTTTGTTTGTTTGTTTTTCTATAACTTGTTATAACAAGTTAAATTACTAGTGCCCCTGTAAATGAGGTCAATGTGTGGATAGCCTCTGATCCGCCCCTTCCTGCTTTGCTGCAGGAAATGTCACAACTGTGCCACCCTATAAAAAGGAGTGTAGTGTGGGGTGACTGAGGATGGGGGTGGGTGGCTGGGCCCTTCTCTTGCCAAAAAAGAAGAACCACAGATGAAAGAAACAAGGAGGTAAGACCAGAAACAATCAGCCAGCAACAAATGCAGTAGCCCTGAATGCTTATCCTAATGATATATAAAACTGTAAAACCTGTAAAGCACCACCTGTAATAATTTCACAGAAGATATACTCTGTAAGAAACACTTTGCTACAGAGAAAAATAAAGCAGTAACAGAAGATATACCTTGCAAATGGCAATTTGAATCAGAAGATTACAACAGTAATCTATAAGCACACACCTGTAGGCACACCCTGTAATAATGCAGCAGAAGGTATACCCAGCAACAACAATTTGAATCAGAGAAAAATAAAGCAATAAAATGTTAGCAGCAAACAGTAACAATCCCTGTGAGTACAAAATAAAAATAACAACACACAGTAAATCTGCCTAGCCAAAAGAAGCCTTAATCCTTTCCTTGCTCAGATAAGGTTATTTGCTTTGTCCTTTCAAGCAACCTAGAAGAAAAGAGCTCAGGTGAAGCTAGGTGCCTTGGCCAGCAAACCTAGTCTTCCTCCACTGGAACATAGCACACCAACAGGATCTGGATAAATCATGTACTACTTGGAGAGGGCTTTCTCCATGCCAGAGGGGCCGAGACAGCTGCTGGATACAATTGGCCTTATTGATCTCTGGCATCTGTTACATGCTACTGCCAGACAGTATACCTTCCACTTGATCCCACATCATTCTTTCCATGGATTGATTTGTTTATGAGCAATCATGAAAGTATACCAGGGATAACACTCTGTGAGATCAAGGAAACAGTATTTGTTTTACTGATCCCCACAAAGCACTGGAATATGCAGAAAAGCTAAAATGAGCATTTTTTAAATGGTCATCCTCACTAAACTTCAATTGGCAGCAACACGCATTGTTGAAAGCTTCAAAGTTTTTTTTGTTCTGATAGACTAAGAATTGTTTTCACTATTACCCACCTGTTGACTGGAATATTACATGGTCAGGGTTTTCATGGACAGGATCTCAGTTGGGACTTGGGTTTATTTAACGCTGCTGGAGTTTGGACTTTCTTAATCCCATTTGCTTTATGACACCACTAGGGCTGTGCTATCAAAATAGTGAGCATAGTGTGGTGCAGATTAAACAAGCAGCCAAGAGGCACTTTTTTCTCTTTCAGCAAGGCAGGAACCATGAAGAGGAGCCTTGGGTAGGCAAACCTCCTCTGATGGACTTAATGAACCAGGCACTTGAAAGCAGGCATAATTCCTATTGTTGTAAGTATAGTGAGGTTGATTGAGTGCTGGAGAAAAGTGGGGCCCATACCTGTGGTTTCTCAGTCTGGGAGAAGTATAACCAAACCTCTGTTCACAGCAGGGGTGAAGGCTTACAGTGGAACATAGTGCCCAGAGATAGATCAGCTTTTAACCATGTGCATCAGGGAAAACTATGCGTTCAACTTGGGATGTGTGCAAAGTTACAGGAATATCATAGTCGCAGGTAACACAGTCCCCAGGTGTTTTCATTGATTGTTTTGGACTTATGTTTTCACCCAAAGACTGTGCCATACCGTTTGTTTGATCGTGTGTTATGTTACAAATGCTTAGACCTACTAGGCATATGTCCTCTGACTCAGGTTTTAACACATTTGGTTTGCATCTATTGACACAAACTGAACTTCCTTTAAAAGATATGACAACTAATCAGAATAGACAGATCTCTCAAATGCTCACATCCAGGTGGGACCCATTATCAAATGTTCATGCACATTTTGGGGGTTGGTGAGACCCAAGGGTATTGGGGAGCCAACACGGGGTTTTGACACTCTCCAGCCTCAAGGACACACCCTTAGTGGAAAAGAAGGCACAGTACATTTGCTGCAAAGCTCCTTCAACAAGATGAGTTCCCCAGGATGCAGCAGACGGCATAATTGTAAAGGTTCAGGGCATGCTCATTGCTTGATGAATGATGGCAATACTAAAATACAGTATATCAGATAGCTCTTGACCACTGAGGAGGCTATTTCTATAGAATTGACTGATTTGTGTGCTTTACGCATTAATCCTCCTAGGTACCAATTATTTTTATCTAAGGTTTAGGAAGTTCTGAAGTTTTTTAAGATGAACAGGACTACTGAAGTATTCACTTGTTTAGTTAACACTATCTACGATAAGATTGTTGTTAATATTTATTTTTAGGTTACAGGTTGATCAATACAAATATTGCTTGTTTATATTCTGAAAGGATAGATGGAATTTTGTAGGTTGTTGAGTAATAAGAGAGTGACAAAGGGTTAGACCTGCCATTTTATTTTCTAGTAAACAACGATGCCGGACAATGCTAATCTAGTGTTGTGGAACACAAAAAAGCATAAACTACCCGATCAAGTGAAAAACAGTGCTTGGTTACTTTAAAGAAACAAAACACCAATGTTGCATATATCCAAAATATGCACCTTGATGAACCTGAACAAAGTCAATTCATGTAGGGAATGAGTGGGATAGTTCTTTTCAGCCTCAAATACCTTACATGCATTAGGCATAGCAACTTTGATCCATAAGCAGTTGCTCTTTCAAGTACACAACTCCAGCTCAGATCCTTCCAGGTGCTGCATTATGGTACAAGTTACACACTATAATAGGCCTTTGGTTTTGTTGAATGTGTATGGCTCAAATTATGAGGATAAGGCCTTTGTACAGAACTTTTTATTGCAACTAAATTATACACAGATGGGGGGGTTATATGGTGGGGGGTTTTAAGTTCATACTGGATTAAGTCTTGGATAGATCCTCCACACACCCACACCAGAGGCCCTAAGCTGCTAAACTGCTGAAAAAAACAGATGAGGGATGTGAGACTATATGATGTGTGGAGAATCAGTACCCCTCAATTAGGGACTACTCTTATTATTGAGCTGTGCACCAATCCCATATGAGAATAGACCACTTCCTTGTATTTGGGGCATTGTGCAAGGGATGTCCCACTGTGATTATCTACCAATAATAATATTATTGGAATAGCCCCTTGGAAACTGTCCTGAACACCCGATTGCACTGTTATTTCAAATAAAAAGTATGGCATATGGATACTATAGTACTTACAAGAAAAGAATTTATGAAGCAACTCACCCAAGAAGTGAGTGAGTACTGGGCTATTAACAAGGACATAGTGGAGGATGTTGGCATACTCTAGGATTCCCTGGGGGTAGGCCATACCATGCACCAGCAAGATAATAAAAGATGGAAAATAGCAGATAAATCAGTTAAAGGAAGAAATCAAACAGACAGAAAATGTTTTCATTGCAGTAGGAAACAGACTTTATATCAGAAGCTGATTTGCCTAGAGGTGGAGTACAATGAAATCAACACCACAGTCATAGATAGAGCACTGAACTACCAAAAAGCTGTTTTATGAAAAAAGGAATAAAAAATGTAAGCTACAAGCATACAAGCTAAAGCAAGAGGTTCTTCAAAAACATTGAGGGAATACAAACAGGGGTAAGGGACATTCTGAGATCCTGGTTGGAGATTATGGTAGTTTAAATGCATACTTCTCTAAACTTTACAATTCTTGGCACAATAAATTTTGAAGCAGCAGGAGGGGATGCTCCACTAAATTTTTATAATGGCTTGCTATAGCTGGAGGAGGTAAATGAATGCAAATTAGATGTAGTTCTCATGAAGCAGACATTCTCAGGGCCAATGGGGCAGTTCAATTTTGTCATAGCCCCAGGCCTGGGCAGGTTCCAGATAGAACTATATATAAAAAACATTTCAGAAGTTTTGAGACCATTATTTGATACATTTTCTTCAGCTTTTAAATATGGTAGGTTCCTGCATTATTTGTACAAGCAAGAAGTATGGTTTTGCCCAAACCATGTAAACCAAAGGAGCAGGGGAACCCATATAGACCTATCTCTTTACTGAATTCTGATTTTGAAATATATGCTAAGATTCAGACAGGATGTCTGGAAACAATCCTCCTTAAACTCATCCATGAGGACCAAGCAGGCTTTGTAAAAGGCAGGAGGTCCTCAGCTAACATGACTCTAGGTATTGGCCAGAGGACATCTCAACTCACATGACTGCCCAGTGGTGGTCTTACTCAGTTCAGAGAATACCTTTGATAGGATTAAGTGGGACCACCTCTGCTGCATGACGGGACACAGGAGATTTGGAGATAAGTCTTTGAGCTTGGTGGCAGAAAATGTACTCCAGGCTGATGGCATTGATGAAGACTAACACCTGGCTTTCAGAACAACTGCCCCTAGGTAGAAGGATGTGGCAGGGTGTCCCTTTTCACCTTTTTAATTCCATCTGGTTCTTGAGCATCTTGCCAAGGCCCTCAGGGAACATGAGGAGAATAAGGGAATGTCAATGGGGGGGAGAGGGAGCATTGCAAAAGTATCTTTATACATAGACAGTTTATTAGTTTTGCAGGAAGCTTAGTCAGCTGTGTGCAGAAGTCTGGAAGCTAAGACAGAAAGTAGGTACACTGATGGGTGGGAACTATAGGGGGATGAAGGAAGGGCCGGGGGATGTACAGTACATCTTGTGGGGCTGGAAAGGGGATGGAAGCAGCAATGGTCAAAAGAGGAGGGAGTCAAGAGGTAGGTAGCCAAGAACAGGCTTCTAGTCATAAAACAGGGATCCCACTCCCCCAGCAAAAGAGAGGGGCCCAGGGAAAGTGGGTGGATTACAGTTAAGGAAAAGGGTAAGGCTGGATGGGGGGGGGGCTCAGTGAGAGCATTTCCAGAGTTGCAGATGTGGAACACATTCCTCTTACTAGACAGGGATGATGGAGTACTGGGCAAAATGGGGGGGCAGTGGGATAGGGAAGGTTGGAGGTAGTAAGCGGGAGGCATCAAATTAAGAAGAACGAGGGAGTAGGAGATAGAGAGTTCAAATGAGAGGGGAAGGACAGGTGAAGATGGAGAGTGGTCAAGGGAGAATGATGGGGCAGGACAGAAGGGAAGCATAAGGAAAGGGTAGAGGGCAGGCCAGAGGAGAGCAAAAAGGTAAGACAGAGAGAGAGAGAGAGAGAGAGTGATAAGGAGGTCGGCAGGAGAGACGGGGATGGGGAAGGGGACAGCTGGGGTAGTAGATCATGAGGAATTATAAGATGGGCAAGAGGGGAATGGGAGTTAGGTGGGAGTGGGCAGCAGGACCAAAATAAGGCAGGGAGGGCCCAGGATGGAGGAGGGAGGGAGACAATCTTGGGGGATTCAATTGTGAAGGGTGTCAAATGTGGAAGAGAAGAGAGAAAAGCATGCCATAAGAGGATAGAATTTTTACTAGGGATGACAGCAAGAAGAGTGGAATTGCTGATAGAGAAGTCCATAAATCAGTGAGATGAGAAAACCCACATTATAGTACACCAGGGGTAACTGATCTTGCATGATGTGAGGTGAGGGAGGTGCAAGAGAGGTTCAGGGAAGTGGGGAGAATTTGCAGCAAGGCAGTACTTCTGATCCTGATTGTTAGCACACCATGGAAACCAAGGATATAGGAATTTAATAGTTGGCTTTAGGGGTGGAGCAAAAAAGAGAGATATGGGCTCATTGGGAGCTGGGGAGGAACCTGGGATCACAAGCACTTCTATGCACTGGACAGGCTGCATGAGTAGGCAGGGTACAAGGGTCCTGAAGGGCAATCTGGAGGAATACATAGGGAACAACTTCAATTTAAACTGACATGTGGAGGTAGCAGGGTGCATAACACACTTAGGGCCAGATATTCAAAACTTTGCCCCAGGGCTAAATTAGCACTGCCCAGCGGGCAAACTGTGCCCAGAGCAAAACCATAGCTATATTCAAAACGAATAGCATGGTACAAAACCAGCTGAATATTGCAAGTGAAGGATGCCGGGCAAACAGGCCCAGGAGTGCAGGGCAAACATTGCCCAGGAGTAAGACAGCACTGAATATAGCAACAGGCAAGTGCAAACTACAGCTGCAGCTTATTAGACTCTGTAGCAAGCCAGTGTTGCAGGTGGAGAACATTGTGTGTGATTACGCAGAGATGTCACACAGCTACTGCAAACACACCTCTCAACCTTCTGCCTCATAACTCAGGGACAAGGCTCAAAACAATCAGGGACAAAGGTTTAAAATCAGGGACACACCTAATAAATTGGAGGTATCTACTCAGGAAGCTGGTAGAATAAGTGGTGTAGTATAAAATGCATTTGCTAGGAAGAACACATCTGTAACAGTAATGTCTGACATTATGTTATGCTTACAACCCCACTGTTTGGTCATAGAAACACAAGTTGTGGGGGACAGAGTAAACATTTCAGGTAAAATCAGGGGCGTCCCTGAAAACCAGAGACAGTTGAGAGGTATGACTGCAAACAACAATGTAAGCCACACACTGCAGAACTGTGCTCCAGCTGATGTGAGGTTGTTTGCTAGGGGTTAACCTTATTGCACAGTGCTAACACATTAGCCCAGCGCAAACTGGTTAGCCCAGGGCAAAGGAGAGCTATATCAAAGCGCCCATGCAAATGAGCCTACTTAGGTAATCTGTGGGCAGACAAGTACATTTGCATCTCATTAAGTGCTGCTTAGCATACATTACCATGCAGTTTGCCGGTGCTACTGCATGGGCAACTCCCCCTTTTGGTCAGAATGGAAGTACAGGCTGGATGCTGCAGGCCAGAGGCATGCCCACAGCATCCACTGATGGTCGGAATAGAGTACAAGCTGGAAGCAGCAGGAACTGTGTGCTGGCAGGCACAGTCAGTGCACACAACACACCCATTCAGCTATGCAAGCAGGACCTGTATATATTTATGTGTGTGTGTGTGTGTGTATATATATATATATATATATGTAGATCAATAGCTAAACAGACACACTGTCAATGGCCATACAATGCCCTGGAGGATGCCCCCAACAACACAGGTACCCCACCGCAGTAGGTGGGTGAAATACAGTGGGGGCGCAATGCATGGGGCAGGCAAAAGGCAAACCTGCTGGGCCAGGGGATGTCAGCTGTAGGGTCACTGAGCTATGCAGTGCAGCCATCCAGTATATAGAGACCTAGGTGGACAGGCTATCTGGCCCTAGTCGCTTTTATGGAGGGGTCCAATAGTCCTTCCCCAATCAAGGCAGCATGGAGAAGTATAAGATGAGAAGGGTGGAGATAAAGGGAACAATTGAAAGAAAAGGGATATGATGGGGATAAAGCAAGATGAAGACAGGTCCTGTGTCACAGTGGAGGGTGGTGTCTCTCAATGCCTAAAGCCTGAAAAATAAGACAAGACTTGTAATCACTGATGGCAGAGGGAGAGGTGGATATAGTGGCCATCACAGAGACCTGGGTGCTATCATGTTGGAACAACAACACCCTCACAGCGAAATACCACCACTGCAACAAATCTCACTGGGTCAAGATATTTCGCTGTGGTGGTCTGCTGTGACCCAACACTGCAACTCCTGGTGTTGTGCCCCCATCATGAACCAACTCCCACTTGGAGTGGGTTATATAAAGAAAAGGTGGTGTGGGGGTGAAGCCCTAGGCAGCAAAACACTTTCCCCAGTTGGGTACAATGTCAACTGTTGGCATTGTTCCCATCAATGTTGGTGCCATCGATATCGATGGTGTCATTGTACAGTGGTGGAACCGACATGGGCCACACTCAACCATGACTGGGATCTTGTACTTCCAAGGTGTAAACTATATTGGAAAGATAGGTGAACAGAAGGGGGAAGTGACTCTGTACATGAAGGAAGGGATAACTTGTACCAGAGAGGAAGCAGCAGAGGGTAAGACTGAAGCACTCTGGGTATAAGTACAATCCACTGGGGGGAAAAAACTAAGGATGGGGGTTGTCAACAGGCCACCTTTCCGGGAAGATGAACTGGTTTTGGTACTAGGGTCTCAAATCACTGAAATAGCCAGTAAGGGGGAGGTAATAATAATGGGGGTTTTCAATCTACCTAGGGTGGACTGGAAAATCCAGGTTACCTTCTGCACTAGAGAGAAAATACTGCTAAATGCATTTCAGAGTGGTTTCTTGGCCCAGGGTGTCTTAGAACCCACTAGGGAGAGATTTTTACTAGACCTGGGTAAGTCCAACTGCGGGCATGTTCAGGATGTGAAAGTGAAAGATCCACTTGCAGGTAGTGACCACCACACAGTGTGATTCCACCTGGACATGGGCAGGAGGATGGTCAGATCTAAGACAAGGGTTTTGGACTACAAGAAGGCTGACTTTCATAGGAACTGAGAAATTCTAATAGGTCTCTTTGCTGGGATTAGAAGGAAGATGGATGGAGAACAGAAATTGACAATATTAAAAGAGGGACTGATGGAGGCCAGTAATGAGTGTCAAAATCAAAAGTATAAACAATAAAGCCCAGTTGGTTTGGAAAGGAGGTGGCAATAGCTGTAGATGACAAGAAGCCAGCCTTCTGGAAGTAAAAACAAACTCATAAGGAAGAAGATAGGGTGGATTACTCTGCTAAGTCAGTAGAGGCAAGCACAGTGGTTAGGGAGGCAAAGGCTAAAGAGGAAGTGCAGCTAGCAGAGGCAGTAAAACCAGGCGAGAAGGCCTTTTTTCAAGTATATAAGGGAGAAAGAAACACCAACGATGAGATAGATAAAAAAAGGAGAGTGGTTTGGCTGAGGGTAGTGAAGAGAAAGTGGAGGCACTTAAGTAGTTCTATTCAATCTTCACTATAGAGAAGAATGGATCAGTGTCACAAGGGAACGGGGGGTTGGGGACAGGGAAATAGGAAGTCACAGATGCCATCATTTATGCTGACAGGTCTTTAAAGGACTAAGGGTCCTGAAGGTGGATTAATCCCCAGAACCAGATGAAGTGCACCCAATAGTTCTAAGGGAACTGGTGGAGGCTCTGGAGGATCCCATGGCAGACCTGTTTAACACCTCTCAGGAGTCAGGATCATGCCCCATGACTGGAACTGGACAAATGTACATGTAGGGCCTTTCCATAAAAGTGGGCTGAATGGTGAACCAGGGAGCTACAGGCCAGTCAGCCTGACCTCAAAAGTGGGAAAAGCTGATGGAGACAGTCTTGAAAGAGAAACTGGTGAACTTTTGGAGGATAATGGGCTCCAGGACCATTAGGCAGCATGTTGCCAGTAACCATGGCCATCAAAGGGAACAACTTCCATTTCAATGGATGGTTGAAGGCTTTAAATAACTTAGGATCAATATTAAAAGACAAATTAAGGATATATTTGAGGCGAATTACCCTGTTCCAAGTGGCAGGACTTACCTCTCTCATTATTAAGTAGGTGAAATATGCTCCAAATAGCTATACTGCCTACATCTTTGTATTTAGTTCATGTACACCCTCTCTCTTTATTATTATTATAATTGCTTGCATGCCACTTTTAACCAGTCATTAATTTCTGTGCCTTATGTTTTGTATCACTTAAGTATTGTAACAACTTACTATACCCTGTATCTCATGTACTTATTTCTTACCTTGTTTTGTGCCATCTTTATGGCCCAGGTCATGCCTGAAAACAATCCCTGGGATCAGTGTACCCACCCAGTTAACAATTAAATTAATTAATCACCTAAAATCCTTACATTTTTAAGCAGGTACAGGTCTGTACATCCTCTTGGTTATGGAGCAAAAATTGCCAAAAATCAGATTTGAGCAGCTGACACAATCAGGCAGAGGTGTATAGGCAACCCACACATTACATATGTTTGGGCCACTCAGCTGGCCAGCTTGAGAGAGTGGCATAATACACAGTGTGAAGAGCAACCCAGTTATTCAGCATCTTCAAAAGACATGTCACTTGGTGCATAAACTTAAATTTGGAGGATTTTTGCATGGTTCTCACTCCTCTCTGTCGACCAATCCATTTTGGTCTTATGCATGAAATAGGATATTCTGAACACCCAATTTTTAGGTATCTCCAGATTAGACACTTCTTGGGGGAGAAGCTAGGCAAAGACTATAGGTTACATGAGCCCTAAAAGGTGGCTTGCATATTAGTATGGAAGATTCAAAAGCTTTAGCAGCAATCATATCAAAATATCAAAATCTGCAAAGTTCACTACAATACATAAGTGACAAGAACAGGTAGAAGTGGTAGGAGTTGCTGGGATGTCATATATCAGAGGAAGAATGGACAGGCATTTAGAAGAGGGATAGACATTCCCTATACAAAGCAAATATAAATACCCTCATCCAATGCCACCAGCACTGCTGTTATGCACTTATATTACTGATCTCTGCAAGCTGTTTTTATCTCTTTTGTACTGTAATGCTTATGCTATGTATGCCATCACTTTCGAGCTAAGTAATTCTACTGTCATGTAAGTTTGTTGATCTCTTTATGTCCTGCATTGTATCAGCTCCTCCCTGTACTGTTGTTTGTAACTTGTTTGAACTGTAATCTCCTGTGTCATGCCTGAAAATAGGCAATCCAGTCTTGTGCACTTACCCAGTTACCAAAAGCAAATAAATAATACATAAAATAAAGTAATAACATTAATGACCATTCATAGGGCCTGCTACATGCCAGCCACACTGTCAAAATTCAGTGATCTCATGATGTCACTTGCCTCAGGTGTGGATGTGAGCAAGTAGAACTATTATACATGGAGTATCTATGGGAGGCACTTGCCATATAGAACAATAGAAGGAACAGTTTCAAACATCTTGGCTACCAAAATTCACATCTCCCTCTGGACTGCCCTACTGGGCATTTGGTCAGAGCCTGAAGGTCTACAGACCAGACAGTGTAAATTAGCCCTTTTGGCAACAAACCCAGTAAAGTTGGGTATTTTAAATGAATGGAAACAAAAAATATCCCCAACCTTTGCAGTGTGGTTGACAGTAATGAAATATATTGCATTGGACAATGGATATTCAGAGCCAGGGGGAGAGAAGACATGTTTGAGCATATATAGGTTTCCTTCATGGAACATGTAAGTGTTGCTGCAAGAGTTCTTCCTCTGCCCACTACCAACCTGTCTCCTACATTATTACTACCTGCTGTCTTTGCGCTCTACTCGTCGTTCCCTGTACACTGCTCAGTCACTCTAAAATTGACCTGTTTGTACTCTTGATACATGCTTAACCTAAATGATGAATTGTTCTTGTCAGCGTTTTCCGCTGTTATTGCACTCAAATTTTTACTTGTCATTTGTAGTATGTACTAAATGGCCCAGATATGCAAACTGCGCCATAAAAGTGCGCAACAGCAGGAGAAAGCGCAAGTCCACTGCGCCCATGCATAATATGCACAATATTCAAACACTGCGCAGGTCAAGATGCACTTGCAGCACACAACTGAATATCATGCCAACTGCACCATAGAGCAACCAGGAATGTGCAGTGGCGCAGGTCAGATGCACAAGAGCACAACCAGGGATGCTCAGTGGAGCAGGGCAGCAGTGCAACAGCACAACCAGGGATGCACAGGGACAGGATGCAGGGGCCCACCACCTATGGTAGAGATGGGCAGAGGCACACACAGCAGAACAGACATCACCCCCCACACCCCATGCACTGCACAACTGGAGGAGAGCTGGAATAACCACCGTCCCATGGACACCAACAACAAACCCACAGCCGGGGCATGGTGCCCCAGCACACCCCCTGGCAAGCTGTGACTGGCACACAAGGAGGTCTGGCCACCCCGTGCCACACCATCCCACCAATGCAGAGCACACCCTGTACCACGATCCCCAGACACCCTGCCCAGGAGCAGCGCCCACCAGTGCAGGACACCCCATGCATGCCACCCCCCCAACTGTGAAAATGCAACCCTGTGCACCACAGAACAATGCAAGGCAGCCCCACCACAAGCACCCTTCAGTGGGTGGCAGCAGACAGTGATGCAATGACTGCATACACAGTGCCACCATGCACATCCCCCCGAGGTACAGCTGAGAGACCAAACATGTGTCGGCACACGTGGTACCCCACACGTGATAGGGCATGCCCCGGACCCCACCACCAGTGGTACAGCACCCTACACACCCTCCCAAGGACACACCCCATCCCAGCACTGGCCACAACAGCCAGAGCAGACACCCACAGTGGTGCATGGAAGCATGCACCACACAGGATGCAACACAGTGCATGGACAAACACCCACCCATACCCAAGGGCACACCAACACAGGGACACAGTAGTAGGTCAACCAAGCCCCTGGCATGTGGCCACAGAAACTGTGTACACACGGCCAGCACCCCTCCATGGCACAGGAGTGCCAGCCACCCTGCACAGGCACCATGCAGCTGTATGCCACCAGCATGCGCCCAGAGCACAAGTGACAGATAGTGGAGCACATCCCCCTGCAACAGACACAAGCGACAGCATGGAGGTGGGACAACATCAGCAGAGGCCACAGTGCCACCCGAGGTAAACATGCACCACACCAGTGACAGGAGGCAACCCAGCATTGTGCTGGATACAGTGGCTGTCCAACATGGACAGCCATCACTGACATGCCAGCAGACTGTGCAGGTCACAGACGTTCAAGGGTGTCAGCTGCACAGGCCATGGATGGTCTGACAGTTGTGCCATGGACACAGTGCATGCACTGTGGACCACTGCACACAGACATCCAGTGCATAGGGGGAACAACACACAAACCACAGACAGTGATTGATAGCTACGCCCACACCATAGTCGCTTCCTCTACGGACACACACACATGCCCATGACTGCACCATCCCTAATGCCATGCACACCACTGCAGCTGAGCACCTGTAGCCCGCTGCAAATCAGAGACCACCACAATAGGCATAACAAAATAAATGTATATTAAAAGGTGGAAAACAACTATTTACAAATATGTACACAACAGTTGGGGGTGAGGGCCACAAACCAGGTGGGGGTGTGTAAGGGGCAGGGGTGAACAAATGATAGAGGGAAGGAGGAGTGTGAGGGTGTGTCCAGGGGGGTAGGGTTGAACCCAGGGCATAGGATCTTCATCAGGAGCCCCGCTCCCCACTCCTGTGGTGCCTCCCGCCATGTCTCCTCCTGACGCCATGCTGGTCCAGGCACTGCAGTATTTCAAGTGAGGCATGTGCCACCTGTAGCAGCCCTTGCATGGCCCTCTCCAGTTGCATCATCCTTCATCCACCTAGGACAAGGGAGCAGAGTCAATAGGTGTGAATGCCCATCCCCCTGCAGCCCACCCATTGTGCATGGCATACAGCCATGGGACACACCCCTGTGATGGTGTGCGACCACCCACAGTGATCGTGTCCACATGACCTGCCCACCCAGGCACACACAGCCATGTGGACTGCTGCACATACCCACCGCCCAAGTCCCGCACAGCACCACCATGGCTGTACAGTGACATGGCTATGCGGTGCGAAGGCAGTGGCACAGCCATGTACCCAGTGCACGCATGGACCACCAGCGATGCACACCTACACATTCAGTGTTACTGGACAGTGCTGACTGTACCATGTGGCGTGCATGGCAGTGGTGTCAATGGATGGTGGCCATGCCCCGCCGCCTGCCCTGCAACACAGCATACACAGAATATCCTGGAAGAAAGGCACTCACCATCATCGGCCTGATCCGGCTGCTGTACTAGGATGCGACTGGCTGCCTGTGGCTGTTGCCCAGCTCCCCTATCCATGCCTCGGTGTTGGTCTTCTCAGGCTCGGTGCCGCTCTTCAGGGCCTAGGGTGCAAACATGGAGAGGGGAATATCAGTACAATCCAGTATCAAAGGCCCCCAACCCCGGATGTGTGTGATCCCACACAGCCCAGCCTTGCTGCAACCCCCCCAACACCACCTCCACCACCAACTCCACTGCCCAGACTGGACAGCCCACCCCCCCGTGTGGTGGACAAATGCCCACCGTGATACCCATACAGATGCAACCAGTGTATGGACGGGGCACCTACCTGGTTGTGGCACTGCGCCTCTCCTGGTGCATGCCCTCAGGTGGGCAAGCCTGTCCGGGTCCCTCCGCTGGAGGTCCCCGTATCTGTGGCGACACTGCTCTGCAGCACGGTCCATTCCTGTGGCCTCCTCAAGTGCCACCGTCACCTCCTCCCATACAGCAATCCGGACCCTGTCCAGGGGTGCATTTCCAAATAGTGCCCCAGCATGGGGCTCCACTATGGTCACCAAACTGGCCAGCTCCACCTGGCTCCAAACAGCAGCCCTCTGTCTTGCCATCGCTGAAGCTGGTTGGAGTCAAAATGGTCCGCCATGTGCAGATGCTGCGCGGTACAGCGCTGCCATTCCTCATCGCGCTGTCACCGAACAGCACGATAGTGGTGCACCCATGTGGACACATGTTTTCTAGGGGGCCAAGGTCGGGCACAGGGTCAAGGGTCTCTCGCACACGGACCGCCACAGCATGATTGGTACTCTCTGAGTGTAGCACGGTTGGGTGCCTGTGTAAAATGCCCTATAGTGGCATACCGCGCTGTGGCTCCACAGTGCCTATGGCACCCCAGTACAAGAATGCCATATATGTGAACAGTGCACTAGCATCACTGGCACAATGGTGGCTGTGCCCTGCACTGCCTCCCGCGCACAGCACGTCAGCAGCGTGGCAGGCATCGGTGTCACCACCCCGGGCATGCACCGTTCAGTGTCCACTGTGCACGTCACAGAACTGCGCCCTTGCCTGAGCATGTTCAATACAATTGCGCAAGATGCAACAGTGCGATATTCAGCCGACATATGCAAATCAGCTCATCAGTGATTCAATGGTGCAGATACTGTATTAGCATCCACTTAAAATTGAGCCTCACCTCATTTGCTTGCGTTGCGCTATATAAATGTGACACTGGGCTGCAAAGGCCATAGTCTGGTATTGCAGTCTATTGTGGTGAGTTGCATGCTGTTTGGGAGTGTGGACTGTGGTGTGTGGGAGATGCATGGGACTGTACAGTCAGAGGTAACACCTGTCATTCCCACAGGATCAGTGATGAGCAAATGTGAGGTAGAGGAGGAGGAACAGAGATGTGGGATACGTTGGAGGCCAAACTTTACCAAGGCAGAAACATGCCCTGTTTGAGGCCTACCATGACCAGGAACCACTGCTCAGCAGACAGTGGGGAACACCACAGGCCAGTGCTGCGATATGCGGTGAGGTGGCACGTGCCGTCAACCAGCATGGCAGCCACCAGTGGTCCGTGCAAGAGTGCAAGAAGAAGGTGGGCATGGACAGGAGGAGGATCAACGATAAGGTGGTTGCCATCATGGCAGCATGGGCTGTGACTGGTGGGGGACAGCCGGCCATGCAATGCCTGACGCCACAGGAAGAGTGGGTTGCTTGCAGCTTGCGGCATTGTACCATCGAGGGTGTTCAGGTGGTGGCTTCCAGACTGGTGGTAGCCCGTCATTGCATGGTAGGTCCTGATCTGTCACTGTGAGGGGGGGAATGCCACATGGTAGGGCAGATACATTAATGCTACTGTGTTCCCTTACAGCTCCTGAGTGTCTACATGGGTCAGCGGTGGTAGGCTCGTCCACTGAGGGCGATACCCTGGACACAGAGGAGGGCCCATCCACCTCCACAGGAGTCCGAGGGTCAGGACGACAGTGGGCCCACCTGGCTGTCCAGACTGATGTTGGTGCAGCAGGTGCAGAGGAGGCCCTGCCCGTGTCCCAGCGTGACAACGTTCATGGATGCCAACATGTTGAGACTCGAACTGGTGCCGGATCTGCCACTGATGATGATGGAGCTCACATCATGGACAGTGATACGTGTGGGCCGCAGGATGGCTGCACAGCAGGTTACAGCACAGGCATAGCCATGGGTGGTGCCGCTGTGGAGGCCTGCGTGACATCACAGTCCCAGCCTGTGCTTGTCTGCATCATGGGGCAGCACTGGTGTGTGTCCAGGACAGTGGGGCTGTTGTGGCCGGGCCACTGCAGTGGCACCGTTGAGCCCTGGAGAGTGGCGGCCGGAGGGGCAGTGTCAGCAGTCGGCCAATGGCGATGGGGGGACAGTGTCAGGGGGCGGCATCAGTGCACCACCTGTAGACATATGGCCCTAGGGTGCAGCACCCAACCTCAAGGGGTGCTGCCCAGCACAGCCATGAACACCATGAGGGACAGCATGCCGATCAGGCGGATGACCTCTTAGACGAGCTCACCTGCATACTCCATAAATCTGTGGATCAGCAGTTGCTGTTTGTGACGGCGGTGGATGCACTCAGTGCGGTCCTGTGCCAGGCAGAGGATCACCGCAGCAGGGTCACTGCTCTGCTCCTGGCAGGGATGGACTGGCTGCGGGAGGATGTGACCGGCACCATTGACAGGCAGACACAGGCATACACAGCTGTCATGGCCACAATGGGCACACAGTTAGTTGCCCATGCATCACAGACACCGTGCAGTGCCATGTCCACCCCCATTCCTGGCATTGTGTGACACCCTCCTTGTCGACACTGGGTTCAGCTGTGGGCATCCCGAGCATGCCTGGCGCAGGCATGTTCGGTGAACTGCAGACCCCTGCTCGAGAACAGTCGCGTTCTCACAGCGGCACCCCTGGGGGACCATCAGTGCCACCCCATGAGGCCATTGGTCAGCCTGTCACTGCTGGCAGGTCTTGGTGGGGCCACCCATACATCCGTGGTGGCCGTGGCACTGTGCACGTGACTTACCTGTCTCCCACCATGGCTACTGTATGACACTGCCCTGTGTGCAGTGTGTTGTTCAATGTGCAATGCACGGGTGGGGTACCCGGCCCTGCACACACACACACGTTCCATGTGCACACCCTCCCGGCTGCTGGCCACTGTGGTGTGTGCATGATGATGCTTGCATTGTGCTGTCCACCACTGTGCAATGGTGCCCAGTGTCTGAGACATGCACAATGACAGGCACTGGGCATGGTGGTCTGTGGACATGTGTGTGGCTAGGGGTGGCGGTTGGGGTTGGTGTGCCTCCTACCCTTTGTGCATGTCTTGGGGGGGTGTGTGTGTGTATGTGTGACCGCGTGCCGTGTTAGGTCTTGCCCATCCCTGACGGCATGTGTGGTTCCATGCTCAGCCAATTCCCTTTACGACATGCACCCCTGGGGTTTGTCCATGCATGTTTGTGGGTTGTGCACTTGTCATTGGTGGTTGAACATGGCCCCATGACTTACTTGGGTTGGTTGACGTGCTCCTCTGTGATGGTGTCCTGGTGCAGCTGCGCCATCTGGATCAGAAGGGGTCCCTTCAACTAAGGGGGGGCTGCCCATCACCATCTGCACCAGCGTCCTCATTGTCCCCATCACTGTCCCCCTCTTCGCCCTGTACAGCTATCCCACAGTCATTGGCCATGTTGTGCAGGATGCAACAGGCCAGAAATAGCCCACAAGCCTTTGAGGGGCTGTACTGTAGGGCACCGCCAGACATTTCCAGACAACGGAAATGTGCCTTCAGCATCCCGAGCACCCGCTCTATGACACTGCATGTGGTGGCATGTGCCTCATTGTACCGTTGCTGTGATGGGGTCGCGGGCCACCAGAATGGTGTGAGCAGCCAGGGACGGAGTGGATATCCACTGTCACCTGTGTGTAGAGGGTGGACATTAGTTTGGTGATCATCGTCGCCCTGCCATGGGCCATCTAGGCCAGTACCCATGTCACCTCTGACTATGCCCCTCCCAAGATCCATGTCATTCTGCGTGATTTGCATACTCACCCACTAGGTGGCCAGTGGGGATGTCCCCACTCTCGAACTTGTGGCACAGTGCTGACTGGTGCCAGATGAAGGCATCATGTGCTCCCCCAGGGTGCGTGGCACAGACATTGGTTATGCGTCCCCTAGCATCGCACACCACCTGGCAGTTGATGCTTGCATAGCCATTCTGATTGAGGTATGCAGCACCTTCCAGGCCAGGTGGCGTGCGGATGGCCACATGGGTGCAGTCAATGGCCCCGAGCATGCCAAGCATACATGCTACCCTGTGGAACTCTTGTATGTGTGCTGTGCTCTCCGCCTGTGTGCTGAGGAAATGGATGTACTCCGCAGCATGCGGCAGCAGTGCGCTGAGGAATTGTGTGAGTAGGCGTGACATGGCCGACAGGGTTATGCCTGTTGTATCCCCTGTTGGTCTCTGGAAGGTACCCGTGGTGAGCAGGCACATGACAGCTGTCACCTTTGTCTCCACTGACAGAGCATGGCTCCGTCATGTGGGTGCCTGCATCTCATCACTGCACAGCTCACAGAGCCGCCTCAGGATTGCCCGGTTCAGGTGGTACCTGTCCACTATCTCGGTGTCACTGTAGTGCTTGAAGCTGGTGCGGGCTTGGTACTGCCTGTTCGGGCATACTGCTGATGGGCCCTTCCACAGCTGTGCCCCCCCTGCTGCCTGCCTTCTCACACCCCTCATTACTGCCACCATCTGAATGGTGGCACTGGCCATGTCCCTGGCTTGTGTTCCCCCCCTGGCAGCTGTATTCCCATTACCCCAGCTGTCCTTTATGCTGCTCCCCCTGCACTGGGAGCACCTCCCAGATTTGGCTGTCTTGCCCACTGTCACTGCCCTCAGTCCACTGTGGCACTTCCCTTTTCCTCCTGCACAGTGGCGCAGGCTCCCCACTCCTTTCCTATTCCTGGTAGTTTCGAGGTGTGCTCTAGAAACATAGAAACATAGAATTTGATGTCAGATAAGGACCGCTTGACCCACCCAGTCTGCCCTTTTCCCTTCCTAATGGATAAGCTGCAGATCCTAGTTAGCCAGCAGCCTACTTCTTTCTACCACCACCCCCTAGAATTGCCTTATGGCTGCCCCATGCATGCTTGAATTCAATCACTGTTTTTGACTCCACAACTTCCTCTGGAAGGCCATTCCATGCATCCAGAACCCTCTCTGTGAAAAAATACTTCCTTACATTACCTCTGAGCCACCCCCATCTTCAAATTGTGCCCTTGTTCTTACACACTCTTTTTTTGAAAGATGTGACCTCTTTGACTTTGTTGATTCCCTTGAGGTACTTGAATGTTTCTATCATGTCCCCCCTCTCCCTCCTTTCCTTGAAGCTATACATATTAAGCTCTTTTAGTATCTCTTCATATGTCTTCCAGTGCAGACCCTGCACCATTTTAGTTGCCCTTCTCTGGACAGCTTCCATCTTGTCTATGTCCTTGCGGAGATAGGGTCTCCAGAACTGCACACAGTACTCCAGATGGGGCCTCACCAGCTGTCTGTACAGAGAGATAACAACTTCCTGTTTTCTACTGGTGATGCCTCTCCCTATGCATCCCAGTATCCCCCCAGCCCTCCTTACTGCCCTCTCACATTGCTTGCCCACCTTAAGTCATCTGATATGACTACCCCAGGTCCCTTTCCATTTTTGTTGTTTTAGTATCTCACCCCATTGTGTACTCTTCCCTGGGTTTTTGTTTCCAGGTGCATTACCTTGCACTTTAGCATTAAATCTAAGCTGCCATACATTTGACCATTCCTCTAACCTTGCCAAGTCCCTTCTCATCCTTTCCACCCCACCTTGTGCATCAACTCTGTTGCAGATCTTTGTGTCATCTACAAAGAGACATATTTTCCTTCCAGTCCCTCTGCAATGTAAACACAAAGACATTGAAGAGGACCGGTCTAATACTGAACCCTCATGGCACCCCACTAGCAACCCTCTTTCTTCAGAGTGGACTCCATTTACTATTACCTCTGTGTCCTATTCTCCAGCCAATTCTTTACTCAGGCTATCATCTTGGGACCCCCTCCCAGGCTTGCTAACTTGTATATTAATCTTTTGTGTGGGACTGAGTCAAATGCCTTGCTAAAATCTAGGTAGGCCATGTCCACAGCCCCTTCCTGATCTACTACCTTGGTCACCTAGTCAAAGAAATCTATTAGATTCGTCTGACATGACCTTCCTGCTATGAATCCATGCTACCTTGGGTCCTGTGCCCCTCTGGTCTCTAGGTACTCAACAATTCTTTCCATCAGAAGTGATTCCATCATTTTCCCTGTCACTGAGGTTAAACTAACTGGTCTGTAGTTTCCCGCCTCTGTCCTGCTCCCACTTTTGTGAAGGGGAATCACATTGCCCTCCTCCAGTCCTCAGGTACCACCCATCTTCCCATTATTTGTTAAAGAGGGTAGTCAGTGGTGTCACTAGTTCTACCTTAGTTCTTTTAGAATTCTGGGATGAATCCCATCAGGCCCCATTGCTTTGTCCACCTTCAGTTTTAAGAGTTCTTTCAGAACCCTTTCTTCTGTAAATGGGCTGGTCAACTTCTGTATCCAGAGCGTTTCTATTGTTTGTTTTAGGTACCTCCCCCTCTTCATTTGTAAATACTGAGCAAAATATTTGTTTAGTATTTGTGCCTTTTCACAGTCACCCTCTGCCCACCCCTCCTCCCCTTTATTAATCCTCACTATCCCTCCCTTAGTCTTCCTTCGCTCCTTGATGTACCTAAAAAAGGTTTTATCCCCCTTCTTAACTGAGTTAGCTATCATTTCCTCAGTTCGGGCCTTTGCTGTTCTGACTGCCTTCCCAGCTTCCTTTTGCTTTAACTGATACAATTCTCTGTCCTGCTCCTTCTATGATCCCTTGTACTTTCTGAATGCTTTCTTTTTCTCTTGAACCTTCACTGCCACCTCCTTTGAGAACCATAGTAGTTTATTACGTCATTTTGTTTTGTTTATTTGCTTCACACAAAGGCTTGTTACCTCTGTGATGGCAATTTTTATTATTCCCCATTGTTCTTCCACCCCTCCTTCCTGACCATTTGCTAGTGCATTCCTTAGGCACTCACCCATTTTGGCAAAGTCATCCATCCTGAAGTCTAGTACTTTTGCCTTTGCATGGCTTGACTCTATTGCTGTGTTTATTGTAAACCATACTGTTCGATGGTCGCTAGTTCCCAGATGGCTACCCACTTCTACATCTGTGATCCTCTCCATCTCCATTTGAGAGGACCAGGTCTAAGATTGCTCCCTCTCAAGTGGGTTCCAATACTAGTTGTCTAAGGCATGCCCCCTGTAGGGCATCTAGAATAACCCCACTCTTAGAAGTGGCTGCGGCAACTGCACTCCAGTTAACATCTGGCATATTCAGATCACCCATCAGCCATATCTCCCCTTTATCTGCCATTCTAAGTATACTTTCAATCATTTCCTTGTCTGTTTCCTCCCCCTGTGGGGGGTCTGTATACAACCCCGTGTGGATTGTTGTGCCATTGCCTGCCTCCAAATTGACCCACAATGCTTCTTCTCCTCCCTGTTTACCCTTTTGTTCTGTTGCTTTGATTCTTTCTCTTATGTAGAGAGCTACTCCTCCTCCTCTTTTACCCTCCCTGCCCCTCCTGTAGATAGTGTATCTTGGCATGTTTACGTCCCAGTCATGGTTCTGTGTGTACCATGTTTCTGTGACTGCCATGATATCCAGATGTTCCTCCTCCATCAAGGCCACTAATTCAGAAAGCTTGTTACTCAGACTATGGGCATTGGTACTCATTGATCTCCATTTTTTGATGCATTTACCTTCTGTAGCAGCATCCCCTACTGACCTTTCTACCTTGGTCTTTTTCTCATTTAGTACCCTGTTTTGTAGGAGGAGGCTGGGATTTTCCTGCTACTTATCAGTGCCTCCCCCCTTGACTAGTTTAAAAGCTTGCCTGCTCCTCCCCAGTCCTGCTCACTGCTACTGTCTGCCTGGTTGCTGTCACCTCGCTCCCACCTCTGGCTTCCCTGTAGCGTTCTTGTGCCTCTCTCTTGTTCCTTTTTATTTTGGATCATTTCCGCAATTGCACAACTTCCGTTTACTCCCCTATTGTGCATGGCGCATGCTGTTGAATATCGCACTGTGCCATTTATTCATGGTTCCTTCCCTTTCAGTTGTGCATGCATTCATTACCATTGCGCTCTTGCACATTGCAATTTGCGGGGTGCAGCTGCCTCCCACTGAATATCGCACAATGGCACATTTTCGGATTTGCGCTGGAGCATCCCTGTTTCGCATGGCACAACCCTTTTGAATATCTGGGCCAATGTATTCAGTAAGTTTGTCTCGGTACCTCCCGGGTCATGCCTGAAAATAGTCTTTTTGGCTAGTGCACCTACCTGGTTAACAAAAACTAAATAAAAACATAAATGCTATATGGAGTTGTCTTGTGCTTGAGAGACAATAAAATATATTCAAGTTTTGGCAGCTCATTAATTAAAAGTCTGCTGTTTGCATGATTGCTCTGCCAGAAAAAGTAAAATTCTTAAAAACTGAGGAAATTAGGCCTATGTTGAATATTAGCAAAACTCCACCAAAATCATGGCATTCCATGAATTTGTTTGTAGAGCAGAATCCACAATTTTCATCCAGCCCTACTTTAACTGCATCTAGCAAATCAAAAGATCGATGGTTAGCAAGCATAAATCTTGTTTTTAGAGGCTCCATCAAGAAAGATGCAGGAGATAATATTGCACTCTTTATCTGTGTTTACATCACAACCCAAGAAATGCACATCACTGCACATTTGATGATAATTGCATAAGAAACATAGGCCCGGATATTCAGACTGTGCCAGGCTGTGGCACAAGCCTGGGTGCAGCGCAACTTGGCTGCGCAGGGGCGTTGACAGAGTGATATTCAATGGAGCTGCGCCATGGCACAGCAATGTTGAATATCACACCCTGGCCACCCACAGAGCACATGGTGCAGTGGCCCTGTGCCAGTGCAAGTGGCCAGAGTGAAGCAGGGGGATGCGCTAGCACAAGTGCCATTACGCTAGGTGCAAAACTGCAATATTCAAAAGTGCACATGCAAATGAGGCCATTTGCATGTCATTATGGCCCCATTTGCATGCAGGTGCACTGATCCCCAGTGACTTGCTCCTGGCGCCCTGCCAGGCTGAATCTGTCAGGGACCGATGCCCCCTGCACAGCGCAGCAAAGCACCCCACTGCCCGATCGTGGGCATCTGTTAAAATACTAATCATTCAATATCCCTGGTGGTCCAATGGACTGCTTGCAGCCCAATCGCGGGCTTAAGTATAACATAAAACATGTTTTATATCCCTGGTGGTCCAGTGGACCGCTCGCAGTCCGATCCTGGGCATCTGCTGAATTAACCATTCATCTTCTTCGAGTTCCAGTGATCTTCGGCAGCCTGATCACAGGATGTAGGCCGACGTCAATTAAATGCTCTGGTGATTAGTACTTCTCCTCACCAGCTCACCTAGTTCTCACGCCCCGCCTCCTCAGCAGTTCTTCGCTTCTCTCGCGCCCTCAACTACCACCAACCGACATCGTATGGTAGGGATGTGCTATTGGTCATTGGCATTAAATATGCGTATTCATATTGCACTGCTGCGTCCAGATATGTTAACGGATCCATTCGCAAATCTGGACTGTGTAGTACGGTATGGGCTGCATGCCCATTGGCTCATGCTGTGGACCAACGGGTGTACAGCCCTACTGTTGGGGTGTCAGTCAGCGGGTGGTGGAGCAGCGAGCGGGTTGGGAGCTGCTGCCCACTGATGACCAGGGGGGAGCAGGGCGGTGGGGCTCAGTGGGCGGGTGGTGAGGGGGGTACCGCTAGTCCACCAGGGTTGTTTTGGGTAGCATTATTTCCTACATATGCCTGTAATCAGGCTGCAAGCGGTCCACTGGACCACCAGGGATATTGGACATGTTTTATGTTACACTTAAGCCTGCAATTGGGATGCAAGTGGTCCACTGGACCACCAGGGATATTGGACGATTATCATTTTAACAGATGCCCATGATTGGGCATGGGGGGGTGCCACCACAAAGGTGCAGCCGGAACTGGGGTGGCCACCCACAGGTGGCAGCTGCTGTGTTGCGCCCTGCAATATGGCAGCTCACCTATGGGTGGCCTGTGGCCAGCCATTGTTCCTTTTTCTTTTTGGCTCACCTGTATGCAGCGCAAGTAGGGGTTGTGCATGCATGGGCTCAGCACATCCCGGGCTGAATATCGAGATGTGCAGAGTATGCATGGGCACGCCCCCCCACCTGTGCCACATACATTACTGTTGCACTCCAGCACATCAGGATTTGTGCCAGACACAATCCCTGTTTGAATATCGTGCTTGGGCACATCAGTGGGTTGCGCATGGTGCAACAGTGTTGCGCCATGTGCAACCCTTCATAATATCTGAGCCACAGTATATATTTATTATTTATTTCAAAAGTTTCACCAGGAGAGACATGCTGAGTTGATAACAGCTCATTTCCAGGTGTGTCCTGGGGTGGGGTGGGTGGGGAGTTACAGTTATCCACCAGGAGATTATCTGCACTACCCTGCCTCCTCCACTGCTGACTACCTTCTCCTGAATGAAAACACTCACACGCTTGCAATAGTAAAACCAACTGATCATGTGACCGGCTGGTTTTACTAGAGAAAGCACCTGACTGCTTTCATTCATGAAGAGGGGTCTGGCCATGGAGGATGGAGGGTAGTGCAGGTCACCTTTTCTTTTGTGGATAACTGAACTACAGTAGGTGCTGCCTGTTGGTGCCATGGTCAGGTACTCTGTGTGTGTTGGAGGGGGCATCATATGTATTCTTGTTTTAAAGTGCAGATAGCACTTTTACAAAGACAAACTACTTTTTTTATATAAAGTGGCCACCTGTGAAAGTGGGAGGGTTGAGCTGGTCACCCATTATTATCTATATTTAAAAAAAAACTACTTGTGGATGCTGGAGGGGTGGGACTGTGCCTTTTCAAATGAGGGTGGAGTGAGAGTTTTTTTTTTTTTTTGCTCCTTGCATGAGCTGGAAGAGGAGGGAGGGGGCTGGCTCTTTTTTTTCTACATTTAGAACTATATTCCTCATCTATCCAAAAGGTTTTACAAAAATTACATGGAATTGAAATTAGTTTATGCATACAAAATATACAAATATTTCCCCAATTTTGGGAGAATGATAGCTCAAGAAGGTGTCATATTATTGGTAATTTACTCTTTATTTTTGCATCTGTGAAAAAAATTTGCAAACATCATGACAAATGATGTGTCCTTGTTTTACTTTTTCTTTCACATGCATGTTGACACCTAAAATGTTGCTGTTATAACTACATAAAACAATATGACGCCTTATAGATTTGTTCCATAAAGAGGGATTAAGTCTCACCATGTAACTTAAAAACCAGCATGGCAATCCATGATTTTGTGGTGGAGTTTAAATGTTTAGATGACTGTCATGTACTGGGCAAAAAACTATGGCTTTGACATGGGGCTTGCAAAACACCAAGGAATGTTCTTTTTATTTGTTTGTTTTGTTTTATTTCTTTTATTGATTGTGTAAGCAAAACTCACATATCAATTACACATTGGAGGACAGCAGAATGTACAATACAAATCTCCTCTTACAAAGGATCAAATTAGAACACCCCCTTATTGGTACATCATGGAGGGAAGTACAAAGCAATTAGGTATAGAAGTCCTCATAAAATTGTCCATTCGCATGCAGCCATGGAAGAATCCAGGGAAATCTGTCTACCAAGATGAGCCATATTCGATTCCTTATTAACAAAATGACCTCACGGCCATAGTGATTCCCCCATTATTTACAAACAAATGATTAGAAAAAAATATGTATATGTTCAATCCCCCAGCTCCCGGAAGGAACCCACCAACAGTTTGTCCCCACTTATCTACTAGTAGGATAAGGATATATATAGAGAAACCCCACATTACAGTAATTATCAGTAGTTGTCTAAAGGTAATGAATCCTTTAACACAGAACAAGCAACAACTTAGGTAAAATTACCCCACTGGCATCTACCCAACTATATAGGGAAATATTAATTAGCTTGCAGGGAGATCAATTAACAAGAGACCCAAAATGTAGTGAGGACCTGAACAGTAGCCCTGAAAAAAAAAGAAAATTGAAATATTTTGCATGAAGAGTCTCAGTCCTGATCTTCCCAAACAGTATAGTCACCTAAGTAGGTACCATTGCATAGTACAGCCTAACGACCCAGGCCTAGTTAGTAATAGACATATAGGGCCCTAATATACTTGCTGTTTTAATCCCCAGTCCATAACCTCATCTCGATCCTCTAACTCCTGTTCGATTCGAGTAACAATCTTATCTGCGTCCGTTACAATGTTAAACAAGAAGTGCTGCCCATTCCAAGCCTCACGCAGCTTCACAGGTAGAAGTAGTTGATATTGCACCTTCAGCTTACGTAAGCGACCCCTCAAGCAATCAAAAACTCATCTCCGTTGTCTAGTACTGTAGGACAAATCAGGATAAATCCAAATTGTGGCATCCCCTTATTTCAGCGATCTCCGCCTATGGGCTACAGCAAGAAAGCAATCTCGGTCTCCCACACCAGTACAGATTAGTATCAGTGTCCGAGGGGCTGCAGAATCCAGCAGGGCTCATTGGGGTGTAAATCTATATGCCTTTTCAATGGAAAATGAGGATTCCTCCTCCGACATTCCCAGGATAGCTGGTAAAAATGTTCGTGCAAACAGCAATGCGTCTTCCCCCTCAGCCACCTCTGGTAGGCCTACCAATTGGAGAATATGCTCCCTTGCCTTTATCCGGGCGTTGGCATAGCTGCATGTTCTCTTTGATTAACTTTGTTCTAGTCTCCATAGTCTTGAGGACTGAAGTCTCTGAGTGATGAACCACCTTCTCGCAGTGGTCCATGCTTGTTTCCAAAACCGAGACCCTGGGAGTGAGTAAATCAAACTTTTTGTCCAGTTCTTGAACCAAGCTCACTATTTTCTGCAGTGTGGTATGTATAGCTGCAAGGGAGGCCTCTCCAGTAACTGGCTCCGTATGGACTGAAGTCACGCCACTGTGGCCAGGCCGTTCCTCTCGTGTCGATCGTCTCGGGGTGAAAAGTTCTGCAGACGAGGTGCAATTTCCTTTAAATTTCCCCACTGTGGCACTCCTCTAGATCTCTGGATTAGTTCTTACACTGATAACTATAGAAATTGCAGTTTTTTGACAGTTACAAGATATATATATTAACTGTCCTCCAGGAGCTTGAGTTTTGAGCTGCTTCCATCTAGGCTGCTCAGCAGCACCCCCAAGGAATGTTCTTAATGTGAATCCATATTTTAACAGTATGAGGTAGAGTTGTGTGGAATGCAAAATTCCAACAATGGAATTCTGGCAGAATGATAATTCCCCTTCAGAAAAGCATGGCAGAATTGTACAGCAACTCTACATAATCATGACAAGTGAACTGTATTTTTTTTAAGTAAATGATGGATTTGCAATGTGAACCACAATTTTATTTGGTAAACTGAGAAACACATTCTGTAGAAAACTATATAAGCTCTAGACTTTTGCCATGGTTTGTGGAACTTTCCACCAGTTGTTCAAATTCATCAGTTTTCAAGGCAGAAATGGCCAATTCTGCATTAGGCAGAATTACATGGAATTTCTGAAATTTCACAGAATTACAGCAGAAGTGGGATCCTGCAAATCTGAAAAGCACCAGTCTTGGGCTATATGCTTAATATTCTAGCTGTTTATCTTGATGTCTAATAATGAGAAAAACACTGCAGGAATTGGTTTAGCCAGCACTTATTTTGATATCTGCTGCCTCCAGCTAGTGCAGAATGCAGCGGCCAGGTTGTTGACTGGTTTATCAAGATCTTACCATGTCACTCCTGTACTCCACAGCCTGCACTGGCTGCCTGTACATTGGTGGATCACCTTCAAGGTCAGGTTACTGACCTATAAAGCCCTACGCATACAGGGACCTGGCTACTTGCAAGATCTTCTCTGAACCTACTACCCCCTCTGCTGACTCTGTTCCTCCAACAAGGGATTGCTAGAGGTTCCCAGCATTCTATTAAAGACTTCTGGGGCTCACTCTTTTGCTTTTGTGGCCCCTACCCTGTTGAATTCTCTACCTCATCGAATTAGAGAGTGCCTGGGCATTAAGAGTTTTAAAACTACTCTGAAAACACATTTATTTTGCTTAGCATTCCTGGATTCAAGTGAAATTTAATGCTCCACCATCAGTCTCGGTAATGATCATGTCTTAATTTAAAAGTTATTTTAGTGTTGTTTACATGGATTTTAATGTTTTTGTGTACAGCACTTTGATCTATTGGGAATTGTGCTTCTAGATAATGTTTGATTTGATTCGAGCTAAACTACTGCAGTCATTTCATAAAGAAAATTCAATTCAAGAAGCTACCTGATGGCTTGTTGTCAGTATGTTGCACTGTAATGCCCATGTCAAGGGTGCAGAAGCAATCATAGGATGCTGGAGGTCAGGCAGCAGGTAGGATGAAGAGCTACAATTCTTGTCATGGAGAGGGCTAATACTACCATCTGAATTAATGGCAAACACCCTTGTAAAGTCAAAGAACTAGCTCCATCATTACAGTAACATGCTACATACACTTTGGGGCTTCTGTTAGTTGAGGATACATGGCACCTGTGAGGGCTGAGATTCAATCAGGAGAAAATGCAGAAAGAATAGTGACCACCCATATTCTGGTCCTGAGCACTCCTGGGCCCCATGTAAGCACCACCACCACTCCCAAACCATACTGTGCTGCACCAGTCAGGAAAGGCTCCTTGACAAACCCACCATAGGAAAGGGGGATATGGAGTAATCTGTGATGGACGTACTGTATGAATGGGGAGAGCTATAGTGATAGGGCTGAATGGTTTTCTTATAGACCCATCCTAAGGCATGGCAACTTGCTTGGTAGATATAATGCCTATGGAAAAAGTTTCCTCCATTATAGCTGTTACTAGCAAACAGACTAAAGTACAATTCACATTAAAGTGTCTCACTGATGAGTAGCTTTATCATTTCTAAGATGACTAAATGTTGCTGTATCTGGCACAAAACTTTTTAAAAAACTGTTGCCTATAAATTGCAGCTCAGTTTTGTAACATAATTGCAGATGCTTTGAGTCAAGTTGTAAAACCTTTTATTTGATCTAGTTAGGTTCTGAGAAACATCACACTATGAGTTGCCAATGCATTAAAAACCTAGAAAGTTGTAAAACTAACTCATGGATGTTCCTGTAAAATGTGAAATGGACTATAATTGTCTACGTCAAGCAAATAGTTAAAGTTGCAATGCAATTATTTCCATCAGTAATTTTTCCTGGCAAATAAACTGTAACTGCCTTGCTTTATTTTTTGATTCAGTGCTGTGACTCTAATCTAATACAAATGATTAGTGAAAAAAAAATGTACCTACTGTACTTGGTAATGTGAAGAAATTTTTTACAGAAGGTTTTTGGGAGTTTGATTGACAAAATAAAATATGTTCCTGCTGTCAATTTCCACATATTATTTTTTAATGAATACTACTTAAAAGCATATGCAAAATTAAGATCAGTCACACAAAAAGGCATTTGATGTGGTATTTAAAGAATGATATGCATAATGTATTGTAAATTAACATTTATAACTCAGGGACCTAAAATAATTCTTGTCCCAGGATGCCCCATCATGTGAGAGCTTTGGATTCAACATGTTCATTAAAAGTGAATAAATCCAAATAGTAATCTGTATTTTATCCTATTCTATTTGTGGATGGGACCATGTCATATTGAGGAACTATGCACATAAACATGAGATAAATGTTGTACCTTTCTAAATACTTTAGATTGCATGCATGACTTCCAGTTCTACTGGGATTCATATACTCTATAGGGAAACCAAGCCATCTACTGGGATATTCTTACTATAAACCTACATTGCTCATAGAAGAATCCAGAGAAATACAGGAAATAATGTAGCGGCATTTACAAGAAAATGCTTAAAAAATCATTCTCGGCTTAAAGGGAAAATGTCAACTAGATCTGAGAGCACAGTGCATATAATTAATTAATATTTTAGGAGATATACACATTACGCAAACAGCTATGTAGACTGTAAAACAAGAAAATAATTTGTAACATAAATGTCTAACCATATTTAAACCAGACCTGCCACTTAATAATACAGTATTGACAGTATGGATGTGTAGTCTTCACTCTGCTTACTGAAGGTATGGTAAGTGGAAGTTGTAAAATTCCCCTGCTCTAAAATTAGGCTAAAATGAGAGGTATTATTTTTTTGCCACATGATGCCATGTCATGTGGTACCCCTCCAACTTTCAGTGATAGTGCAAATAAAGTAGTCCCATTGCAGGCAATTTTATCAGCACTACTATTGACAATATTGATTTCTGTTTATGCAGTTAGAGATGTAGAGGACAGGTAAGGTGAACACAGCAAGGGACAGAGTGGAACAGCTGGCAGAAATACTAGAGTTGATAAAAGGGGTCATGGTCATGGACTGTGTAGTGATTTCTTCAAAGAAATGTGCAACTTTCCATATCTACCATTGGTACTGTGTACCCAAGAGTTGGTAACTAAAGCACTAATGATCCCAGTAAACCGAACAATAAAAGATATGTGGGAGAGAGAGAGAGAAATTTGATGGCACTGCTGGTCTTCCAGTGTACCAGGGATGAAACAAATATGGTGATGCTGTTGATCTCTTTGTGTACCTTAAATAAGACCATAATGTGGTAAAGCTGGTTTTCTAATGCACTTGAGAAACAGTGCAAATGTGGTGCTGTCAGAGGTCCCCCAGTGCACTAGTATAAAGACAAATGCATCAGTGCAAGTCATACATCGATGTGCCCAGGAAGGAACCAAAATATGGATGTGCCAATGATCTCCTAGTTCATCCAGGAACAGACAGAATTGCGACAGTACCATTGGTCTCCTAGTGTCCTGGGATGAGAGAAATGAAATGGTGCAGTTCATTTCCCAAGGACCTATGAAAAAGAAAATCTGCTGTTTTGCTGATCTTGTGATTCATCTGTGAAGAGACAGAAATTCAGCAGTTCTGGTCACCATGTGCAACCTAGAAAAGGCAGAAATGTGGCAGTACCGCTAACCTCCCAGTGCACTGAGGAAAATATAAATGTGGCTGTGCAACTCCAATACATGGGAAGATGTAGAAATGTGGCAGTGGCTCTGATTTTCTGGTGCACTCAGGCATTTATATAAATTTGGCAGTGATGCTGATTAGGTGAACCAATAAAGATATATAAATTCAGAGATACTGTAGATCTCATAGTGCACTGATAAAAATATTAAACGTTGACAATGCTGCTGATCTCCTTGTGTGCATAGAAGAAGAGAGAACTCCAACAGAGCTTTGTTCTTCCAGGACACAGGGTAAGAGATGGATGCAGCACAGCTACTCATATTCCAGTCATCTAGAAAGAGAAAGAAATGCAGAAGTTTACTTCCTACTGCACCTAGGAATATAGAATGATATGACACTGCCACTAACTACATGGTTAGTGCACTGTGGAATTTTCTAATTCAGGCAGAATGGAATTCTGCAGAACTTAGAAACAATCCAATGAATTCTGTGGAATTCTGTTGGAAGCAGAATAACAAAATTCCACTGCATAATGGCAATCTGCCATTCTGCTGCTAAGCACTTTTTCACAACCATATGTGTGATTTCCGTAGAAGCAACTGTTTGAATTTCATAAGAAAAGCTTGGGATTCCTGCGATTCTCACTTTGGGCTTCTGCGTGGGGTGTGCCTCTGCATTTTTATCTCTTTGTTGCTGCTTCCATTTCTTTTCTGTTCTACATTCCCGTGCTCTCTCTTGTTTCTTTAACCCTCTCCCTCCAGTTTTGTCTTCCTGGTTTGTCTTCCTTTCACCTGTGGTCCTCTTCATGGCCACTCTCCCCACTCCTGCTCTTTCCTTTTTGTTTGTTCTCTCCCTTACCTCCATTCCTTGCTTTCTGCTTTTTCTTTTCTTTTCTTTTGCTGTTCTCCACAATGACAGATGCAACAGAGCAATACCAGCTCACTCAGTTTACTCCTCACCATATATCAATACCACTGGTCTGTTTCCACAGTTCTGAATTTAAAATCAAAATCCAATCACAACACCAACCTTTCTCTTCCTCCACTGTGGTACAGCCACCACTTATCTCTTCAGTCACCACACTCATCATTTCCTCCTCTCTTCTCCCATTTACTATTTTACTTTATTTATTCCACTGAACAATTCCACAATGTCAGTCCTTCATTTCATACCTCTTAACACAAGTTTCATCAGTGTCTGAACTTCATCACCATGTCCAAATCACTGCTGCTGCAAAATGAAAGAGGTATGCAAGGAGAAGTCCAGGGCAGGGTCCAGTGTGATGCCAAGGTACTTACATTCATTCATAGTGGTGAGAAGGGTGCTGTTGTAGAAGCAGATAGCCAATGGACTGGGAAGGGATGCCCTGCATACTTTAGATCCAAACAGCAATGCTTGAGTTTTAGAGGTGTTAGGAACTAAGTTGTTGCCCTTGAGCCACTTTTGTCAATGGGGGAAGTTAAAGTTAACATGGTCATTAATTTGTGGGAGGTTTCATGCAATGTAGTAGAGTGTAATATCATCAGCATGCATGACTATGGAGTATTTGTAAGAGACATTTGGGAGGCTATTTGCATAGAGGGAGAAGAGGAGTGGTCCCCTCAGGGATGCTATGAGTGATTGGTAAGAGGCTTTAGGAGGGATCTCCAAATTTGGAAAATTGCCTGTCCATCAAATAGTTAGTGACCCAAGCAGTGGTATGGGGGGAGTCTAATATATGTTAGTTTTTGTGGCAAGAGGGAGTGATCTACTAATCAAATGCTTTGGATAGGTCAGTGAAGACCTTCCCAGTGAGTAGTCCTCTGGTAATGGCAGTTTTAATGTAATCAGTGATCTGGACAAGGGTGGTGGTTGTATTGTGTTCCTTATGAGCACTGTGTTGGTGGGGAGTAAGGAAGTTGTGTTATTGTGGATAGTTGGTAAGATGGAGGCAACCTTTTCAATAAAATTTCCTTTGGAGAAGCAGTCAGGCAACAGAATGATATTGTGAGAGAAGTGAACAATCACCAGTTTTTGGACCAGGGGCAATTTTGGTATTCCATTGGAAGAGTTCAGCCCTGGAAGTAAGTGACAGATTAAAAATATGGGAGATACAGCAGAAGAGGAGGTGCCAAGCTGGATGATATGAGACTCAGTTCCTTCTGGGCTCAGTCTAGGTCCAAGAGGAAGGGAGTTTAGTGGTTTGACAGTCTCCTTTCTGTAGACCTTTTTCAGTAGGAAAGGTTGGTGGGTGGATTAGTCTGCCTAGTGGAGTGGTGAGATTGGAAGAAGAGAGATTGATGAATTGGGTGTTGAAAATATTGGCTATGGTGGTTTGGTTGCTGCAATGAACACCATCAATGACCATGCCTCTGGTGATAGATCTGGAGAGGTCAGCAAGGAGCTTTTAGATGTGGCCTCAAAACCTGCAAAAGTTGCCAGCTGAGGCTAGCAGTTGTTCCTTGCAGAATGAGTTTTTTGTAGTTGCATTTTTTTTTTCCATTTATTGCCCTTTGCCTGCAACAGAACCAATCTTGTGGCTTAGAAGTGGCATTCAAATTTTGCTCAGCACTTGTCCCTGAGCATGAAGAGGGAAAGAAGGTCAAAATGCAGGCCAATGGATTACTGTGCCTCTAACTCTGAATTTGAAAGAATCCAATGAGCCTGGGAAGCCTGGGTTATATTTTGTTAACAATGGAAAATGTAGCTACTTGAAGACAAAGCATATTCTCTTATGACACCAGCATCAAAGGATTATAAAACATGGTCTTTTTAGACCTGCAGATGATGGCCAGGGTGGGGATGAGGAGAACTAGAAGGTAAATTGGTGAGGGACCCATAAGAACTTAGTTCCTCCAACTCTCACAAAATTGCAAGAGCATTTTCTCCATTGTCAGCTCTGTCAAATGAATAATAAAGGTTAATTCTCCCACCTAGGAATGACCATTTCCTCACCTAACCATTTCCAGTTTTACCAAGAGGAAAGCAGTTAAGAGTTGTTGAAAGATGTCAGCACAGACACCACCACTCCAAGCACCATTCAAATGGCAGCTAGCTCTCCAGTAAGCAAAGCACTACTGTACCTAATTGGATATTTTTCCAAGCATAGAATGCTGCTGTTGTCCACCAGAACTGCAACAACTGTAACCAAAAATGTGCCCTCTATCCAGTCAAATACAACATTCTCTAGAGTAAGTTCTTCTCAAGTGCAACCAACTGTCACACAGCAACTGTTCCAATCTACTGTAGCAAACATTATCATAACTTTCTAGTGGTCTATGGAATTATATGCTGTAGTGGCACAAATACTCATAGCTGATATGCTGCTATACTCATTTGTTGAGAGGAACATGATTAAAGAATTCCTGAAAATGGGTTTTGTCCCTAAATGGGCATGGTTTTAAAAAATACAGTGCTGGACACACATTTCACTAGGTCATCCTGTGTAATGTCCCTTGTCCAAGCAGTTGACTTGTTTTCAACACTGCATAAAGATCACTGCACTAGATCACAAGAATCAATTTTGTTCAACATTTGTTTTCATAAAACTTGTTTTGGGCAAAGAGATTTTGATTTTGGTGGATGTGGTGGTACAGGACCTCTACCAGGAAGCAAGCACCTCTCAGTGTTGTTCATCCTCAACACAGGGAGAGAGTCAGCTAAGACCAGGACCATAGTGTCAGACTTCAGGAAGGCAGATTGTGCCAGACTGGGCAGCATCCTAGAGGGGTATTTAGCTGGTATTAGCCCAGGGATGAATGGTGAACAGAAGTGGGCACTCATTAGGAAGGGACTGAATGAGGCCACGAACATGTGTGCCAAGTCTCAGAATAAGCAGCCCAGGTCAAAAAAACCTAGCTGACTCATCAAGGAAGTGGAGGGGAAGGTGAGGAGAAAAAAGATTGGACTTCATTAAGTTAAAATAATCTGGGCATGAGAAGGATAGGGAGGTGTTCACAAAGGCATCTAGGGAGGTGAGCAGGATAGTCAGGGCATCCAAGGCAGCAACGGAGCTGAAATTGGCTCAGGGGATCAAAGAGGGAGAAAAGAGGTTATTTAAATACATAAGGGAGAAGAAGAATTATAACAATGATGTTGTTAGAATCAAAAGGGGGTGATGGGCAGAAAAAGAGGAAGATGAGGCAGAGACATTCAATACCACAAGGGAAAGGGGGCAAGTGTGGAAGGGGGTAGAGATAACAGATGGGGTCATCCAAGAGGATAGAGTTCTGAAGGTCCTTAAAGTCTTGTGGGAGGACAAGGCACTGGGACTGGACAGTGTTCACCCAAGAGTCCTGAAGGAACTAGCTGAGGTGTTGGTAGGCCCCCTGACAGACCTGTTCAATACCTCCTTGGAGACCAGGAATGTACCCAGAGACTGGCGGATGGCTCATATGGTGCCCCTTCACAAGATGACCAAAGGACGAACAAAGCAATTATAGACTAGTGAGCTTGACTTCTATAGTGGTGAAGTTGATGGAGACCATTCTGCAGGAGAGGTTGCTAACCTTTCTTGAAAGTAATGGTCTACAGGATGAGAGATAGCATGGATTTGTCTAAGGAAGATCATGCCAGACTAACCTAATTGACTTATTTGACTGGGTCACTAGGGTGGTTGACGAAGGCCACATTGTGGATGTCATGTTTATTTATTTATTTTATTTATTTATTGAAGAATCAGTTTACAACCTTTGAGCCAGAGGCTCGTTTACAAAGATACTTCGTCACATAAAGACATACATTGCGTTTCAGTTACATAGCAAAGATTTGCCAAAAGTCAGTAGGCATTCACCAGAGGTGCCACGTCATATTGTGGTCATACAGATACAATTTGGTACAGGGTACATGTAATCGATAACAGGTATTAAACAAGTCGGTAACAAGTGAGCAATTCTGGTCGATAAACATTGAAACAGCTGGCACTGGCCTGGTTAAACCTAGGTATGGTATACAGGGGAGTGGTGGAGGGGATGGTTGGGTGGAGAGCTGCCCGGAGGGCATTGTCAAGAGAAAAAAAGGGGGGAGGCTATGTTCAGAGACAGGAGCAGTTACGAGTGCTGAAGATGTGGTTCCGAAGTGCGGTTTTGAATGTGGAGATGGTGATGGCATTGGTGATGGTGGCAGGGAGAGAGTTAAACCAGGTTGGGGCTCTATAGCCAAAGGACCTCTGGCCACGGCTGGTTCTTGTTCTGGGGACCTTTAGAGTGGTCTTGTTGGAAGACCGTGTTGCAATGGTGGGAGGGCTCAGGTGGATGGATGCTGTTACCCCAGGGGGGGAGAGCCCGAGTAGGGTTTTTTTGGTGAGGAGACAGGTCTGGTATCGGAGCCGTTCATCCAGGGTAAGCAGGTTAGCATCGGTATATAGCTGACAGGTGTGTGTGAGTCTGGGGCCTCCAGTAATCAATCTGCATGCTTTATTCAGGGTTAGGTGAATTTTGTTGAGTGCAGTGGTGTCGGCAGCACCGTATACTGGTAGACCATAGTCTACAAGGGACAGAACGGACGATGTAACAGCTAGCCGGAGAGCATTTGGGGGAAGGCAGGTTTTATGGCGGAATAGGATGCCAAGCCGTGTGTTGGCGGCAGATGTTAGAGGCGCCGATGTGGGTGTGAAATGTGAGGCTGAATCAAGGTAACCCTAAGGTATTTGTAGGAGCAGACTTGTTCCAGTGGTTGGTTGGTGCTTGGAGGATATAGAGTGGGTGGTTGCTAGTTTGTTTTGGGGGTGAAAAGCATAGTTTTGGTTTTCTTAAGATTGATGATGAGTCTGCGCTCCTTAAACCAAGCCTCGCACTGTTGAAAGACTGCTGTAGGAGTCCTGTAGGAGATGGGATTACGGTGGGTGGCATAAAGGACAGCGTCGTCTGCATACAGCAGAATTTTGCCAGAGCATGCACTGGGCAGGGTGTTCAGATACAGCGAGAAGAGAAGGGGGCCCAGGATGGAGCCTTGGGGGACCCCAGAGAGAATGGGATAGGTATCGGAGAGTGTGCTATTAATCTTGACACACTGGGATCGAGTGTCAAGATAGCTAGCACACCATGCCAGGGGGCCAGCCGAGAGACCAGTGAGGCAGAGTGCATTCAGCAGCAGTGGATGGGAGACAGTGTCGAAAGCCTTTGAGAGGTCAATGACACTGCACCAGCTAGGGAGCTGGTATCCAAGGAGGAGTGTAGGAAGTTGGAGAATTCAATAAGGGCAGTTCTGGTACTGTGACCCGCACGGAAGCCATGTTGCTCTGGGCATAAGATGTTATGCTTAGCCAGATAATCAGCGATTTGAATGGCCACCACTTTCTCCAGGGCTTTAGAGAGGGGAGGGAGGATGGAGATTGGCCGGTAGTTGTTGGCCGACGCCCTGTCTCCTCCTTTATGAATAGGTGTGATAATGGCTGTTTTCCAAGCTGTGGGGAATTGTCCCAGGCAGAGTGACTGGTTAATTAGGCTTGTGAGAGGTGCAAGGACTTCATCAAGCACCAGCCTGAGGATGCTGGGGTCCAGTGAGTCACTGCCAGGATTGTTGCCATTGAGAGCATTGGTTAGATGGGTCTGGCTTCCCGGTGGAAATCTTTCGCAGGAGGAAGCTGGGGTGCTGGAGGACAGGGGGAGTTTGGCTGGGGGGAGGGTCAAAGAAATTACTAGGGAGGACTGAGCTAAGGTCAGTGAAAGTGGTGTTGAACCAGTTAGCTATGGTGGCAGGCTCGGTGGAGGTTGTGCCATTTCTAGTGAGCTGGGTTGGGGCAGCAGAGCAAACTTTACCATTGAGTTGCTTAATATTATCCCAGAAGGTCCGGTCTGAGCCCCAGGAGGAGGTAAGGGAGGCCTGGTAATGGTCTGCCTTGGCTTTCCTGATGGCCCATGAGCATTTATTTCGGGCTGCATTGTATGCTTGCCTATCAGACAGATGACCTGTTTCAGTGGCAAGGTGCCAGAGGTTATCCCGGTTTCTAAGTGATTGTAGGAGGGCCGGGCTAACCCAGGGTGCGTTCTGTTTTTTGGACCGGGTTTTGGTTAAGGGTGCAAAGAGATCACAGGCCATGTTGAAGGTGTGAGTGAAAAGGTGAGGGCAGTATCAATGTTGGTTGCCTGCTGAATGGGGACCAGTCTATCTGGGTGAGTGCCTTAAGTTTCTTCAGCCCACCAGGGCGGAGGCGCCTGAGGAGGGTGGTCTGGGCTTTGGGTTTGGGATTGGGGGCTACCCAGTGGAATAGGATAGGGGAGTGGTCACTCAGGGAGTCTGGGAGGACCTGAATGTTTTGGATTTTATGGGGTCGGTTAGTTATAATAACATCCAGCAGTGTGCTGGTACCACTCTTAGGGTTAAGTCTCGTGGGCTGGGTGACGAGTTGTGTCAGATCTTGGGTGGCAAATGAGTCTCTGGTGGTGGATGAGGAGGTGCTGAGCCAATTTACATTAAGGTCCCCACTAGGATTTGTTCTGCCTTATGGTGGAGGGGTGCCAGGTAGTCCGTTAAAGATATCAGGGCTGGGTGCTGGTTCTTTGGGGAATGTGGCTGTGGTGAGATAGAGAGGGCTCCTAGAGGGTCTGGGGTGAGTCTGAGGGTAAGGGCCTGGGCCCCATTTGTGAGGGCAGGGGTGGGAGTGCGTATCCAGGTATTGTGTCCCTGGTAGATTGCACAGCCTCCCCTGCTTGCCTACCTGTCCCTCCCGGGATAAGGTATAGCCTTGGAGGGAGACAAATGAGTCTGAGTTGATTTGGACAGCCAGGTTTCAACCAGGGCTATGATGTCTGGCTGGTGAGCCAAGGCCCAGCACTGTAGGGGCGTCAAATTTCTTCAGCAGGCTGCATATGTTCATGGAGGCTACTCGAGACCAGTGGGCTGAGTGGGTGGATGGGAGGGGCAGGGCCTGGGTTGGTGTATGTTCCTGTTAGAGTAGAGGAGGAGAAGTGCTCTGGTCAGAGGGAGGCAGATGGAGAGTTTACGCCTGGAGCGATATAATAAGGAATGGGGTTTGGTAGCACAAGGGTGGTAGGGTAGCACAGGCAGAGAAGGCCTGAGTGATCAGAAGTGCAAGGGGCTGTGGGGGAGGACAGGTGATGTCTGGAAGGGGGGTGAGGTGGAGAGGAGCATATGGGATGTGTGGAGGAGGAGGGAGGGGTAGGAGCAGTGGTAAAGGAGGAGGGGAGGACAGGAGGGTAGGTAGGAACACTGGTGTAGTGAGGCTGAGGGTTCATAGGGACAGTAGGGTATGTGGAAGGCAAAGGGAGGAGGAGGAGGAGGAGAAGAGATAGACTGGTGAGCAGAGGATGCATGTGCATGGTTGGGAAGGCTGGTGGAGCTAAAGTGAGGAAAGAATGGGGGGACTAGAATGAAAGAGGGGAGATAGTAGTGAGAGATCACCTCAGAGTCTAGTTGCTGCTATGGTGTGGTGGCAGCGCATGTGCCGGAAGTGCACAGAGTACTAGGTTCAAGTCCTGATCAAGGCAATGAGAGAAAGCCAGACCAGTGGCTGTAGCAGCAGGGAGTTGGGTTCAGGTTTGTAGAAGCACTTAGCTAACACTTTAGTTGTGTCACAGGGTTAGTGTGTTCTTTAAAGTTATGAAATCCTGCACTAAAAATATGCAGGTGTTCTAGGTGAGTGGTGGAACTGTGGACCTTGGAAACAAGGGTGCAGGGTTCAAATCCTGCAAGGATGAAGAGGTAAACTTATATTTTGGCAGATTGGGTAGCTAAGTGATTAAGAGGCTTAGAAAGTAGTAATAAAGTAGGTAGGCACTGTGGTGCAGAGGTAGAGCAGCTGACTCTGACTGCAAGGGTACTGGGTTTGAACACAGCTCAGGGACAGACGGTAGATAGGGCCAATTTTTTAAATCTGGGCAGGAGGGAGTGAGGTATGGTTAAGAGCTTAAAAATAGAGGAAGTTGTTGGCCTGGTTCATTGGCTGAGAGGATAGTCAGTAGAATGCAAAGAAACGGGTACCAGGTTTGATACTAGCAGTTGCTTAGAGATAGGAAGAGTGCAGAAAGTAGGTAGTAAAAGGAATCTAGGAAACTGCAGTGACCTCTAGTGGGACAGCTGTGAAGTAGTAGCTAGGAGGGATATAGAGAGGAGAGAGCAGCTAGAGTGGAAAGTGCAGTGACCCCTAGTGGTTGGTGCCTATAACCTGCAAATGGGAAAGTGGACACTTAGTAAAAAGGAGGGTGGGTCATGTGTCACATCACATGACCTGCCAGCAGCAATATATGGAGTGCTGACCCAGGGGGGAGGGTGGGTGGGAAGTGCCTCACAACAGTCAGGCTGTAGTGCAGGACACTTTACCTCTTACAGGCTCTGGCAATCCCCGGTTTCAGTCTCTGCTGCTGGGCTGCTGTATCTCAACATCAGCAAGGCTTTGGGCTCGGTGCCACATGTGAGATTACTGAGCAAGCCGAGGGGCATGAGGGTGGGGGAGAAACTGTTGGGGTGGGTTGAGAGCTGGCTGCAGGGCAGACAACAGAGAGCATTTGTAAAGGGGAGACAGCCAAGGCAAGTAACTAGTGGGGTACCACAGAGTTTGGTGCTAGGCCCTGTTTTGTTCAATGTCTTCATTGGAGACATTGCAGAGGGAGTCAAGAGTTAGATCAGCCTGTTCGCAGATGACACTAAGATTTGTGCAAAGGTGGACAGTGAAGAAGGGAGAATCTAGTTAAACTCAAACATTGATCAAAGGAGTGGAAATTAGGGGTTTAACGCTAATGTGTGCAAGGTCAAGCACCTCGGTGCCAGAAATCCCAGGTCCAGCTACTGGCTGGGGAGAATGCAGGTAGCAGCTTCAGAGGAGGAAAGGGACCTGGGAATACTAGTCACAGAGGACATGAAGGTATCAGCACAGTGTAGGAGGGTGGCAGCAAGGGCAAATCAGATGCTGGGGTCCATTGCCAGAGGGATCCCCTCTAGAAAGGTATAGGTCATCATGCCCTTTGTACAGATCACTGGTGAAGCTGCACTTGGAGTATTGTGTACTGTTCTGGTGATGATACCTCAAGAAGGATGTGAGATTATTGGAGGGGGTGCAGCGTAGGGCTACAAAAGTGATCATGGGAATAGGGGAGTTGCCTTATGAAGAAAGATCGAGGAAGCACGACATGTACTCACTGGAGGAGATAAGGGAAAGGGGGGACATGAAACAGACCCTCAAGTACTTGAAAGGCATAAACAAAGTCAGAGAGGGATGATTGTTCCACTTAAAGGGGAGTAGGGTCACTAGTGGGCACAGTCTGAAGTTCGAAGGGGGATGGTTCAGGAGGGAAACGAGGAGGCACTACTTCACAGAGAAACATAGAAACATAGAAGTTGATGGCAGATAAGGACCGCTTGGCCCTCCTAGAGCTGCAGATCCTAGTTAACCAACAGCCTACTTCCTCTACCCCCACTAGAATTGCTTTATGCCTGTCCCATGCATTCTTAATTCCCCCATTGTTTTTGACTCTATGTCTCCTCAGGAAGGCTGTTCCATGTATCTACAACCCTCTCTGTGAAGAAATACTTCCTTACATTACCTCTGAGTCGTCCCCCCTCCGTCTTCAAATTGTACCCCCCTTGTTCTTGCACATCTCTTTTTCTGAAAGATGCTACCCTCTTGGACTTTGTTGATTCCCTTGAGGTATTTGAAGGTTTCTATCATGTCCTCCCTATCCCTCCTTTCCTCAATGCTATACATCTTAAGCTCCTTTAGTCTTTCTTCATACGTCTTCTGGTGCAGACCCTGCACCATTTTGGTTGCCCTCCTCTGGACAGCCTCCACCCTGTCTATGTCTTTGTGGTGAGGGGGTCTCTAGAACTGTACACAGTACTCCAGATTGTGGTCTTACCAACTGTCTGTACAGAAGGCCAGCAACTTCCTGTTTTCTACTGGTGATGCCTCTCCCTATGCATCCCAGTATCCCCCAGCCCTCCTTACTGCCTTCTAACATTGCTGGCCCACCTTTAGGTCATCTGATATGACTACCCCTAGGTCCCTTTCCATTTTTGTTGTCAGTATCTCACTCTTGTCCTGGGTTTTTGTTTCCCAGGTACATTACTTTGCACTTATTTGCGTTGAATCTAAGCTGCCATACATTTGACCATTCCTCCAAACTTTCCAAGTCCCTTTTCATCCTTTTCACCCTACCTTGCATATCAACCCTGTTGCAGATCTTTGTGTCATCTGCAAAGAGACATACTTTCCCTTCCAGTCCCTCTGCAATGCCACTTATAAAGACATTAAAAAGGACTGGCTCCAGTACTGAACCCCGAGGTACCCCACTAATAACCCTCCTTTCTTCACTGTGGACTCCATTTACTACTACCCACTGTGTCCTGTTGTCTAGTCAGTGTTTTACTCAGGCTACCACCCTGGGACCCACTCCCAGGCTGGCTAATTTGTTTATTAATCTTTTGTGTGGGACTGTGTCAAATGTCTTGCTAAAGTCTAGGTAGTCCATGTCCACAGCTCCTCCCTGGTCTACTACTTTGGTCACCCAGTCAAAGAAATCAATTAGATTTGTTTGACATGACCTTCCTGCTATGAATCCATGCTGCCTTGGGTCCTGTGCCCCACTGTCCTCTAGGTACTCAACATTTTTTTCCTTCAGAAGTGATTCCATCATTTTCCCTACCACTGAGGACAAACTGACAGGTGTGTAGTTTTTTGCCTCTGTCTTGCTCCCACTTTTGTGAAGGGGAATCACATCCACCCTTCTCCAGTCCTCAGGTACCACAACATCCTCCCATGATTTATTAAAAAGGGTAGTCAGTGGTGTTACTAGTTCTTCCCTTAGTTCTTTTAGAATTTTGGGGTGAATTCCAACAGGCCACATTGCTTTATCCACCTTCAGTTTTAAGAGTTGTTACAGAACCCTTTCTTCTGTTAAATGACTAATATCAACCCCCCTTTCCAGAGTGCTTCTATTGACTGGATTAGGTATCTCCCCCTGCTTTTCAATTGTGAATACTGAGCAGAAATATTTGTTCAGTATCCCTGCTTTTTCACTGTCATGCTCTGCCCAACCACCTTCTTCTTTATTCAGCCTCAGTATCCCTGCCCCTCTTCTTTTTTTGCTCCCTAATGTACCTATAAAAGATTTTATCCTCCTTCTTAACCAAGTTAACTAACTTTTCCTCAGTTTGGGCTTTTGCTATTCTGACTGCCTTCCCCGCTTCCTTCTGCTTTAACTGGTACAGCTCTCTGTCCTGCTCCTTCTGTGTTTCTTTATACTTCCTGAATGCTGTCTTTTTCTCATTTACCATCCCCACCACTTCTTTTAGAACCATAGTGTTTTTTTCTTTCATTTTGATTTGTTTATTTGCTTCACACAAAGGATTGTTGCCTCTGTGATGGCAGTTTTGATGTTTCCCCCATTGTTGCTCCACCCCTCCTTCTTGCCTGTTTACTAGTACTTTTCTGATGCACTCTCCCATTTTGACAAAATTAGCCCTCCTGAAGTCTAGTACCTTCACTTTTGTGTGGTTTGACTCTACAGCTAAGTTTATTGTGAACCACACTGTTTGGTGGTCGCTTGTTCCCAGATGGCTACTCACTTCAAGATCAGAGATCCTTTCTCTATCCCCATTTGAAAGTACCAGGTCTAAGATTGCTCCCTTTCAAGTGGGTTCCAAAACTAGCTGTCTGAGGCATGCCCCATGAAGGGCATTGAGAATGGCCCTGCTCTTAGATGTGGCTGCAGCAAAGGTGCTCCAGTTAGCATCTGGCATATTCAGGTCCCCCATCAGCAATATCTCCCCTTTCTCTGCCAAGGAGGCAGTATAGCATAGTGGTTTAAGGTTCTGAGCTGCAAACCTGGAGACCTGGGTTTGAATCCCACAGCTCCCCTTGCATACTGTGTGACCCTGAGCAAGTCACTTAACTTCCTTGTACTCCCAGGTCTCACCTGGAAACAAGCTTCTGCTTAGTGTGCCTTTCCTGGTTAAACAATTTCCCCCTCCCTTCCCCTTTCCATCCCAAGGATGCCTTTTATTATTTCTTTGCTCATTTCATCCCCCTAAGATGGGGGTCTGTATACAACCCCTGTGTGACTTGAGGAGCCATTTCCAGTCTCCAGGGTGACCACAGTGCATCCTCTCCTCCCTGTTTACCCTTTAGTTCTGTTGCTTTGATCCCTTCCCTTACTTAGAGAGCTACTCCTCCTTCTCCTCTTCTTCCCTCCCTGTCCCTCCTGTAGATTGTGTACCCTGGTATGTTGACATCCCAGTCATGGTTCTCTGTGTGCCATGTTTCTGTGACTACCATGATATCCAGGCATCCCTCTTCCATCAAGGCCACCATTTTAGGGAGGTTTTTACCTAGGCTACAGGTTTTGGAACTCATTACCCTCCATTTCTTTATGGCTTTATTTCTTTTGCCCCATCCGTGTCTTTACTGCGAGTCCTGAGAGAGTGGTGGCAGGATGGAACACACTGCCTGAGGAATTAATTGAACTGAGGGCAGTGGATACCGCTAATCAAGGTTGTGATAGACCCAGGGCAGGGTTAATACAGACAAGAACACAATGGTGGGAAGGACCAGAAGAGGGGAAGGAGGGAGGGGATTGGGTGGTGGGGGGCAGCTGCATTGGTATTAAACTGAGAGCTGCACAACTGGGCAGACTTGATAGAGCTGTGAGCCTTTTTCTGCCAGCAATTTTGTATGTTTGTATGTTCATATTATAACCACTTACCAGACTCAGTTAAGACCAATAGATCAGTATCTTTTTTTAAGAATCATTTGTCAAGTATATTAGATGGTCAGCTTTCTTGTTGTTGTAAGTAATCTTATTGCAATTATGTGTATTTTTATATACTTAGTATTGTATTTTTGTAAATGGCTACATTTGAAAAAGACAATATTGCTCAGTCTGCTTTTCCAGGGTAAATACTAAAAATAAATGAACAAATCAATGAATAAAAATACATAAAAGAGAGGAATGAATTAGAATATTGCAAGTAAACTGTGGGGGCCAGATTCTCAAAGCTCCTGGGGTGGCACAAGGGATGTGCATCCTAATGAGTGGAGTAAAGTACCCCTTGCACCAAATGATGCCCTGGTAGCAATTCACAAAGGCAGGCTGTGCCTACCTGATGCAACATGCACCTAATGGTGTATGCACCACTATTACACCACACATACTGCTGCAGCACAGTGGCAGTGGCCTGCAGCAGATGCAGGCTACCAAATCCCCTGAATCACGATTCACAAACCCCCCAGTGGTGAATTTCAAAGTATCTTTGAAATTTCACAACTAGTAGAGTTGCCAACTGGTAGCGGTAATGTTCCCCGGTCCCTCCTCCCCGTTGTCTCCTTAATTATAGTAATAAATCCCCCATGGTTGTACAGTGGCTCTTCTCCCCAATCCCTGATGTCCCCGAATGTTAGTGAAAAATCCCCCGTGGTGGTATAGTGCCCCCCCGATCCCCAGTGTCCCTGAATCTTAGTAAATGATCCCCATGGTGGTACAGTTGCCCCTGTTCCCGACATCCCTGGATACATGATGTTGGTTTGACAACAAACTTGTCGACTGATGTTACAGAGATGGATTTATGTCGACCGCAATTGTGGTAACCATAAGTCCATCCAAAAAGACTTTTATTTCTTTCAGGAGGGCTTTGCCCCCAGAAAAAAACATGCGGGGGGGTACACCCCCTGTAATTCATATAATCAACTCTGATTCATTCATAGTTGATTTGAGGAGGGGCTGCAAGACCCCAAAAAAGCAGTGCCGGGGTGCCGTGGTAACAGTACAGCGACCCATCACTGTGTCACTGTGCTGTCATTCACATTACAGGTGTCACTGTTCAGTCAGCATATGGACATCGCTGACAGTAATGCATACAAGATAACTCTGGTGATGTAGGGGACCCCAACCTGGCAGTGCCCTACCACCCCACTCCCCCATCTCATAATGGAGTGGGTGACTGGCATAGCCCACTGCTCACAACCATGTCCAGCCACCAACTGATCTCTGAATGAGTGAGTACTGTATATAGTACATGGTCAGTGACTGACAGCTCACTGGGCATGTACTATATACAGTACCCACTCATTCAGAGCTCAGTCAGCAGCTGGCTGTGGTGGCGAGACAGTGGCTATGCCAGTTGCTGGCTCTGTTATGGGATGGGGGAGTGGGGTGGTAGGGCACTGCCAGGTGGGGGTCCACTAGACCACCAGGGTTATCTTGTATGCATTGTCAGGAATGTCAGGGATCTAGGAGGGAGCCACTATACTATCATGGGTTTTTTTTTACTAACATTTGGGGACATCATGGATTGGGGCTCAGGTGTTCACTAGACTACCAGGTAGTATGATTTAATGGGGAGATCGGGGCTTGGGTGGCATTAGACATGGTGTGCTTGTGCACCTTTCTACACATTGGCACAGGCTTGCAGCATCCTGTCCAGGTGAGCCCTCTGTTTGGTACACTGCTAGGGTTGCATCAAGCTGTGTAACTTTTCCACTGGGAACCCACCCAATAGAGAATCAATAACAAGGTCCATGGCACATGCACCTAGTTTTGAGAATCAGGCCACAGGACTGCAGGATACAGGCATAAGAGAAGACTGTGTCTGTGTCCTGCAAGGCAAAGATATAAGAGAAGTCTTTGGGAAGATTTCTAGGTGCACATTGGTGAGGTGCTAAATCAGGAAACATCTGATGGGGGTCTATGTGATAACGGCGAATGCCTAAAGGCGATCACCGTTATCGCACAGTCAGAGTGCCGAAATCATTTTCAGCACTCTGACAACCCTGGCACATCAGGACAACAGCACCAGAAGAGTTTCTACTGTTTTCTGTGCCAGGAAGGAGTCCTCATTACGGACGGCACCCTTCTCATGGGCCCACCTCACGGGTTACCATCTGATGGCAATTAAACTCTTGCTATACTCAGTGTACCCAACTCTTCATACATTTAGTACACCATGGTTCCCATATGAATATGCATAGAACTCCAGTGATTTCCTCATTCAGCACCTCTCTTCTGCTATTCATTACACATCTCTTTCCCACATAGTGAGGACATTACACTTCCTGAATGCAGTACTGAACTCTTCCCACATTCTACTAATAACTGTTAGTCTACTTGCGTATTTTATAACATGTGAAAGTGTAATGGTGGAAAACTGTGGAGAGATAATAAAAAACTGAATTTTTTCATTGCATATGATACTACTGTTTTCTTGAGGCAGAGGAGGAGAAGGAGGTGTCAGAATCAACAGAGGTGATAAGCTGAGTAAATGCAATAACAGAGCTATATAGTCACTGCTTCTGAGCAGCACCCCTGGGAGAAGGAAGTATCAGCAGTAACATGGTAAATAAGTTGTGTGAATACAGTGGAGGAGTTACTATACATATGCTGGTGGGAAACACCAGAGGGACAAGGAGGTAGATGAGGAGATGTCAATAATGACATAGACCATAAGCTGTGTAAATGCAGTGGTGAAGTTATATATTCACTTATTTTGACCAGCACACCTGGGAGAAGTAGGCAGACGAGGAGGCAGAGGAAGATTTGTCAGCAGCAACAGAGGCCATAAGCTGTGCAAATGCAGTTGTGGAGCTACATATATTCAGTTCTTCTCGGCAGCACCCCCCAGGAGAAGACTGAAAAGGAGGCAGATGAGGAGGAGGTGTCAGCAGCAAGAGAGACCATAGGCTGTTTAAATGAAGTGGTGGAGTAATACAGTATATTCATTTCTTCTGAACAGGACTCAGTAAGGATGAGACAGATGATGCACAAATCCTAGCAGAGATGGAGGAGGATGAAGAAGCAGCAGTCAAAAGAAAGAATGAAAGGAAGATGGGTAGCATATCTATTAAAAGAAACATTTCAATGGGCTTCAACAACTTAGTGTAGAGTTATGCTTGTGCAATTGTTAATAACTTTGACCGTTCACACTCTCATTTCATGTGGAACTACTACCCTGTAGGGGTATCAAAAGCAAGGAACCCTCAAGGATGTTTCCACCCCTAGAGGTGCCACAGGAAGGATTCCCTTTGCTAAATGTACCTTAGGAAGGAGCCCCAAGGAAAGAGGTGTGCCACTGGATGCGAAGGGTAGGATTGTGGGGCAAAGAAAAAGAGCTTCTGAATGAGGCTGGAAGGAACTGGCATCTATAGCTCAGGCAGGGGGAGTGGCTAGTTACTGCAGGCCATTGAACTACAGGCATAGTCTTTCATTTCAATAGGCTTATGCAACTTAATGTAGTGTTATGCTTGTGCAATTGTTGATAACTTTGTCCAATCACACTGTCATTCCACTACCACCCTCTAGTGGTATCAAAGGCAAGGAACTCTCAAGGAGGGTTCCATCCCAGTGGTACCACAGGAAGGATTCCCTTGGCTAAAGGTACCCTAGGAAGGAGCCCCAAAAACAGAATACTGAGCAGCAAACGTTGACCATGAGGGCTGACAGCATAGATCGACAGTGACCAGTGAGAACTGAAAACAAACACAGACTAAAGAGCAAGCTGATAGCTAGTGACAGAGTAGAAGACCATGACTTCATAAGGAAAGAGGGAATGGCAAAGAGGGAGAGACAACATTCAACTCCATCCAACAGTGGAACCTATCTCAGTAAACTGAAGGAATATGCTAAATATGAACTACCTTGCACTTACGACCTTCATCATGTAGGAGAGGAAAAAAAAACTATGAGGTGGAGATCTCTTGGGAGCCAAGGCCTAGATCACCTTCTCTCCAGGCTTGGGATACTTTTAGTGATGGCTCAGCTACTCCAAATTAGAAACCAATTTGGGGGAAAATAATGCAATTTGGAGGAAGGCTCTTACTCTATCCCTGTAATAGGAAATGCTGTAAGGGGGATGCAAGTGCTCTCTACAGAAAATGGAGATTCACGCTCAGGAGGCCCTCATCCCAAGGCAGGAGGAGAAGAGCAACAACTGCTGAAAGGCACTCAGCAGGCCCCAATGAAGGAGGCTTAAGGAGATGATAGATGTCTGAGGGGCTTCCCCGAGGACCATCTATGAGTTGAGGAAAGCAGAAAATGGGCAAGAAAGGGGAGAACATGCAGGACAGGTGAAACTTCAGTGGTTGTAGGGAGAAAAGCTTTTTAAAGTGCTGCTGGCATGTCCTGCACAGCTAAAGGAGCCCCCTGGGGCTTAATGACCCAACCCTTTGACAGCTGAAGTCTTAAATTCTACATCAAGAGGTGCTGCTAATGATTTGCATGGGTAAAGCATCCAGTGGTGTGAGTGCAACCTCTGTAGGCAGGGGATTCACTCTTCAGATGCAGCCTTCATGGGGCACAGTGAGACCATCGGCTACAAGGCAACCCCTGAACCATATCATGCTTATTTATTTATTGAAATTGTTTCGCCAGGAAGACATACTGAGCAATATTGCTAATTTCCAGATGTGACCTGGGGGAAAAGAGTTGCAGTGGGTTATAAACAATTTAGATACAACAGTCAGGAAAAAAAACTGGCATGTATCTGACTGTAGGAACAAGGGGCTGTGGCAAAGTCTGATGGCCATGAGCGCAAGGAGCATGAATGTAGTTATGGTTGGACAGCTGCTTTAACTAAATGTAGAGGTAGTAGGAGGATGGGCAAAGCCAGAGGGTCATAGGTGATTTCTAACCCCCATAGCCCATTTCCAACCTGAAACTACAATATCCCATTGTGGCATCACTGTCCCCAGCTATGGGAATAACTGACGGCACAAGAAGATGACCAGGACACCTCTCCAGGAAGAAGCAACAGGAGGCTGAGGGATTGATTTGTCATAGCAGTTATAATTGCAGAAGCACTGGACAAAACAAAACAGCATAGGAGGATTTATAGCAGGATTAGCAACAGCAGTATATTGGGGAGTCAACATATTATATGTAAGCATGTAACAGCAGTATTGGGAGTCACTAAAGGCAGCAGGCAGAATGTGACTGAAACAACTAGCAGAATGTAGGGTGGAACACTGAGTGAAAACTTTGAATGATAACAAGGACAGAGAATGAGACAGAATGGTACAGCCAGAAGGCATGCCAGCTAGTTTGAAGGGAGGTTAGTGTGAGTTGCTGATGCATCACAAATTAGGTAGGCTGAGGCAGTAGCATAACAATGAACTGCTAAGGAAGCAGAGTAAATGCAGTAGAGCAACAGTAAAACTGCTAGGAAAGGCAGCACATGGGAACTGAAAAGTTGCAAATTGTAACTGCTGAATGAATCCAGGCACTGAGTGGAGCAGGTGTAATCAATTAAGGATAAAAGTGCAGGGAGACAGCTACAACAAGTGTGGGCTGAATAACACACAGATAACACTTGTAGGTAAACTGAGGACTGTTAAAAGTATGACAAAAGTTAATGGGAGCCTGATAGCATGATAGTCTGAATAGCACGAAGAAAGCAAAGGTGAGCAGCAGAATGCTAGTAAAACTAGAAGCCCCCAAAAAAGTAAAATTGAAGAAACACAAGCACATGAGAACAGGAAAGCAGACACAGACAACAGAGATAAGCATAACGAGCAGCTGGAGGTAAATGCAAAGAACTGACCAAGAAAGGCAGGAAAAAACACAAGCCAGAAGAAAGTCCAGCATAAATTAAGTAGAAAATCCAAAAGCAGTAGAGGAGGGAGATGAACACTGGAAGAGGCAAATATTCCAGCTGGGGAAGGTAGAGTTCAACAGAGCATCCAGCTGCAAAGAAAGAGTGCTTCTGAATGAGGCTGGAGGTAACTGGCTTATATAGCTCGGGCAGGGGGAGTGGCTAGTTGCTGCAGCCAATTAAAGTGCAGGCATAGCCTTTCAAAAAAAAGATTTAGAAAAACAGAAATTAATCTCCCTTTTTCTTTACTTTCAGAGTCAAACTCCAGTGTCAGAAAAAGCAAATATATGATACCATCATGATAGGCATGACTATGACCTGATTGGAACATGATAGTTCATATGGGAAGAAGGATCCTGTGACCAGGGTGGAGGAAAATATGTTTTTAAAGCAGACTGGTGATATGGTCCTGATGGTGACTCCACTCATGAATTCTTAGGAGCTGCATTTTTCATGACTTGAGTCTGAGTTCAATTGACTTTAAAATGATGTCATGGACTATTTTCTGTTATCTACTATGTTAATATGATTATTGATGCATGGTGATGACCATCAGTGGGTCAGGCATGATCAGGAGGAGGAGTAGCCATAACAGATCAGCTGGTATTCTTATCTGAAGTACATGCACCATAAGGATGGCAAAATAAAGGCTACCACCTATCAGGCAGTGACACAAACATGTAATGTTCTTTGATGTAATGGGAGATGTAATGTGACAGTGATAAGCAACTATGTAATAAGCTGTACAAGGTGTCACATGCTTAGAGATAGGCACCCAAGCTTTCCTCTTATGTAGCTTAGGTAAACAGCCTACTCATTGCTTCCTGTTACTTACTAAACATGTACTAGAAACAACTTCTGAAAGATATATTTTATTTTCCTGTAATATCTTGTGTGTGGACTGAATTCCATTCTCAAGACAATGAAAGCCACAGTCCAAAGATACAACTACTGTAGGCAGTCTGGCACATGCAGATGAGAGAAGTTCTGTTCAGTGCTGGGCAATTTTAATGCAGGACAGCCATACTCCTGAGGGTGCACACATAAGGTGGAATTTTAATAACAGGCCACACAGGAAAGGCTGTTTAAGCAATTTCCCATGGTAAAGTCCCATGTTGGCAGCATAAAATTTTGTTTTAAATGTCTGTCAAATGAATATGGCCATTGCTAACAGAATGATTGACTGAAAATAATATCATGATAGATTCTTAGTTCCAGGGCTAGGTCTGGTAAGTCATGTAAATGCCATCAAATATACATGTGGTGCTAAAGCACTACACTCAGTCAGCCCATTCATTTAGCTATTAGGGCAACATTTATTTTTAGTAACTCAAATGTTTTTTTGTTTTTTTAAAACAAGGTAAACTCACCACTACAGATGAAGAGATGTTAATTTTCATCAGAAAAAATGGTGTCCATTTGAGAATTTTGCATTTCACCAAGGGATGCAATGTTTTCCTGGACATCATTCAATTATGTTCGGTGAAGTTTTTTTTTAAAGAATCTGGACACCCTCCCCACATGGCACCCTTTCCCACCCTGCTTCCAGAGCCCAGCCAAAATAAAATCACTCCCCCATGCTCTCACCCTGACTTAACAGCCAAATCCACCTTCTTTTCTTCTTTAGTTAAAGGCAGCTGAAGTGACTGAGTCATGTTAGTGGTAGACTAGTGAGCACTGCAGCTCTGTGGATTATAACAAAAATTCCCTTCCCTCCACCCTCATCATGTCCCCCATTCCCCCCTCCCTGGCTCAAACCAAAATTTCAATGTGACCCCCACCCCCTACAACCCTCCAACAAATTTGCCAAGTTAATGGACAATCAGGTATAACTGAAGGTTTGTACACTATGCTTCATTCATTTGATGGTGAATAACTGAGGAGGAGGGAGGAGAGAGCTAGCCACCTGCCAGGAGAAATGTATCTTCTATTATGGATGTTGTGGGGGAGGAGGTTGCATGGGTGTCTAGAGAATGGAAGGGGTGGGGCTGAAATTCAGATTTTTGATTTGGATTGAGTGAAGACAGGTAGATTGTGAGACTTGATGAGGGTGCAGGCAGGAAAAAAAAATATGTATTATAGTGGCACGGTTGCACCACTATATTTAGAGTTAAGAAGGCACTTCTATGTTAAAGTCAAAATTGTGGGTGTTAATAACTTTGGACCCGTTCAACAGATTTGCCTGAAATTGTGTAAGCATGGTGGGGCATGGTAGAGCTCTTGATTTACCAAATTTTGTTTCAGAAGTACTTTCGGTCTTTGCACACGAAAAAGCTGGAAAATGCGAAATTATCCAGTTTTGGAGGCAGTTTTGAAGATTTTGTCTGTGGCCCTGTGCAGCCATCACATGGTGTGCTGCTCTGTGAGATGGCTCAACTGAAAGAGCTTGGCTGCCCGAACATGCCACTTTTTGTTTGGTGAAAATCTATTAAGGCATTCAAAAGTTATGCCACTTTTAAATTCCCATTATTAGTCAAAGGGAAAATGTATATGGTTGTTTTGCGAACAAAGAATGGGGTTCTGGCCATCTGGTCCCCCCTTGCGGTTAAAGAATTTGCATCCTCTTGGTTCAAGAATCTTTGTCCCCGAGAATTCTTTGACCATGAGTTCCATCATCTTGTTTTTGCTTTTCTGACCCTAAAAATTTAAATATCTCGCCTCAGGGTCATTTCTGAAGTAAAACTTGGATGGGTTTTACTCAGGGGGCCTCATTCTATCAAGCCATGCCTTTGGTTTGATGTAAAATAGTCCAAAAATAGACTTATCAGGTTTTAAATTCTTTGATTGCGGCTCGCTAACAATCTTTGATTGCGAGCCTGCAAATTCTTTGATCGCTAGCTTCTTTGACCGCAACCTTGCATCACGAGGTAAAAATGACATTTTCTCAGCTCAGGGGTGGCCTAGGGACACAAATGAGGGTGGGTTTTGTTCAGGGTGCTTCATTCTATCGAGGCATGGCGTTGGTGTTATTCAAATCTGACTAAAAGTCCAGTTTCAGCATTTTTTATTCTTTGATTGCGAGCGTGCAATTTATTTGATAGTGAGCCTGCAAGCAAATTCTTTGATCACGAGATTCTTTGATCGTGATCCTGCATTGTAAGTGAGGGACAAGATGGTCCTTTTAAAAATTCAATTTTCTCAGCTGAGGGGTGGCCTAGGAACACAAATGAGGGTGGGTTTTGCTCCAGGGGCTTCATTCTATCGAAGCATTGTGGTGGTTCAATGTAATTCTGTTGAAAACTCGAGTTCCAGCATTTTTTATTCTTTGATCATGAGCCTGCAAATTCTTTTATTGTGAGATTCTTTGATCGCGATCATGCGTTGCGAGTGAGGGACAAGATGGCCCTTTTAAAAATTCTATTTTCTCAGCTCAGGGGTGGCCTAGGAACACAAACGAGGGTGGGTTTTGCTCAGAGGGCTTCATTTATAGAGGCATGGTGGTGGTTCCATGTAATTCTGCCTAAAACTTGAGTTACAGCATTTTTTATTCTTTGATCATGAGCCTTCAAATTCTTTGATCACGAGCCTGCAAATTCTTCGATCGTGAGTTTCTTAGACTGCAATCTTGCATCACAAGGGAGGGACCAGTTGATCAGATTTTATAATGCTTTAGATAGGGAATTTTACCAATCTTTAATCTTAAAGAGGACAGGATATTAAAAACGATACATGTCGTGTGAAACGTGTCCTGTCATTAACACTTACACTGTTGGTTTGATTATCAGCCTGAAGAGAACTGTTACTTATTATATTTATCTGAATATTATTAATCTACAGGGACAGGAAAGTAGCTGTTGGCTCCAGTATGGTTAATTGTGCAATTTCATGCTGAATAAAATCACTAACATATGATTTATTTTGTCTTGGTATCTATTTGTGTGATCTCAATACATGTTATGGCTACTAATGGTGAAGCTGTGCCTCAAGGTTCAGTTTACTGCTCGAGCCTGCTGCTGACATGATGACGACTCAGTTTATTCATTCTAACTGCACTCAGCTCTCTATTCAAAATCAGCACTGTAAACACGTAGTATGACTAACTCAAAATGAGCCTGCATCCCAGCATGAACCTAAACCGAGACATGATGGTTTGTTAAAAATGAGAAAGAGAGAGAGAGAGAGAGATAGAAAAAAAAGGATGCCAGTGTTGGTTTTCTTTTGTGAGTCTTGGTGCTCTGACAGGTAGAACTAAGACAACTCAAAGCCGACTTCTGACTTACGTTTTTCAACCCAGAAGGAAACTAGCCTGCATGCATCCCTGTATACAGTAAATCTAGCTGAGGGAGGAAAGGGTGTAATTAAAATAAAAAAAAAACATGCTGTAGATCCTAGCCATCAGGATGTCGGTGCCATCAGTGGGGGAGAGGGGCGGGGTGCAGACCGGGAATGGGAGCAGAGACATTTAACTTTGAAGTGCATTGCTGGACTTACTTTGCAGGACTATAAATGCTTGAGATGGAGTTGCTCATTTTGTTTTTTAACAACAAGCAGGCTCATTTTGAGTTAGTCATACTACGTGTTTACAGTGCTGATTTTGAATAGAGAGCCAAGTGCAGTTAGAATGAGTAAACCAAGCTGTCATCAAGTCAACAGCAGGCTTGAGCAGTAAACTTAACTTTGTGGCACAATTTCACCGTTAGTAGCCATAACATGTATTGAGATCATGCAAATAGATACCAAGACACAATAAATCATATGTTAGAGATTTTATTCAGCAAGAAATTGCACAATTCACCATACTGGAGCCAGCAGCTACTTTCCTGTCCCCTTTAAATATCTAAGAAACGGTTTGGTCTTTTTACTTGAAATTTGGAAGGTGTTCTCGGCATGTCCTGTAGATTTGAATTACGGTATTTATGTGTCAGAAAATTTTGTTTGAGGAGATATTGTGTGATGCAATTTACATGTTGCGGACAGTGTTTTGCATTGTGCTGGTGGCTTGAAGTTAATAGGGTGCCTAGTCTTAGTGTCATGGATGTAGTTTTCAGTCGTTGTGCCTGTAAAATGTTAACAGGTGCAGAATTCTGCATCTCTGATGAATGAAAATCTCAAACTTTTACATGTTATATCTCGGACACGGTTTGGTGTTTTACATTGAAATTTGGAGGATGCTCGCTCCCACCATCTTCTGCAGGTTGGTGGGAGTGCAGGACCCAAAGGGCCCTTGTTCCTACCAAGTTCTGTAGGTTGGTGGGAGTGCAAGGACCCAAACAGCCCCATGCTCCCATCAACTTCTTGGGTTGGTGGGCGCAGAACCCGAGAGGACCCACTCCTCACCAACTGCATAAGATGATATTTCTATTCTTTCTCAAAAAGTAAGGAAATTCTATGAAAAAACTGTGTTAATACATCATTTAGGGTTAAAGCACAAAAAGTCAGGAAGGTAAAAATCTTTAGGTTGCCCCTCTCCCCAGACCCACCAATCATCCCAAGATTGACAAATGACAGGGTGTGTCATTGGGGTCATGAGTCCTAAATGTCACCCCATTCTTTTTTGCTCTCCCTTGTCAATATGATTACACATGGAATGGGGTGACATTTAGGTTCACAACACTAATGACATACCCTGTCATTTGTCAATCTTGGGATGATTGGCAGGTCCGGGAGGGGGAAAGGCAACCCTAAAGATTTTTAATTTTCTGACTTTTTGTGCTTTAACCCTAAATGATGCATTAACACAGTTTTTGCATAGAATATCTATCTATATATATATATATATATATATATATATATATATATATTATATATATGTATAAATACACACAGCCACCTCACCTACTAGCCTGCTACTATCATTATACAGTCACTTTGCTGAGGTGGGGGTGGGATTTTTGTGATTGTAGGTGGAGAAGTGGGAAACAATGCTGGCAGTGCTTGGGGGAGGAGGGAGGGAAAGGGTGTCATGACTGATGAACTCTACCAGGCGAAGATCCTGCTTTAATACATTTCTTCAACAAAAAAACTGGAAAGGAAATTTTCAGAACATGCTACCTATGAAATGCAAGTTGAATTACTTACACTGAAGTTCATACTGAAGTTGTGGAGCAAAGAAGGCGGTTTGTCAATGCAAGCTCCATGAATCACCCATAATAGTATAAGTCGCCACCCTTGAGAATATATTTATTGAGTTTACTGTAGTTTTGAACATAATTTACTTCTACTATCTAGAATATCCATAAGCAGCCTATTCCAACGGTTTACTATTCGTTGAGTAAAATAACCCTTCTTTTTACTGTTATGAAAAAATTGGGTGGTTAAATGTAACGAATGGCTCCTGGTTCCCAAACAGCTGTTTATGAATTTGAGGTCAAGTTCATTAAATAGATATTTATCATTTATGATGTCATAACTTGAGATTGTCTCTAATACTAGATATCAATTTACTTGCTCTATTTCGTACATTCTCAAAGGCTTCAGTTTCCTTCTTAGTTAGTGGGTTCTAAAAGTGGCTGCCATAATCTAAAATAGGTCTAACACTTGCAGAGTATAATGGTATAATTACTTCCATACATCTACTTCTAAAATTTCATTTTATGGACCACAGCATCACAGCATACAGTTAGCTTTAGAAATGACCTGGGAGCAGTGGTCTGTTGGCAATAGTTTGTTATTAATTATGCTTCCCAGATCTCTTTCTTGTTTGACTTCTTTAAACTGCATATTAGCAAGGGAGTATGTATATTTGGAGTGTTGTTTCCCAAAATACATTACACAGCATTTATCATAGTTGAATTTCAAACCTCATTTTGTCTCCCAATCATTAATTTCATTAAGACCTTCCTGTATTGACAATTTTTCCACTGTCGTGATGATGATGACTCCAGCTAGTTTCGTATAGTCTGCTGGCAGGATTCACAAAGCAGATGCACTGGGCACAAATGAGATGCACCGGTGCAACAGAGAATGTGCCATTGTGCCATTCACGGAGAGCACAGAAACCCTGGTGCAACCTAGATGTGCTGCACTGTACAGGATGTGCCAGAGACCAAAATTAATAATATGCAATGCATCTGGAGGGGGCGTGCAACTGCATATACAGCGCAGAGCCATTCAGAAAGAAAAATGAATGCACAATATGGAGCATTCACAGTGCAAGTACCAAGTACACCATTTGGAGATAAGTATGTAACCTCCCCCACTGGCCCCCCCTTGTTTCAACTAGCAGGACTGCTCTTCTCACATCTAGGCACTACTGAGAGGGGTGGGGGTAGTCACTACAAATTTCTCACAGTTTCTGTATGACCCATTACTTCTACTATGGAGCCTGCCATCCTCAGGCAGGGAAACCAAGTGTGGCAACTACCTGGCTCACACCTGGGGGGACCATTTAGCATGGCTATCAACCTGGGTCCCCGGGAGAAAACGTTTGCTCAGCATTATGCTAGGTCTGTACTTCTGGTCAGGGGCACCCAAGTAAATCCAGACACTGGAAGCAGTAAATGTAATGTCCAAACCAGGTTGGGATTCTAGAGTGTGGCTTTTATTCACATAACACAGAGAATAACAAAGCAAAGATGGACCCCCACAGGGCTACTCTCACTGGTAATGCAGATTAAAAAGGTACAGAGCACACTTCCTCACAGCATATCCTGAGGTTCTGAATGGATCTGTGCACACACAGCCCAAACTGGTACACTTCTCTTCTTTTCCTTGACTTGGCACCCTGGCCAGTACTAGGACACTTTTCCATATTGCATGGTGATTGATGGTGGCTCCCTAAACCACCCACGAGCACATTCTGGCACTCAAGGAAATCCAAAATCCCACATCTGAGTGCTTTCATCAGGCATTGGCCAAATGCACTGAGAGAAAATATTGGTACCCAGACTGAACCCGGAGAGGTAAATCTGGTTACTCCAGATGGGGAGTCTCCCACCTTTCGCTCCCAAATCTTTACTCGGCCATTCATCTGGTTACAACACCTTTCTTTGAAGCACTGTTTGCAGATGCTCTCTAGAAATGTTTTGCACATTTAACATTCTACAATTCACTCTACGGAGGTGTCCTGACTTTGAAAGTTCTGTATGTGGCTATGTCTTTACCCTAGATCCCCACTGTTGCAGATGCTTTTAAGTCATACACAATCTAAAAGTTCTGTACTTGGCAAGTCTTCCTTTGACCCCACGGTATGCAGACACTTTTACTTAAACACAGTCTTGGTGAACAGTCCATTTGTCAGAGCAAAACTCACCACGGTATTGCAGGTGCCCCAGGGCTTTTTCCACAGAAAGTCTCTGGTACTCACAGAACAAAACGACTGCGAGGCAGCTTCACCCTCTCCAGTCTGGACCACGGGATCGCCCCTGAATCCTGGAATTCCCCCCCATCCCTCAAGGGATGGGGCACTGGAACACCTCCCAGGAATGGTCTCTACCACTTCACAAATGGTCTTCTGTGTTCCTTTCTAGGGTGAGAACACATAGCCCCTTTTTTCAAATGTAGCTCTCTCTCTCTCAGAGCTAGGTCTGAGGAGCTGCACTCTGCAGCACTCCTGACTCTCCTGAGTCTCCACACAGACTGCTCTCTGAAGACTGAATTGAATTCCCCAATGTTCTACTGCAAACCCATGCAGCTAACATTCCATTGTGGCTCATGCTGATGCGAGAATTCTAAGGTGGCATCATCACTCCAGCTCAGCAGAAACTGAAAACTGAGTGTGACAGTGTGAAACCCATTTAACTGGCATCTCACAAGCTGCCTCTCCATGCCTGCCACTGATTCTAAGTGGGATTCTAGTAACCCCTGGGAACAAGGGGGTTACAACTATAAAAGAAGTAGACTTAAGTGCAAGCCCCCAGCAGGCTGACTGCAGGATAGCAGCAGCAAGTGGGAGTACAGCAGCAGCTGAACATAACTGTGGATGGAGCATTTTTCCTGATGGTGGGAATGTTAATAGGGTTGAGGAGATGGGTGAACCAGCAATGTGGTGGTGGAAGGCACCGTAGGTGGCCAGCCCTGCTGTAGTATCGAGCCAGACTAAAGTTTGAACAGCTGATGGACACCAAACAGTCATCCGATACCACCTGAACAGGACTATTCTGAGGCAGCTCTGTGAGCTGTGCCATGACAAAATGCAGGCACCCACTGGAAGGGATCATATCATATCAGTGGAGACCAAGGTGACAACAGCAAAGTGCCTGCTTGCCATGGGAACCTTCCAGAGGCCAGTGGGAGATACCACTGGCATATCCCAGCCATCCACATCCTCTCTCCTCACACAATTTCTCACTGCACTGCTCCCACATGCTTCGTAATTCATCCACTTCCCAAGCACACAGGCAGAGCAGTCAGAAGCCATGCAGCAGTTCCACAGGGTGGCATGCATGCTAGTCATATAGGGGCCATTGGCTGCACTCATGTGGCACTCAGTGCACCACCTGGTGAGGATGCCATGATATATGTCAACCACAAGGGCTACCACTCTGTCAACTGCCAGGTGGTGTGTAGTGCCACTGGGTGCTTCAGCAATGTCTGTGCCACACACTCTGGGAGTACACATGATGCCTTCATATGGCACCAGTCCACCCTGTGCTGCCAGTGTAAGACAGGGAACATACCCATTGGCCATCTAGTAGGTGGGAGGGGCATGCAGAAATGCTCATGAACAGGGTACCATGGCACAAAAAATGATGGGAGAAGGAACAGGTGTGCAAGAGCCATGGCAGGGACTGCATAGGTGAGTTGCATAGGTAGGACAATGGAGGTGGGCACACCAAGATGACTGTGCATGCAGCAAGGGGGACAGTGAAGCAGAACAGCACAGTGTGGTAAGCGAGTTGCAGCTCGACAGCAGGCATGAGTGGCAAGGCAGAACATATCATGTGCAGCCATGCATGGGAGACCACTGAGCACTGGCGGGCAGACAATGCCCAATGGAACAGGTGTTGACATCCATGCTGCATGTACGGGCAGGTACAGGCAGACATGTGCAGCCAGGGCAGGCCATTGTAGGTGTGAGGGGGATGTAAATGACCTGGGAAGATCACCACAGGGTCAGTGGTGGACATTCAGCAGACACAGCACTCTGCCATGGTGCATGGGGGTTGCTGAAGGTCACAATGCACAGGTATACAGAGGTGTAACAGACTGCTCTTGCCTCCCATGGGTGATGCAGCTTACTCCCTCCAACCCTGCCTACTCACACCCTTCTGCTGACCTGGCAAAGAGGTGGAAGAGTGCTACAACAAGCACACATTACTACGTGCGCAATCATCGAGCATGTCTTCAGCATGCTGAAGATGCACTTTAGGTGTCTGGATAGGTTGGGTGGTGCCCTACAACATAACCCAGAGAAGGCCTGTGGCATATTCCTGGCATATTGTATGCTGCACAATATTGCCATTTACTGTGGAATAGCTCTCCAGGCTGAGGAGGGTGACAGTTCTGTAGAGGAGTAGGAGAGGGACAAGGATGCAGCAGGCCAGGGGCAGCGTGATGGACTGACAGTGGCACACAGAAACCCACATCTGGTCACCAGATCCTGGTGGCACAGAGACACCATTGTAGCAGAGCACTTCGGGGTCTGCAGGTGAGTACCACAGGTGGGTTATACACGGCAGCCCCCCCCAACACACACACACACACACACACAGCCACACACACCCAAACAGCCACAACCACACCACAGGGCAGTCAACGGCAACACTGCTGCTATGTAGCACAACCATGAGGGTAGGAAACACTGCACACACACATGCACAGCAGGACTCAGATGTCCAGGGGGCACGATGTATGTGCTAGGGATGGCATGGATCAATGTACTGCTGCTGGCACACATGCACAGCAGACACAGGACCACACTCATCATGCCCATGCCACACAGTACAACAACAGCACACACAGACACACACAGGCAATGCACTGGGGCTGGCACATGCCACCCACACCATCCAAGGCACAGGTAGCTTGGTGTGTGGGCTGCAAGGGGGGCAGGGAATGGGGCCATGTGAGCTGTAACCCTGGCATCAGTGGGAGGCACCATGGCTGCCATGGACACATGGGCAGCCACACCCACACTAAGTGGTCACTAAGCCAGTGCCACTGGCTATGAGGGGGTAGCCAACACCCCTGGAGGGGTACTACAGTAAGACCATGAATGGGTGCTCACTGGTGTGTCATACCATGATCCATGTTGGATACGGGGTTGATGTGGATGGAGAGGTGTGGTGACGGAGTCAGCAGCAATGGGTCCATCTGATGCCATGGCCTGGGCATGCATGATCCACTCCTGGGGGGTTGGCCAGAGGCCCAGTGGCCATGTGGTGCACTGTTTGCACACACTGCTTAGGCAGCATGCACAATCCACTCCAGTGCTATAGTCATGCCCCCCTGCAGTAAGTGATCCTCTGCCAACATCTGGATACGTCATGTAGCCACTGACTCTTGTTCTACAGCCAGCAGAATCTGAATGCCTCTGAGCTCTGTCCTTAGGGATGCCTGCCCCCCCACAGTGGCCCACAGGAGGCGTGTGTAGCCCTCAACCTCGTTGGCAGGTGGTGGCTCATGGGGACGGTGCCAACGGGCAGGTGGGGTGCCGGCCTGCTGTAGCACATCGACTGTAGGTGGATGCACCAAATCAGGCCACTAAATGGGTGGGGACTAGAGCTGGGCACCACAGCACCCTGGTAACCCATGCTGGCAGTCCCTGGCACCACAGCAGCACCAGGCACAGAGCCCACAGCAACCTCCACAGTGGGTGGCTGTGCAGGCCCTCCGGGCTTGACAGGGGCCGGAGGACTGCCAACACCTGATGGTGTCACTTGTGCATGCACCTGAGTGTTGTTCACTCCACTGTTGGCCATGTCCCCCCAAAGTTGAGTAGTGTAGGGATCATCGTCAACATCACTGTACACTCCCTGCATACCAGATGCCAGCACCAACAGGGCATCTGTGATGTTCACCATTTTCCCTGGGTCATCATCAGCCATACCCAGAAAGCTAACCAGCCATGTGAAGTCCCGGTCACCAGTCATGGCACCGGTCGCTGAGGGGTCGGACGGCAATGCTACCACTAGTGCTGCATCTGGTATGACTGTGGCATTTGAAGGGCCTAGCACAGCATCGTCCACAGCCCCGGCTGCAGCCCAGTGTGATGGCCTGGCATCATCCCCTGTAAGGCCATCCTGCATTGCACCAGCCAAGGCAGCACCTGTGAGGCGTGATGGAGCTGTAACAGAAACAAGGGATACATGGTTACAGACATGTGTGACAGTTGCGTTCAGACAGGAATGTACAGGTGGTCATGCATCTGTGCCAGTGGTGTGCCTGACATGCCATGCAGCTGACAGTTGACAACAGTTCTGCAGATGCAGCGCAGCACCGGCTACAGCAGGACTGCACCAGTGCCTGTATGTGCACCCTTGGACATGTGCATGACCGGCACAACACCCTGGCTACCACACACAGGGATAACATCAATGGTGTGCAGCAGACCCACACACCATGGGTGTCTCCCCCACAGCACATGGCCAGCCTGTCATACAAATGTGTAACACGGTACATGGATGGGAAGTACAGAACCATAGTTGGTGCACACAAGCACATGGTCGAACAGTGACCCACATTGGGGCTGTCAGGGCACCCATGGCACACACACAGGGACAGGCACATTTACTGGGCATGTATACTCACAGTGCTGTGATGGACTGCCACCTGTCTGGAAGCAACCTCCCAGTACACCCTTCACATCCACCCTGCCCATGTTGGCCATCAGGTGCTCCTCTGTGGGTGTGAGATGCACATCTGTCTGTGGCCTACCCCCTGTCCCACTCAAGAAGGCCTCAATGTGAGTCACCTTCTCTTTGGCTCATTCTCTTTTCATCATTCAGGTGCTTTCTGCACTCGTGGAGTGTCATATTGAACTTCCCAATGGCATTGACATGCCTTACCACAGCCTCCCAGCCCTCATCCCGCAGCTGGTGATTGCCACCCCTCCCAGACAGGATGTCCTTACATATGAGGTAGGCCTCAATCAGCACCCTGTCCTTGTCAGCAGTGAAACTGGGATGTCTGCATCCCACAGCTGTGTTCTTTCTGGACACAGTGGTTTCTGTGGGTAAGAGTATGCAAGCATTAGCACATGACAGGCAACTATGTATGTGTGCAGGCACAGTGTCTGGCTGCTGCAGGGTCATAGCACCCTGTCTGTATACCTCTCACCCGCCTGCTGTGCATATCTGGAACAAGAACATAGGATGGTCAGGGACAGCTGGCCAATGTGAGGTATAGTTATGTAGCACTGGTATACATAGCTAACATGCCCCGCACACGTATCTGTTGTTGTTTGCCATGTACCATCAGATGATGGACCAGCCTGCAACACACATGTCTGCAATCTGTTGTACCATGCTACCTGACACACCAGCAACAGCCCCTCCCCCACGCCAAACCTAGCTGGAACAGTGGGACACTGTGGGGCACTCTCATTGACGTGCCTGTTGACCAGGAACAGGTGAGGGTCATGGCTGTATGCCCTAATCCTCACACTGTCATTTTGTGCTGCCACACTGACTTTGGGAGAATGTAAACAGACTTACCTTCAAGGATGCAATTCCCCTCAGTCTCCTGAGCTCTGTGGAGGCACATTCAGGAGCATTTATGGCTCATGGCATGCAAATGAGATTGGGAGCATCTGTAATGAGACGCTAAACAGGTGAGATGCCCCTGAATCTGGCAAGGAGCTTATTTGGGAGCAATGTAGCAATGTATGTGAATTACATAATTGCCCCCAGCTCATCCCAATCAGCAAAGGGCAACTGCTGCATTAAGCACATCCCACTACAGTGCATTTGCCGCGCATGCGCATCGAACATGGGGCATTTCCTGACTACAGTGCAATTGTCACAGCACATTTCTTGCATGCATGATGATGGGTTAGTGGCATGACAAGCATAGTGGAACCGGTCCGGTGTTCCTGACCATGCGATTGCCTGCAGTCAAGCATCCATGTCCACTTGTGTGATGACTGCTGTGCTGCCTGTCTTGTAGTGTGTGTGTATTGTGCTGTCGTGTGACACTGCATCAGTGTGCACCTGTAGCTCACAGCACAACACAAGCAGTGTGTGCAGCGACACTGCACTGTGCATGGCATTAATTTCCACTCACAATATGGCGGATCTGCGCAGAATGCTCATGCACGACCCAGACCCCACCCATGCATTGCACTGTGCACATGCACAGTGATGAGCTATTGGTGGCAATTGCTCATTGACATGCCGCAGTACTATGTTGCGTGATGCGGTGCATGACAGCCAATCGTGCATGTGGTGCAAATGTGCCATTGCACACCAGCAGCCTGATCTTTGCACACCTTACCTGGTGACACTGAAAGAGAACATGCCACATGTGCAGAGAACAGTGCTAAGGGCCATGAAATGGGGGGACGTTGAGCTCCTCAACCTTGTGGCACTGGTGCTGCATGTGCAGGGGCCGCTGTTTGGGTCAGATGACCTCACTGAGCCCTGCTCAGCAGTGTGGGTCAGTATAGCTGAGCAGATGGTGCACAGGACAGGGGTTGCCTGCACTCACCATTATGGTGATCTGCAGCGCAGGGACCCAAACAGGCTCAGGAGCCTCAAGGAATGTGCACAGAGGGGTGAAGTGCCATGCCCAGGTAAGCAACAGTACACTGCATATACACAGACAGGCTGGGGTATGTGTCCATGGGGGGGGGCTGACACACTGCATACCACCACACACACACCTTCACACACACACAAACATGTGGGCCACGATCCACACTCAGCATGTGCTGTGCTGGCATGACCACCGGGCATAGCCGTGTGCAGCACGGTGCACGAGTGGGAGGTGAATGGCCACTGTGGCATGCACTGTGTGGTACAGCTGTTGACAAAGCATATGTCCAGCTGCAGACAAACATGGTGAGCACGGGCTGGGGAGCTGTGTGTTGCTGCACTCTACCAGGGGCCCCTTCACTTGGGCACTGTGGGGGTGTTACCATCACTGCATGCTTGCACTGGTGTTGTTGCTGGGGCCTGGGGTGGAGTTTGACACACCTCCAGTATCCTCATGGAGCTCTCTGCTGTTGTTCCCTTCACAGGGCCAGCAGGCAGATGGAGGACCGTGGCTGCAGTGGAGGCCAGGCTCAATAGGGCCGGTGTTGGAGCCCATGGACAGGGATGTGATGGTGCAAGTGAGTGTCTGTCTTGTGCATCCTCTGTGTGTTCAGGGGGGGTGGTGCCCTCTGCAGGCCATTGCCCATTCCTTGTGCATGTCCATGTGTTGCTGGATGCACACACACACACACATGGGGTGTGGGCATGGCGACATGTGCTTGGGCCACAGTGCACCTGGCCCCTATGTGTCTATCCACCTTGTGTGCATATTATGCAGACTGTGGGCACATTGTGGTACTCCAGTGGTGTTCAGACAGGGCCTGCATGCCTGTGCAGCCTTCTTACATCTGCACATGCTGTGTGGAACATGTCTGTGTGCCCCTCTGCGCCAGCCTTTACATGCACATGTGGGCTATGTGCTGTCTGAGTACCATTGCACGGTCACAGTTTAGCACTGTGTGCCAGCCAGTTGCTGGTGTGCAATGTGCCTGGTGGGCTGTCGGACATTGCTTTGGTGGATGCGTTCTGCACAGCCACATGGTGGACAGTGGGGGCCGCGTGAAACATGGCACTTACTACCTGTTGTCTATGTCCCCCACTGTAGGTCCATGGGTGGTACAGCCAGCTGTGCACAGTCAACAGAGGCATCAGGGTGTTCTGCGGCTTGCACAGATGCAGCTCCAGGGGACAATGAGAAGGACATTACACCCACTCTACAGGCACCATGGACAGCTCCTGCAGGCTCTGACCATACTGGTCAGGGTGCAACTTGGCAGGGGTCGTAGGGGTGGCTGTCATGTTGCAGCCCATCCTGCACATTGAGGACATGGACATTTATACATAGCCCCTAGTTGATCTACCCTGCATTCATAGCCCATCCACATTATTTGTTGCTGTCCCCTGTTCCCTCACACCCATTCCAGCACCATCTTGTTCACCTTTGTTGTTCATCCTGTTCAGTTCCCCACACCTCACCTTCCCTGTTCCTGCAGGCTGTTGTTCTTGTATATAGTTATTGTTGATATGTTGCTTTTTTACTAAACCTTTTTCTACTGCAACTGGTGTCTGTGGCCATTCAGTGTATCTTGTGCATATGATCTGTTTTAGTTGCTGCTGTCCGCTGTTCCATTGTTCCAATCCACAAATGTGTACCTGTGGTTCTGCAAACACATGCATTCTGTCAACCTGTTGTGATGGCCTCTTTGTGTACCCTCCTTGTTGCCTGTGGCATGTGGGTGGCCGTTGTGGCATAATGCTTTTCTCAGTGCCCCTGTTCTGTGTGTTGTGCATGTGGGCTGCATCTGTTGTGTTGGTGCCCTGTTGTTGTGCTGCTCTGCTTGTGGTCTTTTACTTGTTGGCTTGTTGCCTGTGAGTGGTGTGGCCTTTGACCTGTCTGCATGTGTGCCTGTTCATCTGTGTGGCATCTAGATTGTCCACACCACTGGGTGCCTATGCACCAGTCTGTGTATCACAACCTCTGCCATGCTGAATGATGCCCCTCTGCAGCTGTGGCATACCTTACCTGGCATCCCTGGCCATGGAATATGTGCCTATTGGTCTCCTGTGTGGGATGTGTCTGGTGTTTCCAGGTGTTTCCTTGTGTGCTCTGTCTGTGCACCTCTTCTGCTGCGGCCACTCTCATGACCTTTGATACTATGGTCAGTCCCTGCCAGTGTGTTCCCCTGAATCCTTTGTGCCACTCCTGTTTCCCCCTGTTGGTCCTTTGTCCCTTATTTACTTGCTCCATATTCACTATTGTGTTGCCCCGGGTGCTTTTGTACATCCCTGTTGTGCTGGGGCATCTCTGGTTGCACCGTGCCGCATCTGTGCAATTCACAGTGGGGATGAGATCAGTGCATCTTGCTACACATGCTTCTGTGAATCACACTGTCTATGGATGGTGCATCTTATTTGTGGCAGTGCATCTCACTTGTGCCCAGCACATCTTCTTTGTGAATCCTGCACTGCATATTTTGCAGCTCAATTTTTTCCTTGACTACACATATCAGAGACATACATTTGAAACAGCACCAGACCCAAAACTGATCCTTGTGGGACTCCACTGGTCATGCAACCATACTCAGAGAAGTGCCCTTTAATACACACTCTCTGTATTGTTACTCAACCATTTATGCACACAACTCATTATTCCAGAGTCAGTACTGATATTGATCAATTTTTGAATGATCATCCAGTGCAGTACCAAGTTAAATGCATTATCAAAATCCAGATATATGTAATCAGCTGGGGTACCATTGTCTAAGGCTGCTGAAATCTTCTCATGAAACGATAGCAAATTCATTATACAGGACTTTTCTGCTGTAAAGTCATGCTGTATTACATCCACTAGGTATGAATTTATTTTTCGAAGTTTATCATTAGAGGCATCATCAGCTCTTTATTTATTCATACTGCACCATGATACTGATTACACAGATTGGATTTGCTGTCTGACTTATGCCATCAAACAATCTCCACAGCTCAGTTTACAAATCTAAGTATTTTTTTTTTTTTTTACTGAAATGTAATCAGTGATTTGGGGCTCGATTTTCAAAAGATTGGGAATAGTACAGGGTACTTGTGACAACAAGGATTGGTGTAAGGGGCAGTTGGTGCTGCACCATTCCTAATTTTCAGACACTACCTGCACCACATGGGTAGCCACCTGTGCCAGCCAGGCTTGCACTGCTCTTGCATTGGATGCACAGCTGCACACTGGTAGATAGGGGCTTCTGCAATGGAGAGGATGCCATATCCCCTTTTGTGGAACTCTGAAAGTGCCGCACTTGGTGCAGGACCCTCCCAGAGTTAGACCAGTCCAGAGCTGGTCTAATAGACTGTGGACACTGGGGCAGCAGTGTGGAGAACAGCACAGTGGCTGGCAAGGGCATGGGGGGGCCAGAGGGCCAATAGCAACTTGCCACACAGCTCAGCACTGGGACATGTTGCCACAGGTTTTGCTGCCACCTGTATCAGCAGTGTCATCAGGATCCCCCTCCCCCATCAGAGCAGGTTGGAGTGCTGCCTGACTGCCAATAGCCCGTTCTCTAGCCATCGTTCACCTGGGTCTGTGCCCACCCCACTGGATGCTCAATCATCAGCAGTGCCATATCCCTTCTGACTTCCTGGCCACCCATCTGACAGGCTCCCCATCTCAGAGCACTGCAGCAGGACTATCCCAGTACTTGCTGCATTCCCCTTCCATGCACTCTTGGTTTGGCACACAGGAAATCTTACAGCGCTTGGGCTGACTTTAATGCTAGGACCCCTCCTCTTGGAAAATTAGGTGCAAGTTCCCTAGTGCACCAGGATCTGATACAAACTGCTGTTTTCCACCTCTTGCATTGGTCTAGGGAGACATTTGAAAGTCGAACCCATGGTCTTTTCTTTTTGCCCACCGAGGTGTTCCAATTCAGGAATCACCAATTGTTAGGATTGTGAGATATGTTGTGCTGTGTCAGCTAACTTCTTTAACTTAGTGCCAGCATATTCTTTCAGATATAAATGCCATACTCACACCTGTCTCAGCAGCCCATTGATCACCTTCAGCCACTGGCATTGTTTACCTGATCCTGCCAGCTCTTATATTCTAGTTTAAAAGAGCTATGCACATGTTTGTAAGCTAGATGCAAGTACTCATAAGTTTGTGCTTATGTTTCTAAATGTGTCAGATGAAAAACAAATTTGTAAAATCAGAGAGCTGTGGAACTTATATGATACAAATACAAATGTGAGTTGAATACTCCATTATCTCACTTATCTGTTCCTGCTTTATGTCCTGTTTGTGGCTTAAGAAGACAGTGTCTTTGAATGATGTACCCCTCCCACTAAGGTACATCACAGTAGCGATATATACTAAAGTCATTTTGTTCTTTTAACATGATTATCGCAACATTTACAAACTATATTATTTCATTTGTAATAGAAATCACATACCAGTGCCAGAAGGCTGGGGAAGAGGTCTTACCTCCTGGTACCCTTCTGGCTAAAGATGAGTCGATGTTGAATTTGCATTTAGTTAATGTACCAAAATCTGGCATTTAGGCACCAAAGAAGCAGGTCTGAAGATATGTTATTTCCATTGGTCAGTTTTGCACTTCAACAATATGATGCAAAACTTTCTGCTGGGACTGCACACTATGAGCTCTGACGTTGAATTACCATCAAGAAAGGATGCCTAAATCTAGTGTTTTTGTCACCAGCAAAAGAGGCCCAAAGGATTTTTGGTTTCCATTAGCAGTTCAGTACCTCAACATCATGATGTACAGTAGAATTTTTAAAGAAATGACACACTAATCATGTCCAAGTTGTTAGCAAGTCACATGACCTACGACAGCCAATCAGTGATGCTGGAGTTTGAGCTCACTCTGTGCTGCACACATCACAGTGCTATCTCACTCTCTCTCTCTCTAATGGGAGACAGATGTGGCTGCTGAAAGGAGCTCATTTCATGTAACAAAAAAGAGTGACATTGGATCAGAAAACTGAAAACTTTTTTGGGGTTAGATAAATCATTAATTTAAACTGTGGTTTCAGGCAGTCAATCAAGTAAAACTGTGCTGCAGATAAGATGAGAAAGTGCACAGTGTGAGCTTGCGCTGGGAGTTGCAGGCCCTGCAGCAGGAGGGCACAAAAGGAATTTTTCTTTTTTTTTTGCAAATTAAGTTTATCCAGTGTTTTAAACTATAATCACAATTGCTGATCAGAAAAAAACAAAATCCATACAAAAAAGTGAACATTGGCATGCATACATTCACTTCAGCTGTGAGACATTTACTTATAAAATATAGTACAATTTACTCTGTTTTATGGAATCAGCATATAAATCATATTCAGTTCCATGTGCCCCATCCTTGTCCCTTTACTTGTTAGGGACTGCCTTTCCTGCCTCTCTACTCGTGACCTAGGGGTCTCCATCTAGCCACTGCATGCCTAGGGGTGTGCTAGGGTACAGTAACATATTGTCAGTGACTGACACTGCTAGAGTCTTTTCTAAAAAGGAGAAAAAGGGGAACCATTTTAATTTGGACTTTTCTGTAGTCAACCTTATTTTTGTTGTCAGCCACTACATCAGGAGAATTTTCCTGCAGTTTTCCAACCAGCTGTCTTAAATTGGGGAGTTAGGAGCAGCCACTTTGGAGTTAACATTTTGGAGGCTGCAGCAATCAAGATTGAGAACAGATTTTTTTTTTCACTTGGCCTACAATCCTTTAGGTGGCAGTCCCCATATTAAATGTTTGAGCTGATTTGGGTCCTCAACTTCTAAAATCTCTCCAGTGGCCATTGCGGTATCCAGTGAACAAGGTCACTGAAATTGGGTGTCTACAAAATTGGCCACTCAATTACAGCACCTGTGTTCACTGCTACCAAGCAGCGGGTGACCGGATACTGGGGTAGGCGAAATACTGTGACAGGAAGTAGCGGGTATATGAGTGAGCACATGCTCGGGGTGGTGGCGAGAGGCACGGGAGGGATGATATGTGGGAGGGCATGTGGTAGGCAGCTACCAAGCTGGTCTGCTAGCATGTTGGGGACCGTGGTTGGCTGGGAGGTGCAGGGTTTGGGTCTGGTGCGGTGCTGTTTTTTTGCAGGAAGACGTCTTTAATTTTTTTAACGTTTCTCACCCCCTAACATGCACCTCCCTGGAGTTGAGAATCCATAGGTAGGTGGATGTGAGGGGCACAGCCCCCACATTAAAAATGAGACCCGTAAGTCTTGGGCACCTTTTCTGTCCGTGCTGCAAGTGTGCACCTCCGAAATTCATTTTCAGCAATGTACACTCACCATAACGGTGATCGCTGTTCCACGATAGCCATTATAACATGGAATCGGTTGTTGCCACTTTGTACCAGTACTGCCTCAGGTGAAGGCAGCTCCACAGGATGTGCTCATGGGTGGCCTTGGTACATAGATATATATACACTGTCAGCAGATAAGGGCCTATGGCCCACCCAGTCTGCCCATTTGAGATTGCAAGTTCCCTTTACGATTTTCTAGAAGTCTATTTCCCCTTACCCCTGACCTCCAGTATTCCATTATGTCTATCCCATGCATTTTTAAATCCTGTGATAAATTCAGCCCCCAACCACTTCCTCTGGCAGGGTGTTCCACTTGTCCACCACCATTTCTGTGAAGAAATTCTTCCTTATGTTTCCTCTGAATTACCCTCCCTCCAACTTCATCCTATGCCCTCTAGTCCTGGAACATCTTTTTTGCTGAAAAATAGTGTATTCCTGCACCCTGTTCCTCCCTGTGAGGTACTTGTATGTCTCTATCATATCCCCGCTCTCCCTCCTCTCCTCCAGGGAATACATATTCAAGTCCTTCAGCCTATCCTCATAGGACTTATGATGCAATCCCTGTACCATCTTTGTTGCCCTCCTCTGAACCTTCTCTGCCCTGTCTATGTCCTTTCATAGGTAAGGTCTCCAGAACTGTACACTGTACTCAAGGTGGTCCTCATAGTGTCTTGTATAGTGGAATGATGACCTCCTTTTCCTGCTGGTGATGCCCTGCCTATGCATCCCAGCATCCTATTTGCTTTACCTGCTGCCTTGTCACACTGTTTCCCTACCTTGAGATCATCAGAGATGATAACCCCAAGGTCCCTTTCCTGCTTGGAGCATGCTATATCCTCAACCCCCAACTGAAATGTTGTTCCAGGGTTTTTGTGCCCAATATGCATTATCTTGCACTTCTTTGCATTGAATTTCATCTGCCAAACCTTTGACCATTCTTCAAGCTTCTGCAGGTCCCTCCTCATTCTGTCTATACCCTCTTGCATGTCCACTCTGTTACAAAGCTTTGTGTCATCAGAAAAACAGGGAAATTCTGCCTTCTAGGTCCTGCGTAATGTCACTGATGAAGACATTGAATAGGACCGGTCCCAGCACTGATCCCTGGGATACCCCATTGGGTACATTGGTATTACAAAAGTGCTAGTACTTACCAGAATATGAGGCCCCAGAATGTGCAGTAATTGCTGGGGTTTTGAAAAATCTGCTGAGAACCTTCCACCTATGCTCTCACCATCTGTTCAATGCTGTGGTCTTACAGGCCAGATCCCAGCAGAATTCCCACTATTTCTCTGAGATCCTTACTTTTATTTCCTCTTCTCACTTGGTTTGAATTTTTAGCCTGGATGTTACAGTTTGAACAGTTCCCACCCTATACAATTGTAATACTAGACATAAGGGGCTGTGACTGAAATGAAGCTTCTTCCATATTACTTGTAGCTCCTATCTCCTTGTTGAAAGCAATCTTATTGAGGGTGGTGCTGTAGTGCCAGAGTTGTAAATAACCATACATGTCTCTTGCTGGCAGGTTGTATTACCTCTGCAGCATGGCAAAAGATGTTATTGTCCTTCCTTCTAGCATGTCCCCTAACCTCTCTAGTCCTTGTCTTCCCAATCTTTTATATCTAGTCCTTGTCTTCCCCAACTTTTATATGTGGGGTTCACCTTTCACAGTAAAAAAAATCTCTCATGGCCCTTACTGAAGTGAGTTTGCAGATTTTTGGGGTGATGACCTCCCTCTGCAGCATGTGTTGACAGGACAGCATTAAGATGCATGTCCAGGGGTTTTGGAGCACTTTGGTGTCCCTGGTATCCAATGTATTGAACGTCATCTCTCTGACTACTTCTGGTTCTTCAAGTGACACCCATCCTGGTGTTTCATCTTGCTGCATGATGGCATGGATATGTTGGACCTGATAAACATCAAAATACCTGTGAATATCTGGTACTCCCAGACCACCACTCATCCTATCTACGGTAGTATCAGTGATTCTATAGATGCCTCTGTTTCTTAGCAGTCCACATAAAAGAGGACCATACCTTCCTTATCCTAGTCAAGGTCTGCGGAGGTATTGGGATTGGCAAGGATGCAAAGAGATACAACAGTCTTGGGAGGAGATTCATACATATGACCTCCACCCTGTCTATTACTGAAAGGGAGAGGGCATCCCATCTTTTCATGTCCACCTCCATTTCTGCCAGGACAGGGGCATAATTTACCATGAAGATGTCTTCAATACTTTGGCATATTTGAATCCCTAAGTAGCAGAATTGTTTCTCCACCCATTTAAAGGAGCATACTGTGCTAAGTGATTCAGTCCTATGGCCACTAAGCAGCATAATCTCTGTTTTAACAGTGTTTGCTCTGAACCCTGAGACAGCTCCATCTTCTGTCAGCTCTGTTAACAGGATAGGTATATTCTCCATTGGGTTGCTGATGAAGATATGGGTGTCATCCATGCATAATGTAATTTTTACCTCCTCCCCATTCACCACAATGTCCCTGAGAGATGTCACTTCTCTGATCTTAGTCACTAGGGGTTCAGTACTTATACAAGCAAGAAGGTGACAGGGGGCATCCCTGTTGAGTCCTTCCTGCTTGGTTTTGAAGACACCTTATTGACTCACACCTGTGCATTTGGGGCATCGTAAGGGACTTTTACCCAGTTCTGGAACTGTTCTCCTATCTTACAGGTGTCCAGTGTTTTCTGTAGAAAATGCCAGTTTAGGTGGTCAAATGGCTTTTCTGCATCAATGGTAATGGCTGCAGTTGGAATGGGGCTATTCTTGGTTGCTGAAATGATGTTCATTAACTTTGTGACATCGTCTTGGCTTTGGAATAATAGATATTACTGCTTTCTGCCAAGATGCGGGGCTGTCTTCTGACATCTGAACAGAAGTAAAGACCCTATGCATGAGAGGTGTGAGTTCAGGGGTGAAGGCTTTATTAAATTCACTCATGAAATTGTCATTGCCTGGAGATTTATTAGTGAGTAATGACTGGAGTACAGCTTCTATTTCTGCGATGGAGAAGGGTCTCTTCAGTTATTCTCGCTACTCTTCCAACACCTCAGGGATGAATATTTTATCTAGATAATTTTCATAAGACTTTTATGGTCACTAATTCTTTCTTGACCATACAATTGTGTATTAAATTCCCCAAATTGCCTCACAAATTATGGGGTCTAATTCAGAGTCCCTGGAGCTCAAGAAGTTTATCTGTCTGCCTATGCCTTCTATGGTCAAAAGGCTAACAATCCACCTACCCATTCTCTGTGTTTATAGTAAGTCTGGTTTAGGTAACTCAGTTGATTCTCTACTTTCTTAAGCTGCCACTGATTAAGCTCCTACCTCACCTCTTTTATATTGGCCAAAATGTCATTTTGCCTATTTTGCTTATGTAGTAATTCTCAGACTCCTAGCTTGTTTGTTAGCTTGGCCTGTTCTTCAAGCATTTTTTTTTCTGGGCCCCATATGTGATCATATGGCCTCTTAATACTGCTTTCAGGCCATCCCACAAAATCTTGGGGTTAGAGTTCTTTCTTGGTATTAAATTCTAGATAAGTGGAAATAGCTTCTCGGGTTTTAGATCTGAATATTTTGTCATTTAGATTACCCAGCTTTAACTGCCACAGTGGCCTGTCTTGTTTGTGCCCTAGTATCAGCTGCAGAAGTACTGGGGCACGATCGGGGGCGCTATCTTGCATTGTCTAACTAATGCTTAACAAAGTTTGGGGACATAGAACCTGTCTATGCATAAATAACTGTCATTCAGAGAGGAAAAGAAAACATAATTTTTCTTGGCCATGTTAAAGTCTCTCCAAGGATCAATTAGCCCCATTTTCCTACGTAGGATTCCAAGGCTTCTAGCTGCAACTCTCCTAGAATTTTGGGCTCTGGAAGATCTGTCCAGGCTGGGATCCTCTAGCAATTTCTAGTCTCCCCCCACCACCATTACTATATATTCTGCTGGCAGAGTGGTTAATTTAAACAACAGGCCATTTAAAAAGTCAGGTATGGGTTTGGTAGGGCTATAAACACAGATGATGTGGACTGTTATCCTGCCCTGTGTAAGGGAGGCTAAAGCTATCCTCCCTCTATATCCACATAGGTACAGGACATTTCCCAGGGGAGGCCTTTCCTTACTAAAATTGCTACTCTTACTTTCTTGCTGTAGGCATGTGATGCTGCCTCCACCAGGCCTACCCAGCTCTGTCTGAGTTTTAAATTGTCATGGGGAGGATTCTAGTTTCCTGGAGTAGGCCTACTGTATATCACAATGCTGACTTCTCAAGTCCTTCAAAATTCTGTCTCTTTTGACCACCAACACCAGGCCCTTAACATTGTACAAGACTGTATTAACAGCAGACATAGAACAGGTGATAACACAAACTATATCATAAATTCAAAGTCATTTTGAGTATAGACTTGATATTTGGCTATGGAAGGTCTTGGACAGAGAGAGAACCTTTGAATCTGGTGGCTATCATTCTCAGTAAGTAGCCCTGCTATAACAACTAACATCATATTGTCGGTAGAAGATCCTCAGTTTTTGCCTATTATCCAGAGTTCCTGTCTAAGACAGAACTGGTAATACAGAGAAACATATAGGAAACATATGTAACCAAGAAAAAATTTGAGAACAGTAAACATTTAAACTAAATAGTAGTTCTAAACAAATTAAACCTATGAGGTTGTACACTAGGGCCACATCCCTCAAAGTGAGGTGTTCACTCTATGTGTGTGAATAGCGTGATTCCAAAGAACCCTGGAGTGAAACCGTCCTTTCCTGTGGATTCCTTTTGGATGCACCTTCCCTCAAACTCTGTCACCCTGGAGGTTGGTGCTCCCTAGAGTTGCTAAGTGTCTGAGGCTTCCTGTACATCTTCTCATCACCATATGCCTTTAAAGTAATGGCTGCTTAGAGGCCTGCTGTTCTGCAGTCCCAGAGAACCTATCTGGGGTGCTGTGGTACCAGCATTTTGGCACACATTTTTCTTGGTAGCATGCCCCTGGCACAGTTATGTTGCCCACCCCCTTCCCCAGCAATTAGAGATCCTCCCCATTTCTTAAATTTCTTCTATGATCCCTCTAGCTTTTGGTGGTTTTAGCAAGTCATACTGTATATCAGGGGTTATAACAATGCCCAATACCCCTACCCCTCCCCATATGCAGCTGTATATTTTTTATTTTAGCTATTTATCTATTTTTTAAAACAAAAAGTCTGGTCTTCCATTCTCTTTTTACCAAAGCATGTGTAACCCCCCCCATACACACACAAATTTGGGGTTTACCTTAATGTCTTCCTGGGCTTTTTCAGTGTCTGCTGCCAGGCTGGTGTGCTGTCTTTGTGTGATCCTGTTTATTTAAATGAGAGTGCCATGCTTAGCCTCAGTGTCTGTCCCTTAAAGAGACTACCTTATGTGTGTATAGTGAATGTTCTGAGCTGAGTCCGAGTGATTTACAGCTTGTGACTGGCCAGACACATCTCTGTTTTGCTCCACTCTTCAGTTGGTACTAGTGCAGAGAGAGCCTGTATGGGAACTGTACTTATTTACTACTTATATGCTGTTATACTTGAAATAGAGTTTGTTTAACCTACTTTCCTTGCATCTTATCCCTTTGGAATGGAAGCCACCATGTTAGGCCCAGGACTTCTAGTAACTGGACCAATAGGACTCAGGAGACCTAAAATGGATCCTGGTGCAAGTGTCTCATGCGAAGGAAAACTGTAGTTTTTGTAGTTTTTAGATTGGCTCCAAATCTAGCCTGTAGAGGGACCCCTAACTGTGACTGACAGCTTCCCTAGCCAACCTGAATCCTGGATTCCAAGGGAAATCCCCAGAACTGCATGAGAAAGTGACTTAGTTAGAGTTGGAGCTTGAAGTGTGAACAGCTTGAGCATTTGAGAAGCTGCTCCCTGAATGAAGCATAGGGGAGTCGGCAGGAAGAGGCCTAACTTACCTCCCTGCCACATTTCTCCTGCCACGAACTGCCTGATTGCAGAAGTCGGAATTGTTCTGATTTAAGCCTGGAACTGCAGCAGAACAAAGGAAGAAGTTTACCAGTACCACTTACATTTTGGACTGAAGATTTGCTCCTGTGAATGATCAGCCCAGTTAGTGCACGAGACGAATCTTGAATCGAGAGGTTTGCTCAGTGAATCTACTGAATTATCAACCAGACTGTATCCGAACTGTATAAAGTTAGTACTGCTATATTTTAATGTGCTGAATGTTTCTCGTGGGTCGAGACCTGCTTGCCTATGACCTAACCTGTTATGCCAGCTGGAGGCATCACCAGCCAGAAACAAATGAACTTTGCCAATTTGCTCATCCTGCCGTGGCCTTTCCCAATCTGGTCCATTCCGATTGCCTTACACCAGAGACTGTCATTGGTGACAGACCAGCTTTGGAGATCCAGCCCCTGTACAACAACAACTCGCGGGTTGCAGCCACCTGGAGGGAAAGGGCATGAAGAGGAGGTGTGTCATGTTGGCCCTACTTCCCCATGCTTATTGGTGAACACCATGAGGTAGTCATATATCCTGCTATTCTGCAGCAATCTGGTAGCATAAGTACAATCAGGGTAGCTCCCTGCAACACGTATTGAAATTATCGGTGGTACCATCTGATTTGTTTAACTTTCTGAGTTTTCAAGAGACTAATCCAACTGGCTCAGATTACAAAAAGTCATCCTGTTATCGTGCGTATTAACTGCCTTTCCTTCCATCAAGGGCCCCAACTTCAGGCTGCAACACCTGCCACCCCTGGGGAATGCCTCTGGCTAGCCAGCTTCCATCCTGGGTATCCAGTATTGTATGACTGTCTCTTTTGGGACTGAAAAGTGCATGCCAAACCCTGATTTATGTCAGAGTAAATCATTTGCCTAGATTCACGCCCCTTTCTTGTTCACGACCCCTAAATAAACGTGAATGTATTTTTCACATTTGACCTGGCTAGTGTGCATATTATTAGTTGGGTTACAATATTGACAGTGGTATACTGTCACCGCATCCAAACCCCAATGGTGAAGACCACCACAGCGACAGGATTCGGCCAAAATCAGCCTGTCGCTGTGGTGGTCTCCACATGGCCAGGGGATTGTCTTGCAGCGTGTTTCGCCCCCTTCCTGGTCCAATTCTGGCTCAGAGTTGGAATCCTGGAGACCGGGAGATGTGGGGGCAGAGCCCCCCACATTGGGGGATTCAGGGGCATAGCCCCTCTATGGAAACAGGAGGCATCCCTGACACTGCATTGCCGACACTCAGCAATGCAGCTGTCACTGTCGGGAATGTCTCCATAGCCTCTGTCACTGCGACATGGTAAAACCATTGACAGTGAGCATCTGTATTGCTAACCTTGTTTTACAGGGGTCTCCGGGGATATTGCTGAAGGTCAAACACTGGTGGTAAATGTGAAGGGTCTGTGCATATTATTGTTGCTATATACTGACTGTGAATTTTCTGCTGTGTCAGGTACTGCATCACTAGGTGGGTTTGTGGGTGGTTATAGCTTTCCAGAACACTACAGCAGGATAGGCAGACATCCCAATACCATTACTCTGGGTGGAGGCACCTTGCAACTGATTCCAGGCCCCATAACCTGTGCACTGGCATACAGGCAGGGATAGTAACCTTGGGGATAGCACTGCCAAGGGGTTACATCTTGGAGGCAGTGTTGGGATGTGGGTGGGTGGAGACTTAATATTGCCACTCTGAGGCATTCTTATCAAACTTTTCTTTCATCCTGCTTTCCCATGATTAGAGCCACCTGCCAATTACACACCTTCAGGAGTGATGGCTGCTGTCTATCTCCCAGAATCTGAGTGCACTGTTGAGACTCCACTGGCACAAGGCTGGGAGTTAGGACTTGCCTCCAGTGCAACTTTTTTCCTGTAATATTTCTAAGAAATGCATTTGCACTTGCATCTTGTGCTCCACTGCATGTACCATGGCCTTTCACAGCTACACCACAGGCAAGCAGGTAGTTAAGAAGCTGGCAAGAGAGGGGAAAAAGAGGTCAGAAAGGGAAAATAAATAGCCAGCTATATCACAGTACCTTCTTGTACTTTCTGTCTGGTCCCATTAGGTAGACAGTCTCACCATCACAAAGTTCCCAGCTTCTTGTGTCCACTTCCCTCCCCCACTTACACATCAGTCAATTCTGCTTCCCATAATTCTTTGTAGCACAGAATGGGAAAGATGAGGGGAGTAACGTTTGGTGCCTGATACAGTGTCTATGTCAGAGTTCATTAGCCAGCTGTTATTAGTGGTTGGGGTCATCATCTATTGTAGTATATCTGTCAACTCCAGTTAATTGCCCTGTCTGCCTTCAAGGGGGTTGTTGAAGCTGATGGTGGCATGCAAGAGCATCCCTCCACTAAGAGTCACTGTCTTCATTGCTCTCCATCCCCCTGTTCCTGAACACCAGCATCTTTTCGTTTTAAACAACAGAAAGCACTGACTTGTAATCTTCACTGGTTTTGGATTGCTTAGGTTGATATCAAGCATAAGATTTTAGCACCATTAGCTCCCTTATGATTGCTGCCAAGTTCTTGCAAGTAGCGGCTGTCTCGTGTTGAAGGTGTTGCACCAGATATGCGAGGGGCATACTGGGAATTCCATGGGCTTCTTGGATGGGGGTTATTAAACCATATGAAACAGAGTTTGTTATTGTAGTCCTATTTTACCCTCAGTTCTGGTCAGGAATCTTACTGTAGCAGCCATGTGACCCATTTCTTGAGATCTGTTCTGCAAGCTCTGTGGAAGGCTACATTTTCTGCCATTCTGGCACTTTAGCTTTCCAGCTGCCACCCATATTAGCTGCTGGACTTCTTTGTCATAGGTTTCCATGGCAGGTCTGGCAGCTCTATACCCATTTTAGAGAGAAATGTGCTGCCTTGGGATAGATTTTCATACAATGTTGGTTCTTTCTCCCCATACACAAATCATTTCACTGGATATCATAGTTGTGCCTTTATTTGTTTCTCCTGATGTGCCATGAAGAGCCAGTGGACTTGCTTTATCTTCTTTAACATGGCAGGATTGAAGTCTTGATCCATGTAGACACACTGACCATTGAAATTTAGGTCTTCCTTTGCCCATGCCTTCTGAAGGGTTTGTTCTTTGATGGGATATTTAAGGAATTTGGCCACTATCAAGCATGGTGGGGCCCCCACCTTATGTTTTGGGCCAAGGGCTCTGCTCACACTTATTTCGATGGAGAACTCTTGTGGGAGACCTAATTCAGTCTGTAGCCAGGAGATCAAAAAAGCTGTTTAGGTCCAGTTGCTCCGAATCTTTGGAGAAGTGCACGAATCTCAGGTTTTTCCTTCTTTCATGGGCCTCGGCATCTTCAGCCCATTCTTAAAACAGTAGTGCATCAATCCAATGAAAATTTTGACCTATACTTGTTTATGCTATTTTAGATTTCAACTTACCGCTTAACTTGTATGCTACCCTTCTTTCCACAATTTGAGTCTGCTTTAGTACTTTTTTTTCAAATTTGACATAATAAAAGGAGTGCTCCTCTTAATATTGGCTTGGACCAGAACCTCATCAGTATTCTCAGCTGTTTTTGTCCATCAATTGTTTAAATATCACTTCTGTTGTGACTAAAATGCACTACCATGCTGCAGGAAGTGCTCCCTGACCTTATGGAACTGTAGGTGTTAAAAACAGCTGCAAATAAGGAAATTTGGTTACAGATGACTGGAAGCCATTACAGGAAGAGTTTGCCAAATTGACAAAAAATTATAAAGAAGAGTAAGACAAGAAAGCAAGTTGATCAGCAGGGAACTCTAAAGACCAGTCTTGGAACAAAGACTGGAACTAACACCAAGAACTTTGTGCAATGATTAGTTTTATCTTCAGTGCTGTGTCATGCAGGAATCAAAGATGCACTCATGAGTCCAGTACCTTACAGAAACCAGAAACACTTTTCACTAGATGTCCCAACTGAGGACACATGCATTCACATGACTGGTTGGAACATATAGTAAAGTTCCATTGTGGTTCCTGTACGCTACTGGACTTGTGAGTGTATCTTTGATTTCTGCATATTCTCCTTCCTAAAATCGACTTATTGCAAACCTCTTATGTTCAACATCAGCACCGACATACTAATAATATCTGAATCCTGGCTCTTCTATCGGCGGTGGCCATCCCTGGCTATTCACTTACCCACCAGACTTGTATCACCAGGGGTGACGGAGTGGCCATGTACCTTTCATCTGCCATACAGCATGTCCCTATTCTCTCTATCTCCTCCCCTTCCACCTACGAACTTATCCTCATCAAAATCTCCCTCCGCTTTTCTCTCCCCATCTTTGTTCCAGTGTCTGCTATTGACCTGGCCTACCTTCCACCACTATTACTGAACTTCTCTCCACTATCTCCTCTCATGCCTCCTTCAGTGAACTTCTCATACTTGAGGACTTTAATAAAAATTGGCTATCCCCTACTGCTTCCAAATTCTGTGAGAACTTCAAATCCCTAAACCTTTCCCAACTAATCACTGTTCCTACCCACTTGGAACTTCAAACACTACATCACATCCTCACAGAATTATTGCTTCTGGCACCCTCTCAGATGCCCTCAGTGACCACTACATGGTTTACTGTGTTTGCAACATTCACTGTAACAAAGCCCCACCCAAACGCATTGAGATTCAATCTTTCCAGTCCTTGAACCTATCCTCCCTGCATGAGGACCTAGTAGCTTCAGCCTGGTCACCTATCTCTGCTTCCAGCTCCATGGACTTGGCACTAAATTTCTTCTCAACATGCTTCATGACTATCTGGGATTGCCACGTCCCACTTAGAAAAACTAGTGTCCAAGGTATTCACCTCTTCAGAATCTCTGCCGAGCTGCTAGCTTGCCTGCATGCACAGGATCAGCTTGGAAGGTTCACAAATCTTCTGGTTCCCCTGCCAATTACAACATATATCGAGCTCTATGCAATGCCTACACCAGGGCCACTAAACTGTCTGAGTCAGATTATTTTTCCTTCACCCTCCAAAATAATATTAGCCACCCATCTAAGTTCTGGAAAGTCATTCACTTCCTTTTCTCCCACCTACCCAATCCACCACGCCTGTCCTCAAGATGAAAGGGACCACCATCTCTGAACCTTCTGCTGTTGCTGCTGAATTTAACAACTTCTTTACCTCCTGTGCCTCCTCCCTCCTCACTTCCTTCCCCCCTCTTCCCCACCTCTCACCCCCCCGAATCATCACACTTTACCCTCCACTTTCTCTTTCTTGATTGACTCATCAGCAGATGCTCTTAAAGCCCTACTAGCACTAAACCCTATTAAGGGCACAAGTCCAGACGGACCGAACCCTAAGCTCCTGCACCTCTCTGTTTATGCCATCTGCCTCCCTCTTGCATTACTCCTCAACCTCTTTTTCTCCCTGGCATCTGTTCCTATTTCTTGACATTTTGCCACCATCATTCCCCTCCCTAAAGGTGGAGACCCCTCAGCTCTGGGCAACTACCACCCCCATCTCTTTTCTTCCTACCTTTGCTAAACTCCAAGAACATATGGTACTCTCACAGCTCTCTCCATTTCTTAACTCCTTCTCCTTCCTCACCCCTTTCCAGCCTGGTTTCTGCAAATCTCACTCCACATCCACCTCCCTCCTCAGGCACACTCACGCCATTCTGAATGTTATGGACCAGGGCCTGATCATCTCTGCAATATTTGTCCACCTGGCCAAAGTCTTCAAAACAGTAGCCCACCCCCTCCTCCTAGCTAAGATATCCGCTGATGAACTCTCTTCCCAAGTCACAGATTGGTTCCCTTCTTACCTGATGGACAGAACACAAATTGTTAAGACTGGCAACTTCCTGTCCCCCTCCTCCCATCCACACTGGCATCCCCCAAGGCTCAATGCTTGGACCCATCCTCTTCTCCATCTTTCTAACTACCCTCCCCTCCCCTCTGCATGTTCAATTGCATCAATACATATGTATGCTTATGATACTGTTATATTTCACTCCGGCTCCTCCCCGCTGATCTGACAAACAGACTTCAGCTGGATTTCACCAATATCCAGAACTGGTTCTGCTCTAATCAGTTTTCTTTAAATGCTGAGACAACAGTTTCTATAACATTTTGAACCAGGCAAAAACTGTCTAGACTTTCAGCCCTGCCCACCTACTGCATCCTGGATGGTTCTATCTCGAAGACATCACATCTTTCAAGTACCAAGGAGTGTGGCTCAACCATCACCTAGACTTCTCTGCTCATGTGGACTCCATACATAAAAAGCTCCACTTTAAACTTGGTGCATTGTATAGGAACCATGAGTGTATCCCTCTGCCTGCCAGTAGAGCCTTTCTACAGAGAATGATCCTCCCCCTCTTTCACTACAGTAGCACTATCTATGGTTGTTCACCCAAGTCTACACTGGGCAGACTGGATCCCCTCTACAACCCCTTCTGTAGGTTTGCCCTGGATCCCCCCCCCTAGAACCACCACTGCCACCTCTCCACCTCTCTCTCCCTTCCCTCTCTTGAAGTCAGATGGCTTGTTCATGGCTCCTCCCTCATTGCTAAGCACTGGCTGAGCTCCCTCCCATACTACCTCTCTTCTCTTCTCTCCTCCCCTTCTAACTGCTCCTACTTGCTCCATAGCTCTAACCTCCACTCTCTAACTCTTCTGCCTAGGTGGACCTCAGCTGGACAAGCTTCTTTCTCCTTCCACCTTCCCAAACTCTGGAATTCTTCCCTCTCCCTATCCACTCTGCCACCTCCATCTGCTAATTCTCCAGTCTTCTACATGAATACTCCACTCCCTCCTGTAACTGGCCCTGTGCACTCTCCCTCTTTCATCTGCTCTACCACTCCTTCTCCCCCTCTTGTTTATTATTTACAAATCCCCCTTTCCCCCTACCCCACTCCTTATCTCCTCCCCCACCATCCCACATCCTCTTTCACCACCAATTCCTTTACCTTAGCCCATGCCTCCTGGCCTCCTCCTGACACCCTGCCTAACTTCCATCTGATCTACCTTCTCATTTCTCCTCCTCTCTAACTCTTCTCTCCTCAATGGTTGTCCCTTTTGGCTGCTATGTCCTTCCTTGATGCCACTCTCGCCTCCTTTCTTGAAGGCTACTGTAATTACTGCTGTTGCTTCATTTCTATAAGTAATCTTTTGTAAATGCTTTGTGCCTTTCAATGTATATTATCAATGCTTAATTTATGATATGATGTATGTGATTGTGTTTTTATACTCTGTAAATATTTTATACTCTGAATGCATAGTATATACCTCTGAATGCATAGTATATACTCCTTTCTACCCTCTCCCCCAGGACACATCTGGAAATGAGTCATTTACAGCTCAGTCTGCCTCTCCTGGTGAAACTATTGAAATAAAAAATACATAGTGCAGCACTGAAATAGAGCTCATCACAGCACAAAGTGTTTTATGTCAGTGAAATGTAGAAACTGACAGTAGATAAGGAATGCTTAGTCCACCTAGTCTGTCTATTTTCCTATCTACTGCAATACCATAGATCCTACTTGATCTCTGGCTTTTACACTTTCTTTCCTACTGCTAGAGTTCCCTTGTGGCTATCACAAGCATTTGTGAATTCCCCTATCTTTTTTCTCCCACCACCCCTGCTGTGAGGCTGTTCCAAGCATCCACCACCCTTTCTGTGAAAAAAATACTTCCTCACCTTACCTCTGAGTCTACCCCTCTCCAGCATCATATCATGACCCCTTGTTCTTGAACATCATTTTTTTCTGAAAGATGCTATCCTTTTGTACCTTATTTATGCTCTTGAGACAAGTGCTGGTCTTTGTTCAAAGACTATGCCTCTCAGTGGCGGCTCTACACCAGGGCCTGCCAGGGCACTTGCCCCGGTGAAAAAATGCTGTGCCCCAGTTGGTGCCCCATATGATGCAAAGCTTCCCCCATAGTAACAATATATCAGTGCCCTGGCTGTCATCTGTTGTGCCCCAGCTGTGCCCTGGTAACCATTTGTGGCTAGAGCCGCTACTGATGCCTCTGTTTTTGATCTGGTTCATCAATGAGTGGAGTGCTGTACCTGTGCCTTGTTCTAAATCTGAAAAACAGGCTGCCTCCAGCCCCTAGATGATCAGCCTCATTGTAACTCTAGCATTAATACTGCCAGTATTGCCTTTCTATAGTTGCAAGCCCAGCTATGACACTTAAAAGCAGCAAAAAAATTTAATTATCAAGTCAAAAGCCCATTTCTACCAAACAACTCCAACAGTCCAGTCATGTAGCAAAACAAAATATATCTTTTTGTGGGAGTATTTTACCAATGACCCCATAAATCAACTGTGAGCATGTTGCTATCTGTGTGACAAAAAAAAGTCATCTGGGTCTGTCTACTTGGACATTGGGAACCAGAATTCTGGCTGATCATCTAAAGTACAAACATGGCATCCTCCTAACAGTCACACTGATTCCCAATGTCCATGCAGGTCACACAGGCTAGCAGCAGTAGTAGCAACAGCAACATTCAGGCATGGTTGCTGGGATAAGATAGATTATTCAAATAATATAGCTGCCTTGGAAGTCACAGCAGCCAGTTGAGACACCCCCAGGTATTGCTTCAAATGTGCCAATCCAACCACTACCGACAAATTAAACTACACTGTCCGAGTTATTACATGCTCACACTAAACTGTTACCAAGTTCACCAACCTCTGTCTTATTCATGTAATGAATTTAGGGAAATGATGGCAACTGACCTTCATCCATTCATACCAGCTTTTAAAGACTGTTGCACAAACTGAAGCCCAGTTACAACATTCCATCATACTTCATTATTTCTAGGCATGTTCTCACTAATGCGTACAAGCCAGAATGATCACAAATGTTAACATTTAAGAAGGAGGTGGGGGTAGTGTGCACTTCACTAGTGGTATCTGGAGCAATAGTGCGGACCAAAGCTTCCTAAGTCCACTACCCATTGGGTTGTGTCCACATCAAGCAGCACCACCATGATTCCCAACCCACATCTGTGAACACCTGACCTTGCAAGAGTTATACTGAAGCAGTTCCAGAATTATGGACAAACACTGATAGTATAGGAACCAGTGCACAACATGAGTCTGCCAGACCTACCCAAGCAATACCAAAATCTAAACCAAATCCCCTCATGAGGTAGGGTAAATGATTAGTTTATCACCATATTTTTAGCAGCCAGAAAAACTCAATAGAACTACAAATGCCAATAGAGTACCACAGTTCATTTATTAATATGGTCTAATGACAAATAACATGACACATTTTCATATTGATTTCTTCATTTGCAATGCATGTGCTTGTGCTCAAATATTGATTCACAAAGTGCTTACAATAAAATTGTCCAAAATAAATTGCCTTTATCTCCAGACAGTTGTCGTCCATACCCAATGCTTTACTCAGTGGGGATTTTGTCAGGGGATGGGACTAGTGGTAATTTGTTAATTTAAATAAGTCCCTAACAAAGTCACAAGCTAAAATTCATTCAAGTTTAGTGGAATGCTGGGGTGCATAGGGAGGGGGACTTTTAGCAGAAGGGAGGTGGTATTACCACTGTATCACTCACTGGTGAAACTCCACCTAGAGCATTGTTTCCAGTTCTGGAGGCTGTACCTTTGCAAGGACATTGACAGGGTGAAAGCGGTCCAGAGAAGGGATACCAAAATGATGTAGGGATTGCACAGGAAACTGTATGAGGAGAAGCTGTGAGAGCTCAACATGTACTCCCTGGAGGAGATGAGAGCAAGAGGGGGACATGACTGAGATCTACAAGTATCTCACAGGAGTGAACATGGTACAGGAAGGATATCTCTTTCAGAGGAGGAGGAGCACCAGAACACTGGGGCATGCAATGAAGCTTGGGGGGGGGAGTTTTAAGAGGAATATGAAGAAATATGTCTTCACGGAAAGGGAGGTGGATGCTTGGAACAGCCAGACAGAAAAGGAGGTGGGGACAAAGACAGTTGGGAGCTTCATCTGTGGGATAGGCACAGGGGCATAAATAGTAAAATAAAGGGGGGGGGACACCTGAGACTGAATAAGGTCCGGGGTAAGTAAAAGGCAGGGAAAACAGAGCATATCAGATGGGCTTACTGGCCCTTTTCTGTTGATGAATTCCAGGTTTTTATGTTTCTTTCATCAATTACTATGCAGTGGCTACCATGAAAATTTACTAGTGGAATGTGATCAAAGACATTCAGAGATAAATATCTTTCCATGGCATGAATTCAGTGTTTCTGCTAAGCATAACATTAACTAAAAGTATAGAAAATAAAAACTGAAGAAAAGTAAGTGATAAAAAATAGCAACCATAATGAAAGCAAAACTAAGGAAAAACTGATATCAAATTGTCAGTTCACATTACTTGGGAACAGGGATACAAAATACATACAACATATAAAGCTACACCTGATCCAGACAGTAGGATAATGAATAGCAAATGTTCAATAGTTAAATCCATTGAGATAATGTAATTTAAGCTAATAAATAGCATGCATAATAAATTAGCCAATGTTATTGTTTATATCAGTATTGCATTTACTCTCCATTACCATTCATTTCGGAAGTCAAAACATCATAACATATGCTGTCGGATCAAGAAATTCTCCAGTATTCAGATTTCTCTTATTGAAAGTAGGTGTCATTTCACTATGCAAAGACCGGGAGGACAATATTAGACATTATACAATGGCAAGAACATTTCTTGTTCCCTGATTGGTCAGCGTGTGCCTGGCACAGTGATGTTATTGAACAATAATATCACTGTATGAAGTCCAGTACACACATGACCGTATGACACACAGAGAAATCATCCCACCATTGAAGAAGTTACCCCTGCTTTTAACCAATACTAAACCCGTCACATCTAACCCCCCGCCAGCCCTCTCACTCAACAACTATTTTGTCTCTCACTATGGCAATCACACAAAACAGTGCAGCTCATACTCTGAATGCAATTTAATTTTCTCATCATTTTCTCCCTAAAGTGAGTGGCTTCACTTCTGCCGGAAGCAAGTGGCTTCAGTAAACCATGTTGACCGTAACTACCAGTCTCGTGGTTCACAGAAGGTCCCACTTCAGTAAGAAAGTACAATGAAGAAAATTCCATTTCAAACATGACTCCCTGCTGCTCCTTTTACTGCTGCAACTAGTGCAAGGTTTTATTGCTGAAGCTCTCAAAAACAAAAAACTAATACCATGACAACTAATGTGCGCACATCTGGTGTTCAGACCATGGAGCTCCACTTACCAACTGATGGCTCTGTTTCCCTTTCCTACACAGACACAGCATAATGCTTCAAAATGTCCTGTTCAGATGCTTAATTGAAAAAAAAAAAAACTAAATGGAGGGGGAATTCACAGTAAGTGACAGAAACAAGAATCACATAAACACTGGGGGGGGGGGACTGAAGCATGAACCAGGAGCACCTCCTACTGGACTACTTTTTCTTATCCCTCCAATATATGCCTCCCATACAAAACAGAATAAAAATCTCACAGAGAAAAACACATTTTTTAAACTTTGTATTACCATTTTAAAACAAGCCATTGTATAATAGCAATAAGACACTCCAGGGATGTGTGTTATTGTGTGATAATGTCACTCCTGGGTTGGTGGAAGCACTTTGCTTCACCTCATGCTTCAACCCACCCCAGCAGTGATGTTATTACACAATAACACACACACACACACACACACACACACTGTCATGCCTTATTGCTTAAGTAATGAACAAGATAAACTGCAGGACATACAACAATCTACATTCTTCAGTACAGAGATCCAAATCACTAAAGTGATTAACTGAAAATTTGATTTAAAACATGAGACGATAAATCAGCTAAGATGACTAAGAAAAGATGAGAAACAGTCAAAATAAACAGCAAGATAATCATTTCAAGAATTTATTTGAAAATGGTATCAGATCTGCTTGAGGATAATGTGAAATACAATTCTTCCCCACTAATCTAATGTCTTCAAGGCACAGCTCCATGGGCTGTTAGAGGGGACAAGACAGTGCTGGGCAATAAAAGAGAAAGAATTAGCATTTTATTAGGATCCTACATTCAGTAACACATGTGTTTTTATGCATTCCCTATGGTTTAGGACATGCAACATAGAAACACTGAACATAGAAACATATTTTTGTCAGCAGAAAAGGACTGCAAGACTCATCAAGTGTACCTAGCCCTATTTACCTTAACTGCTGGTGAGGGACTATGTGGTCCCCAGCTTCCCCCGCCCTCTTTGGGTGATTCTTCCTTTAAATTTTACCCATGTTCCAGTCAAAATGCATACTTGAATACCATCTTTCTCTTTGCCCCATGCCTTCCTAAGCAACATGTTTTATCTATTTACCACCCTTTTCATGAACAAATGCTCCCTCGTCTCCCTTTTGAAACTTCTAACCACTAAATTAATCGTGTTCCCTCTTATAACCATGTTTGTGCTCAACTTAAAAAGGCCCCCACACTCAACCCTCTTTATCCCTATAGTTATTTAAAGGAATCAATGATGTCCCCCTTGACAGTCCTGTTGGCTACAGAGTATGAACTGAGGCTCTTTAGCCTTTCCAGGTAGTTTTTCTCCTGATTCCCCTGTCTCATCTTGGTTACCCTCCTCTGCACAGCCTTCATTCTGTCAATGTCCTTTCTAAGGTGAGGGATCCAGAACTGCATACAGTACTCTAGGTGGGAGTGAACCATTCACTAGTACATGTGGACTATAGGCTTACTTCCTGTGCTTGTTATCACCACTCCTTATGCAGCACATCATCCTATTTGCTTTCCCCATCACCCTTTTGCACTACTCCACTACTTTCATGTTGTCCCTTAATGTAACCCCAAGGTAATGTTCCTCCAAGGAACATGCCATGACCTCACCTCCCTTTCGGTTCTCACCTCTGAGGATTTTGTGTCCGATGTGCATGACTTTGCACTTTTTGGCATGGAATCCCAACTGTTAAATTTTGAACCACATTTCTAGCCTTTCAGGTCTCTGCTCATGGCCTGAATTCCCTACACTGTGTCCACTCCATTATATATTTTGGTGTCATCTACAAATAGACAGAATTTTACTTCTGTCTTCACCCCTGTGTTCACTATGAATTTGTTGAAGAGTTCAGGGCTCAGTATCGGTCCCTGGGGTACTCAGATTGTGATCCCCATCTGCTGAGAATTTCTAATTTAGTACTTCCCTCTGAGATCTGTTCCTTAACACATTTCCCACCAACTGAGTTATTTTTCTTCTAGGCCCCTTACCTTCTGTATGACCTCCCCATGTAGCACTGTGTTGGGGCCATCCTTAAATCCAAGTAGGCCACATAGACAGCTCACCCCCTGTCCACCTCCCTTGTCACACAGTCAACAAAATATATGCAGTTCATCTGGAATTACTTCCCCCTGGTGAACACATGTTGCTTGCTGAACTGCAATCCATTATATTCCAGGAATTCTAATAATATCTTTTTCAGCAGGGTCTCCATCAATTTTCACTCTACAAAGATTAGGTTAACTGGCTTGTAATTCCTTGGCTCTTCCTGGTGTCATTCTTGTGTGGAGGAACATTATTCATCCTTCTTCAGTCATTTGGGACCACATCTGATTCCTGAGAGCTGTTGAACAAGTCCATATGTGGGGCCACCAAGACCTCACCTTGTTCCCCTAGCACCCTTGGGTGCAATCAGTCAGAGCCCATGGTGTTGTCAACCCTTAATGCCCTTGACACTTTCAAAAACCTCTCTAAAGAAAATGGTGAACTGTCCATCTGCCTGCCTGCTTGCCTCCCTCTTACCCATGATGCTCCCTTTCTTGATGCCATTATTATGCCCAATGTGAATGCTGAGGAAAAGTATGTGTTCAGTATTTCTCCCTTTTCATTGTCTGCCTCCATCAATTCCATCCAGTTTCTTCACCTCATTACCCCTTTTTATGTTTGCTTGCATGCATGTGCAAGAAACATAGTGCCATCATCCGAGTTTTCCAGAGGTGTGTCAGCCTCTTCCAATTCAGTCAGTGTGTTTGCAGGTGTGGTCGCAGTGCTCCAATCACTGCTCCAGCTGTATATGACAGCTGAAAATGCAGTGGCATACAGTTGAAAGAGAGAGCTCCGCTTCAGTGAGCAGAGCTCCCCCCCAAAACACACGCACACATATTGCATGCTGAAGCGCCCCCCCCACGCACATACTGTATAGCCGACGGGGGTGCCCAATGCCCCGTTGGCTCCATGCCCCACCAAAAAGCTTTCCTGGTGCCACGCTGGGAGCCCACCCCAGCGTGAGTACACATCTGTATGGCTGATGGGGTGCCCAATCCCCGTCAGCTCAAACCCAAATAGCCTTATAAGCTGCCCGTTAGGGAGCCCAAGCGTGGCACAAGCCTATGGCTGGACAGGGTGCCCAATCCTGTCGGCTCCAGCCCCCCAAACAGCCTTTCCAGCTGCCTCACTGGGAGCCCACCCCAGCGTGGCAAACGTCCTCACGTCGTCTTAGTAATAAAAACAAACTGTAAATTAAAAACGGTCCCTCGCAGTCTCCCTGCCCCCACCTGCACCCACCCACTGCGCACCCTGCCTCCCCTCACCCCATACTTACCTCCAGAGTCTGGCGCGATGATCTTCGGTGGACCGGGAACATGTCTGCACTCTTCAAAGCCGACCGCGAACTGAGGAAATGCCGGTAAGCTGTATAATGTAATAGATAGGGTTTTTTCAACTTTGTTGCATATCTCAGGCATTTTTGGAATTTTTGCACCAAATTTTCAACATGGGTTTTGGGACCACTTCTATGAATGCTGTCACTGTCATGGCGTTACTCAGGCCGAAGGGTGTCAGCCACTGCTCGAAATCACCTTCTCGGAACAATTAATGAAAACAACACTACCAGTGTTCATAAATGGGCTCTCAAAAGCCTATTTTGAAATTTGGTGGAAATTCCTAAAATGACTGTTTTACAAGCGTGCTATGCAGTTCTAAGTATGCCAGAAGTTTGCGTAATTTTCAATATTTCACCCAGATTTTCAACATTGCCATTTTACCACACCTTCTTATGAGCAGTGCAGCTGTTATTTTTCACATCTCACACAAAATGTGTTTCCGCCCATGTAGCGCACAATGGCGCAGTCGGTGTGCGAAATCAATGTATGGGACACATTAAGAAAATCACAGTGACACTGTTCATGAGCAGAGGTCTTAAAATGGCTATGTTGAAAATTTGGTGAAAAAATTCCTAAAAATGACTGTTTTACAAGTGTGCGTTGCGCAGTTCCTACGCACGCTGGCAAGTTTGCGAATTTGTAATATTTGCACACCAGATTTTCAACAGCGCCATTTTACTGCACTTCCTTATGAGCAGTACAGCTACCATTTTTCACATCTCACCCAAAATGTGTCTCCGCACATGTAGCGCACAATGGTACAGATGGTGTGCGAAAACAATGTTTGGGACAGATTAAGAAAATCACAGTGACACTGGTCATGAGCAGAGGTCTTAAAATGGCTATGTTGAAAATTTGGTGACAAAACTCCATAAAATGACTGTGTTACAAGTGAGCATTGCACAGTTTCCACGCACCCTCGTAAGTTCATGAATTTATAATATTTTCAGTCCAGATTTTCACCAGTGGCATTTTTCCACACCTCCTTATGAACAGTACAGCTGTCATTTTCCACAACATGGCCGAAATGTGTTTTCACACTTTTAGCACAGAAATGCGTGGTCGCTGTGGGAAATTATTGTTCGGGACAGACAAAGAAAATCACTCTGACACTGTTCATGATCGGAGGTCCCAAAATGCCTGTGTTAACAATCTGCTGTAAAACAATCCCCAAACTAGTTACATTACGGGTGTGGGTTGCATAGTTTCTACGCACGCTCATGACTTCACAGTTTTTAAGATTTTCACAGCAGATTTTCAACATTGCCATTTTTGCACCTCCCATGAACAGTACCTGTCATTTTTCACATCCTGTTCGGAATGTGTTTTTGCACCTGTGGTGCCAAATGCCATAGTCGCTGTGCAAAAGCAGTTTTCGGCTAACAAACTGATATTGCCCCTGAGGTGGGGGTCACAAAAAAAACATGTTGAAAATTTGGAGTGAAAATACCAACGAATGCCTGAGGCATTAGGGTTTCCGACCATAACACCCCACCCTGTAGAGAATGACAGGCATCAGGGGTGTGACTTGGGATTCTTGCCTGACATGCTCATACCATTCCACCCCCACCCACACCCTGCAGCCAGTGAGAGGCATCAAGGTGTGCCTCAGACTCTTTGGGCCCAAACTTCACCCCATTCTCCTATACCGCACCCATCTCACCATATATCCTGATGGAATGGGGTGCACATAAGGGCCCAAGACCCCAAGGCACACCGTGACACTTGTCAGTGTCTGCAGGGTAGGGTGTGGTGAAATGGCATGGTCATTATGCCTGACAACCCAAAGGCACACCCCAATGCCTGTCACTCTCTGCAGGGTGATGGTGGGGTTGGCTTCAGTTCAATACTTTGCTGCCATTCCTGTTATGCAGCTCTGTAACTTCTACACTACCAATGCCAATGCCAGCAAGCAAACATTCGGCATTGACAAATGCTTGTTATCTTCCTTTTCTCACTATCTAAAGAATGTCTTGTCCCCCTCCCTTACCACTTCTGCAACCCTTTTCTATATCTGTACTTTTGCTCTCTTCACTAAAGTATTTTGCCCACCTCCTTCACTTTTCTGGCCTCATCTCTTTGACTTGCTTTATACTTTTTGAAGGCCACTCTCTTTCACTCACTGCATCCTCCACCTCCCTTAACAAACATAGCATTTTCTTTTTCTAGTTGTGCTTGCTAACTTCCCTGATGCACAGAGTATTTACTGGCAATATCCCTTCTTGATCATTTCCCATTTGGGTGTCACCCCCCATCTGCCTCTCCTCTCCAAGTTTGTCCTTAAACAGCTCCCTCATGGCTTGGAAGTCTGCACCTTTGATGTACAGCACCCTTGACCTTGTGTGAACTATATCTGCCATAGTTCTGATGTGGACCAGACTGTTCAATGGTCGCTATTTTGCAGAGGTTTCATTTGGGTGATATCCCCAGTGCTGTTCCTATTAGTCTCATGGGGCTCATTCAGGGTCCCATCCTCTTCTCCATTTTCCTAAATGACCTCCCCTCTACTTGTGCTAACTCGCATATTCACAAGTATGCAGATGAGAAAGTTATTTACATCTCTGGTCCATCAACCATAACAATGGAAGGCATGATGCAGCAAGACTTCCACAACATTCTGTGCTGGTTCCACTCCAACGAACTCTGGGTAAACACTAAGAAAACAGTATACATGACCTTTGGCACCAGTCGGAATTTAGCCAGGCTCTTCCTACTCCCCATGTTCTCCATCCTGGATAGCTCTCTCTCATCTAAGTAGTTTCTTCCTTTCAGTATCTTAATGTGTGACTTGATAGTGAATTTCATTTGTCTGTCCACATTAATGCCTTCCACTCCATACTCCACCCCAGCTTTCATGCCTTGTACCATAATAAAAACAGCTTGTCTCCTAAGGTCCACTATGATCTTGTTAGCAACATGGTGCTTCTGCTTTTGACTGTGCAGATGTAGTCTATGGCACTGGCTGCTCCTCTTCACTTGCCAAACTGGACATCTTCTGCAGTGCCTTTTCTCACTTTGCTACCAACTGTCCCTTTTGCACTCACCACTGCTCCATATACTCCTCCTTATCCATCATCTTCCTTCTTTCATGTTCCCTAAGTCTGTGCCCTCATACCTGTCCTTACTCCTTTGTCCCATTCCCCCTACCTCATACTCCCTTTGCTTCAAGGGTCCTCACAATTTCTCCTTTTCCACTCTTACTCATCTGTTGGACAGTTAACCTTATCTTATTGCCTTCCCTCCCTAGGCTCCCTTCGGAACCTAATCCCCTTCTCTCTCTATCCCTTCCCTTTGTCCATCTACCTTAGGTTCTGGCTAAAACTCTTTAATGCCCCCACCTGCTCCCATCATTCCCATCTCTGATTCCTCCCCTACTGGAGCATCTACCGTCCCAGTTGTTAGACCTCCTACTAGGTTCTACTTCAGCCTGTGTCATGCTCTTTCCTTTTCTACACCTACACTGCCATTTATTACATCCGTTTTATCTCTTTTTTTGCACATTAAAGCTGTACATGATAGCTTTGTTAGCTCCATTTACTTTTATGTGCATTTATAATTTATTTAATTGTATTCTGTTTGTACTTTATTTTGCACTAATCAGTGATACTCTGTATGCTTTTATTATTGTATTTACCATTCTCTTTCCCCTAGGTTGCATCTGGAAATGGACTTTGGCTCACTGTGCTTTACCAGTTATTGATTTTCAGATAAATAAATAAAAGTTCTGTAAAACTGAGTAATTTCTCTGTAAAAATATGTTTGCCATATTTGCTGAATGTGATGCTTGAGCTAAAGTAAAATTCCACTAATTTGCCCAAATTGTGCATTTTTATTAGAAGTCAGTTAGGCTCTAATCAGTTTGTGTTAAATTAAATTTGCAGATATCTGACCAATCAGTGCCATGCACTAAATATAGCTAATGTGAAAATAACCCATTTTACAGTAGTCAGTACCAGATCCACCACTATACCCTCTCTAGTAGTTTCCTTAACTAGATGACTCAAGAAGACCCCCTGTAAATGATTCAGCATGACCTGACTCTTAGCAGACACTGTTGCGGGTATACTCCCATCCTTGTTGGGCACACTGAAGTCCCACAGCTGCAGCACCTCTGTCTGGACAACCATTCATCCTATCTCTTCTCCAAATTCCTTGTCTGTCTCCTCTCCCTGTGGTGACACCAGTATACCACCCCTTCCCTGTTTTCCCTCTCTGTTTGCATCAGTACCCACAACAATTTCACTTTCCTCACTGTTTCCTTTGAATTGAATACTAAGACTTTTATTCCTTCTTTCATATACAATGCCTCATCCCCTCCTTTCATCTGCTGTCTGTCTCTTCTGTTCATAGACTAACATGGGGTGGAAATTTCCCAGTCATGGTATGTTATAGTTCACACATCTCTGTGATTGCTGCCAAATCCAGTTGTACCTCCATTATTAGAGCCTTCAGGTCACAAATGTTGTTATTCAGGCTCTTGGCATTTGTACACATGGCCCTCAAACACCCCCGCTCTTCCCTTTCCTCTCCTTTCTACCTGATTTTCATACCCCAGATAAGGGCTTCCCTATGAATTTTTGATCTGCCAGTTTATAACCCACTCCTGGATTCTATGCTTACCTCCCACATGTCCTTGCTGGCATTTACTCCCCCCCCCCCATGCCCCCATGTTCACTGCTTTTGTGATAACTAGTCTGGTAGGGACAGTCTTTTCCCTTGTTTGGGTTGCTTGCTTTTCCTTTGGTACCACTTTCACCCATGCTACAGTAGTTTAAAAGCTCATCAATGAGTTTTTTAAATCTTGCCCCAAAAGCCTAGTGCCCTCGCAGGAGGGGTGAAGGCAATCCCAATTTTATAGTCTAGCACTCCTCCAGGCCTGTCTCCAGTTTTCGATGTAGTTGAATCTCTCTTCTCTGCACCACTGCCTCAGCCAGATTTTAGTTGTGGTCAGTAGAAATCTATGCTTTAAAGTGCCCAGAACATGTAGTACCTCCATGAAGGTCACTGAATGTGTCACCTGTTTCAAGCTGGTCTCTAATCTCTTTAAGTATCCTGTTCTTTTCCTATGGTTCCATTTACCAGATCAATTATCTCTATATGGACAAGGATATCTGGCCTCCCCCATCTCTCACCATCCTAGTAATCCTAACACTCATTCCTCCATCCCTTCAAGAGGAAGCTTCCTACAAACACCTGAGCACCTTAACACCCTCCATTCCTTCCCCAACCACTGTCTCCACACCATAACTCTGGAATAAACTCACCATCTGCCTATGTTACTTCCCATCCCCTGGCTCCCTCAGGTGCCAGTTGAAACTTCAACACCTACCCACCTGTTCCAACTACCTTTCCTACCGATACCTCCATGGCTGAACCTTAACCCATCCAGCTATTTGTTCTACATACTATTTGTTGTTGTTGCCAATTTTTTTCATGCACTACTTACCATTTTCTGCACTTTATTTCTGAACATGCATTATTTGAATATGTATTCCATTTTTGTATCATACTGTACTTCATGTTTGCTCAGATGTTTTTGACACTTGTTTTATATGCTGCTTGTTCATTTTCTCTCCCTCAGGGTGCACCTGGAAATGATCCTTGGCTCAGTGCGCCTCTCCCAGTTACAAATTTTCAAATAAATAAATAAAGTAACTATAGACTCCCCGACCATTAATGCTTTCTACATTCCCTTGGGGTTCTTTTGGATATATCACACTTAGTGAGTTACCACATGCTCAAGTTACTGAGATTGTGGGCAGTGGTATTATTATAAGAGACCTTCCACCTCTGTCTAACCGCCACCCCTCCCTGTGCAGATCACAGTCTGTCTCCTTTTCTTGACTGTCAGAGTTCTTTGGGGGGGATTGTTGCTGGCACCATAGGTTTCAACTGATATCTTATCTTCTAGACATGTAGATTATGCTTCAAGGAAATGAGTTATCCAGTGAAACTCCATGCATGCACAAACTAGGCAGAATCACCTTCTCAAGAAGGTCTCTCTGAAGATGGCAACCACTCAGTTGTTACACTGGACAATCCTGTCCATAATTCTTGCTGTACTATTCTGTCCTTTATTACTTGCTGACAGTTCCATTGTCACAAGGGGTGTTCAGGGACCAAATAGTATGTATGCATTAAATAATATAAATAGTAGGACTCCTGATTATTCAGGAGCCCTTCCCAAATAGGGAACTATTTTTATTTTTGGCAATACTATTCATTTAAATAAACAGGAACAACAACAACAACAACAAAACAGTCCCCACCATCCCCTCCTCTCCCAGCCCAAATCCAGTTCAATTCCGACACCATCCCAACCACCTCCCCCAAGCACTAGTCTCCCATTGTGGTATTTTTATGTACAGATTGATTTATTGATTGATCTTTGTATGTGTGTATGTATGTATGTATTTATTTTTTATGTATTTATTTCAAGAGTTTTACCAGGAAAGGCATACTGAGCTGGTAACAGCTCATTTCCAGATATGTCTTGGGCAGAAAGAGGATAGAGGGTAAACAATACATGATGTGTAAATGAGAATAACACACTGAAGGTGTAATAGTAATAACAAAATAAAACGCAATAAAAAAGAAAAAACATTACAATAAAAAAGGGTAAAATACATTACATTTGTGCAGTCACAATGTACAGGCAGATAGGGTAAATGCAAAATAAATATGTAAACAAAGAATTAAGGTACAAATGCAATATAGTAGTGGGAGCAAACTCCAGATAAGGAGCAGAATAATACCACCTCGACTGTGATGGTGTGAGTGTTATTAGTGTTAGTACCATAAAGAGGGTACAGGAGCAAAACATTACCTGATTTGAATCACTGAAGAGAAGTAGTTTAAAGCCACAGAGAAAGAGGGCTTAGAGTGGGTTCTATGTGATAACAGTGAAGCAAAAACAGTGCATACCATAACAGTGAATCTAAACTAGTGACTGTACATCTAGTGACCGCCATTAAAGGTGATCTGTGCAAATCGATAAAATACCAGTGGGCTTCACCCCCATGCACCCCCAAACCTAATATAACAATCTCTGGTTGACACATAACTAAGGTACAGGGAGACACTCAGGAGTGGGGCAGATAACATACTGAGATTGGGGGGAATGCATCTCAGGAAGGGGAGAAATTTTGGGGGGAAATGCTTGATATTGTCATGGGAGTGGGGGCTGGTGCAAAAGCAGGCACAAAACTTTGAAGCTGAAAAAGAAAAAAAAAGCACAACAAAAGAGTAACACCCAGTTTCGAGCCCATGCATGGGCAAACATACTACAAACAATGCCTTTGCCTCTAACCCCAAGGCTACAGAGCCAGCACACTTTTCAGCCGCCCAACACTACAAACCACATTAGTCTCTACTGCTTCCTCCCTACATTGCTGTTGGACCCTGCTTTTGATCTTATACCCAGGAGCTATTTAAACCACGTTGCCAACATACCACTTGTTATTTTTTACTCACTGTTATTTCTTTGCTATTTTGCATTTGTCTCAGTCACGGGATGCCCTTGGAGTGAATAGGAAGTTCCTCACACCAAGGGGGAGGGAAGTGCAAGGGTCAGTGCTCAGCTACAGTTGCAAGAAGGGATAGTAATGTCACAAAGAAGGGATCTGAAAGAGGAGAAGAATGAGGCTGAGCATATAAACAGGAAAAGAGAGGACCAGAGCTTAGGAAATTGACACGAGAAGGCAGCTGGGCCTGTGGACATTTTTCTGGAGGAGAAGGAAGGGAATGGGAATGGGAAGCAAGTTCTGGATGGGGTAGAAGGAAGGAGGGGGAAGATAGGAGGGCAGAAAGGTACAGAGGGAAACAGCTGAACCGGAATTTGAGATGGAGACACAGTAGGCAAGGCATTTGGTATCTTGCATGGAAGGAAGAGAGCAGAAGTGTGTACAAGGAGGGAAGTCCAAAGCAAAATGGAAGGATGAATGAAAGAGGGGTTCCAGTCTGGCAAGGTTGGTCTTGGGAGTTGCACTATAGACAATGTCCACATCATTGAAGATTAAGGGAACAATAAAGGTTGAAAGCCTGACTGACACCTAAGTAGGCTACGTCCACCACCTCACCCTGATCTATTTTGCTGATCATACATTCAAAGGATTCTATTAGATTTGTCTGACATGCCCCCCCCCCCCATGAATCCGTGTTGCCTCTGGTCTTGTAACCCACTGGATTCAGATTCTCCAAAATAATTTCCTTTAGAAGTGACTCCATTAGTTTACCTACCACTACTAGTACTACTACTACTAGGGAGGATGGGAGGAGTGGGGAGGGTGGGCAGGGACATTAGCTCATGCTGTGGACCCTGCAATACAAGCAGACCTGATTGACCAAATGGCCTGCTTCTGCTTGCTTCTTCATATGTTAGTATGTACCACTGATGTCAGGTTGACTGGCCTGTAGTTGCCAGCCTCTTCCCTGCTATCACTTCTGTGAAGTGGGACTTTATCTGCCCTCATCTATGGAACCACTACTGATTCCAGTGAGCTGTTAAAAAAGACTGTAAAAGGTGCAGCCGATACTTCCCTGAGCTCCCTCAGTACCCTTGGGTGTACCCTATTTGACCACATAGTTTTATCCACTTTTAGATTTGCAAGCCCCTTCAGGACTCTTTCATCTGTAAGGGACTTACATCTATCTCCCCTTCTTCTGTACCCCTGTTGTATTCATGTGGCCCATCCTTTTCACTGTCCTCTTTGAAGACTTAACACATGTATTTGTTCAAGATATCCCTATTTTGTGATTCTCCTCTACAATGTCCCCACTCACCCATCTTAGCCTCACAGTCCTTCCCCTAGTCTTCCTCTTCTCACTTATGATCCTAAAAAAAATCTTGGCCCCTTTTGTTACACCTTGGGCTATTCTTTCCTCAATTTGCTCCTTTGTGCTTCTCAACACTTTTCCTGCCTCCCTCTGCTTCTCTGATACACCATCCTGTCCTCTTCTCTCTGCATCTCTTTACCCCTACTGAATGCTAACCTTTTAGCCTTTGCCTTTTCAGCCACTTCCTTTGAGAACCATAGTGGCCTCTTTTTCCTCTTGTTTTTCCTCACTTTTTTTGGTGCAGAGGCTTGTTGCCTTCACAATGCCCTCTGCTAACTTACCCACTGTTCCTCCACCCTACCCAGATCATCCCTTCCTGCTAGGTCATCCCTGAGGCATTCACAATTTTCTTTGAATGTGCCCTATTGAAGTCCAGGACCCTCATTCTTGTGTGGTTTTCTTCCACCACTGTCCTTATGTTGAATCACACTGTACAGTGATCACTGATCCCAGGTGGCCTCCCACCTTGGTGTCTATGATACTGTGCCTGTTATTGAGCAGTAGGTCCAGTGTTGCCCCATAATGAGTGGAATCCTTGACTACATGCCTGAGAAAAACCCACTGCAGGGAGTCCATGATTTTCCTGCTTTTGGCTGAAGCTACAGCTGTGAGGCTCCAATCTATGTCTGGCAGATGAAGTCCCCCATCAGCAGCACTTTTGGTTTTTCTGCCATTGTGCTAATGGTTTCCACCAGTGCCTTATCCAGTCTCCCACTGTGTTGGTGGTCTGTATATTATGTCAGTGTGAATATTGGCTCTGTTTCCTGTCTTCAGGGTGACCCACAGTAACTCCAAACCCTCCATTCCCTCCTGGATTTCCTGTGTCTCCATAGCTTTGATACCCCTACCTTACACACAGCACCACACCTCCTCCCTTATTTCCTGCCCTATCCTTCATGAACTGAGTATAGCGTGGACTGACCATGTCTCAGTTTGATTTCCTATGCAACATGACTCAGTAATGGACATGATATCCATGTCTGCCTCTTCCTTGATAAGCTCTAGGTCTAGAAGTTTATTTCCTAGATTTCTTGCATTTGCACACACGGCTTTCCACATTTTGTTACCCTTCTACATGCTACTCCTTTTTTTCCTTTTTGACCTGCCTTCTTTTCCCCTTTTTTACAACATCTGTTTCCATCCCCTTTCATTTCAATCACACTACTTTATTCTTTATTTTGCGCTTTGGGGGATTTACCTCCCCTTGAGTCCTCCCTTTTCATTGCCTCAGTCTGTGGGGCCAGAGGGGGTGCAGTTTATGCCTCCTTGATTTTTTCTACCACTCCCCTAGGTTAGTTTAAATGTTCATTAGTGAAACAATTAAACTGTCCACTGAGGACTGCAACTCCCTTCCCAGATGGATGCAGGCCATTACTCCTGTGTAGACCCTTATTCCTCCAGGTTGGTCCTAAGACCCTAATGTAGCCAAAGTCCTCCTCTCTACATCATTCCTTTAACCAGGAGTTGAAACTCTTGTAACAAGATCTCTATTCACCCCCTTCCTCTTACAGATAGCATCTCAGTAGAAGCCACTGAGTGCCTACCTTTCTAAGGTCTTGCCCCAGCTCACTAAAATCCCATTGCACAATCCCAGCCCCATCCATATGCAGGTCATTTGTCCCTAGGTGGACAAGGACATTCAGCTCCCCCTCCTGCCCCACTCCCCCAATGATCCTTAGAGTACGCTTTCCATCCCTATGAGATACGGTGCCAGGTAGGCACCTCACCTCCCCCTTTACCTTCCTTCCAGTTCTCAAATCTACCCCCCCAATAATTCAGTGCATAACCAATAGTTGCTTTCTTCTCTTTTGGAGTCCTCTCCCTCCCAACTTGGAGTCTCCTCTAGGGAAGACCCCCACATCCTGCCTGACCATTACCATGGGTGCTACTCCAAGAACTCCTGTCCTGTCACAGCAGCACATGCATTTAATATTGGCACCAACTGAGGAATGTACCCCTGACCCACCACCTCCGCAAATTCATAGCCCACCAAAATTCCAACCAGCACTCCTCCTTGACATCCTCTGGGGCAACAGTGGTAGATTTGGTGGCCCCTGTATTGTGGAAGATGTCCCCTGAATCTCAGCCAACTTGGCTTGGAGTCTAGCAACCTCCGGCCTCAGCCCAGAGAGGTGTATGCAGATGGTACAGCACCTTAGTCTCCAGAAGTTCTCTCTGAAAACTGCTGCTTCACAGCCCCTGTGCTGCACCACTCCCAACATTCCAATTCTTACATTCACCGTGTTAACTGGATGAGTTTGTACCCTTTCCCTAGATAGGATGTTTCTAATTTTCCCCTTTTTTACTTCATTTAACCTCTTTGTTAGTTGGTCCTAAATAATATCTTCACAGCTGTGAAGCAGCAGTAGTCTATGGAGTAGAACTGAATGGATCTTTATATTGTTGTTTATTAAAAGGAGAGATGGCATTAATGACTATATTTTCAAGTTTTGATTCAATTGTAAATGTGTTAAGTCTTGAAAAAAAAACTATTTGAATCTCTATCAATTGCTATAGTAATAATAGATTATCTTAAGATTTCCTTTTCAATGCTTTTTAATTTTGAACAAGTCACTGAATATATTCTCTTGCTCTTTAGGTCATCTGTTCACCTTTTTCTGGTGACTGTAACTCATTTATTGTCTAATTTTTTGAATTACAAATTTGGGTTATTACTGGAGAAATTTGGATCTCTGTATTGAAGAACACAGATTGCTATATGTCCTACTGTGTAGCTTGTTCAGTACTGTCTAATTTTGACCTTCCTGTCTGCAGATTTCTGATTCCCAAACTCAGGTCTCCAGTGTTGCAAATGGTAGCACTATTGCCGCACTAATGGACCAGCTACATTATGACACTTTGACTGTCAAAATGAATGGCAGTGGAGTCTTCTAAATGCAGTACTCTGATATGGATGATGACATTGGATAATTTATCTGCACTTTATTTATTATTTATTAGCTTAAATAATATTACCTAAATAGATTTAACAGTAGGACATTTGTTATTTATCATTATAATTGCATGGAGCAAGTGTAGCTTTACATGCTCTATTTATGTTCCCTTATGCATTTGTATTTTGCATCTCTGTTTCCCTGTAATGTGAACTAAGAATTTAATGTCATGTTTATCCTTTGAATAGTCTTGTTTTAGTATAGTTACCATGGGAGGGCTTTGCCTGATATTCAAGGTGGAGGAATAACTCCTCCCACAAGCTTAATAAAAGACTGCTTCTCCCTACACCCCATGCTTTGCATGCCTCAACCACTGAGCTTCTGCATGGTCACTGTGGCTGTGCTTCTTCTCTTGCTTGTTCTCCTTCTCAGCCTTCCATTTTCCCTGTTATGTTCAATTCTGCAGATTGCTACCCCCCCCTTGATCCTTTGTGCCTGCCTTGCCTTCTGTGTGTCTCCTTTCCTTCTGCTTCTTGCCTGTCCTCCCCCTTGTTTTGCCCAGCAGCCACTCATGGCTTGTTTGCAGTCCTCAGCCACTCCCCCCTTACCTCCTTCTCTCCTCTTTCTGTCCTCATCCTCTTTTCTCCAGTCTGACTTTCTTTTGGGGATTTTTTTTTTCTCAGCTCCATTCTGTATGAAGCGGCTCATTGCTGCTTTAACCAGGGCAGTGTCATCACCTGAGTCTTAAACCCAGAAGAGGAATAATGCAGCAAGCTGTTCCATGCAGAACAGAGCTTAGATAGACAAGGCAGGCAAATTAAATATGGGAGAAACAAGACTATTTGCATTAACTTCAATGATGAAGGTGCTCTGGCTCTGGCTGTTAGTTTCTTCATCTCTGCAGTTTCTGCAGCAACACTAATGCTCAGATAATTTGCCTGAAAATGTCTTGCTCTAAACAATGACAATTATTGGGATCTACAATGCTGGTTCAATAACACTTTCATTGACTGGCATCACCGTGACAGGATTTATATTGACTGCAAGTTGTGGTAGATATAAATCCCAAATGTCTTCTGGTCCTGTTTTTTTATTGAGGGGCTTTGCACCCTGAACCCTCCATGTGAGGGCCCTGCCCCTGCATCCCCTTACAAAAGATTCTCAAATCCAAGTAGGAGTTGATTCAAGGAGGGAGTGCAGGACCAGGAGACAGTGTGCCCCTGTCTCAGGCGCACCAACACAGTGATTTATCAGCAAACTGTTGATTTTGTTGACAGCGACATAGGTTGTTGTGTTAGTGTCATTGTCATGGGGGCATACCCAATTATTGCACTTATTGCACCCCTCTACTCACAATAATTTACATACCTTAGCTCAAGTTCTAGCCTCCCATCCTTCACACTTATTGGTGGACTTTATTATTTCTGGTTTCTCTGAAGTTTTCCATAAGGACATAACAGTACTCCTCTCTGACTCATTCATCTGTAAGACTTTGCAATCACTTCAAAAGAAGCCATAGTCATTCAGCAACTACTGCAAAAAGAACTACAAAAGAGATTTCTGATTGGTCCTTTTATGCACCCACCATTTCCCTCCTTTTGGATTAGTCCTATCAGTGTCACTACTAGAATGTTTTCAGGAAAGAAATGACTGTTCATTAATTTATCAGATCCTTATTTAAAATCCATTCCAAGCATCAATTCACTCATTCCATCTGATGAGTACTCTCTATTGTATGCTCATATTCACAATGCCATTACCATCATTAAACAATTCAGCTCTGGCTCCTGGCTTTCAGAAGTGTTCATTTCAGATGTATTTAAGTTGCTGCTAATCCATCCATCTCTGTGGCATCTCTATGGTATCAAATGGGAAGATCACTACTACTTCACTGTTTGCCTGACCTTTGGTTGTGAAAGTAGCCACAAATTATTCGACATGTTGTCCAAGACTATTTGTTAGCTATTGCTCAACATTTGTCATTGTTCAGATGTGATTCACCTTCTAGATGATGTCCTGCTAATTCATACTCCTGATTCACCTCCGGCTGCTTGCATCACTGCACTCATCAGACTTTTTCAAGAATTAGTGGTGCCTCTGTCTGAAGAGAAAATGCTTGGTCCATCTATATCCATCAAATTTCTTGGTATCAAACTGGACACAACAAGCATGGAAGACAGATTGCCTCCTGATAAACTGCACATGATTCAGGCCCTCATTGAATCCTTTTATGTTCCTTCCTGCTGTACTAAACATGAACTACTCTCAATGTTAGGGTATTTCAACTTTGTAATGTGAATCATTCCTCAGGGTTGTTCTTTCATTTCATACATTCTGAAATTGGCTTCATCCATCTCTGAACTGCATCATCACATCACAATTACTGATGCAGCCACTTCAGATCTAGCAATATGGTCCTCACCCTCCTGGTCCACAACAGGGGACAATCTGTGGAGGAATGGGGCTGACAGGTAAGACCTGGAGAGGTGGTTGCCTGTGTGGGTAGGTGGGAACAGATGCTGAAGGGAACCAGCTTGCCCCAGCCATGGTGAATATAACATCCTTACTGAAAAAAAGCTGTACCAGAAATGACTTCAGAGTGGCTTGGTTGCCATAGAAACCAGGACCAATGTTTCAGAGTTCATAAAAAAACCTTGATCTGCAGACAATGGTTTCAAGTGCAGATGAAGCTTGGGATAATATTACTGAGAATACAAATGCTCACTGCTGTTCTATCAGACTGGGTCCTGCTTTCACTGACAAGCTGACAATGGAGGCGGACATCAAGCTTGGTGATACAGGTGAAAATACTCAAATGGTCAAGGAACTACAGCTGACTGAATCACCAGATCATGAGGCTGTCCTCAGGGACTAGTTAACTGGGAACAACACTGCTGAAACATAGCAGCAATTGTCAGACACTGACATAATTTCAGGTGCTTGTGAAAAGGATGAGAATTCAGAAGTAGAGTTAGAGGTGGAACCTGAGGGCAAGGACAAGGAGATTGAGGAACCTTTGCCATCAAATAAAGAAGCCATCTGAGGACTGAAGAGAGGGACTTTCTTGATTATTAAGCCAAGAAATGAATCCAATAAGGATCATACAGCTCAGACAGCTAGTCTCATTTGATAAGGATGATCCTAAAGAAAAAATAAAAGCCAACAAACTTGACCAATTTCTTTAAAAAATCTGACACAGTCACTGAATTAGCATGCTGAATAAACATAGTTAAACAGAATACACATAAAGAATCTAGTTAAATAACAAAGTGACTAGAAGTACACATATGCACAAGTAAAGCACAAGGAAACAAGCATCTCATCGATTTGGCATCACATTCATTCCCAAATCCCTGATTTGAAATAGCTGCATTGTCACCAGCCATGAGACTGCATCCCTCAATTTAGCAAAAGACATGCTGTAATTAACAACAAATCTGGCTCCTCAAGTATTCATTACAGTGATGGAATACTGAATTAGCCATATGAAACAGCATAAATTTAACAGACTCAATTCTAATGGAGAAAGAATACTGTAGTAGTTTTTTTTGGTACAACCATCTTTTGGGGATATGTATGCCCATGTGAAATAAAGGTATATGATTAACAAACGTTAAAGAATGTTTTGAAAAAGAAAGTAAACAAGCTGAAAGAAATGTAAATTCTAAAATTTGTTTCACAAGCAAAACCCTCAAAGAAAAAATATAAGACAGCTAAATCAGACAAAACGAGAACTTAAAAACTATTTAGTCCATAAAAAATGTTTTATCACAAAAGATTATGGATTAGGATATTGAAGGCTATGACAGAAACAGATTATAAAACTTTCTGGAAATTGGTGGCCTATGGCACGTGTAATTGGCAGGATGATATTGATTCTCATATCCACCCAGAAACTTAGATTAAGTACTTTCATCACCTTTTATATAATAAAGGTTGTATACATGAAGATTGGTCACAGTCACAAGAAAATTAAAGTTTGCATTTTTCAAAAGAAGATAATAATAGTCAAAGAGGTTACCACATTTTCATGTAGCTAGTCTATAAGCATTAAAATCTCACAAAATGGAGTCTGAACATTCTAATTTTCAAACAATCACATAACTGTATTTATTTACAGTGCAATTTCTACAAAAAAATATTGTTTCTTCTTTCAGCATGTGCAAAATCGGCAGTCTGTTCAATGAATGAGACAAACAGTTTATAGAATAAATAAGTGTATGTGGCTGTTTGAAAATAAGAATGGTCAGACTCCATTTCATGAGATTTGAGTGCTTATAGACTAGCTACATGAAAATGTGGCAACTTCCTTGAATCTTCTCCCTGCTATTTAAGCACCTGATCAGAACCTAAGTTCTAAAAACTATAGTATTACTGAGCACAACAGATTCCTTTTTGTTGCACTAAGATAATAATAGTGCCATTTCTCTAGCCAAAAATAATAAATCCCCAGAACAAGATGGGGTCCCTTTGGAGCTATTTATATTTTCTTTGTATACCCCCTCTCTCACCACTGAACTCCTACGCCTTCTGGAGTCTCCAATGGCCTGATTCGTCCCCGCTTCTGCTGACCGACGTCCAGTGCAGTCCATCCCCCCACAGAGCCTTGGCTATACCCCCCCAGGTGGGTACGGGGTGGGGCCCTTACACCCCGACATGTCTATGTTTCATCGGGGGATGTTGGTACTGGCACCAGCAGGGGCATTGGGGATCATGGCCAGGAGCTCCATCTACTAGGAGTTCGGTGGGGTATTTTCTGGTTTTCTTTCCCTGCCCTCAGGACTTCCCCACGCTGGGGAAGCCTAGGGGCAAAGCATGTCACGACGTGCCTGACGCTCTGGCTCCCGGCAGATGTCCTCCCTCCCTATTGAGTGCAGTCTCACTGCACCTCCACCTGTGGTCACCCAGGTGGCAGTATTGCAGTGGGACTTGCATCCCCAACCCACCCGGAGGAGGAGAGCAGCTGTTGGGCACTCAATACTCCTCCCCCCAGCCGGCCCCCCAGCTGCCCGAGTCCATTCCCGAACCCGGGTTGCTGGCATCGCAAGTGGTAGCCCTACCGCTGCGCCGGCAGGCCAGCCCCTCCTTTGGAGCTATTTAAGGTTGACCCTGTTTTTGGACATCAATATTGGCATTATTGTTTACCAATTTTGTATCTTATATTTTTTTACTGCCATCTTGGAAAAGGACAAGTTGTCCTCCTAGTATTTAAGAAAGGCCCTACAAATGATCCCACAAGGTATATGCCAATACATCTGTTTGATTCAGCCTCCAAAATATTCACTTCAATAATCTGTACAAAATTTAAAAATTATTTCAAACTTTGTATTGAATTCCTGAATTCCAAGCTGGCTTCAGGAAGGGAGGATCCATTTTAAATCAATGCTTTGTTCTTTACCACTTACAGTAGTTGAAAAATATGTTTTGGTCAGATCACAGTCAGCCTAGAGTGCCTTCTTTGATATTACCAAAGTGTTTGATTCTTTGAGCATAAGATTCTGGGGGAAATAATTCTGGATATAGGAGCTGATAATGTTCTAATTAATATTATTAATTACTTTTATCTGGATAATTAGTGAAAAGTAAGGTATGAAAAAGCTGGGAATCTTACAGACAAGATAAAACTACATGTGGGTGTAAAGCAAGGCTGGTTCCTTTCTCCTGAGTTGCTTGACATTTACATCAATTACATCATTTATTCTTTAGTTGACAAGTGTTTAAGCCATTCTAGAAAAGGAACACTCACCTGTCCCAATCTAGCATACACATAAGACATTGCTTTGAGTTCCCTTACATAGAAAGATATTCAAACTCTGCTGAATAAATTAGCCATTAAATGCACTGAAGTGGGTACTAAAATAAATCTGGATAAGATTAAAGTCATTGTAGTTAAGAAAAAAGTGAGAAGATAACATATTGCCAATCACTTGGATTCCCTTAGAGAGTCAAAGAATATGCTTATGTAGGCTTAATGTTTAATAATAGAGTAACAAGGAATCAAAACCTATTAAATATGCAAAGGAAAGTTACACAATCAAAAGAGCTATCTTAAGATGCAGTAATAAATATAATAGCAACACTATAGATTTTGCAGTAAGAGTAATTAATGTTAAATCAGTAGTCTAAAGTCTCTATGGAACAGAGATATGGAACCCAAGACAAAACTGAAAAATTAGCAGACGCCTTCTATAAAAAAAAAGGTTTTTAATCTGTCACAGTCTATTCCAAGATACAGCAGAAGGCTAGAACTGGGTGAGACCTCTGTTGGAACTCTTGCAACTTGGAGTCTGTTAAATTCCTTGCTCTCAATACAAATACATGAAGATTAGTTAGATCCTGTTTAGAAAAATAAATATATTAATTGCAGAGAATAAAAAGTGTATGATGCCATGGATTAAGTTTGCAAAAGAATATTTAAAATTAGTAATGAATATCTTTGGCACTGGTCAATTGAAAGTATTACAATTTCTAGGACCTATGAACCTATCCATAAATGTATAGGCATTGACAGAAAAATGCAAGATGATCAACAATCTAATTTCACAAAGTTCTAGCTATATTGAAAAATGAACCACCAAAGGTAACATCTCAAATTATCAAAATATCCAAAAAATGAGAAAAATCAAGAAATGTGCTTTGAGACTTATCACAACAAGATTTAGGAGAAAAGATCTAATAATAGCAATACTCCAACAGAATCATAAAGGGTAATTGTCCATGTGGATATAACCAACTAGAAGACCTTGTTCATGCAGTACTGTTTTGTCCCTGATACAATAAGTTAAGAACAAAATGGCTAGGCAAAATAATTGGAAAGCAATTTCTTAATATAACATATCTTATTTGTTACTTGATCAATTCAGCTGGAGTGGAATCTTTTAAAACTGGTGGTAATATTTAAAAGGCTGTTCTGAATATGAAAAGAAGAGACAACACTAACAGTTAGATTAATGTATCCATAGAAATGTAATTTCTTGATATAACGTGTTTGCAGTATGCATGTATGTCCTGTGATTTTATGATATTGTCAGACATTTTTTATATTCTGCATAATGATGTTGTCATGTGTTTTGATGGTCAAAACATTTAATCTGAATCAAGAAACAACCTTTGTCTGCTTGTGCTGCTCCTTTTCAGTTAACTTTGCATGCTTCCACTGCCATGTGTCAGCATGATGACATTGAAGATTATTTAGATAGTGATGATCCACAAACAATAAAGGACAGTTTCAGCCTGGGAACTTTCTGACACTGGCTTCCTGTGCCACCCAAATATTTGTAAGGAAGGAAGAAACATCTCCCTAGAATACACAGCTGAGGTTAGCTAGCAGAGTCATTATCTAGCTGAAGCTGTGACCACATTAAATTCTGGCAAAAGAGAAATGTCCTTTGGCCTGAGCTGGCTTTATATTTTTTCAGATGCCCTCCAACATCAGTTGCTTAGGAAAAAAGGTTCCAACACAACTGGTGACATTGTCTCACCACACTGCTCAAGGTAAGACCTTGACAACATTGAATTCCTAGACTTTAGGAATCTCAGCTTACCACAGATCAACTTCAGCAATCCATTTGGTTATTCCCATGCCCAATTAGTCATATCTATTGTTATTTTCACTCCTATTCCTCTTGCTGGCAAGTTTCCCCACACACTGACTGGCACTGGAATCACTACAGTAGTTCTCATGCCTTTCAACAGTACTGGAAATGCAAAGACTGCAACTTACACCTCTACCTCAAGTTTTTCTAAAGACAGTACAACTTTTATTATGTCATCACCAGTAATCTGGATGTGAGCAGGTGTGAAGAACAGTTCATGCAGAGTCATTATTAATTAAGTGAGCCCATCTTGTCCCCCGAACCACAATAATGAGATGGCAACAGTGATCCCAACACCAAATAAGTTATCAGTGATAGTCCTGCACAGATGCATAACTTCCTTTGTCTCATGACTTCATGTGATCTGTTGATTACAATTTTGGCTGCCAGAAAGCAGCACATGTCTTATTTGTTACTTAAAAAAAATCTAAATATTAAAAACCTTAAAAAAAATAAAAAAAGAGGAAAATGAATGGTAAAACATTTGGAAAGTAAACATAATGCCCTAAATTTATTGCCTTTTAACCCTTGCATGGCTTCGGACTGATATATCAGTCCAAAATACATTTACGTTCTAATTCTGTCAGCAGCCTAATGCACTAGTGTTGTTGAATGCATAACTTTTTTTGGTGGGGTGTTACTATAGATATCGATGTGATAAGGTAATAATATGCATGGAGTTAAACAGAAACTAAACAGGGGAACCTTGGTGTCAGCAATGCATATGAACAATTCTATGCTCATACAGTAGCTGGAACCAAAACTTGATGTCTTTGAGAAGTGTGTCACATTACCACAAATCCAGAAGCAAATTATTTGATACCTTTTAATGGACCAACATAGATGTAACAAGAACAAAGTGCTCTAGCTTTCGGACCAACCAGTCCTTCTTCAGAAGCTCATTACCACAAACACACTGTTTCCCAGCAGTGGCATACAGACACCACCTGTCAAAAGTAAGGTAGAGTAATTAATATTCATTGCTGACCACAAGGCTCTCCTCCATTTGTAGTCAGTTTTTCTCATGCCGATCACTATACTGTGAATCAAATTGGTTTGGCCAATCTGAAAAGCAGAACTGAATTTTTAGGTTCAATTTAAAGCCAAATTGAAGGTGCCCCCTGGCCCTATTCTCCCACCTTAAGCACACACACACACTAAGCATGCTTAAGCTGTTAACAGGCCACATGACCTGTAGCAGCCATTCAGAGATATATGAGATACAGAACTCCTTACCTTGTCCATATCTCCATATCATTTCCATCTCTTTCTTACAGGGGAATGACCTGGCTTGTGAAGTAAATCATTTAATGTGAAAAAGAGTACCATTTGAACAGAACATATTTTAAATCATCATAGAACTGTGCATGAGCATTCCAGTTAGTTAATTCTCACTACATTTAATTATAGCTTCTGGCAGGCAGGCTACTTCAATCATGCTGTAGAGGAGAGGTGAGGAGAGGCGAGGGGAGAAGAGTAGAGGAGAGGAGAGGAGAGGAGAGGAGAAAGTGCACTGTGTGAGTCTGCATTTTGCAGCTGCAGACCCAACAGCAGAGCAGAGCAGAGTGAGCTTAGTAGATTGGGAAAAGTGCAGTGTAGATTTTTGAAGGATTTATTTGACATTTTTTTTTTTTACTGAATGCTGCTGTGTTGGAGGTGTAGATAGTAGACAAATAAGTTTTTATTTTTATTGTGTGTTTATTGTGGCCCCTGGTCAAGACTGGAAATGTTGCAGGGGAGGTTTTGAAAAATTTCTTTGACAATTGTTTTTGCTGATTGGCTGAAGGTGGTGCAGAGCACAACATTTCATATATATATATATATATATATATATATATCTTTTTACCTCTGTATGAGCATGTAAGCCAGGCCATAACTAAAAAGTGAAGTAGGCTGATCTGGCAGGTACAATGTGTGCATGGCCTCTCAGGTGGGGGAGGGTTGCCAAATAATTTCAAAGTTCCCTGTCACCTCATGAGTGATATAGTATAATACTACAGCTTGCACAAACACTAGGTGTACATGGCATGCTGGCATGTAAGAATCATTGAAATGACAACTGTGAGGCTCATTTTTAGTGTCCAGTGGCAGCTGAATCATGAAATTTGTGCCATCATCTGTCATGTTTGTACTGTAAATACATTTGGAAAATAGGAAGAGAAGAACAGGAGGAGAATGGGATGCAGGGGAGAGGAGCAGATAAATAATCCACAGTGCTGATTCAAACAAGTACTATACAAGTTCTGCAAGTTAGATTGGCTAAGAAGGAAATTGGTCATGGGGCTGTGAGGACAAGGGCTGGTCACATGTCAGCACAAATAAACTATGATTCGTCAGTTCCCAGAAATCCACTTGTACCACTTTCTCTGCGGTGCACGCAGAAACACTCTTCCTTCTAAAAGTGTTTTCTGTTCTCCTACTCTGAATAAAACTGATGCATTGAAAAATGTAAAATCTAATGCCCCTCCATAAAATCATCTTGAATTTGCTACCCAATTCGTCAAAGTTCCCTCCCCCTTTTGTCAATGGCAGCTTCTAGAAACAGTGTGGGAAAAGAGAGTCAAGTAGCAAGTTCAAATTAAGATTACAATTTCATGATTCATGTTTCCTGGCACCTAAAAAATGATGAAAAATATCATAGTGCATGTTAAAGAGCTGGCAGCATCAAACAAAGAAGGCAGTAATGTAATTGTTTTCAGAAGTCAATGTTTATCTTTTATTTTTGAAATATTTTTCTTTTGCTATTTTCCAATTTCTGTACAAGGTTCTCAACCTAATCATGTTAAGTGTGATGTTAGTGGGAAGTACTTTACTCGGAAACTGACATATCTAGCTCTGTTCCACTTCATACCTCACTGTCACTGTAACCTAATTAGATTGCTATATCGTTCCCAATTGTTTTCTCATTCCGCTGGTTTGGTAATTTTTTTAACCTGAGAGAAGCAGGTTACTTGTATTATCTGGGCTAAGAATAAAATGCAGGTAAATTTAAAAATAAAACAGCTGCCAAAATATAGTGGAGGGATGGCTTCTCTTGTTTTATGGGAGTATGTTTATGCAGTGCAGCTTCATATGGTGTGGTGCTGGCTTTCTGAATGGTATCAAGCCTGCTGAAAAACAATTAAGATAATTTTTTCCACCACTTCCTGTCCCCCTTTGTAATCACCTCCAAACCTTTTACTGAGATAACCTTAAGGGTATGGCATTCTATTACCAGTTGCAGGTTTCTGATTACCCAAGTAGCCCTCCTTAAGTCTCCTCCATATGTTTCTTTCTTTAAACCTGCTTTCATTAATCCAGGATTTTGCCAATGGTTAATACTAGGGTTACATTTTGTTTTCTAGATCTTTTAGAGCTCAACAGTGGTTCATTTTACTCAGCTCTGGGAGAATTATGACCTAAGATAGTCAGCCTTCTTTCATTATCTTCAGGATTTGCTTATCTTATGAGGTTCCTGCATGGGGTTGTAATGACTGCATTGGAAGGGGAAACTCCTTCATTTTAGTAAAGTGAATACTTAAGGGTACAAACATGCCCAGTCAATTGATCTCTAAAACGTATTAAGTTTTTATACAATCATGCCCTATGGATATGATACACTTGGCTTATGGTCTCACAAGAGCCTGGGGCAGGATATAAGTGAGAAATGCTGAAATGAAGCATATGGACATGTTCACAAGATAACCCTTTCTTTGATTTGGTGAGCATCTGGCAAGGTCAAATGAGATTTTTCTACATGCCAGTCAGTCAGCTGAAGTTCTCTAACCAGGTAAGAGTGGACTGTTAGTAGAAATGTGGGGAAACATAGACTCACCACACACATGTTTTACATGTGTAATTTTTTTACAATTATGTTAGCAGGTGTTGTTAGAGGACTTTTCAGGGATATTTTCATATACAGAACCCAATAATTCACTTCCACTATTATTATTAAATTACCCTGAAAAGCCAAAATATCAGATACAGATTTGGCAAATATTTTCTTGGCAGCTGCAAAGAAAATGATCAAAAGATTGTGGCTGACTACACAGATGTCTTCTTCCATGTCAGTGGCAGGATACATGTATTTGATATACGGAATGTAAAAAAAAAATTACAGCCAATTTGCAACATAGTCTTTTAAATTTCTTATTTAAGAACTGGTAAACTCATATACAGTACCTATTAAGGTTTAGACATTAATAAATTAAACTGGAAGAAACATATGGGAAAACAGCTTTAAGGTGGTGTCAAATTTTGATGGGCATAAAAAGATTTAACAATAAGTATAGTATACTAACAAAACTTGCAAATTTTTAAGACTAGATTAGACAAACACAATGGGAAAAGGACTATACATGGATAATGTTAGTGTGCACTGACAGGCAGTTAATATGGCATATTGCCTTTGTTTGCCTGTTCATTTGTTATGTTCTTATGTATGGTGGTTGGTTTCACAGCCATTAGGCTATCTGGTGTATAAAGAGAAATGCAGATTGAAAGGACACACTTGCATATCAGCTGGTTAAAATATCTTCAATACCACTAATACTAAACAGTTTCTTTACAACATTAATGTGGTCTTGCTAAATCCTGTAATCCTTTTATAAAAAAGAAAGGTTAGTAACTTGTTTGTAAGGAAATAGATACAATGTTAATGTGCAGATACACTGTTTGTAGAGAGCTGTTTTCTCATAGGTTGATCCATGTTAGGGAACCATATCTCAAAATGTTAATGGATCCATTACTTAGGAACATTGACACCTAGTTTTGCTTTCTACAAAATACTTCAAATTCAGTATCCTAAAATCCAGGTTCTGTAAAGATAATGACCAAACCAGTAGATTATATGATTATGGCATTGGCTTAGAGGAAGATAATCATCATATGATATTGCACTATCCAAAAACCTTTGAACTGTGAAGATTGGGCACTGACCAAACAATATAGCTGGACACAACAACGTTTGATCTTACACCATAAAACAAGTTTATTCACATCCCATCATGGGTACAAGAAAAACATATGCCTAATGCGTTTCGGACATTGTTGTGTCCTTTACCACAGGCTTAAATAAAACTACTTTGATAATCTATTTAACACTACAATTAACTGACAAAAACATTACATCATATATGCAGATTTAAAATCATTGGTCATCAATTGATTGGTATCTACAAAACATTTATACAATGAAACTGACAATAATTAAGCAGGACATTTAAGAAGGACACCATGGTATAGCAGGGAAAGCACAAGGGGGCTCTGGATGTGGTAGCCACTTTTTTGAAAAAAGAAACAAAAACAGTAACCCCCCAACAGACTTTTTGCTCAAACTATTGGAATACATTCTGAATTATAATGCCTTCCTCTTTGAAAATAAATTGTTCCTGCAGGTGAAGGGGACAGCAATGGGCGCAACCTTTGCCCCGTCAGTAGTAAATTTGTTTGTGGGAAACATAGGTGAATGAATATGTTTTTAATGAATGTAATACTCCATTTTCCAACAGATTGTATACTGGGGGAGATATATTGCTGACATATTAGTCATCTGAAAAGGCACACAGAATTGGAGCACTTTATTGGGTATATGCATGGGACAAATCTGAATCTAAAATTCACATATAGTTGCCATGCAGAGAATATCCCACTTCTAGATGTAATGTTGTTAAGAACCAGGAGGGCTATTTAGAGACAGATCTGTTTAGGAAGGACATGGATGGCAACACCCTCCTACTTGGATCCAGTTGCCATCCATGTCACATTGTCAAAAATATTCCCAAATGGCAGATCCTGAGAATCAGAAGAAACTGCAGCAATGAGGCTGCATTTAAGACTAGAGCAGCAGACCTGACATCACACCTGTAAAGTAGGGGATATAGTAGCAACAACATAATAGAAACATGCATGTTGGCTTGTGAGCAGAACATGTCAGATTTGTTGCAAGACATAAACAATGTAAGTACAGGAGATGATAAATTTAAAGTGGTGACTAACTGCTCAGCACAAGCTTCGGCAGTGGCCAGAATAATGAAAAAAATTGGAGTGTTTTAGCGAGTGATGAAGGACTAAGGGAAATAGTGGCTATGCTCCCCTGCTTATCCTAAAAGAGAGCACCCACCCTTAAAACACTATTAGTACACAGCCACTACATGAATAAGCAGCCCACAATGATGCTGAACAAAAGTAAAGGCTGCTTTCAATGTAGAAACTGCACATAATGTCCCCACATTAAACAATGCAGCCAATTTGTGAGTGCTAATGTTAACAAAGATTTTGAGATCAGACAACCTACCATCTGTCAAACAACAGGAAATGTATACCTAGCCCAATGCACATGTTTGGCTTTTTATGTGGGGAAAACTAAATGAGCATTTAAACTCAGGGTATGAGAACACATTCAAGCTATCCAGATGAGGGACATAGCTTATGCCACAGCGGCACATATTATGGAGGCAGAGAATGGAAGTGAACACAAATTTGTTTTTATGGCAATTGATAAAGTGAGCCAGAATCCAAGGGGGGGGGGGGACTTCAACAACCTTTTGCTCAAAAGGGAACATTTTTGGATTCTGAAACTCAGAGCCACAGTTTAACCAGGATTGAATGTGGGCTTTGTGATATGCCCCTACGTGGATAAGAAATAAAGTGCACTATGAGTCTACTATGTATAAATGTATATGTACTTGATAGAAAGAAACTTTTCTGTTTCGTCCCCCTACTCACCATCCCCTGCTTTTGACTTGTGCTTTCCCTACTATACCATGGAGTCCTTCTTAAATGACACAGTTCAAATGTTTATTACCGAGAGTACCACCATCCCTGTGCGCACTTCTCTGTTTGGACTATCCAAAAATCTATTGAAGGAAATGGATAGGAGAATACTTGTCTAAGTCAAGATTGAACCCCTGACCAACAACTTAATGACATTCTGAATTGTACTAATTAATTTTTACTTAGTAATTGAACAAATGTTTTAGTAAATGTTGAACAATCACAGAAAAAAGTCCTATTATATATAGATTAGGGTATGAAATATAATCCTATTGATATGCTATATACTTATACAACATTGTCAAGGATAAAGGCTTTTTATGACACTGACATGATAAGTATGTATATGTTAAGGCAATAATATTATTTCAGGTTCATTTATTATGCATCATTTTCTAATACCCAATCTCACATCTTCCAACTCAAACTAAACATGCATATAAACATACAAATCTGCCAGCAGAAACAGGCCTCATGTTCTATCAGGTCTACTCAAGTGCATAGCTAGCACCCCTAGATTGCAACTGCTCCACCGACTCCCCCCTCTCACCTCCAGGAAGTTCTCAGCACTATTCAATGTTCAATGTTCTTGAATACAGTGTGACAACTGATGTTTTAAGCAGAGTTTATTCATTGCATCTTTCTTATGACTTTACAGATTTTGGGTGTTAAGTATAGTATTACCATGTATTAAGGAATATTGGTAACCAGTCCTGCACCTTTAATTGCGTACTGCCTGATTTTATGATTGCACATACATAAGACTCTTATATATTAAAAGGTTTGTATTATTGCAGTTATATGCTCACTGACGTCTACACAGAGGGTTTAAGTTTTTATTCCTAACTGACAGTATTAGAATGTGAATTTGTCCTTGGACAAGCTGATATTTTTAATGTTACTGCATCTAAAGCAATTATTCTATGAAAAGCATATGAATTTATTGTGATTTTAAGGAAATTTTATTTATGAGAGTTTTTTTTTTTTTTTTTTTACAAAATTTGTAATGGCTAAGCTGTGCAATTAAGGATTATGACAGGATGATGAAGAACTCAATGGACTCAATGGGTTCATGATACAATGCAGGTGAGGTTGGATTTCTTCTTTATATAAAATAGTAATTGGAGCGTTGACTGCTTTTCTACCTCCTTTTGTTTCCAGATTCCCTTATCTAATTGTAGATTATGGAAGGTATGTTAACAGCTACTGTATGTGATTAGTCATGATGACTGTAAACAGTGAAGTAAGCAATAGTGGCTGAGATGCCAGTCATATAGTTTAAATGTTGGTGACTCCACTGTCTCCGACCCTCTCGTAGTGGCAAAGTAATTCAACGCCTTCTTCACAAGCTGCATATCATCACTGCTGTCCATGCTCCCACCTGCCTCACCCATCCCCCTACCTCTGTATGCCTTGCTCCAGACTCTGCCGCTGCCCCCTCCTTTGGCTTCCATCAAGTCTCCCTGCAGAAGTCTACAATGCCCTGCTCACCCTAAATCCAGCTAAATGCAAGTGTCCCACCGGTCTCGACTTCAAAATGCTCTACCTGTTGACCTTTGCCATTGCCACCCCATTGGCCTCACTCTATAACCTCTCCTTCTCTCTTGCCTCAGTCCCGTCTGACTGGAAGCATGCCACCGTTATCCCTCTTCCTAAAAGCGGTGAGCCCTCAGCTCCCAGGAACTACCGCCCTATTTCCCTCCTCCCTATCTTGGCTAAACTCCAAGAACACCTTGTCCTCTCTCAACTCTCTGCTTTTCTAGACTCTTCATCCTTTTTCACAGCTTATCAGTCTGGCTTTGGGAAGTCCCACTCCACCACCTCTTCACTCCTTAGGCTAACTGACTCCATCTACAGAGGTACGGATAAGGACCACATTACCTCTGCCATCTTTGTTGACCTGGCAAAAGCCTTTGACACTGTCTCTCACACACTCCTCCTCTCCAAGCTCTCCCTCACAGGTCTAACTAGCATGACTACCAGCTGGCTCTGCTCCTACCTGGTAGGCAGATGCAAAAGCTGTCAGAATTACAACTCCATCTCTCCCCGTTAACTCTGGTGTAACCCAAGGCTCGGTACTTGGCTCACTACTAGAAACATAGAAACATAGAAGTTGATGGCAGATAAAGACCGCAAGGCCCATCCAGTCTGCCCATTTTTTCTACCTTATGAATGTGCCATAGGCCTGTACCCTGTCAATGGCCTATCTATTCATACTCATCTTTATTGCTCCCTTATGCCTATCCTATGCCTGTTTGAAGCCCTGCACTGTATTCATATCCACCACTTCCTGAGGTAGGCTGTTAGATGCATCCACCACCCTTTCTGTGGAAAAGAAATTCCTCACATTCCCCCTTAGTAGACCTCCCTCTAATCTCATGCTGTGTCCTCTTGTCCTGCTATTTTTCTTATATTGAAACATGTTAGACTCTTTCACCCTTGTTAATGCCCTTAAGATGTTTGAATGTTTCAATCATATCACCTCTCTCCCTCCTTTGATCTAGAGCAGGGGTTCTCAAATGGTGAGGCCAGCCTCCCTTGGAAGGCCCCAACCTGTTCCAGGGGAGGCTCAAGCAAGTCTGAAAAAGTACTGTATTTAAATTTTGAATTATGTATTTTGTGTGGCGAGATGAAGCAAACTGAAAGAGGATAATAGTAGGTGAATTTTATATATTTATTTACTAATAGGGGACAAGGGGAAGGTGAATGAGCCAAGGCTCATTCCAGGTGTACTCGGGGAAGGGTAGGGAGTAAATACATTTCAAAAGGTAACTGCAAAACGATCAAGAAATATACAATGAACAATAGTGCAAACAAATATGAACAGTAAACTAATAATGAGTGATGGTACTTGATCAATTTGTAGACTGATGGCAGGACAGCCCAAATACAAGGGTTGAGCATTGAAGTGCTAAGAGCAATAGCAGGAAGGAGCAAAGTAATCCCAGAGAAGTTGCTTAGGAGCAGGGAAGAAGGGGGAGAGGCGAAGTATGTAGGAAGGTTATTTCGTATAGAGAGGAAACAAAGAAAGTAGTCTGACCCATGAAGGTACTGTAAACAAGGGGTAACAATGGTTCAAGACTGAAAATAGCAGAGCAAGTAGGCTGGCCTGTCTGTGTGTGTGTATTTACAATAAGCTGAATAATATTTGTTTATTTTATTTATTTGTTATTCAGATAGAACCTTTGAGCACAGGAGCTCTTTTTCAAAGGTACCACATCAGGATAAGACAAAGAACTGAATGTGAGCCAAGTACTCAGAGGGGTTTCAGTTTATTCATGGTGTACTGCACAAAGTACAGTGTTTTTCTTTGTGGATGCCCAAGATTATTTCAGTGCTTGGGGGAGGCTCAAAATCTTTTTCATGGATTTGGGGAGGCTCACTGTGACAAAGTCTAAGAACTATTGATCTAGAGTATATATATATATATATATATATATAGAGCTCTGTTAATCTGTCCTCATATGTTTTCTGATACAGTCCCTGCACCATTTTGGTTACCCTTCTCTGGACTGCCTCCATTTTGTTAATGTCCATGTGCAGGTGTGGCCTCCAGTACTGCACACAGTACTCCAGATGGGGCCTAACCAGTGTCTTGTAAAGAGGGATTATTACCTCCCTCTTATGACTTGTGATACCCCTACTAATACACCACAACATCCCTTTAGGCTTACCTACTGATTTAGTTGTCTGCTTGGATGATTTCAGGTTATCTGTGATGATGATGCATAAGTCTCTTTCTTCCCTTGTGATTGCCAGCAACTTCCCTCCTAACCTATAGGTGGCTTCAGGGTTTCTCTTCCCTATGTGCATGATCTTGCAGTTCTTTGTGTTAAACTCCAGTTGCCACTCTTCCAGCCATTTTGCCAGTTTATCCAGATCTCTTCTCATTCTGCCCACTCCACCTGGACCATGGACCATCTATTCTGTTGCAGATCTTGGTATCATCTGCAGACAGACTAACCTTACCCTCCAGTCCATCTGCAATGTCACTGATGAAGATATTGAAGAGGATGGGCCCCAGGACTGATCCCTGAAGTACCCCACTTGCGACTTGCATCTCTTCTGACTGTATACCGTTTAACACCACTCTCTGTTTTTTGCCCGCCAACCAGTTTTCCACCCAGTTGATCAACTTCTGACCCAGCCCAAGCCTACCCAGCTTATTAATCAATCTTCTATGTGGAACAGTATCAAAAGCTTTGCTGAAGTCAAGGTAGGCAACATCAACTGCTCCCCCTTGGTCAACCACTCTGGTTACCCAGTCAAAGAAATCTATGAGATTACTTTGACAGGATCTTCCTTTTGTAAACCCATACTGTCTTGGATCCTGTGCCCCTATGGATTCCAGGTGTTGCGCTATCCTTTCTTTAAGGAGCGCCTCCATAATATTGCCCACTTCTGAGGGAAGACTGACTGGTCTGTATTTCCCTGCTGCTCCCTGCTACCACTCTTGTAGAGCGGGATCACGTGAACCCTTCTCCAGTTCTTCATCTTCCTGACTTGATCTGCCCATGGCCTGTCTACACACTTCCATCCACATGTATGCTGATGATACAGTACTGTATACATCTGGCCCTCATCCGCTGATGTTGCGACCAGACTGCAGCAGGACTTCAATAATGTTCAGCTCTGGTTTTGTTCTAACCAGCTCTTTCTCAATGCCAAAAAAACTGTCTCCATGACCTTTGGCATGAGACAAATACTTTCTTGGCTCCCTCTCACCCCCTCTTTCCACACCCTGGATGGCACTTCACTAGAGTATTGCTCCTCATTTAAATATTTTGGGGTCTGGCTCAATCAACATCTAGATTTCTCTGAGCACATTGATACAGTCCACAAAAAGCTCCAACCCAAGCTGGGTGCCTTGTACTGCAATCACGGATGCATCCCCCTGCCTGCCCACAATGAAATTGTGCAGAAAACGATACTCCTTATCCTCAACTACAGCGATGTAGTCTACAGTGTTGCTCCAAAGTCCACCCTAGCCAGACTGGACACCCTCTTTCATTCCTTCTGCCATTTCACCCTTGACTGCCCTTACTCCACTCACCACTGCTCCCTGTGTTGACCACTGGACCTCCCATCGCTTCTAGACCAGTGGCTCTCAAACTGCATTAGTCTTATGGCTAAATTCTGGGCTGGGTCCCTCCCCCCTTATCTCACATGTGTCCTATCAGCCCCCACCTCAATGTCATACCCCCTCAGAAATAATGACCCTCATTTACTGTCTGTTCCTCTAATGACCACCACGGCAGGCCAGGCAGCTTTCAGATATCACCTGCCTAAATGATGGAATTCCCTTCCTCTGACCATATGGCATGCCTCCCCTGGTAGGTACCTCAGCTTCCTTCTTAAAGCACACTTCTTCTCCTCCTGCTCCTGTGCCCTTATTCAGCTCAGTTACCTTGATTCAGCTTGTGTCTTGCCTGCTGGATTTGTCAGGTCTGCCTGTTTTTGTCTGCTTATAATTACTATGTGAATATCACTGTTATGTGATCTGTGTCTGTGCTCTGTGTGTAATCCAAGATCTCTGTACACTGTAATTAGTTTTGATCTCTGTATATGTTGATTTATTGCATTTATGATGTTGCTTATCCCTATTCTTGTCCCCCCAGGATGCATCCAGAATCGAGCAGTAGTCTGCTCAGTATGCCTTCCTGGTAAAAGTTTTCAATAAATAAATTTCCTAGGGATTAACAATCAGTTTGTGGGATGGGTGACCCCAGGCACAGCGTCCCTTCAGCTGGTCATTAATCCAAGGAAATTATCAGCTGTGAGGTTGTTATTTGGAATATAAGCCTACTCGCAATAACAACTTTTGTTTTTGCCATTTTATTTTACTTAGATTTAGGTTTTAGCTGTGTGGCATGAGCCATGCATACCACACAGTGTCACTTGGCAGCTGGATTGGTCATTTCTGAGACATTAATGATTGATCCAGTAGCCAATCAGAAGCCTCGTTAGGCTCATGAATAATTAGTTAGAAGTATAATAAAGTTTAAAGGTTTATTGGATTTGTGTGTTATTTGTATTTCTTTTACAACATCAGGTACTGTACCTTTTGACTGATTCATTATCCTTATGGACCACAAGCAAATTAATGATGGTTTATTGGGTTGACCACTCTACTGATTTAAACAAATCAATTTTTTCTTTTTGATACTGGCACTTGGTGTTTGCAGTGATGGGCACAATATCTGCTTGTATGATTTATTTCTTTTTTTTATATTCTTTGGTAACTGGATGAAGCCCAGTAAGCACAAGGCCTGTTTTCAGGGGTGAGCTGGGAGCACTTAAAAGGTTAATTTACTTGCTCAGAGTCACACATTATCCAAGTGGAGGTTGTGAAAATTAAATCTAGGTTGGTCAAATGTAGCAAGCTTAATCACAGCTCATTTCTCTAACCTCTAGGCTATACTGCCAGCCCCAAAGATACAGTAGTGGGTCATATAATCTGTGCAACTCTATCTGTATTTGGTGGAGATGCAAATAAAGATTACTGTTTAAAAAAATAAACTATAGAAGGCCATTACTTTAAATACATTACACCAGTGAGGAATTCTGCCTAAAAATCTGACTTTTCAGTAGTTGATAATCTACCATAAAGGTGATGAGAAGAGCAAATTATGTCATCTTGAACAAATTAACCATTTTTTTCCTTTTTTAAAATGTTATTTATAACTCTACAAGCAATCGCAGACTCATTTTGTTACACAGAAAGGTAACAACTATGGGAAAAATAAACTGATATGTCCTCTTACAAAGATATCTTGGACCCTTTCCCAAGAGATACATCTTCAGAAGTTATCAAATTGACCAGAACAAAGATATAATATACAGGTATACACCTAAGTGCTTTACAGAACAAGGATAACAAATATGATGTTACAACATTCCTATTACCATTAAGGCTGAAATGCTGACAATACCCCTCATATTTTAACCATTTGCTTCCCAAAGCACAATGTCCCAAGAATGACTTGCATACAGATATTGGATTCCCTACGAGGTTACATACAATGGATTTAATGCTTATTGTGTGACACGTGTCACTTTATATTATCTTTCAGACCAGATATATATATTGTCACCCACATAACTCATCCTGTCACCTCCCCCCAAACTCCACTAGAACAATAATGAAAAAAATATATATGTTCGCTATCTGGTTGGTACATGTGGATCCTAAACATTCATACCTTACCCCTAAGCATCAAAGGATTGCAGTGGGAGTCTTCTCACTATGGTCATAAGGTAGACCTGCTGGGGACAAGAAATATGTTTTGGTGGGAATCCTCCTTTTTGACAATGCAGTGTGTGAATAGCTGCTACATTCAGGAATATCCTAAGTGCCCCCCCTTCACAAAAAGTCATTAGCATTAAGATAAGGCATGAAGTATAATGGTACTGAAGCCAACAGTCTTATTGTGCATCCAAATATTGTAAAAGATTTCACAGCATACATGTTTATTCTTGTCACAAAAGTGAGTTACATAGGGGTTCCATTCCCAAAGCTGTGGCAATAATGTTCAGTTAGGTAGTGTCTCATGGATGAAATGAGAGTCTGGGACCAAATTTATAAGACATATTTGACAAATTCTACTTGAAAGTCTCATAGGAAGGTATCAATATCATATCGGATCTCCACACATTCCAAAATGTTGCTTAGTGTGCCTCTAACACTTTCCCATCTCAAGGCCCCAATTCTAGTTCAATCTGTTGCACCTTTTTAGCTGCTTCCTGGGGGTGATTAAAAGTGTAGGAATGGCCATGCCAGAGTACCCACAGTTTTGTGGGCATGAGAAGCTGATGTTAGATTGTGTGCTGATAGAGGATGCCCTGGACTTGGTTAAAATCTTCCTGATGGAGCTGGGTACTACAGTATATGCCAGGTCATGGGAAAAAAGAAATAGAAACTTCACTGGATCAGAGGTTCCACAGGCATCTGGAGATAAAACTCTATCTCTGCCGCCATCTCCAGTGAATACCACCATGAATGCACATTTTGCATTAATGTTGGCAGGGGCCTGCCTCAGTGTGAGGCGGTATGCTTTCTCAAAAGAGACCAGTGCCTCCTCCTCCTACAATATGCCCAGGATTTGTGATTGGAAGGCTCAAGTGAAACTGATGAATCTCTACCTTTTGCTGCCTCTGGAAGCCCCACTACTTTGATGTTTTCTTTCCCTTGACCTGAATTTTTTAATTTTTACAGTCTTTGCCGGAGAAGCAATTTCACCTTAATAAGCACCAAGGTAAAGTTTTGAATTTTAGTGCTCAACCCTTCTGCTTGTTGAACTGCTTGTCTGATTGTATCCACCTTAGTCTCCAAGGTGGACACCCATGGTATCAGGGACTCCAATTTGCAGTCCATTTCTAGACTAAGTTCTGAAGTTGACCAAGTGTCTGATTCACCATGGTGAGCATGACATCTCTGGCTTCACTATCGTCTGCGGCTGTGGCTATGGCCTCATGTTGTGGCTGCTTCAAATCTTTGGACTTTGATTTCAAGTTAAAAAGTCTTCTAGCTAGGCTGCAGACTTCATTTTCAAAATGTTTCTGTTCTGTGGTCGTGGCTGATGTTAGATGTTATTTGGCATTGGAAATTGCAGTTGAAAATGTTAGTTTTTATTCAATAAGGAATCTGTTCTAGGATCTCAAGCAAGGTATTACTGCTCCTGCCTTGTGCTAAGCCACACCCCTTTGATCAGTGGTTTCACACAAGTTAAAGATGTTCTAATTGGAGTCATTCTTAAAGGCTTAGGAAAGGAACTGCAAAAAGGTAAGGAATACGGACAAATCTTCAGGTGCAAATACAGCTGCTCTTGAAATAACTGACATTGTGATATGATGGAATCTCTTTCCATTGCCTACACTGAAATATTTTACTACAGCATTTTGCAAAACACAAGGTACTGATGTGTGATAGTAAAATATATAGTTTTATACCCTTAAGCCACAGTGTCATATAGTTTTGTAAGTCACCTGTTAGTATATCTAGGCATTTCCCAGCCAATTCAAATCTGCCAATAACATTTTTAATTTCCTTTCAACAAGAAATATATACATCCCTGGAATGATTCATTCAGTACAGTACATAACTCTGGGGCACATATTCCTATTTAAATATTCTTACTTTTTACCACATGCAAATTGGGAGAGTTTTCAATATTACACAGTCTACAGTTATTTCTGTTAAAGCTAGTTATATAGTATGTGTCCTCTTCAAGCCAGGCACAATTCCAACCCTTAAAAAATAATGTTATTTACAGATAAAAACCCCAAGGTCTTTGACTGAGATTTTTTTGCGATGTTCCCATTTAGGAGGAGTGCTTTACATTAGGAAGCATTTACTGTACTGCCCACCACTTGGCTGGTATCAAGACTAATCTAATTCAGTGAGCAAATGGAGAAGGAATTTTAGGTATGAATTGGGACATCGCCTTTTTTAAACTCATAAAATCCACACTGGATACCATCTAACTTGGACATTGTGAAATTGTTTGTATGATGTGTTCCATAAACTTTTAAGAACTAGTATGGAAACTGGACATGCCTGCTGAGTCTCTTTGCTCAGTGAAAATAAAAATCAGTAAACAAATTCCATTCACAGTTACTGCTGTCATAGATCCTGGTAGGTAAAGAGGATCATGCATAAAAGGTGTCTCCAAAACCCATCTGCATCAGTATCAGAAACAGGTATCCTCTGGAGACCCTGTTAGAACCTTTTGAGCATTCAGTGCCAGAAGGTCAGCTGACTCTAAACTCTGTTTGGAGACCAACATTAGATTAAAATGCTGTCTCGTGCTGTTCTGAACCTGTCTTTTCTTCATGAGTCTGACTTTAATTTACAGTCCTGCGACACTTTAGAGAAATGGGTTTATATGTATAAATATTGATAAACACATACATAAATAACACATAAACACATAAATACATATATAAATAAATCTATAAAAAAATGTGATTTACCCCATAAGATGATTGTGTTACTTTTGATAAAATGTTAATTAATTGGGGCCTGGATATTCAAAAGGGGATGTGCTGTGCACAACTAAGTTGCACCGGTGCATACCCAAAATATGCCCCTGGCTATATTCAACAGGGGGTGATGCACCCCACAAGTTTGTTTGTGCTGCAGTGCAAAGAAAATGTATGCTGCATATCCGGAAGGGGCATTCCCCTGCATATGCAGCACATCTCCATATTCAGCCAAGAAGTGTAGCACAGCTGCTCGCACATCTCAGAGATGTGCCACACAAAGTTAGGCATGGAAAATCCATGCCTAAGTCATAGCCACCAACAGGCAGGCTGCTGTACTGCACAGCACAACACAGCAGCTGTCAGCCCCTGGGCGGTGACCCCCCCCAGCCCTGATCATGAATGGCTGTCAACATATCCTCTGTATCCCTGGTAGTCTAGTGCTCCCAGCCCCAAACCCCATCTGAATAAAGAGTCCCCTTTCTATATACCCTGGTAGTCAAGTGGTACCTCCTCCCATCCCTGATTTGAATGATAATCCCTTTCGATAAACCCTGGTAGTCTAGCAGCCCCCCCGATCAAAACATCAAAGGAAATCCTACTATATTCCTGATTGTCCAGTGGACCCCCCACCCACTGAGGCACCCCATCCCATCCCACTCCTTCCTGCATGGTCAATTAGCTGGTGAGTAGCACAACCCACTGGCACACTGCCACTGCTGCCCGCCAACTGAGCTGTCAGAGAATGACAGCATACTGTACTCCAGTAAACCCAGTGGACGACATTGTCAACCAGTGGTCTTGCAGTGTATACTGTATGCTGTCATTCACAACTTTGTGTCATTCAAGTAGTTGAGAATGAAAGCATACAGTACACACTGTAAGTCCATCGGTCAACAGTGTCATCCAACGGATTTACAGGAGTACAATACCCTTGTCATTCTCTGACAGCTCAGTCAGTGGGCAGCTGTAACAGTGTGCAGGTGGATTCTGCTGCCTGCTGGCTAGTTGGCCATGCAGGGAGGATGCAGGGTGCGCCTTAGTGGGTGGGGGTGGTGTCCACTGGACTACCAGGAAGATGTTAGGAACTCTTTTGATGTTGTGATCGGGGGGGGGCGCTAGACTACCAGGGTATATCAAAAGGGGATTGTCATTTGAATGGGGTTCAGGGATGGGAGTGGGAGCACTAGACTACCAGGGACTATGAAAGTGACATTTGGTCATGATTGGGGTACAGGGCAGGGGGGACCACCAGACTGCCAGGGAAACTATCTCCACCTCTATGTTTTCATGATCGGGTCCTGCCTGCAGGGTGCCTGGCGTATCCTGCAGGGTACATCCCTGCCCCAACATGCAAATGGGGCCATAATGACATGCAAATGGCCCCATTTGCACTTTGCATAGCTAATGGCCCCATTTGCATGTTTCAGTCTGAATATCGGGAATGCTTGCACTTGGTACATCCACAGGGTGCACCACACATTTCCATTCCAGGTATTCAGACCTGGCAGAGGGAAGAGCCTGCACATCATCAGTGGCCCCCATTTGTCCCGCACACAGATATTGATATATTCAGATGAGATGCGCTATTGCACATCTCATTTGAATATATCAAGTTTGTGCTCTGGCATATCTCAGTTGAGCGGCGCAGCCACTTGCACCCTTTCAAGGCACAGTTTGAATATCCTGCCCATAATATTCAGACACAAAACAAAATCAGTTTTAAATATGTTCATAATCACACTTTCATTTGCTTTTCATTACTAAATTAATTTGCATTGGAGTAGGAGCTTTGTTTTCTTGACTTGATTTATTTTTGCTGCTTAATCTTGTATTGAAGTTACAACCTCAGTTTGTGACAAAACAGTTTGTTTTGTTGTTGAACTGTCTATGAAGTCAGCACTGAGACTTGAACAAAATGGTAAACAGCAAAGTAGAACAACTCTGCTGGTGGTTACTAATCCTGGTTTAATATAAATTTACCTAGTAATGAAGAATAAAAGGAACAGCAATGTGGGTAATGTATAAAACAGAAGTTTAACTATGTCTTAATATTATGGTTTTCAAAGTTTTCCCAAGAGTGACAAAATCATTTTATCATTTGTGATGTGTGAACTTAACATACAGCTGAAGTCTTAAAAAAAAAGATTTTGCCATGCCTCTCTGCTTATGTACATTGCTCCTCCATGTTCACTTAAAAATGGCTATAGTAAATTTAGCAAAACATGTGACTGTCAGTATTCAACATTCTAATTCACAATAATGTATGAAAATAATTATGAAACCATAATTAGTTGTAGATGGAAACAATTACAGTAGCCTGATTATTTTTCAAAGGAAGCTTCAGTATATTTGTTCTCTGAAATAATTTGTACATTCTGAAAATATATTATCACCACTAATATCTTCTATAACATAATTTCTCAGTGTTATCTATCTGTAGTTAAATTTTGAAATGCCTGCAGTAATTTTCCCTTACTAAACTATTACTTATCTTGAAGTATAATGCCAGATTTTCTTATTGATAAATAACAATGATTACAGCGTTAACAAAGAAAATTGGCAGAAATCCACATTCTAAAAGCAAAGAAATCAATAGGAAGTAATGGCTAAAAAAGATGGCAACATTCTAGGTATGACAAGTATGCTACAGGCACAGTCTGCACTGTACATTTAAAGAGTTCCCATTCACAGTAGTTCTACCCAGTAAAATGCACATTAAATCATGTGTTCCTTGAGTACTTTTTTTACCTTTTTGCATGGCAAACATGAAATAACTTTCCTCATAATTGCACTGCCTCTCTCACCTGTACTGTATTCTACATCTGAGTGTACTTAATGTCCCATTGCTTATTTTTTATGTTAGAGTAGCCACTGCTGGGTACTCTTCAGAAGTTTTGATCTACAACAATTCCTGCCCTGAAGTTCAAAATGTATTTACAATATCCAATGCATTTAATTAAATTATAATATTTCAGTCATAATTCAACATACAATATATTACATTACTTTTTGTTTTGTTTTTGTGCCCAGATTCTTGATTCTAGAATCATGGAGGGAACATAGTTTCACCTGATTCAAAATCAACAAGTTTTCATCTGTGTCCCCTTCCTGGAGATGAGGCTACGAGTAAAAAATATTTCTAAGCCCTCCTTTCCCTGGCAAGGAAAACTAAATCAATAAATGAACAAAAATATTAACACAAAAATGGGATCTTTGTGCCTCAGTGATCATCTTATCATCCTGCTGTTTCCCCACTGATGTCATAAATCATATGTTTGTAAGACAGTAGTAATTTCCACAGCAAGAAATTGTGATATCACAAGTAGAGCATTATAACTTCATTGGATGAGAAGTAGCGGGATGAGATGAAGTCCTGGAGACAAATCTTTTGCTTATATGCAACTGCCCAAAATAAAAACAAATCAGCAGATATAGCACAGAACATTAATCAAATACAGGTGAAATTGTGTCTGAATATTACATTTTGAAAATCCTGCATACTGGAAACACACTTTAAGTTTCTATTTGTTTGTTGATAAAGGCCTGAAAGTTCTCCTGAGCTGCTGAATATGCCTTGGGGTGTGAGCACCAGCAATGTATAGAATGATGTCATGATTTACAGTATATTCCCTGCTCCATGAGGGCACTAAGCACTGGATCTCACTTCAGGCATAAAGGAGGAAAGGTTCAGTATCTGAGATTTGACTTTAATTTTATAGGAATCCTCTTCTCAAAAAGAACAAGAATCTGAGATTGCCAGCCTTCAACTGAAGATCCAAAACTAATTAGACACTGAAGCATTTGAAGACTTGAAACAAACAATTTGAAGCAACTTTAAGTCAGTCTGAGACTGATCAAAAGGTACATACTGTATATTTTACTTTTTGTTGATCGGAAACGGAGGACTAGACAATTCTGCTTATTTTTAGCCTCGTCCCAGGGAGAGGGGGATATAGATGGATGCTAAATGACACTGAACCAGATTAAGCTGCTGGTGGTATTTTTTTAGTGAATATATATACAACAAAGAACAGAGTCAGGACTGTTGTATATAAAGGTGACAGATTCTCTTCTTGAAATAAAACATGCAAAAATGAACATAAAAAATGGACAATAGTGCAACAGAGGATTCAAAGCACATAACATCTACAGAAGAGGAAACTGATGCCATCAGATTTACTAACCATTGTGTATGCCCCACAAAAGTTCCTTTTCTTGGAGTTCGTCTGCATTTCTAGGAAAAGTTGGCCATAGAAATGGTCACAGACATGCAGTCCAATAAGGAAAATAAAGAAGAGCAAGATGAAGAAGAGGAAAACAAGGTATGCTCCAACTAAAAACTAGAAAAAACAATGATTTAAATAACTAGTATCATTTAAACTTATTAAAGGACAAATACACAAACAATTGGGGTTGAATCAGTTTGCAAACACTCCTCTCTATTCATACAAAAAGGATGCTGATTTTCCTAATGCTATTATTTACTTGTAATTTTGTGATTTATACAGTTTTTGTCACTGAAGTAAAGTTCCCTGAAATGTAAACGAAATCTCCAATTATCTTCATTGCTGAGCTGCAGTTCAGCTCACACAATGGTGAGGACATGAGTACATGACAATGTCATCGGAGTAACTCCAGTCTGCTTCTTCCATTGAAACCTATGGGCACTGTTTTAAAATGTTGGGTACTGGCACTATATGTATGTATCATCATATGTATCGATACTTAGCTTGTGCATCAGAGTCTGGTGCACAAGCTAAGTATCAATACATATGCTGATATCAAAATATAGTGCCAATATCCAGCATTTTAAAACAGTGCTCATAGGCTTCACTGGAAGAAGTGGAGCAGAGTCGCTCTGATGACATTGACACGTACACTCGTCCTCACCATTTTGTGATCCGAGCTGCGGCTCAGCATCGGAGATATTTGGAGGTTTTGTTTACATTTTGGGGAACTTTTCATCAGTGATGAATACTGCACAAATCACAAAATTAAAGGTAAATAACAGCATAAGGAAAATCAGTACCCCTTATTGTACAAATAGACAGGAACATTTGTGGTTTGATTCACCCCCAAAATTACTTGTTTATTTGTCCTTTAAATAGCAATACTTAACACAAGTCTATTTATTTTATTGGTTGGTTATTTGTACTTGCACATCCCAAGATAGACTCATTAAGGTATCACACTTGTTCCAAGAGGGTCCTGGATTGGCATAACAGCAGCATGAAAGATCACTTACAATAACAACTGTACATCATTGGTTCTTATGTAAAACCCCAATATGTGCAGAACTGCTTATAGACAAATACAGAAAAATGAAGAGACTGTCATAGAAACATAGAAGTTGATGGAAGATAAGGAGTGCAAGGCCCATCCAGTCTGCCGATTTCTTTCTCTGTCTTATGAAGATGTAATCTGCTTTTGCTCTATCAATGGCCTGTCTATTCATACTCATCTGTATTGCTCCAATATGCCTATCCCATGCCTGTATGAAGCTCTACACTGTATTCATATCCACCAACTCCAGAGGTAGGCCATTCAATGCATCCAAAACCCTTTCTGTGAAAAATAACTTCCTCACATTACCCCTTAATCGGCCTCCCTCTAATCTCATGCTGTGTCCTCTTGTCCTGCTATTTTTCTTATATTGAAACATGTTAGACTCCTTCACCTTGTTAATGCCATTAAGGAGTTTGAATGTTTCGATCATATCACCTCTCTCCCTCCTTTGCTCTAGGGTATACATATTGAGTGCCGTCAATCTGTTCTCATATGTTTTCTGTTGTAGTCCCTGCACCAATTTGGTTGCCCTTCTCAGGACTACCTCAATGTGGTTAATGTCCTTGTGAAGGTATGGCCTTTAGTACTGTACGCAGTACTCCAGATGGGGCCTAACCAGTGTCTTGTAAAGAGGGATGATTACCTCCATCTTATGACTTGTGACACCCCTACTAATACACCCCAACATCCCTCTAGCCTTACCTACTGATTTAGTGGTCTGCTTGGATGATTCCAGGTCATCGGTGATGATGACGTCCAAGTCTCTTTCTTCCCTTGTGACTGCTTGCAACTCCCTTCCCAGCCTATAGGTGGCTTCTGGGTTTCTCTTCCCCATGTGCATGATCTTGCACTTCTTTGCATTAAATTTCAGTTGCCACTCTTCCAACCATTTTGCCAGTTTATCCAGATCTCTTCTCATTCTGCCCACCCCATCTGGATCATCTACTCTGTTGCAGATCTTGGTGTCATCTGCAAACAGGCAAACCTTACTCTCTAGTCCATCTTCAATGTCACTGATGAAAATATTGAAGAGGACTGGCTCCAGGAATGATCCCTGAGGTACCCCACTTGTGACATGCATCTCTTCTGACTGTATACCATTTACCAACACTGTCTGTTTTCTGCCCGTCAACCAGTTTGTCACCCAGTTGAAAAACTTCTGACCCAGCCCGAGCCTACCCAGCTTATTAATCAATCTTCTATGTGGAACAGTATCGAAAGCTTTGCTGAAGTCAAGGTAGGCAACATCAACTGCTCCCCCTTGGTTCACCACTCTGGTTACCCAGTCAAAGAAATCTATGAGATTACTTTGACAGGATCTTCCTTTTGTAAACCCATGCTGTCTTGGATCCTGTGCCCCTATGGATTCCAGGTGTTGCACTATCCTGTCCTTAAGGAGTGCTTCCATAATCTTGCCCATTATTTAGGCAAGACTGACTGGTCTGTAGTTCGCTGCCTCCTCCCTGCTACCGCTCTTGTGGAGCGGGATCACATGAGCCCTTCTCCAGTCTTCTGGGTCCTCTCTTGTGCTCAGAGACTCACTAAACAGTTCTGATAATGGCTCTGCTAGTTCAACCCTTAGCTCCTTTAGTACCCTGGGATGTACTATATGCCATCAGGTCCCATTTCCTTGTCCACCCTGAGCTTATCGAGCTCTTGTAGGACCCTTTCCTTTGTGAAGGGACCAGTGTACACCTCCCTTCCCCTGTGTCCATGGTGCTGAGCTGTGGGCCCTGCTCTACTTTCTCTTCAGTAAATACTGAGAAGAAGTATCTATTTAGGATAGATGTTTTTACATGGTCCTCCTCTTCACATGCCCTCTTATCCCCTTTGATCTTAGCAATACCCCCTCTGGACTTTCTCCTTTCACTAATGTATCTATAGAAAGTCTTGTCACCTTTTACTGTTTGTGCTAGTGTTTCCTCGCTTTGGGTCTTTGCCTGCCTTACTGCCTTCCCTGCTTCCCTTAGGGAAGTTTGGTATGCCTTCCTATCTTCATCCAGCTGCATTCCCTTATATTTCCTGAAGGCCAGCCTTTTGGCTTTGACCTTTTCTGCTACTTTTTTTGAGAACTAAAGTGGTTTCCTTCTTCTTGTGCACTGCCTTTTCTCTCTAACACAATAGGATGTGCTTCAAGTATTGCATCCTTAATGCTTGCCCACTTTGCCTGTACCACCTCACCTGTATTTCTTTTTGCCAGGGCTAGCTTAACTCTGTTGCCCATCTTATCAAAGTCAGCTCCTCTGAAGTCCCATATTTTTGCCTCGGAATGGGATGATTTAGTTCTAGTGGCCAAATTGAACCATACCATGCGATGGTCACCGGTCCCCAGGTGACCTTCTACCTGGAGATCTGTGATCCTTTCCCCATTAGTCAATACTAGATCTAGGATAGCTCTGTCTCTTGTGGGTTGTTGTACCAGTTGTTTGAGGCCCTTCCCCTGTAGGGAATCCACCATGTGTCTAGTTCTTACAGATGTTCCTGCTGGTATTGACCAATGTGTATCTGGCATGTTGAAGTCTCCCATTATCAGAACCTCCCCTTTAGCTGTCATGTTTTGTATATCTTTTAACAGTAATGTGTCGATGCCCTTCCCCTAGTCTGGAGGCCTGTACACAACCCCAGTTCATATGGCTGTCCCATTTCCTGTTTCCAGGGTGACCCACAGTTCTTCTGGCTCCTTATGAGTATTCTGAATTTCTGTAGCTTTGATATTTTAATTGACATAAAGGGCCGCTCCATCTCCCTTTTCTGCACCTCGGTCTTTTCTGAACAGTACATAGCCAGGTACTGAAGTCTCCCAAGTGTGGTTACTGGTAAACCATGTCTTGCTAATGGCTACTATGTCCAGTTTAGCCTCTGACATTATTGCCTGCAGGTCTGGGATCTTGTTTCCCAGACTGCGAGCATTTATGTACATGATTTTCCATTGGCCAGATTTCAGTGTGTTAGTTGTTGGGTGAGGTCTGGCATTTCCCCTGTGCATCGTAAGGGGAGCCAGACCTTTTTCATTACCTGGTGATGCAAATGAACTACAAACATGCTGAACTCCTGTTTGACCACTAGCTGAAGGGGGAGGGGTGTTCTTCCCATTCGACACATGGGGTGCTGCACCCCTCTCCCCATTTGCTAGTTTAAATATTCTGCAAAGATGTCAAACTTCTGCCCCAATGCACTGACTCTCTCCTTAGTCAGATGCAGTCCATCAAATTTAAAGAACGTTCGTTCCCAAAACTGTTGCCTGTTCCCTACAAATTTGTGTCCTTTTTCCTGGCACCAGCCCTTGAACCACCTGGTTAGCTCCCCTATCTCCCCTTTTCTGACCTTCTGTCCATCTGACCCCCTCTCCCAGACTGGCAGGATCTCAGAGAAGGAGATGCAGGATGAAATGGATAATAGTTTGTCACCCAGCCTGGTCAGGTGTTCCTTGGTCTCCACAACTGACCAGCTGGCAAGATCGTTAGTCCCTATGTGTACCAGGATGTCCATGTTTTCTCCTGCTTCCTGAACAATTTTAATAATGCAGTCAGTGTCTCTCCATGCTGATGTACCTGGGAGACATCTGACCACTACCCCTGGCTGGAGATATGTATTAACTCCCTGAATCATGGAGTCTTCTATGATCAGAAGTTTTTCTGGATTTCCTTTTTGCTTTTTTTGTTTTGGTTCCTGTTTTGGTCAAGTTTTGTTGTGCTAGCTCCTGTGCTGCAGTGTCCTGCTCTGTAGTGTCCTCTGCCCCTTTGTTTAATTTCGGAGACAGAGGCAGATACCAGATTGTAGTTTTTATATGGTTTGTGGAGGTGATATGTTGGAGAGCACTGAGTGATGGGGCAGCTGATTTGCCCCTCCTAACCACCTGCCAACCTCCTGGACCAACTACCCTCTGCGGTCGAGGTGCTTCTGTTGGACGTTGGGGAAATGGCGGGTGGTTCTTATAATATAATGTCAATAGGTTATACCTGTTTGTTCAGAAGGCAAACGTTCATGGAAAATTGTGTGGATGCCTGGGAAGAAAGGGGAGAATAAGGATGTCAGAAGAGCAGAAATTGGAGCGGTAGATTGAAGTATGTGCTGTTGCATTGAAATGCTCTAACTTATCCCTCCTAATGGGGTTCTGCTTGATGTATAGAAACCTATAAAATTTATGAGAACTGCATATAAGTTTGACAGAATGTAGGTTTTAATTCTTTGTGGGTTGTGTTACTACTATTTTTTATATCTATTATTCCCTATTTCCTGAGCATTAATTCAACTGTAAAGTTGCAATATATCCCATTTTAATAGCCTGTATCCTGAATCTGTGGTTCCTTGTATCTTTGACAGTATCAGAACTCCTATCCCAGCTGCCGAGGGAAGCAACAGAGAAAATCTTCTCACCTATGGATTTCTGGGTCCAAGAGACTAGAAGCAGGGGTTGGCTCTTGAATGAGTTAGTAGACCACATTAGTCCTGGTCAGTAGGTTAAGATAAGCCAGATATAATCCATGTTCACATCTGTAGACTATGGAAGCCATTTGTGTTTCACGCTCTTATCTGGTAAATGTATGTTTATTTGCACGTGTACTGTAGGATGCAGTGGTACCGGGTCAGTCTGTTGTATGTATAATGGTGAAATCAAAACAATACTCCATATACAGCATGGGGAACTACAGCAACAGGGTACAAAACCCCACAAGTCACAAATGTAGCAAGTGTGGTTTTGTACCCTGTTGCGCATGGCTGGCAGAGAGGAGTGGGCAAAGGTCAAGACCTCTGCTGGGGAGGTGGCCTGCTGAGGAGCCTCCATGGCTCAGAGGGATAAGCTGTGGCAGTGCAGGGCAGCTATGCACCTGTGGATCAGGGCTCGAATCCTGGTCTCAGACTTTTGCAGATCGCATTGTGCAGTTTTTTTGTCATACCGCTGGTGTTTCTTCTCATACTCATGTTGAACTCCCCCAACCCGAGCTGATTATATTAATAGGGAGGGGGTTGGGGGGCACAGCTCCAGAAAACAAAGAAGCCCTTTGTGTTCTTTGTTGATTTTGCTTTTGGCATTCTTTTTCAGCACCAGCAATGTATCCATTGTATTTACTGTGCGGTACATTGCTGCACTGTTTTTTTACTGCAACATGATCCCGTGCCAGATGCAGTGATGGTGAATGTGGTGAATGTGCTGCAGCTGTGGGAAATATACACAAGTTATTAACATGAACTGGAATATTCTTAAAGGATGTTTGGCTACCTAAACTGTACACCTCACTTTTTTTCATAAACATTTTTCTCCACTGATGTAGTTCACCCCAGTCCCACCTCCTTCTGACTGGTGCCTGCTGTCCCAGGGACCTACCTGGTCAGAAAGTTCTCCCACAGCTTCCTCACCAGAGGAGGGAGGGCTGTCCTCCCCCTTAGTCCAAGTGTCCTGTTTGGACAAGGCATTCCAGTGAGCAGCATGGGTTGCATGTAGGCAGCAGGGCTTCTTGAAGCACCTGCCATCGCTTTCACAGTATGTTTTCTGCTCAACTCTTCTGCAAGGCATACTTTCATAAATGTGGAGCCACCCATGCAGCATGCACTTGTGGTCCTTCCCTTCATGCTGCCTGAGCTGCACTGCCTCTAGGCCTCCACCTAGTGCCATCATGCCTCCCCTCACCAGGAGAGGAAAGCAGACCACTGGATGCTCAATTCTCTCCCACCCTGGCTGACCCTAGCAGCCTAAGCTTGTTCCAGAACTCAGGTCACCGGCATGAGGTGAGGTAAGGCTTAGCACATCCTCCATAGTCACTACTGTGGGTGCCTCCATGGGATAGTTCTGCCTTGCCAGAATGATGTAGGAATTGTGTAGTGGTACCATATGGGGATGTGCCTTAGACCCACCACCCTCTCCCTTCCTGAGGCCACCATAGTCCAACCTCTCCTCCTTCTTCACATCCTTTGAGACAGTGGTGGCAGACTTGCTGGTCCCTGGGTCGGGGAGGAGGTCCACATGCGAATCATAGCCAATTCAACCTAGAGTTAACCAACCTCCCTTCTCAGCTCAGAGAAGTGCACACAGATGGGGCAGCACCGCAATCTCCAGAGTGTCTCCCTGAATACTGCCGCCTCACAGCAACTGCACTGCATCACTCTCAGCATAGCTGCTTTCTACCCCACCTATTTTTGTTCTACTTACTCTAAACCTTTTGTTTACCTCTAACCTAGATAGGGTGTTTTACCTATTCCCAAATTTTTGCATGACCCTAACTCCCCTCACTCTCTTGCAGTTTATGAGCTACAACAATAGTTTAACTGGAATCGTATCACTGCTGTCTGGTAGAGCTTTTTGTTTCCCTTTTTGCACCTGCAGAGCATGCTCTCTTTGATCACCTGTGAAATTACCTGGGTGGAAGCACTTTACTTTAAAGAAGCCAATTTAGGCAATGCACTCTATTTAAGAGCAGCCACTGTAGGCTTTTTATAGTTAGGATCAAACCGTGGGGTTCCACCTTGGTGTTGGTGTTTTGGCTTGCTCACATGGGAATTCCAATCAGAAAACTAAAATAACCCCTTTTCATGGATTTAAAAGTAAGAAAATAACCAGTGTAGGCAGTTTAAATGTTATATTTTTCAGATTTATCATGGGGGAGAAAGCGGTGTGCACTGGATTCTATTTGTTTGTTTCCTCTTGCAGATGCCTACTGAGTCCAGACATCTGCTTTACTCCTTTTCTGTTCCCCTGCTTCCCTGCTGAGATGCAGAGTGTCCAGCTGCCAGCTGTCTCATTGGACTGACTCCAAAGAGCAGACTCTGATGTCCTTGTCACATTGGTCCTTAGCACTGGAAGCTGCTTGGTGGGCTAGCCCCTTAAGTAGGCCCCTGCTGGCTTTCTGAAGATTTGGGCAGCACCTGAGACTGGCTAGCACTCTGCTTTGGAGGCATGGCTTTGTTTGTGATTGACTCTTTCCTGGGAGCCTTTTCTGAGCTTCTAACTCTACTCTACTGCTGTTCCCTAGTGTTCTGTGGTTGGTGGCACTAAAGAAGGTGCAGGTTGTTGCTGTCAGAGCCCTGTTCCTGCCGAAGTAACCACTCTTTTAGCTTTCTTGGTGGTCCTGGTGGCTTGGACTATTTAACAGCCCAACTGGCTTCCTGAAGATCCAGGTAGACCCTGGGATTGGCTGGCACTGTGCTTTAGAGGCAGGTCTTGGTTTGTCATTGACTTCTTCCTGGTAGCCTTTCCTGAGCTTCTAGCTCCACACTGCTGCTATTCCCCAGTGTCCTGGGATTAGCTGCACTGAAGAGGTGTGGGTTGTGGGTGTCAAAGCATTGTTCCTCCTTGATTTCTGCTCCTTTAGCTTCTTTGGGTGTCCCAGTGGCTTGGGCTATTTAACAGCCCTGTGGGCATCCTGAAGATCCAGGCAGTATGCAAGCAAAATGTCAGACTTCTAGCTATTAGACAGACCAAGTTAAGACCAATTAAACATTTCAGAAAATTCTGCAAAATATCACAAAATTCCATGAAGGTCAGAGAATTTCATGATTCAGTTGGCCTACACAACTAGAGTAGTGTTATGCTTGTGCAACTGTGATAACTGTTTGGCTGTTCACACTCTATTCCATGGGGAATTACCACTCTGTAGGGGTACTGAAGACAAGGAACCCTCAAAGAATGTTCCACCCCAAGAGGTGCTGTGGGAAAGATTTCCTTGGCTAAATGTACCATAGGAAGGAGCCCCTGAGGAGAGACGGGTGCCACTGGAGGAGGGGAGGATGCTCAGGCAAAGAAAAACTGCTTCAGAAGGAGGCTGGGAGGAACTGCTTATATAGCTAATGAAGAGGGCATGGCTAGTTGCTTACCCCATTGAACTACAGGCATAGCCTTTGAATAATTTCACAAAATTGGAATCGGTTAGTTTCACTCAGCTCTAAAATACACTGAATGAACTTTGCACCACTACCCTAACTGGTTGGGCAAGAGCTCTTTTAAAACCTATCTTATACTTCTCTTAATAATAGATTCTTTTCATAAGTAGTTTGAGCCCAATTTCATTATGTTGAATATAGGTTTTACATCGATTTTTACTGTTTTCAGTGAAGCCTTTGTATAAGACCATCTTGATTATAACAACATTTTTGCCTGCAATATAGAGTGTGCTTATAACAATGCTTCACTGTACTGATGTTAAGTCTTTTCCACTATTGTTCTCATTTTGAACAGCAATACACCTACACAAAAACTTAAATTAATTGAAGGGCATCAGAAACAGCTCACTGATTAATCTAAATCTAGTCAATGAACTAGACTGTGTCATATCAGATTTCACTGGCAAATGGCTATGCTTTCCACAGTCGAGTTATGGAAAGCCTGTCTGCAGGGCCCTGCTCTGCCACTAAGCCTGTCCTCCCATCTCAGCTCCTATCCCACTTTCAGTCACAACCCAATAATACTTATCAGAAAATGTATAACATAGGTAGAGAGATCTGTTAAAAACTCATTATCATAAAAATTGAACAACTATGAATTTTGGTTTTTAAACTCAGCTTTATTGGCATAGACTGTTGCACAGTCATATAACCAGTAATTCATATGGTACCCACAAAGACAATATTGCATGCAATATTATATTAAAGTTCAGTACAGTCAACATTTATTGCATGTTGTCATCTTCTTCATGGTAGATGGAGCTGGTTCCTGTTTTGCATATTTGAAGATCCACCAACATAAGCACCAAACATCAAACCTGGGAAAATAAACCAAGTTTTGTACAACATAACTTTGACTGCACATCTTTTGTTTGTGTCCTGGGTCTTAGCATTTTATATGTGTTCTGTTGCCACAGGGGTTGACCAAGAGCCAGAGACCACCACCTCCTCCTCCTTGTCATTTTGGTCACCTCTGTTTGTCCATCCTTCCTCTCCTTATGTGAAGTGTGGAGCCACTGAAACATCCAGACTATTGCAGATCACCAGTTCTTTGGCTCATGCTTTATGCATTTTCCCCCACCCCAGTTTTATATGTGTCCCATGTTTGCCAGCAATCAATGTTTCTCTAGAGTTAAACATAATTTAGCTGTGATTCTTTCTTTCCATTTGCTGCAGTTCTCTAATTTTTTGCATCCAGGTCTCCGGTGAGGTTGTACATTTTTCAATCATTACATTGTGAATCCTTTCATGGCCCAAGACAGAATGCTCTGCACAGCATCTGCTGTGGCCTTACCACTATTGCAGGGAGCTTTTGTCCCAGGACCTGATTCTCAAAGATAAATGGAATGCAAATTCCCCAAATATGTTCCAAGGTACAGTATCATGCACCTCTGACCAATATGCCTGTGCTGGCATCCCCAGAAGATGTGGTAGTGGGTTCCCACCTGTCTGCATCCTCGCCAGCACAAGGATGGTCCTCTTCGTGTCCCAGGGAAGTGTTCTGCAATTGTTGGGTAATGAAGAAATCATGGCAAGCATTTCCACTGAAACTTTCACCAGCCTGGTGAGGCTGTGCCTTTACAGGGCTGCTCATAGACCCACTCCCCCTCTTCTACTGTGAACTGGGTCTGAAACTCCTTTTCCCAGCTTTCTTTCAATTTGAGGAAGTCTGGGCTCTCTGGACCTTGTAAGTCTTTATAAGATTTAGAAGTGTGGCCTCTTCTGCCTGTCAGCATGGCCGCCCACTACAGGAAATTTTCTAGATCCGTAGGATCCCTACCTATTTTACAAGGCCTATCCTAATGTTGTGAGGCAGTGCCTTACCTGCAGGAACTGAAAAAGTCATTCCTCAGCAACCTGCACTTTTGCTGCAGGTCAGTAAATGTTGTGTAAACTCCATTATGGATGAAATGCCAGTAACAGGTTATTGCAGGTGATTCCACCTTCTATACCCTGGGTCATTTCTGGGAGGGAGGACATCTGGGTCCCTGATAATGATTATCAGTGGACCAGCATCATTATGGTTGTTTGTGATGGTTTTGGCTTTCAAAAAGCATGTGGAGTGTATGTTTTGTCCACTGGTTTGAGATGTTTGCTAAAAGCCATGGAGTGAGGCATAAATGAGAGAAGGTAAAGAGAGGGACTGGAAGGTTTGGATCTGTTTCTAGGTCCAGCCATCTGACTCTACACTCTGTTTTGTCAAAGTAATAATGGGCTGAAGCTGCACAGTCAGATAATACAGTTTTAAGTCTGGTAGCACCATGCCTCTGTCCCTGAGAAAAGACAGAAGCTTATATTTAATTATGTGTCTTTGAGAGTTCTAGATGAAGGATAAAGTAATTTTTTGGATATGTTTCCTGGAATCAAGAAGAGAAACAGAAGTCTAATCAGGATGTTAATTTTAATGGTCACCACTGTGCTGCCTAGGCTGAATGACAAGAGATTCCACCTGCTGATGTCTGCCTTAAGGTCCCCCAAATATTTCTCATAATTAAGGGAAAATATGGAGCTCATTGTTGGAGAAATCCTCACCTCCAGGTGGCAGAAAACATGTTCTGATTCCCACTAACAGCAAGCTATTTTTCAGTCTAAAAGGGCACACCCCATTCATTACAATGGCTACAACTTGTTAAGTTTTGACTTATAACCTGAGCTTGATCGGTATGCCTCCAATTCCTTTAATAGTGCTTGTACCAACACCTCCAGATTGGTTAGGAAGAAGATGGGGTCATCTGCATACAATGATACCTTTTGTTGCCTGTTGTTGCCTCTGACCCCCATTAGGACTGAGTTAATGTGGATAGCTTGTGCCAGGGGTTCAATGCATAGTGCAAATAAAAGGGGCAGAGAGGGCAGTCTTTCCTGGTGCAACGAGAAAGGAAAAAGCATTCAGATTGGGAGCAGTTACCCATTACTGTTACCTTTGGGGCAGCATAAATTTCTTTTATGCAGCCAAGGAACACTTTCCCCACTTCCATTTCACTTAGGGTTCTGTACAGGAAGCTCCAGTTTACCCCAACAAACACCTTCTCTGTATCCATAAATACGCTCTAGCCAGTTCCCCTTCTCTCTGCACTCTAGATATAACATTAAGCAAATGTCTGATGTTATCATGTATTAATCTGCCAATCATGAAGGCTGTTTGGTCCAGGTGCCCAGGGACCCTACACAAATTTGGAAGTGGCTGGCCGCAATTGTGGTGAAGATTTTCATGTCTCCATTTAAACAGTGAAATGGAACAATAAGAACCACAAAGAGTGGGGTTCTTCCCCAGTTTGGGTAGCACCATTATTTGTGCATAGTGCTAGGATGTGGGTGCCCTCTCTCCCTCCTGTATCCCATGGATGTATCCAGTAGCAAGAGCTGCAGGGTCTCCCCAATTGCCTTGTAAAACTCAGAGATGAGGCTGTCCAGGTCTGGGGATTTTCCACCTTGAGGCAAGAAATAGCTCCTTGTACCTCATCCTCCACAATGGTGATAGGGGCACAAAAGGACTCTCAGGCTTCCCCGGTGATCCTGCTAATTGGAACCTTTTGGAAGAATGCCTCCAGTTATTGCTTAAAATCTGACACCTGCCCTTAGGAGTACAAAGTTTTGTAAATGTTCATGGAGTGTTGGAGATCTTGCTATATTGGTGTTGTGTGTTTGGTCATCCTCCCCTTCCCCCAATTCAGAGCACCATTCTGCTTGCAGCTTCCTTATGTAGCTGCCATGCCAGCAACCTCCCTGTTCAGTTCCTGGCTTCATAGTTCCATTGATCTGAATAACTCAAGGCACCGTCTACTTTCACAACCAGCAGAGCACTATGTTCTGCTTTGCATTTGTCTAACCGGCCCTTCATCCTTAAAACTAGGGTGATTTTATGTTCTGTCTCAAGACTGAAGAGAGGTTCTTCCAACTGAAACTGTTCTCTGTGGGCTTCCCTTTTTTATTTAGATGGCTAACATAGTAATTTGTCCTGTTAAGACTGGTTTGAGGCCATCCTACCATGCTGCCTGGGAGGGCTCCCCCTTACATTACTGGCTATGTACTCTCAGATATCTGCTTCCATCATTTCCTTTTTATTTTATTTTTTATTTAAAATTTGTTAACCAGGTAACTCTAAGAGCATCATATGCTCAATTTCATGGAGTACCCAGAGAGATAACAAATTACATAGGTAAAATTTTCACTAAAGATACATACAAAAAGAACAGGATGCATTAGCTATACAACCGTAATAGTCAAAACAGTGACACTGAGACTTATCAATACAGTACTCTTTAAATTCACTTTAAAGGTATGATAGGATTCTAAATAATTTAATGTGGATGGAAGTGAGTTCCATTCTTTGAACACTTTGTAGACAAATGAACGTTGAGCTGAAGATGACTTACGGTATATAAAGGTAGTCTAAAACAGAGTGTTGATACAGAGCAAGCTGAGTATCTAGAATTTTCCAGAGGAAAACTGAACATTACTATACCAAAATCTCCAAAAAGAAATTCACCTAAAATAAAAACCAACATAATCAAATAAATACTAATTAAAGGGACACTGTCAACCTGTTTTTCATCATTTTATTTCTAGTTAAAAACATGCATTTTATGATTGCTTACCTTCTCTAAAATTCATTGATGTTGCTGTTTGTTTTGTCTGTCTCCTTGTTTAGTAGAACTGAAATGCATCTTAATGTATATTTATAAACAACCTTGTTTTGTTTACAATCCTGGATCAGTTCTTATTACATACTTACTGAGCATTAGAAACACACCAAAACAGTGCAGTCAATCATTAGGCAGTAGCTTCCTAAACTCCCACTGCATCATGAGGGGCTAGACTGTGTTGTGAGTGTTCCCAAGACCAGGAAGGACGCAGTTGGAGCTGGTCAAGGAATGTAAACAAACCTTTGTTTGTGCGGTAACACCAGTATGGTGGGCAGTCTGTTTTCCACTTTTGTAAAGAAAAAAAGGAATTAGATTCAAACTACCAGCTACATCAGCAATCTTTACAGTATGCTGGCAATCATAAAATGTTTTTTTTTTAAACTAGGGACTAGGGCTGTGCATGGGCCAAATAGTATTTTCCAAATATCACGAACAGTAGGCTTCCTGAATATTCAGATGCATTTTCTGAATAGTTCACCATTCGGACACTATTCGGGATCTACTATTTGGTGAGAATTCCAAGTCTCGCAGAGCTTTGTTGGCCAATCAAAAACTGTTTCTTGAGCTCAAAGGCAAGCACACAATGTGACTTCCTTATTCTGAGCTGATAGAAGACAGGAGACAGTGGTTTCTGAGAGCTGCGCTGCAGTACTTCTGAGACCTTAAACTTGCTAAAAAAGAAAATAGATTTTTGCTTTATAGGCTTTTTTGGGTCAGTATAGTTTTTTTGATCAGTGTCAGACTTTCTGACAGGTATTTTGTCCTTATTGCTGTACTCAGTTACATGGACTAGGGGGGCTGTCTGCTAACACCCCTTCTCTGCTGCGGTCTAACATAGCTCCAGTGTTATTTTTTTGGGGTGAAGCAGATTTTATTTTTGTTTTTTGTTTTTTTGCTGTTGTCTGATTCCAGCTTTGGCTCCCTACACGACTGATGAGGGTGTCTGCTAACTCCCCCGCCTGCAGGTCACTGCTTATGATTTGCTGTATATGTGCATAATATTTGATTTTGTGAGGCTTCACCATGCACGTGCGTGCTCAATATATTTTTTCATGAGGCAGGGCCACACATGTGCACAGCTGTGTGCACACAGATTTTAAAATAAACTTCTTCAGTTCTAAGCCAGTCAGGCTTGACTCACTGAGTTATTATTGTTAGTCCTCTGGTTCCGGGAATAGATCCCTGTACACATGAGGGGTGTGCTGGCTGACCCCCCCTCAACTTCTACAGCCCACTGCACGCAATTAACATATGATTGTGAAATATATCCCCTCCCCCCTGCAAGTCTGAGCCTTGTGTGTGCACAGCGATGCACATGTATTTTTTTGTTTGTTGTTGTTTTGTTAATTAAACCATTGCACTTAGTGGGGCAGGCTTGTCTCACTGAGTTGACTGCATGTCATCTGTCTTTTCCTTGCTCAGCTCCATGTTCTCTTCCCCCTTCTTTGTAGCAGTGTTTTTCTTTGCTGCTGCTTTTTTATGGTACAGTATAACTGGTAAAGTCAATTTATTACTGTAGTTCCACAAGCACTAAGTAAAGCATCACACACAGGTACTATGTAGTAATAGTTTGTGTTTTACACAGCAACCACAAGTGACCTGATCCATCATGTCTTTAGCAATCTTGCAAACATGCTTGGTCCAGCCCCTGCAAAGCATCTGCACCGCTGGCCCCAAGTGGTGAGGGACAGGATGACAGACCACCAACATAAAGCACATCCAGACAATTACAGCTAGTGCTGTTCCTTGGCTGCCAAACCCCAAAACAATCTATGTAGAACAAAATAAGCACTCGGGGTTGGGGGGTACCAAAATACAGTTAAGAGCAGTGGAGAATAAAGTTGCCAATACATTTGTTTGTGCTAAGGCTGGAGGATGCCAATAGAGCCCTGGTGCTTTTACCAGAACCTGGTCTGTGTCAGGGTGCAAGTTGGGAACGTACAAACACACTATGAATATACAACCGTTAAAGAAACACACACCATAAATAAGTGAAGTTAAAATGAATGAGAATGAGATGCCCTTGTAACAAAACAATTCACAACTAACATACCCAAGGATGAAACACTGCATCAAGATTATAAAACGTAGTTCATACAGTGGTGCTGGACAGTACGCAATGCATTATCTTGCAAAATTACTGCAAAATGCTGCAGTATGCTGCAAGGAGCAGTGTAATTTAATGGCAATTAAGCCATCTAGTCATCCAATATTTTGTGGCATGTCATTTACTGCAAACTATTGAATTGCATCTTGTTTTACTCCACTGTATATTACTGATACATAATACAATTCCAGAGAAAGTGGTGAGATAGACTACATAGACAATGACATACAGGTGTCTCTCTTTATTCGGTGAGCTCAAATATTGTTCTCCCCAAGCCAACCTTTTAGTTCTTGTAGCATTGGGAATAGTACTACTACTACTAATACCATTAGCCGTACTACTACTACTAGTGTCACCACCTGTCCATCTGTACGTTCACTGTCACGTCCTGTTGTGCAGTAGTAGGGGGGGCATTACAACATGCACGCTTTGTGCAGCAAGCAGCAGACACCACCACCAGTGCTCCCACTGCTACCACGATGGCTGCTACATCCACAGCCAGTGTGCTTCCCACCACCACCAGTGCCATTCTTGCAGCAGCTACCCTTTCAGTTGTCACCACTACTGCAACCACTGCTACCACTATTCCTATGCCCATGGCCGAAGCACCTTCTACCCCATATCTGTGACCATGAACACCCTCTAGTGCTGACCCAATGTAATACTTGATATTATTTTCAGAGTGCTATGCATGTGGTATGGTGGACTGAGTGTGCCACATGAAGCTTGTGTTGAATTAGTGAGACCTCAATGTTGGTGGTTGAAGTGTTATTGAGGTGTATATAGTATACCAGGTTCAATGGGAGATTAATGGTGTTGCTGTAGTACTTTTTTAAAGTTTCCTTAAGAAAACAACTTTTCTGGCTGAGTACCGAATACTGAATAACGAATACCGAATACTTGGGACCGGAATACCGAATATTCGGCCGAATATTTGGGAAAAGGTATTTGCACAGCCCTACTAGGGACACTTTAAGATTTGAGGGGGTTGACAGTGTCCCTTTAAGCAGAGAATATAATATACAATGATGCGTTAACCTACTGTAGGACTACCCAAAACAAAACAACTTGTATTATGATAGGCAACAGTAACTCTATTTAAGGATGTCTCCACAGTTGCTGAATAAACTGGTAACCTATAATCAATAACAGAATCAGTGATTGTACTCACTATTTTTTCAGAACTAAGTGAAAGGCAATTCCTTATTCTATAAAGCAAGACCAATCTTACATTGACAGTCTTAACTAAAAAAATCAGTATGAGAACGGTACAACAGTAAGTTGTCCAAATAAAAACCTAGTTACTTAAAACAATCTACCCTACTTCCACATTATGTGCATCCTAATTAACAGACAATTAAAGATAGCAGCCAACTTATTCCTGTTTCCAAAAAAAAAACCATGAATTTGGTCTTAGACACATTTAATAACAAACCATTATCCTTCAACACCTATTAACCAACTGAAACTCACTCTGTAAATGTAAATTAAGTTTTCAGAACTACATCCACTGTTAAAGAAAGCAGTATCATCTGAACAAAGTAAAATATTTGAAGATGAAGTAAGTAAGCAATAATACCCAACAGGGTGAGCGGTATTGGGCTATACCGGACCACCCAATGGCATAATGAGGCCCGGTGATGCAGGTGGAGGTTCTTAGAGCTCCTCGAAGATCTGGTATAGATCGCACCACCCACAATGAAGGGTATTATTGCACTTAGAAAATGGGTTTTTAACTTACTAACAATTATGAATTACAAATAACGACTCTGGGACATAACAGTTACAATTTAATGTTGTATTTATTGCCAGGAGAGAAAAAAAGTCCCTCTTGGCGAAAAGAAAATACTAAAATAAAAAAAATGTATTTTTTGTGCACGTCGCACATTCTGATGAAGGAAGTGAGTAAAACAAAAACATGAGTCACTACTTGTTGTGTTTCCCAAAGCTGATTGTGCATGAACGTTACAGTTCAGGGATCTGTGGAGCTTGGGCATTGTACCAGGGGTGGTGTAGTTAAACTGGTGCTTGTTGTGGGATTGCCTTGTACATTTTGGGCTAGCAGTATAGCCTAGAAGTTAGAGAAATGAGCAGTGAATGAGACTGGTACATCCAGCAAACCTGAGTTTGAGTCCCACAACCTCCACTTGCATACTGTGTGACTCTGAGCAAATCACTTAACCACATAATGCTCCTGGGTCAACCCTGAAAACAGGCACTTGTGCCTAGTGGACATTATCTGGTTACCAAAGAATAAAATAAAATAAAAAATTAAATAAAATACATTTTTGTTGAGCTGTCCTTCCTTTTCTTCATCACACCCATCCAGAATTGAGCTCCATTTATGCCTATTTGAGCTATTAGCTGACCAGTAATTCACAGGGCTTGCATCTGAGCAATGTCCAGTCATGCCTGTAATTTCACGTGGTGCTAGTCTGGCACTTGAGAGCAGTTTTACAGCAGTGGCCCTTATGCTGTGATTCATGCAACAAATGTTCAAGTTCGCCTCCTTGCTCAGCTTTACCATTAGTCCACCGAGGTAGTTCTTCCCCATCGGCACTTTCAAGTACCAGCACTGCTGCTTGTCTAGGTAGTTCTGTGGGTGACATAGAGGATGAAGATAAAATGCTGGCACATCCAGTGGAAGCTTTGATACATACTTTTTAAAACACATGACTGGGCACAGTGGATCGGAGGACTCTGCATACATAAACCCTCTGTGTTACTCCTTAATAGGCTCCGGTGGATTCTTGTGATTTTTGGTACTCTCGTTGTGCATGAGAGTTACGTAGTCATTGCCATTTTCATCCTGTTCTACCACAAATAAGCTGAATCTCAGGCCACAGAGCCCCTCATGACCATGCCTTGCATTGGTGATTTGGATGTCAAACCACAGCTTCCTGACCAGTCCATATGCAGTATTGGGGCTCAGAGCAGGTGACATTCTTAACTTCTTCAAATCTGCATCACTTATGGCAGGATGATGCATGGCAGTGTCCTTTTGCTGTCTATGCTGTGCTTTTAACACACTAGTGAGCACATCATTTGAAGGTCAGAATATGGGGTCACTGATTAAGCTGATTCCATAGGCCACAGCTGGGGAATTAAGGTGACAGTTCAGGCCAGCACGAAGTGAGCAGCACCCAAAAACAGAATAACACTCTAAACTGGCAGTATGGACCTCAGCATTGAATTGCCTCAATAGATTATTTAGGTCTTGAAGGAGCATGGTGCTCAAGTCAATGGCTATGTTTTTGGCACTTGCCCAATTTTTTAGTACTCTCACAGCCCAAGCAGTATTTTTCTTTGTGTTAGCCTCATCCCTATATGATTCTATAGCATCAAGCTCATTTGAGCTTACAGTGATGTGTCTCTAGCAACTGACTGTGGCTGTTTTTTTTTTTTATCCATTTGTACCTACTGTTTGTCAGTGGTGGCGCTAGAGAAGAGGCCATCAATATTCAAAGTGTCCATCAGATCGAATGCCACAGGAACTAGATCAGACATGCTGGGATGATTTTCCTGACTCAGAATGGAAATAATGCAGCTTGATCCTTTCTTTGACAATTCTTAAGTTTAAGCAGCTGCCTTCAGCTGATTATTGGTGAGTGCGAAACACTTTACAGCTCGTGCTCACATGCGGGCATTTCTGTGTTTTTTTATTTTACATTTACTTCTATTTTTTATGTTACCTGCTTCATTTGCATTCTTTCCTTATAAATAATCTCATAATCTTCATGTTTATTAGTTATTTTTACATTCCCAGATTGATGGTTTGTATGTCCAGTGCAACTGAGGGGCATATCAATGACGGTTCTTTCTCGTTCTCCATGCCGCAGGTGGATGTACATCTGTAGTATGTAAAACTAAGCAAGTACTGCCCATGAGATGAACCTCAGCAGCATTGGAACTGCCTTAAATTATACACAGTTGGCATTCAAACTTCATTTTTGGGTGGTTTTATTCATTGCACAGAATTCCGCTTCTATTGAGCATCTATCATCCATTGACTACACTTGTTCACACAGAATCACAGAATACTATGAGTCAGGAGCCTAACGATCACATGGACTTGACCATGCATATCAGAATGCATATTTCTTGTCTCCCATAAAATCATCTAATGATGATTTGAAATACTGTAGTGAAATACTATTCACTATATTTGAGGGTAGTTTATTCCAAAGGTTTATAACTCTTTGATTCAGTCAATTTCCATGTTGTTTTGTTCTGTAAAAATCACCCGTTAACTGTTGTTGATGGAATCTATTTTGTCTTTCAGTATTTTTAACTAATGCCATATTTTCCCACAAATCAGTATCCAGTGGTGCCCTGTACATCATGCACAGATCACCTCTTATTCTACAATAATCCATACTAAATAAGCCCAACTGCCTTAACCTATTTGCATATTCTGTGTTTTTTAGTGAGCTAATTTTTATTGGCTGCTTTCCTCTGAACCCCTTCCAACAAACTTTTATCTTTCTTTTTGTATGGTGCCCAGACCAAAGCACAATACTCCAAATGTGGTCTCACCAAGGAGGCATACAATGGAACTATTACTTTGCTGTCTCTACTACTGACATTACGAAAGATAGACCTTATAATATTCTGTGCTTTATTTGCTGCTTTCCTACCTGTTACTGATGTATATTTATACTTTTTGTGAGCCGATGGTTTAGGCTGCCCACCCTCCCACCCAACACACACACTCCACACACACAATGACATTTTTATCTCCATGTCAAATTGGTCTGGTATGGAGGGACGACAGATGCTACTGCACATTTGTTCAAATATTTAATGCAGCTTTTAATTTTGGTTGATGCAGTGCTTTACTGGCAGTAAAGAGCTGTGTGTGACTGGGAGATGATTTGTGCTCAGACTGGGACAACATATCAGCACACAGAGGACCATCAGCAGCTGTGACATCACAATTAAGATTTGGGGGTAAGCACTGCAACACAGTTAAACTAGACACAAAGTGTGATCACATGTTTGGTAGATTGTTGTGTTAGTGTCAATGGGGATGGGGGACTCTCTCGCTAAAAAAGATTTACAAACATGGTGGTAATAGCCAACTGAACATTCTAGTAGCCACTGAACTGTATGAAGCAACAGAGACTGGATTCATTATTTGCCAGTCTCTGTTGTCTCATACCAGACTAGGTAATTGCTGATTTCAGCCAATCAGAGAAGCAGATGAACTTTGACTATTTTCTAACAGATCATAAATCATTAACAAAATCACATAATAACAAAGGTCCTAAAATAGAGCTCTGTGGAACCCCTGGATAAATTCCCACTAGTGGAGACTTTACACCACCTAAAATTACTCATTGCTTTCTACCACCCAAATAACTCATGGGCCAAGGAATAACCGCCTTCTCATAACCAATGTCATTGATTTTGGAGAGCAGGTGACAGTAGTGCACTAAATCAAAAGCTTTGGATAAATCCAAAAAATGGCATCAGTCTCACCACTGTCCCATGTCTCATGGAGAAACACAGTCAATTTCTACCAGGACTGTTAAAGCACTATGTTCTTTTTTGAATCCATGCTGTACTGGACATAATTAACCACATAGCTCCAAGTAGTCCGTGATTTGACCAGAGTTCACCTTCTCCAAGATCTTGGACAGACAGGACAATAAAGAGGCCTATAATTTTTAACTAAAGACCTGTAACTACCCTTATAAATAGGTAACACATTTGCATGCCTCTGTAACTCAGGGAACACCCCAAATTTCAAATAAAAATTAAATAACATCTTCTATTGTCCAACCATTAAACCCTTTACACAATTAATTTTAACTCAACTCCATCCTCACCATTTCTTGTCCTAATATTCATACATTGGAAATATCCATATACATCATCCTCAGTCAAGTCCCCAAAATGAAAAACTCCATTTTCAGTATATCCCGCTTTACTGTTGAAATTTCAGTTTTTTAAAAAAAAAAAATTCCCAGAGACACACCATTAGCTATATTAAAATAGACATTTTTCATTTCCATGACTATCTCCAAGGGCATATGAACATCACAATTAGTGGTAGTCATGGAATCAATTTTTGTTGACTTTGTTTTCCTCAAATGCTCATTCAAAATCATCCAATTTTCTTTCATTCCATTTCCATTGTCAAATTGTTTATTTAAATAAAATCCAGACTTGGATTTCTGAACCAATCTTTTGCTTAGATTCCTCAGTATTTTGTATTCATTTAGATTTCTCAGTGATATATTTAATTTATATTTTTCCCATGCTTTACCTCTTTCTTGCATGTATTAAATTTGGTTTCATCCAAGTCTGATTTCTATTTTTAACTCCAAGTTTCCACATCTGGGCAACCTTATCACATATCGCCATCATCTCAGTAAAAATAAAATTTAGCATTGTATCACTATAAGGAATAGAAAGCAAACATGACCAATCAACATTAACAGTCATGCCCCTAAACTCAAAGAGATTAAAATTTCTAAAATTCTTGGAATAAATAAAAATGGGACGTATGTGTGGTTTCTGTAATGATCTTATACAAAGTACAGGATTATGATCACTCCAAGCATCTGCTAATGGCATTGATTCAACTATTCTGTCCGGCCTGGATGTTAACTTCCAGTTCAGTAATGTTTTGGTTCCTGTTCTAAAATTTTTACATGTTTTCTCATTAATAATTTGAGTTAACCTAACTGCTCAGTTTGGTCCGTAATTTTAAAATGTAGCTTATCTCCCAACAAACAATTTCCTTGGATTTGCTCTTTGTCCCACAGTGACTTGCCAGCAAGGACATCACATTATTAGAGAAACCAGAGACAAATTAAAAAGTTCCAATAAACAGTTGTTTAACCCCACCCAGCAGGCCTTTCACAGTTTAACAATCACAGGTTGACTCTACATAATTATAGTTATCCTAAGTAGCCATAATGCCATAATGCATGTACTAACATAAATTACCACCTCACTCCCTTTTTTTCCTAACCTGCCCCTTCTAAGTAGGTTGTAATTTTCTAGTAGAACATCATCATCTAAATGCCTAGTAGAAGTCAAGATTTGCAGACTGTTACAAAATCAAAATTATTTAACTTGACCCAGATTGCAAATTTGTTGAATTTTGGTAACAAACTTTTAATATTAACATGCACAATTTTAGGTTTTCCTTAAGGCCCATCCATTACAGACCCACTATCATTAGTCTGTACCACACCTGGGTTTGACTGAACAGTGCCTAACACCATAAACAGCAATAACATTTGTTGCCTCTTTGTACTGGCCCTGTTCAGATGAATTAGCCACTGTTTGAAACACCAACACACCTCACAAAATGTACCCTACCCTCACAACATTTGTCCATCCCTTCCACAGTGCGATTAAGACTGTTCTCTTTGTTCCAGTACTCATTAGGTACACAAACATTAATTACACAGAGATACTCTGATTGGATTGCACAAAACCCCATTCTCACATTAACACTCTTCGCTTTCCCCAATACATCATCAATTGCCCCCATATAAAATGTTAAAAACATTAACAATTGTATCCAAATCATCTTATCAAGAAAAGAGAAAATTAAAATATGTGTAACCCCGATGTTACCCGGGGTTACTAGAATCCCAGTAAGACCTAGTAGTAGGCAGGGAAGGCAGCTTGTGAAACTCCAGTTAAATGGATTTCACACTGTCTCACTCTGTTCTCAGTCTCAGCTGAGAATGAGGGATGACATCATTTAGAACTGTCACAGCTGCATAAGCCACACTGGAATGTTGCAGTTGGAAGTTAGAGTAGAACGTTGGGGAATTTGAAGTCAGTTCAGTGAGTTGAGTAGAGTTCTGTTGCAGTCTGAGTAGAAGAGATGCTCTGTTGTAAGCAGGCCCTCAGAGTTCTAAGCTCTGTCAAAGAGCTATTTTTTGTTGTATAGGTGTGTGTTCTCACCTGAAGAGGAACACAAGAAGAGCACATTGAAGTGGTGGAGACTGCTTTTAGTGGTTCAGGGCCCCATTCCTGTGGGGATGGGGGGAAGGAATCAGCCTGCTTCCAAGGGCATACCCCCCGGTCCAGCTAGGAGAAAAGAAGCTGCCTGATTTAAGTTTATGCTGAGGCACCAGAAGTTCTAGACGAGATTTCTTTTGAGGAGAAAATGCCTGTGGGGCACCTGCAACCAAGGGGTGAGTTCGCTCTGCTAAAGGGCCAGGTGTTTTCACCTGAATGAAGATGAAACAAAATGGACTGTTACTGTGGTGTCAGGAAGAGACAGCCAAGTACAATTTGGAAGATGTGGGGATTGGACTGCTTAACTCTGTTGGGGGTCTAGAGTAATGGACACAGCCTCTTATTAAGTATGTTCAAGTTCAGCACAAATGGAATGTAAAGACAGTAGATTGAATGTGGAATACATTTAAAAAGAATCTACACAGCAAAGTGTTTTAAAGGATAAGGTGTTACAGTCCAGAGAAATGACTGGGTATGAATTATGGGAGCGAGAGGTGGGAGACACCCCATCAGTAGTAACCAAATTCACCTCTATGGATTTGCTCTGGGACACCTGTTGCTTTCTCTCAGGTACTTGGCCAGTGCCTGAGGAAAGTACCCAGATGTGGGATTGATGAGGAAGATTCCCTTATGGAGCAGAAGTGCTCATAGGTGGTTTAGGGAGCCACCAGTAAATGTTTCCATGCTATATGGAAAGTGTCCAAGTGGCTGGCAAGGGAGCTGAGCCAGTGAAAACCCAGAGCAGCGTACAAGTTCAGGCTGTGTGCCCAGTGTGTTTCAGAACCTGAGGGCTAAAGTGATGAGGATGTGTTCTGGTCTCCTTAAATCTGCATTACCAGGAGTGAAGTCCCGTGGGGGTCCATCTATGTTTTGTTTATTCTGTTGGATGTGAATAAAAGCCACACTTTAGAATCCCACTTCTGGTATTGGACATTACAGTTATTGCTTTCTTTGTCCGGAGTTACTTGGGTGCCCCTGTGCAGAGTAACCAAATCTAGCCAATGTTCCGAGAGACATATTCCTCCCCGAACCCAGCCCAACTGGTAGAGCTGTCAGTTGGAAACGGCATACCTGGGTGGAGGTTACATTGTATATGTTTTCTACATTTAGGACCTTAAATGTTATAATGCAAGACCAGTGAAGTCTGCCACCCACCACTAGTACTATACGTGGATAAAAATAAGTTACAAACCCCCAGCACCATCAATTAGTCAAAAAATCACCACTATGAAATTACATTAAATGATAACCCTCCTCCCAGGCCCTGCCGCAGCCAGATAGGTAGGCATTACTTTAATTCCAGTTAAAAACATGTGTCACTATAGGTAGCCAATGGAGACTGCCACCCTCTACCAGTTTCTAATACACTAATATCACAGACTATTAACTATTAACAGACTAGTAACTATTGCCATATGATAATAGGCAATGTGGCTAAGATACAAATACCAGACTGATAGGCTCTACCACAGCCAAGTATGTGATAAAGATCAAACCCACTGGTACAGACAAGAACAAATTTGACTGGTTATACTGTAGGCAACAAACTAATACATTAAACAAAATTTAATTAAAAATAATCAAATAAAACAAAATAACTAATGATAACTAAACTTCAAGTTTTTCTAACATATCATCTACTCTAAAACAATTTTAAAATAAGAGACAGTTAAAAAAGTTCAGTTATCACATATGCTGAACATTAGTTAACATACAAAGACTAATACAATACACCAAAACAAAACAGCAATTTACATCTAAATACCACTATTCCTAAAACGATACCTCTGAAAAACTGGACACAATGAGAGTCATTAACAAATTATAAACCTGAAATACCTTAATGTACAGCAGTCCAAGCAGGATTTTGGAAAAGTTAGCAAACAGACAGTAAATTTGGAAATTTGTTACAAATAGGCACCACTCGTGCTCGCACTGTGGAGTGGGTGCAAGCTTTTAAACAAATAAGCCCCACTCACTGAAACACCATCCAGCCACTGGCACACCCCTAAGCCCCTGCACAATGAGCAGTCAAATGCTGACAGTCTCTGCTGGGAGATGTACTGTGTTGAAGAGGCAGCCCTGGATGATGGTGGTCAGCCTCACAGGTCATGGTTGCAGTCTTCTCCGGTGCTGAATGGAGCAACAGGCATACAGTCTGTGGAGTGGGCACTGGCTTTTAAACAAGTAAACCTCACCCTCTGTAAATGCTACCCAGTTCCTGGCTTGCCCCTAAGCCTGCTGCTTATTGAGCAGTCGAGTCCTGAGAGTCTCTGCCAGGAGGTGTACTATGCTGGAGAGGCAACCCTGGATGGCAGCGTGCAGCCTCACAGGTCACAGCTGCAGTCTTCTCCAGTGCTGAATGGAGCAACAGGAATACAGTCTGTGGAGGGGACATGTGCTTTTAAACAAGCAAGCCCCACCCACTTGCAACACTGCCCAGTAGCTGCCTCATGTCTGAACTGCATTTGATTAAAAAGTGAAATGTTAAATCTTCAGTATAAGGTCTTTTGCCCTGATGAGATGCTAAGCACTAGCTGCATCAGGGCATGGTCAGACAGAGCGGTGCTGCCTATGGAGCAGTGGTATACTGCTTGTATCCATTCTGCTGTCAACAGAAAAAGATCTATGCACGAGTATTATTGGTTGGGGAATGGAACAGAAACTGTAGTCCCGCATCGTGGGGTGCCAGAATCTTCACTCATCCACCAGTCTAAGTTCTTGTGCTAGTCTCTTAGCCCACCCTATACAGTTCTGCACCCCCAACCAATCTATAGTCAGCTTCATAACACCATTGAAGTCTCCTCAAACTAGCTATAGACTGCCTGGTTAAGGATGTGGACCAGGAGCATGGTCTTGAGGAAGTCAATATTTTTCTCTTTTACATTGGGAGAAAATATGTTGAGTATCATGCACATCTTACTGGTTTATATATAACACCCCTGGGTCTTGGACTGCTTATTTAACCTCTTTAGGGTAGCTTTTGTGCAGCAGGATTGCTACCCTTCCCCTCACCTGTGAGTGTGTGCTGTACAAGAGGAGGCATATACTGCTCCAACTCACAACTGTTTTAATTTTCCATGTTCCATGTGGGTTCCTTGGAGAACAGCTCTCATTGCCCCCTTTTCCCTGAGTTCTTGGAGCAACCTGGTATGCTTCACCAGACTATTCAAGCCTTTAAAGTTGTATGCTATAATTCTGTTATCCACCATTGTTTCTTATCTTCAATGACTCCCCCCCCCCCGGTGACCATGGATTAAGAGACAGGAAGTCCATCAATTTAAATGCTAAAAGCAAACATTTTAACTGCAAACTATTTACAGCAGTCAGGGTAATACACTGGGACATCCTGTGGGATCCCATGACTTTAATGGAGTAAAGTAATTCCTCTGCAGCTGTGCTGGTGTTCTATGTGCAGCAGCGATGTACCAAACTTATGGAATACCTAACCAAATACAGCATATTGTGTCCAGAGCAGCATGGCTTCTGCTCTGGACATAGCACTACATCGGCCCTTCTGGAGTTCTCACAGCACATACACTCTGCACTCAACTCTGGGGACAGTGCCAGGGCAGTGCTCATTGACCTATCTAAGGCCTTTGACACTGTGTGTCACCCCCTCCTGCTTGACTCCCTCCACCAACTGGGTTTATTATCTGGCCCCCTTGTCTGGTTCTCCAGTTACCTCCATGCCAGATCCCAACGGGTCAAGATAAATGGTACCCTGTCAACTTCCCTACCTGTCCACTCCAGTGTCCCCCAGGGATCCATTCTGGGTCCCACACTGTTCAGTCTCCTTCTCAATACCCTTCCTAGCTCCTGCTTGGGCAGAATGCTCCTATATGCTGACGACGCAGTTCTCGTTGCCTCCCAACCCGACCCCATCACCCTCCAGGACTTCCTTCAGCTCACTTTCAGCAAAGCTGAAAAATGGCTCCTCAACCACCATCTGGTTCTGAATCTCAAAAAGACAAAATCTATGCTCTTCACCCACCACCAGAGTAAAGCCAGAAATGCCCCCCTCCTCATCCTCCCCAGCACCCTACACCCCCTTGAACAGGTGTCTGCATACAAATACCTGGGCATCACCTTCGACTTGGCTCTCACTTACCACTCCCATCTTAATACCCTGTCCACTGCCGTAAACACCCAGATTGGACTCCTCTATAGCCACCAAGACTGCCTCCCTCAGACTGTCCTCTGGCTGGCTATCACCTCCTCCATCCTGTCATTGGTTGACTACGGGCTTCCTATCTATGCTGCTGATGACTCCACTGCCCTCACCAATGTCCAGACCTCAATCAACAAGGCTTGAAGACTCCTGACTGGTGCCCCCAGCAGAACACACATGCCAGATGTACTCCTCCTCTAACCTACTCACCTTTGATGAGTGCCTGCACTACTACGCCTGTATACTGGCCAAAAAAAACGGTACTTGGGCTCTCCTCCCCAGGGGTTGCTGCATCCCTAAAACTGGCTTCCCAGTCGGTTGCCACCCAAAGTGCAGCCAAGGCCACCTTCCAGGTACCAAGGTACCAAAAACCAGGACCTCTCTTGCCCAAAGGTCCTTCCACTACAGAGCCTCCTCCTCGTACAACTCCTTCCCCCCTCATATCACTAGCATCCCCAAAATCAGCCCATTCAAAATCACCCTCTGAAACCACCTCGCTGACACTCGGAGCTGTAAATGCCCCTGACTGCCCCAAATCTAGAGCTCACCTGGCCCTCTGTAACAGAAAACGTCCTCCGGACTGCCTCCACCCCCAGCGACCCACACTTACTCCCCTCCCCTTTCCCCAGGTATCACTCCCTGGAACCTCTAGAGTGTACCTTATTATTTATTTGTACAATAGATTAAATTGTAACTAATTGCAAGCCACTGTATACCTTTGTATTATTGGAACTGCTTTGTGTGTTCTTTTATTATTGTATCTCACCTGTATTGTTCTCCTATATTGTACTTCACCATCAATTGTTGTCTACCCTCCCTGCGATGAGGTGCCTTTGTGAATGAGTCTTTGACTCAGAGGTTGTAAATCCAAATTATGAAATGAATAAATGAAAAATAAAACCTGCTTTGTGGTAGATGGCATGTGCAATGTCCACTTCCTGAACTACACCTGGTCTGTAAACCTCCTGGTAGCTCTCCTTGTCTCTATTTCAAATTGAATGTTCACAGTATTTTCTGACATAGAATTTCTCAGCTCCAGTGTCCCTTGACACTTTAAAGTGATTAAGGAGCAATGCCTCTCCCTCCTTTTTGTGTCTAATTGATGGGCATGAATTTGCCTTCTTGTTTAGTGAATTTTGGAAAGTTGTGTCTCCCAGAGAGCTGGAAAGAGGGCATGATGGGGAAGGCCCCAGGCTTACTGGGTTTCTGGCTCAGGCACTATTTCTCTTTCCAGCAGAGGGGCCCCTGGTCATTATATGGGTGGTCAGGTTGGCTATTATCACCTTCCCAATGACTCAGCATCTGAGTCACTGCATTCCCTGCATCAAAGAGGGGACAGACCATATGATACAGCCATTTTTCCCATGGTTCCACTCTCCAGCTCCAGAGTCACTGTGATTTGCTGCTACACCTCCCCTAATTTGGAAGGATCTGCATAGGGTTCAATACAGCAAATGGGTCATGCCAGGCAGGGATATCCACACCTGTTTCCAAGGGTCCTACACATTTAACTGTGGTTAGTAACTGCATGCTGTGTCTCTGGTGTCATATGTACCCTCTATAACAGCCATTGATTTAACGGCCTCTTTCCACTCTGGCTAATCTGCACACCATCTCATCACCTTTGCTCTGTGAGGTACCCCACACCAGCATATGTGATAACAGAGAAGGGAGTTTCTGAGTCCAGCTTTGCTGAGTTTCCCCAGTGCTGCCCAGTTAATCCGCCATTCACTCTGACCTCCCTTTTTGTATGCCATGCTACTTGATTTGACCTGGATAAGGCAGCCTTCCCCCACAATTCCCACCCATTGAGTATGTGTACTACCTCATTCCTGTCGTGTCCTGATAGCTGCTACAGTGCATAAGTTGGTCCAAGAGGCAAAAGTGTCTCCTCCACATAAATTTGCACTATCTAAATGCCACACTGGCAATTCTTCCCCTCCAGAGTGCTTAGTGCAGCTTATAAATGAAAGTGGTCTCACCATGTGGTAGTGTGCCAGTGCTCTGCCCCATTGGAGCCTACTAATTGTTTCCAGAGGGCCCCCAACAACCAGAGGGAGCCAGTGCCAGTCCCCACCAAGACTGCTAGTATCATGTAAAGGTTTTCCTTGGTACCATCTGACCCAATTTCCCTCCACTGTTCAGTCCTGAATCCAGTGGCATCCCCTACCATCAAACCAACTGCACCTCCCCCCCAAGCCACACAGTATGTATTTCTGGAACCAAGTGGCTGACTGCACTGTGGGGTCATGGCAACCTGGTGGATTCAGCTTTGTGGCCAATGCCAAAAGATTCCCACCTGCACAAGGAAAAGCAGCAAGCACAGCCCCCCATCTCTGCCACGTGCAACACAGACCCATCCATATGAGCTGACTCACTATTCTGTATGTTGAAGAATCTAAAATGGTGAGAGCTAGCTTTTGAGAAAGCCCACCCAACACCTTCACACCCCTGCACCCCCATTGCACCTGTAAAATACACTGCAAGGGACTGTCTGCTAAGTGAAGTTGGACAACTCCTTCAGATTGGCTCTTTTGTTGAGGGCTCTGCTGTTGTTCCCACCCAAGTTTTTTCACTCTATGACTGATTCCTCATCCTTGTCCCTAGCAGTGTTTATTGATGTCTGCCTTGCTTTCTCATGAGTTGCACAGTTTGCTAGGGCATTGACTCTGTAATAGCCTCAAGGGCTGGATCCAGTGATGAGATGAGTTCAAGTGGGAATACCAACTTCTCCAGTAGCAGTTTGGCTTCTGCTAGGGTAAAAAAAAAATGGGTCCATGCTCCATGTAGATTTTAAATTGAGTTGGAGCAGTACTCTATATTTTAATGTTGTTATTAAACAATTCTCTATGGATGTCCAGCAGGGTTTTCCATTTGAGAAGGGAAAGGAAAGTGAAAACATAGCAAAAATAGACCAATAGAGGTTTTTCATTTGAGAAGGGTAAAGGGAGTTAAATCATGGTCAAAATAAGGTTTGCCATCACCAAAATGGATCTTCTTGCTAACTTGTTAAGTAGAATGAATGAACAGATGTCTGAGGAGTTGGGAGAGTTACAGGATGAGATAAACCAGGTATGTAATGACTTCAGTTTAGTTACTACAGACAATCATGAATTAAGCACTGCATACAGAGTGTTACAGAAGCAGATGCAGGATAGAGTGGATCAGAATGTTGCAAAAGTGAGTCATGACAAATGTGAATCCAACATGGTGAAACTGAGCTATCAGCCACAGGTTCTAGCTGGTCACGTCAAGGCAATGGGAGGCGTAGCCCCACCTTGTCGATGTCATCTGAAGTGGAGGAGTCAGATGATGACATTTTTCAGTAAAATTTCAAGTCACACCCCTACTATGGCCCAGACAGCCCTCCCTGCCATCCACAACAAGGTGGACTACTGTCATATGACACCCATACCCTATATCATCGATGGCATGATGCACATCATGGGCAATGCCAATATGGTGACCTCCATGATGGGGGGAAGCAGGCCTAGGCCTAGTCCCGATGGCACCACCGGTAGCCGTTATTAATGTGGAAGACAGGCAGGAGATAGAGAAAATGATCGAGAGTTCCTTCGGCACTGTGCCCATCTCTGAGAAAAACAAACAGGTTCTCAAGACCGAAATTAGGCAACTTCTACATGAGGCTGGTACTCAGGAGGGCATGGTTCATTCTGTGGCAGAAGCCATTGCTCAGGCAGCCCTGGATGGGGCCCGAGGTAATCTGTCTCCACTTGATCATCCCAATAATCCCCTACAAGTGTCATACTCTGTTCAGCAAATAGCTGACAGCATTGGTCAGATGATCCCATCTGACAACCTCAGTTACCACTTGGAAAAGGTGCATGCTAAATGTGAAATGCATAGTCTCATTGCAGGCTACCAGGTCCAGATCCTACGCCAGACCATTTATCCTGGACTGTGAACAAAACTCCCTAATGTCATCCGCCAGGATGGCCACACCACCTTTGATGAAATAGCTGCTGAGTTCATTTCTGCACACAGCCCAGGTGTAGTCAGAGTGATGCTCTCATACCCTGTAAAACAGAATGTGAAAGAAAGTTAAGCGACTTTCCACCAGAGGCTCTCGATGGCCTACCGAGCAAGGAAGCATCTTGCAGGAGAAGCCACACATGTGGCCCTCATTGAGTATAAAACCCTTTTCCTTAGGAACATGATCCCTGCAGGAAGAGAAAAGGTAGATCCAACCACCTATCCCACCACACAGAGGTTTGCCAATATTCTTTGGAAAACAGAAAGTTTATCAACTCTACATCGGTGATTCAGGCTCTGGTTCCAAGAAAGTAGCTGCCGTGGAAGCCATTCCAGAGGCCAAGATGCACTACATGGTGGAGGGGCAGGCCCAAGAGAAACAGCCCCTCCCCACAGACAACCAACACCCCCAGCAGGCCCAACAACAACAACAATCCTGGGGTAGGAACCTGAACTACCACAAAAACAAGAAACACCATAAGAATAACAAGGGTAAACAACAAAGATCAAGCCCCTCATATAGGGAAATAGCTTATGAGAACTGGAAGATCCGAGACCATGTCGGGCAAGTGCACTCCTTAACAGATGCCATCCCTGTTCGTGCCCTTGCAGCAATACAACTGGGAGAACAGGCCTCAACAGGCCATGGAGACACCGGAAACCAGGCTCTCAGGCCCTTACAGGCCCGGAGCCAGAAGCGGCTCCCTATACAGCATCAGTGCAGCACGGTGATATGGTTCAAAGGAACCAGGCCCAAGCTCTCTTTCTAGTGCTCCCCCATGCTTCCACTGGTACAGATTGACAATTAAAGGCCCCATTCCATATTGTAAACAAGCTGATCTTGGATACAAACAGAAGGCCCTGCACAGAGGCCAAGATCAGGGCCGCCTACTGACAGTACTACTGGATACAGGCACGGCTGTGTCTGTATTACAGGATGACCACCTAGACACATCACCTTGGTCTACCAGATGGAGGACCAATATGTCTGGTGTAGATGGAATTAGGTTTCCTGCATACCATTCCCGGCCACTACCGGTGACACTGGGGAACCTGAAGGCCTATCATACCTTTCAGTTAATGGTATTGCATGATCACCCTAGTATAATTGGAATTGACCTTCTGGCACCACACGACTGTGTGGTAGATCTAGCCAAAATGCCATTGATACAAATCCAGGGACAATATCACACCATCATGTCCCTGACTCACATGTGGTTGCAACAATATCTGCAAACAGCAAAGAGTATGACGTCATAGATTTGTTCAAGAACCATGAGCTTTTCCCAAAGCTTCTTCCCATTCTACAAAGACATCTGGAGGTATTTGCCACCAACAAGCATGACTGTGGCAGGATGCACACTGTCATTGAAGTGACAGGCCCGGCACATGAGAGGTATTGTCAATACCCTTTTCCACCTGAGGCTTTGCCTTCTCTTAGGGAAACAATTATATCACTCCTCAAGCAAGGTGTAATTAGGACATGTGTTTCCACTGTGAATTCTCCAGTATGGCCTGTGAAAAAACCCACAGGTGCCTAAAGACTTACTATTGACTACAGGAGACTAAACCAGGTCAACCCCAGTTGTGCCCCAAATGTGGCATCAGCACCAGATGTGCTACGACTATTGATTCCTGACCAACAATGGTTTAGTGCCCTGGACATCTCCAATGGTTTCTGGTCATTGCCATTGGCCCCCAAGAGTCAATATAAGTTTGTCTTCACCTTTGAGGACAGGCAGTACACATGGACCTGCTCACCACAAGGGTTCCACAACAGCCCCTCCCTGTTCCATTTACACATGATGGATGCCCTTGAGGGTTTCTCTACCCCCCAGTGTCTCTTGCAGTATGTGGATGACCTTTTGTTGGCCACAGCCACACAGGAACAACACCTGGATCTCTTATACGAACTACTGACCCTCATCCAGAGGGCAGGCTTCAAATGTAACCCTGCAAAAGCACAACTACGTCAGAAAGAGGTACTCTTTCTGGGCCTGAGGATAACAGACCAAGGCCGGAGCCCTACCTGGAAGAAAATACAAGGATTGCAAGATTTGCCACTGCCCACCAGCGTGGCCACTCTTAGAAGGTTTCTAGGTATGGTAAATTATTCTAGAGATTTTATTTGTGATTTTGCTCAGAAGGCTGCCCCTCTGTATGAACTACTGAAAAAGGACATCTCCTGGAATTGGGGTCCCATTCACACTCAAGCTGTGACATCACTGAAGCAGGCCTTGGCCTCAGTTCCAGCTCTGGTTAGCCCCAATCCAGCCCTGCCATTCCATCTGGAGTGTGCTACCTCTGACATTGCTGTGTCTGCTGTGTTGGCCCAGAAGGTCCATGGCACCCCAAGACCCATTGCATATGCATCACTGCTCTTAACCCCAGTGGAACAGAAATACAGCCTTTGTGAAAGGACCCTTCTGGCCACCTACCGGGTGGTGAAGCACTTTCTGTATATCATTGGGTACTCCACCCGATCATTAACACAAACCATGCCCCAACAACCTTTTTGCTATCAGACAAAGTAAAGGATGGGTCAGTCTCCAATACCAGACTGACACACTGGCCCCTCCTTCTCCAGGACAGAGACATCAAGGTCCACCCAACCAAAAGCCTCCCATGCTGGTGCATGGTCTCCTTTTCCAAGGAGAACCCCATGACTGTACACTGCAGCCACCAGATTTACCAGATCCAGGTCCTTTCCTTCCTGCTACACCACAACTTCTTGAGAACACCTCATTGTGCTGTGTCTTTACAGATGGCTCAGCTTCCTATTATCAGGGAGAACAGATAGCAGGAATGGGCATATTAGTCGTTTACCCTTATGGTAACACTGTTAAGATTTCTAAGCATTGCAGTGTGGCATCATCACAGTATGCTGAGACGGCAGCAGTGGCCTGTGCCCTTGAGTTCAACCAGCATGGAACCGAAGATACCATCATTTTTACAGACTCTAACTGGGTTTGTTGTTCCCTTACAGAATTCCTTCCTTTTTGGCAGAACTCCTTTACCTACTCTGATGGCAGCGCAGTGAAACACAAGGAACTGGTAATATACATTCACTCACTTGCACAGAAATTTGCACAAAAACTCTATGTACAGAAAATTAAGGCCCACTCCATACATGACCCCTATCATGCCTTCAATGACACTGCTGACACTCTTGCAAAGGAAGGTGCCCGAGGGGAGGACACCTGGATGATGGACCATCCAGAGGCCAGAGCATCCATACACATTGCAACAGTCAGGAAGAAACCTGAACCCCTTTCCCACTTGGACTTGTCAGAATCCCAACACACTGACTCTGACCTCAAAGATGTGCTCAGATTCCTTGACAAAGGTACAGAGAGAAATCTACCTACCCACAACACCTACCGAAGACATGAAGGTAAATTACACCTGTCCACAGATGACAAGCTTATCTGGTATCAACCAGATGACACCCCCATCAAGTTGTGGGTGGTTCTCTGTCATCTTAGACCCACATTTCTACACCATGTGTATGATACCCCTACTGGTGGACACCAGGGAGTGGAGAACACATTTCAAAGGCTTAAGACCACTGCCTGGTGGCCTGGTGTCACCAAAGATGTCAAACGGTACATAGACAACTGCATTGTTTGTGCCAAAAATAACCCCATCCCTACCAAATGAAATGCCAAACTGCTGTCACAAATGCATTCTGGCCCTTGGCATGCCATACAGATCAATATTATTGGTTCCCTGACCAATACCAGCAGAAACAACAAATACGCCCTTGTGGTCACTGATCTCTTCTCTAAGTGGGTTGAAGCTTTCCCCACTAAAACATGCACTGGTGGGGCCTAACTCTCAAGGTAGACTCAGAGAAAGGAACCAGTTTTACAGGTGAGTTGGTGAAAGAAGCACTTGAACTCCCTGGAGTTCATCAGAAACTCCACATACCTTTCCAACCACAATCTTCCGGTCAAGTAGAGACAGCCAACAGACAGCTTAATTAAATGCTTTCTAAATTCATTGAGGACAATCCCAGTGATTAGGATTCCCTACTGCTGTTACTCCTTATGGCAATTAGGGTTACACCCTCAGGTACCACCCAGCTGACACCCTTTGAGGCAATGACTGGAAGAAATATGAGATTACCTACACACCTGTTGTTTGATCTGCACACCCCCACTGCCGACCTTGTCTCAGTGGACCAATATGTGGAAAAACTCAGACAGGATGTCATACACTCTCATTTGTATGCTGCTAACTGCATGGCAAGGCCCAGCAACAGTCCAAAATACAGTTTGACAAACACGTACAAGAAGTGGATTGGCAAGTTGGGGATCAGGTAATGATTCTTAGATTTACACATCCAACACATTCCTTCTCCAATAAATGGGAAGGCCCCTTCCCATTGTCAACAAGCTCAGTCCAGCAGTCTATCAGGTTAGTCTCATGCAAAATAACAAACTGACTGACAAATGGTTACATGCAAACCAGCTGAAACTGTATAAAGGAGTATGATTACTTTTCCTCACTCCATTGGGTGGAATAGTACTAATTTACTAATATGTGATTTTCCTTTTCAGATACTGACAAGATGGCTATCTTGTTCCATTTTCTCCTCATTTCAAGAGTTATCTCCTGCAGCCAAGGCACAGTAAAGCACCTCCTTCCTCACCTTGATCAACTTGCAACTACCCCAGAGGGAGTCTCCATCAAGCATGCCCATTATTGCCAAGAATCTGAGAGTGAGGTTTAGACCTCCTGACACAGGACTTGGCAAAGCGGGGTCCAAAAGCCCTTTAAGTACTGTACATAAACAGTGGCTGAACACTTAAAAACTGCACCGGTTACTGCTCAGCACCTCACACCCTCTTCAATGAACACTAATATTAAAATTATTCCCAGCCCAAAATCAGAAGACAGTCGGGGAATGAGACTTCAAGAAACCCAGAACTCTTGGTTTAACATGAGATGACCCCACCCCCAAAACCATACCTCGCTTTTTAGGATTCCCAGCCCTGCTGTTACTCGTACTCCTCATAGCATTTCAATAACAGGTGACTTGAACACAGCCTCCCAAAAAACTCTGCTTGCTCTCCATCCTCATGTCCTGCACAACTTCCTCTAATAAAAGTAACAAACGGTAATAAATGGCTTACATACATTACTGGGCTTGGTGCTTTCACTGCAGCTCACCCAGAACTATTTATGGCACTGCGGAAGAATATGTTTATTAAAAAAACTACAAAAGAATAAAACTAAATACTTCACAGATTTTTTTTTTAATTACATGCATTTTATTACATTTCCCAAAGTATAATCGCAATATCCCACTTGTGCGTGTGGGTGATGCCAGGATTTTCCCACTTCTAGTGTGTTGTTGGTTACTCGGCTGCACCTCGTGACCGTACAACACACCAGGTGTGGGTAAATCCTGGCATCACCCACACTCCCTTGTGGTATATTGCTTATTTCTAAAGTAAGTTTTTATAGATGCCAACCCAGCTCCCCAAACCTTATATCACCCAGGGACCTTTTTTTTTTAATTCTGGCTGCTAAACGGTTTTGCTTAGTTGTCCTTTCAGAAGGATCTGTGGCACTGTATCATAATTTTAAAAATAATCAGATAAATGGGTAGGAGGTGGTTTAGGTCCAGGAGTTATGAAGAGTCATTTTTTTAAAGAAACTTCCATTTCTACTAGATATAAAGCAAAAAATGCATTCAAACTCCAAAATTCAGCCTCAGATTCTATAAATTTAAACATTTACTGTACATCTGATTTCATCGCTGTAGTCTACTAAATATGATTTCTTAAACATCATTAAGGATTTTTGCAATCACTACCCACTTTGCCAGATGTTGTTCTTACTCTACAGGAGGTCATTTTTAGAAAACTAAAATACACTTAAAGATAGATTAGTATCCAGCCAACTTAAATGGAGGATAAGGCCCCAGTCTCAAATCCCAAAATGTAAAATGTGGTTATCCATACTATTGGTGGGCAAGAGTTGCACTTAATGCCACAGCATAGTGAACACTCAAATTATTATCTTCCCTCCACAGGTATGGGCACACTGGATTTTCACCCAGTAAAATCACAAACTAAGAGGTCATGAACATTTCTGCATGACACAATGCTATGGACTAGCATGTGTGTGAGGTAAAATAATTGCAATCACCCCCACCACCTCTGAGCCATAATTTTAATCAACTTTTGGACTGAGCTGATGTCATTCTTTTCCATCCCTTGTCATTTATTCTGGTAGTCCAGTAGAAACATAAAAACATAGACTTTGACGGCAGATAAGGACCACTAGGCCCATCTAGTCTGCCCATTTCCCTACCTACAGGATAGGCCGCAGATCCTAGTTAACCAACAGCCTATATCTTCCTGCCCCCCACAAGAATTGCTTTATGTCTGTCCCATGCATTCTTGAATTCTCCCACAGTTTTAGACCCCACAACTTCCTCAGGAAGGCTGTTCCATGCATCCACTACCCTCTCTGTGAAATAATACTTCCTCACATTGCCCCTGAACCGTCCTCCTTCTATCTTTAAATTGTGTCCCCTTGTTCTTGCAAGTCTCTTTTTCTGAAAGATGCTACCCTCTTGGACTTTGTTGATTCCCTTGAGGTACTTGAAAGTTTCTATCATGTCCCCCTCTCCCTTCTTTCCTCAAGGGTATACATATTAAGCTCCTTTAGTCTCTCCTCATACGGCTTCTCTTGCAGACCCTGCACCATTTTAGTTGCCCTCCTCTGGACTGCCTCTATCCTGTCTATGTCCTTGTGGAGATGGGGTCTCCAGAACTGGACACAGTATTCCAGATGGGGTCTCACCAACTGTCTGTACAGAGGGATAACAACTTCCTGTTTTGTGCTGCTGATGCCTCTCCCTATACATCCCAGTATACCCCCAGCCCTCCCTACTGCCTTCTCACATTGCTTGCTAACCTTAAGGTCATCTGATATGATTACCCCCAGGTCCCTTTCCTGTTTTGTTGTTGTTACTACCTCCCCACCCATTGTGTATTCTTCCCCTGGGTTCTTAATTCCCAGGTGCATTATTTTGCACTTTTTTGCATTGAATCCTAGCTGCCATATGTCTGACCATTCCTCCAACCTTGCCAAGTCCCTTTTCATGCTTTCCACATCTCCTTGTGTATCAATCCTGTTGCAGATCTTTGTGTCATCTGCAAAAAGGCATACTTTTCCTTCCAGTCCCTCTGCAATGTCACTGATGAAGACATTAAAAAGCACTGGACCCAATACTGAACCTTGCGGTACCCCACTAGTAACCGCCCTTTCTTCAGAGTGGACTCCATTTACAATTACCTTCTGTGTCCTGTTGTCCAGCCAATGTTTTACCCAGGCTACCACCCTGGGACCCACTCCCAGGCTGGTTAATTTGACTAATAATCTTTTGTGTGGGACTGTGTCAAATGCCTTGCTAAAGTCTAGGTAGGCCATGTCCACAGCCCCTCCCTGGTCTACTACTTTGGTCACCCAATCAAAGAAATCTATTAGATTCGTCTGACATGACCTTCCCACTGTGAACCCATGCTGCCTTGGATCCTGTGCTCCACTGACCTCTAGGTACTCAACTATTCTTTCCTTCAGAAGTGACTCCATCACTTTCCCTACCACAGAGGTCAGACTGACAGGTCTGTAGTTTCCTGCCTCTGTCTTGCTCCCACTTTTGTGAAGGGGAATCACATCCGCCTTCCTCTAGTCCTCGGGTACCACCATCCTCCCATGATTTATTAAAAGAGTAGCCAGTGGTTTCACTAGTTCCTTCCTTAATTCTTTTAGAATTCTGGGGTGAATTCCATCAGGACCCATTGCTTTGTCCACCTTCAGTTTTAGGAGTTCTTGCAGGACCCTTTCTTCTGTGAAAGGACTGGGATCGACCCCCCTATCAAAAGTGCTTCTGTTAATTGGATTAGGCACTTCCCCCTCCTCTTTTGTGAATACTGAGCAGAAATATTCGTTCAGTATTCCTGCTTTTTCACTGCCCCCCTCTACCACCCACCGTTCATTCTATTCAGCCTCACTATCCCTCCCTTTGTCTTTCTACGCTTGCTGATGTACCTATAAAAGGTTTTATCCCCCTTCTTAACTGAGTTGGCTATCTTTTCCTCAGTTTGGGCCTTTGCTATTCTGACTTCCCTCCCTGCTTCTTTCTGTCTTAACTGGTACAGCTCTCTGTCCTGCTCCTTCTGTGTTTCCTTATACTTCTGGAATGCTATCTTTTTCTTCCTGACATTCACAGCCACCTCTCTTGAGAACCATAGTGGCTTTTTCTTTCATTTTGATTTGTTTATTTGCTTCACGCAAAGGCTTGTTGCCTCTGTGATGGCAGTTTTGATAATTCCCCATTGTTGCTCCACACCTCCTTCTAGCCTGTTTGCTAGTGCTTTTCTGAGGCACTCTCCCATCTTGCCAAAGTCAGCCCTCCTAAAGTCCAGTACCCTCACTTTTGTATGGCTTGACTCTGTAGCTGAGTTTAACGTGAACCACACTGTTTGATGGTCACTTGTCCCCAGATGGCAACCCACTTCTAGATCTGAGATCCTCTCACTGCCCCCGTTTGAGTGTACGAGGTCTAAGATTGCTCCCTCACAAGTGGGTTCCGAAACTAGCTGTCTAATGCCTGCCACCTGTAGGGCGTCAAGAATGGCCCTGCTCTTGGATGTGGCTGCAGCAATGTGCTCCAGTTAACATCTGGCATATTCAGGTCTCCCATCAACAGTATCTCCCTTTCTCTGCCATTCTAAGAATGCCTTCCATCATATCCTTGTCCATTCCTTCCCCTGACATGGGGGTCTGTACACAACCCTGTCAGATTGTGGTGCCTTTCCAGTCTCCAGGTGACCCACAGTGCCTCTCCTTCCTGTTTACTCTTTTGTTCAGTTGCTTTTATCCCTCTCTTTACATAGAGAGCTACCTCCCCCTCTTCTCCCCTGCCTGTCTTTCCTGTAGGTTATGTACCTGGTATGTTAACATCCCAGTCATGGTTCTCTGTGTACCATGTTTCTGTGACTCATCACGATATCCAGGCATCCTCTTCCATTAAGGCCACCAGCTCAGGGAGCTTGTTGCCCAGACTACGGGCATTGGTACTCATTACCCTCTATTTCCTGATGGCCTTACCCCCTTTTGCCCCATCCCTGTCCTTCTTGCCTTTGTCACTGTCTCCATTTACCACTGCCCTTCTCCCTATCGACACATCCATGTTGGTGTTTGCCACACTTACTACCATGATTGTTTGGGGGGGGCTAGGATTTTCCTGCTCCTTTCCAGTGCCTCCCCCCTTGGCTAGTTTAAAAGCTTGCCAATGAAGCATTTAAACCTATCACCTAGGATCCTGGTTCCTCTCCCGGACAGATGCAGCCCATCATGCCAGTATAGGCTTGCATCACCCAGGTGGACCCCAGTCCCCAATGAAGCCAAATCCCTGAGCTCCACACCAGTTTTTCAACCACTGATTGAATCCCATGGTACAGAACACCCTAGCCTCTCCTATGCCATAGATGGGTAGCACCTCCGAGAAGGTTACCATGCGTGCTACTTGACTAAGACCCCTCCCAAATTCCACAAACTCTTCCTGCACTTCTCTAATCCCTTTCTTAGCCAGGTCATTTGTCCCTAGGTGGACAATGACATCCAGCTCCCTCCCCTGTGCAGCTGCTCTGGCAATCCTGAGGATTCGCTCCCTGTCCCTCCAAGCCATGGTGCCAAGCAGGCACCTTACCTCCCTCTCCTCTTCCTTGCCCAGTTCTACCTTCCTAACAATGGAGTCCCCCACCAGGAGTTGTTTCCTTCCCCTGCAGGGTCCCCTGCCACCCTCCTGTGGGTCTCCTTTGTGGAGGTTCCCAGCATCCTCCTTGGTCTCCACTATAGGTGCCTCCATAGAGGAACCACACTTTGCCAGAATGGCATAGGAATTGTGGAGAGGTACAACTGGAGAATGTGCCTCTGTTCCACCCCACCTCACCCTTCCTGAGCCCACTGTGGTCCAACCGCCTCCTCTTTCTTGGCAACCTCTGAGGCAACGGCAGTGGCACTGGTGGTCCTTGATGGAAGAGGAGGTCCCACAAATCCTGGCCAACTCAGCCTGGAGATGAGCAACCTCCTCCCTCAGCCCAGAGAGGTGCCTGCAGATGGGACAACACTGCATCCTCCAGAACATCTCCTGGAAGACTGCTGCTCCACAGCCACTGCACTGCACCACTCCAATCATGTCTTATTTCTGGCCCCTTAACTGTTTACAATCCTTACTCTTTCCTCTGTTTTTTTCTCTCTCCTTACTTTCTGCCTGTGTTCCCTTTAAGCTCCTGATTGTCCTGTTCTGAGACAAGAATATCCTATATTTCTCAGTAGACCACTTACTTGTTCAGAGGCAGACCTCCAGCAGCTAGAGGGGGCCGGAGAGCTACTCTTGCCCTTCTAGGATGGTGGGTCCTTGGTGGTTCTGTGATCACTCACTTCCTGCCCCTAAACAGGAAGTTCCTGTTGTCAGTCAAATCCTGTGCCTATAAAAATAGAACTAGCTTTGGGTGGGGGTGGAGGGGAGGGAAGGAAGGCAATATAGTCCCAGCAGAGAAGTTCAGTCACACAGCAGTCCTTTCTCCTGTTGTCTTCTGCCAAGCTATTAGCAGAATCTTTCTAAGGCAGTCTTTAAATATAGCTTCCTTCTAGCTAATAGCACCCCCTTTCTAACCCCCACTCCGAAACCATCCCTGGTAGTCAAGTGAATCCCCCTCCCTAGCCCCATTCCTAGTAAATCAGCCATTGACTTTCTGCTCTGTCATTAACCTCTGTCTCCACTGGCTCTAATGGAGCTGGCTGCACTTTAGCAAAACCCCTGCATGCAACAGTTCTTCAGAAAAGGGTCATTCCTCAAGTGTAACCTGACAGCAGAAGTTGCCATGCTTCTGTGTATCGCATTCATTGCATTAGTATGGTAATTCTGCCCCATTCTACACACCATACCACTTTAAAAGTAATGCCAGACAGAATGCAGAACAGTAATGCTGCAGTATATCACAAAATGCTATGGTATGCTGCAGGGAAGAGTGTAATGCCATGGTAATTAATACCTTTCCCTGCAGTAGTTTGTGGCATGTCCTTTACTGCAAGTTACTGCATTGCATCATTGCTGGCTCCATTGTATGCTGGTGTTGAAGGTGACTGTGACTCTCTTTGAAAACAGCATAGCTTGAGGTGTCACAGTAGTGGGGACTGGCACAAAACCGTTGGCAAAATCATTTTGCCCTGAATGTGAAATGTTTTACCAACCCACCTATATAATGCCACACAAATGGCATACCGTTAATGCAGTGGTAACCATGTGGACAATATTACATCCATGGGAAAAAAATGCAAGCCTAAAGACCATAAAGTAGAACACAAAACAACTATCTGTAAGTTTGCAATGGCCAAACATTACTGTATTAGGAAACATGTTATCAGTTCATTTAATAAAGTACTTAAAGAAGCTGAAGAGAAATCAAGATTGTAGAAGGAACAAGTTTTTCTTGCACCTTGGCCAGTGCATGACTAGAGGGAAATGGGTGAATGTTTCCTGGGAACAGGACTACCTGCTTTGTGGAGGGAAAGAACTGTGGCACAGTTCCACTCCTCAGAGATTAAACCACTGTGAAAGGAGAAGGTTAGAAGGGAAGGGAAGAAAGAGGGAGAACAGCAGGGCAGAGTTGAAGCAGTTTGGTATGAAGACCAAATGGACTTTTGCACATGGAGGGGTTTAGGGATATGATAGTTGAGTGAGTAGCTATCAGGGAAATAGGAGAGAAAGAAAAGTGAAGTGAAAGAGCAGGAGTTGAGCACAGAGAGGAGAAAGTGGGAAGGAAGGAAGGAAGGAAGGAAGGAAGGAAGGAAGGAAGGAAGGAAGGAAGGAAGGAAGGAGAAATGAGAAATGAAGAAGGTATGGATCTGAGAGGGGAAACAGTAAGAGATCACAGCATGTGAAAAACTGTTTAAAGGTGGAAAATGAATTGATCATTGTAAACCTTGCACAGTCTTGATTCTGTTTCCGATTACCACTGTTTCATCATGTGCTGGTATGTTACATTGAACTCTTTTTAATGATTTGGAATTTCTTATTTCTCCCCACTGCTTATAAGCTATCCCTTTACTATTCTCGTTGAGTAAATGTGCACTGAAAAACAAGTTTAGTTAACATGTAATGTATCGGAGAGGGTTGTTATGGATGGAATTCAATGAATTCCTAGCCTTGTTATGGTATCATTGTGACATCAAGAGGTTGTTATACCCTCTTGAGTACGTTACAACAATACATAGATACATAGATACATAGACAGTGTCGGCAGATAAGGGCCTATGGCCCACCCAGTCTGCCCATTTGAGCTTGTAAGTTCAGTTTGTTTTCCTAGAAGTCTGTTTCCCCTTACCCCTAACCTCTAGAATTCCTTTATGTCTATCCCATGCATTCTTAAATCCTGTGATTGTTTCAGCCCCCACCACTTCCTCTGGCAGGGTGTTCCACTTGTCCACCACCCTTTCTGTGAAGAAATTCTTTCTCATGTTTCCTCTGAATCGCCCTCCCTCCAACTTCATCCCATGCCCTCTAGTCCTGGAACATCTTTTTCGCTTAAAAATAGTGTTTTCCTGCACCCTGTTCCTCCCTGTAAGATACTTGTATGTCTCTATCATACCGTAACAATGTGAACAGCTCTTCGCATGCGCGTCTCTTAAACTGCAAGACTATGACAAACAGCCATGGTGGTGAGAGCTTGCCCTGTAGGAGAGCAGTAAAGTAATCTAAGGACAAATTTCATTTGACTGGTGTCCATATACTGTGAAAGACAATGGATGGGCACCAGTTAACAACAATGCTGAGTTTCCATCTGAAGGTCATGATGCCAACTGTGTTTACTATGTTGTAATGACAACCTCCCGATTGGACCACAGCATTGTTATTAACTGGTTCCCATCCATTATCCTCTATGTTAATGTATAATAGGTTGTGAGATAAGATACATGCTGTGATTATTTTTTCCCATCTTTTTATTTAATTCATACAGCAGTGAAATAGCCCACAAAAATAAAGTATGAATGTAGAAAATGCTTTGTTCTGTGTTTGTATGTTACTAGCTCCACCAATACCACTGTTAAGATTGTAAGAGTGGTCTCATGCACATTCTTAGGGTATTAGAACAAACTGAAGTCAAGCAGTTCTGATACCCTAAGAATGTGAGACCACTCTTGCAACTGTAAGAGTTGTCTCGGTGGTGGTATAAATCTATTTTTGATTGAGCTTGATCAATGTTATATTTATATATATATATATATATATATATAGATATATATAGATATATATATATATATATATATATATATTTAAACCTTACCTGCAGCCCAGTGGTGTAGTGGGTTGAGGTGTCAGTCACCTCATCTCCTGCCACACCAATAACCCGGGTTCAGAAATATACGCAAGTCACTTGGGGGCCAGCCGTGGAGGAAGGACTGAGTGTCTCAAGGACAGTTTTCTTCCCTAGGGGTGGAGGAATAAGATGCCCTGCTTGGCAGCTACCACCAAGTGGTTCTTGGTGGCAGCGTAGCATGATGTCAGGGAGGGTGACCCACCCATTAAGTTCGGGGGCAGCATCCATGGAGGTGGAGTGCAGACAATGCATCATTGCACTTGACATGAACCCAGGGAGAAAACTAAGGTGGAAAATCCTTGGCCAAGGCAGGTATGCAGACCAGTCCATCGCAGGACCCAGCAACTTGCATCTCCCAATGTCCTTTGGCTGGGGACAATGGGTAACAACAAGGTAAGCCCGAGGGAAGCTGGGTGATAGGGCTGGTGTGGACTGGTCCTAAGTGGGGCCAGGTTGGCAGTGAAAGGAGTTAAACCACACAAAAAAGAAAACCTTACCTAAACCTGCCTGTTTTCAGGGCAGCTGTGAGCGAGAATTCTTCACAGAATAAGAGTGTCTCAAGCACATAGGAAAGGTGTGCTCTAATTGGTTGGGAGTGCTTCCTCAATCTATAATATGTATTATGATTTAAAAGCAAATAAATAAAAAGTAAAAAGAAGGACAATAAAAGCTCTTAAAGTGGTAGAGTTCACATCATAGCACCCCTCCACCCATCTAGGGACCAGTTTGAGAGGCATCATCAAGAAACAGGAATGTAAATTTAGCCTAGGATCATAACCAGGTACAATAGTTACAGATGCTTTGGTGATTCTTTGTAGGTATTGTGTGTGCATCCCTGTCCTGAGATAGGAGGCAGTTGATGGGACATGGGACTACCATTGAAGACCCACCCATGTTTCTGTGAAATGATTACTTGAAAAAATAAAACACTCTACCCTATTCTGACCTTATCTTCCACAAATCCATTGCAATAGTGTTTTCTGTCAGATCCATGAGCTGGTTGCTCTCAAGACCTGATGTTCTACCCACCCAAACCATACCGTAGTTACGTCCTTACTTGTTATTTTTCTTTCTTTTCCAGGTGTTTCTTCTTTCTGTTCATTTGTCTTTATTCTCTTCCTTCTGGACCTCTTTAATGAAAGGACAAACAGCCTAGTCTGTACAACCAATGCGCAAGGAAGCATATTTAGTGGCTTGGGAGGGGGGCTGAAACATAGAAATAGAAAAACAGAATTTGTCAAGAGAAAAGGACCACTTGTCCCACCCAGTCTGCGGCAGTGTTCCCTGCTTAATCTGTCTCTGCAGACCCCAACTGGTTTTCAGCAACTCTGTGCAGATGCAGGTTTTTTGCCTTCAACTGAGCCCAGGGGCAGTGCTGCCTCGGGGGTAGCAGTTTTTTTTAACTCAGCTTTATTGAAAAACATTGCATCATACGGTAATTTAAAACCACATCCCAGTTCATTGTAGACATTCATTTCATAGATTTGCCAGATGCTGTAAACTAATCAAATTTGCAGCTTGTCAATATATTTGTTTTGAATGGTGACCTTGTGTTACTTACAGGTCGACTATTGTGAATACCTGAATATTGACATAGTTAAACCTCATGTCCTGGAATTAATTGCATTGTCTTTTTTTCCTGAGTTTGTAAATGAAGATAACTTTTGACTTGAAGTCAAATTAACTTGAAATAAACATAAACAACAATTAAACTTGGTTACATGTGTTGTTTTTTTCAATGCCTGTCATATTATTTCACCTCCCATAAGTGTTGTTAGGACTGGTTAGTTCATGTCCCACCTATCTCAGTTTTCTTGACTGCAGAAACAGGCTTCCCTGTCTAGCGAGTCTGCTTGAGTGTGCAGCTAGCACCTTATAATGCTGCTGCTGCCCCTCCCTTCCTCCTATCCTATTACCCCTTCCCCTTCCCCTATCCCAACCCCTCTTCAAGTTGTCTACCATCTTGCAGGCCACTACCTTACCTGGTAAGGAGTTGCACTTGTCCACCACACTTTTCATGAAAAAAAGTCTCCTCATCTCTCTCTTCTGAATCTACCCCCCACTAATCTCAGTTGGTGTCCTCTCGTATCCCTCCCTTTTCTCCTCTGGATAATCTTCTCTGTATTAGCCTTGTTTATTCCTTTCAGGTACTTAAAGATCTCAATCATATCTCCCTTGTCCCTCCTCTCTTCCAGAGTGCACTTCTTCAACTCCCCCAGCCTTTCCTTGTATGGCTTGCCCTCCAATCCCTAGATCATCTTTGTAGCTCTACACTGTACCCCCTCCAACAATCTTATGTCCTTCAGGAACATGCACCAGTATTGCACACAGTACTCCAGGTGGGGCCTGACCAGCGACCTATACAGGGGCAGGATAACCTCCCTACTTCTGGAGGAGTTCCCTCTAGCTATACACTCCAGTATGTTGTTGGCTTTTGCCACTGCCCTTCTGCATTGAACAGAGTTGTTCATGCTCCCTGTTATGATCTCCCCTAGGTCCTTCTCTTCTGTGGAGCAACCCAAATGAACCCCATTTAAGTGATAATCCCTCCCCTGGTTCCAGGCTCCGAAGTGCAGAACCTTGCACTTCTTGGTGTTGAACTCTAGTTGCCATTTATCTGCCCACTCCTGCAGTTTATTCAGGTCCTCCTGCAACCCCTTCCCCCCCTCTGTGTCATCTACCACCGCTCCAATCTTGATATCGTCTGCAAACAGATTGATTTTGCTCCGGATCCCATTCAAGATATCTGCAATGAAAATCCCAAACAGTACTGGTCCCAGCATGGATCCCTTTGGTACCCCTCTCATCACCGCTCTTGCTGATGAGAGTTTCTCCTCTACCACCACCCTTTGCTGTCTCCCACTCAGCCACTTCCTGATCCAGGTCACCATTATTGGTCCTGCCCCCACATACTCCAGCTTCTCCACAATCTCCCATGCGGCACTGAATCAAAGACCTTACTGAAGTCCAAGTACAGGACATCCACAGTATGGCCCTTGTCCAGTTCCCATGTCACCCGGTCATAGAACTCTACCAGGTTTGCTTGGCACGATCTGCATGTGACAAACCCATGTTGGTGGTCATCCTGGATACCATTTGCCTCCAAGAAGTTTACGAGCCTCTTGTTTAGGATGGTCTCCATGAGTTTGCCCACAATCAAGGTGAGGCTCACTGGCCTGAAGTTCCCTGATTCATCCTTTGGCCCACTTTTATGGATGAGTCCCATGTGGGCTATCCTCCAGTCCTGTGGTACACATCTTGTGTCCAGGGAGGTATTGAACAGGTCTGCCAGTGGCCCCACATGGACCTCTGCCAGCTCCCTCAGTACTCTAGGATAGAAACATAGAAACATAGAATTTGACGGCAGATAAGGACCGCTTGGCCCACCCAGTCTGCCCATTTCCCTACCTACTGGATAAGCTGCAGATCCTAGTTAACCAGCAGCCTACTTCTTCCTACCCCCACCCCCCAGAATTGCCTTATGACTATCCCATGCATGCTTGAATTCCACCACTGATTTTGACTCCACAACCTCCTCTGGAAGGTCATTCCATGCATCCACCACCCTCTGTGAAAAAATATTCCTTAAATTACCTCGGAGCCGCCCCTCTATCTTCAAATTGTGCCTCTTGTTCTTGCACACCTCTTTTTGAAAGATGCTACCTCTTGGACTTTGTTGATTCCCTTGAGGTACTTGAAAGTTTCTATCATGTCCCCCCTCTCCCTCCTTTCCTCGAGGCTATACATATTAAGCTCCTTAAGTCTCTCTTCATGTCCTCCGGTGCAGACCCTGCACCATTTTAGTGCCCTCCTCTGACAGCTTCCATCCTGTCTATGTCTTTCGGAGATTGGGTCTCCAGAACTGCACACAGTACTCCAGATGGGGTCTCACCAGCTGTCTGTACAGAGGGATAATAACTTCCTGTTTTCTACTGGTGATGCCTCTCCCTATGCATCCCAGTATCCCCCCAGCCCTCCTTGCTGCCTTCTCACATTGCTTGCCCACCTTTAGGTCATCTGATATGACTACCCCCAGGTCCCTTTCCATTTTTGTTGTTGTTAGTATCTCACCCCCCATTGTGTACTCTTCCCCTGGGTTTTTGTTTCTCAGGTGCATTACCTTGCACTTCTTAGCATTGAATCTAAGCTGCCATACATTTGACCATTCCTCTAACCTTGCCAAGTCCCTTCTCATCCTTTCCACCCCACCCTGTGAATCAACTCTGTTGCAGATCTTAGTGTCATCTGCAAAGAGACATACTTTTCCTTCCAGTCCTTCTGCAATGTCGCTTATAAAACATTGAAGAGGACTGGTCCTACTACTGAACCCTCAGTGGCACCGCTAGTAACCCTCCTTTCTTCTGAGTGGACTCCATTTACTATTACCTCTGTGTCCTATTCTCCAGCCAATTCTTTACCCAGGCTGTCATCTTGGGACCCACTCCCAGGCTGGCTAACTTGTATATTAATCTTTTGTGTGGGACTGTGTCAAATGCCTTGCTAAAGTCTAGGTAGGCCATGTCCACAGCCCCTCCCTGATCTACTACTTTGGTCACCCAGTCAAAGAAATCTATCAGATTCGTCTGGCATGACCTTCCTGCTGTGAATCCATGCTGCCTAGGGTCCTGTGCCCCTCTGGCCTCTAGATACTCACAATTCTTTCCTTTAGAAGTGATTCCATCATTTTCCTATCACTGAGGTTAAACTAACAGGTCTATAGTTTCCTGCTTCTGCCTTGCTCCCACTCTTTGTGAAGGGGAATCACATCTGCCCTCCTCCAGTCCTCGGGTACCACCCCATCCTCCCATGATTTGTTAAAGAGGGTAGTCAGTAGTGTCACTAGTTCTACCCTTAGTTCTTTAGAATTCTGGGATGAATCCATCAGGCCCATTGCTTTGTCCACCTTCAGTTTTGAGTTCTTTCAGAACCCTTTCTTCTGTAAATGGGCTGGTATCAACTTCTGTATCCAGAGTGTTACTACTGTTTGTTTTATGTACCTCCCCTCTTCCCTTGTAAATACTGAGCAAAATATTTGTTTAGTATCTCTGCCTTTTCATAGTCTCCTCTGCCCACCCTCCTCCCTTTATTAAGCTCTCACTATCCCTCCTTGGTCTTCCTTTTGCTCCTGATGTACCTATAAAAGGTTTTATCCCCTTCTTAACTGAGTTGGCTATCTTTTCCTCGGTTTGGGCCTTTGCTGTTCTGACTGCCTTCCCAGCCTCCTTTGCTTTAACTGATACAGTTCTCTGTCCTGCTCCTGCTGCGATTCCTTGTACTTCCTGAATGCTTTCTTTTCTCTTGAACCTTCACTCCACTTCCTTTGAGAAACCATAGTGGTTTCTTACATTGTCTTGTTTTGTTTATTTGCTTCACACAAAGGCTCGATACCTCTGTGATGGCAGTTTTTATTATTCCCCATTGTTCTTCCACCTCCTTCCGCCCATTTGCTAGTGCATTCCTTAGGCACTCACCATTTTTGCAAAGTCAGCCCTCCTAAAGTCCAGTACTTTTGTCTTGTATGGCTTGACTTGTTGTGTTTATTGTGAACCATACTGTCTCGATGGTCGCTAGTTCCCAGATGGCTACCCACTTCTACATCTGTGATCCTCTCTCCATCTCCATTTGAGAGTATCAAGTCTAATATTGCTCCCCTCGGTGGGCTCCAGTACTAGTTGTCTAGGCATGCCCCTGTAGGGCATCTAGAATAACTGCACTCTTGAGTGGGGCAGCTGCACGCACTCCAGTTAACATCTGGCATATTCAGATCACCCATCAGCAATATCTCCCTTTTTCTGCCATTCTAAGTATACTTTCTATCATTTCCTTGTCCATTTCCTCCCCTGAGAAGGGTCTGTATCTAACCCTGTGCGGATTGTGGTGCCATTGCCTGTCTCCAAATTTACCCACAGTGCTTCTTCTCCTCCCTGTTTACCATTTTGTTCTGTTGCTTTTATTCCTTCCCTTATGTAAAGAACTACTCCTCCTCCTCTTTACCCTCCTGTCCCTCCTGTAGATAGTGTATCCTGGTATGTTTACGTCCCAGTCATGGTTTTATGTGTACCATGTTTCTGTGACTGCCACGATATCCAGATGTTCCTCCTCCATCAGGCCACTAATTCAGGAAGCTTGTTACCTAGACTACGGGCATTGGTACTCATTGCTCTCCATTTTTGATGGCCTTACCTTCTGTTGCAGCATCCCCCACTGACCGTTCTACCTTGGTCTTTTTCTCATTTAGTACACTGTTTTGTAGGGAGGCTGGGATTTTCTGCTGCTTGTCAGTGCCTCCCCATTACTAGTTTAAAAGCTTGCCAATGAAGCATTTAAACCGATTGCTCAAAGACTTGTTCCTTCCTGGACAGATGCAGACCATCCTGCCAGTATAGGCTGGTGTCCCTCCAGGTGGAACCCCAGTCCCAATGAAGCTAAACCCCTGTGCTTCGCACCATTTTTCAACCATTCATTAAACTGCATGGTGCCAATTAACCTCGCCTCCCCCATGCCTTTGACAGGCACCACCTCTGAGAATGATACTGTGTGTGCTACTTGTCTTAGGCCCCTCCCCAACTCTGCAATGTCCTCCTGCACTGCTCTAACCTCATGATGAGCCAAGTCATTTGTCCCTAGGATGAATGCCATCTGGCCACAGGTGCTTTGTCCACTCTTAATGCCCTCAACCCCTCCAGCACCCTGCCCTCTGTAATCCCTACATTTGTCATCCTCTACCTCCTTACCCACTCCCCACTTGTCTGAGTTATTTTCCCCCCCTTCTTCTGCATGGACACAGAGCAGAAGTACTCATTCAGTGCCTCTGCCTGCTCTGCCCCTTCTCCACCCACCACCACCCCATCTTTCTTGATCCTCACAAGCTGGTCATTGCTTCTCCTTCTCTCACCTATGTAACAGAAGAACTATTTTTATCCTCTTTTTGATCCCCTGTGCCAGTCTCAGCTCTCTAGATGCTTTGACCCCCCTGACCCATCTGGTGACCTCCCTAGACTTTTAACTGTATACATCTTTATCTTGTCCCCTCCCTGTTTTCCCATACTTCCAAAATGCCACCCTCTTTGCTCTTACCCCTTCCCTGACCTCCAGTGACAGCCAACTGGGTTTCTTTGCCCTGCCTTTCTTGTTTTTTTCCTATTACAGGTCTCTGTTTCCTCCGCTAGCCCTCCCCTTATTATATCCCATTTCTGATCTGCATCTATGTGTTGTTGGATGTCTGGAAGGTGCTTGCTCAGAATTTCCCCCATCATACTAAAGTCCACCGCCCTAAACACAACCACCCTTGTACCCATGCTCCCTGTGTCCCTCCCCATGTTTGGCATGAACCACACTGAGTAGTGGTCCCTCCCAGCAAGAGGTTCCACCACTTCTAGATTCCTTACAGCTTCCCCATTATCCAGTACAAGATCCAAAATTCTTTCCAGCCTTGTCGGCCCCTGTACCAGTTGTGTCAAGAAGCTGTCCTGTAAAGCTTCAACAGGACCCCCTCTCTTGCACTCATGGTGGCAGGTGTGCTCCAATCCAGCCCCGGTAGTTTGAAATCCTCCACCACCACTGTGCTTCCCTTCCTGCTTACCCTTAGAATTTGATCTGCCAGTTTCCAGTCCAGGTCACAACTCTGTGATGGTGGCCTGTACACTACCCCCATCCTTAGTGTCCTATTCCTCACATCCTGGAACTGCATCCACAGAGCTTCCATCATCCCCTCCTCCCCTTCCTCCCTTGCACACTTAATCCCCTCCCTCACATAGATCGTCATCCCGATTCCCCTTGGCCCTATCCTATCTGACTAGCCTATACCCTGGGATCATCATATCCCAGTCCTGATATTGGGTGGCCCATATTTCTGTGATGGCCATTATGTCCACAGTTCTGTACCTTAGGCTTCTTGCATTCAGTGAGACCACATTCCAGCTTGTTGCCTCCCCAACCTTACCATTCCTCTTCCCCCCCATTGGTCCTCTCTGTGCCCTCTCCTCACTGCCTTCACCTCTAACTAGGGGGGTGTGCACCCTATGCTCTTCTTTCCAGACATTGTTTCTAACAAAGGTCCCTTCATCACCCCTCCTTCCTAGTTTAAATCCACCCTTGCTGAAATATACCCCTCTATTCCTTGTTTGAGTAGGATCTTCCCTTCCTTGCTCAAATGTAACCTGTCCCGTGCGTATAGGTCACTGTTGTCCCAGGTCTTGCCCCAGTCTGACACCAGTCTGTATTTCCTGGTTTGGCACCAATCCCTCAGCTGGTATTACCATGCCGTAGTGACATCCCATACGGTAACATCCCTGACAGCAACAGCCACAGTGCCGAGTGTCTGCAATGCGGTGTCAAGGATGCCTTCGTGTTTCTATCGGGGGGGGCTCCATCCCACACCCCCACCCTCATCTCTAGGATTCCAACTCAGAGTCGGAGTTGGACTGGGTGGGGGAGTGAAACACCCTGCCTCTCCTGGACTTGCAGAGATCATCACAGTGACATGCAGAATTTGCCTAAATCCTGTTGCTGTGATGGTCTTCACAGTAGGGGAGTCGCTGTGGCATCCATATACCCCCTTGGCCACCCATTGATCTCCTCTATCCTTTTTTTTTCTCCCTGTACTTGCACACGGTACTGGTAGCACCTCAGAAAATGCCACTGACACCCCCACCTCCTCACACTGCCTACCCAATTCCTCAAACCTCCCCTTTACCACCTCCACTGTTTCCCCGGCCAAATTGTTTGTTCCCACATACACCACTCCATGTAGTTTCATCCTCCCTCTGCTTTCTCACTTGAGAAGTGCCCAGTAGGGCTAGCCCCCCAATCTATAGGTTGCTCAGTCTTTTCCCTTATTATTTTGAGTTCCTCTGCACTAGTGTTCTGTTTATCTAGTCAACTTTCTGTTGTCTTTCTATTATTCTTTTATTCTGGCCTGTGTTCTTTATCCTCCATATAAAGGAAATGTTATTATTATTTTGAAAATGGTACCTTCTGTGGCACTAACCTCTCTCCCACCTCTGTGTGGATAAGGAGCCTTACTCATCCTCCTCCTCCTGCCCCTCTTCCCAGTTGTTACCCCATCTTGTTCATACACTTCATCTTTTGACATGTTTTTCTTCTGTCAAATTAAGTTTGGCTGTCATTAGTTCCATGTCATGTACTTTTATGACTCTACTGCACCATTTTGCCTTGTGGGTATCTCTGTCTAGGGCCAGTGAGTGAAGATACATCTGATGACAGTAGCTATTATATTTAAACATGAGTTTATATTTCTCTGCTCTCAGTTTAACCACTGTTTGGAACCCCAGCACCCATTTTGAAAAATGCAGTGTGGCATCTGCCCCATGTGACTTGGTGGGAGGTTTCCTGCAGCAGTCCTCAAAAGGGTTGAATCTTAGTACAGCCCCAGAAAATGAGCCAATGGTTCCCTACTTCTCCATTGCCTACAGTGCTGTGCCAAGTTTATAGTCTGATAATGCTTTGCGACTGTTGGTGTTATAAAGAATCTGATTAGTACGTTCCATAAAAATTCTTGCCATATTAGGGCTGCTGCCACATTCCACCCCTTTTGAAGTCTGCCTGCCCAGTCCCTGTCCTAAAAGTTTCAATTGCTCTTTCTGTCTCCATTATTCTTTTACTTTAGTCAGTGATGCCCCCTTTATGCATTGCAGGGTTGGTAAATGCCTGAGATATATCTCTGGACCCTTGCCAGGATCACTACCCAGTGGATATAATCCTCCCATGCAGTTAGAGACCTGATATTTTTGACTCCATTCAGCAGAAAAGTAATGAAGTGTTAATTGCATGTATCTATGAAATTCTGTATTTCCCCGTCCAAATTTCTCTTTTTCCCTGCTAAATGCAGTACAGGTTCCCTGTTCTATAAACTGGGCAAATCTGGTGGCCCCAGCTGTTTCCCAGCCAGCATACCCTGCGTCCATCCTAGGTGACAGGAATTCCAGCTCATACCTGATCAATGACATCGGTCATGTCTCTAGGTTTGCACTGGTAGGTTTCCGCACTTTTTGCAAGAGCTCCAAGCTGTGTTTTACCCATCAGTTTTTTATGTTTTTTTCTATATTCTATTGAAACTGATGCCAGTGTTAATGTAAACAAGGGTTGCTGCCCTGCACTTTCTATGTCATACCAGCATGACTCTCTTTGTTTTTCCCATGTGCAAACTGTTGTTATTTGTGCTGCACAAAGTACAGCATCAGGTCCGGTAGGGCAAGCCACCCCCCCCCCCATTTATAGGTTGGGTTAGCGTCTATTTGGGCACTCTGGGGCATTTGTCTCCTCAAACTATTTGCTGTATCCTTCTTGTCATTTTGTTCCAGAAAGTAGTTGAAATACTAATTGGTAAGGTCTGAAGTGAGAAATGGAATCTTGGCAAGAGATTAATTTTTATAGAATCTACTATCCCCATCAGAGATAGTAGTAGAAGGGTACATCTTGCCAGATCTCCTGAGCTGCATCCCAAAGTTTTCCATAGCTGAGTGCAAATAATTTCCTGAGGTCAGTTGAGATTTGTATGTCCAAATACTGGATTTTATTTTGGGGGGCCGAGGAGAAGGGGGAACTGTTCTTTGTACTCCTGTTCACAGTTCCCACTGATTTCAATGGCATCAAACATTATAAGGTTTAAAAGCAAAACAAAATGGTTATATTAAATGCATGCTGAAAATAGAAAATAGAGTTAAAAATCTACGTTTCGACCTAAGGTCTTCTTCAGGAAATATCTAAAAGAGAAAAAAAACAAGTTAGTGTAGAGGAGAGGTAAAATGAGAGAGATATATATGTGGAGAAAGAAGAAGGGGGAGGCTAAGGGAGAAGAAGTGATAAATGGTAAGATTAAGAGAGAATCTGTGAAACAAAAAGGTGATGATGGGAAAGATAAAACACAATGGGAGAGAAAGAGCTGGGGAAGTTCCCAGGTAGAGATTGATTAACAGGGCCTTGTAAGAAGGCTGAAAGGTGACAAATGTGTGAGAAGGAGACAGAAATGGAGACATATGGTGAAAATGAAAAATAAATCAGTACAAAAACAAATTGACTTTAGGAAAAAAAAGGGGAGGCTGAAAGATGTTAGTGGAAAATAAGTCTATCATTTAAACCAGAGGGCTGCTGGGAGCCAAGGCGGATGATCAGCTTGGCTTCCATGTTTTTTCTATGGTTAGGATCCCGGAAGCCCTGCTGAAGGACACAAACAGAAGGTCATTGACATTGTGGTCCCTGGAGATAAAGTGGGAAGCCCACTTTATCTCCAGGACCACACAATGTCAATGACCTTCTGTTTGTGTCCTTCAGCAGGGCTTCCGTGATCCCAACCATAGAAAAACATGGAAGCCAAGCTGATCATCCGCCTTTGCTCCCAGCAGCCTCTAGTTTAAAATGATAGACTTATTTTCCACTAACATCTTCAGCCTCCCTTTTTTCCCTAAAGTCAATTTGTTTTTGTACTGATTTATTTTTCATTTTCACCATATGTCTCCATTTCTGTCTCCTTCTCACACATTTGTCACCTTCAGCCTTCTTACAAGGCCCTGTTAATCAATCTCTACCTGGGAACTTCCCCAGCTCTTTCTCTCCCATTGTGTTTTATCTTTCCCATCATCACCTTTTGTTTCACAGATTCTCTCTTAATCTTACCATTTATCACTTTCCCTTAGCCTCCCTTCTTCTTCTTTCTCCACATATATATCTCTCTCATTTTACCTCTCCTCTACACTAACTTGTTTTTTTTCTCTTTTAGATATTTCCTGAAGAAGACCTTAGGTCGAAACGTAGATTTTTAACTCTATTTTCTATTTTCAGCATGCATTTAATATAACCATTTTGTTTTGCTTTTAGACCACATGCTGATGCAGCGCCTTGTCTTTGTTTATTATAAGGTTTGTCTTGTAGTCAGATATGTGGCCAAATCTATAAAGGGGATTTACCAGTCAAGGGACTGACTCCTCTGCTCCACTAAGGAAGAAGACAGAGTCATCCACTTATACAGTAATTACACTTTCTGTACCATTCCCCCTTCCGTTATGGCCTGTTATTGTTAGACTTTGCATATGCTGGCTACCGGTGGATCCAGACAGATTGCAAACAGCAGAGGGGGCAGGAGCATCACTGGCATGTTCCTCTGTTGAGTGAAAAGTATTCAGAATGAATGCCACTCACCCTTGCTAGTACTTCCAGGTTTGTGCATAATGATGTGATGGTGTTTATTAGTTAGAAAATTGCAATCCACCCTATCAAATGCTTTTTCAGCATCCTTTGAGATGGCCATGTGGAAGGCCTCCTGCCTCCTCTGTGTTGAGTTAATATTTAGCAGTTTCTGAATGTTATCTTGCAGGTACCTTCCACTTATAAACCCAGTTTGAAATGTATTGATTACCTCAGTAATTACTGCCTGTACCAGCTCTGCTAAAATTCCTGTTAAAATCTTAAGATCTACATTAAAGAGGGACACTGGCCTGTATGACCCACATTAAGTTATGTCCTTTCCTCATTTTGGTAATACAGAGATCCATGTGTAGCACTACAAATTAGGGATTTGCCCCCTCCTCCCATAACCTCTAGGCATACATTCCATAAGAAAGGGCTCAATTGTGATGCAAGAGCTTTGAAAAACTCTGCTGGTGGACCATCCAGGCATGATGAATTCCCATCTTTTTCAATTCTTCATCCAATCTGTAATATCCTGCTCTCCTATATCCCTATCCATTTCAGAGGTTTACTGCTCTGTGATTACTGGGAGGGCAACCTCAGAGAAGAACTCCCCTACTTGACTATCAGATTATCTGTTTTGTGTGGGAGTATATAGCTGTTTATAACATTCAGCAAAAATCTGTTATCATCTCTGGCTTCCCTGTTAGCCTTCCCCAGATTTAGATTTTTTTTAAATCTAATAACTGCTCTACTTCCTTTACTGTTTCCATAAAGTGAGTGCAAGCAGTCCCCCCACTTTGTTACTCACCTCATAATATTTTTGTTGAATCCTCTGCTAACTCCCTTCTGACTGCACTCTTGGTAGCTTAGTAAGCTCCCACTTCCTTCTGTCTAGGTCTAGTTGTACCTGCTCATTCAGGGAAACCTTATGCTGGAATTTTAGCTCACTAATTTGATGTTACAGCTCTTGTTTATAGCAATTCTTTCCTTTTTTTTTTATTTCCCTGATGAAAAAGTTATTATAGTCCCTTTAGATACTACCTTTACAGCATCCCAGCAAACTGCATGAGAAGTAGCCCCATCTTAGTTATTTGTTAAATACTTTGTTATGGTGGCCTCGACCTTTGCTTTAGACTTAGTGGAATTTAGGTGACCCACATTTATTTGCCAATTTGAGTTCCTTACAGAGACAGCTTCTTCCAGTGCCACTTTGACTGGGGCATGGTCTGAAGCTGTTTGAGATGTTTTACAGTTTTCCACAGCATGCGTCATTTCCATGGACATCAGAACCATGTCCATCTATGTATAGCATTTATGCCTATCTGATTAGTGTGTGAAATCCTGAACTGAGCTGTTAAGGAACCTCCATATGTCTGCGAGTCCCTGTTCTCCTGAGTCTGGAGATCAGTTACCTTGGTTTACTCAATATTTATCTGCCCTCTTTTCTTAACTATTTTCAATGAAATTATGGCATTGAAATCACTCCCTATTACATACTCCCTGACTGGTTCTGTCACTGTTTCTGGTAGAATCTTTTTTAAGAAAGCAAAGTTTTCTTTTTCTTCATTCACGGCATAAATACTGTATTTAAAAGAATGCACCTAGTGCCTTATAAATGCCATGTAACCAGACAAACCTGCCCTTGGGGTCTATGTCCACCTCCTCTACTTGCAAGGGGCTATCTCTTTGTATTAAGGTTGTTGTACCCCTGCGGTGCGGATGATCTATCTAAGACATGGCATGGACCTCCCCATCTACTTGCTGTGTAACTTCTCATTTTTTCTTCAGGTAAAGTGTGTTTCTTCTAAAAAGGCTAGTATAGTACCAGTTCTATTAATTGTCTGAAGTATCCTGGCCCTCATAATCAGACTGTTAGTTCCTCTGACATTATATGTCACTATATTTAGGTTTGCCATGTTTTTACAATCTGACTGTTGTTACCCTTGAGACTGCACTCTTTTATATCTTTTTTGATAGGTGTGATTAGCCCCTCCAGAGACCGTCTATATTCTTTGCACTTGTTCCATTGTTTTGTAAGCAAAGATAACAGACAACTGTAATAAAAAACATTTAAAGCAGTAACACGACATTTAACCTGGCCTTTCCCTCTTTGACTCTCCCTCTCCACCATGTCTTCCAACTGTGGCACCCTGTTTCTGTTACCCAACTGGATGGTGATGGTAACAGGTAGCGCAGCTTCAAGATTCTGCACCAATCAGCATACAAGAATAAGTACTCTGGAAGTGGGTGTGTGATCCCGCATATAATTTCTGAGCTGTAGTCTAACCCCCCACCAGCCTTTTATTTCCCACCTGACCCTTATCTGAGTTTGTTATGCAGGAGATAGGTACCTTCGCTCTCAGTCTGAGCCCCTTCCTGTGTCAGTCCTTCTGTCAATCATGTTCCTCCATCTGTACACCTTACTGTTAACCAGTTTCCCTTTTCTCAGTCAGTACCTATTTGGTGTGCAGGGATCCCCCCCTTATTTGTATCCTCTTTAGGGTTTCTACCTGAGGAAGATGGTTACTCCAACTGATGTCCCCTTTCCCATTTACTTTGGGTCTTGTGATGTGGGGGCTCCCTGTTTATTTTGACCAAGGGCTCCATGTGTTTCCAGTCTCTCCCATTTATTTTCTGCACTATTTCAATATTTTCTTATTGCTTGCTGCTATTACAATACTTTAGTGAGTTTTATCCTGCCTAGGGTGTAGGCAAGATTGAAACAAGGAGGCCAAAGCTTATGGGAAAGGGTTAGTGAATCCCCACGGCAGATATTCTTACTCTCTAGCATTTAACTTCTTTCCCTCCCCCCCGGCAGCATCTTCCCTAACTAAACCCTGCTGTTCAGTGATATATCACTGTCTGCAGTTCACTTTTAAAAATTGAATATTTTTCAGTCCCAGTATCCAGGATGCTCTCTGTCACCTGTTTCATGTATCTGCGTTCCTCATCTTCATGACTATGAACTGCCCGCCATCTTTAGCATTGCAGTCAGGTGGGGGGGGAACCCGGTATTTAAACCGTGTCTCAAGTTCAAAGTTATTTTAACACCCCGCCCTCAGTCTTTAGCTTTGTAGCTCTTCCCAGTCCCTCCTCCCCATATGATGAAGTAGGGCCATGGGAAGCAAGTTGCTCAAAGTTTTCCAAATCACTGTCTCCTTATCATACATAATGTTCCTCACTGCACCTATCTCTCTTTACTTGTTTATTTTTATTTTATTTAGTTTGTGTTGACTGAGAAGGAGGACTAGACAATGTTTTGCCTATTTTCAGCCTCTTCCCAGGGGAGTGGGATACAGATGGATGTCAACTGAAATTGAACCAGATTTTAGGCTCTTGGTGGTATTTTTGGTGAATGGGGGAAATTTGGCCAGGTCTCCAGGAAATTCCCCTACTCTGTTACAGTATAGGGATTCTGTTCTCAAATAAGGATTTAAAAGTCTCAAGATTAATCGATCTAGAACCATGTAGAGCTTTAATTTAGCTATTTGATATGGTAATTAAGAATAATAAATACTTATGCTCCACAAATCAAAACCCAGAGGAGATCCCTGTTCAAAAAAATACAGTCTTTTCTACCTACAGCCAGGTTGGTGGTATGTGGTGGAGATTTTAACTACGGCCTTCGTCAGTCTGACAGAGGCCTTAAAACCTCTAAAATATTTTGTGATTCTACTGCTTTAAAAGATATAATAGTTACTACAAATTTAAAAGATGCTTATATAGAAGTGCACCTTCAGAGGAGATTTACTTACCGTAGGGCCACACTCCAAAAAATAATTTACTTTCTTTTTATATCTCAGATATTAATGATAACACGGGTGGCTACCAAAAACTTTGCTTTTACTGATCAATCTCCCATTTTTTAGAATGCTCATGGGAAGATATCCCTGTATGTGGGAAAGGGGCATGGAGTCTAAATGCAAGCCTACTGGAAGTATAGAAAATTAAACATGACATGACTAGACTATAGATAGCTAAGAAATCTGTAAAATGCTTGTATGATTCTATAAGTGATTGGTGGGAGGACAAGAAGATGAGCTTCAAAACTCTCTTTCAGAAGTACGCAGGGAAACAGGCAATAGACACTTATTTAGACTATCTCGCCAGCCGGTCAGTTGTGGAGACCAAGGAACACCTGACTAGGCTGGGTGACAAACTATCATCTATTTCGTCCGGCATCTCCTTCTCTGAGATCCTGCCAGTCTGGGAGAGGGGAGCAGATGGACGGAAGGTCAGAGAAGGGGAGATAGGGGAGCTAAACACGTGGCTCAAGGACTGGTGCCAGGAAAAGGACACAGATTTGTAGGGAACCGCAACAGTTCTGGGAGCTGAAAGTTCTTTAAATTTGATGGACTGCATCTGACTAAAGAGGGAGTCAGTGCATTGGGGCAGAAGTTTGACGTCTTTGCAGAATATTTAAACTAGCAAATGGGGAGAGGGGTGCAGCACCCCATACGTCGAATGGGAAGAACACCCCTCCCCCCTCAGCTAGTGGTCAAACAGGAATTCAGCGTGTTTGCCGTTCATTTGCATCACCAGGTAAGAAAAAAGGTTTGTCTCCCCATACGATGCAAAGGGGTAATGCCAAACTTCACCCAACAACTAACACACCAAAATCTGGCCAATGGAAAATAATGGACACAATGCTCACAGCCTGGGAAATAAGATCCCAGACCTGCAGGCAATAATGTCAGAGGCTAAACTGGACATAGTAGCTACTAGTGAGATGTGGTTTACTAGTAACCACACTTGGGAGACTTCAGTACCTGGCTATGTTATTCCAGAAAGGGCCGAGGATGCAAAAGGGGGGAGGAGTGGCCCTGTATGTTAATGAAAATATCAAAGCTACAGAAATTCAGAATACACATAAGGAGCCAGAAGAACTGTGGGTCACCCTGGAAACAGGAAATGGGACAGCATAAGAACTGGGGTTGTCTACAGGCCCCAGACCAGAGGGAGGACATAGACACATTACTGTTAGAAGATATACAAAACATGACAGCTAAAGGGAGGTTCTGATAATGGAGACTTCAACATAGACGGATACAGATTGGTCAATACCAGCAGGAACATCTGCCAGAACTAGACTCATAGTGGATTCCTGCAGGGGAGGGCCTCAAACAACTGGTACAGCAAACCCACAAGAGACAGGGCTATCCTAGATCTAGTACTGACTAACAAAGAAGGGATCACAGATCTCCAGGTAGAAGGTCACCTGGGGCCAGTGACCATCACATGGTATGGTTCAATTTGTTACTACATCTAAATCACCCCATTCCAAGGCAAAAATATGGGACTTCAGAGGAGCTGACTTTGATAAGATGGCCAACAGAGTTAAGCTAGCCCTGGCAAAAGAAACACAGGTGAGGGGTACAGGCAAAATGGGCAAGCATTAAGGATGCAATACTTGAAGCAACATCCCATTGTGTTAGACAGAAAAGGAAGTGCAAAAGAAGAAGGAAACCACTTTGGTTCTCAAATACAGTAGCAGAAAAGGTCAGAGCCAAAAGGCTGGCCTTCAGGAAATATAAGGGAACACAGCGGGATGAAGATAGGGAGGCATACCAAACTGCCATTAGGGAAGCAGGTAAGGCAGTAAGGCAGGCAAAGTCCCAAACTGAGGAAACACTAGCATGAACAGTAAAAGAAGGTGACAAGACTTTCTATAGATACATTAGTGAAAGGAGAAAGTCCAGAGGGGGTATCTATGTTTAATGGAGAAAAGGGAGCATGTGAGAGGAGGACCCTGTAAAGGCATCTATCCTAAATAGATACTTTTGCTCAGTATTTACTGAAGAGAAGGTAGGCAGGGCCCACAGGCTCAGCATCATGGACACAGGGGAGGGAGGTGAGCACTACTCCCTTCACAAAAGAAAGGGTCCTACAAGAGCTATAAGCTCAGGGTGGATAAGGCAATGGGACCTGATGGCATACATCCCAGGGTACTTAAGGAGCTAAAGGAGGAACTAGCAGAGCCATTAGCAGAATTGTTTAGTGAGTCTCTGAGCACAGAGAGGTCCCAGAAGACTGGAGAAGGGCTCTATGTGATCCCGCTCCACAAGAGTGGTAGCAGGAGGAGGCGGGGAACTACAGACCGGTCAGTCTTACCTCAGTAGTGGGCAAGATTATGGAGGCATCGTTAAGGAAAGGATAGTGCAACACCTGGAATCCATAGGGCACAGGATCCAAGACAGCATGGGTTTACAAAGGAAGGTCCTGTCAAACTAATCTCATAGATTCTTTGACTGGGTAACCAGAGTGGTGGACCAAGGGGAGCAGCTGATGTCGCCTACCTTGACTTCAGCAAAGCTTTTGACACTGTTCCACAGAAGATTGATAAATAAGCTGGGTAGGCTCGTGGGCTGGCAGAAGTTGGTCAACTGGGTGGCCAACTGGTTGACTGGCAGAAAACAGAGAGTGGTGGTAAATGGTATACAGTCAGAAGAGATGCAAGTCACAAGTGGGTACCTCAGGGATCAGTCCTGGGGCCAGTCCTATTCAACATCTTCATTAGTGACCTTGCAGTGGACTAGAGGGTAAGGCTTCTCTGTTTGCAGATGACACCAAGATCTGCAACAGGGTAGATGATCCAGATGGGGTGGGCAGAATGAGAAGAGATCTGATAAACTAGCAGAATGGTCAGAAGAGTGGCAACTGGGATTTAATGCAAAGAAGTGCAAAATCATGCACATAGGGAAGAGAAACCTGAAGCCACTTATAGGCTGGGAGGGAGCTGCTAGCAGTCACAAAGGAAGAAAGAGACTTGGGCATCATCATCACTGATGACCTAAAATCATCCAAGCAGACCTCTAAAGCAGTAGGTAAGGCTAGGGGGTGTTAGGGTGTATTAGCAGGGTATCACAAGTCGTAAAAGGAGGTAATAATCCCTCTGTACAAGACATTGGTTAGGCCCCATCTGGAGTACTGCATGCAGTATTGGAGGCCACACCTTCACAAGGACATTAACCAAATTGAGGCAGTCCAGAGAAGGGCAACCAAAATGGTGCAGGGGCTGCATCAGAAGACATATGAGGACAGATTAATGGAGCTCAATATGTATACCCTTGAGCAAAGGAGGGAGAGAGGTGATATGATCGAGGCATTCAAACACCTTAAGGGCATAAACAAGGTGAAAGAGTCTAACATGTTTAAATATAAGAAAAATAGCAGGACAAGAGGACACAGCATGAGATTAGAGGGAGGCCGATTAAGGGGGAATGTGAGGAAATTCTTTTTCACAGAAAGGGTGGTAGATGCATGGAATGGCTTACCACAAGAAGTGGTGGCTATGAATACAGTCCAGGGCTTCAAACAGGCATGGGATAGGCATAAGGGAGCAATACAAATGACTATGAATAGATAGGTCACTGACAGAGCAAAGGCCGATGGCACATTTATAAGGTAGAAAAAGAAATGGGCAGACTGGATGGGCCTTGTGGTCCTTATCTGCCGTCAACTTCTATGTTTCTAAGTTTCTATGTTTCTTACATTAAGGAAGCAATTATTTAGATTACATTTCTATATTGAAATCAGGCAGCAGGACTATAGTAACCGAATAAAGGAAATTAAAAAAAAAAACAAACGTATATCCAACACCAAAACTATACAACAAGAAACAAAATTTGGAACAGTGAGTAAGAAACAAAATTTTGACCCATTTAAGGACACAAAGACAAGGGCCAGAATATTCAGACTGCATCTAGCACTGGCACAAGTGGAGGCGCAGCACAACCGAGGTGCACCATAGCAAGTAAGGGAGATATTCAAAGGAGATGCACCATGGCGCATCACCTCTGAATGTAGCACAGAATGCACATGGTGCATATACAATGCACCAGCACATCCCCCAGACAGGTAGGACTGGGAATGCTCCAGTGCAACTATAGTTGCGCTGGGTGCAAGTCCAAGATATTCAGACCTGGATATGCAAATGGGGCCATACTGTGTGCAAGGCACAAATGGGGCCATTTGCATGTTATTATGGTCCCATTTGCATGCATTGAACAGTGCAGGTCGGTGAAATGTGCCTGGCACCCTGCACAGCCTGTGCTGCAGACAGAGGGGGTCCTGGGGCAGCCCCCCCTCCCTGTAGCTGCAATCGCTGGTTTTAAAATGGAGAACACATCTTGATAATCTAGTTGTACCCCCCCCACCCCAAAGCCATAATCATGGGTTATAATAAATAAAAATACTCCCTGGTAGGCCAGTGAACCCCCTCCCCCTCTAGCTGTGATCATGGGTTCTAATAAATAAACATAATCCCTGGTAGTCTAGTGGCACCTTACCCCACCTGTAACCCGATCACAGAGCCCTACATAACATAATACCTGGTGGTCGAGTGGCAACCCCCACCACACAGGACCCCCTGCCCACCCAGCTCCCCTTAGGCATTGGCAGGCAGCTGCAACCCACTCGCATACTGCCCGACTACCCACCGAATGACAGCTTACAGTATGAGCTGTAATCCCATTGGTCCACACTGTGAACCAATGGGCTTGCAGGGCATACTGTACTAGACAGTCACTAATATGTAAATGAGACAAATTTATATATTTTTGACTGTCTATTACAGTATGCTGTGCAAGCATTGGTCCACAGTGTGCACCAATGGGCTACAGCTCATACTGTAAACTGTCATCTCAGAGGGCAGCCAGGCAGTATGCAGGCAGGCTGCAGCTGCTGCTGATGATGGGGGAGGAGCTGGGGCAAGCAGGGGGTCCCTGTGGGGTGATAGGGGTGCCACTGGACCACCCAGGAGATTACGCTATGTAGGGTTTACCTGCCATCAGGGTTACAGGCCAGGTGGGGGTGCCACTCGACCACCTGGGATTATGTTTATTTATTATAATCTGTGATTGCAGCTACAAAGAGGGAAGGGATGCTACTAGACCATCAGGGAACATATGGGTGCTTGTGGACGGTGTTCAGGGTGGGCAGGTGGCCACCCATGGCTGGTGGTTGCTGTGTTGCACCTAGCAATACAGGATCCCACCTGTGGGTGGCCAGCATTTGAGCCATTTTTTCTGGCTCAACTTTGTGCCCCGGTATGTGGCACATCTAGGGGTTTTACCAGCAGATGCACCACACATCCCGGGCTGAATATCAGGATGTGCCGCATTTGTATGGGCATGTCCCCTTCAGTTGCATTGCAAACATTACCATTGCACCCCGGTGCATCAGGACTTAGGCTGTGCAAGTCCCCCTTTTGAATATCGCCCCAGGGTGCATTACTGGGGTTGTACAGGTGCATCTCAGTTGTGCCAAGTGCAACCCTTTTGAATATCTGGGCCCAGAACAGAAAATAAAAGTATAACACATTTAGAAGACATACAAGGTAGAAGAATAACAGAAAAAATGGAATACTTGGAATAGTTAATCAATATGTGTTGGAAACTTTTCCCACGACACCAGATATATCAGATCAAGCAGAATACAAAGATTAGAAGTCCAGAAGTCAACAGAATATCAGCAAGCAGAATTGATTGAACCTATTACAGAAGAGGAAGTAAAACATATGATAAACACCTTAAAAAACAACTAATCTCAAGTCAATGATGGTCTTACAGTACTTCAGAATTTTATAAAGTAAATATAGAAACAATAGCACCTGAACTAGTAATATAGTATAATGAAATTCTACAGACACAAAAAATCCAGAATCTATGGCTAGTGCAGACTGTATAAAAAGGGCAATAAGGAACTGGAGACACATCAGTACTCTAAACACGGACTTCAAAATTCTGACCAAAATCCTAACAAAAAGATTAACAAAGATTTCCCACACATTAATTAGTGAGGTGCAGGCTCGCTCAATTTTGAAAAGAGGACTACAGGACAACTTGATAATGTTAAGAAACCTGTAGCAAAGGTGCCAGACAGGTAGAGAAGAAGGGTATTTGCTAAGTACTAACCAACAAAAGGCTTATGACTTGGTGAGACATAATTATATGTTTCTTGTTTTAGAAAAAACATGGGATACCAGGAACCTTTGTAAAATGGGTACAATGTTTTTTTGCTCAGCAAAAGTCACTGCCAGAATCAATGGATGGTTGGGGGATACTAGACAATTGTACAGAGTGGTTAGGCTGAGTTGCCAAATCAGCCCCCTGCTCTATGTATTTTGCATAGACCCCCTTCTTCACAGTACAGTAGTTTTAGAAAATAATAAGGCTATACAGTTAATAAGAAATAGCTTGCCTTTAAAAACTTTGGCATATGTGGATGATGTGGTCTTGGTGAAAAACCAGGAAACACTTGAAGTAGAAGTTTCAAAACAGTTAGAGATGTTCTCTGGAGCATCAGGATCTCAAATTAATACAGGGAAAAGCAAAGGAGTGTACTTAGGGAAAGATACTTCAGGGAAAAGTACTTTTGCCTCAATCCCCTTAATATCTGAACCCATTTCTATTCTGGGAATTTTGTTTGGGAAAGGGGATTTAGCCTTGTTAAATTGGGAAGAAAAATTGAAAATAGCAGAACAATCCTCGGCAAGATGGATACATAGTTGGCTAAAAGGAAAAGAGTGTTATCATCTAAAAATCTGATTATTCCCATCTTCTTATATATCAGTTTTTTGTTCTCACCTCCCCCCAGCTAGAAAACTAGGTTATATAGTGTCTTTTTAGGGCTCTGTGGGGGAGCAGACTAAACCCAGTTAAAAGGGATATTACTTATTAAAGTATAAAGGAGGGAGGTTCGTGCATGCCAAATCCTATAGTGTCCTTTTATAGTGTGTTCTTACTGTATAATATCTTTGAACCTCAAGCTGAGACATGGAAAGAAAATGACAACTGAATGGGTAACCCTAGGTATGCAAGCATGGAATCAAGGGAAACCTAGATTGCTTACAAGGGTACAAATAATTCCTGTGTATGTAAAAAATGTGTTTCAAAAATTGATTAAATGGAAGATGCCTAGTAATATGACACCTGAGGTAACTAGATAAGAAATGTATGATGCCATATTACGTTAACAAAATCAAGATCAAATTATTTTGCCCTACTGTAAAGCTCATCAAAACAAATAGCCCTTTCACAACTCCAGAACCCAAGAATTCCAGCTTTTGCATGGGACTTACTATGGCTAACCATTCATGGGAAATTAAACATAAAAAATAACAAGAAGCATAAACAGATACAAGAAAAATTCTCCCCAAGACCTGAATATAACAAGATTCTGGAAATGCAAGAACATTTGTTCCTGGAATATAGATATGTGACAGAATTGTGGAATTTAGTTACAAAGATGTGGAAGATAACTTATTTTGGCTCCTTAACTTATCAAGAACTAATATGTGAAATATATCCTATAAGATGGAAGCAATTTAATCCGGAACATTTAGTAGTTATTTTTTCCCTACTTAAATACCATATTTGGCAAGCAAGATGTCAATGGACACTACAGCAGGATTTTATTTCCTAAGTGGTTCTATTGAGGAATGTAAATATTTCTTTAAGACAAATATATGAACAAGATAAAAGGATTATGACAGGAAAGAAATTCCAAACTGTGTGGAAAGCATGTACCTGGGTTTTTGATGTTTTTGAAAATAGAAACATTTAGGATTATAATAGCTTTAAAAGTTTCCATTTGCCAATTTAGTTTTGTTAGAGATATGGAAAAGTTATGTCTGTTATTGAAATCTACTTATCCCTTTACCCCCAGTGAAATTCCTCTACTCTGTCTGCATGGGGCCTTGCTTCCTGTGAGCGGCTGGATGGCCACTTCCCCTTTGCTGCTAATGGAGTTGGATATGCAGGAGGTAGAAGAGATGGTCTCCTCTTCTGCCTTCTCTAATGCTGAGACCGATAACTTTTTTGCTGCTCAAGGATCTTTGGATGCTCAAAATGACCCTGGAGGAATGCCTAGTAACAAAAATTTAAAAGGAATGGAATTGACTATGGAGGGGATGGATCCTAAAAATGGGCCTGCCTGCCAACAAACACCAGCAGTTTCTGCAGAAGTGGATCAAGAGATGACTATGGATTTAGAAGCGCTTCTATGTGCTGAACAGTGACAATTTTGAAAATGCCAGGCAGAACTGAAAGACATGATAGTACTGAAAAAGAAGCAGGCAGCTACTGCCATGTTAAGTTCTCCTTTCCAAGCACAGAGCAATGCCCATCAGACCCAGCTACATACAGCTGAAGCAGCTGGAACAATGCAAACACAGGAGCATCAGCAGCAAGTGCATTCTGCTGCTCGGACCCAAACAACACAGCAGAGTCATGGATTTTCTTTTGTGGCAAGTACTACGGCTGTGGCTCTGTTTGTTTTTAATGGGAATAAAAATAATACTTGACAGGGGTCATGCCGGAAATGGCAAAAACAGATAACAATGAATCTGGCCTAAGATGTTACCCCAATGCAAATGCATCTTTAATAAATGACTGGTCAGTGGAAAATGCTTTAATAGGAGTAGGATGGGAGAAGAGCACAGATGGACAATTGGTAGCTAGCTCCTTGACACTTACTGAGATGAACAGATAAGAGTTAAAAAATACTGCAGAGCCCCACAGAAAGGTACAGATTCTAGAAATGGAAAATATTGATGAAAACTGAATGATGACACAGAATTCCCCCCTTGATATCCCAGAAGGACTACAGTTTACACAAAACCCACAGCTACATTTCCCAAATGAAGTGGTTTCATTAAGTATGCCTGAAGTGGAGGCACAAAGAGATGGTGCATGCCTCCCAGCGAAACTGCACAGCCAGGATCAGCGAGGCCTACCAAGGCAGACCAGACAAATACTATAGAATTGGAAGGCTCACGAACCAGAAGAAGCAATAGATCTTATGCCTCCTTTTTCATAGAGCCTGTGTATCCAGACAATGACACAATGCTGTGCATTTAATTTACAAATGTGGCATGGAAGTATTTCCTGACAGGCTGTTTATAGTCAAAACTCTGCTTAAGGGGTCCATGAAATTCACAGCTGCAGAGATTTATGTACTTATTCACGTATCAGAAAAGCAAACTTTTGATATCAGTTTTAAATTTAATAGTGACCTACAACAATTCTGGGAACTGTTTCAAACTTATAAATCTGCACCATTATGGGCCCCATTTGAGACAATACCCTCACTAAGCCAGCCACTCGAACAATAACTGTTCTCTTTAGGAATGAAGGGGTGAGCGTAACTGATCTGCTCTACTGGTTAAAACAATTGTGCACAGTACTGGGGAACGCTGAAGCCAACTTTGATGAGGAACAAATCTGGACTGGAGGGTGGAAAATACATGTGGTGCTGCACTCTGCAGCTACAGGGTTACAACACCTACCTAACTCTTTCTTTTTAGGTTGAGATAGGGGTGTCCTGTTCTATGCAGGACAATCAAATGCTTGCCATAGGTGTGGGGAAACTGGGCATATTAGTAGCATGTGTGATAAGCTAAAATGCAAACTTTGTGGAGAGCTAGGCCATGCCAGTGACCATTGCAGAAATGCCCAGATTTGTAACCTATGTGATATCAAAGGTCACTCCTATCATACCTGCCCTTGGGTGTCTCATAATCAGCCCAATCAGACTGATAGTGAAGAACAAAGATTGCTGGTTGCCATAGCCCAGAGAAAAGAGGCAGAACCGCTTCCTCAGCTCCCCCCACCGCTGAAACCTCACATGGCTAGGACACAGGTTATTAATACTTCTGAGGCTGATGTCCCTGGAGATACTACTCAGCCAGGTCCCTCTACAGTGCAGCAATCAATAGTAGCTGAGGTCTCCTTTGGAGCAAACTGAACCACAAACTTCAGTCACATTCCTCAAAACAGATGCCTCTATGCAGGTTGATATGCCCCCCCAGGTGCATAAGGAGGCAGAGAAAGCAAAAACTGCTACCAGAAGAAGGCAGACCTGGTTGCAACCAACCACTAAGGTAATCAAGACCACAGGGATTCCCCTAGTTAATAGGTTTGAAGCCCTGTCTGAAAATCCTGATGCCTCAGGGAATGAGTCAGATGACTTGTCTATATGGTCCTCTCTCCCTGACGTTAGTTCTAATAGAGAGGCCCCTCTTCCCTCTGATACTCAGAAATCCTTAGATGGTCAGCCTCCATATAAGGTAAAGACCAAGCACAAACATACAAGGTTGACAAGAAGTTCAAAAAAGCAACCCCCCTAGAGGCCACTTCAACAACCACTGTACAGATGGACCAACATATTTCTCTCTACACATTTAATGTGAATAGTATTAAAAATCATAAGAAACAGCTGGCAGTATTTTCATATCTAAAATCACTTCAGGAAGGTACCCTTTTTTTGCAGGATACTAGGTTGCATACCATCCCTGATCTCAAATCTGCAATTTCACAGTGGTACGCTGGCCCCTCATATTGGTCTATAGGCCCTGACCCATGTTCAGGGGTGGCTATCTAATTTTTGAATATCTCTTTTCAGCTTATAAAACTTATAGACCTGGTACCTGGCAAGGCACTTATCTTGGAAATAAAATTATGAAATGTGTTATATAGATTAATCAACATATATGCAGCACAATCTAAGGCAGAGAGGATTAAACTGTTTCAGATGATACAACCGTATCTGTACTCCTCACAAAATGTTATTCTTGGGGGAGATTTTAATTGTGGTATGTCACTTGCACACAGGGGAAAGAACACAAAAACAAAGAAAATCTTTTGTGATATGGCCTTTTTAAAACAAATGACCCAGTCTCCAAATCTAATAGATGCATATGTTCCCCATGAAAGAAAATCAGAAAGTACCTTTCATAAAGGCCCTTTGGCCACACGAATAGATTTATTTTTTATATCTGCTTCACTACATAGTCACATGGTTAAAGTAATAGCTACAGAGTTTTCAGATCATAAAATATTACAAATAGGTAAAAAAAGGTAGTGCATCTTATGGCCCAGGCATATGGAAGCTTAACTCATCTCTGTTCCTTTCTAATGGCCATGGACAAATGCTCATCTATTTTTTGCGAGGCAAGGAAATCGATTTACATTATGTATGAAGACCCTGCATTATGGTGGGAGAACACTATCTTAGATGTCACAGAATTATTAAAATCATTCAATAAAAGCAATAGAAATTAGGCATATTTCCAGTATCTACAAAATCAGTAACAGCTGCAAAAATTGTTGTCATTAGCCTATACTACAGGTCAAGATTTCGGTACACAGATTCACAATATTAAACAACAGATTGTACAGTTTCATCAGGCTGAAGCCCAAAATTTACAGAATCAGCAATGCTTCAGGACACAAGGAAAAAAAGAATATACCTGCCCATATGAAGTTTGTCTTAAAACCAATAAACAAAAAGAAATGGAAGGCATACAGGATAAGGATGGCAAAATATACAGTACTACTCAGGATATGGTGTGCATTGTTGCTAATTATACAAAGCAAATCTATATCCCAGACTTAGTGCAGATGGATAATCTGGATGAGTATTTGCAAACAATAAAAAGTCCTAGTTTTACCCAAGCACATATAGATATATTTGTATGTCCTATTCAGCCAGCAGAAGTTGAAAGAGCTATGGTCTCTCTCTTACCAACAATAAAACACCTGGTACTGACAGACTCACTAGTGAGCTTTAAAAGTTCATGGGCACAGCTTCTAAACAGGAGCTGGCAGAAGTATTTACATACATATTAATAAATAATGCTCCATCTCTAAGAATGACAGCTGGACAGATAATTTTTATACATAAAGGGGGAGGAGGGGAGGGTGGCCCTGCAGGGGGACCTGGAGGCTCTGGAAGGATGGTCTAGAAAGTGGAAGCTGAGGTTCAATGCAGGGAAATGCAAGGTACTCCACCTGGGGGCCAGAAACCCAGGCCAAGTGTATACCCTGGGGGGGGGAATACTACAAGTCTCAATGGCTGAGAGGAACCTGGGGGTGGTGGTGGATGTCAAGATGAACAACTCTGAGACTTGTAGGAGGGCAGCAGCCAAGGCCAACAGGATGCTGGGATGCATCGCTAGGGGGATCACCTCCAGAAGGAGGGAAGTGATACTCCCTCTGTATAACTGCTTGGTGAGGCCGCACCTGGAGTACTGCATGCAGTTTTGGAGGCCACACTTAAAGAGGGACATTAACCTCCTGGATAGGGTCCAGAAGAGGGCAACCAAAATGATTTGGGGCTTGGGGGACAGGACCTATGAAGAGAGGCTCGAAGAGCTAAATATGTACACATTGGAAGAGAGAAGGGACCGGGGGGACATGATAGAGGTCTTCAGGTACATGAAGAGGGTAAATAGGGGAGGAACAGTCAGGGTGCTTCAAGGAAGGAGGAAGGGGCACTAGAGGCATGGGTGAAGCTGGAGGGGAAGATTCAGGGAGAAAGGAGGAGGTGCTACTTCACTGAGAGGGTGGTGGAGCCATGGAATGCACTACCTAGGGGCTGGTGGAGGCGGAGACAGTGGAGGGTTCAAGAGGGGTGGGACAGGTACAGGGGAAGGGTTCTGGAAGCAAAATCCAATGCAGCAAGAATATCCAGAACTGGGAAGGGAGAAGCCAGAGAAGGCGAGGGGGACAGAAAGATCAGCACCCAGGGTGGGGGCTGACCAAACGAGCAGACACGGAAGACCGTTGGGCCTATTCGGCTGGCATTTTAGTATGTTAGTATGTTAGTATAAAAAAGGTACAAAACAAGGCATTCAAAATTGGAAGTTTATTTGCCTCCTAAAAACTGACTTTAAGATTCTAGCAAATATCTTAAATGCTAGATTATTACAGACTGACCCATATCTTATTAGTCCTGCACAGACTTGTGCAGTTCCTAATAGGCAAATTAGAGACCATCTGATTTTACTGACAGAACTGTCTGAATTGGGAAACAGGGAGGCTCTAACAGGTATTGTGCTATCCCTGGATTGGAGGAAAGCCTTTGACCCTGTGCATCATGATTTTTTTATGTGCAGTATTATGGCACTATGGTATTCCTGTACTATTTATAGAATGACTCAGTTGTTTGTATAAAACTGCAACTGTAGCCCCCATTGTACAAGGGTGGAAATGCCCTATGATTCTGGTTAAGAAAGGGGTAAGGCAAGGATGCCCTTTAAGCCCGCTACTCTTCTCATTTTGTATAGACCCATTGTTACGAAGTCTTAATCTAGTACCAGACATACAGTACATACAAATGAATGGCTCACCCGTACTGTTCACTGCCATCACTTCTGCAGATGATCTCTGTATTTTAGTTCAGGATAAGGAATCAACAGAAGTTGCAGTGCAAACGTATACGCATTATGGAAATTTCTCTGGTACTTCACTAAATATAGATAAATGCATAGGAGCACAACTGGGCAAACCATGGTGGAATTATCTTCAATAGTTGGGATCAAAATAACTAAGGACCCTATCAATATTTTAGGCATCACATATGGAGCGGAACAAGCAGACAGAATGAACTTGGAACCAAAAATACAACAAGGGCAGCAGCTTGTTTCAGGATGGAACAAATAGAAACGCTGCAAGAAAAACATGATTTACTTAATTAAAGCATATTTATTACCAATATTTCTCTATGTCTGTCATGTATTTCCCCCTCCAAAACGCTTAGAGACCTTCATCTTAAGTGTCTTCTTTCAGGCTGTGTAGGGCAGTAGGCTCAATCCGCTTAAGAGAAATATCACATATCTTCCAATAGCCTCAGTGGGGCTGGGGATGATTAACCCCATCTCCTTTTTCTATAGCATCTTCTTTCATTTTAACTTGAAACCTCTTTTAGTGTATACTGGGCAAAGCTGGCACACTCTTCTTTTATCTTATTGTACACCATAGTTTCATCAGTGGGAACAAGGGAACCTGAGAGTGCTAAAGAAATCTAGAGTAGTACCTGAATACATTAGGGAAACTTTTTTTTAAATGAAAACAATGACAACTAACTAGCTTAATGGTTGCAACAAAACAGAAGAAATAAATTTATGCGTGGCTTCAGGTAAACCATGTTCAGGAAATAGAAACTTTTCCCCTTTGTCCAGCAACTTATATACAATCTTTAACACACCTAATCAAAGAGAAAAGGATCCTAGAGAAAATGGAAGACTTACATTGGCTCAGTTGCCAGGAAAAAAATCAATGTCAAGTCTAATCACAAACATAAGCAGACAGAAGAAAGTTATCATACCAGACAGGAATGTAACCAGGAAACAAAAGCTATCCATCACCTCTTCTTTACCTGTTCCTACACAAAAGGCTTCTGGGACCTCTTATCCAGCACCTGAAATGAGCCTTGGCTCAAAAGCTAAATTATGAAACTTTCATTTATGGACATTATACAGGGCAGGCTGCTGAATGGAATAAAAGTACAGTGCATCTTGTATTACTAGTGGTCAAATAGTATATCTGGAACATTAGAAGCTTGTTTTCTCTACAACAAAAGCAGATAGGTCATATAGAGCCCACTGCAAAAATTAAAAGGGAATTACTTTCCATCTATAATATAGAAGCTCAAAAGATGACACAAAGAGACCTCAGGGTGATTTGCAGAAATATGCCTTGGGTAACCAATTCAGATATTCCAGTAACATTACCAGGGTGTACCAAAAAGCTGAAAATTGTTCCTTTTTGGGAAAGAAGCATTATGATAGAGGGGTTTCTTTTGATGTTCCTGTTGTATTTTAAAATGAACTGTTTGGCACACTGTATACTGTGAAGTTTCTTTTTAAGTTGATGTAAGCAATTTTTAATTTCTTTCTTTTTTCCTTTCCTTTTTTTTGTGTATTATATATGCATTAATGGGTGTGTTTTTAAGGATGCTAAGGATAAACATGTCATGTGGATTTTGTAATGACTTATGTGTGCTATATGTGTGATGTATATATTGTTTGATTTACTTTCCTTCAATAAACTCCCCTACTCTTTTTGAGAAGTGCCATGGGATCTTTAACATTTACCTGAACTACCACCAGAACAGGCAGATGGGACCTCGGTTTAACGTCTCACTTTTTTTTTTTTTTTTTTTTTATTAGTTGTGTTTAACCAGGATTAGCACACTAAGCTGAAAGCTTTTTTACAGGAGCAACCTGGGAGCACATCTGCCATCTGAAAGACAGCTCCTCAGGAGTGCATCCTCCTCCTCCTCCTCAAGCTGCACCACAGTGTCAGTATTGGGATTTAATCCAAGTGCCTGGTGTGGGGATAGAATGACAGACTGCTGATCTTCCGGCTTCAGAGGCAAGTGTGCAATCTGCGGAGCCACTGACACTGTTTGGTCTCAACAGTTCTGTCTCCGAAGGACCATTGCATCCTGCTCTTCTCCCTCTGTTATGCTGTCCATCTTATCCTTCACTGGAGAAGTCGAGATAAGAGTTGGTGTGTAGACTGACTGCTGCTTACACTTTGCCACCATTTTCACCCATGGGATGCTTCCTAATGCCATCCCTACTGAACCTCTGTTGCTTTGTTTCCTGCCTTTTCGTGTGAGCCACCTTCATTTCTCAAGCTCTTTCAGTTTTTGGGAGCTCATCACTTCCTCCATGTTGACGCCCAGCCTGGTGTGGGTTGATTTTACCTCGGTCAGGTTTTCAAATGTTCTCAGTCCTGTATTCGGGATTATGTGGAGTCTGGCTGGGTAACTGATTCAGGCATTCAAATCTTTTGATCTGAGCTCTTTCATCACTGAGAAAATCTGTGCTTCTCCATCATGAGTGGTGCAAAATCACGCTAGAAGAAAAGGCTTTGGTCCCCAAACATCACATCTTTTTTCTCCCTGACCTTTTCAACTATTGTCTCTTTTACCTAATAATCAAGAAAGGCTATGATGTAGGTTTTAAGCTTTGATTGTGGTGCCAATAGGGCTTGGTGTGCTGTTAGTATGTGTACATACTAACATACTAACATACTAAAATGCCAGCAGAATAGGCCTAACGGTCTTTCGTGTCTGCTCGTTTGGTCAGCCCCCACCCTGGGTGCTGACCTTGCTGTCCCCCTCGCCTTTTCTGGCTTCTCCCTTCCCAGTTCCGGATATTCTTGCTGCATTGGATTTTGCTTCCTGAACCCTTCCCCTGTACCTGTCCCACCCCCTCTTGAACCCTCCACTGTCTCTGCCTCCACCAGCCCCTAGGTAGTGCATTCCATGGCTCCACCACCCTCTCAGTGAAGTAGCACCTCCTCCTTTCTCCCTGAATCTTCCCCTCCAGCTTCCACCCATGCCCTCTAGTGGCCCTTCCTCCTTCCTTGAAGCACCCTGACTGTTCCTCCCCTATTTCCTCTTCATGTACCTGAAGACCTCTATCATGTCCCCCGTCCCTTCTCTCTTCCAATGTACATATTTAGCTCTTGAGCCTCTCCTCATAGGTCCTGTCCCCAAGCCCCAAATCATTTTGGTTGCCCTCCTTGGACCTCTCCAGGAGGTTAATGTCCCTCTTTAAGTGTGGCCTCCAAACTGCATGCAGTACTCCAGGTGCGGCCTCACCAAGCAGTTATACAGAGGAGCATCACTTCTCCTTCTGGAGGTGATCCCCTAGTGATGCATCCCAGCATCCTGTTGGCCTTGGCTGCTGCCCTCCTACAAGTCTCAGAGTTGTTCATCTTGACATCCACCACCACCCCCAGGTCCCTCTCAGCCATTGAGACTTGTAGTATTTCCCAGGGTGTACACTTGGCCTGGGTTTCTGGCCCCAGGTGGAGTCACCTTGCATTGCCCTGCATTGAACCCTCAGCTTCCACTTTCTAGACCATCTTTCCAGAGCCTCCAGGTCCCTGCAGGGCCACCCTCCCTCCTCCCCATCCACCACCTGCCCAGTTTCGAGTCATCTGCAAAGAGACTCATCTCACTCCTGATTCCTGTCCTTATGTCAGATACGTAGGAGTTGAACAGAAGGGGCCCAAGGACTGATCCCTGTGGGACCCCACTAATGACCCTCCTTGGGGATGGGGGTGTAATTAGAAATTCACATTGAAGTTCAGGACCCATGTATAAAATTGTCCATGAAGTTGATCATGCTACCTGACTGTCTTTTGGGGTATTCCATGGATCCTTATGTTAACCCTGCATGATCTGTTTTTCAGATCTTCTATTTTTTAATGTAGGAATACCTCTTGATCATGGAGTCGCAGTATTTCTGCATTATGCAGGTCTATTTTCTCTGTCAGTGCAGAGACCTGCCTTTCCACTTCTGCCATCTTCTGTTCCTGTCTTTTGATGTTTTTACAGTTCTCTGCCACATCTTGCTGAATGCTGACTAGTGTGACGCTCAGTCACTTTAGTTCCCTGTATAACTTGTGAGATGTGAGGGTGAAGGCTTCTTTGTCCATCTCTCCTTCACTTCCTGAAGATGGTCAGGTGATTCAGCTTGCTTCAAGGAGGAGTGACTCTGGACCTGCTCTTCCAGTACAACATTTTGCTTTTGAGGGTCCCTGCTGAAAATGCCTTCAGTCTCTGCCTTGTAGATATCACACTGTGATACCTTTCGAGTTGCTTTCAGCAGCCAGATTTGTCCAAGATTCTTCACAGCTGGACTTGAGGAAATGCAATGCACTCATGACTCCATTACATGGTCACATCAGTGGAAGTCCCCATCCTCCATGTTTTCTAATACACTCCAATGTCTATCTCATGCATATCTGAAGCCTCCCTCCCAAATGTTTTCACCTCTAACACTTCTGATGACAGTTAGTTCTGGGCTTATACCACTCCTTTCAGTGAATAATTACTTCATCACATCTCTCTTAAACTTCCTCATTCCAGCTTCATTACATGTCTCAAGGACCTGCTGTTCCTTTTCATTTGAAAGAGATGTCCCTCTTGTGCCATATTCACCCCTGTGAGGTACTTGTAGATCTCTATCAAGTCACCTCTTGCTCTTCTGTCTTCTAGGGCGTACATGTTGAGACCCCTTAGTCTCCATTCATAGGACCCTTTTTTGCAAACCCAGCACCATTTCAGTTGTCCTCCTTTGAACTGCTTCTACCCTGTCAGTATCCTTTCGGAGGTGCAGCCTCCAAAACTGGATGCAGTACTCCGAGGGTCGTCTCACAGTGTGCGATACAGTGGCAACACCACCGCCCTCCCTCTTGTTGGTTATACTCCTTCCAATGTATCCAAGCATACCATTATACCTACACACTGCATTGTCACACTGCTCTGCCACTTTGAGATCATCAGATGTGATAACTCCATTGCCCATTTCCTGTTTTGTGATGTCAGTACTTCCCCTCAATATTTTGTACTGTGTGCCTAAATTCCTATGCCCTAGGTGCATGTTTTTGTACTTTTTGGCAGTGAACCCCAACTGCCATGCTTTAGATTACTCCTCCAGTTTCTCCAGATCCCTGCACATTCTCTACACCAAATCCTGAATGTCTACCCTCTTGCAGATTTTGGTATAATCAGAAAAAAAGGGTATCCTTTCTTTCCAGTTCCTCAACAATATCACCTATGAAGACATTGATGAGGACGGGTCACAGTACTGAGCCCTGTGGCATCCTTCTGGTCATTCCTCTATCACTCAAGTAATTGCCATTTACCACCACCCTTTGTTTCCTGTCTATTAACCAGTTTCTAGCCCTATTCACCACTTTGAATATCATCCCCAGACTACTCAACTTCTTTATTTGCCTCCTGTGCTGCACAGTGTCAAAGACTCACTGAAACCCAAATAGATCAAGTCCACTGCCTTCTCCTTATCTTTTTCCTTTGTCACCCGGTCAAGAAACTCCATCAGATTTATTTGACATGACATCCCCCACCCCATGAATCCATGTTGCCTGTTTTCTTTTTTTTTTTTTTGTATTATTTCTTTATCTCCCACACTGGTCCCTTAGGTATTCTCTCCAGCTGTGCACAGTCACCCTAGTATCCTGCTCTGCCTGAGGCCCTCTGGTGCACTATCTCTGAATACTCCTCTGACTCCTCCAAGTTACAAGCCTCCCCAGATCTAAGCCCCCCCCCCGGGTAACGGCCGCCAACTCCATTGGCGCTCTATCTATAAGGTTCAAGCTGCAGTCCAGAGGTCAGAAGGTAGGAGATGTGCCCAGGAGAGTCCAGCGTTGAATGCGGCTGGGAGTGGAGAGCAGGCCTTTGCCTACCCGGGTGCCAGCTCTTTTTCCTTTTCCTTGGTTGCCCTGGGAGATCGGATGTGCAATGATGTCCAGCGTGAGATGGGCATGCTCCTGTACCTGCCCAGAGGACGTCCACCACATCTCCCATACCCCTTATGCTGTCTCCACCACCTTGGACCTCCAGCCAATGTGTGGCACAGGGTGTGGCGTCTAGCACCTCAACCCTCAGTGCCACTGGGCCGGCCATGTTGCCTGTTGTCTTGCAACCCATTTGGAGTCAAAATACTCTACTAGTCTGTCTTTCTTTTAGCAGAGCTTCTATAAATTTTACCACCACTGAAGTAAGACTAACCAGCCTAGAGTTGCTAACTTCCTGCCTACTGCAGTTTTTACATAAAGGAACCATGTTGTCCCTTTCCAGTTGTCTAGAACCATGTCTGTTTCCAGTAAGCTGTTGAATATGGCTATCAGTGGAGCAGTTAACACCTCCCTGAGTTCCTTTAGATCCCTTGGATGTATATCCTGTCTGGTCCAGCAGCTTTGTCCACCTTCAGAGCTACAAGTCTCTTCTGGATTCTTTCTTCTGAAAATGGACTTGTCCATCTCCCCTCCCCCTGTTCCTTCTATTCCTTGTTGGTCCGCTCCCTCTCCCTTCAATGGGAAGGCTGAGCAGAAATGCCAGTTCAGGATGTATGCTTTTTCTGGGTCCTGTTCTGCATAGATTCTCCCCACCCCTCTGCCCTTCTAATCCTCACCATCCCTTCCCTTGCTTTCCTTGTCTCACTTATGTATCCAAAGAAAGTCTTATCCCACTTAGTGACCCCTTTGGTGATTCTTTCCAATGTGTGCACCTTTATTCCCCTAAGTGCCATGACTGCATCCCTCTGCTATAATAGGTAACATAGAAACATAGAAACATAGACTTTGATGGCAGATAAGGACTGCTTGGCCCACCTAGTCTGCCCATTTCCCTACCTAGAGGATAAGCTGCAGATCCTATTTAACCAACAGCCTATTTCTTCCTACCCCCCACAAAAATTGCCTTATGTCTGTCCCATGCATTCTTGAATTCTCCCACAGTTTTAGACCCCACAACCTCCTCAGGAAGGCTGTTCCATGCATCCACCACCCTCTCTGTGAAAAAATACTTCCTTACATTGCCCCTGCACCGTCCTCCCTCTATCTTCAAATTATGTCCCCTTGTTCATGCACATCTCTTTTTCTGAAAGATGCTACCCTCTTGGACTTTGTTGATTCCACTGAGGTACTTAAACATTTTTATCATGTCCCCCCTCTCCTTCCTTTCCTCAAGGATAAACATATTAAGCTCCTTTAGTGTCTCCTCTTATGGCTTCTTTTGCAGACCCTGCACCATTTTAGTTGCCCTCCTCTGAACTGCCTCCATCCTGTCTATGTCCTTGCAGAGATGGGGTCTCCAGAACTGGATGCAGTACTCCAGATGGGGTCTCACCAACTGTCTGTACAGGGCGATAACAACTTACAGTTTTCTGCTGGTGATGCCTCTCCCTATACATCCCAGTATCCGACCCAACCCTCCCAACCACCTTCTCACATTGCTTGCCAACCATAATATCATCTGATATGATTACCCCCAGGTCCCTTTCCATTTGTGTTGTTGTTACTACCCCCCCACTATTGTGTAATCTTCCCCTGGGTTGTTGTTTCCCAGGTGCATCATTTTGCACTACTTTGCATTGAATCCAAGATGACATACTTCTGACCATTCCTTCAACCTTGCCAAGTCCCTTCTCATCCTTTCCCCGCCTCCTTGCGTATCAACCCTGTTGCAGATCTTTGTGTCATCTGCAAAGAGGCATAATTTTCCTTCTAGTCCCTCTGCAATGTCACTTATAAAGACATTGAAAAGGACTTGACCCAGTACTGAACCTTGCGGTATCCCACTAGTAACCCCTCATTCTTCAGAGTGGACTCTATTTACAACTACTTTTTGTGTCCTGTTGTTCAGCCAATGTTTTACCCAGGCTACCACCCTGGGACCCACTCCCAGGTTGGTTAATTTGACTATTAATCTTTTGTGTGGGACTGTGTCAAATGCCTTGCTAAAGTCTAAGTAGGCCATGTCCACATCCCCTCCCTGGACTACTACTTTGGTCACCCAGTCAAAGAAATCCATTAGATTCATCTGACATGACCTTCCCGCTGTGAACCCATGCTGCCTTGGGTCCTGTGCCCTACTGGCCTCTAGGTACTCAACAGTTCTTTCCTTCAGAAGTGATTCCATCACTTTCCCTACCACACAGGTCAAACTGACATGTCTGTAGTTTCCTGCCTGTGTCTTAGTCCCACTTTTGTGAAGGGGAATCACATCTGTGATGGCAGTTTTGATATTTTCCCATTGTTGCTCCACCCCTCCTTCTAGCCTGTTTGCTAGTGTTTTTCTAAGGCACTCTCTCATCTTGCCAAAGTCAGCCCTTCTGAAGTACAGAACCCTCACTTTTGTACGGCTTGACTCTGTAGCTGAGTTTATTGTGAACCACACTGTTTGGTGGTCACTTGTTCCCAAATGGCTATCCACTTCTAGATCTGAGATCCTCTCACTGTCAGCAAACATTCCAGAATAAAAACAAAACAAACAATACCCAGTATCACTACCCCAAAGTAGTACCTTCTTAGCAGAATCAGTTGTAATGTCTGCCCTCAAACTGGTTTAAAAGTTGATGCATACACCTCCAAACAGAAAGAAAAACAAGAGAAAGTGAAGAAAAACACCTATAGTAGTCAAGCAGTACAAGGTCATGCAAATATTCAAACTTCATACAGCATGGAAATAGAACAGATATATGTCACCCTGTCCATGGGCATGCAGAGGTGTCTGCAATGGGTCCCCTATGGGGACCCTGTCATCTGTGTAACCAGGCTTACCTTCCCATATTACATCTGGCTATTCCTGTCAGTGACCCTCTATTCCCCTGGAGATGGGGCATCCTGTTGCTCTGTACACTCCCATCTCATAGCTCTGATCCAGGGTACCAATGCTTTCTCAAAAAAGGCTTCCTGACTTCTGACTTTGGCTAATGTCCACATATATACCACTATTCTAGAGACAGCCACCTCCAACGCCATTAATGTAGAAACCTCCGCTAATCTGTGTATCATAAGAATTTGCCTCTTTGCCTCCATCAAAAAGCAGCAGAAAAACAGGTTATGTCATGACCAGGCCACCAAGTGGTGCTCCGCAGTCCCATAGAATCCAGAAGTGTGGGGAATCTGGTATTGATGCTCTCACTATCCAGGAGCAGAAGTCAGTCATCTCTGTCTGAATGTGCTGAATCAGCCGATGACTCCACAGAATGTGGGCGATTGTTCCTTGGTTCTGTTGGCATCTCCAACATCTATCCGAAGTCTATGAGCCCATACACACTAGTTTTGTGGGAGTATGGTGTCAGAGGACCAAACCTTTCTTCTGGATTAACTGGTCTTGAGGGTTAGGAGATCCTTTATGAGCTGCTCACCAGCATCTCTCCCAGCGCTGTGGGAAGATGGGGAGCTGTAAATCCTGTGCTCATGCACTTCTTTGTGGTTCCTAGTCTAGTAGGTGATGTCCTAATAGATATTTATACATCAGTCTCCCTTGTTCCCTAGAGTTTGTAACCAAGAATTAAGGGTAGTTTCCATTTCAGTATCTTTGATCATGTAACATAGAAACAGAATTTGATGGCAGATAAGGACCACTTGGCCCACCTAGTCTGCCCATGTTCCCTACCTACAGTCACACCATAGACCCTACTTGATCTCAGGCTTTACCCCCCCCGTCCGCTTCTAAGGTTCCCTTATAACTGTTCCATGCCTTCTTAAATCCCACTACAGTTTTTGATCCCACCACCTCCTCAGGGAGGCTGTTCCAGGCATACACCACCCATTTAGTGAAGAAGTGTTTCCTCACACTCCCCCCGATTCTACCCCCTCCAGCTGCACTGCATGACCCCTTGTTCTTGTGCATCCTTTTCTCTGAAACAGGCTTCCCTCTTGAACCTTATTTATACCCTTCAGGTATTTGACAGTCTCAGTCATATTCCCCCACTCCCTTCTTTCCTCCAATTTGTACATATTGAGATCCTTCAGTCTTTCCTCATAGGGCTTTTGATGTAGATCCTGCATCACTTTAGTTGCCCTCCTGTGGATTGCCTCAACTCTGTCTATTTCCTTTCAGAGATGAGGACTCTAGAACTGGACACAGTACTCTAGGTGAGGTCTCAACAGAGATTGGTACAGAGGTATAACCATCTCCCTCTTTCTGCTGGTGATACCCCTCCCTATGTAGCCTAGCATCCCACTGGCTCTCCCCACTGTCTTGTCACACTGTTTGGTCACCTTAGGCCATCATATATGATAACACCCATGTCTCTTTCCTTTTTGGTGGTCTCCAGTATCACTTCCCCATTGTGTACTCTGCCACCTGGGTTTCTATGCCTCAAGTGCATAATTTTGCATGTTGTTGCATGGGAACTTAGTTGCCACTTTCAGGACCACTTCTCAGGCTTACGTAGATCTCTTTTCATTTTTTCCCCCCCCCTCCCCTGGAGTGTCCACTCTATTGCAGATTTTTGTGTCATCTGAAAAAATACATACCTTCCCTTCTAGTCTCTCTGGCAATGCTGCTTATAAAGATATTAAAGAGGGCTAGTCTCAGTACTGTTCCTTGTGGCACCCCACTAGTCACCCTCCTTTCCTTGCAGTGAACTCTGTTTACCACTACCCTCTGTCACCTATCCTCCAACCAATTTCTTACCCAGTTCACGTGTTTTAGTCCCACTCCTAAGCAGCCCAGCTTATTTATGAGTCTCCTATGTCTCCAAAGGCCTTACTGAAATCTAGGTAGGCCACATCCACTGCACCACCCTGATCTACTTCCCTGGTTATGCAATCAAAGAAATCTATAAGATTAGTTTGACATGATCTCCTCATAGTGAATCCATGCTGCCTCAGATCTTGTAAGCCACTGGATTCAAGATATTCCACAAACCTTTCTTTCAGTAGCAATTCCATTAATTTACCCACCACTGAAGTCAGGCTGACTGGCCTGTAATTGCCAGCCTTCTACCTGCTCACACTTTTGTGAAGTACTACATCTGCCCTCCTCCAGTCCTCTGGGACCATTCCCGTTTCCAGTGAGTGGTTGAATAGGACTGTCAGAAGTATAGACAGCACCTCTCTGAGCTCCCTCAGAAACTTTGGATGCATCCAGTCTGGTCCTGTTGCCTTGTCCACCTTAAGATTTGCAAGTTCTTTCAGGACTATCTCCTCTATAAATGGACTCATGTCCTTACCTCTTCCTTTGAAGCCCCATCACAGATCTGTGGTCTCTCACTCTCCTTTTCATTTGTGAAAACAGGGCAAAAATAATTGTTCAGGATATCTGATTTTTTACTTGCCCCCTTTCACACAATCTCCCCCTTCCCTTCTTAGCCTTACAATCATGCCATTGGTCTTCTTCCTTTCACTAACATACCTGAAAAATGTCTTGTCCCCTTTCTTTACTACCTGTACTATCTTCTCCACCATTTACACCTTTGCACTTCTGACTGCTTTCCCTGCTGCTCTCTGCTTATCTTGATAAACTCCCTATCCTTCTCCCTCTGGGTCTCCTTATACCTCTCCTTATACCTCCTGAATGCTAGCCTTTTTGACCTTACCTCCCCAGCCACCTCATTTGAGAATCATAGTGGTCTCCTTTTTGTTTTGCTTACCTGCCTGACACAGAGGTATGTTGCCTTCGCTATGGCCCCTTTTAGCTTTGTCCAATGTTCCTCCACTCTACTCTAGTCCTCCCACCCTGCCACGGCATCCCTGAGGCATTCACCAGTCATTGTATAATAGTATACTTGTAGAAGTTAGTACAGAGCCTATCTAAGTTATACATACTTCCAATGATCTTTAGTGAGGATAGCAAGTTTCTCCCTTAACTTTTAGAATGTCTCTATAGCACTGGATGTGCTATCCATTATGTGGCTTATATTGGTGATGCCCCTATCTACCCACACATTCCAATATAGTGGCTTGTTGGCTATAGTAATGCTGCAGTTTTTCTATAATGCTGCAGTTTTTCTATGGTGCATGTTCCCCCAAGTGAACATCCATCCAGTGGCATAGACATGCATGTTTGTTCCATGAATTTGAGAATTGCATTGGACCCATAAGATGTTTTCCCTTGGGGAAGTTACCACTAAATATGAGGCTGAAGGGTAAAGTTCCCCGTAGAGTTTGCTCTGCCTCTGCCCAAAGTGGTCTGGAGTGCACAGGGGCCAACCAACTACACAGTGCTTACTTCACCATGAGCAACCTGTGATAAGCCCACATCCACAACAGGTTCCAGACCCCTTTTATGATAAGTATTTTCTTACAGAATCTAGATGGACAATGCCCCATAAGAAATGGGAGATCAGTTTGTCCACTTGTGAACATAGCTTCTGTGATTGTATCACAAGGAGACTGTTCAAGCAGTAGATTAGGCAGGGGAGTGCCATCAATTTAAAAGCAGCTATTTTCCCAGGGAGGGTAAGGCTCAGTTTAGACCACATATCTGTTTCCTTCCCCAGATCCACTATGAGTGAGAGATAGACTGATTTTAATAATTACTGCTGTGGTAGGGGTTACCATGATCCCAAGGTATTTGATTCCCTTGGGGACAATGGTAGTTTGTGGCCATCTATGTGGGTTACCTGTGAATCCATCAGTTTCAGTGGGAGGATCTCTGTCTTACTCCTGTTTGTTTTTAAACTGGAGGCTAGGCCAAACTGCTAAATAAGCCATATTGCTCCTGGAAGGGATGCCTGTACCTCTGAAAAGCTTGACAGGAAGTCATCTGTGTAAGAAAGGGATTTACAGTTGGCCATACACTACTGAATTCCTTTGATGCCTGGATTGTGTCTGATAGCAACTCCTAGTGCTTCATGGTGATCACAAATAATAGTGGTGGCAGTGGGCACCCTTGCCTCATTCCTCGATGAAGTGGAAATTGAGATGATAGTATGCTGTTACTGAGGACAGTGGTCTCTGTTTTTGTGTATAGAGTTTTCTCCCCTCACATAGAAAGAGGGCCCTAGGCCAACCACCTGTAAAACCTCAGATAAGTATTTCCATTCCACCAAGTTGAATGCTTTATCAGCATCAATGCCAGCCAAGGCTGCAGATATTTTGGAGTAGCTAGTACAGTTCAGCAGGTGCTTCACCATTCTAAAGTTGTCTTATCCCTGTCTACCCTGTGTAAATCCCATTTGGGATTTATGTGTCAGATAGAGGAGCACATCATGGTATCCGAAATCTTTGTCAGTGTACGTTGGTGTCAATATTTAATACTGATATTGGATGATAATTGGCACACTGAGTGGGATCTTTGTTTGGTTTCAGAAGCACTGTTATAGTTGCAAAACATACAATATACATCCCCAACTATGTACAGTACATGGAGTGAGTATAAAATATGTACAAGGTACTGTAATGTATACAATAATGAAATATAAAGCAGAACACAGATTCCATTGAAGTAAATTCAATGAAACCTGAGACAAAGACCATAACAAATAAGGGAAATCCATATGTATGGGAGGGGGGGCAATAGCATAATTTCACATTAATTGTTCAGAAGAGTAAATAAAGTATATAGTTTGCTCCATCTTTTCTGAAAGGAAGGTATTCTAAAGTAAATACAGTATATAGTTTGCTCCATCTTTTTTGACAGGAAGGTTCTGTTATGAATGCTTATTATTCTTTTTTGTAACCTAAGTTTTAAAAGAAATTAATTTAGTCATTCATTATATGAAACAAATTCTTGGTCTTGCTAATGATGAAGGACTGATCTTTAAACAGTCATTGATATCAAAGCAATACTTTATTTCCTTTATTTTATAGAGATGCAATGGAAAGTCACCTACCAGCCAAATCTCTGGAGTAAAAAGGGCATTATGGCCCCGAGGAGCGTTTACTTTGTCTTTGATCATTTCCCATAAAGCTTTCACTTTGCTACATTGCCTAAATCCATGTAATCATGTACCATCTTCCAACCCACATCTGGTGCAAACAATTGTCTGCAACTTCCCCATTTTGGCCAATCTATGAGGTGTATAATAAAGATTATTAAGGATCTGAAAATGTGTAAGGCATATTTTGTCATCAGTGATAAAAGTATGTAGATCCAATCAAATTTTGGTCCAGTTAAAATGAGTTCCACCAAGTCATGGAGAATGAAATTTCACCAACGTCCCCCATAGCGACACATTGCCACCGACATCCCCGACACCACCAGGTCCAGCCATGACCAGGGAACAGACTGACACCTTCTCAGCAGTAATAAGGGGGGGTTGTGCCCCCTGCTCCCCCAATGCTGGGCCCAGGAGTTAAGGATTCTCAACCCGGGGACGGGGGAGAGCGAAGTCACTGTATCCATTCATCACTGCAACAACCTGTTCAACACTGTGGATGTCAGATGGGTTGTGGTCGATGTAATGGATTTGCTGTGGGGGGTTCATTATTGTAACAGTATATTGTTAAAATGACTGTCAGACAGTGCCATCTTCCAGTAGGGACAATTATCATCTAAAGTTGGGTAGAGTTTTGGAAAAAGCACATAATACAGTTGAGATATAGTATGAGGCTGTACAACCAGATCAACAAGAGATAAAAAGAAGGAACCATAAGCTTCGAACTATGGCTTAGGTCCCATGTGGGAAACTGTGGCATGAGTGAGTTATAGAAACTTAAAACTATGCTTGATATTCATGTTATAAATAGAGGTGGGCAAACGTTTTGAATTCCGTTTTAATTGAACTTTCGCGGAATTCTGGAAATTTTGTGAAATTTTCCAAACTTACACCAATGGTGAAATCGGAATCTTCTGAATGTGTGCTGCAGATTTTCACCCTGTTCCATTGACTTTTTTGGCTGAACTGCAGAATAATATATATAAACTGCAGAATTTATTCCATCCACCTTGTAATGTGTTATTTTGTAATACAGTTCCCTTCCTGCCAATTGCCTGCAGCCTGTAAAATGAAATCCCCCCCTGGTGTTTAATGGTCCCCCCACCCTTGCAGGTAGTCTCCTATTACCCCACTCCGCCTCCACTTGCTGATTGCCAGTCCCATGTAAAAAATCCTGGTGTCTAGTGGTCCCCCATCACACACTAATTGTAGCCCAATGTAAAAACAAAATTCCAATCCGTGATGTCTAGTGGCCCCCTGCGATCGCCAGCCTCCGATACATATCATTCTCTTGTGTCTAATGGTCCCTTCCCCACTCACTGATTGCTGGTCCCATGTAAAAAAAAATTCCTGGTGTCTAGTGGCCCCCCATCCACCGATCATGGGCCAATGTAACAAAATAAATATAATTATCTCCCTGGTGTCTATTGGATCCCCCTCCCTATCCCCAATCCCCTTTATAAAAAAGGGAAGTTGTCCTTTATTCCCTGCTGTCTAGCAGACCCCATCCTGATCCCTGATCCCCCATAAAAAAAGTAGTCTTATTCCCAGCACTCCCTCCCAATGTTCCCTGGTGTCTAGCGGACCCCCCGACCCCTGCAGGTAGTCCCCCACCACTCCACTACTCCCCACCCCGACCCCGAATGGGCAACCGGCACAGCCCTCCTCTCTCAACTGTGGCCAGCTCCCACTGAGCTCTCAGTGAATGAGTTTGTACTTGTACAACCATGCGCTCATTCATTCCAGCTCCTGCTCAATGAGTGTGTGAAAGTTCCATGTGGGGACAGTACAGACAAGGCGGAGGTCTGTTCCATATCGCTGGGGGGGTTGGGATGGGGACCGCATGGTAGACCCTTTGGGGTCACCATGCCATCCCCCCATCCCAACCCTCCACCGGTGACTGACACAGCCCTCCACTCTAGTCTGCACCACCCCAAACACAGAACTGTCAGCCTGTCATACAGTCAATGAGCGAGAGGTGTCAGTGAATGAGTGCGTGCTTGTAAAAGTATGTGCTCATTCTTTGAGGGCTCAGTGGGTGGCCAGCGGAGAGAGGACAACTGTGCCAGTCACCCGCTCGGGGTCAGAGTGGGGGGCAGCAGGGTGGTGGGGGACTACTTACAGGGATGGAGGGGTTGGAGGGTCTGCTAGACACCAGGAAACATTGGGAGGGATTGATGGGACAAAGACTACTTTTTTTTACAGGGGATCAGGGATAGGGAGGGGGGTCCACTAGACACCAGGTTAGGAAATTATAATTTTTTTTTTTACTTTGGGTCCATGATCGGTGGGTGGGGTGAAACCACTAGACACAATGGATTTTTGTTTACATGGGACCAGCGATCGGTGAATGTGGGGAACCACTGGACACCAGGCAATTGTATGCATCAGCAGGCCAGAGATCATGGAAGGGGACAATAGACATCATGGGTGGGATATTCAAACTGCACCATTCATAGGCGCAAGCCCTTGAGCTGCGCAAAATAGTTGCGCAGGAGTGTGTCTGGGGTGATATTCAAAGGATTTGCGCTATTGAGCAACTCCTTTGAATATCACCCCCCAGCCACAGCCACTGTGCATGGCGCAGTGGGACTTGCGCCACCGCAAGTTGACAGAGTGGAGCATTCAACTTGGGTGGCTGTTCCATTAGCCATCTTGCCATCACGATATTCAAAGGTGACATGCAAATGGGGCTATAATTCATGCACAAGGCGTAGGGGCATTTGCATGTGATTATGTCCCCATTTGCATGCCATTAGCATGTAGGTGCACCGATCCCGGGACTTGCGCCTGGCGCCCTGCCAGAGCAGCAGCTGTCGGGGACGAGCACCCTGCAGCCCGATCGCGGGCATAGTGTACTCCCCAACCAACCCACGATCGCGGGCAGCAGTATAGCTCCTCCCCTCCTCCCGTACATATCCCTGGTGGTCCAGTGGACCAAAATGCCCGATTGCAGGCGGTATGTAATAAAACCACCCACGAACATAGCCCTGGTGGCTAGTGTCCCCCACCCACCACGCGCAAGGCCCTGCCCGCTCCCAGCAGGCGGGCGGCAGCATCCACCACCTGCAGCCTTCTGTCCACTGGACCACCAGGGATATGTTCAGGAGGAGGGGAGCCACATTGCTGCCCGCGATCAGGCTGGTGGGGGAGTACACTATGACTGCAATTGGGCTGTGGGGGTACAGGACTGGGTTAGCCAGCCACAGGTAGCTGGTCTGTGCCTGCACACAGCAGCTCACCCTGTGGGTAGGTCCCTCACTTAAGCCTTTTTTGGCTCAAAGTCCTGCAGGCACAGGTTGGGGTTGCGCCTGCATAACTCTGCACAGCCCGGCTGAATATCGGGCTGTGCAGTTTATGCATGGTTCCTCCCTTCCAGTTGAGCATGCATTCATTTGCATTCTAGCTGTTGCTCAGCCTGTTTTCAGTGGGCGGAATTGCCTCCTGCTGAATATCGCAGAATGGCGCGGTGTGCGGACTTGCGCATGCGTCAACCCTATTATGCTGCGGAAGAACCTTTGAATATTCCACCCCAAGTATTTTTTTTCCATGGAGCAAGTGATCGGCAAGTGGGGGGGGGACCAGGGCTGGCAATCAGCCATGGGGGGAGACCAGCGGTTGGAGATTGGCAGGTGGGTTAATGTATTAAACTGTGGAAAAAGAGTCACAGAAATGACCGCTGACAGTGATCAGTTCTGTGGAATTTTATTTGTGCAATTTACTACTTTAGCCCACAGTCCAAACATTTATTCTGCCGTTTTAAGGTGGAATTTCCATGAAAGTTTAAAAATAATTTCTGAACTATCACGGAAACGAGAGTATGACTTTCACGCAAATGCCATTGGTGGAATTTTTTTTTTTTTTTTTGCACATATCTGGTTATGAGAACCACTGAGGGAGTAAAATGGTAGAAAGCGGCCATGTAGGAGCAGACTAGATACCCTTGAGTTAGCTAAATTTGGTAACCAGCCTTTGGGAGTCACTATGCCTGCTATTTTGAAATTTGGATTGCCAGAGACTGAGGTGATTAACATCTATTAAATTAAAGGTGTGCGTGGTTCACCCAATGAATAGTAACATTATGGACTTCTCTTCCACATGAGGTGGTGGGTAGTAGTACAAAGAATGAGTTCAAAACTAAATTAGATGAACATTGTAAGGGTAATAATATTCTGGGCTAGCACTATTAAGATTGGGTGAGCAGTCATGAGCCTTCGCCTCACTCTGTTAGTATACTACCTATGTTACCTATGAGTAGATTAACAAAAATCACTGTTCCTAGTTGCGCACAATCTTTGAGAGAAGTACCAATTACAGAATCCCAAAGATCCAGCAGAAGTAAGGTATGCTTCATAAATAGTAAAGAGTTAGGGGATAACCCTCAATTGCTAATTTGTACCTTCTCAATAGTTAGCCATGGGGGAGCAATAGAAACATAGAAACATAGAAGTTGATGGCAGATAAGGACAGCATGGCCCATCCAGTCTGTTCATTTTTCCACCTTATGAATGTGCTATAGGCCTTTACTCTGTCAGTGGCCCATCTATTCATATTCATCTGTATTGCTCCCTTATGACTAGCCCATGCCCGTTTGAAGCCCTGCACTGTATTCATATCCACCACTTCCTGAGGTAGGCCGTTACATGCATCCACCACCCTTTCTGTGAAAAAGAACTTCCCCACATTACCCCTTAATCGGCCTCCCTCTAATCTCATGCTGTGTCCTCTTGTCCTGCTATTTTTCTCATATTGAAATATGTTAGACTCTGTCACCTTGTTAATGCCCTTAAGATTTTTGAATGTTTCAATCATATCACCTCTCTCCCTCCTTTGCTCTAGGATATACATATTGAGCTCCGTTAATCTGTCCTCGTATGTTTTCTGATGTAGTCCCTGCTTCATTTTGTTGGACTGCTCTGGACTTCTCTGGACTGCCTCCATTTTGTTAATGTTCTTGTGCAGGTGCAGCCTCCAGTACTGCACTCAGTACTCCAGATGGGGCCTAAACAGTGTCTTGTAAAGAGGGATTATTACCTCCCTCTTACAACTTGTGATACCCATACTAGTACACCCCAACATCCCTCTAGCCTTACCTACTGCTTTAGTGATCTGCTTGGATGATTTCAGGTCATCTGTGATGATGATGCCTAAGTCTCTTTCTTCCCTTGTGATTGTCAACAATTCCCCTCCCAACCTATAGGTAGCTTTAGGATTTCTCTTCCCTATGTGCATGATCTTGTACTTCTTTGCTTTAAACCCCAGTTGCCACTCTTCTGACCATTATGCCAGTTTATCCAGATCTCTTCTCATTCTGCCCACCCCATCTGGATCATCTACTCTGTTGCAGATCTTGGTGTCATCTGCAAACAGAAAAACCTTATCCTCCAGTCCATCTGCAGTTTCACTGATGAAGATATTGAAAAGGACTGGCAGCAGGACTAATCCCTGGGGTACCCCATTTCTGACTTGCATCTCTTCTGACTGCGTGCCATTTACCACCATGCTCTGTTTTCTGCCCACCAATCCAAGCTAACCTTGCCCTGACCCAGCTCATCCAGGAACCAACTAGGCAGACAGCAAATGGATCCTCCAGCACCTTACTGGACTGGATCATGTCTAAGCGTCCTGACAGGATCTCATCAGCGGGTACATTATCTGACTCCATCTCTGACCACTCACCGGTTTTCTGTGTATGGAAAATTCCCACCACCAAAATTCCACACAAAATTATGCATGTCAGAAACTACTCTAGATTCGATACTGAGGAGTTCCTGGAAGACCTAAGAGTTACTGACTGGTCTGGGGTGTATGGTGCCACTGACCCCTCAGCAGTAACCTCTTACTTCCTCTCCACCTTTGGGGACTTGCAAGACAAGCATGCTCTCAAGGTCACCCATAGGATGAGGGGGTCCGCTACCCTCTGGTTAAATAGGAATCTCCAAGCCCAGATGCGGGAGAGAGAGATAAGTGTTGGGTTCGTTCCAAAGGTACCAGTGATCCCATGATTATTCAAAGGTACAGACACCTCAGAAACAAGTGCAAAAAGGCCATCAGGGCAGCAAGAGTGACTTTGCAAGTCCGCCTACTAAGCTCTGCCAGTAATCCCAGGAGGTTCTGGAGAGTTATTAAATCCCTTGTCAGCGGATCCTCCCATCCGGGGGTTACGGACATGGTCATAAATGGAGTCTCCTGCAATAATCCCCATACTGTTGCAAACTCCCTAAATAATCACTTCTCTGACCTCTCTGCCTTCACAACCCTCTTCTCACCTGATGAGGCTCTGTCCCACCCCCTACCCTCCACTCTGCTGGAGGGTCACCCTCCTCGTCAAATTTTCCACCTCAGGGCTGTATCAGTTCAGGACTTGCAGAAATGCCTAGCTGGCCTCTCCCAGTACTCCAGTCCTGGCCTAGACAACCTGGAGCCTAAACTCCTTAAGCTTGGTGCTGCACACATTGCCTCACCAGTAGCCTTTATCTTCAACCTATCCCTTGGTCTGGGGACCATCCCAGACATCTGGAAAGAGGCAAGGATTGTCCCTGTACTGAAGCAAGGAAGTCCCAAACTGCCTGACAATTATCGACCGATTGCCATTCTCCCAATCCTTAGCAAGCTCCTTGAAAAGGTAGTGGCTGAGCAGCTTTCAGATTAATTCCACTCTCGTGAACTTCTGTCCCCAGCCCAGCATGGCTTTTGTAAGGGACACAGCACCACCACAGCCTTAATCTTGGTTACATCAAGTATCCAGACAGCCGTGGACCAGGGCAAACTCTCTGGTGCAATATTTATCGACCTGTCCAAAGCCTTTGACCTCGTTGAGCACAGACTGCTTGGTGCACAATTGTGGTCACTTGGCCTCTCCCCCCAAGCCATGAAATGGCTAATGGGTTATCTACATGGCAGAAAGCAGCGTACCTGCTTCAATAAAGTCCTCTCCGAGCCCCTGCCGGTGACCTCCGGAGTGCCTCAAGGCTCGGTACTGGGTCCCCTCTTCTTCTCCCTCTTCATCAATCAACTACCCATGGTTACTACCAGCTGTAGCGCCACCATGTATGCAGATGATCTGGTAATCCTGGCTCACTCCCAGAATGCCACTACCCTAAACCAGAACCTGACCGATGACTTTAACAGGGTATTGTCATGGGTTACTAGTCACAAGCTGGTCCTGAACCTGAAAAGACACAGGCTATGCTCTTTGGCTCAATGGCTAAAATCAAAGCCTCATTGGCCTGCTTACACATCACCAGCGCAGATGGACGCTCACTACCCATAGTGAGCTCCATCAAATATCTGGGGGTAACACTTGACCCCCAACTTGACATGGGTAGTCATATCCTTAACATCTGCAGGGTGGCAAACTGCAAACTGGGTCTGGCCTATAGGGCCAAGTATAACCTTAACCCGGCAGCCAGGCTTACCCTAGCAAAGGGTGTGCTCCTTCCCTCCCTCAGCTATGGGCTGCACCTAGTTGCTCGCTATCTAAAGACACATCTCACCCGGTGGTACACTGCTTACAATAACATTTGTCATTTTGCCTTGGCTGCCCCTGACTCACCCACTGTTGTGAGCTATATGAGAAACTCTGCTGGCTTTCACCAGCTAGATACCTTGATTTTGGTTTGGGATGCCTCTCTGGGAAAGTGATCAGAACTAGCACCCCCCAGGAGCTGGCCCGGCTTCTGCCTAAACTGAATCCCACCCCCTACCAACTTAGGTCTCTCACGTCAGGGATGCTCAAAGTCCCTCCTACCTGGCCCCTCATGGGGGATCAGGACTTTGCCATAAGTGTGCCTAGACTCTGGAATTCACTGCCTGTGGATATCCGAGATGCCCCCTCCTATCTGAGTTTTCAAAATTCCTTGTGGGGTTTCCTAAAACTAGCATCAGAGTGTAACTGCCCCAAACCTCCCTAGAGTAAAGTGTCAAATTGTTTTGTCTGAACCTCCCCAGGGTGTCTCCATTGAATTCCTGGAGATATTTTCCCCACTGTATCAATGACTTCTGACTACTCCTGCCTAGAAGCCTTGGGCATTTTACACTCATTATTGCTCACAGTCATAGGCTAACCATGACATATTGACCTTGGTCACTTGGTAGAAACTTGTACTACCAATGTTTCTGTTCTGTCTAACATGTGCATATTTAGAAAAATATGATGAGCTGTATATACCTGTCCACGATCCAACTAGCCTAGGGGGTGTATACGACAATGTTATAAGTTATATTATGACCAATCCAGTCTTTGAGCTATGCTCCATTCCTATGTATGATGACCTGTATATATCTGTCAGTTGAACTAGCTAGTCTAGAGTGTATAATCTGAAATGTGCTTACTACTATATGTTTCCCCTAGAGTCAAATTATGTATTTCCCACATGTTTGTTTACTGTGACAAAAAACTGTACTCTCTTTGCCATGTCTCCTTGACTGTTGTTCCTCATGTTGTATTCTCCCGGGTCGTTCCTGAAAATAGGCATAATACTTGTCTAGTGTACTTATCTGGTAAACAAAAGCTAAATAAATAAATAAATTATGAGGGCCTCTAGGGCAGAAGAGTTTATCTTGCCTTCTAGCTCTTTAATGTCCCTTAAAAGGGCATTGACCTTTTCTTGTCAATCTTTGTTTCATTTTTTTTTTTTGGTCAACATATTTTTTATTGAGACAGTAGGGAAAGTTACATCATCAATAATGCCTTTCTATACAGCACAAGAGGAATACATACTGATTATTTCATTTATACCATAACTAAGCAGAGATACTACTTACATTTACCCCTGATGTATAAAGTGCTATACAGTGCTTTACATCTCATAAAGGAAAAATGTCAGCCTCAGCTGCCACCAACAGAGGACCCCAAAGCTGTCGAAACACTTCCACTTGACCCAGTGCAGTTAACTGTGCCCTTTCTATGGACATACACTGCTTCAAGTTATTAGCCCACTGCTGTACACTAGGAGGGTTGGAGGCCAGCCAGTTTTGTGCAATTGTCTTACAAGCATTCACTAGAGCCAATGACCATAAAGTTTCATGACCGGACATACCCAAGCACTCGGGTTCAGCACCCAGCATAAATTCAACAGGGGTATTCGGTGGGAAAAAAACCAACACCTTAGCTATGATATCATGCATACCCACCCAAAAGGGCATGATTTTTGGGCAGACTAAAGCCATGTGCAGGAAATCTGCTGCAGCTGACTAACATTTGGGACATACATCCAATTTGCTTAAGTGAAAGAGCTTAAGTTTCACAGGAGAGTAGCAGGCCTGATGAAGAAAGAAGTATTGCACCTGCCGTAGACTATTACTCCTTGAACAGGTTACCATGTGTTTGGATGCTCTTTTCCATAACTGCTTACTGAATGGGATCCCCAGGTCAGCCTCCCACTTCCCAATTATACTGTCTACAGCCTTGAGGTCACCTCCATTAATGCAACGATAATAGGTGGCTAACAAACCAACCCCTGGTAGATGGAAGTACAGTTCTTCCTCCAAAGGGGAAAGAGGGGCCCAACCAGCATCTGGGGTCAATTCAGCACCCAAGATGTGTCATAGGCAGAAATAAATAAAGAAATTCCCTCCCTGTATATTCCACTGGTCTCTCAGATAAGTAAAGGGAACCATACTATCCCCTACATAAAGCTGATGGACCCATCTTAATCCCCTACCCACCCAATCACTCAATCTGTCAGTCATTGCCTCAGTGGATGCAAATTTGAGTCGAACTGCTTCTGCAATAAGGGTAATTTTAGTTGGAGCTATTGCCCTACCTATCTGGCGGTGGGCACCTGACCAAGCCTTAATGGTTGCTAAAGTAAAAGGATTGGGGTGTTCAGGCATCACTCCAGACCAGAGCACCTCTGCCAAGACCACCCCCCTTGAGATGGGTCCCTGAACCCAGCCCCTCAAGTTCTAACCAGCAATTATTCAAATCCTCCCATCCCACCAGGATAGCAGCAAACTGAGCTGCCTGATGGTAAATTCTAAAATTAGGCAGGCCAAGTCCCCCCAAACGTGGTGGCAAGTGTAAAATTGATCTCTTTACTCAGGATGTTTTTCCACTTCAAAGAAACCTATGTATAACTGCATCCAATCTCTGAAAGTGGCATTTCGGATGTCTGATCAGGAGGGACTGATATAAGTATAGCAGCCTGGGCAAAATCATCATGGTGATCACTCCGACTCTACCCATAAGGGAGATTGGAAGTGCCACCCATCTCTCACAATCCGGAGTAAGCGTTTTCGTAAAGTGCCTATAATTTAACCCATATAGAGTATGAGCTTTCCCAGAAATTAGAATCCCTAGGTACTTGAGGTGGCGAACCATCTGCAAGCCATTCAGGTGTTGAAATAAGGTATTCCTATGTAATTTACCAATGGAGAGGACCTCACTCTTGGTCCAATTAATTTTATGGCCAGATATGAGACCGTATTCTGTTAGGACCTGGTGGACCCTGTTGAGATCTTCATGAGGGAACTGAAAATACAGAAGGAGATCATCAGCATACATGGCCAATTTATATTCAGTGTCCTTGTGTCTAAATCCCTGAATCCTCTGATCAGACTGAATATAGCCCACTAAAGGTTGCAGAGATAAAACATACAATAAAGGGGAGAGAGGGCACCCCTGTCTAGTTCCCCTGCCCAGAAGAAAACTAGAAGTCAGGCTCCCATTCACTAGTACTTGGGCACATAGGTCCTTATACAGAGTCTTAATCCAGGACATAAATGCCGAATCCCAGTTTAGTTAAAGTGGCAAATAGATACCCCCACTCCACTCAGTCGAAGGCCTTCTCTGCATCTAATGCCAAAATGGCCACCCCATGTTTAAGTTTAGTTTTCTTCCACTGGTGGGTGATGTTCAGAGATTTCCTGTCATTATATTTCCCATACCTACCCCTCACAAAACCAGCTTGATCAGTTTTCACCAAACCTGTCAATAAAGGCTCCAACCTGGAGGCCAGAACCTTCACCAAAATGTTATAATCAGCATTTAGGAGCGAGATAGGCCTATAGGAAGAACAGCAGCTGAGGTCTTTCCTGGGCTTTGGGAGCACCGTAATGACCGCTGACCCAGTGGAGGAGAGCAATGAGCCCACTGCACAACTCTCCTCCAGCATATCCACCAGAGGTTCCAAAAGTATAACTTGGCAGCACTTACAAAAGTCAATAGGAAGGCCATCAGGCCCTGGAGCCTTACCACCTTTGAGCTTTCTTATAGCTACCCTGATCTCCTCCCCCGAAATTGGGACCTCAGTCGACTCTGCCTGGGTCTCCGAGATGGTTCCCAGGTCCCCTTTGTTCAGAAAGGTGTCTATTTGTACAGGAGATGGGGAAATCTCAGATGTGTGCAAATGTTTATAAAAATCTTCAAAGGCCTGAGTCACCTCCCATTGACTATCCACCAAGTCACCCCTGGAGGAATGTATTTGAGTCACTGCCCTCTTCCCCTACTTCCTAACCAACTATCAGGAGAGCAGTTTCCCCGCTCAGTCCCCATCAAAATATTAGCCAGCCTGGGAAAGTAAAATAGCCCTTTCCATTCTCTTCCCAAAAATCGAGTTGTATCGCCATTTCAACTTCTGCAAATGATTGAGAATAATTTGATCAGGTTTTAATCAATGGGCTCATGCCACCTGTTCAATCTGGGATCTCAGTTCTTCAAGGGCCTTAGATCTAGCTTGGGCCTCGTGCTTCACATAAGAGATAGCATGCCCTCGAATAAAGGCCTTCAAGGCTTCCCATCTAGTTGAGTTGGAGGTATCCCCCCTCCTGTTAAAGGAGAGGAATTCAGCAATGTGTGCTTTAATATATTCTATGTAAGCCTTATCCTTCAATAAAAGTGGATACAGCCTCCAGGCTTTACACCCCAATGGTAGACTCCCAATCTTAAATACCATGGGCACCACTGCATGATCTGATATCAATATCGGGGAATAATCAGCTTCCATCACTACTGGCAAGAGGTCAGAGCTAACCAACACCTTGTCTAGACAGGCATATGACTGGTGAGCATTAGAATAAAAGCTATAGTCTCTGCCAGATGGGAACAAGTGCCTCCAGGCATCAGTTAGGCCAACCTCCCACATCAAGACTGTTAGTGCCTTAGCATTTTTTGTCAAAGACACAGGTGTAGGGTTGGACCTGTCCAACACAGTATCCAACACACAGTTGAAGTCACCTCCCAAAACCCAAGGGCCCTGCCAGCTACCCAGATCCAAGGAGAGTCTCTGAAAAAATTCGGGGTCATCTATATTGGGGACATAAACTGATCCCAAATTATACATACCCACCCCCCATAACAAAACTCTAGCAAGGGCATATCTACCATGAGAATCTAATTTAGTATCCAAAATCTTAAAGCGAGAGCCCTTAGGTAGCCATATGGATGCGCCTCGGGCCTTAGAAGAAAAATTAGCTGATATCCATAATCCCTCCATAAAGACCTCAGTTTTAGATGCCTCCAATCTGGACATATGCATCTCTTGCAGTAATACAGCCTGCCATTTAGCATGTCTGGCCAAAGCCATGACCCTCCTTCTCTTGGGAAGTGACTTCAATCCATTAATGTTCCAAGATGCTATAGAAATATGATCAGCCATATTCCTCTAATGTAAAAGCATTTCTAACCACCTCTTGTATATATAAAACATCATTGACTTAAATCTTTCCCCGTCTCATTTCAAAATTAAGTACCCTCCAACCCAATTGTACCCACACAGGGTAGCCCCACAGGATTCCCGAAAGACAACAAACTTGTACAGCGAAAGTTGACGGTCGCTGTATGAAACCCCCTTCCATGCCACACTTAAGTACCCCCCCATGTTTAATCCAAGAAACAATCCAAAAATTATAAAAGTTAGCCTCCCCCAGTGGGCACAAAAAGATCCACAGTAGTAACTCCTGCAAACATTTGGCGAACATTGATGTTCAAATTAGGAGTTAACCTGCACTCATTAAATAATGCCCTATATAAATGGGCATCAGAGCTATTAAGAAACTGCATAAATGGATAGACAAAAAATCATTGCATAAAAATAGCAAAGTATAAAATTTAAAGTCCATGATGCATTCCATGATTTCTCATAGCGGAGTTAAGACATTTTATAAAGTAAAAGATTAAGCGAACTCAAAAACGGCCAATTCTTTATCCAGAGTGGAGTCACTGCTAAGTCTCCTCTGCAAAGTTTTTAATTCCACATAGCATTTAAAACAAATTAACTAATACAAATGAAAAAGATTTAACTGTACTGGCCAAACTTAATGTGTGAAATGGCAGACCCCTCTCCTTCTTGCTGCATAGGTGCCAGGACCCTCACGAATGTTCAAAAGTTTGCACAAGCACAAGAACATCTAAAATTAAAAAATTAAGAGGACCTGCGCTCCGAGCACTCCAAATGAACCAGCCATACTCAGAAATAAAATCTCAAGCCATATCACATGGCCACAGCATTTTCAGCGATCCTCAACCTCCTGCCTTTGTGGTGAGCAGCCGCTTTCTCCATTCTTAAGTACAGAATCAAACCACCTCATCGCCACCCTAGGGCAAGAGAAGAACTGTGGTGAACCTCCTGGTCAATCAATCTTCAACTTGGCTGGATATATAAGCGCAACTGACCAGCCCATTTTATAGAGATAACCCTTGATCTCATTAAACTGTTGCCTTCTCATCTGTAATTGCTTACTAAAGTCCTGAAAAATTTGAATTTTATGATTGCCCACTGTAATCCGCCCCTTCTCTAGCTATCCGCAGAATGGCCTCCTTATCTGTATATCGTAGATATTTTATTAAACAATGTCTCCGGCTCGTATCTGAAAGCTTAGGGGCTACACGATGTGCTTGTTCCACTTCACAATTCTGTAACGTAGTTGGGAGCTCCAAATGTTCGAATAACCAAGCATGCAGTATCCTTTCAGGATCATTCCCCTCCGTCCCTTCAGGAAAACCAATAATCCGGAGATTCGACCTATGGGACCGATTTTCCTGATCTTCAATTCTATCGGTGAGCTCTTCCACGAGTTTGCTAAGATTCTGTTTGTCTCTCATAGCTACGGTCAATGATTCCTCCAGGCTACCAACCCGAGTTTCCAGTTCTTCCAGGCAGGAAGTATGATTAGCTGAAGTTTCAGATAGCCCTGTTACCACTGATTGTAAGTGCGAGATCTGGGAGGTGATATTGTCAAAACCTGCCTTCATATCATGTTGCATAAGTGTTAATGTAGCCTGTACTGCTGGTATCGATCTTTCCAGTTCAGACAATCCCTCCTGCGCCATTAGTGTGTTCGCAGAGCCTTCCGTTGCTGGTAGGCCTTGGGGTTGTGATTTGGTATGATCTGTTGCGCCAAATAAGAGCTTTGATTGCTTGTTTTTGCTCCTGCTAGTCGACATCAATCCCCCAAACCAATGCCACCACCAGCAGACTTCAATCCAAGGCTGATGCTACCAATTTTAACAGAAGACTGAGTGCAGTAAGGAGCCCAGCTAGGCTGCGTCCGCCATTGTCAGATGAAGCCACGCACCCTCTTTATTTCATTTTAACATACTAAGATGTCAGCAGAGTAGGCCCAAAGGTCTCTCTAGTCTGCTCGAAGATTTTGATACTATCCTAATGAGTTGTCCCAGCAAGGTACACTTACATGCAGCCCATTCCATGTCCCTTCTTGCAGTAGTTTTCCAATTTGATTGCATGAAGGTGCTTATCAGTTTCCTGATATGGTCTACATATATTTATCATTAAGTATTTGATTATTATGTTTCTAGGTTGCATCTTTGTCTATTCTGTTACAGAATGAATATTGGATCCATACCATGGAATAGTCTGATAAAACTCTAGGGGCTATACCACACAGATGCAGCCATGTAGAGCAGATTAACTAATTAAAATATAGTCGCTTAGCTGGCATCACCCAAGACGGTCTGCTAGAGCCCGAGCTCGGCTAATCTCTCAATTTGTTTACCCTTCCCTTAGGTAGAATCGTTTCAGTTGTGGCTGCAAAAATGTGCAGGAGGCTGCCTGAATATATGGGCAAATCGAGAAGATCCAAAAGAGTAGAGCCATCAAGTGTTTCCTCTTCTGAGTTCTCTTTGGTTCCTCAGGCTGTAATGTGGAATATCCTTTGATGATACCTGCTGCTTCTGCATCATCTACAGGAGATACTCTGTTGCCAACTAATGCAGCGCCTCTAGAAAAGCTCTGGGCTTTTAGGGCAGAAAGCCAGGGCATGCATGAGGAGCTGAAGGCCTCAATCTCCACTCTAGATGCTAAGCTCAAAGATTTAGAATTACAGCAATCTGGAATGGACTCATGGGTTGACTGGCTTCAATGGGTCACTATTAAATTATTATAAGATAATCAGCAGTTAATGGAAAAATGTGACGATTTGGAGAATCATTCTTGTTGCAATCACGTGTGACTTTATGGACTACCAGAAGTGGAACAGAGCCCCAGAGACTTCATTTTTTTCAAGGATTGCTGCCCTCAGTTTTGGAGATTGAGGGCTTATGCTCATTACACTTTGAGTGGTCACATTTGGCACGCACCCCCGACCAGTTTCCACTACTCAGAGGCCCCAATCTGTTGTGATCCACATCTACAATTATGCAGTTAAGCAGACTATTGATTAGAGCATGGAACAAAAAACAAATTCTTTTCAAGGGGCATAAGCTGCAATTTGACAATGATTATTCCCCAGAGTTAGCCTCCTACACACAAGCTTAAGTGCCCATTTTTGGAAGGCTATAGCCTGTAGTTCAAGGGGGTGGTGCAACTGGCCACACTCCCCTTTTGGCCTATTTAAGGGCTGCACTCCTCACTCCACACACAAGCATTTTTCCTTGCAGCCGGAGGCTCTGTCAGTCTGTCTTCTCTACTGGGGCCTACTGGGGCTTTGCCTCCTTTGATTCCCCCCAGTGCATGCTTGAACTCTGCTTGGTTTGTGCTGGACTTCTGTTTTTCTGTTCTCCTGATTTTGGTTTGTGTTACTGGCCTCTGACTGCTCCATGCTTCTGTGTGTGCTGGTTCCCTTCCTGCTCCTGTCCTTGTGCTTGCCTTGTTTGTTTGTTTCTTTTGGGCTTTCTAGTTTTCTAGTGCCCTGTCTATACATTGCTACTTGTGCTTCAGGTTATACTCTGTGTTTCCTTGTGCAAGCTATCTTGTGCCTGTACCCCCCAGGCTCCATTTCTCGCTTACTATTCACCTAGTATTGCAGCTCTCTGTTCATTGCATTGTTCTCTGTATGCTTTAGCTCAAGCTGCTTTCTGTCTAACAAGTCTCAGTCCCTGTTATTGTCATTGTCTCTTTCAGCTGACACTGCAATCTGCTCTCTTGCTCCCCTTAATTAATTACACCTGTTCATGGCTTTGCTGCTTAGCTAACAACTTCTCCCTGTTTTAGTGTTTCACAATAACCCAAGCAACCTAGTCCATGGAACTCAGTCCTGCTTCCTGAACTTATACCAAGCAAATATTGCTACTGTTTCCAGTGCATTGCCTCTCCCCTACAGTTTCTATGTTCATTCAGATTATTACCACTACAAGCTTTAGTTAACTGCTGCTGGATGCTGCTCAATTACTTTTGCAGCCCTACTGCATTACTCCTCACTTCTATGTTTGTGTTATTTAGGCTCATTTATTGCTACTCCCACCTTTACCTAAGCTTACTTATACCAAACCCTTAGTAGTTTGTTTCTGATGAAAATCTAATCCTGCTTTCATGGCTGGCATGTATTTAACTAATTTCATTAGCTGCTTGGTGTTGTGGTGTCATGTTTGTGGCTTCTTTGTTTTTCCTACGGCGGGGCACTGAGGACTCACATCAGGCATTGTGGCTCCAGATAGTGGGAGAAGATGTTAACTTCTTATATGTTTTATTGGTCACTGGCTTGCCCTGGCCTTCTATTGCTGCTCCACAAAGCCTTTATGGCATTCCATAACCACCTATTCCTGGCAACTCTCTAACTTAGGGCAGCTGGCTCCATCAAACCTTCTACCATCCTTTCCCTAGCATTCTGCACCTGATTTACACAGTCATCCAAGCCTTTCTGTCCCTCACAGTCATCCCAGCCTTTCTGTCCCTCACAGTCCTCCAAGCCTTTCTGTTCCTTGCATTGCCAGTATTGCTCATATACCAGTCATCATGGCACTAAAACAATCAGCTTGCAACTGCATTCATTCCAGGACCTCTCCCCTTTCAATACTGACATCCCCTTCCAAGTCTGAGAGCATATCATGTTTACTTGCTTCAAACTGCACCTCCTACTGTACTGGCTTTGCAGCCTCTTCCTACCTAACTGGCTTCATAGCCTTCTTCTCTCCAACCATCAGTCCTGGACTTTGCCCAGCCTTGCTGTTCTCTTCCTCATAATATGCATTCCTGTGGTTGACAACTGTTATTTGCCTTACCTAGACCCATGAGAGGGTCCATATTGCTCAGCCTGACCTATGTACAGGTCTCATCCAGTCAAGAGCCACAAGAGGGGCCACAGTGCTCAGTTTGACCTATGTACTGGTCTCCCCATGTCTGCTATCATCCATTATGACCCATGTACAGGTCCCATGCTTCTTACCATTTGCAGGTCTCATGCTCATTACAACTCACTTTTCCACATTTTGGAGAAATGCCGACCATATCCATTACTCCAGGACTCAGGGCTAGCCCTGTGGCCAACGGTCTCTCTCTCTCTCTGCACCCCAAAGTCTGCATCTTGAGCATGTGAAGCATGGGGCAGAGTCCTTCTCGCCTGGCCCATAGTTGGGAAGGTCCTCACTCTGGGTGGTCTTTCAGTCATCAACTGCACTGAATGCTCCTCTCGATGTTGCATTTAAGTCTTCAGCAGTGAAGGGGTGGGACTGTCATGGGAAGGGCCCCTTTAGCTGCCTGAGAGGGTTCGAAGGCATCCTTTCATGCTATTCTCCCTATGACCACCTCTGGTTTACCTGTTTGTTCAGAGATCGGTAGACCGGCTGAGCGCTTTGGCAGTCGTTACTCTCCTCCTCCCACCTTGGTCAACTCTTGTTGTAGATTGTGCTCACTGCCCTCCACAGCATTCCCATTAGAGGGATAGAGTGAGAGTGTTCCCAAAAAATTGCAATTCCCTTGGATTGATCTACTAATTTGCAGTAGCAGAGCCATCACTAACCAAAACTGTTTCAAAGCCTGGATCAAAAGTGACCTAGGCCTTGGATCCCCAGAGGTTTCCTCCTTTAAGGGGGGTTTTCCTCTCCTCCATGCCAATGGTCATAATACTAGATTGGCTGCCTGTAGTCCCTAGGTCTCCTAGAAAGGTTTCCCACTTAGGTAGGTTTCCGCTGTTGGATGGAGTCGGGTGGATGTCTCATAATCATCCTATCTCCCCTTTTGGCTGTTATCTCTCTCCTTAGGAAGACAAGCCTCCATGCCTTACAGTCAGACCTTCGAGTGGGTCACTAGTCACCTGTCATTTCCTGTCTAGTTTACTCAAACAATACAATCAACTGACCTATGCTACCAGTTGAACCCCATTACCAACCGACCTACGTACAGGTCTTCATTGACCCATGCCACCAACTGAACCAATGCAACCACATGACCTACATACAGGTCTTCATTGACCCATGCTACCAACTGAACCCATACTACCAACCAACCTACATACAGGTCCTTGACCCTGATACATGCTCACTACCTTGTATGCTTTGCTTGACACTCTTTTGGGGCTTCATCCTATGGCACCTTTAGCCAAAGAAATCACTTCCGTAGCACCTTAAGGGGTGGAACCCTCCCCTAGGGTTCCTTGCCTTTGTACCTCTACAGGGTGGTATATCCTATGGATAGAGAGGAGAACAGCCAAAGTTCATCTACATTACACAAGCACGAAACAAGTTGCACAGGAACATTGAATTGGAAGGCTATAGCCTGTAGTTCAAGGGGGTTGTGTAACTGGCCACACCACCCTTTTGGCCTATTTAAGAGCTGCTCTTCTCACTCCACATACAAGCATTTATCCTTGACCGTCCAACCACCCTTCCTCCTTCAGCGGTGCATCTTTCTCTCCCATGGGCTTCTTCCTAAGGTACCTTTAGCCAAGGGAATCACTCTCGTGGCACCTCAAGAGGTGGAACCCTCCCCTTGGGTTCCTTGCCTTTGTACCCTGACAGGGTGGTATATCCCATGGATAAAGAGGTGAACAGCCAAAGTTCATCTACGTTACATAAGCACAAAACCAGTTGCATAGACATATTGAGCCAATATTCTGAGGCAGCATAAATTAAAGTTTACTACCGCTTGACAAGCTAAGTTACGGGTGCAGTTTCTGGATGGGGTGAAAGTATTTGAGGACCCAGAATCAGCATTCCAGTAGTTAATGTCCAACAATCTCCTTGCACCAGAGGACCAGATGGATTGTTGAGAGGTTCAGGAAAAGTGAGAGCTGCAGTGTGATTACTGGTCTAAAGTTTCTCTATCAGGAAAGAAGCATAGACTGGATCAGGCTCTGGCTGAAGTAAAGACTCTGTTGCAATCCTTTAGAAGAGAAGAGCAGATTTGAAGGGGTTTATCACATAGACGATGGTGGAGTTGTATCTTAAGAAGAGGACGGATCTTTGGATGTTAACTTCAGCCTATATTTTGTACCATGGATGGAGATAGATACTGTTATGGCATTATTTCTAGAAACCTTGCCTTTCTTTCTTTCTCTCCCTGGATGTATCTTCGGAAGTCCTGGACACAGAGGGCAGTGTGGCAAGTGGCTACTGTTGTTTCCCTTCAAAATGGGGATATGATCCCTCTAAGGAGAACCTGGATAGTTCCTATAGGTGAGAATCCTGTCATCTGTCATCTGCTGTTGTACCATTTGGGTGCTGGCCTCAATGTGGCCCTTAAGGTTCATGTTTCTGTTTAGTTCAGTTGTTACTAAAGGTTGGGGTAGGATGGTTGGGGGATTATTCTTGTTGGATGGGTTATTTGGAGGGAAAGTTTTTTCTTGTAATGCTTTTTGGGGGGATGGGGATGGTTGGTTTGGTGTCTCTACATTCTTAATAAAAATGTTAGATGAGAACATTGAATGTTTGTTCATTGGATGTGAGGGAATTACATTATGTGGCAAAGCAAGCCAGGATTTTGCAAGAGTTTAACCATTTGAGATGAGATGTGGGTTTCTTACAGGAGACTAGAGTATCAGATTCAGTGGAGCATAGTAAATGTCGATGTTCATGGGTTGTGATAGTTTATGCTGCAGCCCACCCTTCCTCTGAGAAGGCAGGTGTTGCTCTTTTATTTAGATGAGGTCTTCCATTTCAATTGGTAAAGGTACATACAGACCCAGGTGGGAGGTATGGGCTGGGGGTTACTGGTATGTATCTAGGCCAACTAGTACATTTAATTTCAATTTATTCACCAACTCCCCCTTCTAGTGATTTGTTCAACAGTTTTTTTTCTTTTTTAGTTATGTTACCATAGGGTCAAGTGATCTGTGTAGGAGACTGGAATTGTGTAGCATGTCCAATTCGGACAGAACACCTGCCTCCCAGAAAGGAAATGGGTATGTTTTAAATTGTTAAGCACCTTAATTGCTGAAGGTGGCTGGGTGGACCCTTGACAGCAACAAGTCCCTGGCTCTGAAGATTACACCTTTTTTTCTCTCCAGTCTCAAACTCATATGTCCACCTTGATTGGTTTTATACCCAATAAAAATGGGTTCATATATTCAGAGTGATGCATAGTCATTCAATTTCACTTTTGGATCATGCTTTGTTATTTGGCAGAGTAGAACTGGGCTTGGTTGGTCAGGCTGGCTAATGGCATTTGAACGCTGGTTTGCTCTATGATCCACTTTTTTTTTCTCCACTAAGGAAGCTATTTAATTATATTTAGCAGAAAATGAAGGGAAGGGCACCTCTCTGAATTATGCGTGGTATGGCCTTAAGGCGGTAATAAAGGGACATATGATTTCCTATTCTTCTTTTAAGATCAAAGAGTACTGGAAGTGTTATTATCAATTAGAAGCTCAATTATCTCAATTGGAGAGTGCTCATAAACAGACATGTGACCCCTCTCTAATGCCTTAAATTTAGAAAGTTAAAGAAGAACTCAATAAATTAGGGTTGCACAGGGTAGAAAACTCATTGCACTTTATAAATCAAAAGTATTATTAGTGAGGGGATAGACTGGTAAGCTTTCAGTCATGAGGTTAAGGAAGCAAGAAACTGAGAGGCATGTCCCACTTATTATTTCTTATAAGCCTCCCCATGATGCTCATATGGGACCTAACCAGATTGTTCAGGACTATTATGATTATTACTCTGATCTTTATGTGAAAGAAAGGGTTTGTGATTTTGAGGCCAAGGTAGACAGTTTTTTAAATGAGATTCAGTTGCCTACCATTTCTCAGACACAATGAGATGGTCTGGAGAGTTCCTTTTACAGAAACAGAAATTATTGGGGTTATAAAGACATTAAAAATGGATAAGACTCCAGGTCCAGTTGGGTTTATCCCTGAATTTTATAAAATGTTTGCCTCTGAGTTAATTACAGTGTTGACTAAGATTTGTAATTTAGCTCACGAACCTGGAACCTTGCCTGACACTTGGGATGAGGCTATTATTATGGTTAAACTGAAAACTGGAAAAGAGACTACAAGGTGTGCAAATTTTCACCCCATCTCACTCCTTAATCATGACTTTAAAATGTCTGTAAAGACCATCAGTTTGAGATTACAAAAGGTGATTTCATCTCTGATTCATAAGGATCAGACGGTTTATTCTGGACAACATTTGGAAGATAATATTCGGAAGCTGATGAATATCCTCTAGGCCTTTCAGACCTGGCCAAGGGAGCGGTGATATCAATTGACACCGAGAAGGTGTTTGACCACCTTGATTGTCAGTTTTTGGTGAGCACATTCTCTAAATTTCAATTTGGCCCAAAATGTTTTAATTGGCTTCGGAACATACATGATGAATCACAAGCCAGTACTGAAGGAAATAGGCTTATTTCCCCCAGGTTTAAGATAGAGAGGAGCCAGGGGTGCCCTCTCTCTCTGTTACTGTTTGCCTTAAGTTTTGAGCCCTTAGCAGTGATGATACATCAGTCAGAGGTCAATCAGGGCATATGTGTAGCAGGGGAGGAGTTATGAATATCACAGTATGAAGATGATACACTTCTATATCTTTCTGATCCCTCACATTCTCATCCAATAGTTAAAGATTTGCTGATTAGATATGGCCAGATCTTTGGATTTAGGATTAATGAAGCCAAAACTGAGATTATGTATTTAGGTCACTCTCTAAATGGTTCTGCTAGGAATAGTTGTGGGTTCAAGCAAGTTAAGGTGGGTTTTAGATATCTGGGAGTTTGGATCCCTAAAATTGTATATTACTAATTATCTCAAGTTGTTGGCTGAAGTTCAAGAGAACTGTTCCTGTTGGAAGGAATTCCACTTATCAGTGGGTAGTAGTGTGGAAATAGTTTGCATGAACATTTTGCCTCATTTTCTCTTTATGCTTTCTGCACTACCTGTATGACCCCCTGCCTCCTTCTGGCTAACTTTAAAATGCACATTGTCTAAATTTATATTGCAGGGGGGAATGGCTATGGGTTAAATGGTCTGTCCTCTTAGCATCCAAAGCTAAGGGGGGGGTCTTGCAGTACCAAATTTCAAGGCCTATTACTGGGCTGAACAGCTCCATCATTTTATTAATTTCCTTTCTAATGACACTCCTAATTGGGTGTACTTGGAGTTAGCCTCTCTGTTATCCATAAGGTTGTCAGATATCCCATTTGTGGAAAATGCCACTTTACATTCCTTAATGATTTCTAATCCATGGGTGCCACTTATGGTGAAGGTGTGGTGTAAGGTATGTGCGGCTTTTCGACTCAATCTGGGGTTGTGCAAGGAGACCACAATTTGTTCTTTTTTTAATTTTATTCCTTGCTGCCTGGATACAGTTTTTTTTACAGTGGGTGAATTTGGAACTCCGGCATGTTGGTCAATTTTTTGAGGATAGGGTTTTTAAGATGTTTTTGCAACTTAGAGATGAATTTGGTCTGTCCCAGGATCTTTTTCAATATTTGCAGATTCATCATTATCCAACTGAGAATTCACAGTGGGAGACCCTCCAAAGGGAGAACAACCTTCTGCAAAACTTTCTGCTTTCCACAACTGCACAATGCAATAAATGGGCCTGATTACTACATTTTATAAACCCCTCCAAAAGTTTGAGGTTGACCCTTTAGTTCAGGTTGAAAGTAAATGGGAGAAGGAGGGGTTCAGGTAGTAGAAGATGATTGGAATCAGATTTGACAAGGGATTCATAGTACCACAGTCTCACTTTCATGATGAGAATTTCTATGGCGTGCAGTAATAAGGTATTTCCAATCCCCAGTGATGGTTAAACATTATGGTCACCATCGATCTGACCAGTGTTGGAGAGACTGTGGGGAACAGGGAACCCATACTCACATTTTTTTGACTTGCCCTTCTATTCAGTTGTACTGGAAAGGGATAGTGGAGGTGGTAGGAAGGATTTTTGACACTAATATCTCACCCTTATTTCAAACTTGGATCTTGTGGCTGCCCCATCCAGAGATTCAAGGTAAATCAGCTAAATATCTGGTTTTTATCTTGGCTGGAGCACCTCTCAAAACTCTGACCCAGTTGTGGTTGACCTCGATTCTTCCATAAGAAGATCATTGGCTACAAAACTGCAAAAAGATTTGGGGTATGGAACAAGTGACAACCTCTCTTAGACTTCAAACAGACCAGTTTCAGAGTCACTGGCTCCCTTTTTTCCATTTCTCAGCTGAAAGAGAAGGGACAATTGTAGTAGAAATCCTGATTCTCTATAGTTAATTAATAGTTCATTTTTAACAGTTAAGAGTTATTGGCTAATTTTTGATAAAGGTTTTGGAATTTTTATTTTTCCCTGGCTTCTCCCTTTTAAAGTTATGTCAGGATAATATAGGTATATATATATATATATATATATATATATATATATATATATATATATATATATATATATATATATATATATATATATATATACACATACAACTATTTATATATAGATATTTAGGTGTCAGCGTGGCTCAGTTGGTAGCACATCACCTTCTGGACCAGAAGGTCGTGGGTTCTCATCCCACACTGGGATTGGACTTGCACCTAAAAATCACTGGCATCCGAGTGCAGTATTGGGGGGTGCTGTACTGCTGGGGTGTGCCGTCCTTTGGATGAGACGTTAAACCGAGGTCCCTTCTACCCATCCTGGTGTTGTCCTAGTGGGTGTCCAGGTAGAAGTAAAAGAACCCAGGGCACTCTTCGCAAAAGAGTAGGGAACATTCCCGGTGTCCTGGCCAACATTCCCCTTCCCATAAACCAGTTCATGCAATTATCCAGGCTGTGTGTGGGTGATGATGTGCGATATGGCCACCACCACACATTCAGTCACTTCACTACCAGTCTAGCATTGCTTGTAAAGTGCTTTGGATGTATGAAAAGCGCTATATAAATGCTGATTCTTCTTCTTCTTCTTTTTCTTCTTCTTCTTCTTCTTCTTAGTTACAAGGTTATTGTAATAATATGTTGAGATACTTACATGTCCAGATTATGATGGGTTTAGGCTATTGCTTTTTTTGTTTATATTTATGTCTGGGCTTGTATTTAAGTTGTGGTTTATTGTCTGTTGTGTTTACTGTTTGTAACCACCCAGTTCCTACTAGAATTCTATCAGTATTATTGTTAGGAAGGAAGCAGGCAGCTGGTAGGGAGCTCATTAGGGCTCCTTACATAATGACATCACTGTTTACTCGGCTAACCTGAGGGAGGAATGATTAGATCATCTTAGAACTCTAACAGCAGCATAAGTCACACTTTGTGGACAGATGCTCTGGGGAGCTTAGAATTCTCAGTCTGAAGTAGAGTGTTGTAGAGTGAGGTGGTGAGCGTGGCAGAAGGACTGGCAGTGGTCTCTGACAGAGGGCCCAGGATTTCTCACACTAGTCATGTGTCATTTCTAGCTTCCAGTGAAGTGGTGGAAACAAGACTACAGCAGGTGTTCCTGATTTCTACTCCCTGTGAAGTGGAATGATCTACTTGTTCTCTATGAACTCAAGGGGCAATCCCCTGAATGTTTTGAGGTTTTTTCAGTTGCCTTGGTATAGGATCTGAAATAGACTATGTGGACCGGCTACCCAGAAGAATGCCTTTCCTGTTTCTTTTTGGTTGTTCAATGCCCAGTGAATGGAACAAGTTCTGTGAGTACTGAAAGGGAGATGACATCTCTACAAATGATCTTAGGGGAGTGGATAGTCTGGGGTGTGTGTGTGCCCATAGGCAAGGCTGGATCACACCTATCAGTGCCCCTAATCTCTCCAGTGTGAGTGAAGAAAGCTAAACTGTAGACCCCAATGAGTGCAGTTTATTTTCTCTGTGTCACCCAGTGTTGTGACAAGTAATGTATGAGACCTCTAGCATTTCTGTGAGGAATGAGGGTTTCAATGGTGTAATCCTGAAGAATGGCAAAGTCTGTTGGTTGGGGCCAATGGTGGGAGGAACACCATCTAAGCATTTACAAGGCAGGGCTTCCTGGTTCATGAAGTGCACCAGTATTTTTACCTGAGTGAGAGGCCATGCTGCAGGTTAAGGTGTGTGGCTGAATTTTCACATATTACACCTATGTTCAAAGGGGGTTTTGAGTATGTGGCTTAGATTTCAGTAAATAACTCTCATAGAAAAGAAAGAGAGATGTTCATATGTGTGGCCCAGTGCCCACACATGCACTTTTGGGAATTTGCGAAGAAGATATTTTGGTTTTGTTCATGAACTGTACTGCAATGCAAGGAGAGTTCTTGGATTCTTGTACCTGTCCAGCCTGGACCAACCCTTGGGGGTCCACTTGAGCTTTACTTGCCATCTTCTAATAAATTCATACTGCAGAATCCCAGTCACTGTTATGGACATTCCAATGTATTACTTCTGGTTGTGTGGATTTACTGGGGCCCCCTCAGCAGGTTAGATTAAGCATATCCCTAGCTGCCTCCACCCAGGACCTGGGTAGTCTTTTTACACAGGGTTCAAGTTGTTTGTTTGTGTACCCCACCCCTCTCTTGCTCTAGAAAATGAGCCAGTTACATTCTAATGCATGGTGCATCACTACACCTTTACACATAATGAAGCCCCCCGTAGCGTCCACCATACTTCTGGCTTGCAGACTTTTATTTATTAAAATAAAGTATGTTATGGAGTGATAAAAGTGCTGCAACATACTTAAAAGGCTTAACTGGAGGGTAAGCCTTGCAGGGGGTGGGCGCTCCTGTTACTGACTGCTTCCCTTTAAATATATACATACACATATATGCATACACACATGCTCCTTATTGCCTAGTTATTATAGTCCAGTGTCTCAGTAATGTTTACTTTCTCTTGTGGAGTGGTTGTGGAAAAGCAGGACTGTGCAGTGCAAGTATAATGTGCTAAATTGCATGTGTGCAGTCACTTTTGTTTCCTGTATGTGTGTGATGTCAGACATTGTCCAACTTCTTGCAAACATATATATGCTGACTTGTTGCAGTATTTATGGTATAAAGACTAGAGATAAGAGTATATAATGTATATTTTATTGTCACCATCATCATCAGTGGACTGTGTGATATGATATTTTTCCAGAGGTGTCTGGCCAGAGTGCACCTTAGTCACATACTGCACACATGACTTTTAGGAGAGCATGTGTTTTTTGTGCTATTATCTCCACAAAGTCATGTGTGCACTGTGAGTGATTGAGGTGCACAATGACCTGAGACCTCTGAAAAAAATATCATATCACTTACTCTGCCGGTGCTGATGGTACAAACAAAATATACCTTATATATTCTTCCTTATCTTTATTCTTTACATACTACAACAAGTCACACCATATATATGTTTGCACGAAGCTGGACAATGTCTGTATACACAGGAAAGAACACTGATGGCACACATGCAATTTAGCACAGCATACTTGCACTGCTCAGTCCTGATTTTTGACAAACACTTCATGAGTCCTGACACAAAGTAAACATTACTGAAGTTCCAGAAATATTTATTTTTTGAAATAGACATTAAAACAGCAGTGCAACAATCTGGTGAAAACTTTGACCTATACTTTTTTTTATGCTATTTTACATTGCCACTTTACTTACCCTTGACTTGTATGATACCATTCTTTCCAGTATTTGAGTCTGCTTTAGTTCTTTTTTTCATGTCTGAAATAATAAAAGGAGCTCTCCTTTTAATACGGTGTGGACCACGTATTCATCAGTATTTTCCACTGTTTTTGTCCATCAGTTGTTTATATATCACTTCTGTTGTGAGTAAAATTAACAATTATGCAGCAGGCAGTTTTTTCTGACATCACAGAACAATATTTGTTCAAAAACAGCTGCAAGAGTTATGAAAACCTGATCTGAGCTATATTAAAAGGAGTGGTCCTTTTATTTTTTCAGACATGAGAAAAAGTACTAAAACAGACACAAATTGTGAAAAAAAGGGTATCATACAAGTCAGGAGGTAAGTGTCTGGCAATCTAAAATAGCATAAAAAAGTATAGGTCAAAATTTTCACCACATTGTTGCACTGCTGCTTTAATTTATAATTTAATTATGACATTATGTACTCACAACACACAAAATGCAACTGTCTTGTGTCCAGAAAATTCCCAAGCACTGACGAAGTGAAATGGGAGTGGCACACCACATGCAAAGACCCCAGAATGTCCTGCACAGTCACTCATGCGTGCAGTGGTCACACAGAGTCCCCAGAATTTTCTGCATCCCCAAAATGCAACTGTCTTGTGTCCAAAAAATTCCTAAGTGCCATCAAAGTGAAATGGGAGCAGTATATCAGATGCAAAGTCCTCCAGAATGTATTGCACAGTCACTCATGCACACAATGGTCACACAGAGTCCCCAAAATTTTTTCTGCATCCCCAAAGTGCAACTGTCTTGTGTCCAGAAATTTACCAAGTGTTGATGAAGTGAAATGGGAGGGGTAAACCACATGCAAAGTCCCCCAGAATGTATTGCACAGTCACTCATGTGCACAGTGGTCACACAGAGTCCCCAGAATATTTCTGCATCCCAAGAATGCCACTGTCTTGTATCCAGAAAAATTCCCAAATGCTGACGAAGTGAAATGGGAGAGGTACACCAAATGCAAAGTCCCCCAGAATGTATTGTGCAGTCACTCATGTGCACAATGGTTACACAGAGTCCACAGAATTTTTCTGCATTCCCAAAATGCAATTGTCTTGTGTCCAGAAAATTCCCAAGTGCTGACGAAGTGAAATGGGAGTGGTACACCACATGCTAAGTCCCCCAGAATGTATTGCACAGCCACTTATGTGGGCTGTGGTCACACAGAGTCCCCAGAATTTATCTGCATCCCCAAAATGCAACAGTCTTGTGTCCAGAAGACTCCCAAGTGCTGAAAAGTGAAATGGGAGTGGCACACCACATGCAAAGTCCCCCAGAATGTATTGTGCAGTTACTCATGCACGCAGTGGTCACACAGAGTCCCCAGAATTTTTTTGCATACCCAAAATGCAACTGTCTTGTGTCCAGAAAATTCCCAAGGGCTGATGAAGTGAAATGGGAGCAGTACACCACATGCAAAGTATCCCAAAATTTATTGCATGGTCACTCATGTGCACAGTGATCACACAGAGTCCCCAGAATTATTCTGTATCCCCAAAATGTAACTGCCTTGTGTCCAGAAAATTATTACTGTGATGATGATGTCATGATGCAGTTTCTTGCCAAACCGTGTGAAGGAGGGAAACATGACATGAATCCATTCAGTGTTCGGTCAGAAATGATGACCATGAGAGAACTGCTGCTTGTCCAATGTGTGCTGGGATTCCTGCTAATGCAATGCGATCACCTCAACCAGATGGAAGGGTGCTCTTTGTGTGTACACTAATAGTAGCCTTGGTTGATTAATAATATATATATATATATATATATATATATATATATACTCATTGTATTGTTTGTATCACAGGTCACATACTGTTGGTGTCACATTCCAGTACTTGATGAGGAATTTTGGTGTTGAAATTGGAAATGGAATAGTCTCAAACCAGTGAAGGTAAGTATTTGTTTTGGGGGGAAGCATATTTGCAAGTAGGTCTCATTAATGATTTATTATTTCATTACTTCTTCACAGATTTCATCTGCATCCTTCTCCAGTCCGGTTAAGATTGTCATGGTCATCATCAATTCAAATGACTTCTGCTTGTTGCATGTCTGCCCCAGCCTGGGGCAGGGGGACACGATGTTGAAAAAGTTCTTTGGATGAGGCAACTATGACTCCACAAAGCATCTGGAAGTTTCCTAAAAAGAGAAATGAAGGACTTATTACAACTTGATTGCAGCAGTAAGACATTATGTTTAAGCCATGGCTGTTTTTACTTCTGTAATCTGGATTAACAAAGATAGCAAGCTATCCCACTGCAATTATCAGATCACACTTTACTTTAGTACCAGGCTGTGTAACAAATACACTGTGTCAGTGTCCCTGCATCTCAAGTTATATCTTAAAACCACATCTTGTCAAGAAAAAAAGTAACACAACCTGAGTCCAACTTTTCCAACACTGTCATGGCTGCACAGCTGCAAATCTGGAATACAGTGCATGATATGTTGCAGAAATATTTTTTGTGATGTACATGTCACCTAGTTTATGAATCATCAGTTGGATTTTTTGCACTGTAATAAAAAAAAGGAACAGATGAAATAAAACTGATATACTTACCAGTATGGATTTCAAATGGATATCCTATAGGTTTCTGCAGACAGTACTGCTGCTGTACCATTGATAGAGACCTTCAGTGAAGGACAGTCCTTTGTTGGTAATCTGTAAAAAAGCAAAATAAGTTGACCGTATGTGTTTGACCATTGCAGCTCAGAAAAGCAACATAAAACAAAACATACAACTAAAGGAAGTTGAATAGCATGAAAAACATTAGTACACATACTTACTTTATAGTTTTAATAGTAAGAAGCCTTGCGCCTGTGACTCATGGATGTGGTCTCCTGTTCAACTCCCTCTGCCCTGGCATGGTCAAGACATGTAATGGAAAACATTTTCACAATGGTGGTGGTGGGTAGTGGTGGTCATAGCTGAGGCATATGATGACATTCCCTCTCACATCTTCCTGTATCTGATGGTGGTGGCAGTGGCTAACAGTGGTCTTATGGTGGTGGTAGTCCAGTGGGCCACACAGTCACATTCCCCATGGTGGCAGTGGCAAACAGGCAACAGCGGTCTTATGGTGGTGGTAGTCCGGGGGCCAGGATATACTGAGCTCTGTGTTATAAATGTGACATGACATATGGAATTTGAGTCACTATGAGTGGGACACTGATTTAACTTTATGAAAAAGAAAACATGTATCATACAAGAAATGTGACAGCCTTTTAACCACTTGAGTTAAAAACCTGCCAACATTATCCTCATCATCATTCATCATCATCTTCATAAAGAAAGCAGCCCTCGCAGCCTTCTATGTCTGAATTCTGACCTCTGGGAAATTCTTTCTCCATTGTGTTATCATCTATTTCAATGGTAGGCTGTTTCATACTGCCACTACCACAAGTATGGTCCCTTTCTACAACATCAGCAAAACCATGACTATGCTGGGGTACGAATACTGAGGTTGCAGTCTGAGCTGGTATGTTCATCTCATTCATTTTTATGAATGTCAGCAGACTGACATTTGCAGGAGAGAGGATTGTATGATGATCCTGAGCTATTGCACCTGCTAAGCTGAATACCTTCTCGACACTCACACTGGAGGGTGGGCATGTCAGGTACTTCAGTGCCAAAGCGGTCAGCTCTGGCCATTCACTGTTCTTTCCACTCCAGTATAAAAAGGGATCACCAGTGATTGACAGATACCTGTTTTCAGACAAATATGACTCAACCATTCGCTGTGCTGCTCTAAGTCCAGTGATTGATGCATCATCTGCCTCTCCGGAATCATTTATGTCACAAATCCTCACTTGGGACAAAGCCTCCCAAAGTGGGTTAATGCCAACCACTTTTGATGACAGACCACCTGGAACTGAAATCCCCTTCCCCTTACAGGATATGCGTGATACTCCTCCTCCTCCAGATTCACCTTCAGCCTAATTATGCTGATGAGGTTTGCTGACCTTGGCACGTGACTTCTGTGCCCCATAAACCAAGTGCACCTGTTGCCCACTGACAGTTTTTACCTATTCAGGACCACCCTCCATTAGTGAGGTAATTCCACATTTGTATCGTGGGTCCAGCATTGTTGCTATTGCAAAGTTGTCACTACACTGAATGCTCAAGATGTGACAATTCTGGTCAAATACTGTCAGCAGGTGTTTCAGCATCACATTGCTAGCACTGTCTCCGGCAACATCAAGGTTATGCTGTACATTCACCGATGTCTGCCTCAGCACCTGCAGCAGTGGAATTGATTGGCTAATGGAAGCAGACTCACCACTTACTGCCTGTGTGTCATGTTCAATAGGCATCAAGATTCCATGAGGCACCACTGTTCAGTCGTCATAGATATGGAGGCCCCAGAACTGTTATGGGTAGTGTGCATGACAAGATATTCTGAGATGGCTTTGTACTTTTCACACAACATCTCTGCCATGTATAAAGTGGAGTTCCACCGGGTGACAACTTCCAGCTTCAAGCGGTGCTGAGGGAGGTTGTTTTGGATCTGCAACTGCCAAAGCTGGTCACGGGCCTTTGCAGAGTGTGAAAAGTGAGAACAGATACAGTGTGCAACTGTCAGCATTTTCTTTATATCAGGGTGCTGCAAAAACTCCTGCATCATAAGATTTAAACAGTGGGCCATGCATGGAACCCCAAAAAGGCCACCATTCGTGATATATTTCACCACATGTGACCCATTGTCACTTGCTATGAACCCAGCTCTCAGGGACAGGGGATTCAGTCACTTGTCAATTTCAGTCAGTACCAGGACCAACATGTATTCACCAGTGTGTGAACAGATCACATTGTGCATAGCAATCGTTGCATGCTTTCGAATTCCTGGAAGATTGCTACCACAACACTCCACCTTACTGCACTGATTATTCACACTACCAACAGCACAAACAACCCCCGGCACCTGCACCCAGTGTGCAGTTATACACAAATATGAACTCCTCACTGTTTTGCCATTTGTCCACATATCCATACTTAAATGGATGAATGGAGAGGAGGATTGCTGAAGGGCATGTCTTACTGGGTTGGATACAGTACAGTACAACTCGGGGACAGCATGGGTCAAAAAGTATGTCCAGGATGGGACTTTCCATTTTGGACAGGCACATGCAGTAAACAACCGGAACCCAGAATTCTCCACAAAGGAGAAGGGCAAAAGATCAATGACTAGCATTTCAGCTACAGCAGCATTAAGTTCATGCAACACTGTATGACTGGGTGGGTACTTCAACTTATGTACTAAAACACTCTGTAACGTGGGCTGACTGAAACGTTTTACACTGGGTGTGATGACAAATGGTTCTGCTCTGCGAATTGCAGGGGGTGGAGTGTGGATGTGTGATGAAGATGGTTGCACAGGTGATGACAAACCCAGAAATGCAGTTATTTTCTCAGATTTACCAACAGGGGTTGATGTACCACTTGCACTAGACATACTGCATCGATGACCACCACCACCACCAAAACTGCTACTCTCACCACCACTGGACAAGATTTCAAAATTATTCTGTTGCTCCACCTCATCATGCCTATAGTAATCCTCTGCTTTTATTTCATCACTACTGCACACATTTAATTTTCTACTTGATGTTACAGTCATGGAATGGGATAACATGCTCATTATGGTTGATGATAAGGGTGAATGTCCCACTGTGGTACAGGTATTAGCTGCCATCTTGTGCTGGGTCCACAGTGCCATGTGCCTGTTCTTAAGATGTGTATGCTGTCCCCCTGTGCCCAGATGGCTCCCCTTTTTATCTTGACTCACATGCACCTGGCAAACCAGGCAGATTGCAACTGACTCATCATTTGCATCTTGCACAGAAAATTCCCAAACAAGGGATTGTGATGCTCTAGTTTTAACATGTCCCTGATGCTGCTTATAGAACTCCATTTTTTAAGACATAAAGTGGGGGGGGTGCTACATGTTTTTTCAGGCAGGACACACTTGGACTGCAACTGACCACCACAACTACCTATCATTATTACTGGGTCATCATCATCAACTGAAACTGGTAAGTTACACCTTTTTATGGGGGGGAGGGGTAATGCAAACAGACCCAGACACAGCCACCTTGAATTTCTTTTTCTCCGGTTCCCAACAGGGGTCACTGATATCATCATCATATTCATCAACATTATCCACATCTTCTGTTTGGATGCTGGCATGTAGACTGCATGTTGCAACTACAGCAACATCATCTTCATCAGATTCATCATCATCATCATCATCATCATCATCATCATCATCATCATCATCAGATTCATCATCATTAGCACCACCATTACCCAAAATGTTTTCTCCACACTGTAAATCACTGCATGGCAAATGTGTGACCTGAACCATGGTGGAAGAATTGTCACATTGTGTGCTATATTTGACATGATGATCAGAATCCTCATGTTCAGTTACTTTGTTGTTACTGGGGAGTATGACATCATCTACACTGTCACTCACTGGCACTGCTTCACACTCCACTATAATTTTGGACATGGTAAACTGGTCTGAAGTGGAACTTGAGGCAGCAATACTCATACCACCACCAGCAACTACACTAACACCACCAGCTGGGACAACAACATCATCTCCTCCAACTATGAGTGAAGCTACTGATTGCGCTGTAAAAATCATTTAAGGAGAAATACATTTCCTCACATCAGCAATGCACTTTTGTGACTGTGTACTACCACACCTAAAGACAATACCACTGGCAGCAGTGCCATGGTGAGTAACAGCTTTGCTTGAAGGTCTCTTTGTGGTCATTTTGGGGGGATCAACAAGAATATTCTAAACAAATTTAGATTTTGGAATGTTCACCTGGGTGGGGGCTGGGAGGGGGGGACACTGAATGTGAAGCCAAAAACAACTGTGTCTTCAACAAGAGATACAGATGCAAAGTCACAACAAGTTCAACAACACCTTAACTAACCAGTAGTGCTCTCAAGTCACAAACAATCCAATCTGGAAAAGAATACCTTTTGCCAGTTGGGGGAGGGCACTGACTGCAGGTTACAGCACTGCAAAACCAAGAAAAGATACCACAATGGCAGTACAAAATCATGCAGGTGCAGTAGATAGCAGGTTCACACCACTGCACCTGCAATTACACTGTGGCACAATAAAAGGTGTATTATTTAATTTCATGCACCGCACAGACACAATTTATCTATAAGTAATGCATAGCAAATTGAAAACTTCAGTAATATATAATGTATTTTAAACAACCTGAAATTATGCACTGCTGCACCAGGTCCACAACACACACAGTCAGCAGAAAAATTTCAACAATTACGTAAAATATTACTGTATGTACATTAACACAGTCAGCTATGCAAGAAAAACATAACAAAAAAAGCAAAGAACTCCCTATTTCTCCAACTTAAGTCTACATACACCACAGATACGCCCCTCTCCCAAAGCACACTTTCACTGTCTCTAGGTACACAGACTGAATGTTGTACATTAACATTCAAAATCCATACACAAACAATAAATGCTCGATGATATGAGCACAGGAGAGTTTCCTACAATCAATGAACTGAAGTTTCAGCAAAAAAAAAAAGACTCAAAAAGGCTTTTTTAAAAGCTATTAGAAGATTTGAATCATAGAGAGCTCTCACAGCAGACTGTCTCCAAGAACTTCCTACACACACACTACTCCGAACTGAGGCTGTGCAGAACAATCTAGAGCCCATGTGAACTGAAATCCTATGAATCACTGCAAAATTCGCCTTTGGAGCTTAAAACAAGCTGAAGTGAGGTGAAGTACATTGTTTTCAATGTACTTAGCCTTAAAATTTGTGGAGTAGTGGTTTGGGGAAGGCAGAGTAATGCAAAGTCATTGTTTTCAATGGACTTCACATTACCTATTATGACACGAAGTACTCTGCTTTGCACTGCGGAGCACTTTTGCGAATCTGCCTTCACTCCGTGAATCACTCCATGGATCTAATTGAGGCCACTTCGCCCACCACTACTCCTGGTCAGCAAACTGATAATGCTTGAAATCTTGTCCAGGGGGAAAAGCAGCTGGCACCTCCCACACAATTTCATTCTCAGCTTCTTCCTCCTTCAATTGACTGGGTGTGGTCAGATATAACATCTCTTCACATTGGGCACCTGAAGAGACACCGTCAACAGATAGAGAACCTATGGTCGACCCCCTGAGCCCTGGGAAGTCACCAGATACTACTTCCCATCCTCTACCTCTCCTTCTCCAACAGGATAGTCAATGGTGGTGGGTACAGTGAGACTGGGCAGATGAATGTGTCCCACTGCACCCTCACTAGTGGTTTTCTCCATGGCCTCCATCATGACATCAGGGGACTCCAACTTTTGCTCTGTGGGAAGAGCAGATGACTTGTCCTCCTCCTCTAAATACAGGCTGCCCTGGGATATTAAAGAAGCTGTGCCCACAGACTCTTTAACTGGGTAAGGCCAAGCATAAGTGTAGGAGGTGCCTTCCCAGATTCCTACAGATGGTCTTCTGGAGCAGATAGAGCACAAGGGTAGCTGCATCACTCCTTGACCTCGATAGCCACACAGTACACACTTCTCCTCCACTGCTCCTCTTCCTGCTGACTTTCACAGCCAGGACATTAGCAAGGTGGGGATGGTAATATGTGGCTCATGGGAGGGAATTTTTTTCTGCCATCTTTATCAGCTTAAGTACTTCCTTCTCACTAGTTGCATCTCTCCAACACAAACTCATGGGGAAATTGGCACCTCCTACACACATTCCTGAAATGCAACTCACCAAGAGCCAATCAGGGCTGCCGTCTCACCCCACCGTACCACCATAACAGATGGCAGGATGCCTCCTTTTGCAAACAGACACAGAAAAGGGTGCCAAACACCTTTAATGGCAGCCTACAATGTCATACCACAAAAGCAGCCAGACATGCCACAGCATCCGGACTCCCAACTCTCTCCAGTCCACTCAAAAGCACTCAATCTCAATATTTAATGTCTCAGATGAGCTCTCATGTCTGTAACCCCCTCCTCCCTCCTGTTGTCTAGGAGTTCCGATGTTAAGGTTGCAAGGGGGGGGAACAGAACAGAGACCTTCCAGAAACATTTCTCAGCAGCTTTAGTAGAATACAAGGCCTTACCTGGTTGGTGAACTTTCAATCTTCTCTTACCAGGAAGATGCCAGCCAGACCACCACTGCAATCTCTGCATAGGCTCTAGTGGAATGAGGAGATGGAAACCTTCTTTGAAGGGAGCAATCGAGTTAGTTCATTCAATTAATCCAGCACACGTGATGAAGAAGAAAATATAAAAACATTTAATTTGATAGAATTTTAAACATATAAATAAATATATGGAACAGCTCTATGGGACTGAGAGATATGTAAGCAAAAATACCCAACATGGTGGCAGGTATTGGGGAATACCGGACTGCCCAGTGGTGTAATGAGGCCCAACGCTGCAGGTGGAGGGCCTTATAGCCCCTGCAAGGTCCGGTAGTCCCCAGTACTGCCCACCCTGAAGGGTATTATTGCAATTAGAATATGGGCACTGTAACAAAAATAAGTCTAATAAAAAAAGGTGAGTAAAAAAAAATATTTAAAGTAAGTTTTATAATAAAGTAGTTCCTCCACCTGCATGGGTTTTGTCCTACTGGAGACTCTGTAGTTTGCAACACACACAAAAAACCATGATCCTGCTGATGTGCAATTTGTGACAGGAGCTGGGGCCAAAGTGCTACTGTAAGGCTGTGAGAGGTGGTAGTTGAAGGCCCCATTTCCATGTTCGAAGGCCAGCGCCAAGATTAAAGTGGAGTAGTGGCTCAATGGTGAAGTGCTATTGAAAGTGGAGTGGAATGGGAGGGTGGTTGAAGGTCCTGTTCCCATGTCTGAAGTCCAGCGCCAAAATAAAAGAGTTGTTGCTCATTGATTGTTTTTTTTTTTGTTTCGCTATTGTGTTCAATATGAAAGCACAGTCCCCCCCATCCCATCCCGAACCCACAGCCAGCAACAGTAGTGTGACACACAGTTCTTGCGGCTCTGAGATAACACAAACTACTGCAGCTGAAGACAACAGCTCTAAGCGGACTGCTCACTCAACACGGTAAATGATTTTAAAACCAAGAAAAAATGAATATTGAGTAGAGCAAGCGAGAGACCAAGAGTAACAGAGAGAGAGAGAGAGTTACGTTGGTGATCCGTAAAACAAGGAAACTACCAGTGCTGTTAGATTAGCAGGGATTGCATTATCGTGTTTCACTGATCAGTACAATCAGCACAAGGCACGGTGTAAACAATCTGATGTGTGGTGGAAGTTAAAGAATAAATTAAGCCTGTGGGGGAAAAATGTAGTTTTTCTGCTTTATGTTGTTTTGATGGAGGAGGAGGAGGAGATGGAGTTCTTAGCAGGACAACTTAGATGGGCTAAAGTGATGAGGAGACTGGTGAGGGGGTCGGTGGCAGCCTTCCGCTCCCCAGACCTGAGGATGTGTTACTGGGTAGCTATAATTAATAAATCTGGTGGCTTTTGAGGGGCAGAGAGCCGCAACTTGCTAGGTTAGATTACATTAGTTGGCAAGGCTGGAAATGTAGAAGGCATATTCTGTTTCTTAGAAGTAGGCAGTTTACGTTTTTTTTTTTTTTTTACATTTATTGAAGGAAACTGGAGGGGTTACTTGGTCAGCCATCAACTCACCGCTAAGCGGGGAAAAATAAAATGGTGGTTGGCAACTTTGAAAATTCGGGGTGCCCAAGAACATCCAAAGTAATGGAGCACCCCGAGTTGGCACTTGTTTTTAGCTGGGCATCTATTGAAAAATAAACGCATGCCTGGCATGGCCTTTCAGCCAATCAGCATACATTATTTTTCAAGCCCATTTTCTAAGGGTTAGCGGGCATATATAAAAGTACAGCAGCACCAAACAGCCAGAATACCACACAGGCCTAGAATCATAGACCAGAACAGGCTCCACGTGCCTGCCCGATGGTGCAGAGGGTTGAGGTGCTGGATGCCATACGTCGTACTGCGCCAGTGACCTGGATTCAGGTATGAGCCTAGGTCATCAGGGGGGCAGCGGGGGGGAGGCAGAGGATGTGGAGCAGGCTGCCAACAGGCAGCTGTCCTCCTCAGAAGGGAGTAAGGGGGCTTCTCGTGCTTGGCTGCTGCCCAGTGGAGACTGGATGGCAGTGCTGCTTGTGAGAAGCTTGGTATTAGACCATTGGAGGGTAGAAGAGGCCAGAATGGAGCTGTGGCATTCATGCGTGCCTTCACACACATGTGATGCTACTTCCAGGGCCCCGAATAGAGGAAGGAGAAAAGGTGAAACACCCCTCTTCCACCAGTAGGCAAAAGGATGTCCAGGGGTAAGGGCCCCACGTCCAATGCCAGGTGTCATGACATCCATTCCGGTTCCCTCCTCCTGTGTCTGCTGCCTTCCAGCACTTAGATAGAGTACCAGTAGGAGAATGGCAGTCCTTCCTCAGAGGATTCAGTCCCAAGGGGCTAAGGCTAGCTGCATGAGAAGTGGGGCTGTACCTTAGCCAGAACATGGATGACCTGTGCTTCATGCTGGATGGGTAGAGCTGGCTGACCGAGTGACCACACTGGAGAGAAGCTGATGAGTAAGGGGCGAATAAAAAAAGAAGTTAAAAAACCAAAAGAACAGGATCCAGGCATGATTTCATGAGCCAGAAACTAGACTCGCTCCTACCCCAAAACTCCAAACTGGAATCCTTCCATACCTGGGGAGTGCCTTACTCCCCACCCCAGAACCCAAACCAGCAACTGGGGAGTCTTTTGCAGCCTATATACCTCACTGCAGCCACCCTGTACACTTTTCCAAAACTCACAGGAGAACTCAGATTCCCACTACCCCACTGGGGATGAGCTGCAATTTACAGAAATTGGAAAGGCAAAACAGATCCCTCCTTCAGTTGCATTTTACCCTGCATTCCTTATGGGTCTAACATGGTTCCTGCCCCAAACAGAGGCACGGCAGGCCCGGTAAAGTGAATCCCAGAATGCAGATGACCCAGCTTAAACTCGACATGGTAAATGAGCTCCTTGAAGATGTCACCTCCATGGGGCCCCACTGTGGCCATGCCACCACCACGATGGCCCCACTGCCATACCTTCCCACCAGATAAGTACCAAGACTCCTGAGCCTCCAGATGTCACCACATTTCTTCCACCTCCTGCTCTTCTTACACTTTAAGTCACCAGCACCCTGACCCCATTGTTTCCAACTCCTGCCACCCTTCCCAATGGAGATGCCCACACTTAGCCCCACCACTGCCCAGGCCGGCACCTGCCTGGTTGGGGGGTTTGAGGCCCCAGCCACACTTGCCCTCTCCAACCAGCTGGATCTCTCTCTCTCTTTCTCTCTGCCACCTTCTCCTTAAATATGCACAGGGAACTCTGCCCCCAAGGGGCAGAACAAGGAAATGCCCAGATGACCTAAGCTAATAAAAAAAGGGACAAAGTCAAAGTTTATTCTTTAAAAAGTGCATCACAAAAAGTATTGCACACAAATAATGTACATTAGAATAGAAACTAAAAATCTTCATCTTAAGATAAATTAATAAAGTCTCACGTGTCTGAATGCAGCAATACTAAAATGTGCAATACAATAAAGCATTGCAATATCATTAAGGTTCAGAAACAATTTCAACTTCTCTTCTTTTGATAGATTAATCATATTGGGTAAGTTACTGCCTACCCACCTATCCCAGAATTCATTTAGATGAGGTCACTCAAGAAGTATGTGTTTTGTACTCCATGGCCCTGTGCAACCACCCTTACATGCTAAGGTTGACTTAAACACATTCCAGTTCATAAAGCAAGAGTAGAAGCTAAGTTAACATCAAACCTTAGATTTGAAATAATTTTATAAAGAAGATTTGATTCACAGACATTTATATAAGCTTCCCTGGTATGGACAGACTTCAAGGATTTAAATGTTGGAAAATTAGTAGTACGAGCAATTCTTTCCATATCTCTTTGCTTTGCAATGTCATTGCAAGTTTAAGTTAATAAAAAAAGGGATAAGGGTGGGATAGTAAGCCCGCCAAGGCTATCCAAGCTAATTTTGTAATCTCTTGTTCGGAGGGTTCTGGTAGGTTAATACGGAGGAGGAGGAGGAGGAAGTCTGTTAAGTAGTAGAGAGCAGAAAATATGAAAAATACCACAGGAAATTTCAGGCGTCTACTCCATGCTGAATGCTGGTATTCAGTGGTGGAGTCCGGTTGAGTCAGTGAGCTGGAGTGCACTAAATAGGGAAGATATTGTGGAAATATCTTGGCAGTTTTGCTTGACTTCAGCTGTTGATATGAGATGCTTTTCCCCTTTATTGGTGGCCACTTGGAGATGAGCAGTGTACCTCATTCTAAACTTAACACGGGCTACATATAGGTTACTTTTAATTTCATGGTATTCTTGCTGTTTAGCTCATACACTCACAACATAAATCACTGAAAATAAAGAATCTGTTGCCCTTCCATCAGAGTTCTTTCATATTTCTCAGCTTGACTTGTACATGAGTTTTATCAAGATAGTTAAAGAGCTTGAAAATTGTAGGCCGTGGTTTGACCCCGAGATTGAGCATTGGTCTGAGCGACCTGTGTGCACATTCTATGATATATTGAAATCCATGTGGAGAGGGGTCTGCTATTTTATCTAGCAGGTTCTGGACAAATTTATTAGTGTCTGGCCTCTCCAAGCATTCAGGAACACTGACTATAATTAAATTGTTTCTCCGACTGTAGCCTCCTTGGTCTTTGATGCATTCCTTTCTTTTTGCAGCATGTGTCAAAGACCCACAATGTCTGGTTCTAATTTAGCTGCTTTATGGTCTAGGGAGGAGATATGGACCTGCAAATCTAAGAGTCTTTGTGTGAGAGTTTCAAAAGCTGGCATTACTTATTTAAAATCAAACACCAGGTCAAGCAGGGGCTCCTAAATGGAGTTAAGCTCTTGAAGGAATTGTTCAGTGGTGGTGAGCTTGGCCTCTGGACTGGGAGAGGAGAGTGGTGAGTTGTCCTCTTTGTGGCAGTTTGGTGGGTGGAGGCAAGCCAGCAGAGGTGGTGGTACCTAAGCAACCTCCACAGGTGGTAGTTCCAAATCCATTGCCTGATGATATTGATATCGACCAGCAGCATTTGTGGTAAGCTGGTGAATGCTGTGACAGCTGAGGCAAAATACTAGGATTTTGCATTTTTAATAATGTAGTGAATGTGATGCCAAGAGGATCAAGCACAGGAGTGATTGCTGTTCAGCCTGCCGTCATGTAACTCCCCTCATTTTGTTTCTTTTTTAACCTGCAGGCTGACAGCTTGTTTGCTCTTTTCTCCTTTTCCCAGACTTTTTGGTTTGTGAAGTAATAGGACTAGAGGTGGGCAAAAGTTGTGGATTCTGTTTTCGTGGAACTTTGGCGGAAGTTCGGAAATGTTGCTGAATTTTCTGAACTTCCACCATAGGCGAGATAGGAATCTTCCGAATGTGTCTGGTGGAATTTCACCCTGTTCCACAGAATTTTTTGGCTGAACTGCAGAATAATACACATGAACTGTGGAATAACAGTTTTCAGGAATTTTGTTTTCCACAGTTTAATGAATTATTCCTCAGTACATGTAATTATTCCTCAGTTCAGTGATTGGTTCTGCAGACTTTTTTCTCCACAGTTTAATGCAATAATCTGCAATTTGTAATTTTTTTCTGCTGTTCTATGTAGGAATGTCCGCTAAAGTTGCTAATCTGATTTCCGCACTATTGTGGAAGTGAAAATCAGCCTTTCGCAGAAATTCCACTGGCGTAAGTTTTTTTCGCATACCTCTAAGAAGGACTGATCTGCTTGTTGATGTAGGGAAGTGTTTAATTTATATTTTGGGAGGGTAATCTTTTATAGATCTGTAGGCAATTTAGTGGCAAGCACATAAAACTTGTCCTTGGCTTCATTCAGCTGTTTGGATAGTGAGGAGACTTCCTCTTTCTGTTTTTTGTTCTGGAATGATGCAAGGCTAATAATGGGCCCCTTTATGAATGCTTTGAAGGCATCCCATATTGTGGCCTCCATTAGCTGTGGTTGCCTATTAATATCAAAGTACAATTTTTTTCCTGTTCCAGCCAAGAAGTGTGGAGATTGCAGCAACACTGGGTAAGGTCTCCACTGGGGGCATTTCACCATGGTGAGTGTGACAAGGTGACCCCTGTCATAGTGGATACCCCTGGAATGAATCAAAACACCTTCCCTAAGCAGTTTATATGTTTTGTGTAATGTCCAACTTGCTGTTTGGCTGGTTATAACAAAACTAAGAGTACAGTTACAAAATGAGAGGGCAGGAATAACAAAAGTTTGTGTCTTCTATTTCTAGAGGTTAGCAGCCCTCTTCTAAGATGCATTTTGCAACAGACGGCATGAAGTAATATGACCCTGCAAGAGAGTTTGAGAGAGCAAAGAATGGTCTGACCTCTGCTCTGACCTTCAACAATGTTGTAAGCAAGTTATGTAATGTGCTTCAGGTGCCAAATAACTGTTCTCTGTGGTGCAACAGTGGCCCCTAGTGGGTCATTTTGTTTTTGTGTCTGCTGTTAATCAAAAGGCAGGGGAAATTACTTTTCCAACTTCTAGTGAGCTTATAAAAAGCCCTACCTTAGTGCTGAAATAGGAAAGATAGATAGGAAGGTGAAAGACCTCCTTGTAGTGTGTGCTTTCACACTGTTTAGAAAATGGGCTTTTTATTTGCTGGGTTCTGATTGGATAGCACCACTGCCAGAGGGGTACATTAACTTTCAATAGATGCCCAGCAAATAAAAAGTGCCAGTCATCTGACTCCCATCACCAACATAACCAATATCATAGTGTCAACCCTGTTTGCTAATTGGCCCAAACCCGGCAACTCAATTCAAAATCGCCGTCATTTTTTGTCTCGTTGAGCAAGACATAGCACTCCCCAGCCCTATTACAACACTGTAGGCAACTGGGCTCTTTTGTAGTATTATTTCTTTGCAGGTTTTGGTTTTTCATTATTATAACAGTACCTCTGGTATTTCACAGTTGAACTAGCTCTCCCTCCTTCGTTCTCCAGTCGGCCACCTGCCCACTCACTCCCGAAAGGTTTTCTGATCTTCATGGCAACCAGACGACACACTGAGATAGCCACCACAGGTGAGAGAAAAGCCCCCCCCCAACAGCCTGTTGTATTTTTTTGTAAAATAATTAAAAAAAAGTAGCCATCAATAGAAAAAGAAAACTTGAATTTTAAAAACAACGCCGTAACACAGATCAGCTCATGGAACTGCCTCCTGCCACTGTGTTTTTGAACGTGCAGTGCAAGACTCCACACAGCAGCTCAACTAAGAAATGCTGCTTGTCTCGCCTTCCTTTCATACACGCCCTACCTCCGAGAAGCACGTCACAGCTATCAAAACATATCTGAAATTCCTTGATGTGCTCAACTGCCAGCACTCTAAAATGCCTCAACGTTCTCAACTGCCAGCACCCACAAATGTTTCACTTACATTTTACCAGTCGCCGATCGGGTGCTCCACTAATGGCTTTTTTCTGTCTATTCATCATCATTACGCCTAGTTTCCACTAAAAGAACTTTGAATACATAAATAAATTTCATCAATTGGGTTGGGGTCCAAAAACAAAAGAAAAAGGAAGCACACTAATTAGGTAGGGAGGGGGCCTGAAGCACATTAGCAAACATAACAGCACCCTCTACTGCCAGTATAGGCAGACTACTTTTCCAAGAAAGAACAAACAATTGAATTGTAATAATTTTTTTATAGAATTATTTAACTTTTTTTTTATAATCCTATACAAAATGACACTGTGCCCATTTTATAAGCACAATAATTTATTTATTTTAATTTTATTTATTCATTTAAAATTTGGTGACTGGGTAGGCCCACTGAGCCACGAAGGTCCCTTTTTCAGGGGCGACCCAGGATAACAATACATATTTTCATACAGAGAAAGACTTGGGTTACAGAGTAGTTTCAGGTGTGTGAGCAGGTTACAGCCATGGTTATCATCATTCATTAGTCCTTACAAATATGTTGACAGTAGAATTAACAAAAGGTGCAGAAGAAATGTAATTTTACATAGTAAGCTCATTGTTTACTACTGGCATGGTTCAGTGGAAAGTTAGCATGGTACTATTCCCAGAGGGAAGCACCGTGGGACCTGATAAGGTGCTTGGAGGATCTGGATATTAGGAGGATAGAAGCAAGTGGGGGGGGTCATGAGAAGGGTCATACCCTCCAGGGAGGGTGGTATGGGCAATATCGAACCTTCCAGGGGCCTTCAGCATCAGGCCTCATTACGCCCCTGGGCAGTCTGGTATTGCCCAATACCACCCACCCTGTTGGATATTATTGCTTGCTTGATTCATGCTAGGCTGAAGAAAGGCGCTAGAAACTGTTGAAGCTAAGAAGTTGTCTGACTTATCATTTTGCTTTCTGTATATTTTACTTAATAAAAATAAAATGATAAACGCAACCATTCATTTTTTATGCACCTGACTTATGGGCTGCCTGAAATTGTGTTATCCTAAACCCACACCCGGTGACAGTGAGGTCCCTAATCATAGTTATGGTCACCGGCACAAGTTCAGATAGCAGGATAGGATTTCTGTTACTGACTAAGACCTTGGATAAGAATTGCTCACTCACCAAGAAGTAGTCTAAGTGACTATATGTCAGATGGCGTGCCAATCTGAAGGTATAGTCCTTCGCAGTAGGATAATACACCCTCCATATATCTGACAAATGGTACTCTCTGCAGAGACTAAGCCAGACCTTTCTGGCTTGTTTATGTGAGGCCTGTCCCACTTGTATAGGGGATCTGTTAAGAAAATGATCTTGTATGAGATTAAAGTCCCTGTCCATTACAGTTATACATCCCACCTCTCCTGATCGGCTAATTTCTGATTCAACAGTAAAATTAAGGAGGCATCATCATTCAATGCATAAATGTTCATTATAAAAACCTCACTTGCATGCACTTTCCCTTTACCCAAACCCATCAATCAATCAATCAATCAATCAATCAATCAATCAATCATTATTTGTCAGGTGCTCAATCCCGTAGGCTTGGAATGCCATACAATAAAAAGATAAAACATTAAAATTACATACATAAAACCACAGCATAAATAATTAGAATTTCAGCAAGTGAGTTAAAAGGCATCAGCAGGGAATGCTAGATTAAAAAGATGAGTCTTTTGGCCCCTCCTGAATGCCTCAGTTGTAGGGGCCTCCCTCAAAGGTCTTGGCAGCGAGTTCCAAAGGACCGGGCAGCCACCGAAATGAACAATCGCCCAAGGTTTACAGTCTAGTCCTCAGAACCACCAGGAGGCCCTCAGTGGAGGAACGAATGGAGCAAGCTAGAATGGTAGTGGTAAAAAGGTCTGACAGGTAACCAGGATCCGATCTGTATAAGGCCTTATAGGTGAGCAAGTCCATCTTGAAGAGAACTCTCCACCTGACCGGCAGCCAGTGCAGACCCCGCAGGACTGTCACATGACAAGACCTGGGCATCCCTGTCAGCATCCTGGCTGCTGCATTCTGCACCAGCTGCAGCCGATGGAGGTTCCCTCCACTGATCTCAAGATAGAGAGCATTACTGTACTCGAGCCTGGGTGTTACAAGACATACACCAGTGACAGCAGGTCTTCAGACTGAATTAGTGGTTTAATCCAGGTGATGTTCCTTAAGTGGTAAAAAACACTTTTGATGACAGCTGACACCTGAGCTTCAAGAGTCAGCTTGTCATCAAGGACAACGCTCATTTTTCTCACCCGAGAGGATGCCATCAATGGGACCAACTCCAGGACCAAGCCTGTTGTCACCCTGGAGGCATCCACATCATGCCAGAGACCTGACTCCATCACCAGTACCTCCGTCTCATCCTGGTTAAGTCTCAGCCAGTAAGAGTTCATCCAATCCGGGATCTCAGCAAGGCATTTATTCAGCACATCGATGGCACCAATTGTCCCTGGTGAAAAAGACATATACAGCTGAGTGTCAGCTGCATAGCAGTGAAAGCTCAAGCTGCATTGTCTAATGAACCTGTCCAGAGGTAGCATGTACACTGCAAACAGCATTGGTGATAGGAACTCCACAGGTCAGGGGCACTGGGGAGGAGGAGAAATTCCCCATCACCACACTTTGCCTCCTGCATGAGAGAAAGGACTCAAACCAGTTGATGACAGTACCAGCGAATCCACAATACTGTCTCAGGTGATTCAACAACACAATATGGTCCACGGTGTCAAATGCTGAGGACAGATTGTGGAGAGTGAGAATTGACCACCCTCTTTGATCTCTAGCCCTGAGCAGATCATTATGCACCCAGACTAGTGCCATCTCTGTGCTGTGCCTCACCCTAAATCCATACTGAAATGACTCATAGATGTCAAAAGCCTCCAGATGCTCCTTAAGCTGCAAAGCCACTATTTCTCAACAACCTTTCCTAGAAATGGGAGATTGGACATAGGTCTATTACTCTCCAGAACATCAGGGTCAAGAGATTTTTATTTAGAAGTTGCTTCACCAGCACCTCCTTCAAGGCATCTGGAAAGACCCCCTCTGAAAGTGAACACCCAACTATCCTAGCGAACACTGGACCACTGGCCTCGACACAACCCACTAAGAGATGCATCAGGCCAGGATCCAGTTCACAACAAGTGGGCCGCAGCTTCAAAATTACCTTGGAGATCTTGGCCACCTCCACCAGCCGAAACTCTGCCCAGACAATTGGAGTGTCTCTGCTTCACCCAGGCCCCACGCTGTGGGACTGAACTAGACCCATTGGTGTGATCCTGGCCCAAATAGAGGATACTCTGTTACAGAAGAACAGAGCAAACTCTTCTCAAAGTGCTACTGAAAAAGCTCTTTTCATCTGTAGACAGACTAGATGGAGCAATCTGTCCACAGTCCAAAAGAGCTGAGCTGGCCTGTTCCTTCCTGCGGCAATCTCCCTGGACAGGAACTCTGCCTTCTTATGGTTGATTGCCCTTTGATAATCAGCATAGGATTCCTCAAAGCCAGTTTATCCTCCTCTGACCGACTCTTCCACCAGCAACACTCCAGTCTCTGACCTGTGGTCTTCATCACCTTCAGAGCCTTGTCAAACCACAGTGGTCTCAGGGGAGAGGACTTGGGTCATATATGGACCCATGTGATGGCATCTTCCTGCTTTGTCTGCATCTGAATCCTCCACATAGAGTGGGCACCCCTTTTTTAACCAAAATTGCAACATCCCTTTTCTGTAAGAAGCTGGAGTACTGCTGTCACACCCAGTCCTACTTCACCTTTCTAGTGTCTGCTTTAATTAGATGTTTCTTGTAATAGGGCCATGTCACACCTGACTGCCTTAAGTTAAGTGAGAATGTTTTTCCTTTGATAGGGTGAGTTATCCCTTACATATTCCATGACATCCATTTTAATTCAGCAATGGTGTCTGAAGTAAGCTTTGGTTATCCATATGACATTTTTTGATTTGAATAAGTATGTCCTTACCTGCGCCTCTCCGGTGACTTCTGACCCAACGTGTTGCCTCTTCTGGTTGCAGTGGCCAAGGAGACAGTTACAATACAGTGCAACATAGTCCCTCAGCATGTGAAAACTGGGGATAACTGTGAAAAACAATTGAACATTGCACGTAAGTGATATATATAGTATGTAACTGAGTAGTTTGAGACATGCTGTAGTTGGCTAGCACCCATTGGATAAGGTACCATCTATGAGGGTATATGCCAGTAATCTACTAAGGTATAACGATACAAACAGACAGAACAATTACTCCTACTTGTTCCTCTTAGGTGACCACTTATGTGAGGTCCTCCCCTTTGAATGGGTGAGGTCCATCACCCAATTCCCTAGACCCCACTGTGGTGTGCTATTCACCACATACTACTTATTCAGTAGCCTGCTGGTGTCACTATTCCAACTCACCTATACCTACACCAATACCTGTTTAAGTAATACTATAACCTAGTCCTTATGCAGCTACTCAATTATTATGCTTCCAGAACCACACAAAATTGTCCATAGTAAGTACAGAGGAAGAGGAGATGTCATTTACATTTGCTCTGTAAATGCTGTCCATAAAATGGTGTTTCACTCAAGGGGTTGCTCCTCTGGACATACCAATTGTAGAAGAAGGGGGTGAGGAAAGGGGGAAATGGAGCTATGAAGCAGGAGAGGGTATTTATACCAAAAGGGAGCAATCTGTGTTGTAATATAGCTGGGAACTGCCAGCACTGCAATGGTAGCAGGGCCTGTTCCTAGCATCAAAGTATGGATCATCAGCACCGCTATGTGCCACTCACCTGTCCACTGTGGATTAATGAGATATAGTAATTCCCTCAGGCACAAAGTGAATGCAGTGCAATTCCAAGGATCAAACACACAGTGGCTTAAGGATGCCCTTACGAAAATTGAATATATTGCAATATATTGAAAAACATGTGTTAATGTATGTCAATACAATGAGAAATACATTGTCCCAATGTAATATATTGTATAAGATATTATGAAATGTATTTTTAAATAGCCTGACATAATATATTTCTAACCCATAGTATACAATAATATGTCACTATATTGAGAAATACATTGACTCAATGAAATATAATACACAACGTATTTCAGCATATAATGAAACCACATATTCTGCCTTGTGCATTGCTTGAAAGCTTGTCAATCTGTTTAGCAATACATTGTCTGAAATATATTATTAGTATATTTCAAAATATACACTGTATTCTTTGTATGTTATATATTTTTTATATATGTTACATATATTTTTATATACGTTACATATATTTTATACGTTACATGTATTTTTTATATATGTTACATGCATTTTTGTAAATGCTTAGTTTTGTCCCATGTGTATATTTTCATAACTAATTTGCAAAATTCAAAAGCATAGTTTATCAGTTAAAATCATGATAATTTCTAGTTTTGCAATACTTTCAAATTTATAACACTTACAGATTGAAAAGAAAGGTGCAAGTTATAAAGCAAGTGCATGTAAGATCTCACCCTGACCTAAAAGTAAAGCAAAATGAGGTGGTATAAATACCAATCTGAGCCTTTAAAAAACATGAGCTTGTGAGGTAAGTCATATGTGTATGTATGCATGTATAAAATGTATGTTTGAGTTAAAGCTGCACTGTAAAACAACAATTCAATATAAATATATCCATGATTAATAACAAGATGAACTCCAGTTGTATAGATATAGGTATGTGTAAATCATGAATAATTTCTTTTGTTTTTGTCTGGGTAAGTTAATAGTTATATTAATATCTATTGCACATGTATATTATATATATTTGTAAATATAGTAATCAATGTTTGACATGTAAAACGAAATACATTTATACATATATTGGCAATATACCAATAACATATATTTACCATCCTTATTTCAATATAGTTAGAATGTTATCAATATATTTTGTAATATACGGAATATACTAGAGCGCCATGATGTATATATTTGAGGTACATTGTAATATATTAGCAAATTTTAAAATATATTGAAATATATTGATTTTCCAATACATTACAATATATTATAAAACAAGTAGATTGGAATATATTTCACTATATGCAAATGTATTGTTAATAATATACTTTAAAATATATTTCATTTTTGTAAGGGTAGGATGCCCCCCCCCCCCGTGGACATTTGGCATGCATCAGTCTTTAAAGATATTTAAAGGTACTCTGCACCTTAAGGTGTCCCCCTTGAAAGGAGCTTATACCCGCAGTGTTGACTTTTTGGAGGAAGCTAGTTGAAAGTTGTGGCATGTCCTAGTCATGTTACTTCTTTGGGGGAGAATGGGGTGGGGGCCTCTGCTTATCCAAAAACATTCAGCTATATTCCTACCTTATCAATGGGCTATGCTTGCCTTGAAGCCTAGCCCTTGGAAATCACCACCAAGCCCTGTTCTGACTTTTGGGTGGTTGGCGATCATGGATATACCATCCCCAGGGTCTCTTAGTGCAGACATTATACAGTTCAAGCTCTGTTGCCAGTTGTGGGAATTACCTTTTGTCAAGGAGAGTTTTGAAGTTGTGCCCCATTCCAGTCCAATCTCATGCAAATTCAATGTTAATAGGTGGGCTGGCCTAATAGGATGGCCTCATTGGGTATGGCAGCACCAAGATAGCACACTGCCATTGAGCACCCTACATGGGGGGATGTACATGTACTGGGGTCCACATCAGAAGGGTGTATACAAAAAAACTATGCCTTTGTATAATTGTGTAGCATCCAGGAAGATCAACAGCCATACTCTGGCTGATGGTGGGCAACTCAGTATGTAGGTGTAGATGGAATGCATACACCCTAGCCTTAGTTCAGACATGACTTAATAGTATTTCCCATTACTGGCTACATTCCAACAATGATGGTTGGGTGGTATTTATTTATATATTTAAACGTTTCACTATGCCAACTCCATGGCGCCGAGCAACGGGGTTCACTCAGCACACTGGCAACCCGGGTTCGCACCCTGAGCCCGGGTTCCAGGAGTGGAGACCGGCAGGGAAGGGATGCATAAGAGTCCATCAGACGCGTCCCTCTCGGGTGGGGGGTGAGACAAACCTAGGGCTCCTGTGGGTGGATTGGTGGATTAGCACGGAGAGCATGGGGCCTTGACAAGCTCTCCTGAATGTCCTCACCCCTGACTTCTGTACTTATGGCTAGATGGGGTGCAGGACAAGCACACCAGAAAAATTGGCTCCCTGCCGATCAGATGATGAGCACCCAGCCTGCACCGCCACAAAGCCCCGGACAAGCCCAGACTGACCCTGTAGCAGCTTTCCATGGATACATGGATTGCCTAGCAGCCTTCCCCACTCAGAGGAGAGGAACCCTTCCAACACAAGGAAAGGTCGTGTTACTGCAGGTAAGGCTGCATAGCAGGGTCGGGAGAATGGTGGTGCGGGGCTCAGGTGGGGGGTGTGGTGGACGATGGCACTCCGAAGGAGGGGTTGGCAGGGGTGCCATGGAGGAAGGAACCTAAATAACTAACACATGCACAGAAAAAAAAGTTTCACCCGGAAGGCATGTTGAGCAGGATTGCTCATTTCCACATGTGTCCTGGGGGAAGGGAAAGTGTATTAACTGGTAACATTTCACATTCATAGCAAGAACTTACAGTATTTACAGTTACAGTAGCAAACTGTTTCAATATGGGACAGCAGCATAATAGTGATATCCACTGGATACAAGTAACATATTGAGGGTAGGCAGTCAATTACAATTAGTAGCAATGACAACAGTGAGATACAGCATTCCTGGTCATAATGGAGAAAAAAGTGTAGAAACATAAGGGCGGAGGGGAGGGTTTCAGGAAAAAGTAGAGGCTAGAGTAGAGCTGGGGGCCTGAATGATATAGAGAAATTAGGGGAAGGCACAGATTGGGAAGGTGTGGTCTTTAAGTAGGGAGGAAAAGCGAGGTTGGGGAGGGTGCATTTCAGATAGAGAGCGGAAGGGTGTTCCAGAGTTTAGGGCAGCAAAATGAGAAGGCAGATTGAAAGGAAAAGGTGGCCCTATTGGTGACAGCCAGGAATCTGTGACTGGTGGTGTGGAGTGAATGGGGGGAAGTGAGTGCAGTGGCAAGGTATGAGGTTAGGGACCTGAACAAGTATTTGGCCAAAATGCTAGCAGAGTGGATGAGGCATCTGAAATTAAGGAAGGGGAGGGAGAGGGCTTTATAGAGATAGCAGTGAAGGGTCCGAGGAGATCGGGATAGAGCAAAATGACAGAAGGAGCGAAAGAGGGTGTCCATTCTGGAAAGGGTGGACTTGGGAGTGGCACTATAGATTATATCAGCATAATCAAAAGTGGGGAGGATCATTTTCTGTACAATTGTGCAGTGGGCCGATAGTGCAATGCAATCACGGTTTCTGTATAAAGGACTGAGTTTTAGGGTGCAGTTTCTTTAGGATTACATTCACGTGTACAGAAAAGTCCAGGTGCTGATCTAGCCAGATCCCGAGGTAACCAAAGGAAGTGACACTCTCTAAGGGTGTACCATCCTGTGTGTCGAAAATAGTGTGGGTGGGGTGTTCTGTAGAGTTTGCCTAGTGCCAAAGGTCATGGAGACAGTCATTTTGGCATTTAGGAGCAGCTGGCTGGATTGGAACCAATGCTGAACTTTGTAGAAATCCTGCTGCAGTCTAGCTGTGACTTATTTTTGGGAAGCACCATTTGTAAAAGATAGTGTCATCCACATACATGTGTATATGGGTTGAAAAGCAGACAGCAGGTAGATTATTTAAGAAGATAGAAAACTGGATTGGGCTGAGAACTGAGCTTTGTGGGACTCCAGTATTGATGGGGAGGGGGGAGGAGAGGCAGGTGCCAATCTTGACTGCTTGCAACCTATCTTCTATGTAGGAGCCAAACCAGGCAGTAGCTGAAGTGGATGGACTGGCAACTGTTAGTTTGTGGAGGCAGAGGGAGTGTGATACTGTATTGAAGGCCTCAGCCAGGTTGACAAATGTCATGGATGTAATCTGCACCTGATTCATACTGGTGAGTATGGAGTCAGTAAGCCAAAGGAGACAGGTGGTGGAAGAGTGGGACTTATAGAAGCCAGACTTGAAAGGGGTGAAAAAGGAAGAGACAGTTGACAGTTTCCATATCGAAGGGACAGAATCAAGAGAGAATGATAGGTTTAGGAGTGCAGCCAGGGGGGAGGAGATAGTGGGGACAGATAGTTAAAGGAGTTTGGAATCAAACCCATCAGGGCTCTTATCTTTGCAAGGGTTTAGGGCTAAGAGGACCTTAAGGGCTTCATTTGGGGAGATGAGTGAGAAGGAGAAGGGGGGGTCATACTGGGGTTTGAGGACAGGGTGATTGGTGGCTTGGATGTGGACGTGGAGAAGGAAGAGTGGCAAGGAGGGATAGAAACATAGAATTTGACCACAGATAAGGACCGCCTGGCTCATCCAGTCTGCCCATTTCCCTACCTACTTAAACTTCAGATCCTAAATGATCTGCAGATTTCCCTCTCTTTCCTACCACTAGGGTTGCCTTTTTTCTATCCCATACATTCTTGAATTCACCTATCATTTTAGCCTCTACCACCTTTGCAGGGAGGTTGTTCCATGTATCCACTGACCTTTTTGAGAAAAAAATCCTTCCTCACATTACCCCTGAGACATCCCCTCCAGCCTTATATTGTGACCCCTTGTTCTTGCATATCTCTTTTTCTGAAAGATGCTGCTCTTCTGAACCTTGTTGATGCCCTTGAGGTACCTGAATGTCTCTACCATATCCTCCCTCTCCCTCCTTTCCTCCAGGGCATACTGTACATATTAAGATCTTTCAGTCTTTACTCATATGTTTTCCGGTGCATTCCATTCACCATTTTTGTTGCCCTTCTCTGGACCACCTCCATTCTATCAATGTCCTTCTGGAGATGTGGTCTCCAGAACTGAACACAGTATTCCAGATGTGGCCTGACCAAGTGTCTGTACAGTGACATCACCACCTCCTGTTTTCTATTGGTGATGCCTCTCCCTATGCACCCCAGCATTCCCCTGGCCATCTCCACCGCCTTCTCACATTGCTTGGCTACTTTCAGGTCATCTGTTATGATTATCAAAAGGTTCCTTTCCATTTTTGTTGCTGTTAGTATCTCCCCACATTGAGTACTCCTCTCCAGGATTCCTGTGTCTCAAGTGCATGATTTTGCACTTCTTTGTATTGAACTTAAGCTGTCACACTCTTGACCACTCCTCCAACTTGCCTAGGTCTCTTCTCATTCTTTCCACCCCATCTGGAGTATTCACCCTATTGCAGATCTTGGTGTCATCCACAAAGAGGCTTCCCTTCCCTTCCAGCCCTTCTGCAATGTCATGAATGAAGACATTGAAGAGGACTGGCCCAAGCGCTGGGCCCTGTCGCACCCTGTTGGTCACCCGCCCCCCCAGGATTGAACTTCATTAACCACCACCCTCTGTGTCCTGTTATTCAGGCAATTTCTAACCCAGTTTACCACCTTGGGACCTAATCCCAAACTGCCTAACTTGTTTGCTAGCCTCCTGTGTGGGATGGTGTCAAATGCCTTGTTAAAATCTAGGTAGGCCATGTCCACTGCTCCTCCTTGATACACCCACCTGATTGCCCAGTTAAGGAAATCTTTCAGATTTGTTTATTTATTTATTGTAATGTTTCACCTGCAGAGGCACACTGAGCAACAAGATGCTTGTCTCACCGTGCGACCGGGGGCGGGTGGGGTATACATGATACAGAGCAGTTGAGTTGTACATTGAAGTCATGAAGTAAGAGTGTCATTTCATACTTTGTTTCATGGATAAGGGTGGCATTACATACTTTGTTTACATTAAGAGAGAGACATTACATACTTTGTTCCACAATGAGAGTGACATTATATATTTTGTTTACATATCTACAGCCATACATACATACATAAGTGCCTACTTCCTAGCATTTATTTGAATTATGTTACACAGTGTTGCCAGATAGAACTAGAAACCTGGAATCTTTAGGACAGGGAGTGGAGACTAAGTCTGAATAGGTTACACAAAGCATAGACAACTGAATTGACTAAGGGAAGATGTTTGTCAGGGAGATAAGCAGAAGTGCAGAAAGGGGCAAGTGCATGGGTTGGTAAGGCAAATATAAGCCAGACTTTGTGGGTGCAGGCCAAGCTATTGGTCAGGCTGAGTAAGGTGAAGTGGGAAACAATAAGGGGGGGGTAGAAGCAGGATGGAGGAATGGGGGGAGGAGGTCAGGGGCATGTACAGTTTGGTGTGTAGAAGTTAGTGAGGGCAGAGGATAGAGAATGTTTGCAGGAGGAATGGCGGATTTGGGCCGGCAGCTCTTTCCAGAGCTTAGGGAGCTGGTAAGAGAAAGTCGACTGGCCTGCAGAGGTCCTTCGGTGAGGGATTACCAACAGCCTGGAGTCAGTAGACCTGAGGGCATAAGAAGGTGTTGGTGGAGAAGATAAAAAGGTGATGAGGTAGGGTGGAAGAGAACCAAGCCAGAAGTTAGAAGCAAATTTAGCACTGTGAAGTAGTCGCCAGTTGCTCAGGGATGGTAGAGCCAGAGAATGGAAAAGCTTGCAGTGATGGGTACTAGGGGGGCATCGAGGGTGAAACGGCAGAATGCATTGAAGAGGGGGTCCAGTCTGCATAGGGTGGACTTGGGGGTGGAGCTGTAGGCTATATCACAGTAGTCGAAGGAAGGTAGTATCATTTTCAGGACGATTTCGCATCTCACAGGTAGTGAGAGACAGGTGCAATTTCTATAGAGTGTGCCAAGCTTAGGGCACAGTTTTGTCAGGATAACATCTACGTTGGTGGAGAAGAAAAGGTGACAGTCAAACCAGACCCCCAGGTACCTAAAGGAGGACATGTCTTCTAGGTCTGTATTATCCAGGGTATGGAAGATCAGTGGAGATGTAAGTCTCGACAGTCTCTGTCTAGTGCTGGAAGTCATAGAGACTGTCTTCTTGGCATTGAGGGAGAGTTGGTGGGAGTTAAACCAGTGCTGTACCTTGTTGAAGTCAGTCTGGAGATTGGAAGTGACTTCCTCATGGGTCCAGCCAGAGGTAACAAGGACTATGTCATCTGCATACATATGTATTGAGGTAGTAGAGCAAGTTTTTGGCAGATCATTTAGTAGGATGGAAAAGAGAATAGGGCCGAGCACTGAGCCCTAGGGAATGCCAGTGGTAATAGGGAGGAGGGGAGAGGTGGAGTCAGCTATTTCTACAGACTGGGTTCTGTCTTGCAGGTTGGCTGTGAACCAGTTAGTGGCCATCGCAGATAACAGATAGCACCGGTTTACCATGATTGAGAAAAGGCAAATTCCATTTTGCAGATTGGCAAAACCAGTATTGTCACCGGTGTCTGCAAGGTCAAAATCTGTTTTTACCGGTGTTTGCTTTGTCACCTTTATTTAACCTTGTTTGTGTACATTAGCGTGCATTTTCACATTTCGACTTCTACTGTTGTATATCCATAATTCTAGCTATTAAGTTACTGTAATAGCTACAAGGTGTAAAGGCAGCAGAAGCACTACAGCCCGCATCCCTCAGGTATGATGACAGCACCACTATGGACCCCCATCCCTCCAACATGCTGGCAGCAGCAGCAGCACTGCAGCCCCATCCCTCTGGTGTGCTGGTGGCAGCAGCAGCACTGCAGCCCCCATCCCTCCGGTGTGCTGACGGCAGCAGTACTGTGTTCCCATCCCTCCAGTGTGCTGGCAGCAGCAGCAGCAGTGCAACCCTCCATCCCTTCGGTGTGCTGGCAGCAGCAGCAGTGTGGCCCCCCATCCCTCCGGTGTGCTGGCAGCAGCAGCAGCAGTGTGGTCCCCCATCCCTCCGGTGTGCTGGAAGCAGCTGCAGCACTGATGCCCCCACCCCTCAGGTGTGACAGCAACCAGTGCAGCACTGATGCCCCACCACTCAGGTGTGACGGCAACCAGTGCAGCACTGATGCCCACACCCCTCAGGTGTGATGGCAGCCAGTGCAGCACTGAAGCCCCCACCCCACAGGTGTGACGGCAGCCAGTGCAGCACTGATGCACCCACCCCTCAGGTGTGATGGCAGCCAGTGCAGCACTGATGCACCCACCCCACAGGTGTGACGGCAGCCAGTGCAGCAATGATGCACCCACCCCTCAGGTGTGATGGCAACCAGTGTAGCACTGATGCCTCCCCCCTCAGGTGTGATGGCAGCCAGTGCAGCACTGATGCCCTCACCCCTCAGGTGTGACAGCATGCCTCCACCCCTCAGGTGTGATGGCAGCCAGTGCAGCACTGATGCCCCCACCCCTCAGGTGTAACGGCCACCATGACATCATGATGGAACTTGCCCAATGCCATGTACCAAAGCTTGTCTTTCAGAGCTCAGATGTGAATTAAGCTGAACCTCCAGATGCCAAGGTGGACTCTGTCATTTTAGTCCTTAAAATGTAGTTGCCTGAATTGGATCATTTGTAAACTAAGTGCATCCTATTAAAAAATCCACAAGTGATTAATGAGAATACTAATTGAGAAATACACAATCTCTTCCAAAGAATAAAGCAATCGGAAATTATACCCACAGTAAATTGGCCACTTTCTGACTTGGTCTTCATGAAAATGGAGCCTTTTAGTTTTCATGTCGGAGCTCAAACTCATGAAAGGAGTTTGGTGAGCAGAGGCGATTCCACGACCACTGTACAGATGCCACAACCACTGTACAGATCGGGGCTTCATCTTTCCTATCTCTCCTGCAGTCAGCATAAATAAGTTAATCTGTCTGCCTGATCACTACAACAAACTGGTACATCCTCTGGTATGCCCAGGATTTTAATTAGGCCGCTATTGAACATGACGCGCTCTTGATCATAACATTGCACGCGGATAATTCTGCCTTGCCCCTTTCTTAATAGGCAGGGCAATAAAACCCTAGACATGCCCAAGGGATAACAAATTATACAAAAATAGCACTGGCCATTGGAGATATAAATTTGGTAAAATCACCATACAGAAGGGCACTATTGAGGAAGGGGCAAAGTAGCATCATCAGTTCGTAAGCGTTAGCGCAGGATGTTCACGAGTACAAACATTAAAATACATGGCACAATGTAGAATTTACCAGTATGAGTGATCAGGTACAAAGATTATTTAATATTGTGCCTGCAGGGGGTACCAGAGATGTGAAGCCCCGATCTGTACAGCAGTTGGGGCTTCACCTCTGCCTGTAGTTCTCTTTTAAGAACTAATCATCTCTCTGTAGTTCCCCAGCCCAACCCCATCCAAGCAAACACTGACTGCCCTGGCACCAAGATGGTCCCACCACACCAGTAAAACAGACAGTACAGGAAGTGTGGGAATGACACATGCAGATACCCACATACAGCCACGCAGGAACCACCCTCAAAGGTAAGTACTTGGTTGGTATTTTTGATTAGCGTCACCTGTGAAAGTAGGTGGAGGGCCTGGTTGTGGTAGCCCAGGTTGCCCCTAATGCCCCCCCCCCCACCAGCTACTTCAAAAGCATCAAATCCGACAGTTTTGAAGGGCACAGATGAAACATGATTGATTCAGTGTGATGTGGTTTAATAAACTTTATTTTTGTCCGAGTGCATGTCTTTATTCCCCTAAATACACACACACCTCTAGCAAACCACCTCAAGACCAAACAGACCTTCCCACTGTCCCTGGGGGGATTGTCTGGGTCACAGTCCAGGGTGCTAAATGAGGACAGGTCACACAGAACATCTTGCTAAACCACAGAGTAATGTGAAATTATTACACACACATTAAGATTTTTGTAAATATTTTTTACTGTATGATTGCATACCTCCCAACAGTCCCCAAGTTTGACACAGAGGACCCAATTTTAGAAGGTCAGCTATGATCAAACACAGTAGCATGGCACGGACCCGGCGGACTGGCATACATGTTGGAAAAAATGGTTCTGTGCCACTCTGCCGCAACACCCCTCCCTCCTCCATCACCAGAGGCCAGAACCATTTTTTTCCAGTGTGTGTACCAGTCCACCCAGTCCATTCCTCCACTGACCAGACACTACCAACCACTGGAGGATGGCACAGACCCAGCAGACTGGCATACATGTTGGAAAAAGTGGTTCTGTGCCACTCTGCCAGTCCCCCTCTCCCTCTACCATGAACAGAGGCCAGAACCATTTTTTTCAAGCATGTGTACCAGTCGGCTAAGCCCATCCCTCCATTGACCAGCAATGACCAAACACAGGACCATGGCATGGACCCGGCGGACTAGGATACATGTTGGAAAAAATGGTTCTGTGCCACTCTGCCCTCCACCCCTCCCTCCTCCATCACTAGAGGCCAGAACCACTTTTTTCCAGTGTGTGCACCAGTCCGCCCAGTCCATTCCTCCACTGACCAGTAACTGCCAACCACAGGAGGATGGCACAGACCCAGTGGATTGGCATACATGTTGGAAAAAAGTGGTTCTGTTCCACTCTGCCAGTCCACCCCTCCCTCTACCATGAACAGAGGCCAGAACCATTTTTTTCAAGCATGTGTACCAGTCAGCCAAGCCCATCTCTCCACCGACCAGCAATGACCAATCACAGGACCATGGCATGGACCCAGTGGACTGGCATACATGTTGGAAAAAATGGTCCTGTGCCATGCTGCCCTCCCTCCTCCATCACCAGAGGCCAGAACCATATTTTACAGCATGTGTACCAGTCCTCCCAGCCCATCCCTCTGCCAACTAGCAAAGACCAACCACAGGAGGATGGCACAGACCCAGCAGACTGGCATACATGTTGGTAAAAATGGTTCTGTGCCACTCTGCCCCTCCACCCCTCCCTCCTCCATCACCAGAGGCCAGAACCATTTTTTCCAGCATGTGTACCAGTCCTCCCAGCCCGTCCCTCTGCCAACTAGCAAAGACCAACCACGGGAGGATGGCACGGACCCAGCGGACTGGCAAACATGTTGGAAAAAATGGTTCTATGCCACTCTGCCCTTCCACCCCTCCTTCCTCCATCACCAGAGGCAAGAACCATTTTTTCTAGCATGTGTACCAGTCCTCCCAGCCTGGCCCTCTGCCAACCAGCAACGACCAACAACAGGAGAATGATATGGACCCAGTGGACTGGCATACATGTTGGAAAAATGATTCTGTGCCACTCTGCCCATCTGTTCCTCCCTCTAACATCACCAGAGGCCAGAACCATTTTTTTCAGCACATGTACCAGTCTGCCAACCCTGACCCTTCACGGATCAGCAACAACCAACCACAGTAGCATGGCACGGACAAGGCAGACTGGCATACATGTTGTAAAAAATAGTTATGCACCACTCTGCCTGTCCATCCCTCCCTCAAACATCGCCAGAGGTCAGAACCATTATTTTCAGCATGTGTACCAGTCTGCCAAGCCCGTCCCTTCACACACCCCTCCCTCAAACATCACCTGAGGCCAAATTTCAAAAACATTATTCATTTTTGTATAATTAAGCATGCCAGCTCATGCCCCCCCCACCCATCTTCCCTCCCTTGCTTTCCTCATTCAAACAGCAACATGGCTATACCCAAAAAATAAAACTTACTGGAATATGACCAGTCCAGTCAGCAGCAGCAGCACAAAGAAGCAGAAAGGGCAGGTTAGCAGCACCCTCTCTCACTCCCACCCTCATGTTCCACAACTGCCCACTTCCCCCTTCCACCTTCCACCACCTACTACCTCCCCTTGACAAAGCGTCACCTTGGCTGCTAAAACATACATTTCTGCAGACTGGGAGCACCCCGTCTGAACTGTAATATGATTGTTAAACACTGTACTGCACTTAATTAGTGCTGCATTAATATGTTTCTCTGGAAGTGTGGTCCTGTTTCTCCTTACTTCTTGTACCCTGCTTAATGTTGTAACTGCACACTAATACCACTTGTTAGTTGATGTCTTTCTGTTCTGCAATGTTTAATCACCTGTAAATGTCTTGTATTCCTTGTTGACTTGGAGCCTTTGTAAACGAGGCCCCGGCTCAAAGGTATTAATCTGAATTTGAAATACATAAAAAAAAAAGCAGGCAGGGCAGGTCAGCACTGCACCATACCAAAATCAGATGAAAGATCAAGACAGCAGATATGCTGGGCGGTCGGCAGGTTGGGGAATAAATTATAGTTCCTTCAGTGACCCCTCCTCCCCACCCCTATGGACCAGCACAGCCCCTCTCCCCACCCCCACAGACTGGCATGGCCTCTCTCTCCCCACCCAGATGGACCAGCACGGCCCCTCTTCCCACCCAGACAGACTGGCACAGCCTCTCTCCTCACCCAGATGCACCTGCACAGTCCTTCTCCTCACCCATATGGACCTGCACAGCCCCTTTCCTCACCGAGATGGACCTGCACGGCCCATCTCCCCAACCCCATGGACCAGCATAACCCCTCTCCCCATCCCCATGGACCTGCACAGCTCCTCACCGTACCCCAACGGATCGGCATGGCCCCTCTCCCCATCCCTACAGAACAGCACAGCCCCTCTCCGCACCCCGATAGCCCGGCACAGCACATCCTCTCTCCCCACCCCTACGGACCAGCACAGCCCCTCTCCCCACCCAGATGGACAGGCACAGCCCCTCTCCCCACCGATATGAACCTGCACAGCCCCTTTCCTCACCCAGATGGACCTGCATGGCCCCTCTTCTCACCCAGATGGACCTGCATGGCCCCTTCCACATCCCCATGGACTGGCACTGCCCCTCTCCTCATCTCCACAGACCTGCACAGCACCTCTTCACACCCCTAGAGACCAATACGGTTCCCTCTCCCCATCCCCACAGAGCAGCATGGCCCCCCTTCCCACCCAGATTGACCAGCATGGCCCCTCTCCCCATCCCCACAGTGTAGCAGCACGATCCCTCTCCCCACCCCAATGAACCAGCATGGCCCCTCTCCCCACCCAGATGGACCTGCACAGCCACTCTCCCCACCCCCATGGACCAGCCCTGACACTATCCCCACCAGCATGGCCACTCTCAACACGCAACCCTTCCAGCATGGCCACTTTCCTTGCCCAACCCCACCAGCATGGCCTTTCTCCACACCCCACCAGCATAGCCACTCTCAATGCCACCCCCCAACAGATGCCAGGCATTCAGATTAGCGTTTTCCACACTCCAGTCACAGACTCAGTCACTAAAAATAAATGGCAGAGGCATTTTAATTGCATATATTTTTTAAGTGTACAGTTCACATTTAGCTAGCCCAGACAAGATCTATTTACAAGGATGTGTATTTGTCAGGCAGAAATACAAGCAAGCTTATTACAGAACAATTACCCAGGCACCCCCACTTCAGCTCAGACATTGGACATCCAAAATCAAACACATACACAGGCCTGCAAATACACTAAACAGACTGCTGCCTGATCTCAGTCTTCTTGCTTATTTATCTCCCTCACCCCTCCCACCCCACCATGACCAGTGTGCCCACACCAATACTAACATTACATGGACAGTGTCCCTACCATGCACCACCACAGCCAGTATTTATTTTTTGGTGACCAGGTAAGTGCACTAGAGAAATTCTGCCCATTTGAGACATAACCCAGGGTGAGGGGGATACAGATAAATGCCAACTGACCTTGAACCAGATTAAGCTGTTGGTGTATTTAGTCTCCCCACCCAGTGTCCCCAGTACACTGCCATTATCCCCACATGCACCAGCACTGCCAGTATCCACAGCCTGCACAACCACAACCTGTGTCCCCACACAAAACACTGCCAATAATCCCAGACCATTGCTAGTATCACTAATCCACCCAGTGTCCCCACCAACATTAGATGGCCAGTACCGCCCACACCACCACAGCCAGTATCCCCATCCCACACCAGGACCACTTTCCCCATCCAGTCAGTATCCCCACCACCACAACTAGTGTTCTCATGAGCCTGCCAGTATCCATACCCCAAGAACGTGTGTTCCCACCCCACTGACTGTGTCCCCACCCAACCAACACAACCTGCATGTACCCCACACCCCAAATACACAGCCCCCCCAGTGATGCACACACCAAAAATAGTTTATTTCATGGACAGTAGCTGGGAGAGTGGAGAGGGACTGAGCAACTGCCAGCTTATACCCCACACCCCAAATAGACACAGCCCCCCACCCATGCCACCTCCACCACCATCAGTTTCCACATCCCATTGCCAGTATCCACACCCTGCACCAACATTACATGGCCAGTACCCACCCTTGCACCACCTCTGCCAGTGTCCCCACACCAACATGGCCAGTATCTCCACCTGCACCACCACAACCACTGTCCCCACACCACTGCCAGTTTACCACCTCACCATGACTAGTATCCCCAGCCAATGGCAAGTATCCCCAGCCTACCACAAGAAGTGTCACCACATCAACATTGTCAGTATATTCCTCACCCTGCACCACCACAACCTTCCCCATCACAACCTGACCAGGGCTCCCACACCACCACCAGTGTCCCCACCCCATTGCCAGTATCCTCACCCCACTCCAACATTATACATCCAGTGCCCCCCACACCACCATCACCAGTGTCCCTGCACCAGCTCTGCCAGTATTCTCACCCTGCACAACCATGACCAGTGTCTCCACACCACAGCAACCAGTGTCCCCACCCCATTGCATTGCCAGTATCCCCACCATGACCAGTGTCCCCACACCACTGCCAGTCACCACATCACACCACCAACATTACACAGCAAGTACCCCTACCCACAGTGTCCCCAGACCAACATGGCCAGTATCCTCATCACACACCACCATGACCACTGTCCCCACCCCACTATTAGTATCCCCATCACAACCAGTGCCCCACCACACTACCAGTATCCCCACCCCTCAATATCATAATATCACAACCAGTGTTGCTACTCCATGGCCTGTGTCCCCACCCTAACACAAACTGTCTCTACCCTGGCCCACACCACAAATAGACACAGACCCCCCTCATGAGGCACACACACACACACACACACATTTATTTCATGGAAAGGAGCTGGAAGAGTGGAAGGGGACCGAGCTACTAGCAGCTTACTTGATTGACCGACTCAACTCCAACCACAGCCCCCGATCAGCAATGCAGTTTTATTTCTTTGCAGGGTGGATGGAAAGGAATCCTTACAGTAGGAGAGAGAATAATTGTACCAGAGGGCACACATACACAACATTTGGGCTGGTTGGATGCAAAGCCTGGCTCTAGTGAACAAGGTCAGTGGTTTTTTAAGCTGGCAGTACCACAAAACCCAGAACCGAATGGCTTTGCACCCCTCCTCAGCTTTGGGAACATGACATCGCAGCAGCAAATATGCTTGTTCTGGCATTCGATTGACTTCCCCCCACCCCCCCCAAAAAAAAAAACACCACTATGAACTCAAGGCTGCTGACCATTCCACGGCGTCAATGGGCTTGGACTAGCAAGGAAATCTGACTGCAGAGAGGCGGGGAGAAACACTCGATTGGTGCCAAGGTTAAAAAGGCAGCAATAGTATCAAAGGAGGGTGACATGGCTAACTTAAACGCTGAAAGTCAACTGTGTTTGGACACAAGAAAAGTTTATCATAAACATACACATGGACTACACAGAAGTGCTCCCCTCAGATATCACGTTTAAGGTGTAGTCTGTTTGTATGTTTGTAATTAACTTTTCTTGTGTTCAGAAGCAGTGGAATTTCATCGTTGATTTAAGTTAGTCAGGTCACCCTCCTTTGATCACAACTCACAGAAAACATACATTTTGGCCATATTCGATGATTATTCATGGATGGGTATTTCTGTCTCAATCTCCTCGCCAGCACAACCAGCTTCGGAACAGAAGTAATAAATCCAGGCACATGATTACACACCAATATATTTTTGCACAAACTGCTTACTATGGGGAATTTAGGAGGAGCAGATTGTACAATGCTTAGCAGATCAACCGTTTCACCTTACCTGTCTAACAGTTTCAAAAAACAACATGGAGAGCAGTTTTTTTTTTTAAATATAAGCACAGACTTACTTTGTTTTTAGCAGGTCCTACTGTCCTTGCGAACAGCAATGGGTCCAGAGCTGGACAGAGATCAACAACAAAATAGACGAAGAGTCGGAAAGCAACGGCAAAGAAAAATGCACACTCGCTACCCAGAAATTTATAGCGCTATGTTCACAGAGACGAGAACAAACGCTGTTTCCGTTTTTGGCGCCATTTCCCACTAGCCAATAACATTTCTGCTTTTCCATCCACGTCACCACATATGTGGTAAACCAGTGTCCCTGCAGATAACCCAGCACCTGATAGGCAAGATAATAAGAGGGGGTGGGATACCGTGTCGAAAGCTTTGGCTAAGTCGACGAAGATTGCAGATGTAATTTGGCCTTTGTCTATCCCCGAGATGATGCAATCAGTGAGTCTTAGTAGGGAGGTGGTGGTGGGGTGGTGTTTTCTAAAACCAGACTGGAAGGGTGTGAAGAAGTTGGTTTCAGAGAGAAAGTGGGAGAGTTGTGAGAGCATGAGGTGTTCCTGGAGTTTAGCCAGGGTGGAGAAGAGGGAGATAGGGCGGTAGTTTACAGTGGTAGTGGGGTCTCCTCCTTTAGGTAGTGGTAGAACAGTGGCATGCTTCCACTCCTTGGGAATTTATTCAGTGGTGAATGAGAGATTTAACAGGGTGGCGAGGGGAGCAGCTATGGCAGGGGCAGATAGGAAGAGGAGTTTGGTGTCTAGACCATCGAGAAATTTTCCATTAGCGGGGTTCAGGGTGAGAAGGGCATCTAAGGTTTCCATGGGAGAGATGTGCCTAAAGGAGAAGGGGTTCTGGCCGGACGGTGAAGGGGTATCTGCCCAGAGACTGGGTGGAGTTACTGCTAGAAGGGAGTCCAGAAGGGTTGTTGCACATGTAGTGAAGTAGAAGTTGGACTCGGAGGCAACCATCAGGGGATCAGAGAGGAGAGTCCCTTGTGAGAGTAGGAGAGGAGGAGGAGGAGGATTTGTTGTTGGGGGGAGAAGTTGATAACTTTCCAGAATTTAGATGGCCTACCAAGATTGGTGTTTAGGGTGTTGTTAAAATATTCGGCCTTGGCTAATCGGGCGGCCTTGGTGCACTTGTTTAGGAGCATGCGGTAGGTGATGTTGTCACCTGGGAGGAGCGTAGTTTTGTAATTTCGCCATGCCCTGTCATGGGCTTATTGGCATGCTATTAGCTCAGAGGAAATCCAGGGAAGGTGAGTCCCTCGGACCCTAGTGCTGCGTAGGGGGGCACGTTTATCCCAGGCGCTAAGGAAGGTGTTCCGGAAGTGTGTAAGGGCAACATCCATGTTAGTACTTCTAAGGATGAGGTCCCAGTTAGAGTGAGCTAATTCTTCCAGGAGGGGGGAGAGGTTTAGGGTTTTATATGACTGTTGGAATAGAAATTTGGGAGGGGATTTAATCCGGTGGATTTTGCGGACTAAGTAGGTGATATGAAGGTCACTTATGCAGTCAGGGAGAAGGCTGGAGCTGATGACACGGTGGGGATGAGAGGTGAGTGCCCAGTCAAGTAAGGAGTGGCTGCTGGTCCTAGAGTTTGAGCATGATGGTTCTGAGATGGTTTGGGTAAGATTGAGAGCAGTTATCTTGGAACGGGCATTTGTTAGAAGCGGGGGATGGCCAGTTGTGATTAAAGTCTCCCAATATATAAAGTTCATCTGACCGGGCTAGGGACTTTAGGTGGCTTAGGAGGTCGATGACTGTTGCTGTCGGGGTGCCTGAGCAGCAATAAATACCAGCCACAAAGATAGGGAGTGAGGAAGGAAAGGACAGTTTCAGCATAAGCAGTTCATAGGCTTTGGGCTCAGATTTAGTGAGAGTGACAGAAAAATGTAAGTCTGAGGTGGTGTAGATAGCCACTCCTCCGCCTCGGGTGGGTCGGTCTTGCCGAGTGACAGTAAAACCTGGAATGGCGATGGCTGGGTCTGGAAGGTTTGGTTTTAGCCAGGTCTCAGATACGATGATTATTTCAGGAGCATGGTGAGAGGCTAGAACCTGGAGCAGATCAAGCTTGGGGGCCAGGCTTCGAATGTTTAGGTGGAGTAATCGTAGTCCCTGGGGGAAGGAGCCAGACCAAGTGTCAGTGGTGGCCTTGGCAGTGGGGTTAGTCATTGGGTAAGAATGACAGGGGGCTGGTGTTTGGCCAGGGTTTGGGTGTATGTCCCCTGCTGCCAGAAGTAGTAAGGCAAGGGTTAAGTGGTGATGAAGCATGTAAAGACACCATGATTTGGACAAGTGCCACTTGAGGGTAGCTTTAGGGCAGACTGCATGGGGAGCATGGGAGCTAATTTGGTGGAAGGTAACCAAAAGGCAGTCGTAGGAATAGAGCAATGGGTTGGGGCTCATAGGGAAGCAGGACCAGGTAGTGGCTGAAAGAGATGCTGTGGCCATTTGGGGGGCATTTTTAGGATGGGTTATTACAGTGGGGGAAGGGGAGGAGTAGGGTAGCAACTTATGGGAGATGTTAAGGGGGGTAAGCAAAATAGGAAGGAGGAGATCAGGAACAGGTTCTTTACTGACTGTGCCATAATTGAATAGTGCACAGGAGCCGCAGATTATGCCAGTGAAGTGTAGGGGAGAAGAGGAGTGGTCGCAAGGACTGCTAGGATGACAGCTGGGGGGAAGGCGGACGGTAGGAGGGGTGATACTTGGCTCCAATGGGATTGGAGCAGGAAGTAGGAGAGGGCAAGGCGTAATTAATGGGTGGCCTGGGAGGGTGGTGGGGGGCGGGACAAAAACAGGCTTTGGCTGTAAGAATTTGTCACAGCTATTGGCTGCTCCAGGCAATCCGACTGAAGGGCTCCAAGCGCCGTATAGCAGCTTGGCTGGCTCAGTCTGGAAGGCGGACCAATCGGAAGCTTGGAGCTGCTTGCTGGTCCAATCAGGGGCCGCCAAGTTGGCAGGCACACCAATCAGGGAGGCACTGAAAGCTGGGCAGCTCCAGGAGTTTTTAGCGGTAATTGCCTGGGTGGTTGGTTTGAGAAGCAGGACCAGGAGGGCGGCAGAAAAAGTCTGTATGCAAGGCAGTGGCGGGAGCTGAGTGCCGCTGGGATCAGTAGGCACCACTTGGGGTGTGGGAGTAATCTGGGTGGTTGGTCCAAGAAGCAGGACCAAGAGGGTGGCAGAAAAAGTCTGTGTGTTTGGTGACGGCGGGCCCTGAGTGCCGCCAGGATCCAGAGATGCCACTCGAGAGCGGGAGTTATCTGGGTTTGACAGGATCTACCTGCTGTGATTCTCTCCTTCATGAATGGACTGTTGTCCACCTCTCCTCCATGTGTGTTTCTTCTGCCTAATTTTGGTCCCTCCCCTTCTCCCCTTCTCCTTCTTTTGTAAATACTGAGCAGAAGTATTTGTTCATAATTTCTGCTTTTTCTAGGTCCCCCTCTGCACACACATGCACCCTTTATTTAGCCTCACAATCCCTTCATTTGTCTTTTTCCTTTCCCTAATATACCTGAAGAAAGTTTTGTCTCCTTCTTTTACTGATTGTGCTGTTCTTTCTTCAGTTTGCGCCATTGCACACCTGACTGCTTTCCCCATCTCCTTCTGTTTTGCCTGATACAGTTCCCTGCCTGCCTCACTCTGTGTTTCCTTGTACTTTCTGAATGCCTGTCTTTTCTCCCTGACCTTCCTTGACACTTCTTTTGAAAACCATAATGTTTTTTTTTCCTTTTTGCTTTCTCTACTTGATTTACACAGAGGCTTGTTGACTCTGCTATGGCTCCTTTAAGTTTCTTCCACTGTTCCTCTACTCCCCTCTCCCTCCACCTTTGCTAGGATTTTCTTGAGGTGTTCCCTCATTTTTCAAAGCTGACCCTCTTGAAATCCAAGACCCTTACTTTGTGTGGCTTGACTCTACTACTGACTTCACCTTAAACCATACTGTATGGTGTTCACTGGACCCCTAGATAGCTGCCCACTGATAGATCTGTTATTCCGTCACGATTTGTGAGAACCAGGTCTAGTATTGCTCCTCGTGTGCGTTCCTCCGCTAGCTATCTGAGCCATGCCCTCTGCAGGGCATCCAAGATGTCCCTGCTCCTGGTAGTGACTGCTGCATAGGTGTTCCAGTAAACATCAGGCATGTTTAGGTCCCCCACCAGCAACACTTCCCCTTTCTCTGCCATTTTGTGAATGGTTTCCACTAACACCCTATTTCCTCATCCTATGTTGGAGGTCTGTAGACAACCCCAGTGCGGATTGTGGTGCTATTTCCCATCTCTAAGGTGACCCAAAGTCTGTCTTCCCCTTCCTGTCTTCCCCTTATCTCAGTTGCTTTGATCCCTTCCTGTAATTAGGTAGCCACCCCTTCCCCCTCTTTGCCCTCCCTGTCTCTCCTGAAGATTGTGTATCCTGATATGGTAACATCCAAGTCATGGTTATCTGTGTACCATGTTTCAGTGACTTTGACAATGTCTACGTCTTCCTCCGACATCAAGGCCGCTAGGTCTGGGATCTTGTTTCCCAGGCTGTGGGCATTTGTACACATGGGTTTCCATGTTTTGATGCCTTCGCCTGTATCAGCTACCCCCTTATCCATATGACCTCCCTCTATTCCTCCCCTGTCTTCATCCACATTTGAGGTTCCTTTTTTTAACTCCTCTGCCCTAGTATCCTTCCATTTGCCTACCTTACCCTGTGGGGGTGGCAGTTGTTTATTTCCTGCTTACTTCTGCCACCCCACTTGGCTAGTTTAGATGCTTGTCAATGAAACATTTAAACTTCTCATTAAGGATCCTGGTCCACCCCCCATGTGAATGCAGGCCATCCCCCCCGTACAAGCCCATATCCCTCCAGGTGGTCCCCCAGTCCCAATGAAGCCAAATCCCTCAGCTCTGCACCAGCTCTTAAGCCATTCATTGAATCCCTTGGTACAGAGTACCCTAGCCTCTCCCCTGCCATGGAGGCGTAGGAGCTAAGAAAGGTGTTGAAAGATGATGGGTCCGTCAGGGTGGAATTACTCTCCTTGAGGAGTGGCATGAGGGTTTGAGTAGGGGTTGAGAAGAGAGATTGGACAACATTCCAAAATTTAGATCGATGGCTTATGTTGCCATTAAAGGAGCTGGAGACGTATTCAGCTTTGGCATATCTGGTGGCTCTGGTGCATGCGTTTCTGAGGTGCCGATATCTGAGTAGCTCTGTGTTGGAGCTAGAAGCCTTATAGGCTTTCCAGGCTTGACCGCAAACATGCATGCAGGCCAACAATTCAGCATTTACCCATGGGAGGTGTGACCCTCTTACCTTAGTGTATTTAAGTGGGGCATGCTGGTTCCAAATTCCCAAGAATCTGGAATTGAAATAATTGAGGGAGTCATTAGTAAAGGATAGTTTGTCCTTGCTTATGACCATGCATCTCCCCCAGTCTCATTAATATGTCCTGCAATCCCCATCCCATTTGCTGGTGGCCACACAAGTGAGACGCACTAAGCGGGTGAGATGGAGTACAATGATACTGGCTGTCCCTTATACTATCACATGTAATGTGCTTGGGAATGAAAACATGTGAAGTTATCAATCAATGGGAGAATAACAGAAAATATGGTTTCTTCCTGCCCTCCCTTAGATTGCATGGTCACAGAGACTCAAAATTTGGCTGTGCAGTGGTGTGAGTGCTTGTCAGTTACATTCTCATGCTGACAGCTTGGATCCTAGGTGCTGGCGCAATACATGAGTCTGCGATAATGGCGCCTCTTGGGACATCAGGCAGCAGACGTGATGGGAAAAAGTAAGAGCATTGCTGTCTTAATGTCCATCCCTGTCTTGGCCCCGCCGCTTCCTCAGAATTACTGTTCACCTTACACCCCTCCATACATGTGACCCCTAAAATATACTGATAAGATCCCAAAAGTTGGTACTTGTCAGTGGTGAATTCACTGTCATACCCATGTCTGTCTAGATCCCCATTGCCAGGTCCCTTGCGTAAGCAGTGTGCAGGGGAAACAAATCTATAGGAACTAGTCAGTGAGGTGAGGCAAGAAGAAAATGTCTCCAATGTGTACACAACATGTTTAGCTAGGGAATCTGCAACTCCCTCTGTTGTCCACCCTCCCCCCAGGTCAAATGTTTATAGAGCAGCATCACACGGCTGTCCGAGCATGTGACTATTAGTCAATTTCAGAAAATGTCAAAGCACCTTCTATAGCAGTCTCCTGACACTTCAGGCAAATGGCATGTAAAGCCCTGTCATTCCACTCCTAAATTCCAGAATGTGTCTGCCATCTCCCCATCCCTTTCCATTCTGGTCTACCCCATCAAATTATACAAATGGTAAGTCCTAAAACCTGATGGCTCCATCTTAAAGACATGTAGTGGGAAGTACAGAAGGCAGATTAATGTTCACAGTTAATCACCTGCACCTCCCCAATACTTTAGACAATAATTAAAGCATCGGAAGGAAGGCCACACGAGCTTTACTTAAAAACAGACTATTATTCCTGTGCCCAGTGGTAGAGTCATAAATTAAATGGACCTAGCAAGATGCATTTGAACACTCTACCTACAGCCCTAGTGATGACCAGATCTGTTTTGCCACACCATCAGAGCACAGAGCTCTCTTCTCCCCGTTCAGATCTCACAAAGATACCCTGTGCTCAGCTAAGCCTCCTGATGCCTCACCCCCCACCTTCACAGAAATTTACAAAATGGTTCTCCTACCTTTTAAGTCCTTCCAGCAATGTGTTCCTGTTGTCTCCAATAGAGGTGAGTAGCAGCTCTGAGCAAAAAGAAAATACATGTCTATTAGGGCTGTGAGAATACTTTTTTCTGAATACTCGGCTGAATATTTGGTATTCAGCAGTCAAATATTCAGGTATTCGGTATTTGGCTACCCTATTTTAAAAAAAAAAAATTAAGAAAATACCCCCTCTCCCTCCTTCAGCCCCAAACCCAGTGGAATTGCATAACCCCATGCCACCAACTTCTTTCAGCAGCCCAAAGTCACCCTCCCCCCAAACACCAACAATTACATTTATTTTTTTAGTTTGAACAGTGTGAAATTAAATATCCCCCAGTGGATGACCGGTACAACCTGCCCACCTCTGCGGCCAGCCACCATCTTTCTTAGCACTTGATTGTGTCTAAAAACAAGTATTAGTTATGTCCCCCCCAACCCCAACCCTGGCAGCACCCTGACCCCACCAGCACCAGCACCCAATTCTCTTAATATCGAGAAGGTGATCAGTGCAGACCCACCCTCCTCCACGGCCAGCTGCCTTATCATGAATGGAAGCATTTCTATGCTTGCAGTCTGTCTGCAGTAAAACCAACTTGATCACTCAGTTAGTTTTACTATACAGAGAGAGCAAGAGCATGAGCACTTTCATGGAGCCAAGGATCTGTGTGATCTTTTTTACCTCCTGGGGTGGTCCCAATAATAGTCCAAGACTTTTGGAAACATTGATTGAATAAACAAGTTCATATTTCTGCCTTGGGATCCTTCTGGGATCCCAACGATTCATAAATTGTTCCAAAGGCCCCAATTCTCTATGTCGTCTACCTTGGTCTATAACAGTTGCACCTGTCTCTAAGAATATTCATTTTTTTTTAGCATAACAAGCCATGTGTGATTCAACCTGGCTCTTAAACATTTCCCGTTCAGCAATATGAGTTTCAGCTGCATCCACCTGTTGTTGCACCTCAGCCACTGATTTCCTGATTGAGGGGATACCCTGCAACAGGGTTTGTAGCATTTGTTTAATTTCTGTGAGGTCGGAAACCCCAACAGTAGTATGGTCTACTGAGTCTGCCTCTGTTGCTATCACTCCCACCTTTGAACAGCATGTAGCACCTCAGGGAGTAACTCAATAGTTATTTCAGCATGGAACAATTGATTGATTAACTAAAAATACCTTCCTATAGAGCTCACTCTTCTGAAAGACTAGTATCCTTTTGGAGTGCTCCTTTCCTGTCTGGTCATAGAGAATTTAACAGGTTTTTTAAGAGGGCTCCTTGGAGTTAGTTCCTTAAGTGACCATCCTGGATGGTGGCTAATTAGTGCCCCCAACTTGCCATACCCTTTGCCACTCCTGTAGTTTTCTCAGGTCACTGCTTATCCATTACAACCCCCCTGGACTGTCCACCTTATTGCAAACTTTGGTGTCATCCACAAAGAGGCAGACTTTCCCTTCTAGCTCCTTTGCAATGTCACATACAAAGACATTAAAGAGGAATGGTCCCAGCACTGATCCCTGAGACAATCACTTGTCACCCTTCCTTCCTCTGTGAACTCCATTTACCACCACCCTCAGTCACCTATCCCCTAACCAATTTCTTATCCAGTTTATCAAGTTGGACCCAGTCCTAAGCTACCCAGCTTGCTTACTAGTCTGCTATGTGGAACAGTGTTGAAAGCTTTACAGAAATCTAGGCCGTGTTCAATGCTCCACCCTGATCGAAATCCTTTGTCACCCAGTCATAAAAATCAGATTTATTTGGGTCTTGTAACTCAGTGGATTCAAGATAATCCACAATGTTTACTTCAGCAGTGATTCCATTAACTGACTGACTTATAATTGCCAGGCTCCCCCCTTGTACCACTTTTGTGTGATGGGACTACATCTGCCCTCCTCCAGTCTTCTGGAACCACTCCTGTTTCTAGTGAGTTGTTAAACAGGACTGTCAGAGGTGCAGCCAGTACCACCATGAGGTTCATCAATATCATTGGATGCATCCCATCTGGCCCCACTGCTTTGTCCTCCCTCAGATTAATGAGTCCTTTCAGGACTTTCTCCTCCAAATATGGACTAGTGTACACCTCCCTCCCTCCCTCCCTGCCTGCAAAGTGTCTGTTACTTTTGTGTGGCCCCTTCCCTTCTCCTTCCTGTGTGAACACTTAACAAAAGGATTTTTTCAGCATGTCTGCCTTTTCTTGGTCCCCTCTGCACAGTCCTCCCATCCCTTTTTAACCTTACAATCCCAACCCCGGTCTTCCTATTTTCACTTACATAGTAAAAAAATATCTTGTCCCCTTTCGCTGCATCCTTAGCCATTCTCTCTTCAGTTTGTACCATTGCACACCTTACTGTTTTCACTGCTTCCCTGTGTTTCCCTTGATACTTCCTATCCTACTCCCTCTGCATCTCCTTATACCTTCTGAATGCTACACTTTCAACCTTTATCTTTTCAAGCACCTCTTTTGAGAAACGTAGCAGTCTCTTTTTCCTCACTTGTTTGACCCATAGGTTTGTTTCCTTTACTATGCTCCCTTTAAGCTTCTCCCATTTCTACCTTTTCCTCCACCCCACCAGGCAATCCCCCAACCACCAGGTAATCCCTGGGGAATTCACCCATCTTTATAAAATTTGCCCTCCTGAAGCCCAGGACCCTTGCTTTTGTGTGGTTCAGTTCCATTGCTACCCTTATATTGATCCGCACTGTACTGTAAATGCTTTTCCCTAGTGATCTCCCAACTTGACGTCTGCAACACTGTCTGTTAGTGAGCACTAGGTCCAGTAGTGCCCCATCATGAGTGGGTTCACTGACTCATTGCCTGAGGATTGTCCCTCACAAAAAGCCCTAAACCTAAATATCCTTGCTCCTAACTGAAGCCACTGCAGGGAGGCTCCAATCTGCATCAGGCAGGTTGAAGTGCCCCATCAGCAGCACCTGCCCCTTTTCTGTCACCTTGCCAATGGCATCCATCAGTACATTATCTAATCCCTCTCCCCATGATGGAGATCTGTAGATCACTCCAGTGTGAATAGTGACTCCATTTCCCCATCTCCAGGGTGAGCACAGTACCTCTGCCTCTTCCAGTATTCCCTGTATCTCTGTCACTTTCATGCTTTGCCTCACAACATTACCTCCTTTTCTTCCTACCCGGCACTTCCTGAAAAGAGTATAGCTTGGTATGGCCATGTCCCAGTCATGGTTTTCAGTGAACCATGACTCTGTAATGGCCACGGTATCCAGGTTGTTCTCTGCAATGATGTCCTGTATGTCAGGAACCTTAGTTCCTAGACTTCTAACATTTGCACACATGACCTTCCAGATTTTGTTTTTACTCTGCTTGTTGCTCCTCTTTTTACCTTTTTGCCCTTCTTCTCCCCTCTTTTTAATTCTCGCCTTCCTCTCTTCTTGTCACCATGCTTCCTTTATTAATTTGAACCCTGGGGATTCCTCTCCCCTCAAGTTCTTCTTACTCTGTACTTCGGGCTGTGGGAGGGCAGTTTCTGCCTCCACACTTCCTTCTGCCACCCCAGCAGCTAGTTTAAATGTTCATCAAAGTAACATTTAATCTGTCCAATCAGGACTGCAGTTCCTCTCCTGGATGGATGCAGGCCATCACCCCTGTACAGGCCCTTATCTTCCCATGTGGTTCTCCATTCCTCAAACTAACTGAACCCCTCCTCCCTGCACCATTTCTTCAGCCACAAGTTGTTGCTCCTGGTGCAGAGATCCTTCTCCTCTGCCCTGTCATAGACAGGAAGCAACTCAGCAAAAGCCAGTGAACAAGCTACCTGTCTAAGACCACTCCCCAGCTCCCTAAGCTCCACTTGTACTATCCCAGCCTCATCTCTAGTTAGATCATTTATCCCCGGTGGACAATGAAATCCAGCTCTCCCTACTGACCTTCTGCCTTAGTGATCCACGGGAACCGCTTCCAATCCCTCCCTAGTTTGGCACCACGTAGGGCCCTAACTTGTCTCTCCCCCTTTCCTATTCCTAAAACTGTACCCCTCACAATTGAGTCCCCCACCAGAAGTTGCTTTTTCCACCTCTAGAGTCCTCTACCACCCTCCTTTGGATCTCCACAATGGTGAGACCCCACATCTCCCTGTTCACTACCATGGGTGCATCCTCCCAGCAGTCCCACCCCATCAGGGTGGCATATGAATTACATATTACCAGTTGAGAAATGTCCTTGTGTCCTACAACCCCCACCCTTCCATAGCCCACCATAGTCCAGCTGTTCCTCCTTTCTGACATCCTCTGAGGTAACAGTTGTAGACTTGGTGGCCTCTGGGTGGAAGTAGTGGTCCTCTGAATTATAGCCATCTCAGTCTGTAGTCTAGTGATCTGCTCCCTCATCCCAGAAAGGTGAGTGCAGATAGGGCAGCAGCACAGTCTCTAGAAGGTCTCTCTAAAAACTGTCACCCAACAGCCACTGCACTACTCCCAGCTTTCTCAACTTTTATTCCCTCTTTGTTACATAGAAATACTTTTGTACCCTTACCCCTTATAGGCTGTTTCTAGTTTTCTCCATTTTTGTTTCTATTTGTGTTCCCCCATGCCTAGAATAAATCCCTTTGTACTCCTATTCGTGACAGGGTGTTGCTCCCATTCCCAGTTTTGATCTACCTTTGACCTTCCTCCCTTCACAGAGGTGAATTTTACGCAGTATTGATCAGGCGCCTTATCTTAATTTATCAACAGAGTGTTCTTATTCCTTGCTTCCTTCTGCTGATGCCTAAGATGTCAGTTTCCTGTTCCACTCCTTCACTGTTCAACTCACTTGCTGGGACACAAACATGCTGAACATGTTAGTGTGGAAGTGCTTTCATAGTGCTCTTGTAAGAAGGCACTAAGCTTCTGTCAGCTCCGCCACCAGTTACACACCTGATTCACAGTGCTTACTGAATCTACTCAGCCCAAGATTTTTTTTTACTTTTCTATTTTTCTCCACCCCTACCCAGCACTGTTACCCGACTCTTCTGCTCTGGCTGCCTCTTCCCACCGGAGACCCCCCCATGGAGTTATGACTTACCCCACAAGATGAGGACATGGTGGAGGGAAGCTCCCCCTTAACCTCCACCCCAGAGGAGATCAAGTCTGTGTCAGGGTCTCCAGTGGTACTGCAACCATGGGCATGTGAGAACCTTCTCAGGCTCTCATATCGCTGTTGCACTGGGAGAGGTATTTTGTCCTGGTATATGCCCTCCCCGGGCATGATGAGCCACACAATGCCATGGCTTACATCAGCATCATCACACTCCCCCTACTGTTGTGGGCATTGGGGCTGTGCTATCTCTGGTTATCACCAGATGTCAGATTGTCCTGAACAATTGTGCTCCCCTCCACCCGGTGGAGCTGAGCGATCAATCGGATGGTCAGACATCCTCCCCCCGGCTGGCCCTCTGGTGCCTTGGTCTGCTCCCAAACCAGGGTCACCAGCCTCACAAGCAGAAATCCAACCACTGCGCCAATGGGCCAGCTTACTCAGCCCAAGATTAAACTCCTGAGCTAGTTTCCACCCACACTACCTGTTATAATTTTAAAAACAAGTTTCAAAGTTACACAAAGACTGCTTACAAACATTTCTTTTTTCTACCCACTTACACTGCTACTTTCAGTAGGAAGAGAAATACTGTTTAATCAAATATAAATAGGATATACTATGATATCCCTAAACTCAGAATGGCGACACTCGGCATACAGTGTAAAATTGCCCAAAATGCACAATAACGAATCACTGCTATGTCCGACATATGAATTTTGGGCATTTCACATAACTGAAGTATAAAATGAGGGGGGCTTCACACACCCCATAACTAAAATATCCAACTCTGAGGGGGAGCAGACCCCGGAGTAAAATGTTAACAGTCAGGGAAGGTGCAGTGTGTAAAATGACATGACCCAGATCAGAACCCAGGTCATGCACAGTATGCTGGTCGAGCTACCAGAGGTATTCCCCTCCACACCACCAGGGCAGCTCGGCCAGCAACCCCATCCAGCTGTCCTTTCCTCTGCATCACATGGGGTAAGGTAACATTCCATTACATCTGCTACCTTACCCAGTCAGAAGCAATAGAGTTGGGTGTAGTAGCATTGGGTTATCTCCTGTATCGGGCAAAGGGGTACTGTGTGTCGGGATTGTCTGCTTCCAGATATCATAAGTATACCTATAAATATACCTTTATGGTAAAGTTACATGTTTTCACTCCTCTGTCAGCAAAGACTGCTCTTCCACCTCAGGACCCCAACTAACTTGACCTTTTAAATCTGCTGCCTTTCACTAAGTGTCTGTCAGTTCCAACCCCCAGCTGTACACCTGATTCACAGGGCTTCCTGAATCTACTCAGCCCAAGATTTACTTTCTGAGCTAATTTTCCCCACACCACCAGTTAAGACTTTTAAAGATAAGTTTCAGAGTTCCTGAAATATTGCCTGCAAATCTCTTTTTTCATCCCCAGTTACTCTGCTAGTTTCAGTATGCAGAGAAATAAATATAAATATACATTGAGGTAAAGCTAAGTGCTTTCACTTCTGTCTGTCAGCAAAGTCTGTTCCCACAATTGGATCTGGGACGTTTGCCCACTGGGGTCAAGTCATAGGTGAGAGTAGAAGGCAGAATCCGTAGGACCCATGGACCCCCAGCAGGTGTCCACCTCTCCATGCCCCTAATTTGTGCTCCCCTCATGCAGGGATGAATCCAGAAGAAGTACTACTTTGGACTTGGACGCTCTGTCCATGGGGGTCAGTTCTTGGGGAGAGTAGGAGGCATCACTGTTGACACCTTCAGACTCCCAAGGAATGTATGCCTTTCCAACCTGTGCAAATTATTGAGGGAATAAGTCCCCATTGGTACCAGTTTTTGGTCTGCCAAGAGAACTTGTGGAGCAAATGTGAATCTAAGGGCTTGGGACCCCTATCATAACTCCTTGTGGTTAGGGGTCAGATAGTGGGAAACTGGTACCAGATTAAGGGAAGACTTAGTTGTTGCTTATGCCCAGCTTGCTCAAAGGAGTGAAATACCCTGCCACTGCACTAGAAGACAGTGCTTGGTGACATCTGTTGCTCAGAGTATATCAATGTTAAACTGTACCTGTGGTATGCAATGTTAGAAATGCAAAGTTTCAGGAAATATGGATCCTCTTTGTGGGTGCATCAGGAGCCCTAGGATTTTTATGCAGCCCTGGTTAAGCTGCCTTTATGAGATCAAATGTTTTTCAGTCTGTGACAAGCCATATTTCTATTCTACATCTAGGTAACCCACCTGATTGTGAGAATGACCCCTGCAAACGAAGGCATGAGGATTGCAAGTTAAACAATGCCTTTACTGTCACTCCCTGTGACTGGGGTTCAAAGTCTGCCATTTGGACACTGATGTATTATAGACAATGAGAGATGTGCAGCCTGCACCAATGGGGAATCATACTGTTCATGAGCTTCAAGTAAAGAAAAATAATCCCATTTAGAAGTTTTCCACTGTTTGTACAATTTATTTGTTAGCTAAAGTTGTTTCATATTGCTAACCCTTTCCTTGCAGCCTGAATTATCTGATGTGCTTCTGTATGCCAGGAGGTCACCTGAGTCCTAGAGATCAAGCAAGTTCTGAAGTTATATGTGTATGCTCCCTTCTCAGTTATTACCATCCATCATACCCCTAGACTAAAGAAGGGGGCTAAAATTGCTATTTTGATGATGGCTACCCCAAGTGTCATATGAAACTCCTTCCCTGTGCTGGAGGCCTGTACGATACCCTGGTTTGGATAGAAGCCCTGTAGCCTGTCTCCAGGTTGACTCACATCACCTCTAGCCCTTTCTTTTACATAGATACATAGATACATAGACAGTGTCGGCAGATAAGGGCCTATGGCCCACCCAGTCTGCCCATTTGAGCTTGTAAGTTCAGTTTATGTTTTCCTAGAAGTCTGTTGCCCCTTACCCCTGACCTCCAGAATTCCTTCATGTCTATCCCATGCATTGTTAAATCCCGTGATTGTTCCAGCCCCCACCACTTCCTCTGGCAGGGTGTTCCACTTGTCCACCACCGTTCTGTGAAGAAATTCTTCTCATGTTTCCTCTGAATCGTCCTCCTCCAACTTCATCCCATGCCCCTAGTCCTGGAACATCTTTTTCACTTAAAATAGTGTATTCCTGCACCCTGTTCCTCCTTGTGAGATACTTGTATGTCTCTATCATATCCCCTCTCTCCCTCCTCTCCTCCAGGGAGTACATGTTCAGTTCCTTCAACCTGTCTTCATAGGACTTGTGATGCAATCCATGCACCATCTTTATTGCCCTCCTCTGAACCTTCTCTACCCTGTCTATGTCCTTACGTAGGTATGGTCTCCAGAACTGTACACTGTACTCCAGGTGGGGCCTCACTAGTGTCTTGTACAGCTGAATTATGACCTCCCTTTTCCTGCTGGTGATGCCCCTGCCCTACATCCCAGCATCCTATTTGCTTTACCTGCTGCCTTGTGACACTGTTTCCCTACCTTGGGGTCATCAGAGATAATGCCCCAAGATCACTTTCCTGCTTGGTGCATGCTGTCCTCACCCCCAACTAATATATTTGTGCCAGGGTTTGTGCTCATATGCATTATCTTGCACTTCTTTGCATTAAATTTCAACTGCCAAACCCCTGACCATTCTTCAAGTTTCTGCAGGTCCCTTCTCATTCTGTCTACACCCTCTGGTGTGTCTGCTGTGTTACAGAGCTTTGTGTCATCAGCGAACAGCAGTGAAATTCTGCCTTCTAGGTCCTGTGCAATGTCACTGATGAAGATGTTGAATAGGACCGGTCCCAGCACTGATCCCTGTGGTGCCCCACTGGTCACTCTTCCCTCTGGAGTGACAGCCATTTACACCACCCTCTGTGTCCTGCCAACCAGCCAGTTACCTACCCACCACACTACTGTCCTGCCCACACACCATATTCCCCAGTTTGTGTAATAGTCTTCTATGTGGCTGTGTCAAGGCCTTGCTGAAGTCCAGATAGGCCATGTCCACTGCCCTCCTGATCCACCTCTCTAGTCACCCAGTCAAAAATTCAATGAGGTTGGTCTGACGCGGCCTCCCCTGAGTGAAACCAAGCTGCCTTGGGTCCTGTGGTCATTGACAACCAGATGTTCCACCAATCTCTCCTTCAGTAGTGCTTCCCGCAGTCTTCCCACTACTGAGGTGAGGCTGACTGGTCTGTAGTTCCCTGCTTCCTCTTTGTTCCCACTTTTGTATAAGGGGACTACATCTGCTGTCCTCCAGTCTTTGGGTACCTCCCTGTTTCCAGTGATTGGCTAAACAGGATAGCCAGAGGTTCAGCCACCACCTCTCTTAGTTCTTTAAGGACCCTAGGGTGCACCCCATCTGGCCCCATGTGCTTATCAACTCTTATTACTTCCAGTTCCTTCAGGACTCTTTCTTGTGTAAAGGGACTTGTGTCTATTTCTGCCCCATTCTCACCCTTGTACTCCCTTCAGACCCATTACCCTCCTCTTCCTCAGTAAAGACTGAGCAGAAATACCTGTTCAATATGTCAGCTTTACTGTTGTCATCTCCTGTGACCCCCATCCTCCTTCAGTCTCACTATCCCTCCCTTTGTCTTTCTTTTTTCCCTTATGTACTTGTAAAAGGTTTTGTCCCCTCTACCCACTGATTTTACAATGTGTTCTTCTGTCTGAGCTTTGGCTTCCCTTACTGACCTCCCTGCCTCCCTTTGCTTCTCCTGGTACTTCTCCCTATCCCCTTCTGCCTGTGTCCTTTTTCTTTCCGGTACCCCTTTACATCCATGACCTTGATTTTCTCCCTCACATATAAAACAGCCCCACCTCCCATTCTCTCTTCCCTGTCTCTCCTGAACATAAGGTAGCCCAGAATGGCCATTTACCAGACATGGTGCTCAGTGCAAAACAACTCCATAATGGTCTCTAAATCCAGGTCAGCCTCCATCATGATAGCATCCAGGTTTGGAATGTTGTTTCCAAGGCTCCTTTCATTGGCACATATGACTCTCTACACCTTCTTTCTACCATGCTTGCTGCCCTCTATCCCCTTCCATTCCTTACTGTTTTTTTTCTCTGATCTCCCCTAGACTTTCCTCATAATTTTTTAATCTCCCCATTCCTTGACTTCTTCAATCCTATACCTTCACTACATGGGTTTAACACCCTTTTCTTCTGCATTTTCTCCTTCCCTATCTTTCTGTGCCCTTGCCCTACACTCTAAGAAATAAGGGTTCAATAGGAGAGCTGAAATGAACCATAGGGTTCATCAATTCTAACAGCAGCATGTTAAGGTCCTTTGCAGAACCTAAAGGTTCCCTGCATTTAAAACAATACCAACAGGTTCTTTGGGAAACCTCTACATGTTATATAATTGGTTATGTCACCTAGCCAGTTACTGTATTAATGCAATGGACACATGATATATTATTCCTGTCCCCAGACTACCTCCATGGTTCTGTTTGGTGGACTTGGGAGTGGTGACTCGACCCAGGACCCCACACTGGGAGAGTTGGGGGGGTGGAATTGGTCAATATGGGGTGAAATCTGTGCAGCAGTGGGTGGGGTAATGTGGCATCAGAGCTGACTGCAAGACATTGTAGATTATGTCTCATGCATAAACAGAAACAGTTTCAATGCAAAAAGAGTGCACAACCATACACCTGAATCACAGAAACACAACAACAGCTTACACACTTGGTGGGGAAGAACTTGCAGTAACAAAACAGGCAAAGGAATTGGGGATGATCATGTCTGATGACCTGAAGGTGGCTAGGCAGTGTGACATGGTTGTGGGATAGGCAAACAGGAGTACTGGATGCATAGACAGGGGTTTCACCATCAAGAAGTGTGAGGTTATATACCACGTATAACTCAATGGAGAGACCTCACCTGGAGTACTGTGCCCAGTTCTGCAGAGACCACATTAGAAATGACAATAGGCAGGGTAGAACACAGTGGGCATGAAGGAGAATCAATACCTCAGGCCTTGTTTTTTTTTTGTTGTTGTTGATTCTTTTTCCCTCCGGTCACAGCCCAAGGAGATATCTCTCAGGCATCCTCCCTGTTCCTGCCCACCTGAGGTCCCCCTGAAACTGTGCCTCCTCTCTCCCCACCCCTCCAACAGCCAGCACCCCCAGCTTAACCCCTCCGGGGTGGGGCTGCCCCTCCTCGTTGGGTGCTCTCACAGACATAGACTCTGGCTGAGGGAGTGGGCCCTGGGCAGAGGACCTGGAAGGCCAGGCATGGTGGATCTGGCAGTGGGCATGGGGCTCAGGTGCCATCACCTCCCCCTTGGAGCCAGATTTTTCCTTGTTCTTGTTGCTTCTCCCTCTGCATGGTGCACCCATGACACTCTGGTGCAAGGCAACCCTGCCAGTGTCATCCACACTGCATGACATGCAACCGACATGCTGCAGTGCCCCTGATCTCAACCGGGAGCTGCTGACATGCCGAGCTCTCCCCAATCCACCCCCCCGGGGGAGGAGAGCAGACCTGTGGGTGCTCAGTCCTCACCCCATCCCTGCTGACCCCCAGTGCCCGAGTTCGCTCCCGAACCCCTCAGACCTTGTTAAAGTCACTTGGCACAAAACATCATGCTTTAAACCACAGTGACAGGTGCTGGCTAAGTGCCACTGAGGGCTGAGAGGATGGTGACATACCTCATACCGCACTGGCAACCTGACCTGGATTTGAGATTGTGTCCAGGTCAGAGTTGGGGTCAATTCCACTAATTCAATTCAATTCAACTCACTTATCTCTTCAAATCCATCAATTCCAATTCCAATACAATTTTGTGTTCCCAATTCAAATTCAATTCAAATTCTTTCCTCTCAAATTCCAATTATATTAAATCAATGTGGTCAAAACCAAACAGTGGGCTGTATTCACCAAGCGATTTTAGGACAGGGCTGGTTAAGGACAGTTTTGAGAGCTATTACAAAAAGTCACAGAAGCTTTAAATGACAAAATAGAAAGCCATGCAAGGAAGATGTTGTTTGCATTTTAAAGCCTCAATGAGTGTTGTGTGTAGTTTGAAAAACTGCCCTTAACCAGTCACCTAAACACTTGGTGAATACGGCCCACTCTCTCACAATCTATTACATTTCCTAAGTTTGTATCAACAACATCCAACACAAGTTACACATTTTGTCATGTTTATTGTCACTTATTACATCAGGAAGGAAGGACGAGGATAGCCATCACTTTTCAAATCTGTTGCATCTGATCATCATTAGCTCTTCAAATTTTGCGTCACTTAAGTTGCATCGTTCAGGCCTGAAAATGTTGCCAGCAACACTAAAAAGTCTCTCTACAGGTGCAGATGGGCAGGTATGGTGAGATGCTTGCAGGCTAGCTGGGATAAATAGGGGAACTCTGATAGTTTTTCTTTCCAATATGCCAGAGGATCAGAGTCAGGCAGACAGGTTTGACTCAGGTAGTTCGAGATTTCAACATGTGCAAATGTGTTGGTGTTACTGCTGCCCATTTAAGCAGAAAGGGAGGTCATGTATGAGAAGAGTTTGGTGAGTTCTCTTAATGGAGGTGATGTAGCCATGTCAGCAGCTCTTGGCAGCAAGGAGGTCACCTCTTCAATCAGCAGCTCCTTCATGCTGTGTACTTCCTCGTCCTTGCACCAGTCCAGCTTGAAGCGAGGATCCAGGCTTGCAGCCATCTTGAAATTCTCCATCTCCTCATACTTTGCAAGTCGTATGTCCAAGGATGACTGCATGATTGTTACCATCTTGTTATTGCACTCCTCACTAATATGTGCCATTGTATGATGTAAACCTCTGACACATGCAATGACATAGATGGCAGTGATTATCTGGTCTCCCTTAATCTTCTCAGTGACCTCCTCAAAGGGCACAAGAATTTCACAGAGTTCACCAATAATTTTCAGTTCCTATGGTGTCAGCTTACATGGGGTATTTAGCTCAGATAGGACCTCTGTAGGGATTTTCAGAATGGACCTCAGCATTTTAAGTTGGCTATTCCACCATGTGACATTTGACATCTGTAGTTTGCAGTATCCCTCTAGTATCTCTGTGGCCTTGTTGGATTTATGGCAGTGAGCAACTGTTCTCGACACCTTTGCCATCACTGGTCTTAAATGACCAGCCTGCTCAGGGGCATCATGAACAACCAGTTGAAGAGTGTGAGCAAAACAAGCGCTATGCACAGGTGGCAAATAATCCCGCTTGTCACTCACATTCACCACTTCAATGGCAACATCCTCATCCTGGTCATCATCACTGTCTTGGACATCTACTAGTGGGAATATAGTGAATGCCTTCACCATGTTGGCAGCATTGTCAGTCACTATGCCTGACACTTTAGCTGCAATGTTATAAAATGTCACAGTTTCCTCATACTGTCTGTAAATGTTCTTTGCAGTATGTGCACCCCTATATCGGTGACAAGCCAACATGGTGGTCTCTAGTGAGTGGTCAACAATCAAGTGGCTTGTGAATCCAATAATTGACCTCATATCTCTGCTAGGCCACAGATCTATGGTGAGGTAAATGTTTCCTGCTTGCTGCATTTGATTCCTCAGTTTATCTTGAACACTGGAAGCGTGTTCAGGAAGTAGCTTCTGGCTGACATGTTTCCTGCTGGGCATGGTGAAATGTGGTTCAGCTGTGCTGAGGATGGCGCGAAATGCTGTGTTGTCTACCACAGACAAAAGCATGAGGTCTTCAGCAATGAAGCTAATGATTTTGCTGGTAAGCTTCTTCTGGCGAGGGCCTGTGGCTTCCCACTTCTTGGGGCCTGAGGTCTGGCCAGATTGATGAGACGACTCCCCAAAGACTTCAGGGTGTTTCATCTTAAACATTAACATACAACTTACATTATGTTATCCATATTATAACCACACAGACAACATTTGCCACAATATACTCTGTTAGCATTAGAGGATTCTCTAGTTAACATACTCATTGAATTGATCGATAAAATTATCGATCCATGTAGACATGCGAGACAAAGAATTTCAATTTTAACTGTACTTACTTTGAGGTGCCTTATGAAGTTAAAAGTAGCTTTTATTGAGCCAGAGACAGAAGTTCCACAGTATTTGTATATAGCACGATAGTTCCCATTTGCATTATATTCACTTGGCTCCCCAAAATGTTCAAAGACTGAATACTTTTTTGGCATAATGGCACTTGAGATCAACAGCAATGTTTAAGTTGTCAGGCAAAGTTTGTGGTCAATCAGCAAGCAAAATAGGGTTTATTCCATTTCTCAGTTCCTCTTCCAGTCCAGGGTCATTCAGTCATCAGGGTTTTCCGTTCCAGTCCAGGTCCAAATCCAAATCCAAGTAATCATTCAAAGCTCTCCAACACACCAAACTGTTCTCCAAATCCAAACACTCCTAGTCACTCTTCTTGTCTTTCCAAAAATGTACTCAACAAACAATGAGTGTAAGGCTGGCTCTTACATAGAGCTACAAGACAGGTGAGATTGTTCTAATTAATTAAAGAACAGGTGTGAGCATTCACATCACAACTGGATACTAATAGACTCACCTACATAGTTCCTCTGGCTGAGGCAGTAGGTGTGCTAAGCTGCAATCAGCTCATCATTCATGACACCTGTTACTGTGATTGTGTGATTTACATACAGGTATGTTGACCATTGAGCCAGGCCCAATTAATCATTAGGTTTAGCTACCATGTGCTAACAATAATTGACAGAACCAGTGAGTTGAACTAGTCAAAGTGATTTGCTGTCCACTGTAAAGCACTTTGATTGCTTCAAATCAGTCAGTCATTGGCAACATGGTAGCTCACTTTTTGGTTCATGATGCCTCACTTGACAAACACTAAGCCAGACTACACTATGAATGCTCTTCCACAATTTAAAGCAAAGGTTTTGTGCAAAATAAATGTTATTTAAGGATTGGATTTCAAATCAAATTGATAATTAATATGTCAAATGCAATTCAATTCCAATTCTATAGCTTTCATTTTGTTTCAAATCCAGTTCAATTCCAATTACCCACTTGATCACAGTTTTATTTGAATTGATTTATGAATTTCAATTAAATTCTGAATTGACCCCGACTCTGGCCCAGGTCATCGGTGAAGGGTTGGGGGAAGCTGGACTGAGCCACTGTCAGGCAGCTCTTATCTCAGGGGAAGGTTGGGCATCGATCCAGTCAGCGGATGGTTTTGGGGAGGGAACTGTTAGGTGCTTGGCAGAAGACGTGTCTCCATACAGATTCCTGCCAGGACCTTGGTCCATAATGCCAGCACACTCTTGTTGGGGGGGTTAGGCTAGACTTCCTGTTGCTTCTTCCATCAATAAGGAAACAAACACATTCTGACATGTCCAGCTATCCCATTGGGGGGGAGTGGATGGTCAGTATGCCACCACTGAACCTCGATAGCTGTCAGGGATAAAATTTCCCCATAATGTACAAATAAGATGATAAAACGCAGTTGAGGCAATTATTGAACCACACAGAACGCACCATAATTATCATTGGCTTGATTAAGAATGCAAAGGTTCCAAAACCAACCTGAAATGGGTTCTTTAAAGAACCATGATTGAATTTATCAGCCAATCAGGTGCCTGACTTTTCCACACCCATTTACTACTAAAAAGGTTCCAATAAGAACCTGCTTGGTTCTACGATGAACTATTTGTGTAGGGTTTCACACTGAACCCAGCTAAAATGGTTCTTCTGAGCACCTTTGGAGGGTTCCTCCACAGTATCAGTGTGTGAGGAACCTTTTAAAGTTCTTAAACGGACCGTTAATTTTTAGAGTGTAGGGGAATTTTCTCCCCTACTGCCCTCGATCCCTGTGCTTCATCATCCAGGTTGGGTAATTGCTACCTCTCTTTGGTTTATTGCCTCCCCACACCCCACACCCACACCTCCATCCAGTCTAAATGCTCATTGAAGTTTAGTTTTAGTTTTTATTTCACATAAAACCCTTTAGGCAGTGCCTGTTTTAAAATGGTTTAGAGACGTAAAACAAAAGTTACATAAGTCTGGTACATCAAATTCACAAGATCTTAGTGATAAACTACAGATATGCAACAACAGATTCATGGTGACATACACAGATACAAATAGCAGAGACAGCCTGTGCTACTATGGTAACTTAAACTACATAGGTATAGAGGTTGCTTCACATTATGAATAAAGTGCATTGTACATAGAATGCAACTGAGGAAAGACAGTTGTCCATTTATAGCAATTACATGTTCCAGTTGGAGTGAGGGAGCTTAATAGCTTAGACTTGAACACTTCAGCAGAATTTGCCGTTTTAGAGTATCAGACAGGTTATTTCATTGTTTCACAGAATGGTATGAGAAGCAGTTTTGACTAAAAGAGTTTTTTCTGTGAGGAAGCAGTAGGGAATGAAGCACCACACCCCTGGGGCCAAATTCTTTTTAACTTTGTTTATTTCCAGCTGCAAGGGAACTCTCTCTAATTTTTAATTTAATTTTTTTTTATTATTTATTTGTTTAACCAGGTATAGCACACTAAGCTGAAAGCTTTTTTACAGGAGCGACCTGGGAGCACAAGGAGGTTAAGTGACTTGCTCAGGGTCACACAGTATGCAAGTGGAAGCTGCGGGATTCAAACCCAGGTCTGGTCTGCTGGATGTCACCAGATGTCTCTCAGGCATACTCCACACCTACCACCTCTTTACCACCCTGCCTGAAGCTTGGACTGCTCTGGGAAACCGAGGACAGATACCACCTCCTCAGCCTGGCCCGGCAGACCTCCCCAGCTCTGAGCTCCCCAAACCAGGGCCACCATCCACCATTGTGCTCTATCTTTAAACCAGTGTGCCAGACCTGAAGCTGGGTGAGGGATTGGGAGAGCTAAAGAACCAGCCCGACATTGAGTGTGTGGTATGGGGCTTTAGGGGCTGCCGTCACCTATCCCTGGAACTGGGGCTTTTCCTCTTATGGTTTCCCCTGAAGCATGGATGTGCAATGATGTTTGCACACTTTTGCATGCTGATGTCCATTGCCGCTCCACCCCAGAACTGCACCGCTCCATGTAAGTCACCCATTCTCCACCAGGAACCACTAAGGAGTGATGAGCACCCGGAACCCACCCCGGGAAAGGAGAGCAGTCTTCTGGATGCTCAATCCTCGCCTTCCCCTGCTGACCCCTAGCAGACTGAGTACATTCCCAAACCTGGGTCACTGGCATGGAATGAGGTGTGACGTCTAGCACCTCAATACTCAGCGCCATTGGGCCGGCTTGCCATATTTGTTGTTAACATTATTAAAGTATCATTAAACATCATACCAAGGATTGTATCCCCTTCCTGGAAGGATGCTTGCTGTCTTCCTCATAGAGGCCCATATTCTCCCATATTGGCCCTTAGTCCCCAGTACAGCTGAAGACATTTTCCATGCATTATGGATTCAACCAGTCATTAAATGCCTTGATATAGAGTACTCATGCATCTCGCCAGGTGTACACAGATATCAGATTGGAAAAAGCCACTGTGTGTGCTACCTGCTTAAGGCCCCTCCACGAATCTCTGAAGTTTCCCTGTACTATAGTACCTCTACCCTGTCCCTTTCCATGCCATTAGTTCTCAGGTGAACGGTAATGTCTAGCTCTCTCCCATCCCCTGTTGTCCTAGCAATTCTCTGAATAAGCTCTCCATCCCTTTAAGTTGAAGCACATCTCAGGTACTTAACCTCCCTTTCCCTTTCTCTCCTTTTTCCCAAGTCTATCTGTCAACATTAAAGTCTCCACCAGCAGTTGCTTACTCCTATGGATGTGGGATAATAGTTTATGTTTTCTCCCTCTTCAGAGATGCAAAGAAAAATGTGCTCTGATGTAAGGAGCAGCTAATGCCAAATTTATATTCCAGAATGCGCCCAAATGCTGCACTTTTTCCTTCACTTTGGCCAAGTTGAACTTCTTGGTCACTTTGGGATCACTTCAAGCTTTGGCCAGTTAATTAATTAAAAGTACACCGGCCCTTATCATGTGGCCAGAACTAGACCCATGGCCTCCCTTACACCCACAGTTGTCATTTCCATTCCTCCTCCTCCTCCTCTTCCCTCCATAGGCATATTCTATTTCCTGGTTCAGTACAAGGACCAGCGGAGGGTAAAACTGTTTGGGATTGACTAGGGTGGGCAAAAGAAGATGGACTTGTGAGATATATCTGTGTTTAAAGCCTGCCAAACCTCAATACAATGACAAAAAGTGTCTTTTGCTGAAATGTTGAAGCTAAACTGAAGTCTTGGGGTCTGAATTGCAGCCAAACTGAGGTTGAACCCAACATGGGTAAAGATGACGATGATGAAGAGAATGATCAGACAGCACATGGTTTACTGGAGGGGATGGAAATTGCAGATGAGGAAGGAATAGAAAGAAATGTTTCAGTTGAAGTGGGTTACAGCAAGGGAATAAATCACAATAGAAACAGACCCAAGAAAAATTGAGGGGAAAAAAGCTCGAAAAGGTGACTTAGTGCTTCTAATGAGTTGGTGGAAACATGCGCTGTTTGTAAATGGCTAGTCAGCAAGGGTAAAAAGAAAGGAGTTTCAGGAACTTCAGCAATGAAAAGGCACCTAGACAGATGTCATAAGACTCTGGCCAAAGGTGCTGCATTGCAGAACTAGAATAAGCATACCCCCCATAAATCTCATACCAAACATTAGGTTTCTACATTACTTCATTTTAAAGTCATGAGCTATTTTCTAACACTGATGTCACTAACATTAAAAAATCATTGCTATGAAAACTATGTGTGTTTCAGGTTTTGTAACAAAGTTGACAAATTCATATTTGTTTAATGTCTTTTTGATGTGATCCATTTCTCCAGGGTTGCTGGATGCTGAGTCAACATGCCTTCAGGCTGCTGATACCATTTGGCTTGCTACTCTACTGTACCTGTTAGGAAGTTGTATTGTTACTAGTAATGTAATGTTGGTAACTTCATTTCTGTTTGTCAGTATTATTAGGGGCCTTATATGCGTTAATTCCTACTAGGGGTGGAAGTGTTAACCCTGGTAAAATAATCATTTTAATGTGGAGTACAACATAGATGAGCCTGAATATAAATGAAGTAACAACCTGTTAGGGAGAAAACACTGGGCTGGCTACTGCATAGAAACTCATTGTAAGGTGTCAAAACAGCATTACCTCTCCCAACCCCATTTACAGGGAGATGGAATAATTGTTTTAAAGTGCCATCCTGAGAAATCACCTCAAATGAACGACAAGTGTAAATGATCACAGCCTTTCACCACATCTGAGTTATCCAGACTGCAAACATCGAAGCAATGTGCTGTGACTCAGCATCCAGCAACCCAGCAGAAAACAACCACAGCAAAAAGGCACCAAAAATTAAAAATATGAATTTTTCAGCTTTGTTACAGATCCAGAAACAAATGGTTTGATGCCTTTTATTGGACCAACATATATGTAACTTAAGAAAACAGTGCCTAAGCTTTTGGCTACTTTGTTATGAAAACTGAAATACACATAGTTCTTAAAGCAATGCTTATTGAATGGTGCTGCCTGTTTTATTTGTGAAAACCATGCACATGATCTTTAAACTTTGGAGAAACAGGTCCTATAAGCTTGCTGACAGGGAGGACTAGACTGTGAGTTCAGGAGATGACATAATTGACAGCACTTCACTGAAATTGGCTTTTTTGAACAGGCAGTAAATTTAGGGTTGCAAAATGACTTGTAACTTTTAAACAAGTAACCCGTAGATCTCATTTTTAGCATGAGGCTGATTGGTACAGTGCTGATCCAAATTTTGAATTTATTGGTGCCAGAAGTTTTGACCATAGTCCCTCTTTAATGAAAACTCCAGTCATGAGACTTGAAGAGAAAGTGACAGTGATAGCTCACTACACTCAGGGATAACTTTGATAGATGAAAGCAGTAGCAGCCCCCATAGCAATACAGAAACACCTTCAGCACTTCTTCACATTTGAAGGACTCCACTGTTACTGAACATGACCATGTGTTCAAAAGACCCCCTCCTTCAAGGAGAAAGCTTCCCATCTCAGAAACATATGAACGTAAAGTCAAATATGTCTTGACCCACCCTGTTGCTGTTACAATAACCAAGAAAATTCCAGAAATGATAGCTGTTTATTTGCTACCATATAACATGGCTGAACATGTAGGATTCAGGTGGCTGCTTGGGTACCTCAAACCTCGACATGGTATATGATCTAGGAGATACTTCTCATCCACAGGGATTCCAGATCTCTACAATGTTGTATGTAAATAATTGAGACAAGTATTGTGCAGTGCTGTTGTGAGGGTTGTGCATATACAACAGATATCTGGACAAGCTGTCAGCCTGAACCCTTCACGTCTGTCACTGCATATTGGGTATGTATTGATAATTCTTGTGGGGACAGTGAATCACTGTTTGCTGTTCTAAGAATGTTTTATTTTCCATCTGAACATACCTCATACAACATCAGTGAAGAGCTCCAAACCCATTACAGCAATGGTTCACTTCACAGAAACATAGAAACATAGAAACATAGAATTTGACTGCAGATAAGGACCGCTTGGCCCACCTAGTCTGCCCATTTTCCTACCTAACAGATAAGCTGCAGATCCTAGTTAACCAACAGCTTACTTCCTCTTACCCACCCCTAGGACTGCCTTATGCCTGTCCCATGCATTCTTGAAGTCCCCCACTGTTCTTGACTCCACGACCTCCTCAGAGAGGCTGTTCCATGCATCCACAACCCTCTCTGTGAAAAAAATAGAAACATAGAAAAAAATAGAAACATAGAACCATCAGTTGGCTTTATAGTTGCAGATAATGGATCCAACAAAAAGAAGACCTTGGAAGAAGCAGCTTTGTTCACATCTACTGCTTTGCGCATTGCTTAAATTTAATAGTTCACAGTTTCCTTGATGAGGAAAGAGACATTAAGGATCTTGTTAGCACTGCTAAAAGAATATGCACTTATTTCAGTCACTCTAGAAAAGCTCTTTACTTGTTTGAAGAAATACAGCAGAAGCACAATTTACCTGTGCACAGACTGATCCAAGACATTTCTACTTGCTAGAACTCAACCTTTCTACTTGCTACATGCTAAATGCTACTGGAACAAAAGAATTCTGTCAGATAATACACCTTGGAAAACAAAACTGGTGATGCAGACATCTATATCACTCCACCGCACTGAGCCATGCTGGAGGTTTTAATTTTAGTCCTTCAACCCTTTGAGCAGACCACCAGAGAGGTGAGTGCAAACACAGCAACTCTGAGCCAGATGATAACACTAATAAAACATTTTAAAATTCAGATTGAATCTGATAAGGGAAAAGTTGGAGAACCAAGACAATTCCATCACACAGGCTGCCAATGGTCCTGCTGACACACACAGGTTGCCATCCAGAATACAACAAAATCTAACCAGATGAATGATCAAAAAGTTGATGAAGGTGACAAACTATGTAAAATACTTAATTCTGAGTACTACATTAAAGCAATAGTCTTTGATCCATGACACAAATCAAAGCAACTATTTAGTGATAATAACACTTCTTCAGAGATAAACAAATAAGAAATAATTTATGAGGTGCATGCTGTCATGGAAGAGAGTACAACAGCACCACATTCAGAATATTCTTCACAACACAACACAGCATCAGGCGGCCTGTTCTCTAGTGTTGGGCATTTTCTCCCTCTTTCTCCTCAGTGACTGCAGCAGGATCTTCTTCACCACTAGCCAATCATAGCACTGTCCCACAGTCTCTTGTTTCAGCTTCATGTCTCTGGAGTCATTTACAAGATGTAATTTTAACATCTTCTTCATCTACTTCTTCTAATACATCCTCAGCACAGATCATTGTTGAAATGTACCTGGCAGAGCCCAATATTAACTGACATGCTGATCCTTTGAAATACTGGAAATCTAAACAAACTATGTGGCCTGCTTTAGTAAAAATTGCAATGACGTACATGAATTACCCTCTGACTAGCGTCTGTTCAGAATGATTGTTTAGTTAAGCTGGTAACATCATTACTGATACATGTTCCTGTTTGATATCAGAAAATGCTGGGTGTTTGACATTTCTGAAAGTCAGCATTCCTCACATTAATTTCAAATATGATACCTGAATGAAATGTTCATTGATGAGTTTGAGCAGGCCCTATCCACAAAACACTATCAAGAACTTGTGCCTGTAGTTAAAATCATTTGTGAATAATGTCTACTACATGAGGCAGCAATTAGTGGTAAATAGTCAAGTCAGGACAGATACTAGGCACTAGGCCAGGCCAGAATTACTTGAATGATCACAATGAGAACAGATACATGAAAATAATAACATCAGTGGGTTCAGAGTTCAAATGCAGCAAAAAAACTGCATTTCATGTCACAAACTTACTTAGTAGGTACCACTGTCTGATCTGGAAGGTAGGGTACTGCTGTCTACTACTACTACTACTACTTGTCACTTTTTGTCCTCAGCAACTGATTAAAAAACATTATTTTACCATGAAACTGACTGTACTATAGCATTACTGTTACAATTTCCATACAATGGATGGCTTAGCAGAAGCCTGAACCCAGAAATTAATTGCTGTTTGTACAATATATTTCTTATATCCCCCATACTTGGCTGCGATTACTTCAAAGATAAAAATGTTACTAAATTAATTTCCTAATTGTGTGTACGTGGTATGCTAACCTGACTGTAACACTGGTGGCCCACTCTAGTGTGACACCCCAACAGCGAAACCAAAAAACAGATCTTTACAACAACAGCTGCTGTAATGGTGTGTTTTTACCAATGCTTTTCTCCTGGTGGTCTTTCCCCTCCTGGAACAACTCCAGCTAGGAGTTGGTTATAATTAAATGTGGAGGGTGCAGGGGGAAGAGACCCCCACATGGGGGGGGACATAGCGCCCCACAAAAACACTGTCTTTTGTGATGGCACAATACCAGTGTCGGTATTGTGCCGTAGCTGTGTGGGACATTGGGGAATTTGGTGTCGAGCACAAGTGGTGCTTCCCTGTAACACTACATCTCACTTACTGTACAGTAACTGAGCTGAGATGATTATATTTAACATACTTAAATTACTTGGCACTGGCTGGCAGCAATTGAGAAACTAGGAAGTATGTAATTGTGTCATTAGGTCTTCAAGTGGCAGTGGCAAACTTTATTTTATGACTGCAGTGCACTTGACTGATGTGATGTGAATGCCTAGGTGGTGATAAGTATATCTTTCATTTCCTGTTCAATAAATGTGTTCAGAGTATTGATCAGTAGAAAGTCATAGAAAACATTACTACCTGTTGGACCAGGTAGTGCACCATACCACAGTACACTGAGACATGTGATGCAGTTGTATCACATGGGTAGGGTTGGTGGGCTCTTACTGCTGCTCATTTGATCATTCAGTATATCCATTACTTTGGCTTATAAAATGGGCTTGTAAATCCCAAAGCACTGATTGGCTACAACATCATCTGAGCTGTGTCCTTATCAGATGATATTGTAGCCAACCGGCACTACCACTCAGCAACATGCCTGATGACATCAACAAACCAGTGAGCTCTGCCAACTGAAAACAACAACGCTGACTGGCAGAGCTCACTGCTACCACACCGCGAAAATTAGTCTTCTCAGACCGCGAACTCAAAAGCCAGTAAAAATGACACACCGCAGCGATATTCCTGTTCAAAACCTAATCGAAGCAACTGATCACAGAACCCGTCGGAAGATGTGTCACACCAATCCCGCTAATTTCCACATAGATTTTCAACAAATACTTACCAGTTTCGAAGAATACGAAGAACAGCAGCGTCCTGAAATGACAGTGCCTCTGACCGCTCCACTGCAAGCATCCACCTCGACGACTGGCACAGCTGGCGATTCCGTCACCCCCGCAGCCCAAACTCCCACCACAGAATCTTCACTGGCCGAGACAACATCAAACAGCACAGAAGAAATGATTGGGACCCAAAATCCTGCAAAAAGAAAACAAAAAGAAAAAAATGTCACACATTACAAAGAAATGACAGAGGAAGAACTACAACAACTTGAAAAAGAAAAGGATGAGCAGAATACTCAAAAAGCAACACAATGGGCACTCTCAGTTTTTCAAACCTGGGCTCAATCAAAAGCGTTACAATAGATCTTCAAACAATAACACCTACTGACCTCTGTCAAATACTTAGAAAATTCTATGCAGAAATCCGCCAAACAGATGGCACAGAATACAGCTTATCAAGCCTCATACAGCTACAAGCCGGCCTTAACAGACACCTGAACAATCCACCTCTAAGCAGAAACATAAACCTTCACAACCATCCTGACATGAACCCAGCAAACAACATTTTTTCAGCAGTACTCAAAAAGTATAGAAGAGAGGGCAAAGATCGAGCACAACACCACCCTGCTATATCAGAAAAGGACTTACAAATACTAAAAACCCCTCCTGCTCTATCCCCAGATACACCTAGAGGACTACTCAATAAAGTATGGCTGGACATACAACTTTGCATGGCTCGGAGAGGCAGAGAAGGCTTACAACAACTAAAGCCAGAGCACTTCGAAATAAAAACAGTTGAACAAGGTGCAGAATACATAACTCTAACATTCAATGAATACACAAAGAACCACAAAAAAAACGAACCCTCAAAGCAACAATATTGTGGCTATATATACACCTTGCCAAATAATCCTCTATGCCCTGTAAAATCCTTCAAAAAATACCTCGAAAAACTTCCTCCTAACCCTCCAGCTTTTTACTGCCACCCAAGAAAAATATTTGACAGCATTGCACAAACGGTAAACACTTGGTACACTAGAGAACCTCTGGGTATCAACTACCTGTCTAACTTAATGCCACAAATCAGTCAACAAGCCTCCCTGTCATGCAGATACACCAATCATTCTGTAAGAGCCACAGCTGTCCAACTCCTTTCACTAGCAGGCCTAGAAGCCCGACAGATCATGTCTGTTACCGGGCACAAATCGGAATCAAGCCTCCGCTCCTATTGGGCTGCCACCCCCGAAGACCGTCAACGTTGGAGCCACATACTGTCCCAAAAAAGCAAACCACACAGCAATAAACCCAACTCATCGACTGAAAATGAAAACTTCCTAGAAGAAAACGATCTACCTTGCTCCGGCTCCAAAATTGCTGCCATAACTGGAAACATAGCAACTTCCGCTCCCGACGAGAATCAAACCCCTGAAGAAACTTTCCCAGGAACAAGCCTAATACAGCAATTAAATGCAACAACTAAAACGTCAGCATTTAACGTGCGTAACTGCGTGATGCACAACGTAAAGTTTATCACCCTATCCAAGTAAAACGCAGCACGACGTAACAGGAAGCACCACCACCTCAACGAGCAGATTCCATAAAATTAAATAACAAAGGTATTTTTAGACCACAATTTCTCCAGTTAAATTTTAAATGTTAAAAACTTATTGACTTCAGTTTAACTACTTAAAATCGGACGAAAAAAATCGCATCGGATGAAAAAAATTGCAACAAACCTGAAGAATGCACCCAAATGAACTGCAAGCAAAACAAAGCAAGTGAACGTCTCTCCACCACACATCTACAATAAAATGGACTACAATATGTACAGTAAGACACTCTTTCCTGTTTCTTTCCATAATTGAAACCCAAATAAAATTGTTAAAATGTTTAAAATCCATGTTAAAAAGTTCAATGATACTATCCTAATGGCAATGTAACTATACTAATGGTAATAATACAATAACAAAAAGGGACTATTTTTTTCCCTAGAATGTGTTCTTCTATTATTAATTAAAATATCAATAAAAAAAAACTTTAAAAACTACAAATGTTTATTCACTTTACTATTGCCCATTTTATAAGCACAATAACACACTCCGAGGTGTGGGTTACGTGCTGATAAGAGCACGCCTAGGGGCATAAGGCACTCGGCGCAAGCACCTCGTGCCTTAGTACACCCCTAGGCGTGCTTTTATCAGCACGTAACCCACACCTCGTCGTGTGTTATTGCTTACATAGTCAGCTCTGACTGGAGCATCTATCAAAATAATATACCCACACAGCAGCATTAATAAAAAATATCTTAGCTGCCTGCAGTGCTTGGTATTGCTTTGTGGTATGATATAGGAATTGCATCTCTCTCTCTCTCTCTTTCTCTCTCTCGCTTTCTCTCCCAGCACACTCATGGCATGGGTCCAAGCAGAATATAGTACCAGTACAGGCCAGCCATGAAGGAGCTACTAGTGATTGCTTTCATTTAGCAGTTTTACTTTAATTTTTATACAAATAATGGATTAAATTATTTCCTTTGATGCTGGCCCAGTGGCATGGAGGGCTGAGGCAGTAATGCTTTACCTCTTGCCATGCCAGCAACCTGTGTTTGTAGTGTGAGCGGGTCACCAGGGGAGAGGAGCTAACATCAGGTCGACAGCTCTCCTCTCCCAGGGAGGGTGAGGAACAGAGACTTGAGTTTGCCTGACACCAAGTGGAAGATAGTTGTTGGCATGCCAGGTCCTATACAGTGGGGCACAGAGGCAGAGCATCCTATGGGCATGCTATTTGTGGATGTGCATGCGGCATGGCCATTGTCGGCACTGCACGCTCCCCTCCACAGGAAAAGTGGAAAATTGTAGTTCAGTCAAGCAGCATTATGGCCATCCGCTGCAGGTGCCACCCCCAAGAAGACATCACCTGAAACAGGATCTAGTCCTGGTGGGTTGAGTTGGTGACTCCCCACCACCCTGCCACAGAGGGTAAGCCATGGGGGTAAGAAGGTGAGTGCTTGATGGTCTGGGGACTGGGCTGGGTGGACGGCTGAAGGAAAGGGCTGACCATGGCCAAGGGAGGAAAAAGCAGTAGCAAAAAAATATATATATATATATATTTCCTTTGGGCTTCTGTGTTAAATATGACCAACTTTGGCCACTTTTATACAATTCATTGGATTTTTTTCAAATATTTAAAATAATCAGAACTAATCAGATCTAATCAGAACAAATCAGAACTCTGCTGTGTTCCAGATCTTCAACAAGTTCTCCTAGCCCTAACTGAGACACTAAAAGGTGTCAGCAGAAAAAGACTCATTGTCCATCTTGTTTGGTCATTTTCCTACCTGAGCCATACTACCTACCCTTGGTCATGCCTAGGCTGAATGCACATTGGTGATTTATCTAATTTCCCCTACTGTCCACCCACTTAATTTTCTTAGTTTTCAAGAACCCTTTGTAGCTGTCCAATGCCCTCTTGAAACATTCTGCAGTGTTGGCATTTACCACCACAGCTGGCAAACAGTTCCATCTATTTACCACCATTTCTGTGAAGAAGTACTTTACTACTTTTATTTATATATTAGTGGTGCTCAGGGAGGCTATGCTATATCCAACTAAATTAGAATTTCAGATCCCCAGTCAGATTTTGGGGATCCATGGTCAGATGCTGGTATCCAAGGTCAGATTTTTTTTTTTATCAAGGGTTAGATAGTGTGGATCCAGTGTGGTCTGATAGTCAGATCCCCTCAGAATCCTATAATTCTGATCTTTGCCATGCTCAATCATTATCAAGATTCAATAGCATACTAAATTAAAAAGGGGTGGTATCCAGTAGTACCTGTCCTCAGCAGATGCTAACCAAGCACCGCTATCTTATTTCCTTTCATTTGTCAGCAATCTCCCGCCTGTTCCTGGTAAGTGAGAAAGCTACTAGGGGTGAAGGCAGTGCGCTGCTGACATCATCAGTGTGAGCAGGCCCCACAACAATAAAGCAGACTGTCTAGCCATCTCAAAGCAGCTTTCATGCTCTAGCTTGCTATGAGCCTGTTTAATGCCAAATGCTACTTTTTATGTACAAGAATACCTATTGCACAACACCTGCCTGCAGACTGCCGCTAGTACAACCCACCTACCAAGCACTGCTCCCGAGCCTCACAAAGGGCTGTGATCCTTTTTCTAGAAAGATGCAGGCTTCTTTCTTATACAGGCCCATATTCTCCCCTGGCTGGCTCCCTGTTCCCACTATAGCTGAAGATTTCCTCCATGCACCATTGCTTTAGTCAGTCACTAAATGCCCTGATGTGAACTATTCATGCATCTCACTGGCTGTACAAAAGTATCACCTTGGAAAAAGCCACAATGTGTGCTACAGCACTAGCCACCACCACTTTCATTGCCATCATGTATTATGGCATGGTGCAGCTGGATACCTTTGTTATATGCCATATTCATTGGAATGCAGCATTTCCAGAATAAGGATTTGCCGCATCACGTCAATGTGAGCTATTTTTCTAAGTGACACTGTATCTACTTAAGGCCCCTTCCCAGCTCTCTGAAGTTACTCTGCACTAGAGTACCTCTACCCTGTCACTTGTCAGGTCTTTTTCCCCCAGGTGAGCTGTAATGTCAAGCTCCTTCTCATCTCCTGCTGCCCTGGCAATTCTCTGGATAAAATCTCCATCCCTCCAAGCTGAAGAACTTCTCAAGCACTTCACCTCCATCTCCCTTTATCCCCCTTTCCCAAGTCTATCCCCCTAATATTAGCATCCCTCACCAGCAGTTGCTCTCTCCCATGGATGTGGGATCTGTTTTCTATGTTTTCTTCCTCTTCAGAGATGCAAAGAAAAATGTGCTCTGATGTAAGGATGAGTTGATGACACATTTGTGTTCCAGAATGTGCCCAAATGCAGTATGTTTTCCTTCAGTTTGGCCAAGCTGATATTTTTGGTCACTTTGGGATCATATTGAGCTTTGGCCAATTAATTCATTAAAAAATACTCTGCCCTTTATCATGTGAACAGAGCTAGACACATCGCCTTCTCTCCCCAGACATTTTTTGTATAACTAAATTAAATTTCCTGGCACAGCACAAGGACCAGGGCAGAGTGAAAATGTTTGGGATTGACTAGGGTAGGCAAAGGGAAATAGATGTGTGAGATGTATCTCTATTTAAAACCTTCCCTCACTTAATACTGTAATACAAAGTGTCTTAGGCAAAGTGTTGAAACTGAACAGAAGACTGTGAGTCTGAATTGCTGTAGAACCGAAGTTTCCAGTTATCACATATTCTCCCCATACTTTGCTGCCCTGCCTGCATTAATAGATGAATGAGTGGGCACAGAAACCCTGAGATATTGAAAGGTGTCAGCAGTAAAAGATTAATAGTCCATCTTGTCTGGCCATTTACCTACCTGAGCCTTAGTATTTACTTACCCTTGCCATGCCTAGGCTGAATGTCCTTTGGTGATTTATCTCCTTACCCCTGCTGATCATCCACTTATCTTTTTAGTTTTCATAAACCCCTTGTAGCTGTTCCATTCTCTCTCAAAACCTATAACAGTCTTGGCATTTACCACCACAATTATCAAACATTTCCATTTATTTATTACCTTCTCTGTGAAAAAGTTCTTTTTTTACATTAGTGGTGCTCAGATAGTGCTATGTCTTATCCAACTAAATTAAGATTTCAGGTCCCCAGTTAGGTGATCCATGGTCAGATGTTGCATTCCAAGTCATGCATTTTTATTGGAGGGTTAGATAGTGCGTATATGATGGGATCTGATAAACAGATACCTCAGAATCATATAGTTCTGATCTGATACATGGTCAAACATCATCAATATTTAATAGCATGATACATAAAACAAAACTGGTAGAATCCAGTAGTCCCTGTCCTCAGTGGATGCTACCAAGCACCACCATGTTATGTCCCTCTGCTATTCAGCCATCTCCCTCATGTTCATGTTAAGTGAGGGGGGCTACCGGGGATAGATGCAGTGTAGGTGACATCACTGAGGCGGGCAGATGCCAGTACAAAAGAACAAACACTCTAGCCCTCCTGAAACAGCTTTTACTATCCAGCTTACTATAAGCCTGTTTTTACTGCCAAAAGACTTGACATTTTGCACAAGAATTCTTATTGCGCAGTACCTGCCAACAGACAGCCACTGGCTCATCCTTCCAACCAAGCACTGAATCCCAGATCATTAATCATCAATCTCCCACCTGTTCCTGATCAGTAATGATGTGTTACCAGGGGTGGAGGTGGTGCCAGTGACTTCACCATGGGCAAGCAGAGTCCAGTACAACAGAGCAGCCACTCCAGTGGCTGCCTGTGGAGTGACTGCATGCATGAGTGGCCTACGCTGGAGTGGTGTGAATCCCTTTATGTGCATCCACACATGAGAGGCCACTGGAAGGCCTTAAAAATGTATTTGTTTTCTTTTACTACACATATTTTAAATATATGCACTTTCTGGCTGATTGTTCCTTTAATTGTAAGAGACTACTGTTTTAACTTAGAATTCAAAACTAAATTTTTATTAGTAGTAGGCAGTTTGAATTTTGATAGTGTATTTCCCTAACTAATTAAATGTGACAATGAAGTTATTTAAGGTAACTTTTCCATTTCTATTATTTGTTTCTGTTATTTTAATTTGTTTTTTAACAACTGACTGGTCGAAAACTTTCTTCCAGAGATATAATGAGGGTGGGAGCCATAATTGGAAAACATCTGAAAACTTTAAGTAGAAATATAGATAAGGTTAAAAGAGAAGTTAATGTTTACTAATTACATATGTGATTAAAAATCCAAATTTGCATTTGAGACAAATGCAATCTTTTAATACTGATGGGTGCTTGCTGTGTATGGCCTGGCTCCTCAGAGGAGATGTTCAACCTTAACCCCAGTGAGAGTAATGTCTCTAGCACAATGATTCATGATAATGCAAATAGTTTAGAAAACAAAATACATTTACAGAAATCTTGGTCTACAACAGAGTACTATAGGTCATTGATCCTACCAGGACCTTGTTGAATCATAAAATATCTGATAATGAGATTGAGATGAAAGAATATTATGTTTTTAGGCTTGATAGGGAAAAATGTTGAGGTGGAGTGTTACTCTTCACTGTAGGAAAATTAGGTCCCATTAAAATTATATTCAGTGTCTATCAAAAGTATAGAATGCTTTCTGGTATTCTTACAAAAACTAAGACCACAATTGTCTGAGCTGAGTGCATGTGCACTGCAGCAATTTGCACTGTGCTTGTGCTAATTCAGCTCTGAGCGATATTCTCACAGGTACAGTACTGCTCACAGATGTAATGGTGCTACCCACCTGAATATTAGTCCATGTCGGTGCAGTGCTAAGTGGATCTGCTCTGCCCCAACACAGACCAGGGCTGCACATGAGCCACAGAAATAGTGCTGTCCAAGCAGAATGGTTTTCATGGGACTGGCACTCAGGGTGAGGGGGTTGCTGGGCAGGGGTCCTTGGAGAATGGGCAGATGGGGAGAGTGTATACAGTCAGAGTGTGGCGGTAACCACTAGACAACAAGGGACTTTTAAAATACTTAACTACAGGGGATTGGAGAATTGGGAGAACCCCAGGACCACAAGGGACTTTTAAAATACCTATCTACTGGGCAACCTGGGGGTATAGGGAATCACTTGACCACCAGTGACTTTTAAAATATAGGTCTACTGGGTGATCGAGGAGTGGGGAGAACCACTAGACCACCAGATACTTACAATACAATAACTACCCAGTGACTGGGGGGTGGGGCGAAAAACTTGACATCAAAGGACATTTGAAATACATACCATGTGATTGGGAGATGGGGGAGCCCTAGACCACCAGGGACTTCTTCAATACTTATCTACGAGGCAATTGGAAGGAAGGGGGAACCACTGGATATCGAGGAACTTTTAAAATATATATCTACTGGGCAATCAGGGGTGGGGGAAACACTAGACCAACAAGGACTTTTAAAAAATACTTATATATCAGGTAATTGAGGGGTAAGTGGAAACAACTGTACAACCAGGGACATTTACAATACATATCAGCTAGACAACTGGGAGTGGGGAGAACTACTGGACCACCAGATAATTTTAAAATATATATCTACTGGGCAATCAGGGGATGAAGAACCATTGGACCACCAGGGACTTTTATAATACATGTCTGCCATGCAATCAGGAGGTGTGGTGAGCCCTGCACCACCAGGGACTTTTATAATACATATTTACCTGGCAGTCAGGGGTGGAGGGAATTAATGGAACACCAGGGACCTTTAAAATGCATATCTGCCTGGTGATCATGGTGTGAGTGGAATCACTGAACCACCAGGGACTTTCAAGATACATCAATAATAACAAATAAAATCCGGAGTCTGCTGTTGCTTGTGATCCGTTCTCTTTATTTTAATTCACCCCTACGTTTCGCTCCTATGAGCTTGATCATGGGGCTTCATTAATATCTATTTAGAAACAAAAAAATATTTAATTACAAATCTTAACAACTGCAGCTTTCAATTAATGAAATAATTTTGTTTCCACTGTATATATCTACCTGACAATTGTGTGACTCTATATACTTTGGTACTTTTAACTTCATGGAATAAATGAATTTTAACTTCTTCCTGACAAAAAAATGTCAAATACTTTGTTAAAACGCTGATAGCTACAGTCGTGTCTAAACATAACATAAGTTATAAAACTTAAACAACCACATAGCCCGCATACCTTGGGAAGACAAACGAACGCTGCTCTGCAATCTGTGTGTCTTTAATTACTCTGAAATGACCAAAAAATGCCCCGTTTAACCAATCTTGCTTATCTGCCGAATACTATCATACAATATGATAGTAAAATATACTATGATTACAGATTTTGACTTACCCACTTAGCGATAGCTCGATGCATAATTCTGAGCATTATAATTGTCTTTTAGGTTTTAAAATTAACCTGTTGCTATTTAGAGGACGTATTCAAGTTGTACCATAATGGCGTATACTTGCAAGAACACTAAGGCACTGAAATGCTTCCCAAAGCTGGTATCCCTCTTGAGCAGCCTGAATTTCCCGCGGGAGTGACGTGTCACTTCCTGAAACTCTCGCTCCTCGCGAGAGCGTTGCTTAGCAACTGAACACACATTCCCTGAAACTTTGGGAATGCGCACGGTGCGTGCAGGCTGCTCGTGAATCGACAAGGCTGCTGCTTCAGCGTTTTATTAAAAAACATATAATGATTAAAACAATGGGAGAGAAAAGAAAACTTTTGATAATGCCAGAGGAGGCTAACAATTTTATGTATTATATCATGTGTTAAAACTAAAATTGAATACTCTAATGTTATGCCTTGTGATACAGGAATACTTAACACAGTATAGACTGAGAATATAGGTCTTGCTGAAATATATCACCCATTGATTTGAACTTAATAGATATTAAAATGTACTATAATGATAGCCATTTCCATATCAGGAAATGTAAACCTCTTGATAATCTAGAGTCATTTTATTAATATTGTGATTCACTCCAACATTCCTTGCAAATAAAAAACATCACAGAGCTCCAAAGCATTTGGCTATACATTTATGAACTAATAATAATATCAAACATACATAATTCTAACAGTTATTGGTATTTATAGACTTGAATAAAAATACCAGAATACAATGTTTATTTAGTATTTGATTACAAACATGCTTGCCAGTTAGAATCAATATTCATACCAATAGATGGGTCTAAAGTTTTTAAACTGAAAATCCACTTCATTTCCATCTTGTCTAACAATGTTTTGTAGTTACCACCTCAAAGAGGTTGTTTCACTACCTCAAGACCCCAAAACCTAAGGGTCGCTCCCATGTGCCCAGCCTCACTAAAGTGTAAAGCTACTGGAGATTTGTCATTTTTATTTCTTATGAACAACTTTTTAGTAAAAAACAGATCCAAAAACAGGACCCATCTATTGGTATGAATATTGATTCTAACTGGCAAGCATGTTTGTAATCAAATACTAAATAAACATTGTATTCTGGTATTTTTATTCAAGTCTATAAATACCAATAACTGTTAGAATTATGTATGTTTGATATTATTATTAGTTCATAAATGTATAGCCAAATGCTTTGGAGCTCTGTGATGTTTTTTATTTGCAAGGAATGTTGGAGTGAATCACAATATTAATAAAATGACTCTAGATTATCAAGAGGTTTACATTTCCTGATATGGAAATGGCTATCATTATAACACATTTTAATATCTATTAAGTTCAAATCAATGGGTGATATATTTCAGCAAGACCCATATTCCCAGTCTATACTGTGTTAAGTATTCCTGTATCACAAGGCATAACATTAGAGTATTCAATTTTAGTTTTAACACATGATATAATACATAAAATTGTTAGCCTCCTCTGGCATTATCAAAAGTTTTCTTTTCTCTCCCATTGTTTTAATCATTATATGTTTTTTAATAAAACGCTGAAGCAGCAGCCTTGTCGATTCACGAGCAGCCTGCACGCACCGTGCGCATTCCCAAAGTTTCGGGGAATGTGTGTTCAGTTGCTAAGCAACGCTCTCGCGAGGAGCGAGAGTTTCAGGAAGTGACACGTCACTCCCGCGGGAAATTCAGGCTGCTCAAGAGGGATAGCAGCTTTAGGAAGCATTTCAGCGCCTTAACATTCTTGCAAGTATACGCCATTATGGTACAACTTGAATACGTCCTCTAAATAGCAACGGGTTAATTTTAAAACCTAAAAGACAATTATAATGCTCAGAATTATGCATCGAGCTATCACTAAGTGGGTAAGTCAAAATCTGTAATCGTAGTATATTTTACTATCATATTGTATGATAGTATTCGGCAGATAAGCAAGATTGGTTAAACGGGGCATTTTTTGGTCATTTCAGAGTAAATAAAGACACACAGATTGGGAGAGCCGGGTTTGTTTGTCTTCCCAAGGTATATGGCTATGTGGTTGTTTAAGTTTTATAACTTATGTTATGTTTAGACACAACTGTAGCTATCAGCGTTTTAACAAAGTATTTGACATTTTTTTGTCAGGAAGAAGTTAAAATTCATTTATTCCGTGAAATTAAAAGTACCAAAGTATATAGAGTCACACAATTGTCAGGTAGATATATACAGTGGAAACAAAATTATTTCATTAATTGAAAGCTGCAGTTGTTAAGATTTGTAATTAAATATTTGTTTGTTTCTAAATAGATATTAATGAAGCCCCGTGATCAAGCTCATAGGAGCGAAACGTAAGGGTGAATTAAAATAAAGAGAACGTATCACAAGCAACAGCAGACTCTGGATTTTATTTATTATTGAAGTTCAACGCACCTTTTAGGAGTTTGTGATTTATATAATAGTTCATCATTACCCAGATATTGTTCTGTTTGTTCTAGATCACTTTCAAGATACGTATCTACCAGGTGATCAGGAGGGAAACACTAGACCACCAGAGACTTTTAAAATACACATCTACCTGGCCAACGGGGAGAAGGGGAACTAATAGACATTCTGGGACTTTTAACATATATATCTACCTGGCAATCAGAGGTGGGTGAACCACTGGACCAGCAGGGACTTTTATAGTATATATCTACAGGGTTATTGCTGGGTGGGGGCAACAGCAGAACCACCAGGGACTTTTATAATACATATCTATTAGGTCATTGGAGGTAAGGGATCCACTGGATCACCAGGGACATTAAAAATACATATCCACTGTGCAATCTGGGGCTGGGTGAATACCACTGGACTACCAGGCACTTTTAGAATACATATTTAAGAGGTGATTGTGTCTTGGGGGAGCCACTGGACCACCAGGAACTTTTACAATACATATCTACTGGGCAATTGCGGATGGGGGAAACCACTGGACCACAAGGGACTTTTAAAATACATATCTACTGGATGATCAGAGTGGACCACAGGACCACCAGGGACTTTTAAAATACATATCTACCTAGCGAGTGGAGGGGAACCATAGGACCAATAAGGCCTTTTAAAATACATATCCATCAGGAGATCAGGGATTGAGTGGAACCACTGGACCACCAGGGATTTTTAGAATACATATCTGCCTGGTGATCAAGGGTGGGAGGAACCATTAGACCACCACAGACTTTTAAAAGATACATCTACCAGGCAATTGGAAGAGTCGAGGGGCAGCATGGCACAGTGGTGTGTGTCTGCGGTACTGCCATCCCATCTTCAGTGGGTTTTGTTGTAGGCTTAGTGCCCGGGTAACATGTGGTTTTGGTGGTGGTAAATGGCACCACTCAAGGGGCTGTTTATTAGTGCCACAAACCTTTGAATATGCTACTGCACTGGTGTGCAGGAGAAGACCCCCTCATTTGAATAAGTACAGCAGTATCATTAGCACCTTGCTACTGCAAGGCTGGGGGATGTTCTAGATGACTCTGAATATGGCCCCACCTTGAGCACTAATGGAAGCCCAGGTTAGTGCCAGCGCCAACCATGCTTGCTTCAGTGCTATCGTTTGAAAATGTGTCCCTCAATCTTGTGATTGGAGTGATCTATCCACACCCTAAAACTGAAATAAGTGACTTTGACAAATCTGAGAAAACAGTTCTGTTTCACTCAAATAATTAGGAACTTGAACTGACTGGCAACTTCAGTGCTGCTTAGGGTTGTCCTAGAGGCAAATGTCTGGAGAATAATTTTAAAGTGTTAGATCTGAAGGAAATTGTTAATATGCCTACCAGGAGCTGCAGACCATGCAGCCCTGGTAGCATACTTGATTTGATTTTTTGTTTCTTCAAAAACTGGTGTACACACAGTAGAGGTACATTCTTTAATTTTGAATGATTATAATGCTACAAGCTGTAGATTTTACTTATTGGATAAACCTAGAAATTCCAGTACATTGGCTAAAGTTAGGAGAAGATGCTCTAAATCATATAATACAGAGGCATTTATAAATAAATTGACACACATAAACTGACCTAGGTTGTTCTTAATACCCACTTTAGATATAACCATTGAAAAGTTTTCCAATTTATTTTTAAAATTATGTAATGAACTAGCACCTTACAGGAAGCTGAAACAAAAAGAAAGTCCTCTGGATAAGTGAAAAAAAAAAAGAAATATGGATAACACAAAGATTGTGAAAAATTACAAACAACACTTTGAAAAATGAATAAATATTTTTAAGAGGCCAGAAATAACAATAAAAAAAAATAAAATAAAAAAGTAACAAGACAGCATTACAATAAAAACAAAGGAAATCACAGATCGAAAAAAAAAAGTACTAGGATCTTATCAAATTGTCTGACAAACCCAGAAGTAATTCTCTTCCAATTCACATGGAACAAAATTGTATTATACAGAATCCTAGAAGTTCAGCAAATATACTGAATGATTACTTTACTAATCTACCAGACACAGAGATACCAACCTGCAGATGTACAATCCTAGTGATGTCCAGTAAAGACAATGAGTAAGTAGAATAAATATTGCAAGTTTATTTTCTGGCTTTACATATGCAGTTTTTATGTTATAAGCTTATGTTAAATAATAAAAAGTCTCAAGCTATGGCATTTTGTTGGCTACTGCTGGCAGGAGTGACAGCGGTCCAAAGTTGAACATGAAAACAATAGATGAAATGCAACTTAGCCAGGTCTCTGTATAAATATCTATAAGTATGGGTGGACCAAAATTTGAAATTTGACTATCATATATAAATTACTACCGGAAAGTTAAATAATACACTTGGTGCCTTTAGACATACAGCTGACTGCATAAATAAAATCATCTGACATGTGGTGTATTGCATTCGCAAGGTTCACTGCCCCAAAGCCCCGCCCAAATTCATCCAGAATCACTCTTTCTGGTCCTTGGATCTCTCCTCACTTCACAAGGATCTAGCAGCTACAGACTGGTCACCTATATCCACTGCCAGCTCCATGGACTCTGCATTAAACTTCTTCTCAACATGCTTCATGTCCATTTAGGATCATCACACCCCTCTTAAGAAAACCAGGGTCCAAGGCTCTCACGTCCACTGGATCTCTGCTGAACTACTGGTGGGGAGAAGGATTGGTTAAGTCTGCTTGCTGGCTGTGGAAAAGATTTCTGTAAGTTTTGCTATTGTTTTTCAAACTAAATTAGAGAAGGATTAGTTAATTCTACTTGCTATTGAGGGAGTTAATGTATAGAGGATTTTTGTAAGTTTTGATATTGTTCTATTTTCTGGTTAATTTAGCTTAAAGTAGAATTTAGCTTAAATGCTTCTGTGACTGGAGTGACTGTAAAAGCTCTGCCACCCACCCCTTCCACCAGCCTTTCTTAAATACTGAAATACCACTGACGGTTTGGCTTGAAGGCTGTGAGGGAGGAGCTTGGGGAGCTGCAAACTGATCTGAGCCCTCAGAACAGACCAGGAAGGAGGAAACAAGGAACAGCCATATGAACTAAGTCTTAAGGACACATAAATATACAAAACGTGAGAGTAGATCTATAGTCCTTATGAGCAGGATTATGGTTTCCAGTTAGTACTGTAGTTGACTGTCTTATGCTGCATGCAAGGGCATTTAGGATAACAATTTCTGTTAGAGGCTGGACTAAGATTAGTTAATTCTACTTGCTGTAGGGAGAGTGGTATGGAGAGGCTGTGTAGGTAGTGTGGACAATGAGTAGGATTGCAGGGTGCAATGATTGTGGGGCAGCAATGCAAATGAATATACTGTGGAGGCTGGGAAGGTGTCCAATATGCCACAGGCTAAGGAGGCTTGAGGAAGAGGTTCAGTGGCTTGGCAGGGAGCTGGGGAGGTTGAGGGAGGAAGGGAGGATTGTGTCAGTAGGAGGGATGACATCTGAGAGTATTGTGGGGCACCACAGAGAAGGAACAGTGGGGCAAGGGAGAGGTCAGGGGGAGGAGGCACAGTAGACAGGAAACCAGTTGATGAAGGGTGGACTCTAGTAGGACCTAGAAAAAGAGAAACAGCAGTAGACAGGAGGGAGGAGGAAACACACAATAAGGCAAAGGGAGGAGGGAACATGTTTGCTGAACTAGCAACACATGGGAAAGAGGATGGAGGAGGAGATTTCATAAGGGCTAGTACTCACAAACAGAAGGGCGAAAGGGGCATTACTAGTGGAGAGACTGAGTATGATATGGCAGGGGGAGGGATAATACTCAGAGAGGTGAAGAGGGAGCGGAAGGTTGGCAGTCAAACAGGATGAGGGGGGAGGAGTCTCAACTGAGATGGGCAGGGGGGAAGACACTGGGACACACTGTAAAAGCACCATCTTGAGTGGCCCCAAAAATGAGAACCTGGGTGGGGGAATGTCAACAGGCACAAGGAAAGATGAGGGAGGTGTACTAGTGTTGGGTGACTCCATAGTCAAGGGGATCAGATGGGGCAGCATGGGGATCAGATGGGAGAGGCACAGTCAGATATGGGTGGCGTCCATACCAGGATTAAAGGCAGACAAGGCAGGACAGGCAATCCTAAGGTGCATAAGGAGGGGTAGGAGGAAACCTCAAATTGTGGTAGATGTGGGGGCAAATGACCTAGTGGGGGAAATGGTGGAGGTAACAAAGGAGAGGACTGAGAAAGTGGGATGGTTGTGTGAGGAGACTGGGGAGTCTGTGGCATTCTCCGAAGTGCTCCCAGTACCCTGTGCAAGCACAGTGAGAAAGGAGAGGATTAGGGAGTTGAACACATGGTTGGTAGAATGGTGTCAAACTAAGGGATACTGGGGTTGTGGGTGGCTGGGGCAGTACCTGGGATAATAGCAATCTGTTTGCAAGAATAGGCTGCACCTGAGTGGGGAGGGGAAGGAGGTATTAAAGCAAAGACTGGGGAGGTATATTGCAACAAAGGTGGATTTAAACTAGATGGGAGGGGTGGCAAGTGGACAGCAGGTAAGCAGGAATCTGACAGAGTGGAGCCTACCCCGCAGACTAGCAGGGAAGGACTTCGGTGGCTGAAAAAAGAGGAAATAGAAAGAAGGAAATGGAGGCCAATGAAGGAAAGGGGGCAGGATAGAGGGTGGTCTTGCTGAATGCAAGAAGCTTAGGCAACAAATCTGCTGAGCTACAGGTACTCTTAGAAGTGTGGAGGGTGGATATTGCAGCTGTCACAGAAATGTGGGCAACTGAGCACCAGGACTGAGATCTGGCAATCCCAGGCTATAAAGTATACAGGAAGGACCATAAGGAAGGGAGAGGAGGTGGGGTGGCAGTCTATGTGAGGGATGAGATCAAATGCACAAGGGATGAGGGGGAAGAAAGGAGAACAGAGGCAATCTGGCTACAGCTCCTATGCTCAAAGGGTAGGAAACTGAGGTTTGTGGTGGTATACAGGCCACTGTCCCAGTCTGAGGAGCTTGACAGGGAATTAGCAGGGCAAAGCAGAAAGGTACGTAGAAAAAGGAAGGTGGTCATCGTGGAAGATTTCAACTTGCCGGGGGTTGACTGGAGCATTCCAGTCACCTCCAGTGCTAGGGAGCAAGTGCTCCTGGATGCAATCCAGGAAGGTCTCCTGACACAGTTGGTTAGTGTAACTACCAGGCTAAAGAACACTTTAGATCTGGTGTTGTCGAATGGGGAGGTAGTAAGGAAAATAAAGGTGGAGGACCCACTAACTGACAGCGATCACTAAATGGCTTGGTTTAATATCACGATGTGTGGGGAGCCCGAGAAATCAATTACTCAGGTAATAAACTTCAGGGGGGCAGACTTTGGGAGGATGCAGGAAGTACTGAAAGGGAAACTAGAGTGCATAACACAGGAGATTGATGCAGAGCAGAAATGGGGTATCATTAAAAGGGGGATTACAGAGGCAACAGAAAGCCTGCACCAAGACACAAAGTAAGAGGAGCAGAGCAAGAAAACCATGATGGTTGAACAGCGAGGTAGTGGAGGTGGTGAGAGAAAAATGAGAGGTGCACCAGAGGTATAGAAGGACAGGGAAGGAAGTGGACAAGAAGGAGTATGCAAGACGGTCCAGGGAGGTGACCAGAAAAGTAAGAGGAGCCAAGGCCCAGAGGGAGCTGAGATTAGCGCAGGGAATTAACTGGGGCGGGGGAGACTTTTTCAAATACATCAGGGAAAAAAGGAAGTGCAAGGAGACAATGGTGAGGATAAAAAGGGGTGGGGAGTGGACAGAAAAGGGTGAGGAGCAGGCAGAAGCACTGAATGAATACTTTTGCTCAGTGTTCACAGAAGAAAAGGGGGGACTGCTACCACCATGGGCTGGGAGGGTGGGGACAGGGGGAGAGGAGGCAACAGATGGAAAAATTGAGGCAAGTAGAGTCCAAAAGGGACTGAGGGCACTGAATGTAGATCAGGCACCAGGGCAGGATGGTATCTATCCCAGGGTGCTGAGGGAGATGGCGGAGGTGTTGGCGGAGCTGTTGGCAGATCTGTACAGCACCTCACTTGAGTTGGAATGTGTGTAACTGGACTGGAGGATGGCACATGTAGAACCATTACACAAGAGGGGTTATTGCCTGGTAAGTCTTACCTCCATAGTGTGCAAACTCATGGAGACAATACTAAAGGAAAGACTGTTTTTGTACCAGGGGGACAGTGGCCTCCAGGTTGTGAGGCAGCATGGGTTTGTTTCAGGGAAGTCTTGTCAAACCAACCTGATACAATATTATGACTGGGTGACAGGTGAGCTGGATAAGGGTCATGCGGTGAATGTTATTTACTTGGACTTCAGCAAGGTCTTCGATTCTGTGCCTCATGGGCGGCTTGGGGGGAAGTTAAGTGGTGTACGGGTAGTGGCAAAAATGACAAACTGGATTACAAGCTGGCTGGGTGGGAGGCTGCAATGGGTGGTGGTGGTGAGAGGGGAGCTCTCAGCTCCAAGGCCGATGATGAGTGGGGTGCCACAGGACTCTGTGTTGGAGCCAGTATTGTTTGGACTCTTCATATCAGACATTGCACATGTGGTGGTGAGCAAGATAAGTCTGTTCTCTGAGGACACCAAAATCAGAGCAGTGGTAAATGGAGAGAAGGGATGGAAGCAGCTGCAGGGGGACCTAAGCAAGCTAGAGGAGTGGTCAGAGAAGTGGCAGCTGGGGTTCAATGCAAAGAAGTGTAAGGTTATGCACTTTGGGGTGAAGAACCTATGGAGAAAATACTGACTAGGAGGGGTTAAGCTGGGGATCACTGAGGAGGAGAAGGACCTGGGGTAATGATAACAGGGACCATGGACAACACCGCCCAGTGCAGGAGCTCGGCTGCAAAAGTGAACAAAATGCTGGGGTGCATAGAGAGGGTTTTTTTGTCCAGGCAAAGAGAGGTGATCTTGCCCCTCTACAGGTCACTGGTAAGACCGCACTTAGAGTATTGTGTGCAGTTTTGGAGGCCATACCTAAAGCATGATATCAGGCTACTGGAGGGGGTGCAGAGGAGGGTAACAAAGATGATAGGTGGAATGGAAGGGACAGGCTATGACAGCAGACTGAGAGACCTGAATATGTACACCCTGGAGGATAGAAGAGACGGGGGGACATGATAGAGACATTCAAGTATCTGAGGGGAAGCAATAAGGATGGGGCAGATGATGTCTTTAAGTTAAGGAGGGGGAGGGTCACCAGGGGGCATGCACTAAGAATAGATTGGGGAAGATTTAGGAAGGAAATGAGGAGACACTATTTCATAGAGAGGGTGGTAGCAAAGTGGAACGCCCTACCAGAATGGGTGGTATCATGTAAATCTGTGAACAGTTTCAAAAGGGAATGGGACAGGGAACAGGGGAGAGTGAGAGGGGGAGGTGGGGGTGGCAGTGGGATGACAAATGGGAGGGGGGTGGGGCAGCTGCAAACTAGGGGTGTTAGCTGCACACTCGAGCAGACTTAGATAGACCAGGTGGTCTGTTTCTGCTGGCACATTCGTACGTTCATATGTTTGTATGTACTAGGCTGCTTGCGGGCACACAATCAGGCTGGAAGGTTCACAGATCTTCTGAGTCCCTGTGATTACCACAGATATCGAACTTTACGCAATGCCTGCACTAGGGCAACTTAACTTGAAAAGGCTGATTATTTTGCATCCACCTTCCAAAACAACATTAACCACCCATCCAAGTTTTGGAAGGTCATCTACTTCCTTTTCTCCCCTCCCACCCAGTCTGGCCCACTTTCCCTTAAGGTGAGTGGGACCACCATCTCTGAACCCTCTGCTACTGCTGCTGAATTTAGCAACTTCTTTACCACCCGTGCTTCCACACTCCTCTCCCTCCTCCCTCCCTTCTCTCCCTCTCATCACCCTCTAACCTCCTCCTCCTTCTCTTTATCTACTGTTTCACCTGCTGAAGCCCTTAAAGCTCTACTTGTTCTAAACCCTACAAAGGGCACTAGTCCAGATGGTCTGGACCCAAAGCTCTTGCACCTGTCTGCCTCTGCTACTGTATTTGCCACCCTATTGCATTACTCCTCAACCTCTCTTTCTTTCTGGCTTCAGTTCCCTCTTCCTGGAAATCAGCCACTGTCATTCCCCTCCCTAAGGGTGATGACCCCCAGCTCCAGCAACTACCACCCTATTTCTCTTCTCCCTATCCTTGCTAAACTCCAAGAGCATGTGTTACTCTCTCAACTCTCCACATTTCTTAACTCCTTTTCCTGCCTCACTCCTTTCCAATCTGGTTTAAACAGAGCTCACTCCACATCTGCCTCCCTCCTCAAGCTCACTGACACAATCCTGACAGTTAGGGACTGGGGCCTGGTTAGCTCTGCTATCTTCATTGATCTGGCCAAAGCCTTCAACACTGTAACCCATCCCCACCTCCTAGCCCAGCTGTCTGCTGCTGGGCTCTCTCTTCAAGCCACAAATTTGATCCATTCATAACGCATGGGCAGAACTCAAGCTGTCAAAATTGGCAACTCCCTGCCCCCTCCACCCCATCCACACTGGTGTACTGCAAGGCTCAGTGCTCAGCCCCAACCTCTTCTCCATCTTTCTAAATTCACTCCCCTCTGCATGTATATCTGCATCCTTACACATGTATACTAACACACTAACATACTAAAAATGCCAGCAGAGTAGGCCTCTCAGTCTATGGAGTCTGCTCATGGGTCAACACCCTAGCAGGGCCTGACACCATCTCCCATACCCCTCTGCAGTAACCCCTCTCCCCCTGCCCGAGTACCCTTTCCTGGGCTGGCATTATGCACCTTCATCCTCCTCATGTACCTGTCCCAGCCCCTCTTGAACCCCTCCACCAGCTCCTCTGGAAGAACATTCCATGGCTCCACCACCCTCTCCATCAAATACCGCTTCCTCCTCTACTCCATGAGTCTCCCACCCTCTAGCCTCCAGTTATGCCCCGTGGTGGCCCCTTTCTCCTTCCTGTGAAAGACCCCATCCAGATCCACCCCATTTAATCCATTTAGATACTTGAATACCACTATGATATCCCCCCCCCGTCCCTCCTCTCCTACAGTGTGTACAGGCCAAGTTCCTCAAGCCTCTCCCCATAGGATCTGTCATCCAGTCCCCAAATCATTTTAGTTGCCCTCCTCTGAACCTTTCCAGCAGTATAATGTCCTTCTTTAAATGCAGCAGCCAGAACTCTATGCAATATTCCAGGTGAGCTCTAACCAGGCTGTTATACAGCAGCAGAATCACCTCCCTGCTACACGAGGTAATTCCCCTGGTGATGCACCCCTGCATTCTATTGGTCTTGGCCACCGCCCTCCTACATTGCTCAGAGTTATTCATTCTGGCATCCACTGCTACCTCCAGGTCCCTCTCCTCATCCAAAACTAACAACGTAGCCCCTCCCAGGGTGTATACATGGCCAGGGTTCCTAGGATCCAGATGGAGAACCCTGCACTTCCCAGTGTTAAACCTCGGCTGCCAAGTGCTTGACCACCACCCCAGAACCTCCAGGTCCTCTGCAGGGATTCCCTACTTCCTCACCATCAACCACCAGTTTGGAGTCATCTGCAAAAAGGCTCATTTCACTTCTGATAACCATCCAGATATTGGATACATAAGCGTTAAACAGGAGTGGACCCAACACCGATCCCTGCGGGACACCACTAATCACCTTTCTGGGAGATGAGACAACCACATCAACCATGACCTGCTGGGAACGCCCAGATAGCCAGTTCCAAATTCTCCTTACCACCACCCTCCCCACATCCATTCTTCCCAGTTTTGCCAGCAGCCCCTGATGAGGTACTGATTCAAATGCCTTGCTGAAGTCCAGAAATATGACATCCACTGGTCTACCCTGATCCAGAACCAATGTCGCCCAGACGTAGAACTCCACAAGGTTAGTCTAACATGACCTGCCTGGAAAGAAGCCATGTTGGTGATCGTCCAGGTATCCACACTCTTCCAGGAACTCCCACAGCCATTCCTTTAGGATGGACTCCATCAGTTTGCCCACAACCGACATCAGGCTGACAGGTCTATAGTTCCCTGGCTCCTCCCTTGACCTACATTTGTGGATGGGCACAATGTGTGCCACCCTCCAGTCCAAAAGCACCCTACTCATCTGAAGGGAAGTGTTAAATAGGGCCACCAGGGGCTCTGCCAGGATGTCGGCCAGTTCCCTTAACACCCTAGGGTGGATCCCATCTGGACCCAGGTCCTTCTCCTTTTTAAGGGATTTCAGAGCCAACCACACTCTGCTGGCAGAGAAGTCAACTCCCGTGAGCCCCACTCCTTCAGCAGATCCTTTCTGCCCTACCTGGTTCTGTGCTGCCCCCTCTCTTCCCCCAGAAATCTCAGGTGTGCCCACGTTTAAGTCTTTGGTCAAATCAGAACCCTGCCCCTCACCTTGCTGTGCACCCCCATCCCCCTTCCCGATGAAGATTAATGCAAAGTAATTATTGAGCACCTCTGCCTGTTCCCCAGCCTCCTCTGCCGACCCCCTCTCTGACCTTAATCTGCTGGTCTGCCGCCTCACCTTCTGTTTTTCCCCAATATACCTAAAAAAGCCTTATCCCCCCTCCTGATCCCCAGAGCCAGTCTCTTCTCTTCTCTATCTGTGCCTTAGCCGATCTCACCACCTTAGTGACCCTTCTGGCTGAAATCTTGCACGCATCCCTGACAAGGTCCCCCCGGGAATGTTTGAACCTATTGTAGGCAGCCCTCTTTTCCTTCACCACCTCCCGAACCTCCTGAGACCACTAGCTTGGCTTCCTGGACCTACCAAACTTGCTTCTCACCCTGCCGCAGGTCCTAGAAGCCTCCAGAATCCCCTCCTTAATAACTGCCTACCTACCTTCTGCGTCTATGTCAGGCCTTATCCCCAGCAAATGCTTCTTGAGGATTTCAGCCATGCCCTTAAAACCAGCGCCTCTAAAATCCATTACTGCTGTCTGAGTGCGACCTCCTCCTCCCTGAAGGGCAAGTGTAAACCAGACCATAGAGTGGTCACCCCCGGCCAGTGGGTCCCCTACCTCCAGGTCCCTAACCCTTCACGTCTGCCAGGACCACATTCAGAATCCAGCCCTCTGTCATTGGATCAACCACCATCTGATTCAAGAATGCATCCTGGAAGATGTTCAGCAGTCTCTGCTCTTTGGCCGATGGGGACATCATTGTCCCCAAATCAGTCCCTGGCATGTTAAGATCCCCCAGGACCACTACCCTTCCCCCGTTCTGATGGCAATGGTCGCTAATATTCATCACCAGGCTTTCCTTCAGGTCCTCCACCAGCCTGGGGGCCTGTACACCACCCCCACTACTTCTCTTCTGCCCCCCTGGCATCAGCTGGGCAACCCATAATGCTTCCACGTTACCCTCCACCCTACTAATCACTATGTCACTTTTAATAATCAGCGCTACCCCCCTGCCCTTCATCCTATCCTTTCTGAATACTGTGTACCCGCACAGGTTCATGTCCCAATCATGACCCTGAGTGGCCCAGGTTTCAGTTACAGCTGCCACATCCACATCCCCTTCCACAAGCATAGCCTGATGCTCTGGCATCTTGTTCCTCAAGCTCCTGGCATTAATAAGGACCATCCTCCAACCTTTTCCAAGACCTCTCTTCTTCACCCCTGGAGTTGACTGGTAACCATCTATTCATCCTCCCTGGTACCCAGCTTGTACCTCCAGATAGGTGTTGGAGACCGGATCCCTCACTGTGAGGGAGGCTAGCATTAGCTTCAGACCCCATCCCTCCCCCATTCACAAGTTTAAACCCCACCTAGAGTGTATAAATCCGGCAAGTTTCTGCTTTGGAACCTCCATCCCAACCAGATTAAGATGGAGTCTATCCCTTGTGTACTGCCCTTTATTCTCCAAGTTAACCCCCCAGTCCCAGACCACCCCTTAGCCCCTGACCCCACACCACTCATTGAGCCATTCATTACCTCCCTAATCTTCTGTTTGTTTTCCACACAGGCCCTCGGCACCAGTAGGATCTCCGAGAAGGAGACTGGGCAACCTATGGCGTGGCAGACTCTGGCCAGCTCACGGACTCTAGCCTGAATCTCGGGCACACTGTTCCCATCAATATCATTTGTGCCCAAGTGCACTAAGATCTTGGGGTTCCCCCCACACTCCTTAGCTAGCACGTAAATCTGGTGCTTGGCCTTATGCACAGTCAGGCTGGACATACTCCTGAACTTAATAGAGATAGGTCCCCCCACCCTGCCCATCCCACTGCAGTGATCTACCTAAACCCTTCCCTGTCCCTGGGCCCCTCCCTTGCTGGCATCCCCATAACCCCAACTCTCCTCCTTTGCCATCCCTATCCCTCATCTAAGTGCTGATCAGTGCCCCTAACTAATTGTCCTTCAAGGCCCAATCCTCCTGTCCTCACCCTCCCCCACCTGACCCATCAGTCCCATGAGTGGCCCCAATCCCAGCCATCCTCCCAGCAGTCCTATCCATACCAGGATCCCCCCCCCCATCATGTCCTTTCTGACCAACCCATCAGCTCCTCCTGGACACAACACCCCTCCTGAGGACCCCGCTCCCAACTGCCCATTCTCAATGACAGTCATCCCTCCAGTGGAACCATTTCCCCCTCTTTGGCCCTTGGTTAACTCCAGTCCTCAAGTCCTCTCCCTCAACATATACCTGCCAGTCCCTCAGGTCAACCCCCTTCCCTCTCCCAGAGTCCTCATCCTCCTTGCTCAGGCCCCTGCTGCCCCCCTCAGCACATCCAGTTGTAGCCGTGAGTCCCCGGAGGGATAGGAGCCCCTTCCATCCCTCTTGCTACCTGCCAAGGTTACCCTTCCCCCACCACCGACAGTTCCCCTTCCTGTATTCCCCCAGATCAGCCATGCCCCTCCTCCTGCAACTGCTGCTTGCTGTGCATCCCATCCCAAGCTTTATCTGCTGCCCATACCCACCCCTCCCGTTAGCCTGGCCCCCTTGCCCAGCCCTCTGAACCACCAGCACCTACAGCCTCCTGCCTGGGCCTTAGCAAGGTTCTGCCCCTCTCCTATCCACCTGGCCCTCCCTCCTCCTCCCTCCTCCCACCCCTCACCTTCCCCAAGCCCTTCCTCCTCTGTTTCCCCATCATCCTTATCCCTAGCAAACTCAAGGGCTCAAATCTGTTCTTAAGTTCAAAGTCATCTTTCCTGTGCCCCCAATCAGTGCTCCTCTCATTCCTTTCACTCATCAACTGTCCCCCACCATCAGCCATACCCAGCTACCTAGTTTCCTCTCACATTTAGGCCCCTCCTCCCAAGCCCCCAGCCCTCCTTCCCGCCTATTTGTCTTGCCCTGGTATAAGTGCTGCATCATAAGTATACTCCACACTTTGCCCCCTTCCTGCTCCAAAACCAGGATGGCCCCCTTCCCCACAGCCAGCTTCCTCTCTATCATCTCCTCGTCCTCCTCCTCCCTGATTTGTGCCAGCTGACGACACTCCAGACAGCCCCCCACCCTCCAAGCCCAGGACAGAACCATGGCCGACCCACACTCCGTGCATCCCACCACCATGCCAAAGACTCCCACAGTCATGACTAGAGGACCCTGCCATAGTCCCAGCCTAGTCCCCAGGCTAGCTGCCCCTTCCCCTCAGCAGAACCTGATGAGAAAATGCTCAGTTACCCCCAGGAAAAATTCTATAAAGGAGCACTTCTTGCCACCAGTGTAACAAAGGCAATCAGAACAATGTCAATTTAAACCATGTACAGCAGAGAGATGTAGCCAAGAAGGAATCCCACCCCAGTCCAGACCAGCCACGTATCTCCACACAGATTTACAGATTGCTTATACAGACCCAGTGACCCCACCCAACCCTCTAACAGCTCTCAAGTTGCACCAGGTGGGTGAAACCAGTCCAGCCCTCTGCCCACCAACTCCAAATCTCTATGCCCCATCTCCTAAGCCTATTTAATATAGGTCAGGGCCAGGGGTAAAATTCCTCCCCAGGGCGCTGCCCCCCCCAAAAGAGCATCTGGGCTTGAGCTTTATAGTTCTGCCACGAGTTCAAACTTGGCTCTCTTTGCTGCTATTGGCCCTTTTGGCCAGGGCACTCAGGCCATGGTGACCCTCCTCTCCCAGCTACCGATGCGATGAGACACTCTACTGCACCTCACTGGAGCTGCCCCCTTGGCAGAAACTTCCAGGATGCTGCCGTTGCAGCCAAAGATCCTCCACCACTGACTACCGCCGATGCTGCCTGCTCCCCTACAGTCCCGGATCCAGAATGCCACTGATGCATACGAAGATCACCATAGCTCTCTGCCACCAATGCGGCCAGCTCCCCTGCAGTACTGGACCAGCTTCCTCCTCACGGTGCTGTATGCTGATGATACTGTCATATTTGTCTCAGGTTCCTACATACCAGACCTGACAAGCAGACTCCAATTGGCTTTCATCAATATCCAACACTGCTTCTGGTCAAATCAGCATTCCATAAATACAAAAAGAAACTGTCCTATGACTTTTGGTACCAGATAAAAACTCTCTAAACTGCCAGCTCTGCCATCCTTCCACACTCTGGATGGGACTAGCCTTGAAAATATCACAACTTTCAAGTACCTAGGAGTTTGGCTTGACAGTCTCCTAGACTTCTCTGCTCATGCGGACTACTTACACAAAAAGCTTCACCCTAAACTTGCTACACTGTATAGGAACTGAGGGTGCATCCCTCTGCTGGCCCACAGAGTCATTGTGCAGAGAATGATTCTTCCCCTCTGACTACGGTGACACTATCTATGCTAGTACTCCTAAGTTTACCCTAGTCAGACTGGATCCACTCTTCCACTCCTTCTGTAGATTTGCCCTGGATTGCCCCCCCGACCCACCACTGCCACCTCTACACCTCTCTCTCCTTTCCCTCCCTTAAAGACAGACAGCTTCTTCATTGCTCCTCCCTTATTGCTAAGTACTGTCTGGGCTCCCTCCCATCCTACCTTATGCCTATTCTCTTCTCCCCTTCAAACCCCTCCTACTCTCTCTGGATCTCTAACCTTCACTTACTAACTTTCCCATCCAGGCGGACCTTGGCAGGGCAAGTTGCTTTCCCTTTTCACCTTCCCAAACTCTGGAACTCTCTCTCTGGCCTTATTCATTCTGCTACCTCCATCCACTCCTTCTCCAGTCTTATATGTGATTACTCCGCCCCTCCAGTAACTGCCCCTGCCCCCCACTATTACCCCATACCTTCCTCTTCCTGGCTCTCGACCCCCCTTTTCTCCTCCACCCCTGACTTTCATACTACTATTTCCCCTCCTCCCATCCTCCTTCCCCATTCCTCCACCTCCTCTACCTGCCCACCGTAATTCTCGACCTCACTTGTTTCCTTCCTATGATCTACCTTCTCTTTTCTCACCCTCTCTACTCTTTGCCTTTTGCTAGACTGCCCTTAGCCACTTGCACTAACCTGATTCATCCCCTATTCTTGTTGGCAAATATTACTGCTGTTGCTGCATTTTCTATCAATTATCCTAAGGTATATGCTCTTGTACATTCAATGTATATTACTCGATGTATAATTTATGATATATTGTATAAAGGTGTGCCTTAATATGAGTGTACATTCTCTGTGAATATTTTTACGCTGTATGGATATGTATTTCTCCCTCTCCCCTCTTCCCCAGAAAGCTTCTGGAAACAAATTGTTTATGACTCAGTATGTCTCTCCTGGTGAACCTTTCAAATAAATAAATTATTGTGACTCAATTACTGATACCAGTTTTAGACTATGGAAGTCACCTTTATGGATTTGCTAACAGCTCCAACTTGAAAAAGTAGAAGTTATGTATAACCAGCAAGGTAGGTTTAGTTTTCTTTGTGACTTTAAAACCTTCCTCTGCTAGATATACAAGTCATTGGGGTGGCTTACACCAGAGAATAGGTTAAAATTAATTTGGGCAAACCAAGCCAATAAGATCTTAATGCAAAACAAACCAATATGCCTGACAGAAAAGGTAGACACAACTGAATATAAATATAGTCTGAGAAATAATAAAAGGTGTATGCTGAACCAACACCAAGTAATAAATCTTGGAAAATAATCTTTTAATTTTTGGCTACAAACCTTTAGAATGGAATTGATGAAAACATTAAGACTATAGTAAAAAGTCCAAGGCATTTAGTTTGGTTATTAGTCTCGAAGAGACAGTACACTACAGTTGATTTAGGTAATTAAATCCACTGTTAGCAATACAAACTGTCTTTATAACTTGTCAGATATCTCAGTTTATTATGTTTGCCATGTATTATGTGTTTGTTTATTATATCAAATGTTATGATTATTTGTGTGTAACTTATGATTTTATCTATACAGGGCCATCTTGTAAATAGGATGGTTACTGCCATAGTGGTGTATTTCCAACTATTCCTGCCAGAAAAAAAATACCTTCTACTGTACATCACTAAAGCGGAGGGTACCTGGTTAAGGGGACTCCTTTGTGTTGCTGTTCATGCTTGCAGCCTTCTCAGTTTACTCAGAGATTGAACTCTGTGATGCAGACTCACAATCTGTGCAGTAGATACTTTCCCATGCATAATAGCCTCCCTGCGAACAATGGATTATTCACAGCAGAGTGCTTTGCCATCTGCTGTGAGGAAAGTGCAGACTTCTGTCGCTGACCTTCCTCCACACTATCGCTATGCTCTATTAGTTGCAATGGTAGCCCTTTCAGGTTTGAATTTCACTACCTGCAGTAGTCCAGGATGAGACACATCTTGGCACAACACTTGTGTCTCAGTCTTTAACTCCAACTTGGGGATGTGTTATCTAGCTGGATTGAGAATTGGTTAACTGATAGGACTCGGAGAGTGGTCTGGAACTGAAAGTTCTCTGATGTCAGGGTGGTAACTGGTGGGGTGCCTTGGGGGGATGCCCTAGGGACACTGCTATTTAAAATGGATATAAGTGATGCAGGAGACACTGAGGAAAGTGAGTCTGTTTGAAGATGCTCCAAACCTCTGTGGGAGGGTGGATAGTGAGAAGGAAATTAGCAGCATGGAAAAGGATGTAGACAGACTGGAAAAGTGGTACAGAATGCAACAATTGAAATTCAGTTATTAACAAGCATTTGTCAATGCTGAATGTTTGTTTGCTGGCATTGACATTGGTGGGGTGTGCCTTTGGGTCATCAGGCATAATGGCCACGCCATTTCACCACACTCTACCCTGCAGACACTGACAAGTGTTACGGTGTGTCTTGGGGTCTTTGGCCCTTATGCTCACCCCATTCCATCAGGAAATACAGTAAGATGGGTGCAGTATAGGAGAATGGGGTGAATTTTGGGGCCAAAGAGTCCAAGACACACCTCAATGCCTCTCACTAGATGCAGGGTGTGGGTGGGGGGAAGAATGGTATGAGCATTACAGGTGATAATCCCAAGCCACACCCATGATGCCCGTCAGTCTCTACAGAGTGGGGCGTTATGGTCGGAAACCCTAACACCTCAGGCATTCATTGGTATTTTCACTCCAAATTTTCAACATGGATTTTTTTGTGATCCCCACCTTATGAATAGTGGTAATATCAGTTTGTTAGCTGAAAGTTGATTTTGCACAGTGACTACGGCATTTGGCACCACAGGTGCGAAAACACATTTCAAACAGGATGGAGTGTACTGTTCATGGAGAGGTGTAAAAAATGGCAATGTTGAAAATCTGCAGTGAAAATAGTAAAAAAAAGTGGTGAAGTCACGAGCGTGCATAGAAACTGTGCAACGCACACCCTTAATGTAATTACTTAGTTTTTTTTTTACAGCAGATTGACAACACAGGCATTTTGGGACCTCTACTCATGAACAGTGTCACTGTCATTTTCTTAATCTGTTCCGAACATTGATTTCAAACAGCGACCATGCATTTCTGAGCAGAAAGTGTGAAAAAACATTTTGGCCATGTTGTGAAAGATTACAGATGTACTGTTCATAAGGAAGTGTGGTAAAATGCCAGTGGTGAAAATCTGGACTGAAAATATTACAAATTCATGAACTTACAAGGGTGAGTGGAAACAGCGCAATGCTTGCTCATAACACAGTCATTCTATGGACTTTTGCCACCACATTTTCAACATAGCCATTTTAAGACCTCTGCTTATGAACAGTGTGACTGTGATTTTCTTAATGTGTCCCAAACATTGATTTCGCACACCGACTGCACCATTGTGCGGTACATGCGCAGAAACACATTTTGGGTGAGATGTGAAGAATGACAGCTGTACTGCTCATAAGGAGGTGTGGTAAAATGGCAATGTTGAAAATCTGGAGTGCAAATATTAAAAATTCACAAACTTACGAGTGTGCATAGGAACTGGGCAACACATGCTCGAAAAACAGTCATTTGTGGGAAATTTTTCCCAAAATTTTCAACATAAGGTTTTTGAGGGCCTACCTCATGAAATGTGCCACTGCCATTTCATACATCGGTCCCAAAAGGAGGATTTGTGCAGTGACCGCAGGCATGTGCAAAGTGATGGCCTTAGATATTCTCAGCTGGTCTGCACTCAAAAGACTGACTAACATGAAGTAACCAGGCATGGGAGACCACTGCATGGGATGCAGATGATACCACAGAACAACTGTACCTTGGAGGTGATGCAGCATGGGACGTATATGAAAAAATGACAAGGAGAAAGAAGGATTGCATTGAAAATCTCAAGTAAAGTTAAAATCAACAAGAACTGCACAGATATGAGGAAAGAGTATATACCATATATCCCATGTAAGCATTTTGTGAAGAGATTTTTATGTCCAAAATAAAACACTTAATACCATTATATTCAATACACTTCAAAAACAATTGTAATGAACACATTTGCTTTTATATTGTATATTGCAAATGCATGGTTTAGTTAACTTTTGTTTACTATTATTTGGAGCAGCTAAGAGCTTAAACATTGTTTATCACACAGAAAATCTGAGAAAATATAAAACTATCCCAATTAAATTAATGTAACGAAAATATAAAACTATTCCAATTAAAGTCATGTTTAAGAAAAATCTTTTCTAATACTCACAAGAAAGCTTCAACATTAGCAGTAAATAATGATAAACACATGGGGCTTGATTTTCAGAGCCCCAAGAAAGCCACAAGCCTCTGGTGTACTGACTGTTTAGTGCACAGAGCTTGCACAGTCTTCTGGCCAGTGATCAGGATTTTCAATTACGAGCACCAAATGCTGCAAGTTACACCATCTTTTGACTGGTCTAACTTGTGCTATTTGGGGGACCCATTTTATGGGATTTGCACCAAATGTTTGGCGCAAGATGTTGTAAACTGTGAAAAGTGTCAAAACTGTGCATAATTTACTAAAATAGAGTGCAGTTGTATCAAAGGAGTTTGAAACAGCTGTATCAAACAACAGGGTTGACACAGGGCATGACACAAGCCCAGAGTGACCCTTTGAAAATTGAGCCCATGATGTTAACACATTAGTTTTATTTTCTACTTGAAGTGCTTTCTAAAAAGAATGTGATGCTGCATTATATTGTTTTAGAGCTTTTCATACAGACAGCTGCACCAGGAACAGGTTTGGTGCTTAATTAAATAGTCAAAATAGCAGAAGTAGAATTACTAGCACCCAAACCAAGGACTTCCAATATAAAACATTTTATTTATACAAAAATGCTCTCATGCTCAAAATACATCACCTGGCTGTTTGGTCACATATAGTGACAAGCAATATTGAAAAAAAAAACTTACGGTTTTGGCCTGATCACTACAAAGATGTCTCTGTTGAAGCCCGGTAGTGATCCAGGAAAAATATGTGTTTTTTTCAACATTGCTTGTCACTGTATGTGACCACACAGCCAAACGATGTATTTTGAGCACAAGAACACTTCTGTATTAATAAAATATTTTTTATATTGAAAGTCCCTGGTTTGGGTGCTATTAATTCAATTCTGCTACATTATATTGTTTTACAATGGGGAGGCTATTGTCTTAATGGAATAAAGTAAAGACCTGTTTAAATATTTATTTCATTTTCAAAAAAATAAAAGGAAACAGAATATCCATTTTGATGAACTAGAAGCAGTAGAAATCCTACCTGGCTATTTATTATATAAGAGTTGCTTTGAAGAATAGCTGTCTATTAGTGCTACATGTCACACTTAGATTGAAGTATACTTCATGATAAAAAGGAAACCAAAAAGTAAATCAATGCAGTATGTAAGCATTAATGCACGACAGGGTGTGCCGATAATGTGGATTAACTCACACCTCGGGGGTGTTGTGAGGCACAAGGGTGCAGCCCGAGTGCCCTCACAGTCCCAGAAGTGTGTGTTAACTCACATTATCAGCACACCCTGGGAGTGCTTTAATGCACTTATCACATGGGTTCTGTTTAAATAATAAAAAATAAAATAAGAAAGGTGCTTTTTTTGCTGTTTAAACAGCAAAAAAGGTATTGTATCCTGTCACCTTGCAAAGTAGTCCATAACAAATAATGCATTTTGCGTTGCTGTTATGCACATAGAAATGTCACAGACACACTACTGATATGATCTCTAACATCTCATGTGCATAGCATGCACTACTACACATTCTGTAACATGCACAACCCTATGCCCCCCCAAAAAAAATACACATGCCCTTGTGAGCTACACATAGAGACACACTGCTGGCAAGGTTTTCTGCAACAATGGTTTCTCAAACTGTGCCTTCTGTGTGTCTCTGTGTGTGTCTCCCTCTTGAGAACAGTGGTGCAGAGCCACAAGCCACAGCAAGGAGAGCAGGACCAGAGAGAGAGAGAGACAGACAAGTGACTGGGCTGCTGCTGCTTTCTCGCACAGTGTAGCAATGCTGTGCCCCTTCCCCCCCCATTGCCTACTTCTGTGTGTCTGTCTGTCTCTCTCTCTCTCTCTCTCTCTTCATCGTGCAGCAATCCACACACCAACCCCCACTGTGCATTACTACCAACAATGTCTCGTACCTCTCTCTGTGTCTCCACTGTGCGGGCACACTGCTTGCTCTGCTGACCACAGCTGTGGAAGCACACATCTGTGCTCACATCGGGGGATTTCTGGCTGTGTGTCATGGGATGCCATGGGACAGGACTGCAGCAAGAGACACAGCAACTATGGAGGAATGGGATGGCAGGCTACAGACATTATGATACTGTGGGACATTGAGGGATTAGTTAAACAGCATGGGAGGGTAGTGCAGCAAGTGGCACAGCAGGTATGCACTTCGACTACCTTACACTAGACAGAGAGACCAATCATGCTTACTACAATGCTATCATTTGAAAATGTGTCCCTCAATCTTGTGATTGGAGTGATCTACCCACACCCTAAAACTGAAACTACTGACTGTGACAAATCTAAGAAAACAATTCTGTTTCACTCAAATAATTAGGAGCTTGAACTGATTGGCAATTTCAGTGCTGCTTGGGGTTGTCCTAGAGGCAAATGTCTGGAGAATAATTTTAATGTGTTAGATCTGAAGCAAATTGTTAGCATGCCTACCAGGAGTTGCAGACCATGCAGTCCTGGTAACATACTTGATTTGATTTTTTTGTTTCTTTAAAAAACTGGTGTACCCAAAGTAGAGGTACATTCTTTAATTTTGGATTATTATATTGCTATAAGCTGTAGATTTTTCTTATTGGATAAACCTAGAAATTCCAGTAGATTAGTCAAAGTTAAGAGAAGATGCTCTGAATCATATAATACAGAGGCATTTATAAATAAATTAACACAAATAAACTGACCTAGGCTGTTCTTCATACCCACTATAGATATGAACATTGAGAAGTTTTCCAGTTTATTTTTAAAAGTATGCAATGAACTAGCACCTTACAGGAAGCCAAAACAAAAAAAAAGCCCTCTGGATAAGTGAAAAAATACAATACGAAATATGGATAACAGAAATATTATGGAAAATTACAAACAAAACTTTGAAAAAATGAAGATTGAGAGATTTTGTAAGAAGCCAGAAATAACAATAAAATAAAACAAATAAAATAAAACAGTAACAAGACAGCATTACATTAAAAAGCAAAGGAAACCACAGATAAAAAAAAACGTACTAGGATCTTACCAAATCATTTGACAAACCCAGAAGAAATTCTTTTCCAATTCACATGGAACAAAATTGTATTTTACAGAATCGTAGAAGTTGATCAAATATGGTGAATCATTACTTTAGTAATCTACCAGACACAGAGATATCAACCTGCAGATGCAGAACCACATGTGGTGTCCAGTAAAGACAATGATTAAGTAGAAAATATATTGCAAGTTTATTTTCTGGCTTTACATATGCAGTTTTTGTGTTCTAAGCTTGTGTTAAATAGTAAAAAGTCACAAGCTATTGCATTTTGTTTGGCTACCACTGGCAGGAGGGGCAATGGTCCAAAGCTGACAATTGATGAAGTGCAACTTACCCAGGTCTCTGTATGTATATGTGTATATATATATATATATATATATATGCAGAAGTATGTGTGGACCAACATTTGAAATGTGACTATCATATATAAATTACTACTAGAAAGTTAAATAATACACTTGGTGCCTTTAGACATACAGCTGATTGCATAAATAAAATCATTTGCCATATTATTGTGACTCAATTACTGATACCAGTTTTAGACTATGGAAGTCACTTTTATGGATTACACTTTACAGTACACAGTAACACTCTGAGTTTGACTGTGAGTAACCTGAAGTGTGCAGCTGCCACTGTGCACAGTGCAGTTACTGCACTCCCTCACCCCACTCACTGTGCAGTACCGGTGGTCTGCAGGGCTGGTGGGTAGGAAGGACAGCAGATATAGTGGCTGAGTGACAGACAGGGGATCACAGATTCCCCTCTCTGCGATTACAGCACACATGCAGTTATTTTGTAAGAGACTATATTTTTGCAAAAGCACCTCTGCTACACTACTACTGGGTGTCGCTTAGTGAGGATTGCAAATGGCTGCCTTTGCAAAATTATTTTCCCCTGCACAAGTGTGGTCTGCCCAGGAATTTCAGATCTGAGGGACCTCTTCACCCTAACTGTGCCAATAATGTGCATTATCGCATAGTCAGGTGATGCTTTTGTACCAATCAGGAAATTCCCTGATCCTACCCATGTTTTAAATACATTTAGCTACCTGACATCCAGATCAAAATCAGCAAGTCCATTAATCAGCTGGGAAGTGATACAACTGATGGATTACTACTTTCCAAAATAAGAGGACACATTGTTATATTACAATTAAAGCTTTAACTATTATTAGTATTGCTGCAGGATGCCGACTAGGTTTTCACTTTAGTACAGAGAATTTATATAATATTTTCTCATTGGCAGTGCATATCTTGTGTCTTTCAGATGATAACAATATTATGAAAACATATGGAATCTGCATTAAAATTGCACTATAATGATTAAAGTCATTTTGCAGGCTGGATAAGCTGGCAATTATAAAAAGAACCTTCAGTTTTTATGAGATTAGCAGTCCATAAAATACAGCAGTAGCCATTGCTACCTGTAGTTACAGTGATCCATATGGCACACCACATCCCAATATTGTCAGGGAAAGCAGAATTTATGCAAATGCAACTCTTCTGGTATGTATCGACTGACACCAGCCAGGTCAGTCGTGGGCCAAGATTCCTTGTGACGATGGCTCCCACTGTAGGTCATACAGGAAACCTATTACAAAAGCAATCTTTGCAGGTCCAAAAATAAAAAATATCAACAGTCAATGACTATGTTTATTTGAAAACAGAAGTTACCTAAATTTAAATTAAGACCAGCAAATTAAGATAATTTTCAAACATTCCATTTAGCTTAAAGCACTTCAGTTAGTTCTGTTAGTTCCTCCTATGGCTCTGTAAACTTTCAGCAACAATATTAAAACCTTTGCTCTTTTTTCACTATCAGTAGTCAGAGGAAGAGTCATCTGTTTGCTCGATTGAGTTTTATCATTGTTTCTAATGAAAATAGTTAGCAATCTGATCAACATCAAAACATACATATTCTTGATTTCCCAGACATCTTTGCTTTGTACGCAAAATGGGAAGTCCCCACTCTCTAAAATGTAAGCTTTAAAGTTGTAGAAATGCTTACAGTGATTCTGAGTTACCAGGCAAATACCGTGAACAAAGTATGCCTTCTTGAGCCATGATGTGGAGAGTGAGAGGGGGACTGAGGAGAACAGTCAATGCAAACAGGAGTTTTTAACAGTATTTATGTGCTTTTAAGTCATTCTGAACTGATTGTGTTTAACCAAGATAGTCTGTCTTGGTACCTAGCATCTTTATTTATTTATTTGAATTTTGGTAACTGGGTAGGTCAACTGAGACCATGCAGTCCCTTTTTCATTGACGACCATGGAGACAATTACAGTACAATAAAGCCTGATAAATACATAGACTATTGTGTACAAAGAAATGCAAACGGGTTCAAGGGATACACAGAAACTTCAAGTCAGTTACAGAAGCAGCCTTAAAATTTACATTACACAGGGTTAAATAAGGTTAAAGAATATATACAATTAAATACATTGGAAAATACATATTTTCAGAACACTTGTGCAACACAATGTTTTAGCATGGAATGAAATGTATGCCAAGTAGCAGAAGGTGCAGGGAAGATAGTGAATTAGCTAAAACAGCTGCAGTGGGAGGTTTAAGAAGATGAGAGGTAAGTTCTTTTTTGAAAAGAGATAAGGTGGTGCAGTTGAGTATAGTAGGTGGGGAGAATTCCAGCCAGTGGTGGCTGAGAAGGTGAATGATCACTTACCCAATAGACAGTGCCTTGCCTAGTGTTTCTTAGGATTGTGGTAGTACAGATCAAATCCTTTCCTGAGATTCTAGCACTCTGCTGTCATGCACCCTGAGATTGCAGAGGACCAGGCAGTACCTCCACATTAAAGGTGACAAAATTAGTCCTGTGGAATATTGAAATGAGGATGCAATCAGCTTGTAAAGCTGCCACAGATGATCAAATCCACCTGCTGTTGGAACATGGCTTTTTTAGCTTAATTCCCTGTGTTTGTGAGTGATGGACAGGAAGTACTGTTCCAAAGCACTTTCTGTTTTCTGGTATGAAAGGAGAGTCTCCAGAGAATGCCCTGAGAGGGTGAGGGAACTGAAGAGCACAGCAGGCCATGCAAACAGTAGTTTTAACAGGATGAATGTGTTTTTATGTGCTTCTAAGTCATTTTAAACTGATTGTGTTTAACCAAGCTAGTGTATTGGTACCTAGCACCTTGTTGCCTTGCCTGGTGGACCACGGGATTGTGGTGGTGCAGACCAAATCCCTTCCTGAGATTCTATCACTCTGCTGCCTTCTCTAGTGCATTCTGGGATTGTGGAGGACCAGCAAGTATGTCCACAATAAAAGTGAAAAAATTAGCCTGGTGGAATATTGAAATGGGTACAATCAGTTAATGAAGGTACTACGTGATAACGGCGAAAGCCTAAAGGTGATCACCATCACCGTGCAGTCAGATTGCCAAAAACATTGTCACCACTACTGACACCCTAGCTCACAGGACAATGGTGCTGGGGACATATATTACAATGCTTTCTATTGGGGAGGCTGCACCCCCGACACCCCCCCATGCAGGGGCTTCGCCTCTGCATTCCCCCAAAGGATTCTCAACCTCGGGGTGCATGTTGGAGGGGTGAAACATGTCAAATTAAAGGTTCTGGCAGTGTGCAATAAAATTGTCCCAGTGCCCAGACCTAAACCCTGTACCTCATCCACCCCAACCACAGGCCAACCCCAACACCATGACGCAGCTTGGCAACCCACCACAGTGCCACCCCCTACAGCTCCTCTGCCCCCTCCCAGCCCATGATCATCCTGCACACTCTCCCCGCGTGCATGCATATAGCAACATCCTGTCACCCATTTTGCCCAACCCCCATCCAGTCACCCTACCCTCCAATCGCCATGAGGGATTTCGAGGGGAATGAGTTGCCATTAAGGATGGCACCCTTCCCCATGCACTCTTCTCACAGGCTATCCTATTGAAGCTGCTACAAGGGCTCAAATCCATTTATTAGTGGTTACTGGGCTTTTTTGGTTTAATCCCCTTGTTTGTGAGCACCAGACAGGAAATACCATTCCGAGGCATTTCCCGTTTTCTGATATAAAAGGAGAGCCTCCAGTGAACATCGACAAACACTGAGTTGAGGCGATGCTACCACAGGGAAGCATGTCTGCCAGTGTCAGCCAGGGATCAGCCAGGTTGCCAGGAAATTCTGCCAAACTTGTTGCCCACGAGAAGGTACGGTATTATTCAAACTGCTATACAGCTGAAGTATCACACAGTATGGATAAGGGTATAGTAGCACTGTCTAATGGGGAACTGGGGATCAAATGTGTACTATGCAATAGGTTCAGCACTGAACTAAGTACAGCTTTTTCTGCACATATTTGCAAACAGTGCATTGAATTAAAAGAGCCTGTAAAAAAATATATTAGAGATTCAAATGGAGCTTAGCAGAGTAAGAAGTGAGGCACTAATCAACAATGCAAAAAAAGGTGATGGGTCTAGCTTAGAAATGACAAGCCCTTAACAATCTAATGAGAGAAACTACAAAAAAGGCTGAGGGATTCAGATAATGTAGAGGGGGATGACTGGTGCTTGGTTAGAAAGAATAAGAAAAGTAAGAGGCAGGAGGGCCGTGAATGTCCAGCTGGACATTGAAAGCCAATTTACTTCTCCAATTGACCTGCTAGAATACATAGAAGATCACTCCCAGGAATTATTAAACTTAGTGAGTGATAATGAGTCAACTGTGATAGAAAATCATGAAAGTGAAAGTTTAGATAAGGAAAAAAAAAAGATAAAATCAAGGAAGATCCCCAGAAACAAATATATATTTTGGAGACTCTATAGTTAAATATACTGATAGGTACTCAGCAAGGGGTAACATGGTAAATGTTACCACAAATAGCTTCCCATGGACAATCTTTAGTGATATTCTCAATATTCTGTCAAACAGAATAAAACCCTTAAATGCAAAATCACTGGTATTAAGTCTTGCTGACACAAACAATGTGGGAAAGCAGCATGAGGAAGAAATTGTAAGAGAAATTACAGCCCTAAACAAAACATTAGAAGCTGAGACACAGGGAGGGAGAGAGAAAGCAGCCAGAGATTCCTTAAATCAAGAAGGTTATTTTCCAGACTACACTGAACTGAATTATTGCTTTTTGGACCTGTGTAAGTAACTAGTATTGATTCTCTTTTTTGGGGTTGATTTTTCTTAGTATAACTTTAATTTGCCATGGAGGAACTGTAGCTGGGAGATATTTGCAGTCATTTGTGACTAGACCTGGTACTTAACCTCTGTGAAATAGGTGTTTGTTAAGGGGAGGAGCTGAAAGAGGCCTAGTTGAACAGTGACTTAAAACAGGAGTTGTTTGAGGTCTCTCTCTGCTGAGACAGAGAGAGAGAGAGAGAGAGAGAGAGAGAAAGAAATAGGTGACTGAAAGGAAGGAAGGCACTTCTCGGGGTGGAGGGTCAGAATTGTGGTTGATTGTTTCCGGATGGCAGAGGTTTACTCCCTCCCACCCTTCCCCACACACCACGCACTCCAAGCACATAACTTCCTTTATAGCAGGGGTTCCGATAGCACTTCCCCAAAACTGCTAACAACATACACCTGTTCATATCCTTAAAGGCACAGCACACTGAATAGGGGGTAGAGACACCCGCAAGCTTGCATACACTGACACAAGAACAAAGAAACAACAAAAAAAAAGCATCTGCAACAGGAAGGGACACAGACATGTGGGGAGTGGTGCAATGTACTGGCTGTGGAGCAGCAGTCTTCTGGGAGACATTCTGGAAACTGCATTGCTGTCCTAATTGCAGGCACCTCTCTGGTCTAAAGGAGGAGGTTGCTCGTCTCCATGCTGACCTGGCAACGATTCAGAAAACCTGCTTTCCCACCCAGAGACCACCCAGGCCACTGCCACAACCTCAGAGGTTGCCAAGAAAGAGGAGTGTTTGGACCACGGTGGGCTCAGAGAGGGTGAGGGTGGTGGAACAGAGGTGCATCCCTCCAGTTGTTCCTCTCCACAATTCATTCACCACTCTGGTGGAGCATGGTTCCTCTATGGAGGCACCCGCAGTGGAGATCAAGGAGGATGCTGTGAACCTCCACAATGGAGACCCACAGGAGGGTGACACAGGACCCCACAGGAAAGGAAACAACTCCTGGTGGGGGACTCAATTGTTAAGGGTGTAGAACTGGGGGAGGGAAGGGAAAGGGAGGTAAGGTACCTGCCTGGCACCATGGCTTGGACGGACAGGAAATGAATCCTCAGGATCATGGCAGCAGCTGCAAGGTGGAGTGAGCTGGATGTAATTATCCACATAGGGATGAATGACCTGGCTGAGAATGGGATCAGAGCAGTGCAACAGGAGTTTGTGGAGTTGGGGAGGGGCCTTAGACAAGTAGTACACACGGTAACTTTCTCAGAAGTGCTACCTGTCTATGGCATGGATGAGGCTTGAGTATTCTGCACCATGGGATTCAATGACTGGTTGAAAAACTGGTGCAGAGCTCAGGGATTTGGCTTCACTGGGGACTGGGGCTCCACCTGGAGGGACACAGGCCTATACAAGCTCGATGGTCTGCATCTATCCTGGAAGGGAACCAGGATCCTAGGTGATAGGTTTAAATGCTTCATTGGCAAGCATTTAAACTAGCCAAGGGGGCAGGCACTGAAAAGGAGAAGGGAAATCCTATCCCTTCCCCGAAGTCATGGTAGTTAGTGAGGTAAACACCAAGATAGAGCAGTTGATAGGGATAAGGGCAGGGGTAAATGGAGAAAAAAGACAAAGGCAGTAAGGACAGGGATGGGGCAAAAAGAAATAAAGCCAGAAAAAAAATGGAGGGTAATGAGTACCAGTTCTCATAGTCTAGGTAAAAAGCGCCCTGAAATGGTGGCCTTGATGGAAGAGGGATGCCTGGATACCGTGGCAGTGACAGAAACATGGTACACAGAGAACCATGACTGGGATGTCAACATACCAGGGTACACAATCTACAGGAGGGACAGGGAGGAAAGAAGAGGAGGAAGAGGAGGAGCTCTCTATGTAAGGGAAGAGATCAAAGCAATAGAACTAAAGGGTAAACAGGGAGGAGAGGAGGCACTGTGGGTCACCCGGACACTGGAAATGGCTCCACAATCTGCACGGGAGTTGTATACAGACCCCTGTCTCAGGGGGAAGAAATGGACAAGGTAATGATAGAAGGCATCCTTGGGATGACAGAGAAAGGTAAGATATTGCTGATGGGAGACCTGATTATGCCAGATGTTAACTGGAGCACCTTTGCTACAGCCACATCCAAGAGCAGGGCCATTCTCAATGCCCTATAGGGGGCATGCCTCAGACAGCTAGTTTTGGAACCCACTCGGGAAGGAGCAGTCTTAGCCCTGGTACTCTCAAATGGGGAAGGAGAGAGGATCTCTGATCTTGAAGTGGGTAGCAATCTGGGAACAAGCGACCACCAAACAGTGTGGTTCACGATAAACTTAGCTGTAGAGTCAAGCCACACAAAAGTGAAGGTACTGGACTTCAGGAGGGCTGATTTTGTCAAAATGGGACAGTGCCTCAGAAAAGCACTAGCAAACAGGCAAAAAGGTGGGGTGGAGTAACAATGGGTAAACATCTAAATTGCCATCACAGAGGCAACAAGCCATTGTGTGAAGCAAATAAACAAATCAAAATGAAAGAAAAAAAACACTATGGTTGTCAAAGCAAGTGGCAGGGAAGGTAATGGAGAAAAAGATAGCATTCAGGAAGTATAAAGAAACACAGAAGGAGCAGGACAGAGAACTGTACCAGTTAAAGCAGAAGGAAGCGGGGAAGGCAGCCAGAATCGCAAAGGACCAAACTGAGGAAAAGATAGCCAACTCAGTTAAGAAGAGGGATAAATTCTTTTATAGGTACATTAGGGAGCAAAGAAAGACAAAGGCAGGGATACTGAGGCTGAATAAAGAGGAAGGTGGTTGGGCAGAGAGCGACAGTGAAAAAGCAGGGATACTGAACGAATATTTCTGCTCAGTATCCATAATGGAAAAGCAGGGAGAAAGACCTAATCCAGTCAATAGAAGCACTCTGGATAGGGGGGTTGATATTAGTCCTTTCACAGAAGAAAGGGTTCTGAAAGAACTCTTAAAACTGAAGGTGGATAAAGCAATGGGGCCTGATGGGATTCACCCCAGAATTCTAAAAGAACTAAGGGAAGAACTAGTAACACCACTGACTACCCTTTTTAATAAATCATGGGAGGATGGTACGGTAACTGAGGAAGGAGAGGCCATATGTGATACCCCTTCACAAAAGTGGGAGCAAGACAGAGGCAGGAAACTGCAGACCTGTCAGTTTGACCTCAGTGGTAGGGAAAATGATGGAATCACTTCTGAAGGAAAGAATTGTTGAGTACCTAGAGGCCAGTGGGGCACAGGACCCAAGGCAGCATGGAGTCACAGCAGGAAGGTCATGTCAAACAAATCTAATTGATTTCTTTGAATGGGGAACCAAAGTAGCAGGCCAGGGAGGGGCTGTGGACATGGCCTACCTAGACTTTAGCAAGGCATTTGACACAGTCCCGCACAAAAGATTAATAAACAAATTAGCCAGCCTGGGAGTGGGTCCCAGAGTGGTAGCCTGGGTGAAACACTGGCTGGACAACAGGACACAGCGGGTAATAGTAAATGGAGTCCACAGTGAAGAAAGAAAGGTTACTATTGGGGTACCACAGGGTTCAGTACTGGGGTTGGTCCTTTTAAATGTATTTATAAGTGACATTGCGGAGGGACTAGGGGAAGGTATGTCTCATTGCAGATGACACAAAGATCTACAACAGGGTTGATATCACAAGGTGGGGTGGAAAGGATGAAAAGGGACTTGGCAAGGTTGGAGGAATGGTCAAATGTATGGCAGTTTAGATTCAACACAAAGAAGTGCAAAGTAATGCACCTGGGAAACAAAAACCCAGGGCAAGCACACACAATGGGGGGTGAGATACTGACAAAAACCAAAATGGAAAGGGACCTGTGGGTAGTCATATCAGATGACCTAAAGGTGTGCCAGCAATGTGAGAAAGCAGTAAAGAGGGCTGGGGGGATACTGGGATGCATAGGGAGAGGCATCACCAGTAAAAGTTGTTGGCCCTTTGTACAGACAGTTGGTAAGACCACATCTGGAGTACTGTGTACAGTTCTGGAGATCCCATCTCCACAAAGACATAGACAGGGTGGAGGCTGTCCAGAGGAGGGCAACCAAAATGGTGCAGGGTCTGCACCAGAAGACATATGAAGAAAGACTAAAGGAGCTTAAGATGTATAGTCTCGAGGAAAGGAGGGAGAGGGGGGACATGATAGAAACTTTCAAATACCTCAAGGGAATCAACAAAGTCCAAGAGGGTAGCATCTTTCAAAAAAAGAGATGTGCAAGAACAAGGGGGCACAATGAAGATAAAGAGGGGATGGCTCAGAGGTAGTGTGAGGAAGTATTTCTTCACAGAGAGGGTTGTAGATGCATGGAACAGCCTTCCTGAGGAGGTCATAGAATCAAAAACAGTGGGGGAATTCAAGAAAGCATAGGACAGACATAAGGCCATTCTAGTGGGGGGGGTAGGAGGAAGTATGCTGTTGGTTAACTAGGATCTGCAGCTTATCCATTAGGTAGGGAAATCGGCAGACCAGGTGGGCCAAGCAGTCCTTATCTGCCATCAGATTCTATGTTTCTATGTTTTTAAGAGAACACTTTTTAGGCTACAGTATGTTTTCTGAGATATTGCCAGTACCTAGAGCAAGTACAGGAAGAAAAAAAAATATATATGACTGAACAACTGGCTGAGGAAATAGTACCTGGAAAATAAAATAAAATGTATTAAACATGGGAAACCTTTCATGGGAAAAGAGAATTGTTCAGTCAGGATGGTCTGCATCTAAGCAGAAAAAGAAGTAGACATATGAGAAACATCTTTTATGATAACATAAACACAAATAAATTAAAGTGAAGAAAGAGGGAAGAAGGCATGGAGGCCTAGTAGGGAGTAAAACAAGAAGTAAATTTACACAACAAAAGCATGGACTTAACATACTATCTGTTAATGAGAAACCTAAAATCCTTACAAAAATAGAACTGGAACTAATAATGGAAGAAAAAGATATTAACATATCAGCAATCTCCGAAACATGGTTGACAGAACAGTCAGGCTAGACTAGAAACATCCAGGGATATAGGCTCTGTCAAAATGACAGATCTCACTGAAAGGGAAGAGGCATCACATTATACATCGGAATCGATATTGTAAGCAATATTTTACTGAACCATACACCTACAGAAAATACAGGTGAATAACTGTGGGGCTGAGATGTCCAGAAATGGGGGAAAAAATAACGATAGGGGTATGCTATCATCCACCTGGTATGACTGGACAGAAACATTTAGACCTGATACAAAACATCACAGAACTAGTCCAATGAGGGGAAATATTATTGCTTGGAGATTTCAATCTCCCTGGAATATACTGGGATGATCTTACAATATCAAACTTCAAAGAACAGTGTTTCATCAACATCAACATAATGGGCTACACCAGATGGTGGCTGTGTCTACCAGAAGTAGTAACATTCTGGATCTGATCACCACAGATAAAGTGGAGGGAATATTAGAACCTTTGGGCAATAGTGACTACAACAGTTCCAATTGTACCTTGTAACTAACACTGACAAATTCTGATCAGAGCCGATATGGCTGTGGAAAACTTTGGGGATGCCTTTACCCATTGTCTCTAATGCATTTGCACAATGCAGATCTGCTGAGAGGCAGTTTCAATGTAGTCTTCCTTTTACACATTTCTACGATGTGTTTTCCTAGAATATGCCTGCTGATTGCTATATGTTTAGCCTGGATAGTACACAGAAGACATGACATTTTATTTTCAGTGTGGCTCTACATCTACACAATATTATGCTGCATTGTGTAAAATCAGAACACACCGAAAACAATATTTTAATCTGGACTAGGCTACCCTGAATAAATACATTATAAAATGGTAAAATCATGACCCTACTGAAAATAAGACAGTGCATCTAATCTGGGACATCCTGAGTAAATACAGTGCAAAAATGTGTAAACTGAAGATCACAATGACAATGAGATGTAGCACCTCCCCAAAGCTATCCAGGATACAAAATATAGGATAAGAAATATTTAAATAACTACTGGAGTGGAATTAAAACAGGCAGACAGGAAAATAATACAAAATTTAAGTAGTAGTCAGTTGTAATCTGTTATTTCTGAAGTATTTTTCTTTTCCCTTTTGCTCATTAGAAACTATTCTTTGTGACAATACTGTGCTGGATGTGTGGAACTATTTTTAGCCTGGGAACTGGCATAGCTTTCTCTGCTGCCCCACACTACATCATCAGCATTGTAATCTCACTGACTGTGACATCACAGGTGAATGACAAGGCAATCACTTGCTGTTCCTAATTAGCAGTGATGTCACAATCATTGAGGTCACAATGTTGATGATATAGTGTGGGGCAGTAGAGTAAGATATGTTGGCTGCCAGGCTAAGAGCTGTTCCACACATCACACCTACTAACATCAGTTAAACAATCTTTTAATTAAACAAAGGGGAAAGAAAAAGTAGATCAGATATAAAAGGTAATGGCTGCTTTTAAAATCTAATATTAGTTTTAGGCAGTACACATGCAACCTCTAAAAACCCTTAAAACCTCAGCTGCCTAGCATTTATTTACCCTTCCTACAAGTATAAAACCATGAGAGTTCCAATGCCACTAACTACATAGGTCCTGAAAAGGTTAACATAAATCGCATCTTCATAGGAAATACTGTAAATCATTGCTACACACACACACACATTGGGAGAGATGACCAAGAATGTAATTTTAAACTGCTCTGCCATTAGATGCTGTTATCTGACTCCTATTGGCTCTAAAAATGCTGTTAACCAAGTTGGATTCAAAAGAAAACATGTGTTTCTTGTACTCACTGAAGCACTACAGGGCTGCCGAAAGAACTAGAATGAATCTATTTGATTGAGCTCTGGACAGATGTTCAGTCTGCAGCACTACAAGGGTTAAATTTAAGGGCTGCAAAGACGTGGAAGGATCATTCGAAAACTCCAAAGGAAGTGTTCCATGATCTGAATCCAGTAGCTCATTTTTAGAGCTAATGCAAGAGGGCTGCAGGCTCCGTCTACCTGCAGCCTTAAAATGATCTTCTTACAAAGCCATGAAAAGGAAGAATAGCAGCTTAAATAGGGATAATTATAGGAAACAACTGAATATTTGTAAGAACATAGTAGGGAAAGAAAGGAATATGCTACAATTCAGAATAGTGCATACAAAGGATAACGGCAAATCCTTCTATGCATATGTTAATAACAAACAAGATACAGATAGAACACTTCGACTAATAATTCTGGATAACAAGGAAATTAATGACCAAAAACTATTAGCAAATGTTTTCAATAAATACTTCTGCTTTGTATACACACACACACAAAACAAGCATTTGTCAATGCCGAATGTTTGCTTGCTGGCATTGGCATTGGTAATGTAGAAGTTACAGAGCTGCATAATAGGAATGGCAGTGAAGTATTTAACTGAAGCCAACCCCACCACCACCCTGCAGACAGTGACAGGCATTGGGGTGTGCCTTTGGGTCGTCAGGCATAACGGCCATGCCATTTCATCACACCCTACCCTGCAGACACTGACAAGTGTCACGGTGTGCCTTGGGGTCTTTGGCCCTTTATGCGCACCCCATTAAATCTGGGAAATATGGTGAGATGGGTGCAGTATAGAGAATGGGGTGAACTTTGGGGCCGAAGAGTCCAAGGCATACCTCGATGCCTCTCACTAGCTGCAGGGTGTGGAATGGTATGAGCATTACAGGCAAGAATCCCAAGTCACACCCCTGATGCCTGTCATTCTCTACAGGGTGGGGCATTATGGTTGGAAACCCTAACACCTCAGGCATTTGTGGTATTTTCACTCCAAATTTTCAACATGTTTTTTTTGTGAGCCCCCCACCTCATGAACAGTGGCAGTTTCAGTTTGTTAGCTGAAAGCTGCTTATGCACAGTGACTACGGCATTTAGCACCACAGGTGCAAAAACACATTCCGAACAGGATGTGAAAAATGACAGCTGTACTGTTCATAGGGAGGTGTAAAAATGGCAATGTTGCAAATCTACTGAAAATATTAAAAAAACTGGTGAAGTCACGAGCGTGCATAGAAACTGTGCAACGCACACCCATAATGTAATTAGTTTGGGGATTTTTTACACCAGATTGTCAACACAGGCATTTTGGGACCTCCGATCATGAACAGTGTCACTGTTATTTTCTTTATCTGTCCCAAACAATGATTTCCCACAGAGACCACGCATCTCTGCGCTGAAAGTGTGAAAACACATTTCGGCCATGTTGTGAAAAAATGACAACTGTACTGTTCATAAGGAAGTGTGGAAAGATGCCACTGGTGAAAATCTGGACTGAAAATATTACAAAGTCATGAACTTACGAGGGTGTGTGGAAACTGAGCAATGCTCACTCGTAACACAGTCATTTTATGGACTTTTGTCACCAAATTTTCAACACAGCCATTTTAAGACCTCTGCTCATGAACAGTGTAACTGTGATTTTCGTAATCTGTCCCAAACATTGCTTTCACACACCAACTGCACCATTCTGCGCTACATGTGTGGAAACACATTTTGGGCGACGTGAAAAATGGCAGCTGTACTGTTCATAAGGAAATGTAATAAAATGGCAGTGTTGAAAATCTGGAGTGAAAATATAGAATTCACAAACTTACGAGCGTGCGTAGGAACTGCGCAATGCACGCTCGTAAAACAGTCATTTTTAGGAATTTTTTCACCAAATTTTCAACATAGCCATTTTAAGACCTCTGCTCATGAACAGTGTCACTGTGATTTTCTTAATGTGTCCCATACATTGATTTCACACATCGACTGCGCCATTGTGCGCTACACAGGCGGAAACATGTTTTGGGCAAGATGTGAAAAATGACAGCTGTACTGCTCATAAGGAGGTGTGTTAAAATGGCAATGTTGAAAATCTGGAGTGAAAATATTGAAAATTCGTGAACTTACGAGTGTGCGTAGGAACTGCGCAACGCATGCTCGTAAAACAGTCATTTTTAGGAATTTTTCAACCAAATTTTCAACATAGGCTTTTTGAGAGCCCACCTTATGTACAGTGGCAGAGTCATTTCATTACTTGGTCCCGAAAGGTGATTTCGCACAGTGACTGCGAAATCACCCTTCGGGGCTGATTAACACCATGACAGTGAGAGCATTCATGAGAAGGGGTCCCAAAAACCCCATGTCGAAAATTTGGTGGAAAAACTCCAAAAAATGCCTGAGATATGCAGCAAAGTTGAAAAAACCCTATCTATCCCATTATACAGCTTACCGGCATTTCCTCAGTTCGCGGTTGGCTTTGAAGAGTGCAGACGTGTTCCCGGTCCACCGAAGATCATTGTGCCAGAGTCTGGAGGTAAGTATGGGGTGAGGGGTGTGGGGAGGCAGGGTGCGCAGTGGGTGGGCATGGGTGGGGGCAGAGACAGCGAGGACCATTTTTTATTTCGTGTTTTTTTTTTTTTTAAACAAAGGACGAGATGACGCTGGATGTTTGCCATGCTGGGGTGGGATCCCAGCATGGCACAAGGACTGCTGTTTGGGGGGGACATGGAGCCGATGGGGGATTGGGCACCCCTGTCAGCGACAGCATCTGTTGCCATGCTGGGGTGGGCTCCCAGCGTGCCACCCTGTACTCTGGGGGGGGGACAGTGGAGCCGATGGGGGATTGGGCACCCCCATCAGCTATACATGTGTTGCCACGCTGGGGTGGGCACCCAGCGTGGCATGTAGAGGCTGTTGAGGCGCAACACAGCTGACGGGGGATTGGGCACCCCGTTGGCTATACAGTTGTAGCGTGGGGGGGGTGAGCACACAGTATGCATGCGTGTGTGTGTGTGTAGGGGGAGCGCGCATGAGCAGGCGATATCTTATCACTGCTCACTGAAGCATAGCACCACCTTTCAACTGTACTCCACTGCATTTTCAACTTCTGTCATAGATAGCTCCAGCAGGCATTGGAGAACTGCGGCCGCGCCTGCAAACACACTGACTGAATTGGAAGAGGGCTGCCACACCTCCAAAAACTCGGATGTTGGCACTATGTTTCTTGCACATGCGTGCAAGCAAACATAAAAAACAATGATTAGCAAAAGGATAACCTAGATGTAAAAGGAGGGACCCAGTACCAGGGTCCAGTACAGCAGATCATGTCATAAATGAATAGGACGTTAAGGAACAGATAACAAAAATCAAAATAAATAAATCAGCAGGTCCCTGTATGCTGCACCCAAGACTTTTGAAGGAAATTGGATATTTGTTAGTGGAACCATTGACTGCCTTGTTTAACAAATTTCTGGAGTCAGGGGAGGTACCTGAGGGCTGGAGAAGGGCAGCAGTGGTGCCAACTTTCAAAAATGGAGATAGGATGGTTAGTTCAAACTACAGGCCTGTTCATCTAACTTCAATCCTGGGAATGATAATGGAAAGTATTATGAAAGTCAAGCTAGATTCTGACATTATAACACAAAATCTAGGGGACAAGAGCCAGCATGGCTTAAAAAAAATCCTGCACAACAAATACATTTGTTTTCTACGAAAAAGTAAATTGTGCATTAAACAACAATATCCCTGTGGACATAATATACCTTGATTTCCAAAAGGTGTTTCACAAAGTGCCACATAATAAGACTGTAGAAAAAATCCATAAAATGGGAATAAAAAGCAAAATAACAGCTTGGATATCTAATTGGTTGGAAAATAGGACATAGAGGGTGAGAAAAAGGGGAATATTATTCAAACTAGGTGGTGTCTTAAGCGATGTCCCTCAGGGGTCTGTGCTGGGTCCTGCATTATTCTCACTATACATCAGTGATATTGACAAAAAGATAGACAGCTGGTTGGTAAAGCTTGCTGATGACAGCAAAGTACGAGGTGTGGTAAACAGGACTGAACAAATAAACAAGTGACCTGAAATATGTTTAACAGTGGACTCTAGTGAATGGTATGTCTTTTAATACTGACAAATGCATGGTTATGCATCTGGGATCTAATAACAAAAAACATAACTACACACTAAATAGAACCACTCTAAGAACAGTGGATAGTGAAAAGGACTTCTGAATAATTATAAACAAAAACCTGAAATTTAATAAACATTGTAGCAAGGTAATCTAGACATCTAATAGCCCTAAAGCTGTATTAGGAAGTTATTTATATCAAGAAATGAAAACTGTACCCTACCACTCTACAAGACTTTTATTAGACCGCACCTGGACTACCACACTCTACTGTGGAGCCCATATCTAAGAAGAGACACTGATGCTATAGAGAGGGTGCAGCATAGGGCTACAAAGATGATTACCAGGCTTAAGGAAAGATTATATGAACATAAATTGAGGGAATTGGGACTATACACTTTAGAGAATAGGAGAATGAGGGGGGACATGCTATAAATGTATAAAATTACTAAAGACCAAGAGCTAATGAATAGTCTTGAAGGAAATAATATTTGCAGATATGGTTGATATATTTGAAAAAAAAAACAACTGATGAATATCTCTTGGATTTTATTTCCATAAAGTAGCGCATGCTAAGGCAGGAGACAGACTAGATGTGCAATCCTCTTCTTCTATCTTACTACCAAGTATATATATGCCACTGTCTTTTTCCTTCTAGCAAGTCCGGACAGCATTCACCCAGGTCTCCTGCACATATTTAACCCTGACATTATCCTACTACTCACTTTTATATTAAACCTGTCCTTCTTCTCTAGCACGGTTCCACAAGCCTAGAAATTGGCCTGCATCATCCCGACTCCACAAGGGCAGTGATCTCTCTGTGCCTGGCAACTATCAGCCAATTTTCTCCTCCCAGCCCTTGCCAAACTACAAGAAGCCTTGGTACAATCCAGGCTGACTGATTTCCTCACAACTTCCAATTTTCTCTCCCCATTCCAATCCAGTTTTAAAAAGCATCATTCCACAATATCATCCCTTCTCCACATCACAGGACATATTCACTCAGCAGCTGACCAAGGTCATCTCACTGCTGCAGTCTTTGTAGAGTTAGCTAAGGCCTTTGATTCAGTCTCCTACCCCCTGCTTCTAAATACAGTTGAGGAAGCAGGGTTCACCCCCCCCCCACTGCTAGTCATTGGTTTAAATTATACCTCAAAAACTGGCTCCAGTCTATCAGAATAGCAAACATCACATCCCCACCCCTCCCCATACTAGCTGGTATGCCCCAAGGCTTGATCCTCAGTCCCATTCTGTTTTCTTTACTTATCAATGACTTCCTTTCTGTGTGTTCAAGATCCCTCATTCACATGTACACAGATGATACCATACTTTTTGTGTCAGGCCCAGTACTAAGTGAGGTTCAATCTGCTCTACAACAGGACTTCTTTGCCATGCATCCATGGTTCCAGGCTAACCTATTGTACTCAAAATCAAAGATTCAAAGACTCTAAAGATGTTTATTTGTTTGGCACAGAAAACTTTACAAAACAAACAACACATATAAAATTTAACCTAGATACATAACGGTTGATTCATTTTCATATAGGTGATATTTGTAATAGATTATCATTCTTTCCTTGCTAAACTGTAAAAAATATAAGAAGCATAAAAATTAATGTAAATATTTTCCATACATTAAAATGAACTGGATGCACAGATAAAATATTAAGCAGACATATAAGCATAAAAGTGGCTGAAAATGCTTAAAAGTAAATTCCAACTGGAACAAATTTGTGGCTCCTTTAAGCCCTGGAGTCCATACGTTTAAAATCAAATGTTCAAACTCCATTTGCTCAGGAAATCTCAGGGATCATTTATGGAGATTTCAATTAAGCGCACCATATAAAAGTTAACAGGATCATTCTAAATATATGAAGTATGCATTTTTATAAACTCAAAACCATAGCGAATCAGTTATTTACCAAGCCATATACCCCATAACAACACTTCACTATTCACTAACTCAGCATTCGTATGAAGTGCAAGGCAGTTATCACATCCCGAGTATCCAAAATGTAAAACTGTTCAAATCATATTTATTAAGGGGTCCCAAATCAGCCAAATTGGCTGCTGTCCTTATAAACATTTGTCTATGGTTTTGTAGTTCCCAAAACTCAATCCAATATACTCCTTCTACCAGAATCTGGGAGTTCCCTCTAAGCACCAGAGCCCATTCATTTCCAAGCGAGAACATGTTCCATAGCTGCATCAAAGTCCAACCTTTTTCTGTTATTTAGGTTGCTTGCTGCCACAAAAACAATAGTACAGCACTAGTATGTGGCCCTGTAACAAAGTTCAGTTATTTGCTAGTGCCAACAAGTAAGTTCAAGAAAATGATCACACCTTGGTGAGTTACAGGCTCTACAGAGATAATCATCAAGTCACCATAGAAATGTACATATTCTACTAATTTTATCCTTAAGTTCAAACATTTTAACCAGAAAAAACAAAATTTCCAAAGGGTAAAGAATATGTTTGTTCCGGCAATTCACCCTGTATCGCTCGTCCTGGTTAGGTAATCTGAGAAAATTATATGTTAGTCGTAGGTTTGTTTAAATGCCTGCTAAAATCTGGTAGTTTTGTATAATAGGCCTTATGTAGGCACAACAATGTTGATATCTTTTAAATATTTTTCAAATTACCACAACAAGATTCATGCTAAACGCCAATGCCAGTACTTAAACAATGGGTAGCAGCTCCTGCTGAAACAGGCTAATAAGCCAGCAAAATATCTCCTTTGGTACACAGCACTCAGCAAATGTAAAATTCAGTATAAAAACCTTGTACTAGAATAAAAAAAGTTTCATTCAGCAAGAATAAGTTTAATTGAGCAAAAAACATGTTTCATCAGATAAGATTTACAAAATGCTCCGAAAACGCTGCACTGTGAGGAGTGCAACAGCATCATGCCCATCTTGCTGCTCCGCCCCCTCAACATCAACACCTCTAAGACAGTTATCATGACTTTTGGGTCAGCTCAAAAGCTTGCCAGAGCACCCCCTCCCCCGGCCATGACCTCCTTGGATGAATTCCTTCTAACTGCTGTCACATCCTACAAATACATAAGAGCATGGCTGGACTGCAAGCTAAATTTCTCAATTCACATCAATGCCATCTCCTCCAAACTTCACCCTAAGCTAAGCATATTCTACCACAATAGAGAATTGCTCCCACTACATGTGAGGCGTGAACTGCTTTCTTTTTTTTTTATCATTTAACAATTTCTCCTTCCCTTGCAACCACAGTCCTGCCTTACCTCCAGCCGCCCGCTCCTCCGTTCCACCTCCGACCCCGAACCTCCATGCCCAGCTGGTAGATGTATCTCTGTCTGCGAAGGGGGAACCCTGAAGCCCCCATGCCCAGCGAGGAACCATTAGCGGCACATGTCTGGGCATCATCAGCCAGTGAAACTGCGGCTATCAAGCTGCCGCAGATCTGTGTGTTGCTTTTTCCTCCATTGTTGTTTTTCCCTGGAAGCACAGATGTGCAAGGACATCAGCACACTAATGTGCAGATGTCTGCCATGCTTCCCCCCCCACTAGCACCCATGCTATTGCAGTACCACCGGGCATCCCCAGGGACCAGCACAGCGCAGTGTGCATCCCTCCCTCCCTTCTCCCCAGGGCTAGGAGAGCTGTCATCAGATGCTTGATCCTAGTCCTCCCCTGCCAACCCCCGATGACCCAGGCTCATTCCCAAACCCGGGTCACTGGCATGGAGCGAGGTGTGGCGTCCCACTCCTCAACCCTCAGCACCACCGGGCAGGCCCATGAAGTGCTTTTTAAAATGATTACCTCCATTTTTGATTATTCAGACCTAATATACTGCACTGCGCCCTCTTCTTCATTAGCCAGGCTAGACTCCCTCTTCTATGCCTTCTGCCACTTTGCCACAAACTCTCCCCTCTTAACCCACCACTGCTCTCTACTTTCCACCCCTGATTTATCACTTCTGTCCCATTGTTGTTTCATACATTCCATCTCCCTACTCTCCAAATATTGGTTTAACTTGCTGTATTCATACCTCTGTGATAAACTAACACCCACACTTACTTCACCTTACACCCTACACTCAAGAGATTCCTGCTCTTTCTCACTCCCTATACCCTCCACGACTGCCGGCAAATCCACCTTCACCTACAGGCTGCCTTCACTATGGAACAAACAACTGCCTCTCCTAAGGAACTCACTCTCTTACGACTCTATCAAAAATGAACTACACCTCCTGCCACTGTCCATCTGCTCCTGCCCCTAAACTAACAAACTGCATTCCTCTCAGCTATCCCCCACTTTTGGTATTCTACATACTAGCTTCTGCTATTAGCTGTCTGTATCATCTGGTAGATTATCACTGGACCTGCATTCCTATTTTCTACATAATCCAATCTTTGTCTACTTTTGTAACAATATGTTTTACCGTGTACATACCTTCAACACACTATGTATATGTCTCTTGCATTCTATGTTTATGTATTCTTGAATATGTATTATACCTGTATTGTGCACTATAATCCCTTTACCCCTGCCCTTGGGTCACACTTATCTCTGTTCTTGTTTTTATTTATGTATTTTTTCAATCGTGCATTATAACTGTATGTTGTACTATAATCCATTTACTCCTACCCCTGGGTTGCATCTGGAAATGAGCCTCAGCTCAGTGTGCCTTTCCCAGTTACCAAATGTTTAAATAAAATAAAAATAAAAATTTTGAGTATCGTGTCTCTGTCAGACTCAAAGACTAATGACCCTAGTCTTACTGATAAACTACTCAGAGACGCTGTTACAAAATCCTTAAAACAAAAATGTGAACTACTGTACAATTGTGGTGCTTACCTAACAAAAGACTCTCATCTAGCCCTTGCAAAGTGTGTTCTTCTCCCCTTCCTCACCAGTGGAGCAACTGTAATGATGGCATTAAAGGAAACTGAAATGGCCAGATTCAGAGTACTATACAACACAAATCAACACTGTGAGACTGGCACTAATCACAGAACCCCTCATTGTCAAATCCTGGCAGAATTACAATGGTCCACCCTTTAAGACCAAATACATTATACACTTCAAAGTTCATCTTTTAAGCTAATTAAGTTAAGTCCACTCCCCAACCCCTCAGTTTGGTCTCAGCTCTGACCAGAATGATTTAATCACATAACATGAGGTCTTGATCCTTTGAGACTCTCTCCATTCCCCATGTGATATATGATATGGGACAAAGATCCTTGCCTACCTAGCACCCTCCCTATGATATGTCTTCCCATATACTATTAAACTATGTTAAACCCCAGGCTCCTTAAAATTAGTCCTCAAGAAGTATCTCCCCAATACAGTATAGACAAATGTAACTGGTGTCATGCAAGTACTGATGTTCTACATTGGAAACTGTATTGATCATGCCCTCCTTAACAATGTCCCTAACTATTCATTTTATATGTAACTTACTTGTGTGACTGTTTCCCTTTGTGTATCATGTCTAGTCATTAACCTTTATTAGCTCTTGAATTTGTTGTAAGGTCTTGTCTTCTGCCTTTTCATATGCACAAATATTTTGCATGATTTAATTACTGTATGATGTTGTGATTTCTCTATGTAACTAATTTCAGGTCTCCCCAGAAAATGGGACTCATGGTCCAATGGGTTAACAGTTAAAAAACACCAATGAATAAATAGCATTGAATTTTCATTTGAACTGGAAGACATTTAATTTTTGATGTAGTTTGATTATTTTTTAATCCTCAAAGGAAAATGAAAAATTCACTCCATACAGAACACGGATTTTAGTGGTGCAACCCTGAAACTGCAGCAGTCAAAACACAAGAAGGTGAACCAACCAAATGTGCTTGTCAAAGTGAAAAAATACTTTTCGTAAAAGAGTTTCTGTGCCATCTTTAAGTTTTTATTCAGAGTGCCAACAGTGCAGGTAAATTTCAATTGTCAAAATACATTCTACTTTCTGTGGGGAGAGGTTAGGGGGGAGTTTGAACATGATGTAAATTTGTCTCCGAGAGTATATTTATCTCTGAGTTTTTTTGCAAGTTTTGCTGGTGGTTTTTGAATTTAGATTAAATCTTTAACAGTTGCTGGCTTGTCTGGGGACTGTGGCTGGATGGGGGAAGGGGTTCTTTGGCCAGTAACAGAGCAGCCAATCAAGTGTGTTTAGATTTTAGTTTGAATCTCTGTTTAAATGTTCATGAGACATTGTCTGTTCATTCTACTTGCTATGGGGAAAGGTTAGAGGGGAGTTTGAATATGAGGTGAGTTTGTCTCAGAGTCAATTTATCTCTGAGGTGTTTTTGTAAGTTTTGCTGGTGGTTTTTGAATTAAGATTCAATCTTTAACAGTTGCTGGCTTATCTGGGGACTGTGGCTGGGTGGATTGAAACAAGCCCATCCCCCACACCTCCCCTTCACCAGCCCTTCTTAAATGCTGAAAAGTCAGTGCAGATTGGGCTTGAAGGCTGTGAGGGAGAAGCTTGGGGAGTTGCAAACTTTCCATATGAGCTAACTCTTAAAGCTAATAGGTGGTGAAAAGTTCAGACACTCAAGCTTTTACTAGTTGGTTTTAAGGTTTAAATGTTTTAAAGCTGCAAGTTTGAAAGTCAAACTGACAAGTTTGGGTTAAGGAGGGGTAACTGTATATTTACAATTTCAAGCTGAAACTGACACGGTCATGTATAATGGTGTTAACAAGAGTTACTGAGCTAGCAAGCTAGGGGCCAATGGGGTAAAGAATGATTCAGAAGCAAGTTAGTAGGGTCACATGGGGTATCAAGCTATTGCTGTACAGATTGTGTGATAAGAAATTGAGGTTATGTTTAAGTTAAGTGTGAATAATCGAGGGAAGGAAAATGGGGCATTATGGGGGATCGCACTTGGGGTTTTAGGGGGTGAATAAGGGTGGCCAGATACATCAGAAGAGTGGATGGAATTGGGGGCACCATTGAGCGAGTGTGGCAGGCAGAGGGAGGATAGTGGGGTGCAATGGTTGCGGGACAGCTGTTTGGATAAATATACTATGGAAACTAGGGGGCTGTACAATTTGTTATAGGCTGGACAGACTGGAAGAGGAGGTACAGGGACTCCGGAGGGAGCTGCAGAGGATAAGGGAGTGGGTGCTGGGACAGGAGGGACCCTGGAGAGAAGTAGCTGGAGAAGCAGAGGAGGAAGATCAGGGTTAAAGCCCATGAGGATGTAGGGAGGGGGGATGGGGTAAGGGGAACTTAGGGACAATAAGCAGAGGGAAGGCTCAGGGCAGGGGGAAGGAGGAGATAAGCACCACTGCTGGGGTAGCAAGTAATAGATTTGCAGTGTTGACATCGGAGGTGGTGGGGAGGTGTCAGAAATCATGGGGTGAGAAGGGTAGTGAATGCCCAGGAGTTAGAAGTCAGGCTGGGAAAGAAAGAAGGGAGGAGGGGAAGAGCAAGGTACAGGCAGAGGGAGAAGCAGAAACAGGGGGATGATTTAGGACTTGCAAATGGTGTGGATAGAGATAATGAGGAGAAGGGCAGTGTGGACTCTGGAAATGTGGAGCGTGGAAACAGGAGGGGGTGCAGGACAAGAAAATGGTGGTACTAGTGCTGGGGGATTCTATACTGAAAGGGGTAAAAGGGTCAGAAGGGGAGAAAGGCACAGTCGTATCTGGGTCGAGGCTATTCCAGGGTTGACCACAGGCAGTGCCAGGCAGGCACTTCTCAAGTGCACATGGACGGGGAGGAAGAAACCTCACACAGTGATGCACGTGGGTTCAAATTACTTGGCATGGGAGATGGTAGAGGTGGGAAAGGGGAAGTTTGAGGATTTGGGTAGGCAGTGTGAGGAGGTATGGGGTCAGTGGCATTCTCTGAGGTACTCTCAGTACCATGTGCAAGTACAGTGAGGAAAAAAGGATAGAGGAGTTCAATGAATGGCTGAGGGATTGGTGCTATATCAGGTAGTATGGATTAGTGTCATACTGGGGCAGGACCTGGAGCAATAGTGACCTATAAGCAGGGAGGGGAAGGGAGTACTAAAATGAGGAATAGATGGGTATATATCAACAAAGTTAGATTTAAACTAGGAGGGGGGTGGTAAGAGGAGCGCTGATGAGAAAAGGGTCCTGAAAGTGGATCCTAGTGAGCTCCCCCCCTCTAGTTATGGGTAAAGGCAGTGGGGAAGCAGCACAGGGAGGGATAAAGGGGAAGAAGAATAGGGGTAGAGAAAGGGAGATGTCAGGCTAGAGGGTAGTCTCACTGAATGCAAGAAGCCTAAGGAATACAACAGTGGAATTACAGATTCTCATGGTGATGGAGGTGGTGGACATTGTGGCCATCATGGAAATATGGGTCACCCAGTACCAGGACTGGGATATGATGATCCCAGGGTTCAGGTTATTCAAAAAGAATAGGGTTAAGGGGAATGGAGGGGTGGGGGGGAGTGGTGGTCTATGTAAGGGAGGGGATAACGTGTGAAAGGAAGGAATAGGAGGAGGGAGAACAAAAGTACTATGGATGCAGTTCCAAGATGCAAAGATTAGGACACTGAGAATGGGATGGTGTACAGGCCACCAGCTTAGGGGAGTGACCTGGACAGGGAATTTGTTGAAAAATTAGGAAGGTCTGCAGGAAAGGGAGCACAGTGGTGGTGGGGGACTTCAACCTACTGGGGGTGGAGTGGGGCACCCCATCCACCACAAGTGCAAGGGAGTGGGTCCTGTTAGAAGCATTTCAAGACAGCATCCTGACACAGCTGGTCCAGGGGCCAACTCAGTTAGAAAGGGCTCTGGTCCTCGTACTGCTTAACAGAGAAGCTGTAAGGAATCTGGAATTGGAGGAACCATTAGTTGGGAGTGACCACTATTTAGTGTGGTTCATGCTCAACATGGGGAGGGAAACAAGGGGCACAGGTACAAGGGTGATTGAGTTCAGGATGACAGACTTTAAGAAGACGGGGGAAATTTTGGGCAGGCACCAGGCAGGTATGCAACCACACATGGATGCAGACCAGAAATGGGACACCATAAAGGAAGGGCTGGCAGTTACTATGGAGTCTTGCACTAGGGAGAAAAGCAAAAAGTGAAGGGCAAAGAAACCCAGCTGACTGACACAGGAGGTTATGGAAGGGTCGAGGGCCGAGGGTCAGCATTTTGAAAGTACAGGAAATCGGGGACCGGTGAAGATAAGGATATGTACATGAAGAATTCAGGGAGGTTACCTAACTGGTCAGGGCAGCCAAGGCATCCAGGGAGCTGAAACTAGTTCAGGGAATCAAAAGTGGAGAAAAAGACTTATTCCGCTACATCCAAGAGAGAAGAAGGAGTAAGTATCAGCTGGTGAGGATTAAGAAGGATGGGGCTGAGTGGAGAAAGGGGCAGAGCAGGCAAAGGCACTGAATGAATACTTCTGCTCTGTATTCACACAGGAGAAGGGGGGCAGATACCCCAGGTGAGGTGCGGAGGAGATGACAGATATAGGGATTACAGAGAACAGGGTACTGGATGGGTTGAGGGCATTAACAGTGGACAAAGCACCTAGACCTGATGGCGTTCACCTTAGGGTACTAAAGGAGCTGACAGAGGTCCTGGTGGAGCCACTGGCTGACCTGTTCAATAACTCCCTGGACACAGGATGTGTACCACAGGACTGGAGAATGGCCCATGTGGTGCACATCCACAAAAGTAGCCCAAAGAATGAACCAGGAAGCTATAGGCCAGTGAGCCTCAAATCGATCATGGGAAAGCTCATGAAGACCATCCTAAAAGAGAGGCTGGTGAGTTTCTTGGAGGAAAACAGTCTCCAACATGGTCAACAGCATGGGTCTGTAGTGGGCAGATCCTGCCAGACAAACCTTGTAGAGTACTATGACTGGGTGACATGGGAACTGGACAAGGGCCATGCAGTGGATGCCCTGTAATTAGACTTCAGCAAGGCCTTTGGTTCAGTGCTGCATGGAAGATTGGGGGAGGGGAACTGGAATATGTGGAGGTGGGACCAAAAATGGTGAAACCGATAACAAACCGGCTAAAGTGAAGTCAGCAAAGGGTGGTAGTGGAGGGGACCTCTCGTCACCGAGAGCGGTAATGAATGGGATACCACAGGGATCGGTACTGGAACCGGTGCTGTTTGGGATTTTTATTACAGATATCTCAGATGGGATCTGAGGCAGAATTAGTATGTTTGCAGATGATACCAAGATGGGAGCTGTGGTTGATGTTGTATAGGGATGGAAGGGGTTGCAAGAAGACCTGACTAAGCTGCAGGAGTGGGCAGAAACATGGCAGTCGGGGTTCAATGCCAAGAAGTGCAAGGTTCTGCACTTCAGAGCCAGGAACCAGAAGAGGGATTATCACTTGAATGGGGTACAGTTGGGGAGCTCCACAGAGGAGAAGAACCTAGGAGTGATCATTACAGGTAGCATGAACAACTCTACTCAGTGCAAATATGGCAGCAAAAGTCCACAAAATGCTGGTGTGTATTGCAAGAGTGATCTCTTCCTGAAGGACGGAGGTTATCCTACCCCTGTATAGGTCATTGGTCAGGCCCCAGCAGGAGTACTGCATGCAGTACTGTCACCCATTCCTGAAAAAGGACATCAGATTGTTGGAGGGAGTGCAGTGAAGAGTCACAAAGATGATCCAGGGATTAGAGAGCAAACCCTATGAGAACAGACTGTTAGAATTGAATACGTATTCACTGGAGGAGAGGAGGGATGGGGGAATATGATTGAGATCTTTAAGTATCTAAAGGGGATGAACTAGACCAGCACAGAAGGGATTTTCCAGAAGAGAAGGGGGAGGGACATGAAAGGGCATGGACTGAGAATGAAGGAGGGAAGAGTGGTGGACAAATGGAACACCTTACCAAACAAGATAATGTTCTATAAGACGGTGGGCAGTTTCAAGAGGAGTTGGGATGGGGTAAGGGGAAGGGATACTGGGAAGAGAGAGGAGGGAGGGGCAGCTTCAAGATGAGGTGCTAGCTGCACACTCAAGCAGACTCAATAGACCAGGAGTCCTGTGTCTGCTGGCAATTTCTTATGTTCGTATGTACATAGGCATAGCAGAGTTGGTAACAGCAGAGAAAAGAATGGCAAGATAGCGCATGATGCATTAGCATTTCACGCCCCCAACAGGTGCTTCATTAGAGTTAGTGTGTCACATGCTGTCTTGGCATTCTTTTCTCTGCTGATACCAATTTTGCTCAGCCTATGTCTATTTGTGAGGCTTACTTGTCATGATGTACTTTGATGATTGAAATTCACTGGCACTGATGGAACTTTCTGAGTAAAAACTTCAAGATAGCTCAGAAACTAAACACAAACAGAGTGTGTACAAGAAGAGTGGTGCTTCTATGCTAAAAAGACAATTTTTACCACATACAAGCAGAGCACACACAAACCTTCAAAATGACCAGGGCACCAGTCTCTTGCAAATCAAAATCAGTTTATTACTACATGAAAAACAAGAAAAAGAAGGCTACAGCCTGACGCGTTTTGGATGTTCTGAAATCCTTTATCAAAGACTAATTTCATTTTCTTCTGTGGCCTTTAAATACTATCCCAAAGAGATGTTGTAATGATGACAGGATACATGCTACCGTCTCATTGGTGCACCTACTTAAAGACACAGCTACAACATATATATATGTTTTTTAAAACATAAACTGAAATACATCTCTACAATGCTAAAAAATATCTAGTTTATATAGCAACAACATCATATACATTTATTTATACAACTAACAGACTAAGCTAGAAAAATACCAAACATAAGGAGGAAGGAAAATTTAATTTAAAGGAGTGACAGGAAATGTTTGGGGGGGGGGGACGGGAAAGAGCAACTATTTTTGAAACACATTTATTACATGGTCTGTCTAAAAAGGTACATATACTATTAGCACTAATAAATAGAACTCTATGTACAAATTCTATAAACATTAATAAATACATAGCAACATTATCCAGCCAATGTTAATAGCTACAAGAAACTATTTGCATCTTTTTTCCTTAAAAAGGATTTAATTTTAAACACAAAATTCAAGCCCTGTTTTTTGTAGCATTTAAATTAATAATCCAGAATGCCTCTTTAGAAGGCAGTAGATCATTAAAATCCCCCCCCCCCTTGGTTTCTGACACACTTTATCAATACCCATAAACTGGAATGCATGCTCAGCTTTATTCCTAGTATTCATAATATGTGCCACGGTAGCATAAGATGCATACTTTTTTCAGTAGCTCTAGTGTGTTCTTTAACCCTGATCTTGAGACTCCTTACATTTTTTCCTATATATAAAGCATTACATTTGCAGACTGCAAGGTAAATTATGCCTGTTGATTCACAAGTAATTAATTGCTTGATATCAAAACTACAGTACATCCTGTTTTAGGATTCACAAAGTTTTTCCCTTGTACAATATGTGTACAACAATTACAACTTCTGCAGGGAAAGCAACCCACGCTCTTGTTTCTAGTATCTGTAACATTTTCAATTGCATTTTCCACAAAATGGCTATGACAAAGCTTGTCACCTATTGTAGGTGCTCTTTTATATGCCATATGCGGTGGGACTTGAACCATGTTTACTAACCCAGGGTCACTCGTTAGAACATGCCAATGAGTCTTAATGATTTTTTTTTTCTACTTCATATGCATGAGCAGAATAAGGCAACACAAAATTAAATCTGTTTATTAACTGTCTCGGTGCTTCCACATCTCCATTTTCCAATAGCTCATCTCTGTTTGAACTTGCTGCCACCCTAAATCCTTCCTCTATACTTTTAGAGCTATATCCTCGCTGCTCTAGTCTATTACTCAATTCTTTTGCCCCTGCTTCAAAACTCTGCTCATCTCCACATTTTCTTTTAATCCTTAAAAACTGTCCTTTAGGCAAATTTCTTGTGACATGTTTCAGGTGGCAACTCTCAGCCCTTAATAGGGTATTCCCATCTGAAGGTTTCCTATAAATAACTGTCTTGATTGAGTTGCCCCTTGTCCTAGAGACCTTCAAATCTAGGAAACAAATATGCTCTCTAGATGCACAATATGTAAACTTTACATTTTGATTGGTCCTTTTCAAATAGTCTTTAAACAGATCCAATTCACTACTTCTTCCTTCCCAAATGAAAAAAACAAATCATCTATATATCTTCCATAAAGTGATTTTTGAAAAAAAAGGGTTCTGGTCCTGATTTAAAACATATTGATTCTTCCATACTCCTGTGTATACATTTACTACTGATGGGGCTCATGCTGTGCCCATGGCTGTCCCTTTAACTTGTAAATAGACCTCTTTATTAAATAAAAATAATTATCTTTTAAAACCATTTCCAAAAGTTTTAATAAAAATTCTATGCTATGTTTAACCTCTTCCTCCCTAGTATTCAAAAACAGTGCCCATGCATCCAGCACTCCCTCAGGGAGAATATTGGAATATAATGATTTCACATCCATAGTAACCATAAAACTTTCTGGTTTCAATACATTCTTTAAAATCCTTAGCATGTCATTGGTATCCTGCACAAAGGAGGGTAAAGTATTTACAAAGGGAAAAACTTTGTGGATCCTAAAACAGGATGTCGTTTTGATATCAGGCACTTAATTACCTGTGAATCAATGGGCATAATTTACCTTTCAGTTTGTAAATGTAATGCCTCCTATATAGGAACAACTGTACGAAGTATCAAGATCAAGGTTAAAGAACACACTAGAGCTATTGAAAAAAGTATGCATCTTATACTACAGCGGCACATATTATGAATAAAGCTGAGCATGCAATCTAGTTTATGGGTACTGATAAAGTATGTAATAAATCAAGAGGGGGGAATTTTAATGATCTACTGCTTTCTAGAGAGATGTTCTGGATTATTAATTTAAATACTACAAAAAAACAGGGTTTGAATTTGGAGTTTGAAATTAAACCCATTTTAAGGAAAAAAGATGTAAATAGTTTCTTGTAGCTGTTAACATTGGCTGGATATTGTTGCTATGTATTTATTAGTGTTTATAGAATTTGTACATAGTGTTCTATTTATTTGTGCTAATAGTATATATACCCAGACACAAGGAGGTGCAGGTGTTGACTAACTAACATGGCAGTCATGCTGGACCAGCCTCTGTGAGCTTATCCTGAAGCTATTGTGAATCTATCCCGTTGTACTGTTCTTTATGCTGCTTATCATACCTCTCGATTTGTTTATTCGTTGTCGACCGTTTATTCATTGTCGTCCATTTCTTGGTGTTTCTTTGGTGGGCTAAGTGCAGTGTATGGCCAAGCTTTGCTCTGGACTCATTTCTCCATGTTTTTGTGTGTTGGCGTGGGCTGTGAGCTGAGGGGGTTCAGTGCCCCAATGCCTGGATTGGCACTTTTTGGATGTCCTAGTTTGATGCCTATTTGACATCTTTCTTGATGTCTGAATTTTTTTATGTGCTGGATTTATAAGGAGAAGCACACGATTGAAGGAACTGACAGTGTTGCTTTGGAGTGTTTGACCAAATGAGCTGGGAGTATAGTCTTGGAGCACCAACTGAAAGAACTGGTGGTGTTGCTTTGGAGTGTTGTGAGTGGTGAGACCTGATTTGTCGATTGGTGTCCTTCTTCATTTTTGAATTTGACTCAGTTTGCTCTGACTGTTGCTACAGTACCACCATGGGGGGATATTTTGGAGCAAGTAGTAGCGAATTTGGGATAGCAGGGCCAGTGTCTTGTGTTGGGTGAGGGAGGCTCTTACCTCCCCCCATTGTGCCTGGGTGATCTTGGGTCACGCTGCCTGGACCGAGTGGGAGCCACTTCATTTGCCTCTGGGGAGCTGGAGGCTTTTTGTGGGGTGCTCCAAAGGGATCCTGGGGTCGGTCTTGTTGATCTGTCCTCGGGCTTTCTGTTGCTGTGGGTCTTGGGTGGTGTTTGTAAAGCCTGATTAGGTAGGTTGGGGGTGGGGGGTATTCACTCTTTGCTCTGGTATATGCACACTCCTGGCCTCCGCTTAGGGTCCCCTTGCTCCTTTCTATTAATTTGTACAGATAGTATATGTATTATTCTTGGATTTATGATCTTGGAGTAGGTTGAAGCAGTTACAGACTTTTCCGGATTGCTGGTGCGTTACTCGATCTTTCATTGTATCTTTTACCCTTACTTTGTGAGGGAGAGTGTGGGTAGTGAGAGTGCCTCAACATTCCCATGTGTTTAGATCCTGCTTAATTTCTTTTTATTATCGTTGGCAGGGGGAGAGTGCCAAAAAACTGGATGAAAGACCATTTATATTCCTGCTTTTGAGTACTTTTATAGTCCTGCTGGTAGTGAGAGGACCATCAGGACTTGGAATTTTTTCCTTTATATGTATTTTCTGATTTCATTATTTTGTTTTATTTTTAAATACTATGTTCATGTTTGTTTAGTCTAACTTTCTCCTCCTCAGAGCCGTGATAGGGTTCTGGTGTGGAGACGTTTTTTATTTTTGTTTTGTTTGCTAATATTTTGGGTTAGGATTTTTAAAGTTTATATAAGTGAAAAAGGTGCAATTTGGGTGGGTTTTTAGTCTAATGTCCTATTGAATATATTGTAATTCAGGATAGTTACCTATAAGAAAATTAGGATTTTATTGAGGTGGTTGGTTCTAGCTGTTGTTTGCTTCTGGTATGTGCCTGTTAGCTCCCCGGTCATGCATTATTCATCCTCCTTTCTCCATGCCCTCCACCCGTTCTCCCCCCCCCACCATTTTCTAGCTACCAGTGCTGTCGGACGCTTGGTATTGCACATAGGAAGAATTGGGGTGGGCATGGTGAGGGGCATGGACATTGGAGGATGAAGGAACAGCCCTCTCATATAGGGTTGGTTAGGTCCAGAAGATGCACCCTGGGGTGAAATGGAGCCTGGAACATGGTGATCCATGTCTACTCCCCATACCCAAGGGCACCATCTTTTTTGATGGGCATATGGCTGGGATGGTGCAGGAACCCTGTCCAACCCAGGCAGTGTTGTGCAATGCCAGATCTGTTAAGAACAAGTCTGTGTTATTTCTGACTTTGTTGGAACAGCTGATCTGGCTTGCATCACCGAGACCTGGCTGGATGAAAATGCTGGCCCCATTTTAGAGGCAGCAATTCCAGCCAGGTACTTGGTGATACACCTCCCTAAATTGAACCACAGGGGGGGTAGCAGTCTGTTTCAAGACTGGGTTGGGTCTCACAGGTGTACCAGTTGAGGAGGCTGAATCCTTTGAGTTTACTGTGGTAGCTGGTGTGGGTTGCAGGATAGCTCTCATCTATCGTCCATCTGGGGATGAGAAGCGATTCCTGCAGGAAGTGGCAGACTTCATCACTGGCATGGCATTGGAGTTGCCCAGACTGATAGTTCTGGGTGACTTCAATGACTGGGTTGACGATGAATTCTCGGCTTTTGGTGAACACTTCCTCCAGCTGATGACATCGCTGGGCTTTACACTGATTGTTTCTTCAACTACCCATAATCATGGTCACTCTTTGGATCTGGTTTTCTTCCTGAGTATTGAGGCCTCTGATTTGGGGGTGGAACCTGTCAGTTGGTCTGATCATTACACTGTAAGGTTCAACTTTAGTGCCCCCCTTCATAGGTCTGCCCCTGTGGAGATGGTCAGTTACCACCCTTAACGGGATGTGTGCCCTGAAGACCTGATGGCAGTGATTAACCTCTCAGAGTTTCCTGTTGCCAGTTCGAGTCCGGAGTCGATGGTTCTGGCTTATAATTAGATCATTTCCTTGGCCCTAGACTTGATAGCTCCTGTCTGTGTTTGTCCCCTCCCACTCCGCCCTCGGGGCCCTTGGTTTGATGGGTCCTTGAGGGAGTTGTGGTGTGTGGGAAGACGGTTAGAGCGCCTCTGGCAGAAATCTTCCCTGGAAGTCGACAGCCTTAGTTTGGTGGAGCATTATCAGCTCTACCAATCAGAGATCTCCCGTAAGAAGGCAGAGTTCCTGTCCAGGGAGATTGCTGTGGCTCAGAATCGACCGGCTCAGCTCTTCCGAACTGTGGACAGGTTGTGCCACCCAGCCTGTCTACAGCTCCGTCAAGCTTTTTCACAAAAGGGGTGTGATGAGATTGCTCAATTCTTTGCGAATAAGGTGGCTGACATCAGATCAGAGATCCATTTGACTGACTCTGTGGGGGACACTGTTGGTTGGCATTTGGTCACGGTACCTCATGTCTCCTGGAGTACCTTTGACCTGCCGGAGTTCGAGGATATTATGCGGCTTGTCCAGAGGATGCACACTATATGCTGTAGTTTAGATCCGGGCCCAGCTTCCCTGATTTTGGGTTGTTTTGAGATCATTGGCCTGCTTCTGGCTCAAATTATCTGGTGCTCATTAGAATCAGGTGAGTTCCCAAGCTTCCTGAAGGAGGCAGTGGTGACACCCCTTCTGAAGAAAGCTTCATTGGACCCAGATAATTTTGCTAACTGCAGACTGATCTTAAACCTTCCCTTTACTGGAAATGTTATAGAGAAAGTAGTGGCAAACCAGCTGGAGAACCATTTGACCATCCATAGTATCTGCAAACCTCTCCAGCTGGGTTTTCATAAAAGGCATAGTACTGAGACTGCTCTGGTTCTGGTGCTCAATGATTTCCTGATGGTGAGAGATCAGAGAAACCATTCTATCCTGGTACTCCTTGACCTCTCTTCAGTTTTTGACACTGTAGACCATGGAGTTTTGCTCAAGTGCCTGAGGTCCATCTGTGGCTTGTCAAGTACAGTGCTCAGGTGGTTTACATCATTCCTATCTGGGAGAATGCAGAGAGTGGTGTCGGGGATTATTTCTTCTGACCCTTTCTCTCTGCCTTGTGGGGTTCCACAGGGCTCAGTGCTCTCCCCCATGTTGTTTGCAGTGTACATGCTACTCCTCGGAGACATTGTAAGATGGTATGAGCTGAGGTTTCACTGCTATGCTGATGATACCCAGCTCTACCTGTCTTTTGCTCCCGACCAGGTTAGTGCTCTATCAGTATTTAATAAATGCCTTGCTAAAATCCATGACTGGATGAATTTGAGCTGGTTAAACTTGAACGCAGGAAAGACCGAGGTTATGGTAGTGGACATGGGTCACAGGATAGAGGGACTGAGGACTGACCATCCCTCTGAGTTATTTCTGAGGTGATCAGATCCTTACCTCAGAATGGGTGCATAACCTGGGAGTGGTACTTGACAACAGGCTGACCCTTCATTATCAGGTGTCGGCAGTCATCAAGTCAACCTTTTACTATCTTAGGAACATTGCCAGGGTGAAACACCTTGTTCCATACAGTGATTTACCTGTGTTGGTCCATGCCTTCATGACCTCTTGCCTTGACTATTGCAACTCCCTGTGCTTAGGGCTTCCTGGGGTTGATATCCGCTACTTGCAGCTAGTGCAGAATGCTGCAGCTCAGTTGTTGACAGGGGTGTCAAGATGATCACACATTACCCCTGTGTTGCACGATCTGAACTGGCTGCTGATTCAGTGGTGGGTCACCTTTAAAGTAAGTTTATTGACCTAGAAAGCCCTACACAGACTTGGTCCCGAATACTTGAAAGAGCTTCTGATTCCTTACAATCCTGTGCAACAGCTCCATTCTGCTGATGAGGGGTTGCTGGAGGTTCTGAGGGTTATTTTAAAATCTTCTGGGGTCCCTGCTTTTATGTTTATTTATTTATTTTATTTATTTGTACATCGGTTTACAACCTTTGAGCCAGAGGCTCATTTCCAAAGATACCTCATCACAAAGAGGACACATACAGTACAACATTTAGATTACACATTGCAATTAGAGTATTTTCAACATTGTGGTTACAGTCTTGGTAGGTAAATGCAGTTATTTATTTGTTACAATATGAGTGTTATGGGTTTGTTATTCACAGGCTATTGCAGAACTTGGTAACAGGTTTGAGAGATAAGCATACATAGATAGTGCAGACCAGTAGCCTAGAAACGGAGACAGCAGGAAGTAAATAATACAGGTAGTGAGGGCACAGCTTGTGATAAGTTTGGGCAGGGAGCCACTCAGAGAGTGTTGTCAATTAGTTTGTTGAGGAGCCACTCAGGGAGTTTTGTAAGGGCATGGTGTGCTAGATCACCTACGGACAGGCACAGCTACGCATGCTAAATAGCTGACCTCGAAGTGCGGTTTGAAGCGGCGTATTGTAGGTGTATCGGAGATGGTGGAGGGAAGAGTATTGTACCAGGAGGGAGCTCTGTAGCAAAAGGACCTTTGACCATGAGTGGTCCTAGACCTAGGGACTAGCAGGGTGGTCTTAGAGGAGGTACGAGTTTGGACTAAGAGTTGTACAAGATGGATAGAGTCTGTCAGTCCGGGAGGGGAGATTCCAAGGAGTATTTTCTTCGTTAAGAGGCAGGTCTGGTACCTGAGCCATTCGTCCAGACTAAGCAGTCTAGCCTCATCATATAGTTGGCAGGTATGAGTGAGCCTAGGGGCTCTCGTAATTAATCTACAGGCCTTATTCAGGCTGAGTCGGGTTTTATTAAGGACGGTCATGTCTGCGGCACCATAGACTGGCAGGCCATAGTCCACAAGGGACATTATTGAGGAGATGACTGCTAGTCGAAGGGCATCAGGGGGAGGCAGTGCTTGTAGCTGTAGAGGATGCCTAGCCGTGCATTTGTTGCTGAGGCTAGGGTATCAATGTGGTCATGGAATGTGAGTGCCGAGTCAAAGGAGACCCCGAGGTACTTGTACAAGCGGACTTGATTGAGAGGATGCTTAGAGCTAGGGAGGATGCGGAGCGGGAAATTACTGGATTTGCTTTGGGGATGGGCGAAGAGCATGGCTTTGGTCTTTTTTAGATTGATTACTAGTCGGTGCTCTCTGAACCAGGCTTCAGCATCATTGAAGGCTAGTTGCAATGTGTCTTGAAGGGAGATGGGGTTACGGTGGGAGGTGAAGATGACGGCATCATCAGCGTACAGCAGGATTTTACCAGTGCAGGCTTTGGGCATGGTGTTGAGGTAGAGTGAGAAGAGAAGAGGACCAAGGATAGAACCCTGGGGGACACCGGATTGGATAGGACATGTATTGGAGAGGGTCCCAGTAATTTTAACATGCTGAGACCAGTCAGACAAGTAGCTGGAGCACCAGGAGACCGGGCCAGTGGCAAAGCCAGTGCGACTGAGGGCATCCAGCAGGAGGGGGTGGGAGACAGTGTCGAAAGCCTTCGAGAGGTCAATAAACACTGCCCCGGCTAGTGAGCCCGAGTCCAGGGAGGAGTGCAGGAAATTTGAGAACTCAATAAGGGCAGTGCTGGTACTGTGACCTGCACGGAAACCATGCTGTTCATGGCAAAGGATGTTGTATTTGGTCAGATAGTCAGAAATCTGGGTAGCCACCAGTTTTTCTAGGGCTTTGGAGAGGGGAGGGAGGATGGAGATTGGCCTGTAGTTTCCGGCTGTGTACCTGTCACCTCCTTTGTGTATGGGCGTAACTGTGGCAGTTTTCCAGGCAGAGAGGAATTGCCCCAGGCAGAGGTTTATGGCCCCAACCCTCTGGAATTCTCTGCTCCATCAGCTTCGGGAATGCACGACCATGGGGAGCTTCAAGCAGGAACTTAAGACTTACTTGTGGAGCATTTATGAGTTGATGTGTGTGTTATCATGATTTTATTGTTTATTTTAACTTATGTTTTGGGATTTTATTGTTAAGTTTGTACAGCACTTTGGTGCCTGCAAGGCACTTAATAAATAAAGTTTTATTATTATTATTATTATTTATTTTTAGACAGACCATGTAATAGATGTGTTTCAAAAATAGTTGCTCGTACTATTCCCTTCCCCCCTTTTTCTTACACTCTTTTAACTTAAATATTCCTTCCTCCTTATGTTTGGTATTTTTCTAGCTTAGTCTGTTAGTTTTATAATATGTTGTTGCTATACAAACTAGATATTTTTTAGCATTGTAGAGATGTATTTCAGTTTATGTTTTAAAAAAAATGTATGTTGTAGCTATGTCTTTAAGTAGGCACACCAATGAAATGGTAGCATGTATCCTGACATCATTATGACATCTCTTTGGGATAGTATTTAAAGATCACAGTGTAAAATTAAATTAGCCTTTGATAACGGATGACAGAACATCCAAAATGTGTCAGGCTGCAGCCATCATTTTCTTGTTTTTCATGTAGTAATAAATTGATTTTGATTCGCAAGAGACTGGTGCCCTGGTCATTTTGCAGGTTTGTGTGTGGTAAAAATAGCTCAGAAACTCCAGTGTGGCAGGTATATTTTTCCTTTGACAAGCACATTGTGCATGTATGCTAATGGGAGTGCACCTTCTTTTGTTCTGATTAATTTTTTATGCAAATATTGTTCATCGTTAGACACACAGCCCAGCATGTCCAAATCCATAGTACATATAGATTTACACACTTAATGCTTTCTAATACTCGTTATAGTAAACCTGACAATATTAGTCTGTAGCTGTCCCATCTTGGAGACATATCTCATCAGATATTAGAAGCTAAGTAGGATCTGGCCTGATCTGTAGTCAGATGGGAGACCTCAAAAAACACATAGGAGCTGCAGGAAGTGGTGCTAATTCTGTAGCTCTGCAGGGAAACTGTCTCCATGGTTATAAGTAACCATACCCATACCAATGCCTCCACATCTTGTTAGGGGAAACACAAGGGATGAGTGCACAAAACATAAGCCAAGAGACTGAAGTACTGCAGTAAAAAGGGTGATTATTAATATAGACAAAAGACAGCACTAAACCCCTGCACTTGAAACCTCTGCAGGTGATTTGTTAAGGGGGTATCCAGTTAAAGATTCATATTTAAAGTTATGGCTTAAAGGTACAGAAGCATTTTTTATGTATTAGAAATAGTCATACTTAATAATGATTTAATATGATTTGTACTTTTCCCTAACAAATGTGCAGGTAAAGAAAAAAGAAATTCAGTACAATGTGAAAATGTGAAAAGATAAACATAAACATAAAAATAAAAATGTAAGTTTTAATTAACAATGATAAAAGAAACAGGTGACAATGTTGGATCGCAGAAGTGCTCTACTCCAGCAAGATGAGCATAGTGCAAGTTCCATCCAAAAGTGTAGTGACTGGAGGAGGCACTCCAAGAAACCAGACATTTGACTGTGGGCAAGGAATTCTAAAAAAGAAAAACAGAAACAATGCTGAAATTTATATTATAACAAAGAAAGCAAATATAAATACAAATACAAACAATTTGGTCCAATCACTGAAGGCCTCTGAAAGGAAAACCCACTGAAGAGCTAGATGAACCCTTAACTGAATGCAATGATTGTACAGACTTATAAATATGAACATATGAACAAACGAAATTGCCAGCACATACAGGCCATTTGGTCTTTCTAGTCTGCTCGAGTGTGTAGCACTTCAGTCCATTAGACTGCAGCCTCCCCTCATATGCCCTCCCCATCTTCTGCCCCCTCCTGGTTTGTACCATCCCCTTGAATCTGTCCCATCTCCTCTTGAAGCCACCAACACTCTGAAGCAATATGGCTTCCTCTGGCAGAGCGTTCTACCCTGCCACCACCCTTTCTGTAAAATAGTGCCTCCTCAGTTCCCTCTTGAAACTGCCCCCTTCCAACTTCATAGAGTGTCCCCTGGTTTCCCTTTCACCCTTCAGATTGAACATACACCTGGTGTCTACTCCGTTCAAACCCTTCAGGTACTTGAAGGTCTCATATCCCCTCTCTCCTTTCTTTCCTCCAGGGTATACATCTTGAGCTTGCTCAGTCTCCCCTCATATGATCTGTCCCCCAACCCCAGGATCATTTTTATTGCCCTGTGCCATACCCCCTTCAGTAGTTTGATGTCCCTTTTCAAGTACTGTAGGGGCACCAGAATTGCATGCAGTACTCCAGGTGTGGTCTCACCAGGGACCTGTACAGAGGCAAGATGGCTTCCACACTCCTAGAAGTAATTCCCATTGCTATCACCCTAGCATCCTGTTTGCCTTCACTGCTGCCTTCCTGCACTGAACAGAGTGGTTCATTTCCCCTGTTACCAGCACTCCCAGATCCTTCTCCTCCTTGGATTTTGTTAAAGGGACTCCCTCCAGCCAGTCATTATGTCCTTGGTTCTTACCTCCTAAATGCATCACTTTGCACTTCTTGGCATTGAAACCAAGCTGCCAAGTGTGATATCATTCCTCCAGTTTTGCCATATCCTCCTGAAGTACTTTTGCTTCCCCCCCATCTAACTCAGCACAAATTTTTGTGTCATCCACGAAGAGACTGATCATGCTCTTAATCCCTACTGCAGTGTTGGCTATGATAATATTATTGAACAGAACCGGTCCCAGCAACGAGCCCTGTGGTACACCACTTGTTCCTGCCCTGGGTTCAGATGCCTTCCCGCCCAACTACTACCTTCTGCTGTTTACCCTGCAGCCAGTTCTTGACCCATCTGACCAATTTCCTCTCAGCTCCCAGACTCTTCAACTTGCAGGTCAGCCTAAAGTGTGGCACAGAGTCAAAGGTCTTGCTGAAATCCAGGTAGAGGACATTCACCGCATGTCCCCTGTCCAGTGCCTCGTAACCCAGTCATAAAAATCAACCAAGTTCATCTGGCAGGATTTTCCTGAGACAAACCCATGCTGCCCGCTGTCCTGGAGATTGTTATCCTCAAGAAATTGCACCAGTCTTTCCTTGAGGATTGTCTCTATCAGTTTTCCCACAATTGCAGTAAGGCTCACAGGTCTGTAGTTCCCCAGTTCATCCTTGGGCCCACTCTTATGGAGAGGTACTGTACCACATGTGCTTCCCTCCAGTCCCTGGGCACACACCCCAAGTTCAGAGAGGCATTGCACAGATCTGCCAATGGCTCTGCCAGGACCTCTGCCAACTCTCTCAGCACCCTGGGGTGGACTAAATCTGGGCCAAATGCCTCGTCCACCTTCAGGGATTTAAGGCCCTCCCTCACCCTTTCCACTGTGATTTCCCCATCCATGGTTGCTTTCCCCCCACCCTCTCTCATCTCACCCTTCCTCTCAGGTACAAGCCCATCCCTCTCCTTGGTGAAGACTGAACAGAAGTATTCATTAAGTACTTCTGCCTGCTCAGCCCCTTTTTCTACCTACCCGCTTTCCCTCCTGATCCTAACAATCTGATCTTTTCTCTTTTTCTTTTCTCTGATATATCTGAAGAAATCCTTTTCTCCTTCTTCGATCTGCTGTGTTAACCTCCGTTCCCTACCTGCCTTTGCTGTCCTTACCACTCTGGTTACTTCTCTGGATTTCTTCACATAGTGTTCTCTGGCTTCTGCCCTGTTGGATCTCTTCCAGGTCCAAAATGCATTGCTCTTTTCCCTCACCTTCTCCACTACCTCTCTACTCATCCAACTTGGTTTCTTGGTCCTGGCTTTCTTGCTCTGGCTCTTGATACAAGTTTTAGTGGCTTCAGCCAGTCCTGCCTTGATGGCTGCCCATTTTTGTTCCTTATCCATTTCTCGGTGGATCTTGCCATAAGACTTTTCAGTATGTGTCCCATCCTGCCAAAATCCACCCTTTTGAAGCCCAGGACCCTCATTTTTGTAGTGGCTACTTCCCTACCCAGATTGATTAAGAACCACACTGTGCAGTGGTCACTGCTTGTCAGAGGTTCCTCCACCCTTACATCCCTGACCTGTTCTCCATCTTCCAGTACCAGGTCTAGTATATTCCACTCCCTCATTGGCTCTATTATCCTCTGGGCAAGGAAGCCATCCTGGAATGCTTCCAGGGGGATCTGCTTCCTGGCACAAGTGGTTGCTGGGATGCTCCAATCCACCCCTGGTAGATTAAAGTCCCCCACCACCACTGTGCTCCCTTTGCCACTATGCCTCCTTATCTGCTCCCCCAGTTTCCTGTCAGTATCCTCCTTCTGGGCCATTAGGTTTACAGACAACCCCCAGACAGATCTTAGTCCCTTTCTGACTGTGTAGTTGCAGCCAGATTACTTCTGACCTGCCCTCCTCCACTTACTTCCTATCACATCTGAGCCCTTCCCTTATGTAAATGGCAACCCCCCAGCCTTCCCTTTATCTCTAGCCCTCTGGAATAGTTTGTACCCTGGGATGGTTAGGTCCCAGTCATGGTGCATGGTGGCCCACATGTCAGTAATGGCAGCTATGTCCACCTCTCCCTCTGCCATCAATGCCTGCAATTCTGTCAACATGTTCCTCTGGCTCCAAACACCATTCCCTCAGCCACTTGTTGAAGTCACTGATTCTTCTCTTTCTGTCTGTTCTAGCCTTTGACACTGGCAGAACTTCTGAGAAGGTTACCATTGTTCCCTCTTTGCTTCATAGTTTTCCCACTTCCCTGAAGCTGTCTTCTACCTCCTTAATCCTTCTCCCTTCCAGATCATTCATTCCCAGGTGCACCACAATGTGTGGCTTCCCCCACCTTCCCCACATATCTGCCCATTTGCTGCCCCACTCTACACATTGTCATGCCTGGCATGCATTCTTCCCAGATGCTACTTTTCCTGGCACCCCCCCCCCATTTTATACCCTTAAGTATAGAATCCCCTAGAATTATGACTCTCTGATGCTTATCCTGCTCACCCTCTTGTTGCCTTCCACTCCCCTTCCCCCAACGTAAGGCCTTCTTATCCCCCGTCTCACCTCCCCTCTGCCTCCCCTAACTGTTGCCCTGTCCTCTCCCCCCTCGCAAATATGACCGGGCAACTGAACTCCACCTCTGAACTATTTTCCATCTGTGGAACCTCCCCTTTGCACTCACTTGTTACTCCGTCCACCACGCTACCACCTCCTCTGCTATTACTTCCCTGTGTCTTCCCTGAAATGTGGTCCTCCCCCACTCGGACTCCCCTCCTCTCCCTATCCTTAGACTTCACTGAGCTGCCAGCTGCTTCCCCTGTCCTCCTATCTCCTTGCTCTTTCCTTTCCTCTGGAAAGACTGCATCACCATCACCTTACTGCCCCCCCCACCACTGTGTCTTCTTGGTGTACTGCCTACTGCCTCCCTGCTGTGTACCTTTTCCCCTGTAGTGTCCTTCCACATTCACACTTAAAGGTGTAACCACGCTCAAAGTGAAGATAAGGTGTCTCTCCCTTTGTAATAGCTTCTGGGACTAGATAATCAGTAATGGGCAAAAGCAGAGTACAAAGAATTGTGCAGCACTTGCCCTTGAGCCCAAACCTAAGGATGCTGTACTCAGTTGGTGCACTGGCACTATCAGACTGAATACAGGGCCATGTCAGGGCAGTGCGATGTCAAGTTGCACTGCCCTGACATGGACCTGAACTGTATGTAGCCCATAAGGAAGTGCAGGGAACTGCACACCAAGACCTGATAGCGTCAGGAGCCCCATGCGGGATATTCAGCTGACAACTTGCAAATGAGTCCAATGGGCATAGCAAGGTGGTAAGGGTCCTGTTTATTCCCATTATGAGTTATTTTGCATGAGAAGTGGTGGCAGGTTTGTTCCCCTCCTGTGGCTCCCCCACCCCACCATGTCAGGCATGGTGGCAGACAGCCACCCCAACACCCTGATGCCTGTCCCCACAAGTGAAATGTACTCCCTGGAGCAGCCTGCACCCACCTTTCCCCTGAACCCCTGCCCATCAAAGTAAAGATGTTCTTGGTGTCTAATGGCACCCCCAGATTCTGATCACTCACCTCTGTGTTATTACAGCTGCCCCGGAATATAGTGGCACCCCCACCCTCTGATCACCTACCACTATATTAGGAAACATGTCCTTGGTGTCTGGTGGCACCCCACACCCTCTGATAACCCTTTCCCATCTATGTATAGGTTTTTGCTGGTGTTCACTGGTACCCCCTACCCACTGACCACCTGTCCTGGTGCCACCCATTGCCCTGGTAGTTAGCGCCCCCCCCCCCACTGACTGCACAAAGCCCAGACACTTGCTTATCATTGATGACTCACTACGGAGCTTGGGGTGGCTGTATCTATGTCAGAGCTGTTGAATGACCTCACTTCTAAAGTGTCCAATGACACTAGACATGTAGGGACACTTAATTGTTGATTCAGACAGCTGCCTGCACAAAGGTGTAGTAACGCCACCGCTATCGATAAGATAAATGCATACAAACTAATATGTACACTTTATATAGTCACACAATGATTTCCAAGAATCCCTTTTAAGTACTACACCAGCTCACTCTCCTATGACTAGAACATGCTGAACAGCCAATGCATGGTAGCATCATGAGATCAAATAAACAATAATGACATGGAAAATTGAACAATTAGAATGTTGTGCATGTAATTTTCTTACATAGCTGTGCTAACATCACTCTGTGTTTGCATAATTCTGAAGGTTGCTCATGAAAAAAACACAGAAGAACAACACAATCCAATTACAATTATGCACATAAAAACACATATGTTTAGTCTCATCGTTAAGCAGGTTAGTCTGATGTTGTCCATGAGTTGATGATGTTGATGTCTGTGAGCTACGAAGTGATAGTGCAAATGACAGAATCACGTGCTGTGTATTAGATCAATTGACTTCTTGTCAAATGCAGACTAAAAGTGTAGTCCAAACTATGATGAAGTACTAATCTAGGATTTCACCAGACGTTTGATGTCTATATGAATTTGTTTTCACTCTTTAGCATTTATTCATTATCAAGATTGTGAAGCTACTTTTAGATTGCTTTTACAGGACCATGTGCTACAGTGTTAGAGTACAAAACATTGTTAAAACAAGAGTTTTCAGTATATTCTAACTTACTTCTACAGATCATCAGCTGGTGTTCTCACTACATATATGCTTACATCATCCCTATGACAGAAAGAACAATACTCGGGGCCCAATATTCAAAGGTTGACACAGGGCTTGCATCAAGCCTTCTGTCAATCCTATCATTTTGAGCAAGTGTGCAATACTCCTTTGACATAACTGCACCTGATTTTAGTACACTGGGTGCAGTTGCAACAGTTTATACACTTAACAGCAGCCTGCACCAAATATTTGACACAAGCCCTTTAAAAAAAGATCCCCTTTGGTGGGCCCAGTGGCACTGAGGGTTGAGGTGCTGGATGCTATACCTCATGCTGTGCCAGTGATCTGTGTTCGGGAATGAGCATGGGCTGCCGTGGGTCGGCAGAGGGGAGATGGATTGAGCATCAGAAGGACTGCTTTCCATCTCCGTGGAGGGGGAGACCTGCGGCAAGTGCATGCCAGACCCCTAGTGGAGGTTGGAGATCTATGGCACAGTGCAGCCAGAATGTGGGGCGGAGTGTGGCAGATGCTTGATGAGCTTGATGAGAGCACGCACAGGAGTGTGCATGACCCTGTCACAGGCATCATTGCCTGCCACACTCCATAAGGGGAGATAATGTAAAAAGTGGCAGCCAGGTCATGCAGCTTGATGGTTGTCCACTAGGGTATGCCATCTCCTTGGGGGGGGCACCACCTGATCCAGATTCATGCCAGGTGGGGGAGTAGGGGGTAGCCTCACCTCCCCACCATGGGGAGTAAGCCATAGGGGAGTACAAGGTGGTGATCCAGGAGGTTGGAGTAGGCAGACGGCAGATGGAAGGAGAGGAGAGGAGAGGAGAGGAGTAGGAGTAGGAGCTGACCGAAGGTCGCACAGGAAAAAAAAAAAAACGAATGACACAAGTTAGACGAGTGGGGAGCTGGTCTAACTTGGGGCATTTGGCACACTGGAATGAAAATCCTGATTGGTGCAAAGAGAATGTTGCAAGCCCCTTACTTATTTATTTTTTTTATTTATTAATTTGTACAATCAGATTTACAACCTTTGAGCCAGGGGTTTGTTTACAAAGGTACTTCATCACAGAGAGGACATACAGTGAACACAGTTACAGAAAATACTGGACATTGAGTGACATAGAGTTACACAGTTGAAATTCATACAATAAGTAGGTTAAACACTTCATGTTGCAAAACATTAGCACTAGCAGATACATCAGAGGGCAAGGTATCAGAGGGAGATTATTGGAGGGAGGGGGTGATGTGGCGGTTCAGCCCAGCAGGCTTTGTCAGATGTGAAAGATGGTAGCAGAGGGCCAATTAGAGACAGGTGCAACTGTGGGCATCAAATAGTTGGTTATGAAGGGCAGCCTTGAAGGTGCTGATTTTTGGAGCATTGAAGATTAATGCAGGAAGGGAGTTAAACCAGGATGGAGCTCTATAGCAGAAGGACATCTGAGCCCAGGTGGTCCTAGTTCTGGGAACCAGAAGAGTGGTTTTGTTGGCGGTATGGGTTGAGACAGTGGACATGGTATGAAGGATGGAGGAAGTCACCCCAGGCGGGGAGAACCCAATGAGAATTTTCTTTGTTAGGAGGCAGGTTTGGCAGCAGAGTCGCTCTTCGAGGTTAAGGAGACTGGCCTTGTCATAGAGGTTACATGTGTGAGTGAGCCTGGGGGCACTGATTATTAGTCTGCAGGCCTTATTTAGGGTGAAGCAAATTTTGTTGAGGGTTGTGATGTCAGCAGCACCATAAACAGGCAGGCCGTAATCCACAAGTGACAGTACTAAGGACATAATGGCAAGTCGGAGGGCATCTGGTGGGAGGTAGTCCTTGTGACGGTAGAGGATGCCAAGCCATGTATTAGTGACAGTTGCAAGGGCATTAATGTGGGCATGAATGGTGAGGGTTGAGTCGAAGGTAACCCCAAGGTATTTGTAGGAGTAGACTTGTTCAGTAGGCTGTAAGGTGCTAGGGAGGATGTGGAGAGGGTATTACAAGCTTTGTTTTGGGGGTGGGCGAAGAGCATTATCTTGTTTTTTTTGAGACTAATGATGAGTCTATGTTCCCTAAACCAGGTTTTGGAAGGAGTGTTGGAGAGAGTCCTGGAGGGAGGAAGGGGTTTTGTGGGAGGCAAAAATGACGGCATCATCTGCATACAGAAGCATATTGCCAGAGCAGGCACTAGGCAGGGTATTTAGATAGAGACTAAACAGTAAAGGACCCAGGATTGAGCCCTGGAGAACCACGGAGTGGATGGCACAGGTTTCTGAGAGTATCCCAGTAACTTTGACACACTGGGAGCAAGCTGATAGGTAGCTATAGCACCAGGCGAGGGGACCAGTGGAGAAATCATTGTGGCAGAGGGCGTCAAGTAGGAGGGTGTGGGAGACAGTGTCAAAGGCCTTCGAGAGGTCGATGAACACTGCACCGGCTAGGGAGCCAGTGTCTAGGGAAGAGTGCAGGAAGTTGGAGAATTCCATTAACGCAGTACCAGTACTGTGACTGGCACAGAAGCCATGTTGCTCCGGACACATGATGTTATACTTAGTCAGATATTCTGGGATTTGAATGGCCACCATTTTTTCTAGGGCTTTGTGGGGGGGGGGATGGAGATCAGTCAGTAATTGCTGGGGAAGGACCTATCACCCCCTTTATGGATAAGAGTGACTACAGCTGCTTTCCCTGCAGTGGGGAATTACTCCAGACAGAAGGACTGGTTAAGTAGACCAGTGAGCGGGGTGAGGACTTCATCCAGGACCAGCCAGAGTATTTTAGGGTCCAGGGAATCCCTGCTGGGACTGTTGCTTTGTAATGCTTTAAGTAGGAGAAGTTTGGCTTCCTGGGTGGATATCTTGCGTAGGTGGTATCAGGGGTGCTGTAGGACTGGGAGTGGTTGATCAGGGGTTGGATCAAAGAATTTACTAGGGAGGACTGAGCTGAGGTCCGTGAAGGAAGAATTAAGTCTGTTGGCAATGCAGGCTGGGTCAGTGGAGGTGCAGCCATCAATAGTGAGCTGGGATGGGGGGAACGCAAGATTTCACATTTAGCTCTTTAATATTGTCCCAGAAGGTCCGGGAATTCCCCCAAGATGAGGTGAGGGTGGCCTGGTAGTGGTCTGCCAAGTGCACATATCCCATGCAGTTCTGTAGGCCTGTCTATCAGCTGTCCGGCCCATATCAGTGGCTAGAAGTCAGAGGTTATCCCTTTCTCTGAGCATTTGGAGTAGGGCAGGGGTTATCCAAGGTGCGTTAAGTTTTTTGGAACTGAATGTGGTGAGAGGTGCAAAGAGGTCACAGGCCTTATTAAAGGCTTGTGAGAAGGGGGTTGGGCGGCATCAATGTCGGGTGCATGATGGATGGGGGACCAATTAATCTTAGTCAGGTACTGTTTGAGTTTAGTCAGCCCTCCAGGGCGAATGAGCCAGTGTTGGGTGGTTTGGGTTACAAGTTTGGGGCTAGGGGAAGACCAGAGGAATAGAATAGGGGAGTGGTCATTTAAGGAGTCAGGGAGGACCTGAATGTCCTGAATTTTCAGAGGGCGATTGGTGATAATGACGTCCAGGAGGGTGCAAGTTCCTCTAGTTGGGTTAATTCTGGTGGGTTGGGAGACGAGTTGTGTCAAGTCTTGGGCAGTGAAGATGTCCCTTATTGGGGAGGTGGTGGAACTGAGCCAGTTCACATAGAGGTCTCCCACTAGTACTTTATCAGCCTTATGGGGGAGGGTGGTGAGATAATCCATAGGAGACGTCAATGCTGGATTCTGGTTTCTTGGGGGAACATAGGGGACTGTGAGATACAGTGGGCCACTGGAGGGGTCAGGGGTGAGTTTGAGGGTAAGGGTCTGGGCACTATTCACAAGCAAAAGGGTGGGGAGCACCTGGCCAATGATGGTGTCACAAGTATAAGTCACACAACCACCCCCGAATTTACCCGCTCGGTCCTCCTGGTATAGGGTTTAGCCTAGGAGGGAGACAGAGGAGTCAGGGGTGGACTTGGATAGCCAGATTTCGACTAGGGCAACAATATCAGGTTGATATAGCATGACCCAGCACTGGAGGGCAGCAAATTTTTTCAACAGGCTGCATACGTTCAAGGAGGCAATGCGGAGGCCAGTCAGCCTAGTAGGTGGGCTGAAGGGTTCAGGGCCTGGGTTAGGGTGGATATTCCTGGAAAGGAGTAGTAGTAGAACCAAGGTACCAAAGTAGTGCCATATGATTGGTACACAAGGGGCTTTTGCCATTTGCAGGGCGTTTGAAAATCGGGCCTTCGCTGTCAGATTTTCCACCTCCAGATCAGCAAAACACAAATGCACAACTAATCACAACACTTGCTATCAAAGCCCAATTGTTTCCACCATTACAGAGTTCAACCTGACTGTTACCTAGTATGTGTTTAGACTTTATGGTGAAAGCAGGTTAAAACACATTGCCAAACTACTACAAGAATGAAGCCATCCTATGATGATGATGCACTCCTCCTCATATAAGACTGCTTCCTGGCGTTGGCAGAGACATTACTTATGGTACTCAGGTGAAAATGTGATAGAATGTGTGTTTGTGACTGTATTCTGTGCCAATGTAGCATATATTTAATTAATTCTGGGTCACCCCTGAAAAAGGGACTTTCAGTCTCAATGGAATAACCCAGTAAACAAAATTCAATAAATAAATAAATACTTATGTAAAGTGCTTGGAACAACCTTAGATGTAAAGCTTCTAGAGCGAATGAATAATGTACTGTGCCTGTGTCAATGAATCAGATGAATTGTGAATCGTTTCAAGTGATACCCTAATAATGTTACTCTAATACATAGACTGACAATTAATACAGTATTGCTTTATTATACATTGCCAGGCTGCATGAACATCACAACAGCTGGAAGATTATCACATCACTGTCATGGTCTTCAATAAACATTCATGCATAACAGAACACAAGTGGACTTCAAACATGATGCTTGGTGTTTCATCATTGTGCACTCCCTATACAGTACACAGTATGTGTGCTCTCTGTCATTCCATGTGGTAGCTAGCCAAGGTGTTGAGGAAGGGTGTACTGGTCATCATATCGGTTCCCCCATGCAGCACTAGACAGAGCGGTATGGGGAGGTGGATGGGTGGTGGGGGGATACTAGCCACTGGGGCAATGGGTTACACCAGGATGAGTGTTTGTTGGGTGGGGGGGTACCACTGGACACCAGGGTAACCAAAACAGCTTTGAGGTCTGATGATCAGAGGGTGCAGGTGCTCCTAGTCATCAGAAGCAGCTTTAATAACATGGTGGCAGCTGACTGGATGGCGGGGGTGTCACTAGACACTAGGGACATCATTACTTTAATGGGCTGGGCTTTGGAAGGTAGGGGGTAGTGGGTGGCTGCAGTACTTTTGCCCGCCACCAGGACCTTCTTCCCAGTTAAGTCAGGGTTCACAAAGGTGGCAACATGTGCCTGTTCAGGTGGCATTTACTGCTTGTGCAAACCTCTGAATTTACCACTGCACCTGTATGCAGGGGACAGCCACTTCATTTGCATGGGTACAGCAGTAAATTAGTGCTCAGGCACTAATGGGTTTTGTCTGAGCTCTGGAGGTGTCTGAATATAGATCTCACCCATGAATTGGGATCAAGACCTAGTTAGCACCGGAAAATACCCTTTAGTGCCTGGGTTAAGTTTTGAATAGCTGGACCCCAAAGTTTATTGCCACCTCTTATGAATGCAGGGATGTGATCTGTGCCCATGAAGTGGGCTGTGTTTGGATCTGAATTGTGAAACTGATATCAATGGGCACAAACTGGAGTGTTGCAATTACCACTAGTGACCAAGTGGACACATTCCTGCAATCTTTCCCTCAAGGGTCGTAGTGTATGATCAATGTAAACAGAGGGACAATTACACCAAATGGCATAAACGGTAAAGGGGGTTTTGTCATTGACGAAATGGTGACTATCGTAAGTTTTGTTCTTGTTGGGGCTAGTGAAAAGAACACCAGTGTTTATAAATCTGCAAATATCACAGTTTCTGCAATGGTACGGTCCTTTCCGGAGCAGTGGAAGACCACAAGGGTATTATTTGGTATTAACAAGATGGCCATGTTGGGCTAACCAGTCAGCATGGTGATAGAGTAAATGCTTGCCATCCAGATGCCCCAGATTTGCATCCTAAGCGCAGGATATCTGGGACCAATCAATGAGGCAGGGTTTGGATGCCCTTTGGTTGCCTCCTGCTTTGGAGAGTGACTGCATCTCCTACTTTTGCATGACCACCACATGGTAACCGAGGGTGGAGGGGGGTTGTCTTATGGGAAGGATCAAGTGGTCCCTCTGGGGTGCTCTTACGTCACCACGTACCCACTCACCTGGCGAATGATACAGAGCTGTCACACACCCTGAGTCTGGCCTACAAGAGATTACCAAAGTTAGGGTGGAGCTCACCCACCCTTACAATTGCCCTGATAGGTGCTTTTCTGGGGTCAACTCTCAGGGTCATGCCATAGGGTGGGATAAGGGAAGGGCTTAGCAGGGAAAAAAATGGCACCAGCGGTACCATGCAGATCAAACCACCCATCCCCCCCATGCAACAGCAGGGTCTCTTCGACTTCACCCATGCCTCGCCAGCTCCAGCTCATGAACCCTGACCATCGAGCAAAGTATTCACTCCCGACTTTGGGACACCAGGTGTCCCACCTATGGAGGATAAGCCGTTGGTTACGGTTGGGATATCCATGGTGGTTGGTCAGCAAAAGCTGGTGGGGACTGGATGACCAAAGGATTCCTGCAGCAAGTGGAATAGCTTGAATAGGTGGAAATAACTCCCTGTAGCTGGTGAGGTGCAAGTAAGGGACAAAGACAGAAAGTGAAAAAAAATGTCTGTGGACTACCATATCATGTATACTGGTGGCTTTTTTGTAAATCACCCTGGGACAATCACCAATAACATCCACTAAATCAGGATCAGTTTTTAAAATGTGCCAATGTTTCATCAAGGCTCCTGCAACAAGGGGGCTGACTGAATTGACTTCAGTGATAAAATTCACAGAGGTATTATAAGTACTCTGGGAGAAAGACAACAGGGACATATAGCCTTCTCTGTCCATTGAACTCATTAGATATGCTTTCAAAAAGCTGAAGGCCATATCAGAATGGAAGAATTTTTCCTTGGGGCTCTTGGGGTAAATCCTCAAGTTCCAGGTTGCAGGTAATGTGGTACAGTGACCCCACTGGGCTAGGCAAGGGATCAGAAAACTCAAAGATATTATATGCACTTTAATGGTTACCCTGAAACCCTTTCAGCAACTAAAGGAAGAATACCCACTTCTCAGTGCAGATCACTGGAGATTTTTGCAGCTCAGACATGCACTTAGGGACTGGTTATACCTGGAAATCAAATATCAACCCAGTGCAATGGGGAAGCAAAACAATGGACCCATGGGCACTGTCAAAAGGTAAAAAAGGACAAACAAATCTACAACCACATACAGCAACTGTATCTCCCAGAATGGGAACCACACAGGCTTAAATGGGCTGTAGACTTACAAATGGAGATAACATCAGAAGCACTGAACAGCTGCTGGGCATTAGACCATCAGGGCACACCACACCCCCAAGGCTCAATTTATACAAGAAAAGGATTTGGGCCAGTGGCATTGTACCCAGATAGTGTTGTGCAAAATTAAAAAATTTCACCCTCAGAATATTTCATGAAATTTGCGCATTTCCTGAAATATTTTGCAAGTGCGAAATGAGAAATTTTGCTTGCAGAGCACAAAATTTCGACCACAAAATGGTGAAATTCACTGCTTGCAGGTGAAATTTCACCATTTTTGGCAGAAAGCAACAGGAAGACTATTTATAAAAAATATCATCCCTCTTGTCTAGTGGTCCTATACCCCCCGGCTGATCACCGGCCCAAACTGAAGAATCCACCCTCCCACTGAGATTTACATCAATTTCCTCATCCCAAGATTCCCCAAAGACTCCCTGGTGTCTAGTGGACCCCCATCCTGGTCAATCACTGGCCCAAATTGAAGAATCGTACCCCCCATCGAAATTTACATAAATTTCCCCTTCCCCACATTCCTGACTCCCTGGTGTCTATTGGCCCCCCCAAAGCACCACCTTGTCATCAGATGGTGCCCCACCTGCTCCCCTCCAGTACCCCGAGTAGGCTACCAGCACAACACTCCACTCAACTCCATGGCCGGCAGCCCGACAGAGCACTTCAATGAATGAGCGCATGCTCACAAGCATGCATTCATTCATTGAAATGCTCAGTCAGGTTGCCAGCCGTGGAGGTGAGTGGAGGGCTGTGCCGGTGGCCCACTCAGAGTACTGGGGTGGACACCATGGGGGGTGCAATCTGATGACAGGGTGGGGTGAGTTATCCACTAGACACCAGGGAGTCAGGAATTTGGGTATGGGGAAATTTATGTAAATCTCGGTGGGGGGAGTGATTCTTCAATTTGGGACGGTGATTGGACAGGATGGGGAGTCCACTAGACACTAGGGAGTCTTTGGGGAGGGATAGAGAAATTGATGTAAATCTTGGAGGGGGTGTGTGTGTGTGGGATCACTAAACATTAGGGATGATATTTTTGTGAATTTGTGCTACTGGGCACTGAGCTGCCTATTTTGGTGAAATTTTGCAGCAGAATTTTGTGAAATATTTTGCATGCTGAAATTGTAAATGTTGCGGTAATTTCACTGGCAAAATTTTATTTTGCAACATCTCTAACCCTAGATGAGCTGACCAGGATAAGGATTGCCATTATAAATGAATGCTGGAGATGCCACTGCACACTTGGACATATAGGGCACCTGCTATATTCATGATCAGAAGTGAAATAATTTTTGCAGGGGATCAAAAACAAAGCAGAAAGAATACTCGGAACCAAAATCTACTCATCACAATTGCTATGTATACTAGGTGATACATAACGTTTCACAGGTCCAGCAGTTAAAATAATACCTACACTATGGCCATGGAGGTCAAATACAGCTGCTAATGAAGTTGTGGAAGCCCACTCTACCCCTTAAAATAGAATGGGAGATGGCAGTTGCAAAAACACTTCACTTTATTAGAGTACTACAAAACCATAGGTGTAATGCCTCAAAATTTGATAAAGCTTGGAGCCATTTGCTAGGCCAAGTAAGAAGGCATATTAACTCTGGCTTTGTTGGAGCTGGGCTTAGACCACATGAGGGGGGCAGGGAAGTTGTCAAAGGAAAGGAAGGTAGACAGAGTCAGATAAAGATCAGGTAATTTGGGCTCATCCTGTATTTCCACCCCCACCTTCATAAAGTTCTGTGTTCAGGAATTCTTCCCCACTCAGTATCACTCACTCCCAGCATTCTTTTGGACACATTGAGTACATCTTGGCACCCTGGTGATATAGCTTGAGATCTCTATAATTGTCCAACTGTCTGCCAGTCTACCATTAATCTAACTTATATTTGGCAATCTTTTCACATTAACAGGCACTAAAGGAGCACAAACTGAGAATCAAACCTCACTATATGGAACACCTGTGGTTATGTAAGCTCCTTGTGGAAACAAGGTATAATGGTAGTATATATCTTAATTACAGCATAGTTGAATGCATTAGTTTAAGTACTGATTTCTAGTTTAAAGGTACAGTAGTACTGTGTTATACTAGTAACACAAGTAAACTTATATTTAGTCCTTAAAGGTTTTATGCAACATGGGATCTTGTCATAGGTAGGGGAATGATATTATTCTAATGTGATTACTATTTCTAATAATAATATAATTAGTTGGTTCTTTACTTTTAATACACATCTTGGTGTACTTCTTTTTTAAGGGTATTTTTTTATGTACAGTGGTTTTCTTTTCTACTCCAGTTGAAGTTGTTGTTGTTATGAATTATCATAATGCTGTTTCATGCAAGAGTTGTAATTTCACAGGGGGACTTCCCCCGGCCAGGATTATCTAATTATAAGAAATGCTAGCCCTGTGTTATTATTCTGATGTCTTGTACAAAAAAAAGTTTAAAAAAATTCACTGAAATATTATCAGTAATCTTGGGTTTTGGTTTTAAAAGTGTATGTCTATTTTGATTGAAAGCACACGACCTAGCCTCACCCAAAAGGTTAGGATCATAACCCCTCTGCAGGAAACTCAAGAGCAGGTTTTGGCCTGTTAGGCATATATTGCATCATCTGAGCAGTTGCGAAGTAATAACAAACAGTGTTCCTTTGTGACATTTGTAAGATGACTAGGGTGGGCACCATCAGTAGAGGTTCATCACCAACCCCATTGTGGTGCCATAAACTTGTAAATAAAACTGAAAAACAAATGTGAAGTAATTACATGTGAGTATTAAATCCAGGGCCCCAAAGACAGAATCTGAAAATACAGTATTCTCTGTGTCATAAAGATCCATGAAGAACCTGACCTCATTAAGTCACAGATGATGTCTGATGCATGTATATAGTGACATCACATCAATAGTGAGCCACATGCTATCTCTATCAAGTTTTTGATACTGAAGAGCATCAAGAATTGCCATTCTGTCTTGCAACTAAGAAGTTAAACTGATCATCAGTCTGCAAAAATAATTCCACATATCTGGCTATATTCTCTGTGAGAGATCCTATGCTTGATACAATGGGTTGCCCCTACAGTTTCTTGAAGCTCTTATATATCTTCAGGATAGTATAAAAAATTGGGATCAATGGGCAATCCTGTTTAAGAAACAGTGATGAGATTATCTGAATGGGCTTCAATCAAAAACTAGTCAATCTTTCTCTAGAAGGTAAGAGCTGGTCAGAGTCCAAATTTTTATGGTTATTTTCATTGCAGAGTTATGATAAGGCTTCCTCCATACAGTAGTCTTCATTCATCTCTACTATTCGTCAACCTTTATCAGCTGGTTTCATTATGATGGAATCATTGTTGCTCAGTTTATGTAAGGCTCTGAATTCCTCTATTGTAAGATTATCTCTTTGATTATGGCGTGGTTGATGGAAAATCTTGCCAACTTCCTTCTCAACTAGTTTCTCAAAAGTCAAAATGGCTGGTGAAACAATGCTGGGTGGTGTAAACATAGAGCATAGCTTTAAAGTGTTCTGAGTTTGCTTCTAGTCTGGTATAGTTATTGTTTCAAGATTCATGTCCAGATTCTTGTAATCTTTCATGTAATCTGCTTGAAGAATGGCCATTCAGCCCCCCAACTAGTTGGTAGGTCACAGATTTCAGGATCTATGATCTAGTCAGTAAAAGAGGGATCCACAATAGGTAGAATGATTGTATTGGCATGGTGTTATCAACAATTTGTTGTCCCTTGGTGTTATTTCTGGCAGAAAAACCTTTTCATTCTGATTTTTCAAAAGGTTTTCTGAATGTCTACTTCAAGACTAAATCTGTCAACATAGAGGTGTGGAACGTATGACAAGTCTTTGGTCAAAGTGTTGTTTTGTATTTGTGACAATGGTGTTTCAAATACAGTATATTTAAGACTTGTGTTTGTACCGTACATAATGTTGACATAACAGCTGTTGGTTTGATACATCTGTTTTCCCCGGCACCCTCTTCTGGTCCTGTATTTCTTTGGGTTAATTTCTTTCTTTGGGTGTTGCACCCATTTTTTGCTGATCCACTGTCATCATTTTGGTTGATTCTTCCTCTTTCACTGGAAAAGTTACTTTGTCACTGGAAATAAATTGTTTTCCTTATTTTGTTGTTGTTGAATTTGCCTTGGTGTTTTTTATTTGTGACTGGGTCCTATTTCTGGCCCGGTTGTTAGATCTATGTTGCCTATTGCAGAATCTGCCTCTGTTGATACACCCCTTGTGGATCACTGATGTAGACTTGATTGTTGTTCTAATCTGTGATGCCCCTTGTGTATTTGTTTTACTTCCTGCTAATGATCGTTTTTCCATATTGATGGTCTTTATTAATTAATAAATTGCTGACTTCTTCAAATTCCCACATAAGTTGTACCTGGATTAGAATTTCTTCTTGTTCTTCAATGTCGATAAGTATTTGGGTATGTTTCTCTTTGTCTTGACCAAGTAGTATTCCAATGAGTACAAAGGAATACTGGTTAAGAGCTGCTTCCCAGCATTGCCGATAGCAGTCTTTACTGAATTATGCATTAAAAATAGTCATACTTACTAAAAATGTTGATAATGGACACTATCAGAATGTAAGTCCAATGTTCTGGTTTCTTGTAGTGTCTCCTCCAGCTACTGCACTTTTGGATGGAATTTGCACTATGCTCTCTTTGCTGGAGTAGGGCACCTCTGCAATCCAACAATGTCACATGCTTCTCCTTTATCATTGTTAATTGAAACAGTTTTATCGTTTTACTTTTTAACATTATACTTCTTTTTTTCTTTGCCTGTACTTTTGTAAGGGTCCAGTATAAGGTATACTGAATCATTATTAAAGCAGCAGTACTACTGTAGTTAACAATAATTGAAATAACTTGGTGGGCAGTTAGGACAAACCAAAACATCAATATAACTTTTTTTTTTGCTTTAATTCATTCCCAAAGCAAGAAAAAGGGTTTTGAAGTTCTTAAAAATTGTTGGTCTTTTGCCATGTCAGCAATCATGGATCTAAGCAAATCAGGGTGGTGTTGTACTGCTAGCCATCAGAAACATTTGCTGGCAACACCCAAACATATTTGCATCATAAATACAGTGAGTGCTGTTAGTGTGTGCTCTCTAGCGAGAAGAATGTTTAAAGTTACTGGTGGCTGACATCTTTATTCTAGAGCCACAGAAATTAAAAAAGTTGTGATCAAACACAGTCTTAAAAATAGCTGATTGAATTTAAAATACCCCAGTGAAGAATCTAAGATTATCAGGAATACATTACTGCTAAAAAAGGGTAGGAAGACATTTTTTGCTTGATAACTAGTACTGCTGCTTTAAATATTACCATTTCTAATACATAAAAAAATGCTTCTGTACCTTTTTGCCATCACTTTTAATACATGTCCTTAACAGGCCATGTGCCTCATAGACAAAGACTGTGCAGAGGTTTGAAGCACTAGGGTTTAGTGCTATCTTTTGTCTATACTAATAAACACCCTTTTTGCAACAGTACTTCCAATTTCTTGATTTATTTTTTTTGTACCCTCATCCCTTGTGTTTCTCATTCAAAGTTTTCCAGAGCGCTGCAGTTTATTCTGAGTGGCCAGACAGTCTTTTGTTTTTCTTTTGTTAAGGAAACACTGTTTTGCTGTGAGGGGCTGTCATTTAGATGAAACTTTAAACTGAGATCCTGTTTAGTGGTTCTTCAGATGGATTTTAAAACCCCTAAAGCCCCTCCTAAAAAGAGTAGGGACATTTCCTGAGTTCACTGGTCAAAATTCCCTCATAAACTAATCCAGTAACATCTTAACATTGTTCAACATAAATGAGTACTTCCTGTACATCCCCCTACACTAGAGAAAGAAAACAGGAAAATATTGCCTAACCCTCCTTTCCTAGTTAATAAAAAAAATACAGTAAAAATTTAAAATTAATAGATACCCAAAGCAAAAAGAACATTATTTCTGCTAGATGCAGGTCCTGCGATACTACTTACTCCAAACATAGATTGTAAGATCTCTTTTGAAACTACTAATTTAAGACCTAAGCAGAAATTTCAACCTGTTTTGAAGATTTTGGGTGAAAATGATTGAATTGCTGTTGATATACACTAACTTAATCAGTTTCCATGGAGGTTAAAGTTTCCAAAATTCTTTTGATTAGGGGCACAACTTGCAGGGTTTCTGATAAAAAATGATTTACCTGAATTATACCAAAAACATAACATTTGAAATTGTAAACATGAAAACAGCCAGCAGAAAAATGCCTCATGGTCTCACTAGTCTGTTTTGATTTGCATACCCCACAGTAACTGCTGAGGGATCTGGCCTTTCTCCCCATTATCTTCTTCTCCCCTTGCCTTTGATGTTAGCCCTCCCCTCCACCTGCCCTGCCATTAAATCTTCCCTTTTACACTGTCCTAGCCCCTTTTGAAGCTGTCTGCAGTCTTCAGGGAGACAATGTCCTGTAACATCACATTCCATTTTGTCACCACACTTTTCATGAAAAAATTGTCTTCTCATTCCCCAACTGAATCCCCCCCCCCCAGTTTCAGGTACTACCCCTTTATGGCCCTGTTCCTATTAAGGTTGAATAGACTCTCAGAGTTCATTTTGTTGAAACTATTAAGGTAGATAAAGGTTTCAATCATGTCACCCTCTCCCTTCTATCCTCCAGGAAGTACATATTGAGATCTCTGAGCATCTCTTTGTATGGCCAGCAATGTTGTCCCAGTATCATCTTGGTCATCCTTCTCTGTACTATCTCAAGTAAGTTGATGACCTTCTTTAGATAAGGGCTTCAATACTATATGTTGTACTCCAGGTGCGGCCAAATAAGTGAGCTGTACAGTGGCAGGATGACCTCTGCCTTTCTACTGGTTATAACCCTGGCTCTACACACCACTATCTGTTTTACTTGGGCTGCTGTGCTCTTTCAGTGTGCTGAGTTTTTCAGGTCACTCATAATGATTACACCCAATTCCTTCTCCATTGCTGGCTTGCTGACCCTCTGAGACTGTATGTGGTCTCTGGGTTCTTTGCCGGAGGTGCAGTACTTTACATTTTTTGGCATTGAATTCTATCTGACCTTCTCTCCAGTTTAGCCAGATCATTCCTAATGTCCTGTCTCCCTTCTTCCATGTCCACTTTCCCACAGAGCTTTGTGTCATCCACATAGAGGTGTATTCAGTTTTTTACCTCATCTTTGATGTTGCTGATGAAGATGTTGAACAACACTGGGCTGAGCACCAAACCCTGTGGGACCCTAGTAGTGACTGGTGTAGCATCTGAGAATACCCTCCCCCCCATGACCACCACTCTCTGGTTTCCATTTTGTAGCCATTGTTTAACCCACCTAACCAGTTTCACCTCTTCCCCCATGTCCCCTAGTGTTCAAATCAATCTATTGTAGGTATAAGGGAATAGGGTCAAAGGCCTTGCTGAAGTCTAGATATAGTTGGCCAAATTTTCAAAGGGGCTGGATTGCTACAAGCCCAAGGTGCACCACAGACATGGTGCACCAGGCTTGTGGTAATCTAATGGGATTTTCCATCCTGTGTGGTAATTCCCATAAGTTAGACAAGCATTTTTGTGGTCAAGCTTGTGTCTGTCCTGGGGATCCTTTTTGTGGTGCAAGCTTCCATAAATCAGGTAAACTTGCAACTGCATCCAATCTACTAAAATTAGGTGCAGTTGTGACAAAAGCATTTTACGCACCACCAGATTCAAAGTGCTGTGGCACAGGGCATGATGCAAGCCCTGTGCCACCATTTGAAAGTCCCACTGAGCGTGTCCACTGCTTGGCCTTTGTCCACCACCCTTTAACACCTAATAATAGCAATAACCATAACTTAGGATACACAGTTGTTTACACAAAAATAACATTCACATCTCAAATAGTATAAAAACACACATTTAAAATGTTCACTCTTAGAAATAATGCCCTTTAAATAGTCTACAATATATGTAAATATTATACTGTATTTGGTAGCTCTGTACAATCCTCCTTTCCTTAATTATTTTCTTCACTGTAAAATGCATTATACATATTATCAAAATTATTAGATTAACTATTAAACAAGAGGGTAATTCTTAAAAATTACTAGACAAATTTACTAATTTTCAAAAGTACAATGGATTTGTAATCATTCAAACAATAATATTTTTTAAAAAGATTTCAATGGTTCTCCAAGGTACTACTGATTTATGCTGAATGCCCCCCACCCATCTAAGGACGTGTACTAAGCCAGAGTTTAAAACAGCATTATCCTGAATGCTATATGTTTAGCAAAATGAGGACTAAACAATAACAGACGACTTGCTTAAAAGCCTGAAGAAATAACCTTCTGATTTTGAAAGGTTGGTTGCACATTAACTGGGTGTTTAGCAAGTTCAATGAAATAAAACGTTAAATACATTGGTGTGTAAGTTTGCTCATTTCTGATTATAGGTTATTCTGACTTGGCCCAGAGCAGACTCCTCTGCTTTTTTTCTTTTCCCCAGGATTAATACCTCTGAGACCTTGAAAATCTCTTTTCCTGTGTCAATTAATGCATTGCCATCCCCATTCTCCATCCCCATCAGTGACTGCTGGCTTGTGTTCTCCTCATCTTCCTTATGAAACCTAGAGTTTGCACTTATTCTGTAGTTTGGTGGGATGTGTTCTTTATTTCAAAGAATGTTAACATTATGGGCTAAATTTTCAATGGGGCTAGAATGATGCAAGGGACCTGTGGCAAAAAGATTTTGACGCAAGGGTTGACTTGCATCACAACTTGTGTCAATTGCGATTTGCCAATGCAGCCTGCATCAAATCCTGATACAGATGCATCAAAGCTCCCTTGCACCAAGCTTTAATCAAACAACCTGTTGCACCAGGTCACAAGGGGGCTTGCACCATGGCGGGGCTGCAACATCCCCCTTTTTTTGGATTTTGCAATCCCCATCATGGACACAGCAAGAGGGACACCACTTTGACCAGCCAGAAGGTGGTCTATGTGGCTTGCGCCAGTGGGACAGGGTCTGACAGTGTGCTGCTCTGGGTAGAAGGGACAGGGGAGGTGGCATAGGGGGAGTCTGGGGAGACAGCTAGGCACTAAAGGAAGAGTGGTGGCACCAAGCAGGGTCCATTTGCTTTTATAATTATTTGCATATTGTTCTGTACCTATGAATTATACTGTACTGGGGGGCTCCATGGACAGAACTTAACATGACACCAGGAGGTCACAGCCCTGGCAGCTGCATATGCTGTCCCTGGCCCCCCCATACAGCATACAGTAATTCATAGGAACAGCACAATATGCAAATGCATACAACAGACTCCACTGTGTGACACAGCACTCCTATTAATGTCCAGCTGACTCCAACCCCCCTTATGATACCTCACATGCCTTTTATGCCCCAGACTCCCCTACTGTCCAGCAAAATCACCTCCACCCCCCACCCATTCCAGCCCCTGTAGTGTTGTGCTGGGTGAGGGTGGCTGGATCCCTGGGGCACTTCCTGCAGATGTGCCAACTGTTTGGTGCAGCTGTCAGCTTGTGAAAAATCCAGGGAATTTGGTGCCAGGACCCTGACTTTTGTAAAATCAGGTGCAGGCTGCATGGTGCACCTGGAGTTTGCTGCAGCCATAGAGCAATGCAACTTGCATCGCTCTAAGGGCTTTTTGGAAATCAAGCCCAATGTGTCATACCCCTATAGCACTCAGGAAGTCCTCACCATTGGGATATTCCATTCATCCTATGGACTGGATGAATGCTCCAGTGACAGAATCTCCTTTGGGGGAGGTACCTCCCCTGCTGCAGCTCGGCTACTCCAGTTCTTTCCATGCAGCTGAACAGGCTGGTTGCTCAGAGGGTTCCTCCCAAACCAATCTAAAAGTAAGGCAAATGTTTTATATTTGTATCTCTATTTTCTTGCACTCGTTTCCCCTCTATGTTTGGAGTGGCTCTCTAAGAAGCATTGCAGACTTCAAGCACATATGTTAGGTATATGGATTACGACTTAGGAGCATCTGTATCTCTGATCTTTGAGGAAAACAGGGATCCAGAATTCTGCAAACAAAAACATCAGATGAATGACTGTGCTGCTTTCTGCAGATGTCATAAATTATGACTGTTCAAACAATTTTAGCCAGACATCAACCAAAAAGATACAGCAAGGAGAGAGCCTGCTGGAGCCCAGTGATTTTCACTTTCTGCTCATGTGTGCTCTGCAGGGTAAATGTCCCCTCCAGTGGTCCTAATTTATATTCCATTTCTTAAAGAGCAATACACTAGATTTTGTGTATAGTATAAGTCATTACAAGTGCTAATTAAATTAAAAAACTGTCCTCATTTATGAAATCTGTGGAAATAAATTCCATTTTGAGTACAGTCCTACATCTTATCTTTTTGTTGGTGGAGTGCTGGGTCCCTCTGCTCTTCACCATAACATCCAGGGATTCCGAAGCTCAATGCTGTAGTAGTGACCCACTTTCCTGTACCTTTGAACTTTACCCACTACTCTTATTGATTTTCTGTGTGACTATGGGACAATACAATTACAGGGAAGATTTTCACACAGGGAAAGTGAATCCTCTATGAGCATCCACTACCCTTCCTCCCATCCTTTGTGGTACCAACACCACTTTGAGTGTCCACAACCCTTCTTCCCTTCCCCTGTACCCCAACTACTCTATGAGTGGCTGGGGAACCACTGAGGACTTCCACCAACAGCAGCTGCACTTGACCCTCTTTGTAGTAGCAGCTGAGAGTCCTGTCCCTCCCTCAATACCATGGCGCCATAAAGAGCCCCTACCATCTGTAAGGAAGCAAGATCAAGCTAGGTGCTATGGGACCCAAATAATTATTAAAATGAAGGAAAGAACACCAGTTGCACAGGACTTGCAGTTGTAAACTATCCGCCAGGATCAGCTGGTGTTTCCATTTGGGCATACCCACTCCCACCCCCCACCTGATAACTGGCCTCCTGACTCACCTTTCTCCCCCCACAGGCCATTGCCTGCCTTATCAGACATCCTGATGACCACCCATAGAAACATAGAAACATAGAATTTGACAGCAGATAGGGATTGCTTGGCCCACCTAGTCTGCCCATTTCCCTACCTAATGAATATGTTGCAGATCCTAGTTAACCAACAGCCTACTTCCTCCTACCCCCTACTAGAATAGCCTTATGTCTGTCCCATGCATTCTTGAATTCCCCCATTGTTTTTTACTCCATGACCTCCTCAGGAAGGTCATTCCATGCATCTACAACCCTCTCCATGAAAAAAATACTTCCTCACATTACCTCTGAGCCATCCCCCTCATCAATCACTGGACTCCACAGCTCAGTTCTGCATGTTGCATTGGAGATCCTAGGGCACTCCGCCCAGAGTGAGCATCTCTCACAATTAACAAACTTGTGACAATGCTGAGAGAAGCCACAAAATCTTAACATCTCATCAGCCATTTTTGTAGCACCAGACTGTCCAAGACTATGACACTCCAAGGACCCCATCTCACCTCTGCCCTACCTAGCTCCTGGATTGCATCACAGGTTTCTTGGTGGAAATGTACAAACTATTCCAGCTGCGTTTTCCCCCATTCTGTATAACAAACAAAACAAACTGCTCTCCTCAAATCGCTACTGGGCAGGAAAGGTACTTGAAGGCAATTAAAGCCAGTACAGGCCACATCTCAAAACTTCTCAGTCAAATTAGGAGGGGTTTATCATCAGGCCCAAGCTCTTGTGGGTCATCCATGTATGCCCACACAACAGATGCAGCAGACACAACTTTCTGGGTCTGATAGTACCACCTTTATGCTGAAAACATCCACTTGTAAATAAGCAGTCCATAGAGGATTTAAATCAGTGCCAGTTGTTGGCTGTTTCTTAGTATTCAAGGTGGAAGTGGAAGATGAGAATGTCTTTGTGTTTTTGGCAGTGGAGGATGCTGTAAATAAAGTTTTTCTTGTAGCTGATTGCTGTTTGCTTTCCATTTCTTGTTGGATGGTCATCATTTGTCTCCATATGTTTCTGTACAAACCATGTCAATACATAATGTGCTTATTCACTTCAGACTTTCTCCCATGAAGAAGTGACACACTGTCAGGCTTGTAATATGAATCTAACATGGTCACCACATCATACACCTTTGACTCCATCATGCTGCACAAATGATGGTCTGTGGACACATGTTCATTCACCCCTTTATCAGATCACTGCCTATAATGTCCCCATTTCATTCAAAATGCTCCTAGATATTCAAAAGGATCTGCCTCAGCACATGGATTGGTGGTATGGCCTGGATGATACAGGCATTTGCTTCACTAACTATTTTGACTGCACTTTTTAAAAAAAACTGCAGGATTTAAATGAGGCTGTCCATCATCCAACCTATACTAAGGGAAAGGGAAAACCGACACTGAATAGGATCCGAACACAACCATTGAGAATATCATACAAAAGAGGGAAAAATTTTAGAGATCATCTAATGCACAGCTATCAGCCCAACCCGAGACGAAACACCTTCAAACAAAAATGGGGCAGCAAACCCCACAGCTTCTGTCACACTTGCCAATATATGGACAAAAAGCAAGTATTTACTAATCCAAAAACTGGCCCTACAGAAACCCTGAAGGGGTCCACAGACTGCAACACAGAACAGGTAGTCTATTTGCTCGACTGCTCATGTGGGGGTTACTATGTAGGGCATATAAAATACAACTTGCATTTGAGAGAATATGAGCACATGCTAGCAATTAAAAATAAAAACCTGGATTATGCTATGGCAGCATGTCAACAACAACCCTAATGTATCACATAAGGTTTCAGCCATGGGCACTGAATGCATTAACAAAAACGTGAGAGGGGGGATTTTGAGAACGTATTGAATTGTAAAGAGCAAGAATGGATTTTTAGATTCAGAGCACTCAACATGCTAGGACTAAATGATAAGTTCGAACTATCGCCATTACTTAAAAGGAAGAGATACCCCCCCACACACACACACACACACTTCTTGGGTTTGTTTACTAATTTTGTTTTAGTTTGATCTAATCAGGCATTTAATTGTGTGAATACTGATTAATATTTAATTCCTTTTGTGTAAAATTAATAAGTATGGTCAGCCTTACCTGATATGTACCAGTATTTCATGCTATGAGGCGGGGCCATATCTGCTGTACTTGAGGCAAATTACACAAGAAGTGGTTAAACAGCTTAACACTGTTTCACAAACATCTTGCTGTTTTTTTCATCATTGCAGGCATACCAATGAAGAATAAAGTCACCACGGATGGAATTGATTATTAAAATATAAGAGACTTAAGAATTAATTTTCCTATGTTTGTCACATTGTGGTGGGTTTTAAACACAATTATAATGGTTGATACATGTAAGTATAACTGTGTGGATGTGATATGATATCAGTTTATTTAAAACATAGGTCAGTCATGTTATCATGTTCTTTGACTTAAGAAATGAGTTAGCCAGCACAAGCAATCAACTTATCAATTAACCAATTCGAAGTAGAAGCAATGTGATTGGTGGATGTAATTTTGAATTTTAAGTTGAGAGTATTTACAGTAACTCACTGGGTGACATTACACACTAGCTCTGATGAAGCCCTAATATACTGTAGGGTAAAACATAAGCCAAGCAGTGCAGCTGCACTGTTTGTACTTGTCTGTGACTACCTCTGTTATGTCTATGGAATAAACCTATGAACACTTGAACAGTAAAACCTATTAACACTTGAACAGTGAAACAAGATTTGGGCTCAGTGGTTTGGTGTGAATGGTGAGTGCACTTTCCTCTACTATTTGAAAGGGATGATGTGTTATGATCTTAGTGCAGTATGGCAAATATGATCTTAGTGCAGCATGGGCTGACACAATTAATTGATGACCCTACACACCCAAATAGAAGGAACCTGAGCAATAATACCTTGCTAGATGTTATACTAGTTAATAAGCCCCCCACATTTTCTCATGCTGGTACCTTCTTCTCGGTTGTTAGTGACCATTGCTTTATTGCTGGCATCAGATCACTACATAATACAGTACCTGCAGCTAAATTTAATACTAAAAGGTCATGTTGGAACTTTGATCTGTTTGCCTACTTTAATGACCTGAAACATTCTCTGCACTGGCAGGACTTCTACTTAACCAACACGGTTACATGGCCTATGATACTTTCTATGAAATATTGGCAGGGGCACTAAACAAGCATGCCCCTATGGTAAAAATGTGTGTGAGGAATGAAGCTTGTTACTGGTTCTCTGCTGAACTGAAGGCTGCTTTGCTGGCAAGAGACAAACTCTGGAAAAAGGCATGCAGATCTAAGTTAAACACTGATTGGTGTCAGTTCAGGAAAGCTTGGAATGCATTCACTAAAATGATTAGGGAAGCAAAGGCTACATTCTATCGTAATGAACTGGATTCCAGTGCAAAGTATTCCTCTAAATTTTGGAAGACAAGTAAGGAAATGTCATGACACACCCCGGGCAACTCTCCACCAGCAAAGATTAACTCAGGGAATACTACTATTTGTGATAAAATGGGGATTCTAGACTCCTTTAGCAATCATTTTGCCATTGCTGGTCTTGCATTTGATAACTCTCCGACATGCTTGGCACGCTCACAACAAGGAGTGCAAGATGAGCAATCTCCTGCCCTGCCCCTGGCTTCTCCTTCCAGCCTGCATCCCTGAAAGTGGTCGAAGATCTTTTGCTTCAGCTGGACTCTAAGAAAAACTTTGGGCAGATTCACTAGATCCCTATTTCCTTAAGGTTGCCTATTATGTTTTAGCGGTGCCAATCACTCATCTCTTCAACCTATCACTGTCTCAAGGGATTATTCCCCCAATGTGGAAAACTGCACATGTCATTCCCCTGTTTAAATCAGGGGACCCTTGTGACCTGAACAATTACGGACCGATATCTCTCCTACCTATCATCTCAAAACTTCTGGAAAAAATAGTGAGTAACTGGCTCAGAAACTACATTGAGTCCAAAAATCTATTAAACCCCATGCAATCTGGTTTTAGATAAAGACTCAGCGCTATTTCGGCCCTTGCCAATGTAACCAATGACTGGCACCATGACTTGGATATTCAGAATTTTGTCTGTGCTGTATTCTTGGACCTAAGCAAGGCTTTTGACACTATGTATCACAGCCTGCTTCTCTCATACTTGAGGAAAGTAGGTCTTGACCCAGTTCCAATGAGTTGGTTTACTGATTATCTCTCAGGACGGTTCCAGCTGATCAAGGCTGAGGGTGAGCTGTCCTCACTCAAATCTCTTCAAAGGGGAGTGCCACAAGGGTCAATACTTGGACCATAACTGTTTGCTATCTATATTAATAATATTGATGATAGCATAAATAGGGCCAGTATACATCTGTTTGCGGACCACACTGTTCTTCACCTTAGTCGTCCAATTCCAGAAGCTGTCTGTGCAGATCTCTAGGAGGAATTTAACAGGCTGTTGAATCAGCTTCTTTTTGAACAGCTCCTCCTAAATGCAAAACAAACTAAAGCAATGCTTTTCTCACCCCACAGTCATGTGGTGAACCCAGCCACTTCTGGAGCATTACCTTTGATCACCACAATCCTCGGAGAGAACCTGGAGTTTGTTTTAAAGCTTAAATACTTGGGAGTGTGGCTGGATCAGAATCTTTCATTCACAGAGCATATTGAGGACTTGCTAAAGAAACTAAGACAAAGGCTGGAGGCAGTATAGCACAGTGGGTTAAGGCTCTGAGCTGCAGATGTGGAGACCTGGGTTTGAATCCCACAGCCACCTAGGTGCATACTGTGTGATCCTGAGCAAGTCACTTAACTTCCTTGTGTTCCTAGGTCACATCTGGAAACAAGCTTTAGCTTAGTGTGCTACTCCTGGTTAAACAATGTTCCCTTTTCTTTAGGATTAACCAGTTTATTACTAGTGAGGCTAAAAAGTGCTTGGTCCTAACAACTTTACTCTCTCTGGTTGATTATGCAGACTTCTTATATAGTCAGTGCCCTAAAGCCTCTCTCGACAAATTGGACAAGCTTTACCACAGAGCTATTAGGTTTATAACTGGTCTTCCCCTCTCCACCCACCATTGCACCTTGTAAGCAGCTGTAGAGTGGACTTCTCTTATATTTAGGCAGAATAGAAACGAGGTGCTTTGGACTTTCAGAGTGGTCACAAAAAAGCTTCCTCAATATATATCGACTGTGTCCCTCTAAGCACACCAGGAATATATGCCTTAAGAAGTGCCTCCCTTATCACACTGTGTATCCAGAAGGTTTCTTCCCACTTTAGTAAAGAAGCAATTAGCTCTGTGTTACCATCCCTGTGGAATAAACTGCAAACATTGTTGAAACTGAGCACTCTCATCAGTTTGGAATCTTTCAAGACCCTATATGCTCAGACAGTGAGGGAACACTGTAATTGCTTCCCTCATCACTAACCTACCCTGAATTATAGACTTTCAGCTCCTTGCAGATTATACTATAGTATAATGCTGGCTTCATGTGCCCCCATTATTCTGATCTCATCCCAAGGCCATATATCATTAAACTGTGTGGGAATTTTATAATCATTTCCCCTCTTCCTCAGGCTGCCTCTACACCCTTTTTCCATGCATACTGCTCAGGCCACTGCTCTCCTTCTCACTACCTTGTTTCTTCCCCATATCTGCCCCCTCCCCCCACTTCTGCCACACCTACCCCTCTCTGTTTCTCTGCTTCAGTTTTTCTGGGAACTCCATACATCCCCTCAACCTAGCTGTACATCCCTGGCCAGGACTAGGTATTGTACATGTTACATTACTTACCAGTCTGTTGTCTGGCTGAGCCATTGTCATTTTCCCTGAAGCCATCTAGGCTTCCCAAATTTCACATATAGTGAAGTAGTAGTAAAATAAAATTTATTTATGTAAGGCACCCTTCCTGAGCTCAGGGTGCCTTTACAATACAGTACAATAACAGATTAAAATCAATAAAATTGATAACAATCAAAAGCAATCACTCAATAAAACCCTGAAAATGCCTGGTTAAATAAATACATTTTTAAGGATTTTTTAAATCCTTCCACTGTCACGTTATCTTGTATCTGGCAAGGTAGAGAATTCCACAGGGTAGATGCCATAAAGGCAAAAGATCTTCCTCCAGATGTTTTCAGGGATACCCTGGGAATCTCTAGCAATCTCTCAATCTCTCACCAGAGGATTGGAGTGAGCGGGAGGGGCAATAGAAAGACAGGAGTTCTTTCAGCTTGTGTAGGGCCTTGTAGGTCAGCAATGTGACCTTGAAGGTGATCCACCACTGTATAGGCAGCCAGTGCAGTTCACGCAGCACAGGTGTTATATGACTGGATCTAGAAGTTCCATTCAACAACCTGGGCATCGTGTTCTGCACTAGCTGCAAGCAGTGGATATCCACCCCTGGTAGCCCTACATAGAGGGCATTGCAGTAATCAAAATGACTGGTGACAAAGGTGTGGACCAATGTAGGAAGATCTTCGGACGGGACCAGCTGTTTCACCCAGGCTATATTCCTTAGATGGAAAAAGAAGGATTTGACTACAGCTGACACCTGTGCCCTCAGTGTCAGGCCCTCATCAAATACCATGCCAAGGTTATGCACCCAGCCCGAGGCCATAAGCGGGGTCTCCCCAAGGTATAGGCTTGAGGGATTACCCACCCATGCCCCTGTCATCCTAAAACCAGGGTCCACCACCAATATCTCTGATTTACTCGAATTCAACCAAGGCCAGCTGCTACTCATCCCATTCTGTATCTCTAGCAGGCAGTTGTTAAACACTGTGATTGAATCAGTCTCCTGTTCAGGCACAAAATACATGTAGAGCTGAGAATCATCAGCATAGCAATGAAAACTCAGCCCATACCATCTTATAATGTCCCCTAATGGAAGCATATACACCACGAATAACATGGGGGACAACACCAAGCCCCATGGAACTCCACAGGGCAGCCAGTGAGAGGCCGAGGAATGAATCCCTGACACCACTCTCTGTGATCTGCCTTCAAGGAAAGATCAAAACCAACTGAGGACTGCCCCCCTCAGTCCACAGAAAACCACAGGCGCTCAAGCATCAACCCATGATCCACGGTGTTAAATGCTGCTGAGAGATCAAGGAGAATCAAGATAGAATGGGCTTTCCAGTCTCTCACCATCAGGAGATCATTTAGTATCCTCACCAGGGCCATCTCAGTGCTATGCCATTTCCTGAAGTCAGACTGGAGAGAGTCATAGATATTGTGGCTGGTTAAATGATCCCCCAGCTGCAAAGCGACCACCTTCTCAATAACTTTCCCTACATACAAAAGGTAAGTTTTAGACTGACCTGTAGTTAGCTGGGCAGTCGGGATCAAGAGAGGGCATTTTCAAAAGGGGGCTTACTACTGCCTTCTTTAAGGGATCTGGAAAGATCCCTCTCTCCAATGAAACCACCACTATCCCAGCAAGGACTGAGCTGATGCCCTCTACACACCCCACTAGTAGGTGTGTAGGGCCCAGATCCAAATTACAGTAAGTTTGCCACAAAGTCTGGACAGTCCTCACTTTATCCATGACTGCCAGTTGGCTAAAGGTGAACCAAGTCAACTAGGCATTAGTACCACCCAATTGACTAATGCAAGGTCCAATGGGAAGGCACTGGCTGATCTCATCCATGATGGTGGACACCTTATCAGTGAAAAACTGCTTAAACTCCTCACACTGTACTTGTGACAATGCCTGACTGGCATGGAGACAGACTGGATTGCACAGTCTGTCCACAGTCTGGAAGAACTGGGCTGGCCTATTCTTCACTGTAGCAATTTCCCTGGACAGGAACTCTGCCTTCTTATGGGGAATTGCTGATTGGTAGATCTTATAGTGATCCAACAATCTAAGCTTATCCTTCTCCAAGTGAGTTTTCCACCATCTCCTTTCCAATCTTTGCCCTTGTCTCTTCTGCTCACGGATCTCCTAATTAAACTAGGGGGCCCCCGGGTGAAGAGTTAGAGGGTGAACACGTGTTGGAGCAATGACATCCAAGGCCCCCATGACAGCCCTATTATTGGCCAACACTAAGGGCTCTGGTTCAGTGCTATCAATTGGAAATCCTGAGAAGTCCAGCTCCATCATTAGGCCCTCTGAGGTAACTCCTCTCAAAGGAGGGAACTGCACTAACTCCTTAGGGACAGGCCTACTTTTGGGGGCTGCAAAACTGAATCTCAGGGTGTGATGGTTCGACCAACCAATAGGCTCCACCTCCACCTTGGAGATCTCCATCCCCAGATGGAACACCAAGTCCAATGTGTACCTCTCCTCATGGATTGCAGAGGTAATAACCCATGTCAGGCCCAATTAATCCAATAATTGGAGGAGGTTTTGTCCAAATGGCAAGAATTCATCATCGACCCAGGCATTGAAGTCCCCCAGAATTAACCATCTGGTGGACTTCAATACCATCTCGGTGATGAAGTCCACAACCTCCTTCAGGAACTCCCTCCAATCATCTGATGGACGGTAGATGACAAGGGTCCTGTAGCCTGCAACTTCACCCACTATGCACTCAAAAGAGTTGGTGTCTCTAACTGACACCTCCCTGAGATCCGGTTCCTGTCTAAAACAGACAGCAACCCCCCCACTCCTACGGTCCACTCTCAGGCAGTGAATCACCGAGAACCCAGCCAGAACCGCACACTCCAAAATAGGGCCCACACTTCCATCCAGCCAGGTCTCGGCGATGCAAGCCAGGTCAACAGAAGCAACAAGATCAGCAACCACGGCAGTCTTATTCCTAATTGACCTGGCATTGCTTAACACCACCCGAAAGGGATGGGAATTCAAGGATGGCCCCACTTCCTGCCTGACCAAGTCAGAGCCCTTGGGTATGGGCACAAGGCTGGGGGAACCTTGTTCCTGTGCCCATTTTTCCCCAGGGCATCTCCTGGTTCTCACTGTCTCTATCCGCCCAATCCTTTCTCATCCCGCCCAAGAGTTCCAGGATCTCAGACTCCTTCCGCCCCCTCGTCTCAAGATGCCGAAAGCTTGACATCTATTAGACACTACTGCAGGGAGCAGAGGATGTTCAAAAGGATGAAAATCCTTTAGTCTTGAGGGGCAGTACTGCCTGACTGTGTCCCTAATATCCCAGCACATATTATAGACAGTCCTCACAACCCAATCTTTCCAGTCACCACCCCACTCACCCAATACCTTCCTCTCCCCTCTCCTCTACTAAACTTTCCAACAACTTATCCCTTTACTTAAAAACATACAATGACCATTATCAAATCAGGAAATTTTAATGTTAAACTTTATAAATGTCCAAAAAGTTCCTTCTTGACTCTGGTTAGTAACTTTGATTTTATTTTATTACCCCCGCCCCTACTGTGCTCTCACCACTGCAGGAAAAGGGGCTTTTAAGAACTTTCAGGTCACCTCTCACGTCGCTAGATGTTAATCTTAAATATGCCACAATTATCCTCTGTGCTGCTGTATGCCTACCTCTGTATTGTAGCTGATGCTGTATTATGCACCTTCTTTGTATTTATTTGTTGTTATGATGATGTTATTGTCATTGTGACTGTAAAAATTATTTGTAAAGTATTATGACTCGGTAATAACCAAGTCCATCTTGCAAATGAGCTTGCTCAACAATGTTTGCCTGGATAAATAAAGATTTGATTGATTGATTGATTGATTGATTGAAAGTCTGTCAGTATCTTGTAATGCTCAAATAGCTGTTCAGTTACATAAAAAGTAGAACTCCTTCCACATTGCCACATCTAGCTTTAGCCAGTACTGTGTAACTCCACTGTTAATCTAGAGATTTGGAATTGCTAAAATGTCCACACAGCTGGCAGATGGAGGCTAGCATGATATTTACTTCTGTATTCTGCTTAAGATACAGTAGTCCTTTACAATCAAAAGAAGGCAATGGGCAAAGCTCAAAACATGGTAGAATAAACCATCCTGCCTTCACCACATTCCTGCCATCATCACTGGTGATGAATTCTAGTCTCAGTTAAGCCTCAGGAGCCACTCCACAGTTTGGTTGTACAGATGTTAGTGGCATTGTGCTGCACTGTGTCTATACATGTCACACTACAGTAAGTGTGGCCTGCTGCCACACACCAGCAAGGGGTGTGGCCTATTCATGAAGGAGACTGACAGGTCTTCACACCGACATTAGGAAACTAACCCCATTGTATTGTTGTACAAATGCATAAAGAGACTGCTCCAGACCCGTTGCTTCACATATTAGTTATCAGGTGGCCAGTATCCACAGAACAATGAAAAAGACCATGAGAAGTGATGTATTTAAGGTCCAGGTATAATTCTAGAACTGCCTTTGTTGAAAAAAAGATTGCTGATGGAATACTTTTGCTGGGAATTGCCTCATTCATCAAATGTTGAAAATCTGTGTTCTCAACAAAGAGTACAGCAGCACATCCGCTGCCAGCATGTGCACTAAATACATATTCAGTTTCCCGTAGACTTGGTGGTCACAGTGATATTTACTATGTTTAAAAAGTGCATCTGTGATGGTCGATTGCACTAAAGGCAGATGCATGGATCAGGAAGATGGTTGGCCTGATGACGGGGACACATTTTTACCACCTGGGTAAGTCTGTTAATTATTTTAAACTTAATAAAATAGCCAGTTATAGAATGTGATGGTTTACCTCCAGAAGTGCTTGCGGCATACATAGAAGAGGATGTGGTGTTGGTACTCCTCCTGGGTACTAGGTGAATATAGCGCTGCCAAAACAGGGCATGAATTTCCAAGCTGCAGAATGCACTAAAGGTAGTACAGCGACAGAGGTTTTACAGCGATCAGGAATAAACGTTACCCCTTTTGTTGTACAATCAAATGGGGAAGTGTCAAAGAGACTGCCAGCGCAGTGCCTAGTCAAGCCATTCCAGTGGTGGAGTTGCTAGAGCACCAGCACCCAACGGCATAGGGGACCTGGGACCATGGTTCAATTCCCCCCAGGTCCTGTAGTGCTGTGGCTTTGTTTTTTTAAAAAAAAGGAATTTGTCTGCCTGCAGTGTTTCACCCCATCCCCGAAGTCCATACCCCCTCAGAGTTAATTATATTCATTTGGTGTGGTATGGGGGGCAGAGCACCCAGCAAAAAAAGGAAAACTCACATTGTAATCAATGGGGTGTGCACGACCCTTTTATTGTCTGTGTTTTGTCTGTGTTTTCAGCAACATTATTTTGGCTTGCATGGTTTTGTATGTGGCATTATTTGCTGTGTGGTTTCCTTTGTGACATTATGACCCTGTGCTGTGCTCCTGCTGTTTTGGTCAATCTCACAGACCAGGGCTTCCTCATACACCTCTCAACCAAGGCCATAAACAGACCTATTCAAACCAAGATGTGCATCAATTTGGTGTTACTACCACTGTATTAGAGGTTTTGTTTTCATTTGACTCTGCTGAGATGACATGAACCTGCTATGCCATGGCTGTCTCTAGCTTTTCAGAGATGACATATGACAGAGCTGTCATCTTATGGATTTGAACAAAATAAATCTCATAGTAAGGATATTTGGGAAAATGATTGCTTGTTTGCCATTTGGCCACGGTGAAGGAACATGACAGAGCCTGCACCTGTAACTATATCCACATCTTGACCACCAACACCTCCACTGCTACCTCTTCTGTCACAGTCCCTTTGCTTTTCCTGCACTTTGCCCATACCCTTACTATTTATTTTTAAAATTGTTTGCCTGATCATTGCCAGATTTCTTATCCTCTTCCTCAAGCTTAGTGTTTTTCTTTTCATAAACTGATTCATGGACCCCTCTCTCTGGCTGCCAACTGACATCTACTGTAGCACCGTTTCATCCATGTTTGAACAAACATCACTCGTGCTCACATCAACATTCTCCATCTCTATATGTTTTACTTCTTTATCTGTCATTTCTCATTACTCATATTCCTTGACCCCACAATAGCCTTTATTGGCATCACTTCCTGAGAATCATTTTCCTCCACACTCTCAACTACCTCATCCCATGCCTTTTCCTCCTCCTCCTCCTCTAACACTGCATGGTGAGACACCTCCACTGTCAGCTCCTGTGCATCAGACTCCATTGTATCCTAAGATTCCTCCGGTAATGATGACCCTTCCTGTGATTGGGACATCATTAACATTTCTGCTATATCAAAGCTGTTTTTTCCACAAGGTAATTAGACAGCACAGACACACTCCTGTCACCCATGACTTTCTTTTACCCAGCCTCATATGGCAATGGAGGAGCCATTATTATTTAAGGAATAACTGCCATTGTGGGGGATAATCTCTGAGGCACTCCACAGTCATGACATTATAGGTTGTGTACACCTGATAGGTTGCTTGATGCACATGTGACTTTGAAGAGAAGTCTGTCCCACTTCTCTGGGGATCAGCTCTCCCTGGACCAGTTTTCAATGTGCATCTACAAAGGTTGCAGCACACCCTTTAACTCCAGAGCATTCTACGTACAAAAGCAACAAGCATGACGGAATAAGGTAAGATCTCCCGATATCAGCACTAATATAACTACAGCTACTGCAGTATAGCCTATTTAGAGTTTTACAATATGCTATAGCAGTAGCATAGGGAAAATGCATTTACTCTGATGGGCAACAGTAAAGTCTTAGGAAAGAGTGTAGATCAGAAATACTGCCTAATCAGGGAAAAAAACCTTTCACAAGATACCCTACTTTCAAAGAAATGGCTACCTGGAAATTCATGCTAGTGGTCCCAGGAGAAAAAAAGTACTTTTAACAACCAGCTACTAGCTACCTGGGAACCCCTGCTAGCAGTCCCAGGAGCTAGACAAACTTGCAACAACCAGTTTGGCTCAAAATCATGTCAAAACATTCTCACTACCAATCTCCACTAGCACTAATCAGAATTAAGTTCAATGACCTGATACTCCTGCTAGCAGTATAGGAGTCAAGAAGTACCATGCTGGAAATCACGCTTCCTAAAAGGAGTGCAGGGACCCTGCCAGCATCCCCTCACTTCACCACTAAACAAACAAAATAGCAGACTGATCTATAAAATAAGCCCCTTCATCACTTCTGGTGCTTCTACTGCAGGGCGGTGCACAGACAAAGAGCTGCATGCTGCTGTATGAATGCCTACCTTAGCTATGGTTCCAATAAGGCAATATGGTGATTCCCTACATGTTATTTTATGGCTCTTGCCATTTAAATTCACCATTCATCCTCCTCATCCTCTCAGGATTCCATGGCTGCCCTAGAACATTGTGAGACTTCCGCTCTCGCTATATAGCAAACCCTATCATGTGCAGGATCTAGATCTTGTGGCGCCACCTTCCAAGCAGCATCTAAATCTCGCATTATTTTGGCTGCCATCTTATGAAGGGAAAGTAGGGAGCTCCCATCTTAGAATCGCTCGCTACTTCAGGTAGCTGTGAGACTGCTGTTTTTTATGCGAGAATTGCTCACAACAATGGAGATTGATCACAATACCCCTCACTACAGTTAACACACAGATCTACAGTATGAAGCTGAATATAGGGATTTCCTTTGCAATACAATCCATGCACCTCCCCAGAACAAGCTAACATTGGCTACAGTACTAAGCACAGGGGCAGTCTGGTTCTTAAAGAAACAGCTCACTTAAGGTACTCTTTAGCCCTCCCTTAAAGCTATAACACCACCATGGTGGGGGGGGGGAGATAATATAAAGACAGTAATAGAGAAGAATATATCTTATTATATAGAATACATCTAATGTTACAGTACAGCATACTATTAAGACATTCAAACCCCTAACAAATTCCCATTATGTCCCATTTATCAACAGATCCAAATGGCAAAAACCAAGAGCAGCAGACACTGCAATGTCCCCCTGTCACCAAAACAGCAGGGCAGATTATGTGCATCATGTGCCGAGGATGCACCTATTCTTCTGGAATTGGAGGACCCTGGGGAAGGCACCAGTGGGACCTCACACAAGCCAGTGGAGACAGCACCCCTGTAAAGCCCAAGACCAATTCTGGGCAAGATATGGATGCTACAGCTATTTTACTGTAGAATAGTCAGCTCATGCAGGCACAACAAGAGGTGTTAATGGCCATGCTTTAAAAACTCAATGAGCTCGCAGTACGAAAACCCCTCACACCAATACCTAATAGAAAAAGGAGTCACATCACTGGGGGTGGACACACGCTCCATCACAAGGGGCAGTGACAATATCTCAGAAGAGGAAGGGGAAGTAGAAGAAGTGGGTGAAGGGGAGGTTGACCCACAATCACTTATAGCTAAGTGGTGCTTCCCGGATCAGATACCCGAACTGTATCACAACATTATGGCCACAGTGGGCTTCGATACAACCACGCTGGCCCCATCATCCAAACTGATCCCCTCGTTGCAGCCATAAGCTAAGCAAGCTGATGTGTTCCCAGTGTGTGAATCCATAGATGAGGTAGTTATAAAAGAATGAGAGTCTACAGAACCCAGTCTCATACCAGAGCACAAATCATGGGACAAGATGTACCCTGCAGGCAGAAAAGATGGCTTTGTGGTGCACAACACAACCATAGACCCCCAAATAGCCTCCTTAAATAAAAAGACAGTGCTACTTACTGAGTCTGCATCAGGCCTCAAGGACCCCTTAGACTTAAAACTAGAGGGCAACATAAAAAAAAGGCAAAACTTGCGGATTTAGGTGCCAGAGCTGCCACTATGGCCATATACACCACTAGAGCCCAGTTAACATGACTACAAGAAGTGATAAAAAAAAATTACCCCCTAAGTTCATGGAAGCTCAACTTCTAGACAATGCCATACTCTCCACCAAATACCTAGCAGACATGGCAGTAGGCTCACTTAAGGTCAGCTCACGCACCGTGGTACTAATCAGCTGAGCCCAGAGATCCCTATGGATGAAATTAAGGGATGCTGACCATGAGTCTAAGGCAACCCTTCGTAAGTTACCCTTCAAGGGTACCCTGTTATTTGGGGAGAGTCTGGAAAAATACCTGAAAGGCAAAGAGAAAGGAAAAACCCTAACCAAGGAGCAGTCAAATAGATCTACCTATCTTCCCACCAGACAAAGATATCGATCCCATTCCTTTCAAGACAAGAGAAGAAGATCTTATATCCACAGGGGCGACAACTACAGACAACCCTACCCCCCCCCAGCCACTACATCAGATTCCGGGGCAGAGGAGTGTCATACAAAGGCAGGGGAAACTACACCCGCAGAGCACAATCCAAACAATGACTATCCAGATTACTACCAACACCAAAACACTCCCATGGGTGCACAACTCCCCAAATTCACCCACTCATGGGAAAAAACTACAGAGGACAGATGGTACTAGAGATAATAAAAAAGGATATGCCATAGAACTGACACAATGTCAGAGCCTGGGCAGGCTCATTATATCCCCAGTGCCCAGACACAAGGTTACCCCAACCGAGGTGCAGAAGGTAATAAACGATCTAATGCACAACACCACCACCATTGCAGAGGTACCCAAAACTGAAGAAGGGAAGGGAATGTACTCCATTTTTTCATGGTCCCAAAAAAGATGGGCGGACTGAGACCAGTACTAGACCTCAAATACTTAAACAAATTAGTACTGTACAAACTCTTCAAAATGGAAACAATCAGATCAATCCTGAGAGTTAACAGACCAGGCAACTACCTAACCTCAATAGATCTGAAGGATGCCTACTTGCAAATCCCCATGCATCCATCCCACTTCAAGTACATATGGTTCCACATACTGGGGAAACATTACCAGTATCAGCTCTTACCATTTGGACTAGCATCAGCCCTGAGGGTATTCACAAAAGTAACAGTAGTATTGGCCACAAAACTAAGAGAACAAGATATACATGTAATACCGTATCTGGACAACTGGCTCATCAGAGGCAGAAACTGGGCTGGCAGTATAGACTCGAGGTTAGAGGAACGAGGTGTGAACGAGCTTGGTACATCCAGCGGACCAGACATGAGTCTGAGTCTCACAACCTCCACTTGCATAATGTGTGACTCTGAGCAAGTCACTCAACCATCCAGTGCTCCCAGGTCGCCCCTGAAAACAGGCACTTGTGCCTAGTGGGCCTTATCTGGTTACCAAAGACTAAAAAAGAAAAAAAAAGAAACAGTCCATGAGAGAAACATGCGAAGTGGTAAAATGCCTACAAAGGCATGGCTAGGTAATACACTACTCAAAGAGCTGCCTCTCACCCAGTCAGTCTACAGAACATAGAAACATAGACTTTGATGGCAGATAAGGACCACTTGGCCCATCCAGTCTGCCCATTTCCCTACCTATTGGATAAGCTGCAGATTCTAGTTAACCAACAGCTTACTTCCTGCAACCCCCCACTATAATTGCCTTTATGTCTGTCCCATGCATGCTTGAATTCCCCACTGTTTTAGACCCCACAACCTCTCCAGGAAGGTGGTTCCATGCCTCCACCACTCTCTCCGTGAAAAATAATTTTCTCACATTACCCCTGAGCCGTCCCCCCTCTAACTTTAAATTGTGCCCCCTTGTTCTTACACATCTCTTTTTCTGAAAGATGCTACCCTCCTGGACTTTGTTGATTCCCTTGAGGTACTTAAAAGTTTCTATCATGTCCCTCCGTCCCTCCTTTCATCAAGGGTATACATATTAAGCTCTCTCAGTCTCTCTTCATATGGTTTCTGATGTAGACCCTGCACCATTTTAGTTGCCCTCCTCTGGACTGCTTCCATCCTGTCTATGTCCTTTCATAGATGAGGTCTCCAAAACTGCATGCAGTACTCCAGATGGGGTCTCTCCAACTGTCTGTATAGAGGGATAACCACTTCCCTTTTTCTACTTGTGATGCCCCTCCCTATGCATCCCAGTATCCCCCTGGCTTTCCTTACTGACTTCTCACATTGCTTACCCACGTTTAGGTCATCTGATATGACTACACCCAAATCCCTTTCCATTATTGTTGTCGTTAGTACCTCCCCTGCTATTGTGTACTCTTCTCCTGGATTTTTATTTCCCAGGTGCATTACTTTGCACTTCTTTGCATTGAATCTAAGTTGCCATATGTCTGACCATTCCTCCAACCTTGCCAAGTCCCTTCTCATCCTTTCTACCCCCCCTTGTGTATCAACTCTGTTACAGATCTTTGTGTCATCTGCAAAGAGGCATACCTTTCCTTCCAGACCCTCTGCAATGTCACCTATAAAGATGTTAAAGAGGACTGGAACCAGTACTGAGCCTGAGGTACTCCACTAGTAACCTCCCTTTCTTCAGAATGTGTTCTGTTCACTATTACCTTCTGTGTCCTGTTGTGCAGCCAGTTTGCTACCCACGCTACCACCCTGGGACCCTCTCCCAGGCTGGTTAACTTGATTATTAATCTTTTGTGCAGCACTGTGTCAAATGCCTTGCTAAAGTCTAGGTAGGCCATATCCACATCCCCTCCATGGTCTATTACTTTGGTAACCCAGTCAAAGAAATCGATTAGATTCGTCTGATATGGCCTTCCTGCTGTGAATCCATGCTGCTTTGGGTCCTGTGCCCTGCTGGCCTCTAGGTACTCAACAATTCTTTTTTTCAGAAGTGATTCTATCATTTTCACCACCACTGAGGTAAAACTAACAAGTCTGTAGTTTCCTGCTTTTGCCTTGCTCCCACTTTTGTGAAGGGGAATCACACCTGCCCTCTTCCAGTCATCAGGTACCACCCCATCTTCCCATGATTTGTTAAAAAGTGTGGTTAGTGGTGTCACTAGGTCCTCCTTAGCTTCGCTTAGGATTCTAGGTGAATCCTGGCTTCGGGCCCCCATTGCTTTGTCCACCTTGAGTTTTAGGAGTTCTTTCAGTACTCTTTCTTCTGTAAATAGACTGGTGTCAACCCCACTATCCAGAGTGTTTCTACTGTTTGGTTTAGGTAACTCCGCCTCTTCTTCTTTTGTGAATACTGAGCAAAAGTATTCATTCAGTATCTCTGCCTTTTCACTGTCTCCCTCTGCCCACCTCCCCTCTCCTTTATTAATCTTCACTATCCCTCCCTTAACCTTTCTATGCTCCCTAATGTACCTATAAAAGGTTTTATCCCCCTTCTTAACTGAGTTGGCAATATTTTCTTCGGTTTGGGCCTTTGATTTTCTGACTGCCTTCTCCACTTCTTTCTGCTTTAATTGATACAGTTCCCTGTCATGATCCATCTGTGATTCCTTATACTTTTTGAATGCAGCCTTTTTCTCCATAACCTTCCCTGACACCTCTTTTAAGAGCCATAGTGTTTTTTATTCCGCTTTGTTTTCTTTATTTGTTTCACACAAAGGCTTGTTGCCTCCATGATGGCAGTTTTGATTTTTCTCCATTGTTCTTCCACCCCTCCTTTCTGGCCATTTGCTAATGCATTCCTCAGGTATTCACCCATTATGCCAAAGTCAGCCTTTCTAAAGTCCAGTATTCTTGTCTTTGTATGGCTTGTCTCCATGGTTGTGTTTACTGTGAAGCACACTGTGCAGTGGTCCCTTGTTCCCAGATGTCTACTGATTTCTAAGTTTGTGATCCTCTCTCCATTTGAGAGTACCAGGTCTAATATTGCTCCCTCCTGAGTGGGTTCCACCACTAGCTGTCTAAGGCATGCTCCCTGTAGGGCATATAGAGAATGACCCTGCTCTTGGATGTGGCTGCAGTCCATGGCACATTAATAGACACCACACTAGATCTAGTATATCCTTCACAGCACACAGTGAGAAACATCATAACCCTGACCAAACAGCTAAAAAACACAAAAGAACCTTCTCTCCTATTCATATCACAAGTCCTGGGGCTAATGTCATCATCCTTAGACACAGTTCCTTGGGCCAGATGGAACATGAGACACCTCATGTCATTCCTGATAAAACAGGGCCCAACCTATGACATGGACCTAACAAAGACAGTAAGACTCCCAGAAACCATACAAAAAAAAGCCTATCCTGGTGAGCAAACAGACACAAACTCAAACAGGGAATGCCACTAGACATTCAGCCAAAAGTCGTGACAAAGAGAGACGCAAGCCTCACAGGCTGGGGGACCATCCTGGACACTCAATCAGCTTAAGGATGAAGGTCATTACAAGAGGCAAAACTAGCGATAAACTTATTGGAAATGAGTGCAGTAATCCTAGCCCTCCTATATTTCAGCAAACAGGTACAGAACAAGCATGTACTAATACGATCAGGCAACCAGGTGACAGTCTCATACATAAACAATCAGGGGGAATCACGAGCTCAGCGATGCTCATAGAGACATCAAAACTCATGCTCTGGGCACCAAAGAATCTCAAATTCATATCAGCAGTACACCTAGCAGGAAAATAAACACAAGGGCAGATTGTCTAAGTCATCAGCAGATACACCCAGGGGAGTGGCAATTACATGCACAGGTATTTGCCCAAATCAACAGGAGATGAGGTCTGATAGAACTGGACTTAACGGCATCGAGCAAAAACAATCAGTGCCCCAAGTTCTGGTTCAGATACAAGGACAAAAGTGCCCTTGGCGTGGATGCACTAACAGTAGGTTGGACGTTCAGCATCGTATACATCTTCCCACCATTACTGCCAATACCCCAAGTTCTAAAGAAAATATGCATCACCAGAGTAATCCTTATAACACCACACTGGCCTTGCAGGTCCTGGTTTGCCACAACAGTGTCAGTGTCTCTGGACCATCCTTGGAGACTGCCCAACAGGCACAATCTCTTGAGACAAGGGCCAATACTTCATCCAAACCCGCAATACCTACAGTTATTGGCCTGGCTCCTGAAAGGGAGAGACTGCTAAGAGCAGGATACAATCCAATGATGATTATGACCATGACAATGCCCAAGCAGGCTTCCACCACAAGCACCTATCAGTGACACTGGGACATGTTCACAAAATGGTGCATTCACCACAAAATAGAACCACAACTCTGCTGTATACCAGACATACTTCCTTTCCACCGGGGGGACTGAATCTGGGTTTGTCACCGGCATCACTTAGAGTTCAGGTTACTGCCATAGGAGCAGCAAGTGGTCAGATACAGGGAACAACACCAGGCTCCCACCAAGATATTATTCGATTCTTAAAGGCAGCCATGAATATATGACCAAAAAGAAAGAACATACTAACCCCATGGGTCCTGAACTTGGTTCTAAGAGCCATGACAGAAGCACCTTTCAAACCTCTAGAATCCATAGATCTTAAATGGTTAAACCTAAAAACAATATTCCTCATGGCAATTTGTTCAGCAAAAGAGTGGGGGAACTACAAGCCTTGTCATGTAGATATCCTTTCATAACATTTTACAGTGATAGGATATCTTTAAGACCCATTCTATATTTCATTCCTAAGATGGCTTCTTCCTACCACCTCAATCAGACAACTGAGATTCCAGCAGAACTCCCACCTGCGGAGGTACAAAAGGAAACCCAGTTACAGACACTGGGAATGAAAAGAATACTAAAAATATACATCACACACACAGAAGGAGTACACAAGTCTGATACACTATTCATCAGTGTACAGGGGAAAAGGAAAGGTTAGCCAGCCTCTAAACCTTCCATCACCTCTCACCTTTAAACAGCAATTTCAAAATCCTACAGGGCCACTAACATGATGGCACCCAAGGCCCTAAAAGCCCACTCAACCAAAGCAGTCACAACTTCATGGGCAGAAAAGAATATGGCCACAGAGGAGGAAATATGTGCAGCTGCAACATGGTCCTCACTACACATCTTCACTAGACACTACTGAGTGAATGTATCACAGGACACTAAAATGAACTTTGGCCGATCAGTCCTCTTGGCTGCAAGCTCAAAGAACATAATAAAAGACATGTCTGCCCCACTAGGGGATATGGATACTGCTTTTTAGAAACCATGATGTAATGAATGTAGAGTGCCTGAAAGATTATCCCTGACAATGGTGGTTTACTCACCTGGTAAAGGTGACTGTGGGGGAATATATCTCTGAGGCACTTTACATCCCACCCTACAGACATATTAAAAAGAATATAACTATGATATTATGTTCTGGCATGCTGTACTGGCTGATGTTTTCTACTAGAATGCAACAATAGAAAATAAAAAAAGTTCCTCTTCTTCATTTTTCTATTATAGACAATATATGATTTATAACCACAAGACTCCATTACTAGAATGCTTTACAGATACAGCGTTGGAATTACATTGAACTGATCCAGGGAGAGATGACCTCTAGAGAAGAGGCACAGAATTCTCTTTGAAGTCACATGTGCATCAAAAAACCTATCAGGTGTACATAACCCATGATGTCATGAATGTGGAGTGCTTCAGAGATATATTCCCCCACAATCATCATTACCAGATGAGTAAACTGCCAATGTATGAATTGCAGAGGACTGCACAGCACATACAGCAGATGCTGATGCTTCATTACCATTAACTGCACACACAGCCCTTCCCTTGCCCTTGTCGCATAGGTCTGACTGCTCAATCCCACACCCACATTCACTACTCGAGCTGCTCTTCAGCATATCAGATTGAAAGGAAAACATTTATTTAATGCAAAAAGATTGTTCTCACCCCTGACTGATTTCTGTCCCCCCCCCCCTCCACAATCATAACAGGAAAGCTGGACTCTGGTTGCTTGAGATCCTGTACTAAAGCACTGAAAAAACACTCCCAAGTTCCTAAAAAGGACAAAAATCACATCACACAATTCTTAATGTGTACTATCAACTCAGGCACTCGCCAATGTCTGTTGTGTGTGTAATATTTATTAACTTAGACTGTGTGTGTGGTGTGTGTGTGTGTGTGTGTGTGTGTGTAATATTTAAGTCTCAAACGACAAAACAACACACAAACACTCACAATATATCAGCAACACAACAATAACTTCTACTTAAATACCTGTAGTAAAACTTCTACACAAACAATGTTTTTGCATCATTTTTAAAGGACAGAAAGCAATAGCTCCACAGGAAAGATCCTTCTCTTTCAACTACCCATACGGTCTGCAGTGAGCTCACAAAGTCCTATGGATACAATTGCTATGAAATGCAGCACCATGCAATTTCCAAAGCTATTGCAAGATTAACCACAAAAACATGTCTTTGAAAAATGTAATTTCAACCCAAAACAGTTCTGCAGATCATGATGTACATGGAAAAATATAGGGACACATCAGAACTTTAACTAAAACCATAAAAGAGACAATTAATAATCAGCACAGGCATGTACCAGGCCAAACATTGAAAATGGGTGTATTGCTGATAAAATTCAACAACTTGCTTCCCTTGAATTAGTATGATTTAGTTCAGGATAACCTTCTGCAGAACATCTGAAAATCTGTGAAACTACGTTCCACATTCCAGCAATCAAAAGGAACACATACAGTACTGCTGTTCATGGAAAGAATTCTGCCCAATCTGCTTCTGAAGCAATTCCACAAAAATAGTTGGAAGTTCTCAGAATTTTGCCTAATTTATCTCTTCTGGAATTTGAAAAGTATGTACAGCAGACCACTTAAATACTATTTTTGATAAGATTTGGATTATCCAAATAGAGCAGCTAATGTACTGTCCAAACATTTTTAGATCAGATGCTCTACACTATTATTCCAACTGAACAAACTGGAGTACTGCTGGAATGAATTGATATCTGACAGGCCTCAGCTGGAGAGCTTTAGTTAGCTTAGCACCTAGAGCTCTGTGTCATACTCTATGAAGCCTTATAAGTGGAACTTGCAAAGTAAAACCAAGCAAACCAGTTTCCACTTGTTTTTCATAGATAAAAATAGAATTCAGAATTTAGATTCACAGCATGGTTTACAGTTTAAGGGCTCTTATTTGACAATTAAACTGGAATGTTAATAGCTAATTAACAAGTTTCATGTGAATACTAAGACAATTAGAGATTTAATTTTGTAAATAATATTCACTGCCTAATGTGAATGAAGGAGGAGAGGAAAAATATCTGCTTCATTTTTGTTAACAAACTTTGACCATATTCGATCCATGTAGTGCTACAGTATATACAAGATAAGCAGAACTAGGAAACTGATTAAACTTTAACCAGCTGACAGGCAGATAGTTTGCCTAGGGCACATTTGTCAGTTTCAAAGGGTGCTTTTATTAATTTTGCATTTTGTATTTTGTTAGTGGAAAGAGCTTACTCTGCTGGGAGTGCCACAAGCTATAGGCAGCAAATCTTATGGCAGCAAAGATGAAGCTGCAGAGCATGCCAAGTAGACTTAGTAGACTGTACACTTTACATTATGCTTGTTTTATCAGTCCTGAAATATACCATCATTTATCATACAACTTAAGTTGTTTTGCTACAATCTTTAAAGCTTATGTGTTTTGTTCTTTGGCTTATTTAAGGTTCAAGAGTTTTTGTAAAATAACATAACTTCTGCACTGTGTGAAAGGAAGTTTATTTTTTTATGCTGTATAATATATACATATTTAACTATATTTGCATGTTTATTTGTTTGTGCTTACTACTTCCCAATAATTTATTTTTAGTCTGAAAGTAACTTTGAATGTATTTCCAGAGTTGTAAATACTGAGTCTTCTTTTACTGTTTCCAATGTCTGTATCATCACCACAGTATCACTTACCTTATGCAATACTGAAATAAACAAGGAAAAATAATAATAATAATAATACAAATTGCATAAACTTATGTTTACACAGTACTTACAGAAACAATGTATTGTGTAACAAGTCTTTGAAAAGACATTCTACAAAGTCTGTCTTTGAGCAGACATTAGTATTTAGGAGTTAAAAGAAAAACAGAACCCTCCCCTGTGATGCTGGGAATTCCAAAAGTTCCAGTCAGATAGCTTCAAACAGCATTAAATACAAAGCAAAAGTATACCCCCAGGCCATAATTTGCTGAAGCTTTAACTGCAGGTGACTGTGTCTAAATTTAAGGCTGAAGACAAAAGCAAACTAGAGAAGTATTCAGTGGAATGCAGTTTTGAAATGTATAACACCACCTTTATATAGATTTACAAATGTATAGTAGCTCCTATATTGGGCTGTTTATTTTTTGTTTAAAGATCAAGAGATATGTGAATCTATGTTGTATTACTTATAGATCTAAACAGTTTTCATTTTTGGTTAAGTCCATATATATTGTTTACACTGTAGTTATATGCCACACAATGCCTTGTCTTCTAAAAGCTGAGGTTATACTCACCCTGTTCTAAGATTCCAAACTTTGTATGCAACTAAAATTACATCCACAGATATTTTTTGTATTGCACTGCATCATGCAAGGTAAATCAATAATAATTAAATAACATAAATTCCAGGTATGGATCAATATCTGATTACTTTTGCCATTTGTGTTGATCTCACTAAAGCTTTTGACACAGTGGCACATCCCCTCCTTCTAGACAAACTTAAAGCTGTGGGGCATCTCTGACTCTTCTTTCAATTGGTTTTGTTCTTACCTTGAAGGCAGGTGTCAAGCAGTATGGATAGGAAAATCCATGTCATCTTCACTTCCCATCAGCTCAGGTGTTGTCCTAGGATCTGTCCTGGGTCATATTCTCATTACCATATTCCTTAATAACATGCCCCCCATCTGTTCATCTGCATCCATGATGTGTATGCTGATGACACATTTTTTTTTTTTTTCATCTGTCACCTCTCCCCACAATCTTACCTTCTGGCTACAGTTGGATTTTGTGAACATTCAGCACTGATTCAAGTCTAACCTATTGTTCCTTAATGCCAAAAAACTGTCTCAGTTACTTTTGTCGCCCATCAGAGGCTTGCCAAACTTACTTCTTTCCAACCATTTAACACCCTTGATGGTGCTAAGATTGAAGATGCTTCCTCCTTGAAGTACCTCAGGGTCTGCCTTGACTGACATCTTGACCTCTCAGTGCATATTGATGCATTTCACTGTAAGCTTCACTCTAAGCTAAATGCTTTGTACAGGAATAAAGTGAGTATTCCACTTCCTGGCCACAGAGGATTGTATTAATAATGATCCTTCCAATCTTTGACTACAGTGACTTACTGTACAGTAGTGCCCCTAAATCCTCCATTGCCTGACTGGACCCCCTTTTTCATTCTTTCGGTCATTTTGCTTTAGATTGCTCACATAGTACTCACCACTGCCCTCTTTACTCAACCATTTCCCTCCCCTCTCTTGATGCTAGGCACCTTTTACATTGTGTCTTTTTTTATCCAAATTCCAGTTTGGCACCCTTCCCTCTTATCTCAGATCCCTCCTATCCCCTCCTCCTCCTTCTTCCTCCTACCCACTCCATAACACTGCATTCCATTATCTCTCTCTCTTCTATCTAGAAAATCTACTGTTGATTAATTTGCTTTTTCTTACTGTTTTCCTAAAATCTGGTTCTCCCTTTCCCTTTCTATTAATTCAGCCTCCTATCCTTCCTCCCTAAAGTCTATTCATAATGATTTTTGTGATCCTTCCTGCTACTGCCTATGACCGCTTCTTCTTTTTCTCTCTTTAAAGCTGCCTTTAAATCTGCCTTGAAGACCTACCTTTTCAATTTGGCCTTCCTTGAGGTTTAATTCCTGCTAATGTTATAAGTGATTTTAAGTATATGTTTTTATGATACTTGTGCTATCTTAAATATGTTCATGAACAGTGCCATGGTCTTTTGGAATGGCATTTTATAAATAAAATTTGCTTTGCTTTGCTTTATTACTTGTTACTGGTAGTCCTACTCCCCTTCTCTGGTTTTGCCCTATTCATGCTGTTTCACTACTTTTTCCCTTCTCTACATAAAATGATTGTTATATTTTTTAATTGCATTCATTATGATTCTGCTTATATTTCAATATCACTGTATTTGAAATCTTGTATTTTTAGTAATTATATTGTTTAGTTATCTCCTTCTCCCCTCTCCCCCAGGACACATCTGGAAACAAGTTGTTATATGCTCAGTATATATTTCCTGGTTAAACATTTAAATAAATATTATATATATATATATATATATATATATATATTTATATATATATATATATATATTTATACAACAGGTGTGGACATAAGTGGAGTGTGATGTATTTGTTTATCTGAGTAACTGAACGTTGAATCTTACATTTATGTACATAGTTAGTACATCACCATCCATTTATATACACTGTTTCTACATCATTAACTGCCCCCCGCCCACCAGAGCTACTTTTCCTTACTTTCAGTTTTAGCCAGTCTCACATCCATGCTGTCAGTGTTATTAACTTTATGCATCACTGCTGTACTTCAAACTAGCCCACCCATTGTAAAACTACTCCCTAACTCCCTAAACAAACAATGGCTCAGTTAATCTTGAATAAAAACTAGGAATACATTACCTTAACGCAACTCCTCTCCTTCAGAACTGCACTCCGCACTTCCCCACCCATCCACTTCACACTCTCTGGTACTGATTGTCCCAATGCACTCCTCACTCATGTCATATAGCCAAAGTTGCCCATACCAACCTGAGTGACAGAAAAAAGAAACAACAAATTCTAACTATATATTTTTTCTCTCCTCATCATTCATGCCTTACATTTCAAATGGAGCAGCACACTTGCCCTCTCTCTCTCTCATTCAGAATGGCAGTCCACACTTCCATGCCTGCTTCAGACTCTGGACCTGTTGATCCTGATGCACTCCTTAATCACACCATATGGCCAATGCCACTCATACCTGACAGAGTAACAGAAAAATAAATGATGAACTCGAAATGTTTATATTTGTTATCTCTCAATCACTCATAGTTTACATTTCATATTGAACAGCACTCCCTTTTTGTCACTATGCTGACACAAGAACATCCAGTGCACTCACTCCTTTGATATAGTGCTTGCGTGTCTGTGTGAGCAAAAACTGTAAGAATTTTTTTTCCAGTGGCACTTAAAAAAATAACAGCCACAAAACAAAGTCCTGTGTCTCCACTGAGACATGTGAGCACAGCAGGCTCACCCCTTTCCTGCCTACTTGCTAAGACACACCACCATTTCCCAAATTTAATAATTTATAAAATTCCCTCAACCAATCCATGAACCTGTTAATGGTGTCAGCAGTGTCAGGGCATTTAAGCATTCCCTAGCAACCTCCTAACATTCTGAAACTAAGTGGAGCAACACATGGTAAAGCACCAAAAAGTCCATTCAAATTTCTGTCTTTTATTAACAACAAAGAAAAAGCAAGTTAAAACAACTATAACTGCACCATCATAACTGGTCCTTATTGTGTAAATGAAATATGAATGAAGACCATGTGTGAGATCTGATTTATCAGTGCTCATGCTGTTTAACATCAGACACCTCACTTGTGGCTTACACCAGTCGTGAAGTTACTTGAGGCACTTGTATAGATGAATCCAGTATCACACAGGTCCCTCCCTGCATATCTATATATCTATATCTATATCTATATCTATATCTATATCTATATCTATATCTATATCTATATCTATATCTATATCTATATCCCTCCCTATATATCTATATCTATATCTATATCTATATCTATATCTATATCTATATCTATATCTATACACACACACACACACACACACACACACACACACACACTATATATATGGTTTGCATATTCTATTTATGCCATACCTCCAAAAAATTGAAAATAATTACATTTCTTTCCATTTCTTACTGATTGTAAAATATCTAAAATGTATCTATAAATGAAACACACTCATTTTGTAGATATTTTTGTCCTGATCAATTTGTTGCTCAAAGTACCATGGAATATTTTTTTTTGTTTTAAAGTTATTTGCATTTGTTTGTTGTAAAAAGTGAAAACATTTGAATTTGTTAACTATATAAAATAAAAGGTATCTGTAAATGAAACACTGCTCATTTTGTAGATATTTCTGTGATGAACAAATTTTGTGTTCACAGTATCATGCTATAATTTTTCAATATAAAGTTATTCTCATTTGAATACAGTTAGTACTACTACTGAGGCTGAACATTCAAATTAATTCTGAAAGAGTCAGTCAGTATCTACTATAGTAATATTTGGACCTAGAGTGGTAATAGTTTTTGATATTTTCACTGTTGGTCCCCAGGAACAAAAATATCATTGATATCTGCCCTGAAATATACTCACAGGGGTAGCACATTGAAATGACAACTGAGGAAAGACAACCCATGAAGAGGGAGATAGAACCTCAGTGCCAACACTTTCAAGCAACTGGTGGTTCTCCACGTCACTGGGGTATGCCTCCCCGGACTTAGTATAATAAAGCAAGGGGGGGTGTGGTGGGTCAAAGCCCCCCACAAGAGTGGTGTGGGGGCCCCCCGTAAAAAAAGATTTTGTTCAAAGTCATTGTGTGGGGGAGTTGCACCCTCTTCACTGATCACCATTCCCCAGTTGCTGTTATGACACGGAACCACTCACAGGTATGGCATAAATATAAATATATGTTCATACATATACACACATAGTGCAAAAAACTATATTAATGTACAAGTTAGGGGTTTTAAAACATTGAAAGTAAGAACATTTTATAGTAGTGTTTTCTTTTTCCCAATCTCCATCCACCTTACGCATCACCTCATAAACTACACTGAATTTAATACATTAGGGAACTATTCAGATCCCAGTTCTGAAGGGCCTAGTGCAAAACAAGTTAGGACTCAGGTCACATTTCATATAGGGCATGAAGTTAGGAGCTAGACCTAGTTTCTGCCTTGGACCTGTAGCTTGAAGCAGCAGACCCAGGGGACATGTCTCTTGACCTGGACCTGTAGCTTTGTCATTGCTCATGAGGTTAAGGGCTGGGAGAGGGGCATGTTCATTAAGCTTGAAAAAATAGTACATCACTTTTCCTTTCCTTTGTGACTGCATACCCCTAAAGATATATTAATATGCTTTAACATTTTTTTTTGCTATAAATTCCTTTTTTTAAATAACTTGCTTTACATGACACAGGATCTGACTCCAGTCTTACTTCATGTGGGACCCTATGGGCCCAGTGTGAATCAAAATGCCCTGCTCCCTTCAAGCCTTGCATGAAACCAGATCTTAGTCCCAACTTGCTTAATGCAGGACCCTAGAGGAACTGTGTGAAGCAGGATGTGCAAGGCCATTTAGAACATGCACATAATAGAATTTAAGTTCAAACTTGCTTTATGGAGTACTCTTCAGGACCTGCAGAAAGAAGACCAAGAGTCCCACCTTCTTCATGCAGGATTGTTTGGGCCCTGCAGGAAAAAGGACCTGACTTCAAACAGGCTTCATGTAGGGCCATTTGAGCCCCATGCAAAACAGAACTTACAGGACCCTTCAAGCCCTGAGCAAAACAGGACCTGAGTTCTAATTTTTTTTGTGCAGGGCCTTTTAGGTCCTAGTCCTTAAGCCCTAGAACTTCATGACATTGAAGCTGAATTACATGGACATGAAAATGATGCTAAGTTGCTATGCTGCAGACTAATTTATTACAAGCCACAGCTTAGCACCATCTTTCACGTATAGCCATAATTCATATTATTACAGCGCAAAATTAGAAAATTTAAATAACAAGGCAGACTACAAACCGCAGTATGAAGCCAGTGTCCTGGTGCTTCACTCTATAGAGAGGTTTATCATGGCCCTTTAGATATTTCATGAAGCAGAAACTGAGTCTGAACTTGGTTTATACAGGGCCCTTTGGGCACTGTGCAAAGCAGAACCTTACTCCTAACATGCATTGCACAGGACCCTTTAGCCCTGCATGAATCAGGATGTACAGGGCTCTTTAAGCCCTGCATGAAATGGAATCTGAGTCCTAACCTGCTTTTGGCAGGGCCTTTCAATCTGGAAGCACCACAGTTGAGTGATGGAGATATGGCTGACATCCCCCACAGCGCCACCAACAAACCGCTGCATATGATTCTGATGCACTCCAGACCGACAGCCAGAATCCCAACACTGAACAAGCAGTGGACAACCTGAAGGACACTGTCATGACTGGCCACTGAACGCCGCACCACCTACAGACACCTTGGAGAGCAACATGATGACAGTCAAGCCAGCGCGGACCCGACCGGGTGGTGGTAGATGGGCGGTAGGACAACATATGTTGGGTAGCAGGGCAGGCATCACAATAGATGGTAACAACGGCTGGCAGCATTTCTAATTGGTGCACTCTCGTTGCAGGTCCTTTCATGTTGGTAGGTGTATCCTTGCACTACCAGCTGCTTGTGCCCCTTCATGCTGTTGCTGTAGTTGGCCGACATGTCCCCTATGTGTATCAAGCATGGGTTAGCAGGTACGGGGGTCAGCTTTGTAGGCACCAACAGTGCACCTGCTGATACTGTGTGGCACATGTCGCGTCCTGTACCTGGATGCTATTGAGGTTGTCGGCATTAATGCTGGCGGTTTCATGGAGTCGCTGAGACAGTGTTGTTCTGACACCGTGCTTCCTTTCAATCTTATTGTGAAGTAGGAACAGATGTTTTACCTGCTTCAAAACCTGAATACTAACTTCCTTCATGCAGGACTCTAAACGATTGGGATATGGTTTGAGCTTTGGAATTCAAATCAGTGGACTTCACAAGGGTGATTCATGGTAGTGGGTGGAGTTTAGCTGCAATATAACCCTTACATTAAATTTTCTAGAGCTGGATGCTTTAGGAACTTTAACTTGTGCATTAATGTAGTTTTTACAATGCATTTGCAGTGTTTTTAGATGGCCATAGAACATTAGTGCATGCTTTGAGCAGGGTTTTGTGGGTCCTATGTGAAGCTTGAGGTCAGTTGTAACTTATTTACTATCTCCACCTGCCATAATGACACACACAGAGCAAAATGTGTTGCACACATTAAATTCCTAAAATCATTCAAAAGCAAAACCACTATTATCTCATTAAGTATCTAACTTCAACATATGACCTTGCATGTAATTTTTTCTTACATCAGATAGCTGGTCTGACCCTTTTTGTAATTGTTAGTAACTTACAATTAGAACACTGAGAATGATCATGCTGGATAAATAATTTGCAGTAGAAATAGTACATGTGAATTGTAAAAGGGGAAGAAAGTGGAAGGCTCTGCTGGTTAGTGACTTTGATCTGCCAGATGTGCATTGGAGCCTTCAAGTTGCAGCTTCGTCAAGGAGCAGGCCATCGCTGACTCCCTACATGAGGTCCTTCTCAGACAACTAGTCACCAGACCCACTAGGGATAGGTCAGTGCTGGATCTGGTGCTTAAATACAGGGACAGCATTGCAGACATCACAGTGGGTCATCCTCTAGGTACCAGAGATCAATATTCAGTGTGGTTTAAAAATTAACATGGGAAAAGAGGCAAACCACATGAGGACGAGAGTTCTGGATATTAGAAGGGTGAATTTTAAGGAAATGGGACACCACCTCATAATCTGCCTAGTAAGAGGGGAATGCCAGGGTGGGGTAGAGGGACAGTTGGGAAAAAATAAAGGAGGACATAATTAAGGAACTTGCTTCTATATGAAGGAAGTGAGTAAAAGCAAAATGGACATTAAACCATTATGGTACTCTATGGAAGTCACCACAGTGGTGAAGGAAAAAAGGGTGGCATTCAGGAGGCACAGTATAAGGAAAGACAGAGGGAGGAAGATAGGGAGTTGTACCCGATAAAACAAAGGGGAGCAGGTAAGGCAGTGAGGGGAACAATGGTGCAGCCAGTGGAAAGGATAGCCAAAGGGGTAGCAAATGGGGATAAGGCTTCTTCAGGTACATAAGTGTGAAGAGGAAAGCAAAGGCAGAGATAGTGAGGATAAGGAGGGCAGCAGAGGGAGACTGTACAGATGAGGAGCAAGAAAAAGAAGACATCCTGAACAGGTACTTCTGATCAGCCTTCAGAGATTAGGGAGGGTGGTTGGGGACTACAGGTGATCAGCAGGAAGAAAGGGGGAAGAGAGGCAGACTCAAATAATTTTCAGAGAAAAAGTCCTGCAGGGATTTGCAGCTCTTAAAGTGGACAAGGTAGTGGGTATTGAAAGAATGCAGGGAGGGGTTTGCTGCCCCACAATTGGCCTTATTTAACAGTTCATGGGAATCAGTTATGGTTTCAGAGGACTGGCAGAGAGCAGACATGCTTCCCCTACATAAGGTCAGCAGCAGAGAAGAGGTTGGTAAATATAGGCTGGTGATCCTCACCTCAGTGTTGTGGAAATAAATGGAAACATGGTTAAAGGAAAAGTTGGTAGAGTATCTTAAATCCAATGGGTACAAGGCCAAAGGCAGCATGTGTTCATTTGGTGGGGAGGTCATGCCAGAAGAATCTGATTGAGTTCTTTGACTGGGTGACCAGGGAAGATGATCAGGAGAGGGCAGTGAATGTGGCCTATCTGGACTTTAGCAAAGACCTTCAACACTGTTCCTCACAGGAGACTGATTAAGAAACTGTGCAGCCTAGGAGTGGGATCCAAAGGGATGACAGAGGCTGGTGGTTGATAGCACTCACTGTAATGATGTAAGAGTGACCTGTTGGGTACTACACAGCTCAGTAGTGGGAGTGGTCTTTTTTCAATGCCTTCAATAGTGACATTGTAGATGAACTGGAAGGGAAGGTTCCCCTTTTTGCAGATGATACCAACATTTGTAATAGGTATGACAATAAGGAAGAGATAGAAGGAATGCAAAGGGATCTTTGGAAACTCAAAGAGTAGTCAAGAGCATTGAAGCAGGAGTTCAATGCCAGCAAGTACAAACCATGCACCTAGGGCACAGGAACCAAAGAACTGACTATGGGATGGGGGCAGGTACTGTCAATCGCTAAGCAGGAAAGGGACCTTGGGGTTACTACATCTAATGACCAGAGAGTGGCAAGGCAGTGCAAAGAAGCGGTGGGTAGGTCAGAGTGATGATGGGATGCAGAAGGAGAGGTATCACCAGCAGAAGTAGGGAGGTGATGTCACCACTTTATCACTTGCTGGTGAGACCCCACCTGGAGTGTTGTGTCTAGTTTTGGAGGCCACAACTCAGAAAGGACATAGACAGGGTGGAGGATGTCTCTAAGATGGCAACTAAAATGGTGCAGGGGTTGCTCCAAAAGCCCTATGAAGAGAGACTGAGGGATCTCAACATGTACACTGTGGAAGACAGGGGAGTGAGAGTGGACACGACAGGGACTTACAAAAAATACCTCAGCGCAGGAGTGGAGTCTCAGAGGGCATGCAATGAAGCTGGAAGGGGAACGTTTAACCCAAATGTGAGAAATTGCTGCTTCATCGAAAGAGTGGTGGGCAGCAGGAATAGAATGCCAGAGGAAATGATGGAGGAGAAAACAGTAGGGGGGCTTCGAGCATGCATGAGATAGACATAGGGTAATATTGGGAAATAGGCAGGGAGGAGGGAGGGTTACTGGAGACCTGTTTGTTCTGTGGAGACAGTCTATGCAGGGACCATCTAGGCCGACTGGATGGCCAAGCAACAAATTCTATATTTCTATATTTCTATGTTTGAAGAGAAGAAATATATAAATGTGTTTGTCTTCTTTGTGCACCTCTACAAGCCATGCTCATACTCTCAAGCTTCATCCCCAGGGTAAGGCATTGTGGATATGCAAATCTAAGTACAAACCAAGCTGAAAAGGCTTTACCAGACCAGTCATCGCATTTTAAACAGGCTTGTATATCTGATCCAGTAGAGGCTGAGAATGACAAAGTACAGATACATTTATTGGGGTTCTAACATGATGGCTCACTCAAATAATAAGTACATTGAGGAGTACAAAGAGGATAACACAGGTGCCTGTACTTTGTCATTCCTCAGCCTTTACTGGGTAATACTTGCAAATCTGTAAAAAGGTGATGCTTGCTCTGGTGAACATTTATAAGCTTGACTTGAACAAGGATCTGCATACCCATAATGTCTTAAACTGAGGATGAGTCTTGAATATGTATATGGCTTGAAGAGATGCACACAAATCAAGCAAAGTTGACTGACACTAACAGCTTACCTACTGTATAGTATGAGGTATATAAATCCCACAGTTACCTGTAAAAGTTTTAACTCCCAAAATGTGAACTTGCTTTTTTTCAAACTTACAATACAATACCACCTCATTGCAAATGATCTGAGGGGTACTGCCTCATATCAATGTGTAACTATTGACACTGGCTTCTGGGGGTGCTGTGGAACAGCAAACATGGCAGATCTTTTTATCGAGAGAAATACAATATCCTTTACCAATGCTAGTCATGAAATGTACAGCTACTTTAATCCACTGGCCAAGCAACACCTCAGTGAGATGAGATGGGTCTAAAACAGGACCAAAAACAAGCAGCACATGGCTTGGATGCCTTCCTCATGGCAGCAGCCTCCTTAAAAAACTAGACCCTGTTTAACCCACCAAAGTGAGTAGCAGTGATCTCCTGACAACCCAGATTATGGCCATGCTACAGAAAATCCAGGCCATGGCAGATGAGACAAATAAGTGCTTGGAAGTCATGGAGGGGATGACTTAAAGATAACACAACATCAATTAAAGAACTCATTGAGGAACAGAAAGGCAGAGAGATCCTAATGATGTATTTGTCTAGGACTTGAAGTTTCTATGGATAGAAGTGGACACGCTAGAGAATGCTCTCTGACAAACTGATGTCAATATAGAGGGTTTCCCCTCTGTGTTTCACTGAAAAGGCTGAAATAGTAGCTGCAAAAGAAAAATTGGCCTTTACAAATCTGGAGTTCCTACCAGCAGATTCAGTGATTAAAGTCCAGAGAGCCTTTGCAACTCTGCAGAGAACCTGACCACATGGTGGAGACTTGCAGAGACCACTGAAGGCCATAGTGACATTCTCATCTGCAGAGGCTTGAATTCCTTTTCTCCAGGCAGCCAGAAACCATGGGGACACTGTCTGGTAGGACAGCAAACAGACCATTTTTCAGAGCCTTTCCTCCCAGTCTCATTTAAGAAAGGACTTGAAAGTCAAAATGACTACCTTGCTGGAACACAAGATAACCACTCAGTTATTGTTTCCCGCTTGATTTCACATCCTGCATAATACAAAACTCACATATTTACAGATATAGAATCACTGCAGAGTTCACAGGCAAAATAACATCACAGATTTCTCAGGAAGATGTCAAATACAGTGAACATGGTAACATCAGATCTCCCATAGCTAAAGGCCAGTGCCCCAGTATATTGCAGTATTTTTCTATACAGACTGAGAAATGACTTTGCCCTGATGCCTTGAATGTCAGGCAAGATAAAATGTGTTTTTCATCCTTTAACATTTGTCTGCCATGCCATGTATTCCTGTTGCAATCTAGTTAAAATGTATTAAATCCTACAATGCTATAGTGGATAAGGTGGCTGTATGCTTCAGTGTGCAGGTATACACTGCTCAGTTTGTGAAGTGTAAAACTGTTGCCTATTTTTTTTTTACTGTACCCCTATATGCTAAACCTCATTGTTGCACAAGTAGGGAAAAAATGCAATTTTATTGAGCTAGGGGCTTCTGTTATGGTAAGTACCTATTTACTGGGGCAATTAGCCCTCCACAAAGACTTTTAAACCTTACAAGGAGCAAGAAATATACGCAAACCATTATTACTGCCTATGGGTGAGAGTGTTGAGCCCTGCAATATTATCTTGTAGAATTTTACTCCTTTTTTATGGCTGTGTGTGAAGCCTACAGTCATCTTGCTGTTTGCAACTGGAAAAATGGAATACCGTGGAACACATTTTTGAAGTTTTCAGTGTATCCTTCCACATCTACAAATCACTATGTCACTTGAAATAAAATACTTCCTTCTTTCTGTTTAGAATAATGGAGACAGAACTCCAAGCTGTTTATCAGATGGCCATTAGGAAAATGAAATAGCTTGTTAAACACTGGTTGCTTATTAAACTGGAGATTTGCTTACCCCCTTTGAGATGCAACAACTTGCACATTTAAATACTTAGCATTTAAACATTTTCTTGCTACTAGCTTCAAATGGGCAGGTATTGTCATTCAAGAAAATTCATACCACACAAATGTCACCCTTTCCCAGCAACAAAAGATTTACAGTTTTTTTTTTAACTTCTTAAGGCATTATCTGATAAGCACTGTCTTAGACATATGCCAGATCTTCTGTGAACTAGCAAAAAAATCAGGTGGACATCCCATGCCAGAAAATTACATGGAGTGGTACAGCACAGCAAAGATAAAGGAAGCTACCCCACTACTGAAATCCAAAAATAGATGATGGTGCTCCTAGCTCACTTACTCACTGCTCACAGGATTTGGAAGGATACCAACTCCAGTCAGTTTAAATTTAAAGAAAGTATTTTATTTAAAGCAAGATGTGGAGTTCAAATCACTGCCACACACTGTTCCAGCGCTTCAGCAGATTGCCTTCCTCAGGGGGCATCTTCTGTGAACTATCCAGGCAAAATATATGGCAATCAAGAGGCATTTTTTACTATGCGTTTTGGGAAAAAAATATATTGAACTACAGCAAACACACACACACCTATACACACACACTCCATCCTCGTGGCCACAACATTCAAACTAAATATTGCAATCTAATATGTTATGAAACAATAAAGAAACTCTTTGTTTATGTCGGTGAACACAGTGAAGTTCAGTTTACAGTACATTTCCTTTAAATATTGCTTATCCTACAGTATATTTTGTATCCTGGATAGCACAGGGGAGATGCTACATCTCATTCTCATAAGAACCTTTATTTTACACAGTTTTGCATTGTATTTAATCAGGATGTCTCAGATTAGATGCAACATCTTGTTTTCAGTGGGGTCATAATTTTAGCATTTTTATAATGTATTTATTCAGGGTAGCCTAGTCCAGATGTAAAATATTGTGATCAGTGTGCTCTGATTTTACACTATGCAGCATAATATTGTGTAGATGTAGAGCACCACTGACCATAAGATACCATGTTTTCTGTGAACAATCCAGGATAAATATATAGCAATCAGCAGGCAAATTCTAGGAAAACACATTGTAAAAATGTGGAAAAGGAAGACCACATTGAAACTGCCTCTTAGCAGATCTGCATTGTGCAAATTCATTAGAAATAATGGGTAAAATCATCCCAAAAGCTCTCCACAGCCATATCGGTTCTGACCAGAGTTTGTATTTCCCTGGTGCTCCTCGATAGAGGAATGGACTTCTGTGACTTTTAGCTAAAGGTCTTTGAGTGCTTTTCCTGTGCATTTCTTATGGGGTCTGTGTACTCTGCCTTTTATAGTACATGGTGTATACTGTATGTCATAAAATGTATAAATAAAAATGACAAAAAAGTCTTACTATTATCTCTGCATAGTTTTTTTTTTAAATACTATGCAACCTTACACTTTAGTATCACATGGACCTATAAAAGGCCAATTCCCCAAAACATAATGCTCAAAAATCAGTTGCACTTCAGAGATATTCTACATGTTACTTTTATTCACTAATATATACTGGTAGGAAATTTATTTATGTATGTATTTATTTATTTATTTGCTTGCATGTTTGTTTGTTTATTTATTTATTTATTTATTTCAAGAGTTTCACTTGTAATAATGTACCGAGGTAACAGTTTGTTTCCAGATGTGCCCTGGGGGATATGAAAAGTTCAGTAAAAATTTACATCAGTAATGTTAGAATTGTAATGCAGCAATACTAATAAGAATAAAAGCAAAAAGTAGATAGTACACAACTGAGAGGAAGCACAAGTAAGTAGTGCAATACATATCATAACAATAGCAACAGTTCAGCAATTTTCAACTAGCAGCAAGGTAAGGGAAGGAAGGAATAAAACAAGTACAGCAGGGGACTAGTCAAAGGGAAATGTGGACCAATAAACCAGTGCAGTTTGGGGAAGTAGTATGGAGGGAAGAACAGTGGGATTAGCCAGGATCTGCAGTAACTGCAGGAGTGAGTAGTGAGGTAATGGAAATGGTATTTTAGTGACAGGAAGAAGGAGCATTGGGCATTGCAATGGGAGGAGGGTGCTCAAAAGTTTGGGGCAGTGGAAGGAGAAAGCAGCTTTACCAGCCGAGGATTTTACAAACAGTAGAGTGAGAGAGCAGATGTCAGAGCTGCAAAGGAGGGAGTAGCAGGTGGAAGGAAGAGAGGAGAGGAGGGAGAAATGGTAAGGTGGAGGGAGCCCACCTACAACTTGGAGATGAATGTTGCACAATGGGTGAGGTACATTGCATCAAGTGAGGGTAAGGAGAGCAAGCAATATGGATAAAAGTAGTAGGTTCTGAGGAGTGAATCTAGGGTAAAACATGAGAAGGAGAGAAAGAAGGGATCCAGCCTGGCAAGGGTGGACTTCAGAGCAGTCCTATATACAATGTCACCATAGTCACAGACAGGTAGAAATATCTTTGTGACACTCTTTATATAAACAGGTAGTGGATACTTGCTTTGTTCCTGAGTGACCAATGTATAGGGTAGGATAGGTTCTTGTGGATGGTGTCCACATGAGTAGAGAAGTCTGGATGACAATACAACCATACCTTGAAGTATTGGATGAGACATACTTAATCATAATACCATGAAGGATCTAGAAGGAAAGGGGAAGGGAAAGCTTGTCAAATCTCTACCTAGTACCAAAGGTCATGGAGACCATTGTTTTTTTTGGCATTGAGGGACAGCTGTTTGGCCCCAAACCAGTGCAGAATGTTGTTGAAATCCTATTGGGGTCAGGTCATAAAGTCATAGGCACAGGAACAGAGCTGTAGATAACCATGTTTTCTGCATACATGTGAATGGACACAGAGGAGCAGGCAAGTGGGAAGACATTTAGGAAATTGGAGAATAGGATCAGGCCAAAGATGGATCCTTGGAGGATGCCAGAGAAGATAGGGAGTGGAGGGATGATGGTGTCACTTATCTGGACAGCTTGGGTCCTACCCTTAAGATATGAGTGAAATCACTCACAGAAGAGGAAGAGAGCCCAGACACATTTAGCTTACCCAGGAGGATTGGATGGGCATTTGAGATGCAGTTAATTTAAACTTTGTCAGAGAAGTTGCCAAACTTCAACTTCATGAAGCTTCGCAAAGTTCATATTGCCATCCCAAGTTTGACTTTAATGACTTTGCAATGATTTTTGCCAGGCCAAATGGCACTATTCCCATGAAGTGGTAACTTTGGCAGTGACGTTTGGTCACTTTGTAGAACAAAGTTCCACTTCTGACAAAACTTTGTAAAGTCCACACTTTGCACTTTGTGACACTTGTACACTTTGCAAATTTCTGGTGAAGTGAAGTTTTCTCGGCTTGGCACATATAGTGGGCAACCATGTTGAAGGCGTTGGCCAGGTCAAAGCAGATGGCACAGGTAACACATCCATTGTCCATGGCAAAAAGGATGGAGTCAGACAGCCCAAGGAGGGAAGTGGTGGTGGAGTGGGATTTCCTAAAGCCAGACTGGAAGGGAGTGAAGAACATGGAATCATCAAGGAAAGGGGAGATTTGGGAAAGGATCAGGTATTCCTGAAGTTAACCAGGGATGGAAGGAGGGAGATGGAGTAGTAGTTGTCAGGGTGAGAGGGTTCTCCCCCTTTGGGGAGGGGGAAGACAATGGCCTCCTTCCATAGATCAGGTACTCATGGAACTGGCAAGGAGCAATTGAGGAAGTGGATGTTTGGAAGGATAATGGCCAGGATGGAGAAAGACAGGAATTTTGGGTCAAGGCCATTGGGGCTCCCTCCATTTTCTGGGTTAAGATTAAAGAGGCCTTGAAGATCACAGAGGCAGAGGTAAGGGAGATGGGATGGTGAGGGGGAGGCATAAGGTAGAAGAGGCTGGGAGGGGTGTTGGTGAGGTGGAGGGAAGAAGTAAGAGGCCACAAGTGGTGAAAAAGGAGTTGAAAAATGAGGTGACTGCAGTGGGATTGGATATGAGTGAGTTGCTCACTTTGTGGATAGGGGAGGGGGCAGGGAGTATGGGGATAATAAGGTGTGGATGACCTTCCAAAACTCTGAGAGTATTTAAAGTTGTTCTAGAGCATATATACAAATTAGTTGACCTTTGTAGGTGTAGTAGCACTGGTGCAGGCATTACAAGGTTAGTTATATTTCGCAAGGACAGATTGGAAGACAATGGACTTAAGGGTTTGCCAGGTAAGTGCTGTTCACAGTGACAGGCCAACAACTCAAATGTGATCCAAGGGATGTGAAAACCTCAGACCTGAGTTTTTTTCAGGGGGGGCATGATAATCCCAGGCTGACAGAAATTTGGAATTAAAGAACACAACAGCTATGTTAATGTAGATGGCTGTTTTTGGGGAGACCACTCAGTTGTCTCAGGACTGCAAGTAATGAGAATCGATACTGGGATTAAGAGGACTGAAACTGAATGAACTTGGGGAAGGGGAGGCTTTAGGTTGGTGAATCATGTGCACACAGTAGACCAAATGATGTCACTAAGGGCATCAGGGAGGGTACAAGCATCTGCAATGTGGTGGGGGATGGAACAGAGGATCCAGTCCAAAGGAGAATGTTTATGGATATGGGTTTTGGGGTCTAGTCTGGTGGCATCTGAGATCAGTTGGGTAAGTTGGAGAGAGTTTACATGTTGGCATATTTCATGATGGGAGAATGATAGCAAACTGAAGTTGAAGTCACTTAGGATGAGTAACTCATCAGAGGAGGCATGGGAGGACAATGTGGTGAGATGCTTAATGACAGAGGGAGGGTATATGCTGACTGCAGAATTATCTGTGGAAGTTGTGGCCAACTATGGAATTTTCATCCAGTTGTGGAATGCACAAAAAATAGCAACACTGATCCACTCAGAGTGGGCTTGTTAAAAAAGTAAAGCCCTCCTGGGCTGAGACCTGCTCTGATCGGGAAGTTTATATGCAGCACAGACATTAGAGGAAATAAACACCCATCCTAGGCTCAGCCCCACATGCAGTGGGTCTTAAAAGAAACAGAAATTGCCTTCCTGTGTTCAGCCCCTCTCAGATTTGAGAATTCTGACAAAGAAATTCCATTTTGGGCTGAGACCTGCTCCAGGTGAGACTATTCAAAGTATGAATAAGAAAATATTGATCCCTCAATCTCTTACTACCAACTCAGATCCATACCCCCACCCAACTCCCCACTAAGTACCATTCATCACACACATCTCACTTACCTTATATTGTCCAGAGCTAAAACTCCAGTCTGCAAAGAAAACATGTCCCTCTTCTTTAAATGCCAACTGGGAACTAAACAAACAAGGTAAGTACAGCCAATTTATTTTCAATGTGTTTTGAACTTTTACTTATAACTTGTCATTTGTTTAATATTTTTTCATAACATTTTCAACATAGTTTTTTGGTCCCCACCTCATGAAAAATTATATAACATTTTTCAAATCTGACCTGAAAGGTGATTTTGCAGCTGCTCAGTGAAATCACTTTTCAGGCAGCACTAGAAAATTTTACCTATCAGGTTCAGGAAGTGGGATCATAAAAAGACTGTTAAAAATTTGGGGTCAAAATCTTAAAAAAAGATTTTCAATGTCCACTAATAACTTTAGCAATTTCAAATATTTAAACCCCACATTTTCAACAATCTTCTTCTGGACCCCTACTCATGAACAAGATAGGTGAAATTTGTCAAATATGACCTGAGAGGTGATTTTGTAGTTGCTCCGTGAAATCACCTTTTGGGCAGGATTTGAAAAATTTCACCAACCAGATTCATGAAGTGCTGTTATAAAACACTTTGTTGAAAATCTGTGGTTAAAATCTTAAAAGATGTCAAAGTTATGAAGCTATCTTGACATTTTAAAACATTCTCTCATAACTTTAGTAATTTTTAGTATTTTGGCTGACATTTTCAACATAGCCGTTTTCACACCACCTCTTGAACGTGACAGGAGTCTTTTTTCAAATCTTGTCTCAAATGCGTTTTCAGATTTGTGACATGAAACAATGGTTTTGTCAGCTTTTTTAAAATGACACCTATCATGTTCAGAAAGAGGAGATAATAAAAAGATTTGGGATCAAACTATTTAAAAAAAGTTAGCAAGAAATGTTCTGTGCAATTGGGGGCGCTGAATGCTCCATGAGTGGTGGTTTGGCGCTGAAAAAAAGGCAAACAATTACAGTATATGATTTTTTTTTCTTTTTTTATGTCAGAGAGCTGATGGTGAAGTTAGGATGGTTAGTGCTTAACTGTATGAAAGTGCTAAGGACAGAGATGCTATGGAATGGAGGGAGTGGGTTTTCAAAGTGAAAGTGAATTCCTATGTGCAGTAAGTAGTGCCAGCGGGGAGAGACAGGAGACATGTTATGATGAGGTTTCTGCAACATACCTAAACATATTCTGATGTGTCTACTACATACATAAATGCTGATTATTTGTCTACTGTGTACATAAACGAAGTAGGTCAGATATCAATATCTATGTAATGGCTTTTGTGTGTATGCCTATTGGATAACTATACATATATATGTATATATATATACTGGGCCAGATATTCAAAAGGGTTGCGCCTGCGCAAGTCTGAAATTGCTCCATTCTGCGATATTCAGTAGGAGGCAGTTGCACCACTGAAAACATGCTGAGCAACAGCGCAATGCACAACTTTGAGTCAAAAAAAAAAGGATCAAGTCGAGGGCCACCCACAGGTGAGCTGCTGCATTGCAGGGTGCAACACAGCAGCTGCCACCTGTGGCTGGCCCTCAACCCACTCTCTGTGCCCCCCCTGCAGCCCGATCGTGGGCAAAAGAGTGTAAAATATCAATTGGCTATCTCCTAAGGGGTCCACCTCCGGTGAGGCATTCTCTGCCATTGATCTGACACAATTAGTCTCACAACCTACCAGGTTAAATCCTAGCACGGGCACTGGCTCTCTTCTGGATGTGGTTCTCACCAATAGGCCCAGCCGCATCCACAATGTTCAAATCCTTCCAGACTGCCTTAGTGACCACTCCCCAGTTCTTTTCTTCTGGGCAACCTCCCTGCCCAAGCCCCCTGTTCACACCATCCACCATCGTCGGCTTAGACCTGGTGGGCTAAAAGACTTAAAACACCATCTAGCTGGCACTGATTGGTCCCCACTACTAAACACCCCTGATATTGACAAGGCACTAGCCTCTCTTTGTCCACACCTTCAACCTTGCCTGTGACACTTACGCCCCTCACCCCACTTAGATTCAAAGTAAGGACACCCCTGGCTTACCTCGCCTTACGTGACGCTTCAAACAGCGTGACAACTTATGGCACATTGCCATTGAAATGGCCATCCAGCCGACAGACTGGCCTACGAGCCGCTCGGAATAAGTGTATGTGGGCTGTCCACAAAGCAAAGGCAGATTATTACCATGCTGTTTACCTCCTCCTGTAACCCCAGGTCCTTCTTGGGACAATATCACAGCTAAATGGTGGAGCACGCCCGCCCCCATCGCCTCAACATTGATGGGACTACTCACTGACCCTGCCTCATTGCAACGTGACCCTCAACAACTCCTTCACTGACCTTAGTGCAGTGCCCTGCAACTTCTTCGATCCCCCTCCTCCATGTCTGCCCCTCCCATCTCCCGCCCCCCTTTCCACCTTCGCACTGTCACCACCCATGAGGTTAGGCCCTACTTACTAAAAGCCCTAAAGTGCAACTCCATCGGCAATGACTCCCTTGATCCCTGTCTCCTACGTCAGGTCCTGGATCAGGTCATCTCACCCATTACTTGCCTCTTTAATAAGTCCCTCTGCCTGGGGCAATTCCCCACCGTCTGGAGGGTCACCACTGTTACCCCTATTCACAAAGGTGGTGATAGGACGCTCGCAGGCAACTACCGGCCTATCTCCATCCTCTCCCCCCTCTCTAAAGCCTTGGAGAAAATAGTTGCCAGCCAAATCTCACTATACCTCATGAAATATGAGGTTCTCTGTCCTGAACGGCATGGATTCAGAGTTGGTCATAGCACCAATACTGCTCTCCTGGAGTGTGCTAACTTCCTTCATAACTCACTTGATGCTGGCTCCCTCACTGGTGCAGTATTTATAGACCTATCAAAAGCCTTTGATACCGTCTCACACCCTCTACTGTTAGCTACCCTTGCCAGTGTGAGCTTTGCCTCTGGTCCAGTCTCCTGGTGCGCCAGCTACTTGACCAACCGCTTCCAACGTGTGCGGGTTGGTGGCACTCTTTCCAGTACCTGCCTAATCTGCTCTGGAGTTCCCCAGGGCTCCATACTTGGGCCCTTACTCTTCTCTCTCTTTCTCAATTCCCTGCCCAATGCATGCGCAGGAAATATCCTTCTCTATGCAGATGATGCAGTTCTCTTTGCCTCTGACAGTAACCCCGTCTCACTCCAAAACTCCCTCCAGCATGCCTACACCTCAGCTGAAAACTGGTTCTCTGACCACCGTCTTGTCATCAACCTTAAGAAAACTAAATCTATGCTTTTTACTCACCCCCAAAATAAGTCCAGCAACTTTCCTCTCTCTGTTCACTCTGCCCGGAATCACCCCTTAGAACTTGTGCACTCTTATAAATACCTTGGCATAATCTTCGATTCTGCTCTCTCCTTTCATAACCACATCTCTGCCCTGACCTCTGCCTCCAATGCACAGTTGGGTATCCTCTTCCGACACAAAAAATGTCTCTCCGCAAACTCCCTTCGCTTGGCTGTCACCTCTTCGGTGCTCTCACTAGTTGACTACGGCCTTCCTGTATATGGTGCAGCAGACCAGTCAGCCCTTCACAAGGTACACCTAATGCTTAACAAAGCATGTAGACTTATTACCAGTGCCCATAGACTCACCCATACCTGTCATCTTTACTCCATGTCCACCCTACTCAACCTCGATGAGCGCCTCTTGTTCCTAACTTGCCAAGTTACTTACAAAGCCTTCGATGGACTATCCCCACCAGGCCTTGCTAACTCTATTCACTGATCCAACCCCACGGTGCCCACCTGCACCTTCAGCAAAACTGCTCTGGTCATCCCAAGGGCACGGACCACCCAGGGCCAAAGGGCTTTCCCCTATAGAGCCCCCTCCTGGTACAATTCCCTCCCTGCTGGAATCACTGATGCCCCCTCATTCGCTAGCTTTAAACACTGCCTAAAAAATCACTTGCTCACTTCACACTCCTGCCACTGCCCCTGACCCCCCATCCCCACCTCCGTGATGATGAAAAAAAAAAATGGGGATCACATTCCTAATTCGTTTAGATGATAATGGTGTTATGATACTCATCACCTGTAACGTGACTGTGACTTATTGTTAAACTATGTTGCTGACTGTCTCGCTTTGCCTGCAACTTGCCTGTGCCTTATTGCTGTACTGTGTTTCTGATTGTCTCATGTATGTATGTTCTGTCTTCCTTATGACAAGGTGCCTTTGTAAATGAGCCTCTGGCTCAAAGGTTTTAAACTGATGTTAAAATAAATAAATAAATAAATATAATCCCCACCACCACCCCCACTGGCCCGATCACGGGTATAGCTTTAATTCCCCCCCACCAGCCCTATCACGGGCAGCAAAGTGTCTCCCCCCAAACATATTCCTGGTGGTCCAGTGGACTGATAAGCCCGATCGTGGGCTGGAGTAATTAAGTACACCCCCCCGAACATACCCCTGGTGGTCCAGTGGACCGATAAGCCCGATCGCGGGCTGGAGTAATTAAATACACACACACCCCCCACCTTCTGAATATATCCCTGGTGGTCCAGTGGACTGATAATCCCGATCGCAGGATGGAGTAGTAACCCCTCCACCTCCCGAATATATCCCTGGTGGTCCAGTGGACCAAAATCCCGATCGTGGGATTGAGTTTGAAACCACCCCGAAACATCCTGGTGACCTAGTGTCCCCACCCCACCCACCCACGAAGCCCCACCACCCTGCTCCCCCCTACAGCTGGTGGTGGCAGCATCTCACACCTGCCGTCCGCCCGCCCATTCAGAACCCAGTCCAGATTTGTGAAGGAGTGTATTCATTCACAAATCTGGGATTGTCTTCTATGGTATGGGCTCATGCCCATTGGCTCTGCTCTGCACCAATGGGAGTGCAGCCCTACTGGGCAGTCAGTCAGTGGGTGGCAGAGTGGCATTTTTTTTCATTACATAGTCTTAGGTGAAATGAGTACAGTGTAGTGATTATTGTGCTTACAGATGTGATTGACTTGTATAGTGTCTTATAATCTTGGATGTGTCTTGCATGTGTGTGTATGTCTGGGTGATGCAGAGTTAGGGTTTTGAGGATGGGGCGTGGGGATGGGGTGGTGGGGTGGTAACCCTAACATTGAATTTCCACACTTTTGTCGCTATGGAAACAACCCTAACTGATGCATTAACAGAGGTTTTTTTCCAATGAATTTCCCTTCTTTTTGAAAAAGTGTAATAGAAGTAGTAAATGGTATGTGTTGGTGTGAGTGTGGGGCCCTTTGGGCCCCAGGCTGCCACTAAGCTACCAATTTCTGCATATTGATATGTGTCTGTGAGAGAATGGGCCCTTCAGGCCCTGGATCCCAGTTACACATAAGTATGGAACCATACAGCAGCTGTATAAGGCAAGGAACCTTGCAGCACTAATTTGGCAATATCTAAGGAACCATAGCAGCTAGAAATAAAATTCAATTGTGGTTGTAATCATGAGAGTGAGAATGTCTCACAATATACATTGAATGAATATGTATCTTGCATTGTTTCTGAGATACGGGCACCAAAATGCACTGAGAAGGCACCCTTCAAACTCTTGGAATATGTTTTTTGTCAATATCTCTGTAACCGTAGCAAGTAGGTAAATAAATCAACTTCCGGTGTCATCTACTATTTCCAGACTTGTTTCTGCAGATTAAGTTGCCAGTAGTGAAAACTCCATATCTTGATTTGTTTTCAAGATACTGGCACTGAAAGGCATGATGGATGCATCAATGTTATCCTATGGGAAATTGCTGAACTTTGGAAGACTGTAACTTTGGGCATCTTGAATGTTTTGGCACCAAACTACCAAAAGGCACATCTGTGGGCTGAGGGGTTGCCACCCTGCAAATTGCTGCCCAAAGGACCCAACCGTTGCAGGAGGGTGGCAAAGATTTGCAGTTATTTTGACATACTTTCACAAAATACTTTCGCAAATCATGAATGTTTCGGAAAAAAAATCACAAAACGTTTGCATTTGTGAAAGTATTTTCCCCCACAAAGTTGAAAAATGCATTTCTGAGAGGTTTAACTCCCAAAAAGTGATATGGCTAGCATTCTAAGGATCCAACTAGGTAAACATGGCAATCTGTGTCTATCTAGAGGGTCCTAATTTGAAATGCCAGGCATTTTTTCTGTGTCACTAACTGAAAACAAGATGGCAGAATAAAAAAAAGTAACATGGCCATTTGCGAAAGTAGAAATAGGCATTTGCAAATGTTTTGAGATTTTTGCTAACTTTTCCCACTGACTATAATGGGAACTTTGTTTTTTGAACAACTTTTGAATGGTTTAATATTTTTTCACCAAATCTTTGAAAGGCACATTGATGACCAAGACTGCATCTTCCCTGAGGATTCCAGACTAAACAGACGAACCGTGCAGGCTGTGGGTGCAAGCAAAGAAAAGCACAAAAAGTCATTTTTTTCTCATTGTTTGGCATTCTGTAGCTCCACAACTGTACACCTTACTGTAAAAAACTTGCTATATCCAGAGATCTGTGCTACCAGACCAAGCATGCAAAATTTCAGGCAAATCTGACATGTGGTGCAAAGTTATTAAGGGTCAAAATTTGAGGTTTAACATTCAAGTGCCACTATATATATATATTCATGGCAAAAAAACTCCATTTAATGCATCAGTTAGGGTTGTTCCATAGTGACAAAAGCAAGGAAATTTGATGTTAGGGTTGAAAGCTACCCGTTGCACCCTCCCACCCTGCCTCTCCAACCGGAATCGGGGTGTGCGTCGGGGTGATTGGACCTAACTCTCACCCCATTCCATGTGTAAACAAGTTCAGGTGGTGAAGTATAGGAGAATGGGGTTAGAGTTAGGACCGACAACCCCAACACACATACTGGTGCCGGTTGGGGAGGCGGGGTGGGGTGCAAGAGGTGGCTTTCAACCCTATCATTGAATTTCCTCACTTTTGTCACTGTGGAACAACCTAACTGATGCATTAAATGGATTTTTTTGCCATGAATTTCCCTTCTTTTTGAGAATGAGGACTATAAATAGTGAATGGAATGTGGTGGTGGGAGCACGGGCCCTTCAGGCCCCGCGCTCCCACCACACATTTTTTTTTTGTCACATAGTAACGGTATATGCAATGCTAACACAAGTGCAAATGGTTATGCACATGGTGATGTAAACATAAATGGTAACACAAACAGTAATAGAAACACAAGCGCAAAGTGACACCAAAGCGAACAGTGACGCAAACGGAGATGCAAACACAAGTGCGTACAGAAATGCAAACCGTAACATGCACAGTCATGGTACCACAATTGAAAAAGCAAATGGTAATGGTAACAGCAACAGCAACAGTAATGGCAAAGGAAACAGAAATGGAAATGCAAGCGCAAGCGTTTACAGAAATGCAAACCGTTATGCGCACGGTCATGGTACCGCAATTGTAAATGCAAATGGTAATGGTAACAGCAACAATAAAGCCAAAGGAAACAGAAATGGAAACGCAAATGCAAGTGCTTATGGAAACGCAACCCGTAACCTGCACGGTCATGGTACCTCAATTAGAAATGCAAATGGTAATGGTAACAGCAACAATAACACCAAAGGAAAGAGAAATGGAAATGCAAATGCAAGCGCATATGGATATGTAAACTGTAATGTGCACAGTCAAAGTAATGCAATTTGAAATGCAAATGGTAATGGTAACAGCAATGATGACGCAAAACAAAAGACAAACTCAAATACAAAGAGAAGGGCGGCTGCAAACACAAAAGGCAATGCGCACAGTGACACAAATTGAAACACAAACAGAAACAGTAGTGGAGACACAAATGGTAACAGTAACGCAAGAGCAAATGAAAATTCAAAGGGTAACGCACACAGTGGCGTACACAGGAATGCTAATGCAAATGGGTATGGAAACACAAGTGGAAATGCTAAGTGTAACAGTAAGTGGAGTGCACACTCTAGTTTTCCCCAACAGCTGCATAGAGAAACACAGTGACAACAAAGAATGTATGTATAATAATAGGCCTCGGACCAGAAAATGAGCACTTGCAATACTAAATTACTTATATCTCAGGAACCGTACAATGTAAAAAAAAAATTAATTTCATATGATTCATGACTTTCCTAGCTAGTTCTGCACTTGGGGGGGGGGGGCTAAGGCTTTTTCTGATGAAAAGTCTATATCTCGCACCGTTTCTGAGATACGGGCCCTGAAAGGCGTGGCGGACGCCGCAGTGTTTCTCTATGAGAAAAAGTGTAAACTTCGGAGCACCGTAACTTTACATCCCTGAAATATTTTTTCACCAAACCATCACAAGGCACATCTCTGGGACGTTGATTTTCTTCCCTCTAAATTTCAGCCCAAAAGACCAAAATGTTATTTTGCAGCAGGGTGGCAAACAATTCCCATTATTTTGCCCGTAGTGTTGCAAAATAGTGTTGTGATTTGCGACACTTTCGCAAAACAAATTATGAAAGTATTGCAAGTTCGACACTACTTTGTGACCCTACAGATTACAAAAATTAAAAAAATATATTTCTGGGGTGTTTAACCCCCCCAAAAAAGACATGGCTAGCATCCTCAGGGCTCGAATAGGTGAACACAAAAATAATTGTGTCCCTAGAGGATCCCAAATTTAAATGGCAAGCATTTCTGTGACCAGTAACTGAAAAAAAAATGGCTGACTCATGACACTACAGGGGTCATTTGTGACACTAAAAACAGCACTGTCGAACTTTTTAACTTTTCCCATTGACTATAATGGGAAAACTGTTTTTTTGAATAAATGTTGAACCGTTTAATATTTTTTCACAAAATCTTCGAAAGGCACATCAATGACCCCAGCTGCATGTTCCCTGAAGTTTTTGGACTGGTCACACAAACCGTGCAACCTGTAGGTGTGAGCAAAGAATGCGCAAAAAAGCATAAATGTGCTACGGAATGTTGCTTAATAAATCCGCAACTGTTCATCTGACCTGTACAACTTGGCAGATCCCAAAATCTATGCTACCGCTCCATGCCTGCCAAATTTCAGGCAAATCTGTCATACGGTGGCAAAGTTATTAGGTGCAAAATTTCACCATTTAACCTTAAATGGGGTACTGAACCCTAACTGTAGTGGCACTACTATGCCACTATAATATATACATATATATATATATATATATATATATATATTTGCAAAAACTTTGTTAATACATTAGTTAGGGTGAACACCACAGCAACAAATGCAGGGAAATGAGGAGTTAGGGTTTACAACTCTAATACCCACCCCAAGTTTCCCACCCCTACCCCTACCACCCCTACCTCATCCCCTACCTCCACACACACCTGGCCAGGCATTGGGGTGTGCCATTGTAGGTTGTTAGGGCCCAACTCTCACCCCTACTGCATGTATAAATCCAGCTTACACGCTTACAGTAGCAGGACAATGGGGTGAGAGTTAGGCCTCTCAACCCGCAATGTCACACCCTGATGCCTGTTGATGTGTGGATGGTGGGGGGATTGGGGTGGGGTGGTAGGGGTGGGAACCCTGGGGGTGGGGTGTTATGGTTGGAAACCCTAATGCCTCATTTCCCTACTTTTGTCACTGTGGCATTCACCCTAACTAATGCATTAATAATGTTTTTTGCAAAGAATTTCCCTTCTTTTTTAGATCGTATAAATGTATCCTCATTTTACTGTGGGAGCAAAGGGTTCTTCGGACTCTGCGCTTCCATCCCTCCATTGAGATAGTACAACAGTATCCATATGTCCCAGTGGGAGTGCAGGGTCCATCCTTTCATTGAGATAGTACAATACTGTCCATATGTCACAGTGAGAGCGCAGGGTCCTTTGGATCCTGCACTCCCATCCCTCCATCCAGATAGCACAACAGTGTCCATATATGATGGTGGGAGTGCAGGGTCTTTTGAACCCTGTGCTCCCATCCCTCCATCCAAATAGTACAACAGTGTCCATATGTCACGGTGGGACCCTGCGCTGTTATCCCTCCACAGATGCACATATGTATCTAGCTGTGGAAACACAGGGGTCTCAGATCCCTTCACTTCCACAAATTAAGTAATGAGCAGGCATAGTTAAATTGCAACAACTAGTCATTACTGTGCCATCTCAAATAATTTTCAACCCAAATGTTCAATATAACCTTCTTAGCACCTAACCACATGTACCAAGTACAACAAACTTTCAAATCCCCTTCAAAATGTAATTCCTTGCAACTGTAGCACTGTTTTTACACAACAGTTGTAGAAAAACATTTTCAGTACGATTTGAAAAATGAAAGCTGTACTGTTCCCGAGGTGGTGTGGAAAAAAGGCAATGTTAAAAATTTGGAGTGAAAATAGGAAAAAATGGTGACGTTATGAGTGTGCATAGAAACTGCACAATGCATGCTTGTAATGCAGTCACTTTTTGGAATTTGTCCACCAAATTTTTGACATCAGATTATAGGACCTACCCTCATGAAAAGTGCAACTGTGATTTTGTTACCCCATTCCAAAAGTTGATTTTGCACAGTGACCACACCATTCTACACCACAGGTGTGAAAACACATTCCAGGCAGGATGTGGAAAATGACAGCTGTACTCTTCATAAGGAGGTGGGAGAAAAATGGCAATGCTGAAAATCTGAAGTGAAAATATTAAAAATTGGTGAAGTTACGAGCATGCACAGAAACTGCGCAATGCACATTCGTAACGCAGTCATTTTGGGGAATTATTTCACCAAATTTGCATCATAGGCTTTTTGGGACCCCACCTCATGAACAGTGGCACTGTCATTTTGTGAATCAGTCCCAAAAGGTAAATCCACACAGCAATCATGAAATCACCTTTTGGGACTGAGAAACAAAATGACAGTGCCTGTGTTCATGAGGCAGGGCCTCAAGAACCCCACATTGAAACTATGGGGTCAAAATTCCCCAAAATGGGTTAGATATCAACCTAAGTTGAAGTCCCCCCATTCTTTCACACTATACGGCTTAACTTGATTCCTCAGATTGCAGTTCAGCTTTAAAGAGTGCAGACGTGTCCTGGTCCAGAGAAAATCACTGAGCCCGATCTCCAGAGAGTAAGTATGGGTGAGGGGTGTGCAGGGACGTGGGTGCACAGCAGGAGGGTGTGGAAGGGGGAAGGGGGACTGGGGAGATGGTTAGGGACAGTTTTCTTTATTACAGATTTATTTAAAAAAACAAAAACATCTACAACAGTTTTCTTTATTTACAGGTATAATTCTTTATTTGGGCACAGTGGGGTGGGCTTCCAGTTTGCCATATAAGTTGGGGGGGAGACATCATCATGCTGACAGGGGGATTGGGCACCCCATCAGCAATGAAAGTGGGCTGGGGGATGGGGGTCATCTGACTCCGGGATTGGGCATCCTGGTGTCAGAAAGAGTTTTTAAAATAGATATATATTGGTATACTGGGGTAGGCTCCCAGTGTGCTACAGTACTGGGTGGGGGGGATACACATTGACATGGGGATTGGGTACCCCGGTGTCAGTGCAGGGGGCAGACTAATCTGATGCAGGATCCTGCATTGAAATGATCACAAATTTTGACACAGGATTCTGCATCGAAGAAAAGACATTCCGGGACAGTTTTCTTTTTTGCAGGCTTTTAAATAATGTCTGGCACATTGGGGTGGGCTCCCAGTGTGCCAAATGTGTGTATGTGTGTTTGGGGGGATACATACTGACACAGTGATTGAGCACCCCATGTCAGTGGGAACAAGCTGGTACTCCTGACTCTGCAGCTGACAGCATGAGTTCTAGCTGTGGATGGCAGTCAAGAAAATACCAGTCTTCACATACAGAGAACGGCTTACAAGCCATTCTCTGTATAAGCTGGACCCATAAAAAAATTGTTTGGGTCCTGCTTAAAACACACAAAAAATGAGACTACACCTAAAGGGGTCCTCTTTAGCTATTTTCTGATTTTTGTTGGTAATAAATAGGTTCAGGACTTCAACTTTCTCCTTAAGCGGGCAAACAAGATGGTGGCTGCAACACAGCTCAATCGATCGCAGGACTGTGAACTGTGTGAAAAATGCCAGCATTCTTTGTGAAAAAGCTGGTATTTTTTGCACAGTAGTCCTATTGTTCAAAAATAAGCTGCTATTTTTCACACAATACTCCTATTCTACGAAAAATATATCTTTTGTGCCTGACATAAAAATGTTCCCAAAGGAAACAATTAGAAAATTAAAACTATCATAACTTTTCGAACAGATTAATATTTTTTCACCAAACCTTCAAAAGACACACCTGTGACCCAGAGGCGTTCTATGCCTAAAATGTCAGACCACAACATAAAGGCATTCCTGAGATACAAGTGAGCAAAGAAATGTTAAAAAAACAGAAGTTTCTGTTTTTTTCAACACTTAATGTCTCAGAATCCACTTGACAGATTTCCATGAAATTTGGCAGGTCAAGAGACCTATGCCTAGAGATTATGTATGCCAAATTTTATGCACATCCACTGAAGGGCTCCAAATGTATTAAGGCTCAAAGTTTGGACTTTAACATAGAAGTGCCATTTCACCCTAACTACACTGGCATGACTGCCCAATATATATATATATATATATATATATATATATATATATATATATATATGTTCAACTGCAAAATTTGTTTAATGCACCATTGGAGGTTGAAGTCTAAAAAATAGGAAGTGAGAACTTAGGGTTCCCAAGCCTAAGACCCCACCCCACCCTCAGCTTCCAACAAAACACCCCACCCTCACCTTTCAACCTACACCACACCTCCCCTGCATGCAGGAATAGTGTAAGGGTGTGCCCTGGGGTTGCAAACCCTAATGCTCACCCCATTTCAACAGTTAATAACCTAACATGGGTACAGAATAAAAGAATGGTGTGAGCATTAGGGTTCGCAACCCCAAGGCACACCCCTCACACCTATTCCTACATGCAGGGTGGAGGTTGGGCCATAGGGTTGAAAGACAAGGGTGGGGGAGGGTGTTTGTGTTGGAAGCAGAGGATAGAGGTGGAGTCTTAGGCTTGGGAACCCTAAGTTCTCAATTCCCTACTTTTTAGGCATCAGCCTTAATTGTGCATTAACAAAGTTTTTTGCAGTGAATTTCCATACTTTTACAGATACTTTATTTGTATCCCTATTAAGGGCCAGTGCTCATGAGGTGGTATGCAAAATGGCTATGTTGAAAATTTGGAGTGAAAATAATAAAAACAACAAAAGTTAAGTATGTGAGGAAATGAACGCTCGTACCCTGGACACATTTGGGATTATTTTCACCAGATTTTCAAAATTTGCTTTTTGTGACCCCACCTCATGAACAGTGGTACTGCTATGTTACTAATTTGTCCCAAAAAGTGATTTCACACAGATTCTGTGCCATTCTTCACCATAGGTGCAAAAAAAAATTTTTGCGCAGGATTTGAGGAATGACAGCTGTACTGTTCATGAGGTGATGTGAAAAAATGGGCATGTTGAAAATCTGGACTCAAAATATTGTAAATTAACAAATTTATTCACCTGCATAGCAACCTCACAACGCATGCTCATAACACAGCCATTTTTAGGAATTTTGTCACCAAATTTTCAACATTGGCTTTTTGGGACTCCATCTCATGATCATTGGTACTGCCATTTTGTTAATCAGTCCTGAAAGGTGATTTCACACTGTGACTGCACCATTATTCAGCCAGGTGCGAAAACACATTTCTGGCAGGATGTGAAAAATGACAGCTGTACTGTTCATATAAAGGTATGAAAAATGGCAATGTTGAATATATGGAGTGAAAATATTAAAAATTGGTGGAGTGGAAACTGTGCAATGCACACTTGTAATGCAGTCATTTTTTTGAATTAATTCATCAAATTTGCAACATGGGCTTTTTGGGACCTCACCTTATGAACAGTGGCACTGCCATTTCATTAATCAGTCCCGAAATTGTGATTCCACACAGTGACTGTAAAATCACCTTTCTGGGTTGAGTAACATAATGACAGTGACAGTGTTTATGGGGTGGGATCCCAAGAACCCCATATTGAATATTTGGGGCCATAATTCCTAAAAATGGCTGAGATATCAACCAAAGTTGAAACCCAATTGACTGTCATTATACAGTGCTTACATTTGATTTTTCAGTTCTCGGTTTGGCTTTGAAGAGTGCAGACGTGTTCCGGTCCACAGAAGATGACAGTGCTGACCTCCAGATATAAATATAGGGTAAGATGGGGTAAGGGGAGGTAGGTATTCAGTGGGAGGGTGAGATGGGGGAGGTGTACTGGGGAGAAAATGAAGGACTGTTGTCTATTTTACAGGTTAAAAAAAGTCACAGGGGACAGTTTTCTTTACAGGTTAAAAAACAACAACTTTGGGGCACACTGGAGTGAGCTCACAGTGTGCCATATGAGTTGGGGGGATACATGCTGATAACAGGAGGACTGGGCACCCCTGTAGGCAAAGTAAAAATAAATAAATAACTTTTGGGCACACTGGGGGTGGGCTACTGCTGTGCCACATGAGTTTGAGGGGAATACATGCTGCTGACCAGGGGATTGGCACCCCCATCAGCAACCAACACTGGGAATGGGCATCCTGGTGTCAGAAAAAAATGGTTTGGCACACTGGGTTGGGTTCTCAGTGTGCCACAGTAGTGGGGGTGGGAGGTGGGGAAAGACATGCCGATGGGAGATTGGGCACACTACTGTCGGCAACTGAGGACCTTATGTTCAGAAATCATGATGTGTGCGTGAAAATAGGACACACCTATTTTCGCACACACATCATGATTTGTGAAAATACTGTACTTTCATGCAGAACACTTAACTTTTCCCATTGGAAATAAAGGGAAACTTAATGGGGCACTGTCAGCTTTGCACCTCATTTTATTGCTCGATTTCATCAGTGTGTCTCTATGCATAGATTGATCCCATATGGCACACAGAATATCCCTACATATACTGTAGTCCCAAATTCTAACCAATTTTTTGTTGTTAACATGGTCTGCTACTTTTCCTTGGTCTACCCATAAATGCCTCATCCACTGGAAGCATAAGGAAGTCGAGAGAGCTCATCTGACACTGCGCCAGCATGAACGCCAGCTTTGCACATGGCCATACTGAATAGCTAAATGTAGTTTGTATTTCCCAATGCTGTACTAGATTTGCCCTTTATTATTGAAAATGAGCTCTGGGAAAGTCAGAAAATGCTTTTGAAAGCAGGCACCAAAATCTTGTGCATGCACGAAAGTGGAATGACACACAAATCTTGCACATGTGCAGGAGCATCCCACTTTTGTGCATAAGCAAGATTTCGGCTCCTGTTTTTAAAAACATTTTCTGACTTTTGCAGTGCTCGGTTTTAATAAAAAAAGGACAAATTTAGTACAGCATTGGGAAATACACACTACATTTAGCTATTTGCTATGGCTACGTGCAAAGTTGACATTTGCATTAGCATGCAGTGTTAGATATGCACTCTTTACTTGCTTATGCTTCTGGTGGATGGGATATTTATGGGCAGACTGAGGAAAAGTAGCAGATCATGTAAACAACAAAAATTGGTAATAATTCAGGACTACAGCATATCTAGGGATATTCTGTGCACCATATGTGACTGATCTGTGCATAGAGGCACACTGATGTAATTGGGCAATAAAACAAGGGGCAAAGCTGACAGTGCCCCTTTAAAAGTGATATAGCTTTTGAACTAATTAATATTTTTTCACCAAACCTTCAAAAGGCACATCTGTGACTAGGGGTGTGCGAAAAAAAATTCCATATGCGGAATTTCGGTGAAAGTCATTTTTTTGCTTCCACAAAAGTTCAGAAATCATTTTGCCAACTTTTGTGGAAATTCCACTGAAATATTGCAGAATAAATGTAAGAAATGCAGGATAATATATTACAATGCAGGGGGAAAAACCTGCAGAAGTAATGCAAACTGTGGATAATTACATGATATACAGCAAAATACTAAGCAAGAGACTTCATTTTCGCATGTCATGTAAAAGGTCTGCAGTTCGTAATTAAATGCCGCAGTACTAGGTGGAAATTGTAGTTATTTGGCAAAAATTCAGAATTCCGCTACAGGAAAAAGAGTGGAAATTTCCACAAAATTTTCAAAATTTCACAAAACTTCCATGACGGCAGAAATTCACACTTTTGCCCACTCCTATCTGTGACCTAAAGGCTTTGTAACCTGAAAATTTCAGAGAACCACCTAAAACCATATCAGAGATACAGATGTAGAAGTGGGTAGCCATCTGGGAACTAGCGACCATCGAACAGTATGGTTCACAATAAACACAGCAATAGAGTCAAGCCATACAAAGGCAAAAGTACTGGACTTTAGGAGGGCTGACTTTGCCAAAATGGGTGAGTGCCTAAGGAATGCACTAGCAAATGGGCAGGAAGGAGGGGTGGAAGAACGATGGGGAATAATAAAAACTGCCATCACAGAGGTAACAAGCCTTGTGTGAAGCAAATTAACAAAACGAAATGATGTAAGAAACCACTATGGTTCTCAAAGGAAGTGGCAGTGAAGGTTCAAGAGAAAAAGAAAGCATTCAGGAAGTACAAGGAATCACAGAAGGATCAGGACAGAGAACTGTATCAGTTAAAGCAAAAGGAAGCTGGGAAGGCAGTCAGAACAGCAAAGGCCCAAACCGAGGAAAAGATAGCCAACTCAGTTAAGAAGGGGATAAAACTTTTATAGGTACATCACGGAGAAGGAAGACCAAGGGAGGGTTAGTGAGGCTTAATAAAGAGGAGGAGGGTGGGCAGAGGGTGACTGTGAAAGGCAGAGATACTAAACAAATATTTTTGCTCAGTATTTACAAAGGAAGAGGGGAGGTACCTAAAACAAACAGTAGAAACACTCTGGACACAGAAGTTGATACCAGCCCATTTACAGAAGAAAGGGTCTGAAAGAACTCTTAAAACTGAAGGTGGACAAAGCAATGGGGCCTGATGGGATTCATCCCAGAATTCTAAAAGAACGAAGGGTAGAACTAGTGACACCACTGACTACCCTCTTTAACAAATCATGGGAGGATGGGTGGTACCGAGGACTGGAGAAGGGCAGATGGATTCTCTTCACAAAAGTCGAGCAAGGCAGAAGCAGAAAACTACAGACCTGTTAGTTTAACCTCAGTGGTAGGGAAAATGATGGAATCACTTCTGAAGGAAAGAATTGTTGAGTATCTAGAGGCCAGAGGGGCTCAGGACACAAGGCAGCATGGGTTCACAGCGGAAGGTCATGCCAGACAAATCTGATAGATTTCTTTGACTGGGTGACCAAAGTAGTAGATCAGAGGGGCTGTGGACATGGCCTACCTAGACTTTAGCAAGGCATTTGACACAGTCCCACACAAAAGATTAATATACAAGTTAGCCAGCCTGGGAGAGGGTCCCAAGATGACAGCCTGGGTAAGAATTGGTTGGAGAATAGGACACAAAGAGTAATAGTAAATAGAGTCCACTCTGAAGAAAGGGGGGTTACTAGTGGGGTACTGCAGGGTTCAGTATTAGGACCGGTCCTCTTCAATGTCTTTATAAGCGACATTGCAGAGGGACTGGAAGGAAAAGTATGTCTCTTTGCAGATGACACAAAGATCTGCAACAGAGTTGATGCACAAGGTGGGGTGGAAAGGGTGAAAGAGACTTGGCAAGGTTAGAGGAATGGTCAAATGTATGGCAGCTTAGATTCAATGCTAAGAAGTGCAAGGTAATGCACCTGGGAAACAAAAACCCGGGGGAAGAGTACACAATGGGGGGTGAGATACTAATAACAACAAAAATGGAAAGGGACCTGGGGTAGTCATATCAGATGACCCAAAGGTGGGCAAGCAATGTGAGAGGGCAGCAAGGAGGGGTTGGGGATACTGGGATGCATAGGAGGCATCACCAGTAGAAAACAGGAAGTTATTATCCCTCTGTACAGACAGTTGGTGAGACCCCATCTGAGTACTGCGGCAGTTCTGGAGACCCAATCTCGAAAGACATAGACAGGATGGAGGCTGTCCAGAGGAGGGCAACTAAATGGTGCATGGTCTGCACTGGAAGACATATGAAGAGAGACTTAAGGAGCGGAATATGTATAGCCCCGAGGAAAGGAGGAGAGGGGGACATGATAGAAACTTTCAGTACCTCAAGGGAATCAACAAAGTCCAAGAGGGTAGCATCTTTCAAAAAAAGAGGTGTGCAAGAACAAGGGGGCACAATTTGAAGATAGAAGGGGGCAGCTCAGAGGTAATTTAAGGAAGTATTTTTTCACAGAGAGGGTTGTGGATGCATGGAACTGCCTTCCGGAGGAGGTTGTGGAGTCAAAAACAGTGGTGAAATTCAAGCATGCAATTCTAGGGGGTGGGGGTAGGAAGAAGTAGGCTGCTGGTTAACTAGGATCTGCAGATTATCCATTAGGTAGGGAAATGGGCAGACTGGGTGGGCCAAGCGGTCCTTATCTGCCATCAAAATCTATGTTTCTATGTGCACATATAAATTCTCCCATAGGAAATAATGGGAAAAGAAAATGTTTTACAACTTTTTAGTGGATTAATACTTTTTCACCAAACCTTTAAAAGGCAAATCTGTGACCCAAAGGTTTTCTAACCTGAAAATTTCAGAGCAAAACCTAAAACCATTTCTGTGATACAGGTGGACAAAGAAATATAAAAAAGTGGTCAATTTAGGATTTTGACACACTGTATCTCAGAAACCACAAAACCGAGTCACACAAACTTTTGAACGTCAAGAGACACATCCCTAGAGATTATGCCTGCCAAATATCATGCACATCTATTGAATAGTTTCTACATTATTAAAGTTCACAGTTTTGGGCTTAACATAGAAGTTTGCACTCAACAGTAATATAGTGGCGCTACCATGCCAGTATTCCATATATATATATATATATATTAGAGGCAAAAAACTCCATTTAATGCATTAGTTAGGGTTGTTCCACAGCAACAAAAGTGAGAAAAAGCTCAGTGGAGATCAACAGCAAAACTGAGGCCATGTACACCAAACATACACATCCCTGATTGCAGCTGCACACAACGTACCACACTTAGTAGTTGCATGGCCTTACCTACCGATGACCCACACCACACCACAACATAACTGGTACTGTGCCGTTAGTCAATATAAATGCTAAAGGTGCATGATCACAGTTGTAGAAAGGTTTTAACACTAGTGAGTATACATTAATTAAAAGAAGTACATAAATTAACTACAAGACACTAGCATGCTCAAGATAAAAGTAGTGCTACATTTAGTATGTGATTTTCATAGTAGTACATTTACTGCAACTGTTTACTGAAGATAGAGAGGCTGATGTAAACTTATGGAAAAGCATTGCCTGCTCAATGCTGTGAAATTCGTACTGCCAGTATCAGTGTTGACTTGGTCCTCCCCCATACTTGCATGTGTGTGTGTGTGTCTGTGTGTGTGGTGCTGGGGGGGGGTGAATTCGGAGTTAGGGTTTTCAACCCTAACAGCGAATTTCCTCACTTTTGTCATTGTGGAACAACCCTAACTAATGCATTAAACGGAGTTTTTTGCCTCTAATTTCCCTTCTTTTTGAGAATGATAATGAGAAATAGTGAATGTAATACAGCGGCAGGAGTTTGGTGTACATGGCCTCAGTTTTGCTGTTGATCTCCACTGAGAATGCAGTACCTGGTCAGGTGGGTGGGGATGTCTCATAGTACATTTAGACAATTGTTTGTTATTTCTGTCATCTGCTGCTGGATGTCTGTCATTGGTTGTGTTGACTTGGTCCTCCCACATACTTGCATGTGTGTGTGTGGTGCTGGGGGGGGGTGAATTCGGAGTTAGGGTTTTCAACCCTAACAGCTAATTTCCTCACTTTTGTCGCTGTGGAATAACCCTAACTAATGCATTAAACGGAGTTTTTTGCCTCTAATATATATATACACACACACACACACACACACACACACACACACACACACACACACACATACAGTATAGGATACCCAGTGGGGACCTGTGTGATAAATTGTTTATCAACACAAGTGCCGTTTGACCTTGGGTAACCTCATGAGTGGTGTAAATAACATGAGCATAAATAAATCATTTATCACACAATGTCTCCTCTGCATATTTGATTTATGCAATATGATAGGACCTTGTGTGATAGGTTATTATTTATAAATGTTTCTTGGTACATTTTGTGAGCTGGTGGTTTTGCGTGTTTCCCCATCCCATTTGCCACAGCCATTGCCATGGATGTGCTGTTCAGATGAAAAGCTGACACTGTGATGTAGCAGTTAATTGTATCAGAAATCATCACTGCAGAAGTTCTCCTGCAACTGATAATCCTGCTGCAGAATTTGGTCCCAAAGTGCAGCTGAAAAATCAGGATCGTGGGTATATACCAGGGCAGCATAAACTCCAGCAATGAATGTGGGGATGGGGAAAGGGAGGAAGAGTTTCAGGAGGAGCATTTCATACTGTAGGTGGAAGGGGAAGAGACAGGCAGTGCATGTTTAAATTGGGTACCAGAGGACAGATAGATTACTAACTCCATCCTTCTTGGCACTGTCTTGTTGGACTGAGAAGCCAGGGATGGCTTTGGCAGTGTCCGGGATCTATCAGAGCAGGATATTCTTTCCAGGTTACAAATGGTAGCCCATGACATGTGCGACCACGACTGAGTGAAAACAAAAACGGTGACTCAATCAGGGTGCATGTCATGGGGGCTACAGATGAGGGAGGGTGACCAGATGGGGTAGGATTCATGCATATAGCAACTGGATGTTGCTACATGCATAGGTGCATGGGTGGAGCAAGCACGCTGACTGTGAGGCGGGATGGGAGGGAGGATTTGTGAGGCGCAGTGCCATGGTGGGCTGCCAAGCTGTCCCCATGGTGTAGTGGGTAGGTGGTGGGCTTGGATTGCAAGGGTGCTGGATTCGGGTCTGGGCACACGTACATTTTGTTGCACCTGGCCTGAAATGTTTTTCCATTGGTTTTGACCCCCCCTGACATGCATCCCCCTGGATTTGAGAATCCTCTAGTAGAGAGGTGCTGGGGGCTCTGCCCCCCATATAAAGCAAAACACCTAAGTTCCCGGCACCTTTTTGCTGTGCGCCGGGGAGACACATGGCCAAAACGGATTTTTGTTTATGTGACTTCGCCCTAATAGCAATTGCCTTTCTGTGGTCACCATTATGACATGGAACCCTAGAAACAAGCTATTTGGTAGAATAATGCTAAAGACTAAGTGTGTATACTGCCTTTCACAAGCTCATATGTGAGATATGTGGCTCTACTCCCAAACAGTCATCTCTATCAGGTGAACTTTAGTATAGTAATTTAATTTATATGGTGTGACAGTAACTTGTTTTACTTGTATTAAGTAGATACATATCCCTTAGTGAGGCTGAAAAAGTAGAAGAGTTGCAACAGTTCAATTGGTCTGCTCTATGGAAGAAGAAAATAAGTCAGTAATTAAAATGTTATTTATAAAGTGCCCATCCCTAGAGGTTCTAGGCTCTATACAGTAGTAACAGTGTACGGTAATAAAATACAACAATGCAGAAACAGAATCTGACGGCAGATATGGACCGCTTGGCCCACCTAGTCTGCCCATACTCTGAACTGTTGCAAGTGATGATTGGATGGATGTAGCTGCCTGTCTTCCTGCTTCTTGTTATGGTAATGCAGTGGCAGATTACAATGGCTAGAATGTTCCAGCTGCTTCAGTAATGCTGGAGTTATGTGCTTTCAGGTCTTGGAAATGGGAGACAACAGCAGTGGAATTTCAGCCCTGGCCTCTGATGAAGAGAATGTGTTGGACAGGTCCAGTTCTGAGGGTGAATATGCTGTGCCTGCTGAGAGCAAGGGTTTCACTTTCCAGGATTTGGGGAGGGCTATAGGCTATACCCTGGGACTCAAGAGGACTCTTTGATCTACATTCATTTTCTCTGGCAGGAGGGTGAGGGCTTTGAATCTTAAAGAGAGGACTTGGCGGGAAAAATTGGGGTCAACCAGTTAAAGAGGAGAACCAGAGTCCACCAGAGCATGTGCCCAATGGGAAAAGTTGTTTATGCTCCGAAGTGACTATGAGAAGCTGCCAGTGCAAACGATGTGGAAACAGTTCAACAGCTGCTGGAAGATGGTGCTGATCGATGTGGTGCTGATGACAAAGGCAGAACTGCCTGCACTTTGCCTCCTGCAATGACAGCAATATAAAATATAAACAAGAGTAAAATATAAAATGTAACAAACAAACTATTATAACGACTAAACTAAATAAAACGTAATATCACTGAGGTATATTCAACAGATCGTGCCTGAAAATAGTCATTTCATGGCTAGTGCACCCACAAAAACTAACTAAATAAAAAATAAACAGTTTTAATATAAGGAAAATGCCTGCTTAAAAAGGGACTTTAGAAATGTTTAATGCTCTATAAACTCAGGTGTCCCATGCTGCCTAAACTGCTCGAGTTGCCTCTAGTTTCAGGGCAAAAGCATTAATAGCAAACTCCAGATGGTGGTGCCATCTTAATGTTTTAAGGATAACCCTCGGATATGAAAGATACATTTCCCTTTTACAAATATGTACATATGTATATATATATATATATATATATATATATATATATATATACATACTGCATCAACATAGTTAGGGTTCAGTAGGGTGATTAATGTTAAACCATAATTTTAGCACCTTAATAACTTCAGCCACATTTGATGAAATTGCCCAGAATGTAGCAGGCATTGTCTTGGAGGCATGTCACTCTCCTGGACTCTCTGAAGGGGGTGTTTCTCAGGTAGGTAGTCAGGCAGCCCACTTGTGATGGGGCAATACTGGACCTGGTGCTCATGAACAGGAACTGTATTGCAGACATCAAAGTTTGAGGCCACCACAGGACCACTGATCACCATACAGTGTGATTCAAAATAAGAAAGGTGGAGGAAGTGAACCACAGAAGGACTAGAGTCCTGGGGCCCCATATTCAAAAGTCCCAGGCTGCATTGCATAAGTGCCTGCACCATGCAACTGAGATGCGCCAGCACAAAATAATGCTATATTCAAACCATGTGCCATAAGATGCGATCACGCTTGTCCAGCTGAGTATCCCAAACATGCATGATGATGCAGTGGGAGATGCACAGCGTGGTATGGCAGGTGACCTGGGACCTGTGAGGAGCATAGGGAAATGCTCAATACAAAGCCACTTGCACAGTGTGTGATATGCAAATGACGTCATTGCACATTTCAAGCCCATTTCCCACATGTGCAGCTCATTACTGTAATGTATTCAGGAAATTTTCATATCCAAGTCATGCGCATTTCCAGCTTTGCAGGGCTGCCCCAACACTCCACAAAGATGAACAAGAGCTACTGCAACCTAGTAGGCAGGTCTGATGGAATGTTTGTGTGTGGGTGGGGTGGACTGCATTGGCCTGGGTATTATCCATAGCCATGTACAGGGTCAGACTCGGGTATAGGGGGCCCACCTGGACATTGGCCACCGGGGTCTACCCAGGCAAGCAACAAGGGAGGGCATAGGGTGACACAGTCTGATCAGTATACCACATGCATGTGATACACCAGCTCCATATGCAGTGAACAGTCACCTGCAGTACCCCACACCTCCCATGTGACAGGAACATGATGATAACTGCAAGAAATGGCAATGTGCAGAAGGTGGCCAGGTTCCCAAGTGGGTGGGTCCCACCTGTGTGCACCTATTGTGTACCACTGTGGGTGTGTGTAGCAGGTCAATCCCTGGCCCATGCCATGCTGCCACTAGTACCACCAGGCTACCCCAGAACTGTTGACCCAGGCATCACCCTTGGTTCATGCCACCACTAGGTGGTGCCCTGCAGGTCACATTGATGCAGGCCTTGGCCCCTCATACATGTGCTTCAGTGTGGCCATCTGCTCCAATGGTGTGCCTGGAGGGCATCTGACAGCACAGCCATGTGGAGGCAGGGTGTACACATCCTGGAAGTGCTGTGGGGGATTGCTCTCTAGGCAGTGCCATGGTGTGCTGGCACCTGTGGCTTTGTGTACATCCATCCTAGGATGACTGCTGTGTATGGGTGCCTGGAGCACATGCTGGTGCACCTCTGAGGGCTGTGTCAGGGTCACCTGTCTGCAGTTCTGCAGCCTGCCTGTGGGTGGCAGGCCAATTTAGGCCATCCTCTAACATGCTTAACTCCGTGGACCATTCTTGAGATGCACAGCAGATGCGCCACACATTTTGGTTGAATATATACAGGTATGCAGCATATTCATGTACGTGCTCCATTTTTATGTGCTGCCTACATTATATTTCCATGATCACACATTTGGAAATGTGCAACACATCTCTCCCTTTTGAATATCATGGTTCTGCGCAGTTTCTTGGATATGCTGTGCATCTACATTTTGGGTCACTCATCTGGTTTGAAAATATAGGCCCTGGACTTCACGAGGGCAGATTAAAAAAAAAAATGATCAAATGCCTCAGAGAAAATGTGAGGGCATGTTCTGGGTGTGGTGGAAGAACAGTGGGCTAAGTTAATGGGAGGCATAACGAAAGTAGCAAACCTCTGTATACAGGAAGTGAGCAAAAACAAGAGAAAATAAACTCTGGTAAGAACCGATACAGCTGTTCAGAGCGACAAGAGTGTGCTGAGAGCGTGAAAAAGAATACTCAGAGCTCTCTCTGTACCAGAGTCTGCCATTTGCGAGATGGCAGCACCATCAGAACTGCACATGTGCGATACCTGCACATATTCAGTTTGATTTTTCACCGCCGTCTTGGGCACGACGGCTGTCACTTCTGCAGTTGTAGAAAAAAAAAGCAGATCCCTGTGAAGGAGGTGTGTTTATGCAGCCTGTGGAGTGGAAGGGACACATAAACAGCACCAGTGGACATTCACCAGAACAATGTGGAAGCACACAGGACAGCGGTCTGTCACGTGCTTCCACAGTGCTCTTCATAACCTACTATGTTGGCATAATGTCTGTTAAGCTCTACCCAGGCAGTCGTTAAAGAGTGACCACTATAGTTCTCAAAGGAAGTGAATTAAAAGGTAAAGCTTTAAAGGACAGCATTCAGGAAGTATAATGAGATGCAGAGGGATGGAGACAGAGAGGTGTATCAGGAGAAGCAGAGTGATAAAGGGAAAGTGGTGAGGAGTGCAAAGGTGCAAACTGGGGAAAGAATAGCTCAGATGCTAATTATGAGAAGCAACACCTTTTCAGGTACATAAATGAAAAGACAATGACTAGGGGAGGGATTGTGATGATATGAAGGGCAGGCAGGTGAGGATTGTGCAGTGGAGGATCAGGAAAAAGCAGATGTCCTAAACAAACTGTTTTGGTCAGTCTTCACAGAGGAAGGAAAAGAGGACTGGCCACTTAAAAGTAGCAGGAGCACTTGGGGAGAGGGAGGGAGGTAAAAGCATAGAAACATAGTCAACGAGGACAGAAAAAGACCAATAGTATTTCAGTCTGCCCGAGTTCCCTACTTAGCCTTGGGAACTACTGTCCCTCCCTACTCTCCTTCTAGGTCCTAGCCCTCCCCATCACCCCCCATTCACCTCCCAGTTCTGCTGACCTGAGCAACCACTATATCCTTCATTGTGTCTCAACTGTACTTGAAAAGCAGACAGAAGTCCTTTTAGAGAGGAGATAGTCCTGAAGAGAATTGCAAATCTGAAGGTGAACAAAGCTATGAGGCCAAACAGGGTACACCCAAGGGTGCTGAGGGAGCTCAGGGAGGTATTGGTTAAACCTGTTACAGTCCTATTCAACAACTCACTGGAAACAGAAGTGGTTCTGGGGACTGGATGAGAGCAGATGTAGTCCTGCTTCATGAAAGAGGCGGTAGGCAATAGCGAGGAGGCTGGCAACTACAGGCCAGTAAACATGACATTGGTGGTGGAGAAGTAAATGGAGTCACTACTAAAGGAATTGATTGTGGAGTATCTTGAATCCAACAGGTTACAAGACCCAAGGCAGCATAGATTCATGTGTGTGTGTGTGTGGGGGGGGGCAGGTCATGTCAGACAAATCTGATAGATTAAATTGCTAGATTTAATTTACTGGGTGACTAGTGAAATAGGTGAGGGTGGGGTGGTGAATGTGTCCTACTTAGATTTCAGTAAGGCTTTCAACACCATTCCACATAGCAGACTCACAAGGAAACTGGGAAGCTTAGGGTGGACTCTAAGGTGGTAAACTGGGTAAGAAATTGGTTATGGGATAGGTGACAGACTGTGGTGGTAAACAGAGTTCAGTCCGGGGTGACAAGGGTTACAATGGGGATACCTCATGGCTCAGTACTGGCACCAGTCTTCTTTAATGTTTTTATAAGTGACATTGCAGGCAAGCTGGAAGGGAAGGTATGCTTCTTTTTGATTACACCAGATCTGCAATGTGTGCATACTCCAGAGGGGGTGGAAATAATGTGCAGAGACCAGAGAAAATTCAAGAAGTTGTCACGGGCATAGTAGCTTGGCTTCAATGTAAACAAATGCAAAATCTTGCATTTAAGGTACAGCAACCCAGAGGCAGAGTGAAAAATGGGAGAAGAGGTATCGACAGGCACCAAACAGGAAAGGGACTTGGGAGTAATCATACCTGATGACCTCAAGGTGGCAAGACAGTGTGATAAGACATTTGGTAGAGCTAGTGGGATGTTGGGTGCAAAGGAGGGATATCAGCAGCAGAAAGAGGGAGGTGGTGTTGCCACTGTATAGGTCACTGGTGAGACCACACCTGGATTACTGCATCTAGTTCTATAGGCAACTAAAGCAGTGCAGAATCTGCATCAGAAGTCCTATGAAGAAAGACTGAAAGACATTACTATGTACACCCTAGAAGAGAAGATGGAGAAGGGGACATGATAGAGCCATATTAAGTGTAAAATAAGAGAATATTTGAAATTGACATGTACCTGTTTTAAGTAATTGTGATTGTGTAAATGTAAATGTAAATGTTTTGTATTTTTGTATTGTTTGTCATTTTTTATGACAGGACTTTGTTGAAAACGGGACTGATGTCCCAACAAATGTATTTCCTGTATAAAAATAAATTTTACAAATAAAAAAAATCAAAAATATAAATACCTCAAGATGGCAAATACAGTGTAGGAGAAGAGAATTTTTCAGAGGAACAGATGCACAAGAACAAGCGGACATGCAATGAAAGTAGAGGGGGTAAGTACTAGAAATATCTGAGGAAGTACTTCTTCACTGAAAGAGTTTTGGATGCCTGGAACAGTCTTCCAATGGAGTTGATGCAGGTGAAAACTGGGACTCAAGAATGCATGGGATAAGGATAAAGAACCTTAGTGGAAAGAAAGGAGGAAGATAAATATCAAGTAGGATCTGTGGTGTCAGCATAGGCTGGAAAATAAATGGGTACGTGGGTGGATGAAGCTGTCCTTACTTGCTGTCATAGTCTATGTTTCTATGTTTGGGTATCATCAATTTCTATATGCAGCTGCGGAAAGTTCAGGCTTCACAGCAGCCTGCACTTCTGCAGATAAAAATTGTTTTGCAATTTAGGTATCATGATTTTCTATATGCAGCACCAAAATTATATGCCCCACAGGGGCTTGCGCTTCTACACACAAAAGTCAGTGTGTATGTCTTACACCTTCAACTGCAGAATCAGTCACCTGAGGTGCCTGCCCTTCTGCAGACAGAAGTAGGGTTGCAATTTGGGTATCATGCATTTCATGGAGTCTGCACTTCTGCAGCCAGAGGTCAGTGTGCATGTCTTTACACCTGTGGCTGCAAAAACACAGGCCCTTGTGGGGCCTACATGTCTGCAGCCAGAAGTGCATTTATGTCTTATAGTGTGCATATGTATCTGTGGCTACAGAATGGTTGGCCCCATTGGGTCATGCACTTTTGCAGACAAAAGAACTCCAGACAAAAGAACTCTTGTATTTTGGGTATCATTGATTTGTATCTGTGGCTGCAGGGGTCTGCGCTTCTGCAGATAGAATTACTGTTTTCATTTGAGCATTGTGGATTTCAGTCTGCAGTCAGAAGTAAATGTATATGTCTTTCAGTGTGCAGCATGCTGCAGAAACAAATCCACAAAACCATCACATTAATGTTACTGCATTTGTGTCATCTGGAAACAGTTTCATGTTGTTTGTCTTACCTCATGATGGCCATCTGTGGTTGCTTGTGTGATTTAGTCCTTCTGCTGCTTGGAGGGGTGGGGAGTTAAGGTTGGAAACCTTAACACCACATTTCCCTACCTTTGTAGTGTTAACTGGAACCCTATCTGGTGCATAAATGCAGTTTTTGTTTTTGCAATGAATTTTGCATGCACTGTCTGGGAAGTAAGGTATCTTGATGTGTCACATTTTGTTCTTGTCAGATGTGTGGATTCCAAAGATCTGGATACTGAAAAATTTAAACATTTGTTTTGTTTTTTTTCTTTGTTTGTCATCGCCTAGCACCTTGATGGTTTGGAATTTTGGTCTTAAAGTTTCAGGGTAGAACAGCCTTGTCCCAGAAAGGTGCCTTTCATTGTTTTGGTGACAAATATTAGTCCATTCCAGAGTTATAAGGATTTGAAATTGTGGTTCTCGGCATGCTCTTTTGGATAGTTGTTTCATATGAAACAAGAATTTGACCATACAAAACTGGATTCTTTTCTATGAGGGGAGTAGTAGTCATTCTTGTTCTGTATGGTGGGCAAATTGCATCGATTATTTTCAAAAATATGTGTTTTAAAGCATTTTGAAAATCTTATTTTGTGAAATGATTTTTTTGTTTTGTATGGCCTCATACAACAGGAATAGAGACATACAAAAGAAGAATAGGGTTATAAAAAACAAAAATTTGTACTTTGTTTTTTTTTTCACATTCATTTTTCATTGGAAGCAATTCTTTTTCATGATAAAATCTCACAAAACAAGATTGGTCCATATGAAACAACAATTTGAATTTAGTTTTTTTCATATTCTTGTTTCGTATGAAGGAATCCTCTTTCAAGAGAAGGATACAATCTCACAAAACAGGATTCATTCATATGAAACAAGAATTTGTCCTTAGTTTTTTTCTTTTGCACATTTCTAGTTTAACAAGCCATAACTCTGTCAATATGCGGACTTATAGCACAATTTATATATCCAAAAAAGGTCTAAATGAGTACTAAAACACTGACACATAATACCTTCCAAAATAATTCAGGGGCCATATAAAAACATAAAAATGTAAAAATTTTAAGTCCCATTGGATAACATCGTAACTTTAACAAACAGTAACTACATCAATCTTTGGCGCTAAGGGACAATCTGTCAATCAACAGGAAGGTACCAATGTGTACTACATGACTAAGCTCCTAACAAATATTGACTGAAAGCAGACATATGAGAAACATTAAAATTGAAAAATGAACATTCCCATAAGATAATATTGCAACTTTAACAACCCATAACTCCATTATTACAAAAAAAAAAGAAAAGAAAAACAACCGCACACTGAAGCAGAGAAATTGCTTTTCTGGAGGAAAAGAAGTGCAAGGCCTGGAGAGCCTGTGCTTCCACACTTAGCATGGGCCTGAATAGAGGCATGAAAGTTCAAGTTCAAGTTAATTGCAGGAAAACTCCATTGAGCAAGCTCATTCACAAGGAGGTCCTGTGACATAAACACTTAAAGTACAAACACAGATAGGTAATAACAGTATATACATGAAATACACGTTACATGATACAGGCTGGATATACATACAAGGGTACCACATAGGGTGACCGCAGGTGGTAAACACTGATATGAGACAGGGAAGCGACTTACAGGTCGCATACTGATAAATGAAACATGATGACTGGTGTGCAATACATATACAGTATTTTGGCAGCTAGAACAAACAACAGTCTACAACTGATATGGGGGAGGAGATTTGATAGAGTAGCAGTGGAGCATAAGCAAAGATAAAGCCAGGAGTAGAAGGGAAGGGAAAGCAGTTCATATGACAAATCAATTATACCTTACCAGTGGATAAATATGGCACATGGGAAGGAAGAGACTTAATGACAGCTACAGGTGTCTTTTATTTTGGCTGAACTTAGCGATTTAGAAGTTTATTGAAACTGTGCTAGTTAGTTTCAATACGGTTTGTAATTGGTTCCAAATGGAGGGAAGGGCATATGCACAGCACGCTTACCAAAGGAAGTCCGCCCCTGGTATGTCAAGCATAATAAAGTCAGATTTTCTTAACGAGTATGCACTATGTGAGATACTAATAAGGGAAGAGAGATAGCTTGGCAATTTCTGCAGGAGCAGTTTAAGAGTCCATAGCCCAGCATGGAGCAGGTGTCTAGTAGTAAGGGATGTCCAACCAACAGCTGCATATAAGTCACAGTGGTGCGAACGGTAAGGGAGTTGGTAATGAACCATAACGCACGGTGATAAAGGATGTCCAGTTTACTTAGATTTGCAAGAGTGGTGGAGGAATAGATTATATCGCCATAGTCGAGTAGGGGGAGAAAAGTGGCCTGTACAAGCTTGTTTCGAGTTTCAAGGGGGAAAAGGGGCTTGTGGGGGGGCCTATTTCTGTAGAAGAAACCTAACCTTGCTTTTAACCTTCTAGAGACATCTTCGATGTGGTCACTGAAGATAATTTATTGTCGATCCAGATACCTAGATATTTAAATTTGGTTACAACTTCCAGAGGCTCGTTTAGCATGGTGACAATGAAGTCTTGGGCAAGAGTATTGGGGGGGCCTGAGACAGCACTGTGGGAGAATATCATCGCTTTAGTCTTCTTAGCATTGAGCAGAAGCTTTGCCTTTATTAGATTATGCTCAAGTTGTGTGAAGTCCGCTTGAAGTACTCCCTTGACTTCAGATAAGGATGAGCCAGAAGTATACAACACAGTATCATCTGCAAAAAGTGCAGATTGGACGTAGATATGTTAGCATCTAAGTCATTGATGTACAGAGAAAACAAGATAGGGCCTAAGATGGATCCTTGGGGACTCTCTTGCAACTGGCAAGGCAGTAGAAAAAAGCCTTCCGCCTTTTACTTTTTGGAATCTTCCAGTTAGGTAGCTAGAGAACCACTGGGTGGTATGGTATGTGGCACCCAACTTTGCAAGGCAATTGACTAATAGTTTGTGATTAACAGTATCAAAAGCTTTGCTGAGGTCCAAAAGACTGTACCAGTTACCTTCTTAGCATCTATAGCAGAGATCCAATCATTGGTTACTTTTGCTAGTGCAGTGATTGTGCTATGATTAGCCTGAAGCCAGATTGAGCTGGGATTGAGAGAGAAGGTTTCCAAGTGAGATTTTAACTGAATATGGATCAGTTTTTCGAGAACTTTAGAAAGGATAGGCAATATGGAGATAGGCCTATAGTTGTTTACATCGCATGGGTCACCAGATTTAAATAGAGGGAGGATATGTGCTGATTTCCAGCAGGACGGCACAGCAGCAGATGTAATGGAAAGATTGAAGATGTGGAGAATTGGGGCAGTGAGATGGGCATAGCCTGACCTTAGGAAAAAGGGTTCCAAGCCATCGTCCCCTGCGCTTTTTTTGGTGTCTAAGTTAAGAAGAGAATCTTCTACTTCTTTATAAGTTATCTCGCGCAGTTGGAAGGGACTGGGTGCAGGACTAGATGTGGCGGGAGGGGTATGCTGGCTCACCGCAGCACCAGCATAAGGTGACGAGTCAAAAGCTAATCCAGCTGTGGCAAAGTGGGAGTTAAGTTCCTCCAGGATTAGGGACTTGTTTTCCACAATCTTGCCACTTGCAACTATCTTTGTTGGGACAGAGGGGGCCATGGGCCGTCCTTCTATAGCTTTTGATAGTCTTCCATAGTTTATGAGGGTTACCTTTAGCTTGTTCGAGAGTAGAAATATAATAGTTAGTTTTAGCAGAGCGAAGTTTTTTCACACGGTTATTCCTGGCTGTTCTAAAGGCCTGCCAATCTGAAGATTCTTTGGAATGTCTAGCTTTATCCCAGAGCTTATCTCGAGCTATAAGGGCTGCCTTGAGATCCGAGGTGAACCAGGGATTGGAATTGTTCCATACCCTTACTTTGATGAAAGGGGCATGCTTATTTATTATTGTAGTGCATTTGTCATTAAGGATGCAAGCTGCCTTGTTGACATCTTTGGCTAGGTAAAGATCTTGCCATCTGATCATGCTCAGGTCAGATAGGAAGTTTACTGCACTGAATTTGCGAAAGGATCTTTTTGTTATAAAGATGGGTTGAGGACGGCCTTAATTTGAGATCTTATGCAAGCAACAATTCCATGATCGCCATGTCATTGTGAAACACTGCTAATGAGATATTTTGTGTGGATGGGTGGTTAGTACCACATCTAGAATGGAACTGTTGGCAGTCTTTAGAGTGTTGTTCTAGTAGGTTCTCTGACTAATTGCCCAAGACCTAACTCGTCACAAAGGGATTTGAGGCCGTGTGATTTAGTGACAGCCAGTCCATATTTAGATCTCCTAGAAATATTGTTTCAGTTTTTGCATCTACGAACATGGATTTCAAAAGATTAAGGACTTCATCATCACCAGACGGGGGTCTACAGCCACCTAGGATAGTGATACATTCCAAGGAGGGGAGATGAAGGCTCAGCGAAACGAACTCAAATTCCTTGGCTAGAGATTTGCAATTAATATTGGTGACCAAGTACTTAGATTTGGCATAGATAACCACACCCCCGCCTCTAGACTCTCTATCTGCTCTAAATAAATTGTAGCCCTGCAGTGATATTTGTTGATCAGTGTTCGCCTTTTTAACCACGACTCAGTAATTATGATAAGGTCTGGGTTAACGGTAGCAGCCCAGGCTTGCAGCTGTACAAGTTTTTAGGCAGGCTTAAAATGTTGACCATCATTTTGAGACCTGTGGCCTCAGCAAAATCGAGCAGGCGAGGTAAGTTGTAGGGGGCCAGGTTGAGCTCCACATTTCCTGAGCAGAGAAGAAGCAGAAGTATAACTTTCTTTAAGAAGCTTATAAGAATGGAGACTGCTTTTTTATTTCTTCGCGGCAACCCATATCGTGCTGCACAAGAGGCAGTGCCACTGTAATGACAGTTGATTGTGATCAATGTAAGTGCTTGGGTAGACATAGGTGAGGACAGTAGCAAAGGGGTGTAGGCTAACCGGGGGGGATAGGCTAAAAGGGGAGAGGAGAATGACAGAGTGTCTGCACGGTAGACTGTTATAACATTAGGTATTGATAAGGTACATTGGAGAACTGAATTGCATTGAGGTACTTTGAATTGCACTGTATTGCTGAAAACTCTGCACCTTAGGAGCAATAAAAACACAATAAGGAGAGCCATGGTCCCAGATTGAGTGGTCTTGTGATTTGTATTAGTGCAATATTTTGTAGGCAAGAAATTTGCCCACCTAGGTACCCATTTAAAACCTAGATGAGAAAATACAGCAGAAAGGGGAACAAGGAGATCAGGAGCAGCTTAGTTAGTGGCCATCCACCCTTCAGACTCAAGTCCCCTTGTAGCAGAACCGGGAAAGAAGTAGAATGATAATGCAGGCCATATTGCCCACGAAAGAATACAGTGATTTATGTAGAAGACCAAGAATCCCTCTAGTGGCAGGTCTGTATAACCTGCTAATGGAAAACTAGCCACACAGTAGAAATGTGCTTAGTTCTATGGAAAGTCTAACAAAGTGCCAGGTGTCTATAGCAGGGGAAAACTCCTGCCAATCAGAGTGGGTTTGCTGGAAGCACCCGTGTTCTGATTGGCTGCGCTGTCCCGTACCTTCCAAGGAGCTGCAGGCGGGTGTCCTGGTCTTGGTCGGTGGCTGGCTGGGTGCCGGCCGACCGTGGGTGAGCTGGAGCAGTCCTGTTCAGGGACAAGAAGCTAGAGAGAAGAAGACAGAGCAGGTCTTAAATAGCATAGAGGTAAAGGGGGTTAGATTTGAGCAGTTTAGTAAGACAAAAGGTAGTTAGACTTATCGGCACCAAGGCAGAGTGCTTGGATGGGGGCGCTGCAAGAAGAGCAGTCAGACAGAAGAGGTGTAAGCAATTTAAAACAGTAGTAGAAATTACAATCCAGCTAATACAGTAGAAAAACTCCTAATAACACAGTAGAAATGTGCTTAGTTCTATGGAAAGTCTAACAAAGTGCCAGGTGTCTATAGCAGGGGAAAACTCCTGCCAATCAGAGTGGGTTTGCTGGAAGCACCCGTGTTCTGATTGGCTGCACTGTCCCGTACCTTCCAAGGAGCTGCAGGCGGGTGTCCTGGTCTTGGTCGGTGGCTGGCTGGGTGCCGGCCGACCATGGGTGAGCTGGAGCAGCCCTGTTCAGGGACAAGCAGCTTCCAAGGAGCTGCAGGCGGGTGTCCTGGTTTTGGTCGGTGGCTGGCTGGGTGCCGGCCGACCGTGGGTGAGCTGGAGCAGCCCTGTTTAGGGACAAGCAGCTTCCAAGGAGCTGCAGGCGGGTGTCCTGGTCTTGGTCGGTGGCTGGCTGGGTGCTGGCCGACCGTGGGTGAGCTGGAGCAGCCCTGTTCAGGGACAAGCAGCTTCCAAGGAACTGCAGGTGGGTGTCCTGGTCTTGGTCGGTGACTGGCTGGGTGCCGGCCGACCGTGGGTGAGCTGGAGCAGCCCTGTTCAGGGACAAGCAGCTTCCAAGGAGCTGCAGGCGGGTGTCCTGGTCTTGGTCGGTGGCTGGCTGGGTGCTGGCCGACCGTGGGTGAGCTGGAGCAGCCCTGTTCAGGGGCAAGCAGCTTCCAAGGAGCTGCAGGCGGTGTCCTGGTCTTGGTCGGTGGCTGGCTGGGTGCCGGCCGACCGTGGGTGAGCTGGAGCAGCCCTGTTCAGGGACAAGCAGCTTCCAAGGAGCTGCAGGCGGGTGTCCTGGTCTTGGTCGGTGGCTGGCTGGGTGCCGGCCGACCGTGGGTGAGCTGGAGCAGCCCTGTTCAGGGACAAGCAGCTTCAAGGAGCTGCAGGCGGTGTCCTGGTCTTGGTCGGTGGCTGGCTGGGTGCCACGACCATGGGTGAGCTGGAGCAGCTCTGTTCAGGGACAAGCAGCTTCCAAGGAGCTGCAGGCGGGTGTCCTGGTCTTGGTCAGTGGCTGGCTGGGTGCCGGCCGACCGTGGGTGAGCTGGAGCAGCCCTGTTCAGGGACAAGTAGCTTCCAAGCAGCTGCAGGCGGGTGTCCTGGTCTTGGTCAGTGGCTGGCTGGGTGCCGGCCGACCATGGGTGAGCTGGAGCAGCCCTGTTCAGGGACAAGCAGCTGGGCCTACAGGTCCCTGCATTCAGTAATCACATGGATGTGTTCACACAGGTCCCATCACACAGGTCCCTTTTAGGATAAAATTCTACTACTATCTCAAACAGTATAGGTGTTCAGATTAAAGCGATAAAAGTAGGGAAATATGGCATTAGGACTTCCAACCTTAATTTCCCAACCCACCCACCAAGCAGCAAAAGGAAAAAAATATTACAGTTTTCTGTGTCCTGAGTCTTGTTGAATCAGGGGTGGGGTCTTCTTTGGGATTCTCAACCCTAATACCATGTTTCTCTTCTTTTGTTGTTTTAATCAGAACCCTAGCTGGTGCACTAATGCATTTTTGGCAAATGGTGTATATATATATATATATATATATATACATATATATACATACTGTATATACAATGGGGGTGAGACATATTCCAGTGAGATAAAACAAGTTATTTTCACTGCAGTGAAATAAATCCTGATGACATGAGCAGAGTTAAAATAAATGACATTTATTACACCCCTGGAAACCCAAACTAAACCTATGCAAAGCCGCTCAATGCCGCGCAAATTGTACATTTTGCAACAATGAGACCCCCATTGTATAAATATGTTATATGATGTGCACTGGTGTAATGTGAGAAATATGATCAGTCTCTGTACAGTGACCTTCGAATCTCCTTTACCGTGGCTTCTCGCCACGCCGTGAGTATTCAGAGGTCACCTAGAGGGGAAAGTATTTTTCCATATCACACTCGTGCCATCATGTATCCTATATATATATATATATATATATATATATATATATATATATATATACACACTCACACACATATATATATACTTGCAAAGTAGTGCAAGTATAGTTACGGTTGAGTAAGTATAGAAGGGCTCATAAGAGCATAAGAAAAGTGTCAGCAGATGGGGACTGAGTGGTCCATCTAGTCTGCCCAAGGTGGCTCCCACCCCAGTTACATTTTTTCCCTAAGTTGCCCACATTGCTTGTTCCAAGTGAGTTTGAATTCCCTTACTGTCTTCAATGCTACCACTTCTGGTAGCAGGCTGTTACATAGGTCTGTCCCTATCTCAGAGAAAAACTACTTTCTAGAGTTGCTTTTAAACTTGTCTCCCACCCGACACAAATTGTGCCCTCTTGTACGTGCAGCCCTGTTTTCCTGGAAGAGGTTTTGTCTTTTAGTTGTGTTAATTCCCTTGATGTACTTAAATGTTTCTATCATGTCCTCCCTGTTTCTTCTCTGTTCCAGACAGAATAAATTCAACTGTTTGAGTCTTGTCTTGTATGGCTCATGATGGAGCCCCTGCACTATCTTTGTAGCCCTTCTCTGCACTATTTCCAGATGGTTGATGTCCATTTTTAGGTGAGGCATTCAGAACTGGATACAGTACTTGAGGTGTGGCCTCACCAAAGATCTGTAGAGGAGCATGTTAACTTCCTATTTTCTGCTTGTAATATCCCTTCCTATGCATCCGAGGATATCAATTGCCTTCGTTGCTGCTTTTTCACATTGTTTTCCCACCTTTCATACTAGGAGTTTATACTAGGAGTTACATAGGATGTACAGAAGGCCAAAAACCCATAATGTACTCCTCCCAATGTTGGGTTAATAAACCCCATTATTCATATAGTGATTTAATAAATAATTATCCAATCCCTTCTTAAATAAATCAAAAGAACATACATGCACCACTGAGCTTGGCAAACCATTTCAACAGGTAACAATACGCTGGGTGAAGTCATTTAAGTCACTTAACCTCCTTGTGCTCCCAGGTCGCTCCTGTAAAAAAGCTTTCAGCTTAGTGTGCTATACCTGGTTAAACAACTAAATAAAAAAAAAATTAAAAAAGTAACTACACCTAAGGAGATCTTTGTGATTTGTAAGCATCAGTTGGAGATGATGACTTCTTAGGCTTGTTACTTTATGGTTTATAACCAAACCCAACTCATAAGTGAGAGCTTGGTCCTCCAGAATCTTATACATCAATAAAATATCACCTCTGAGGCATCTAAGCATTAAGGGATAGAGCTCCAATGCTCTTAATCTATCCTCGTAGTCCAAACTCTGCATCCCATCAATTATTTGAGTAAATCTCTGCACCCACTCCACTTGATCAACATCTCTCCGTAGAAAGGGGCTCCATAATGGGGAACAATAATCCAGTATAGGCTGAACATATGCCTGGTAAATTGGGAGAAGACAGGCCCTATTTCTACTAGAAATTGATTTTTTTTATGCAATGAATAATCCTTGCAGATTTACTCACTAATTCAGTACAATGGTCACTAAACTTAAGATCATCACTAATAAGAACTCCAAAATCTCTCTCACTAGAGACAGGCCTTAGGCATTGTCCATTTAGTGAATACCTAATACAAGGATTTTACCCAAATGCATAACAACACATTTTTCACCATTAAATGACATACCATGCGTTTGAACCCAATTTTCCAATTTTATTAAGTCCTCTCAATTTAATTTGACCAATTTGACAACTAACATCTGCTGCCAGTTTGGTGTTGTCAGCAAACTTAATAGAGAAACTATTCAGATTTGCATTTAAATCAGAAATAAAAATGGAAAACAAAATAGGCCCCAGGACAGAGCTTTAAGTCGTTGCTAATGATTATGCCCAGATCCTGTCCCATCTTTGTGTCCTCTAAATGATGCCCTTCTAATACATACTTTTTTTCCTGGGTTCCACTTCTTAAGGTGCATTACCTTACACTTTTGGCATTAAATTGTAACTGCCAATTTCTGGACCATGGTTCCAGTCTCCTTAGGTCAGTTTCCATACCTAATGCCCCCTCTAGTGTACCCACCCTGTTGCAGAGCTTTTTACCATATGGGAACAGGAAAATCTTTCCCTCCAGTTCATCAGTGACTGATGAATATGTTGAAGAGAACAGGACCCAGCACCAATCCCTGTAGAAAGCCACTGGTCACACCTCCCTCCCTCCCTTGATAATGCCCCATTGACCAAACTCTCTGAGTCCTACTCTGCAGCCAGTTTCTATTCCAGTTTACTATTTTCTGTTTGACTCCTGTGTGATCTAGTTTGTTAGCATGTCTTCTGTGGGGAACGTTGTCAAAGGCCTTGCTGAAGTCTAGGTACACCACATCAACCACCCCACCCTGGTCCACTGTTCTGATAAACCCAATCGGCTCAGTATATTATTCAGTGTTAATGCCCTATCTTTGCACCTTAATAACTTTGGTTCCATTCTTCAAAATTGCCCCAAGTTTGGCATGCATTGTCTGGGTGCCAAGTTTGGGACATGAGATATTTCATGACAGGCACTTATCTGGTTTCTGAGATCCAAATGTTACATTTTTGCTGTCACCTACATCTTGGACAGAATGAAAATTTTTTCCAAAACTTACAGGGCTGAAGCAGCTTTTGCCAAAGACGTACCTTTCGGAGGTTTAATGAAAAAATAATAATTGGTTCCAGAGTTATAAGGGTTTGAAATTTTCCTTCTGAGCATACTTACTGGGGTTTAAGGATAACACTCTGTTACATCCCCAAAATGTTTGCTTTCACTGTGTTTTCCGTTAGTAAAATTTGCATTTTTTGTTTTGAGAAAAAAATGTTTGGCATGCGATTGCCACCATTTTTTTCAAAACAAAAAGATATAAAATACGTAAAAATTATGATTTTTCCAAAAACAAGCACGTAAAACTAAATAAATGGGACCAGTTAAGCTAGATTCTCGTGTTTTTTTTTTAAATTTGGCCTGAAAATACCTCTTTTGGGCACTTATTAAATCTTGGGTGCTGTGGTTTGCAAGGGGGGCCATTTTCCACATCCTGATCTGAGAATCTGCTGTTGCACACAAAGAGCTGCCACAGAAGAGTTTTCAGCTTTCACCCAAAACATCTTAAAATCATGTCCTGTCATGGCTGTATGTATCTGTATGTATGTTGTATCTATATGTATGTTGAGTGTTGGTGCCTGGTTGACGTGCTGCTCATTAGCGGCTGGAATTTTTGGTCTATTTGCAGAGTTGAATTGCTGTCCACTGTACTGCTTTTAAGCAGCAGTACATCTGAGTGTGGCCCTTGTTGAGTGCCGCTCGTAAGCGGCTGGAATATTTAAAGAACCTCCAGAGATGATTTACTGTTCCCTACCTACTGACCTCCTTCTCCCCGATTCGTCTTAGCCAGTGAAATCACAGCGTGAGAGGCTGTGTCAAATTCACTTGGATTCCTGATGATATTGGAGGAGTGGAGGGAACTGGTTTTCGTTGTGAGTGCTGGGAACGAGTGCTGGTACTTAAGAAAGCGCCGCTCGCAAGCGGAAGTTGAGTGTTGGTGCCTGGTTGACGTGTCGCTCGTTAGCGACTGGAATTTTTGGTCTATTTGCAGAGTTGAATTGCTGTCCACTGTACCGCTTTTAAGCGGCAGTACATCTGAGTGTGGCCCTTGTTGAGTGCTGCTCATAAGCGGCTGGAATATTTAAAGAACCTCCAGAGATGATTTACTGTTTCCCTACCTGCTGACCTCCTTCTCCCCGATTTGTCTTAGCCAGTGAAATCACAGAGTGAGAGGCTGTGTCAAATTCACTTGGATTCCTGACGATATTGGAGGAGTGGAGGGAACTGGTTTTCGTTGTGAGGGCTGGGAACGAGTGCTGGCACTATGAAGCGCCATTTGCAGCAAAGAATGTGAGTGGCGCAGCACCACCGTGCCAGAATTTCACTCTGTCTGTTATGTAGGGTTTGGGAAGTAGGTTTGTTTATTAAGGGTTTTAGACTGTAGTAGGTCTTTAAATTAGAATTGTTTTAAAATTTACATTTGTTGAATTAGTTAAATTATTGTTTATTTGTTTTGGTTTTATTTTTTTTTTATTTAGGAATGTGTAGAGGGTCTGAAGAGCAACCTGTGGGGGTTAGGATTGTTTACGGGAAGGTGCAGCTGCACGCTTTCCATCCCTTTTGTTCCTCTCCTGTATCTAATGCTACGAGCAGACGTTGCAGGAGGTGGGATTACAAGGACTGCTTGGCTCATGAAGCCCGGCCTGACCAGAAGCGGGTGACGGTAGAATAGAGGTGGTTGGATCGAGGAGACGCCCTGGTTTAGTTAGGGCACCTAGGTGGCCAGACATGGTTGGTGCCCATTTCCAAGGAAACCACCAGACTGAGTGGTCAGGTAACCCGAGGGGTTACACCACCTGCTATTCCTCTGTCGGCAGTCTTATGCAATGCCAGGTAGATTAGAAACAAGACGGCAATTATTGCCGCCTTGGTTTCGTCAGTCGACCTGGCTTGCATAATGGAGACCTGGGTTGGAGATGATGCTGGCCCTGTTTTTGAGGCTGCAGTCCTCCCAGGTTATACCGTTGTGCACTGCCCCAGAGGAAATCACAGTGGTGGCAGTGTTGCCATTTGTTTTAAATCTAGCCTGACCTTCACCGTGCACCCAGTGGAAACCCCAGATTCATTTGAGTGTGTGGCCATCCATGGAGGACTCGGCATTGGCTGCAGGATCCTCCTCATCTATCGCCCTCCGGGCCTGGTGGGGGGGTTCCTGCTGGAATTTGCCGAGTTTGTTGCCAGAGAGACGTTGGATTCCCAGATGTGTTATTCTGGGGGACTTCAATGTCTGGGCTGAGGATAAAACTCAGAGACGCTCTGACGAATTTTTGCAGAATATGTCCTTATTAGGGCTTTCGCAGTTCGTTGATGCATCTACTCATTGAGACGGCCACACACTGGATCTGGTGTTCTCACTGGGGATTGAGATCTCTGATCTCATGATTGATCAAGTACTTTGGTCTGATCATAGCACAGTGAGGTTCATGCTTAGGGCTCCCGCCATAAGTTTACTTCCTGCTGAGATGATCCGCTGCCGCCCTTTAGGAGATCTTACCCCTGTGGGTTTTATGGCGGCTGCTGATCTATCTAGTTTAGGTGATGTATGCGTCGCAGCTGTTGGTGTCGGTGTAGATACCTATAATAAGGTTCTATCCGATGCCATCAACTCCCTTGTACCTGTCCGTGTACGACCCAGAACTTCATACTTGAGGTCTCCATGGTTTGATGGAGATCTCAGGGAAATGAAGAAGATGGGTCGGAGATTGGAGTGCTGCTGGAGGAAATCCCGTCTGGAGACAGACAAACTGGTTCTGCGTGCACATTATTGTGCATATCAGGAGGAAATCAACCCAAAGAAGACATTGTTTTTGCCTTGGGAGATTGCTGCTGGGAGAGACCGACCAGCCTCGCTCTTCCGGACTGTTGACAGATTTCTCCATCCTGTCTGTCTCCAGCCCGGTAGAGCTTCCTCTAATGAGGATTGTGAGGATTTTGCTTGGTTTTTCTCAGACAGGGAGTCTTTGATCCGACGGGAGGTTTCCTCAGCCAGCAATATTACTGCTGTCAGTGGTCACCAGTTATGTACTAAGTGCACTCCGCCTGACTGGGGTGAGTTTAGGCCAGTGGAGGATCATGAGGTAATTGAGGTGGTGGTCAATCTGAAGCATACTTTTTGTGAACTGGACCCAGTGCCAACGCGTTTCTTAATGAGATGCATTGACTCTGTTGGCCCGGTGTTTGCCCTGATTGTCCGGTGCTCCTTAAGTCAGGGTGTCTTCCCAGATGCCTTGAAGGAGGCTCTGGTTAGACCCCTTTTAAAGAAATCTTCTTTGGACCCGGAGGTCTGAGCAAACTACCGTCCTATCTCGAATCTCCCATTTTTGGGGAAGATTGTTGAGAAGGTGGTATCGCTTCTGTTGGAGGAACATCTCATTACTCACGAGTTGTACGATCCCTTCCAGTCAGCTTTTCAGGCCAGGTATAGCACTGAAACTGCATTAGTTCGGGTGCAAAATGACCTCCTCAGGGCTAGAGGAGAGTAGTGCAATGTAATGGCTGTGGGGCAGCAGTCTTCCAGGAGTCTTTCTGGAGGCTGAGATGCTGCCCTATTTGCAGACAACTGTCTGCCCTGAGGGAGGAAGTTGCCCGTCTTCAGGCCACACTGGACAGTAGTACGGGGACCTTCCCCCAGGCCACAATGGACAGTAGGAAGGGAACCTCCCCCATCCAGGGAGCACCAGAACCACCACCACTACCTCAGAGGTTGCAAAGAAAGCACAGCAGTTGGACCACAGTGGCCTCAGGGAGGATGAGGATGGTGGAACAGAGGCACACCCAGTCAGATGTTACACACCACAATCCATACACCATTCTGGGGGAGCATAGCTCCCCTATGGATACACCCGCAGAGGAGACTAAGGAGGCTGAGGACAACTGTCACACGGGAGGCCCACAGGAAGGAGGCAGAGGACACCACAAGGAAAGGAAGCAGCTCCTGGTGGGGGACTCAATTATTGGGGGGATAGAACTGGTAGGAGCTGGGAAATCTGAAGTAAGGTGCCTGCCTGGTGCCATGGCTTGGAGGGACAGGAAGCGCATCCTCAGGATCACGACAACAGCTGCAAGGGATTCTGAGCTGGACGTAATTGTCCACCTAGGGACAAATGACTTGGCTCATCATGAAGTTAGAGCAGTGCAGGAGGACATTGCAGAGTTGGGGAGGGGCCTAAGACAAGTAGCACACACAGTATCCTTCTCAAAGGTGCTGCCTGTCAAAGGCATGGGGGAGGCGAGGGTAATTGGCGCCATGCAGTTTAAAGAATGGTTGAAAAAATGGTGTGGAACACAGGGGGTTGGCTTCATTGGGGACTGGGGTTCCACCTGGAAGGACACCAGCCTATACTGGCAGGATGGTCTGCATCTGTCCAGGAAGGAACAAGTCTTTTGAGCAATCTTTTAAATGCTTCATTGGCAAGCTTTTAAACTAGTCAATGGGGAGGCACTGACAAGCAGCAGAAAATCCCAGCCTCCCTACAAAACAGGGTACTAAATGAGAAAAAGACCAAGGTAGAACGGTCAGTGGGGATGCTGCAACAGAAGGTAAGGCCATCAAAAAAATGGAGAGCAATGAGTACCAATGCCCGTAGTCTAGGTAACAAGCTTCCTGAATTAGTGGCCTTGATGGAGGAGGAACATCTGATATCGTGGCAGTCATAGAAACATGGTACACACAAAATCATGACTGGGACGTAAACATACCAGGATACACTATCTACAGGAGGGACAGGAGGGTAAAAGAGGGAGGAGTAGTTCTTTACATAAGGAAGGAATAAAAGCAACAGAACAAAAGGGTAAACAGGGAGGAGAAGAAGCACTGTGGGTAAATTTGGAGGCAAGCAATGGCACCACAATCCGCACAGGGGTTGTATACAGACCCCCTTCTCAGGGGGAGGAAATGGACAAGGAAATGATAGAAAGTATACTTAGAATGGCAGAAAAGGGTAGATATTGCTGATGGGTGATCTGAATATGCCAGATGTTAACTGGAGTGCATTGCAGCTGCCACTTAAGAGTGCAGTTATTCTAGATGCCCTACAGGGGCATGCCTTAGACAACTAGTACTGGAGCCCACCGAGAGGGAGCAATATTGACTTGATACTCTCAAATGGAGACGGAGAGAGGATCACAGATGTAGAAGTGGGTAGCCATCTGGGAACTAGCGACCATCAAACAGTATGGTTCACAATAAACACAGCAATAGAGTCAAGCTATACAAAGATAAAAGTACTGGACTTTAGGAGGGCTGACTTTCCAAAATGGGTGAGTGCCTAAGAATGCACTAGCAAATGGGTGGGAAGGAGGGATGGAAGAACAATGGGGAATAATAAAAACTGCCATCACAGAGGTAACAAGCCTTTGTGTGAAGCAAATAAACAAAACAAGACGATGTAAGAAACCACTATGGTTCTCAAAGGAAGTGGCAGTGAAGGTTCAAGAGAAAAAGAAAGCATTCAGGAAGTACAAGGAATCGCAGCAGGAGCAGGACAGAGAACTGTATCAGTTAAAGCAAAAGGAGGCTGGGAAGGCAGTCAGAACAGCAAAGGCCCAAACCGAGGAAAAGATAGCCAACCCAGTTAAGAAGGGGATAAAACCTTTATAGGTACATCAGGGAGCAAAGGAAGACCAAGGGAGGATAGAGGCTTAATAAAGGGGAGGGAGGGTGGGCAGAGGGAGACTGTGAAAAGGCAGAGATACTAAACAAATATTTTTGCTCAGTATTTACAAAGGAAGAGGGAGGTACATAAAACAAACAGTAGTAACACTTGACAGAAGTTGATACCAGCCCATTTATAGAAGAAAGGGTTCTGAAAGAACTCTTAAAACTGAAGGTGGACAAAGCAATGGGGCCTGATGGGATTCATCCCAGAATTCTAAAAGAACTAAGGGTAGAACTAGTGACACCACTGACTACCCTCTTTAACAAATCATGGGAGGATGGGGTGTTACCCGAGGACTGGAGAAGGGCAGATGTGATTCCTCTTCACAAAAGTGGGAGCAATGCAGAAGCAGGAAACTATAGACCTGTTACTTTAACCTCAGTGATAGGGAAAATGATGGAATCACTTCTAAAGGAAAGAATTGTCGAGTATCTAGCTGCCAGAGGGGCACAGGACCCAAGGCAGCATGGATTCACAGTGGGAAGGTCATGCCAGACGAATCTGATAGATTTCTTTGACTGGGTGACCAAAGTAGTAGATCAGGGAGGGGCTGTGGACATGGCTACCTAGACTTTAACAAGGCATTTGACACAGTCCCACACAAAAGATTAATATATAAGTTAGCCAGCCTGGGAGTGGGTCCCAAGATGACAGCCTGGGTAAAGAATTGGCTGGAGAATAGGACACAGAGAGTAATAGTAGATGGAGTCCACTCAGAAGAAAGGAGGGTTACTAGCGGGGTACCGCAGGGTTCAGTATTAGGACCAGTCCTCTTCAATGTCTTTATAAACGACATTGCAGAAGGACTGGAAGGAAAAGTATGTCTCTTTGCAGATGACACTAAGATCTGCAACAGAGTTGATGCACAGGGTGGGGTGGGGTGGAAAGGATGAGAAGGGACTTGGCAAGGTTAGAGAAATGGTCAAATGTATGGCAGCTTAGATTCATACTAAGAAGTGCAAGGTAATGCACCTGGGAAACAAAAACCCAGGGGAAGAGTACACAATGGGGGGTGAGATACTAACAACAACAAAAATGGAAAGGGACCTGGGGGTAGTCATATCAGATGACCTAAAGGTGGGCAAGCAATGTGAGAAGGCAGCAAGGAGGGCTGGGGGATACTGGGATGCATAGGGAGAGGCATCACCAGTAGAAAACAGGAAGTTATTATCCTCTGTACAGACAGCTGGTGAGGCCCCATCTGGAGTATGCTGTGCAGTTCTGAGACCCAATCTCCGCAAAGACATAGACAGGATGGAAGCTGTCCAGAGGAGGGCAACTAAAATGGTGCAGGGTCTGCACTGGAGGACATATGAAGAGAGACTTAAGGAGCTTAGTATGTATAGCCTCGAGGAAAGGAGGGAGAGGGGAGACATGATAGAAACTTTCAAGTACCTCAAGGAATCAACAAAGTCCAAGAGGGTAGCATCTTTCAAAAAAGAGGTGTGCAAGAACAAGAGGCACAATTTGAAGATAGAGGGGCGTCTCAGAGGTAATTTAAGGAAGTATTTTTTCACAGAGAGGGTTGTAGATGCATGGAATGGCCTTCCGGAGGAGGTTGTGGAGTCAAAATCAGTGGTGGAATTCAAGCATGCATGGGATAGTCATAAGACAATTCTGGTGGGGGGGTAGGAAGAAGTAGGCTGCTGGTTAACTAGAATCTGCAGCTTATCCAGTAGGTAGGGAAATGGGCAGACTGGGTGGGCCAAGCGGTCCTTATCTGCTGTCAAATTCTATGTTTCTATGTTCTATGTTTAGAGGCCGAGGAGACAAGACAATTCTTGTTCTCCTCGATCTCTCTTCAGCATTTGATACTGTGGACCATTGTGTGTTGCTTCTCCACCTGAGGGAGTTATGTGGACTCACTGGTGTCATCATCAAGTGGTTTGAGTCCTTTCTCACAAATAGGAGACAGTGGGTTGTGATAGGAAATTTCTCATCAACACCCAGTCTCCTTTTGTGTGGAGTCCCTCAAGGTTCGGTGTTGGCCCCAATGTTGTTCGCAGTATATATGCTGCCCCTGTGGGGATCATTAGAAAGTATGGACTGAGTTTTCATTGCTATGCTGATGATACTCAGCTATACTTATCTTTTGCTCCAGGAACATCCAACACAGTAGATGTGCTGAACATCTGCCTGGCTGAGATTAGAGACTGGATGGCCTCAAGCTGGCTTAGACTGAACCCTGATAAGACTGAGGTATTGGTAGTGGAGTCGAACAGAGTTCGTGATGTGATGGCCTCTGATTCGGCAACTGGCCTTGTGCTAGGGGCCACGTCATTGATGGCCTCCCCTTGGGTGCGAAATCTTGGTGTGATGTTTGACAGGAATTTGACCATGGAGGTTCAGATTTCTTCCGTGGTTCATTCCTGTTTTTTCCATCTTCGTAACATCGCCAGGATTAAGCCCCTTGTTCCGCCTCTGGACCTCCCTACCTTAATACATGCCTTAGTCACTTCGAGGCTTGACTACTGTAATGCCCTCTATCTCGGGATCTCTGGGGGTTCTCTCCGCAGATTACAGCTTGTGCAGAATGCTGCTGCCCGGCTTTTAACCGGGCAGAGTAAATTCTGTCACATTACACCTGTGCTACGCGAACTGCACTGGTTGCCTGTCAGGTGGAGAGTGCTCTTCAAGGTGGGGTTTCTCACCTATAAGGCCCTACAAGAACAGAGCCCCGGTTACCTGTCAGATCTCCTGATACCATCCTCCTCTTCCCGTAATCTCCGTTCTTCTGATGCTGGCCTCCTAACTGTTCCAAGAGCGAGGTTAAAATCTGTGGGCGACCGAGCTTTTAGTGTCGCCGCGCCCGCTTTTTGGAATTCATTGCCAGCTGCAGTTAGGGAGGCCCCGAACCTTACTACTTTCAAGGTTTGCCTAAAGACTCACCTATTTTTATATGCTTTTGGGGTTTGATCATGATTATGTATATATGTTTCTTTTGTTTTGTACTTATATGGCATGAAATGCTGAAAATATTTCTCCATCTCTTTTTAATGTACGGCGCCCAGAGCCTTTGGGATTGGGCGTCTTTTTTAAATAAAAATGACTTGACTTGACTTGACTATCTGATCTGCCAAATTCTGATGTTTTTCCTGGTACATTGCTAACAGCACAGCAGAAGTGTGTGTATGTCACTTAATCGACTGATTCTCTTAAAAATATCTGATGATTGACTAAAGTTTTGGCCATGACATTCTCTGTAGGATCATAATTTTGTAGGTACATACTGTATAGGTGGGAGATATTGAGCATGATAATATTATTGTAAGGAACCTGCCCTTGCTCATTTCAGGAGGTTACAGCAACATTAAATGCATGTGGGTCTGTCTGTCACTTCTGGCTCCCTGTCGTCCAGTGGGGCAACCACAAGGGGGTTGTAGTTAGGGGAAACAAATAAAGTTCAAAATATCGATACAGAGAGAAATTGATAGAACAAAAGAGTAAGAAAAGCATGCCAGCTGTGCTGAACTTGGACTTGACCATTACTTCCAGCTGAATGATGGCCAGCAAAGAAGTACAAGAAGATCCCTACTGTCACTCTCAAATTATTTATTTTTAACTTAGTGACAGAGCCTGATGTTGTCTTTTTACTTAGTGACAGAGTCTGTTGTTGTCCTTTAAAAGGTATGTGACAAGAACAGGCTTTGTTTTTAAACACTTGAAAACAAGAAAACAGTTCCTCATTGATGTCTGCCCCCAAACCTCATTCAGCACCCACCACCACTCACACTTTCATTCAACCACTGAGGTTCCCTTGTCATAGATCCCCCTCTGACTGAAAAAGATGTCCTAATCATTGACATGTGACCATGAAGCAAAGAAAGAAGATAAGTGCCATCAATGTATTTTTAATACATTTTGAACTTTGGTTCATAACTTTGTAATTTTTTAATATTTTCCTCATAAATCTTTAATGTACCCTTTTGGAGACCCCATGTCATGAACAAGGTACTGAATTTTCAAATCTGGGCTGCAAGTTGATTTTGCAGTGCTCCATAAAATTACCTATCTGGTTGGATTTAAAAATTGTCACCTAATGGGTTCACAAGGTGGGGTCATAAAAGACAAAGTTGAAAATTTGTTTCATAAATATGGTAAAATTATCAAGAGATGAGTGAGTGTTGAAATATTTCAACCTTCATTCATAGCTTCAATATTTTTCCACCAAATTTTCAACATGTCTTTTTTTGGGACTGCACCTCATGAGCAAGATAGGTGACCTTTTTCAAATCTGGGCCGAAAGTTGATTTCACAGTCACTCCACAATAACACCTTTCTGGTGGAATTTGAAAATGTTCACCTACCTGCTTCACAGGGTGAGGTCATAAAAAGACTATGTTGAAACTTTTGGGTAAAAAAATACATATTTTTTTTAACTTACTCTTCTTCCAGTCAAGACTCACCCATCTGCCCAGCCTCAGGCCCCACTTCATCACTTGCCTGCCCCAGGACTTACCTCTTTGTACAGGTTCCATACTTGCTCCCCCCCTCATTTTGTGCTGATGGGGGCACCTCCTAGTCCCCCCACAGATATCAATCTTTAGTGAACCAGGAGAGAGTCACGATTGGCAGTACGTCATCTGTGGCACACGAGATGGGTGTCGCCTTGAGTCCCAGTTGGGTGTCTTTTTTCTTAACCTATTATCGTCCCACTGCAATGTTGACAGAGTGGAACTTGTGTGTATTGTGATGCACTTTCTACCATGCTGGTGTCCACCCCTACTACTTGACTGGGCCTCCCAGTGGCAGTACCTCCTGTGGTCATCCATGGGCACTGCAGCAGAGATGCTGCCCACCGTCTCCCCAGGAGGTGGACAGTGTTCATAAGATGCTCATCCCCCTTCCCCTGGCCAGCCTTCCAGCAACCCTGGTCCATTCCAAACATGGATCACCAGAATCACCAGCAGTAGCACTACAACTGCACTGGCGGGCCAGCTTCTGGGTCAGAATATTAAAAAACAACGAAGTTATGAATGTAGATTGACATTTTTACATGTTCACATTTAACTTTGGTATTTTTTAATATTCTGACTCCAAAATGTCACCATAGCTATTTTTTCACACCACCTCATGAACATGATTAGTGTATTTTTTTTTTCAAATCTTTGCTGAAACATGATTTTGCACTTGTGCTAAATTATCTTTCTGACACTATTTTATAAATGTCACATGTCAAGTTTAAAAGAAGGAGTCAAAAAATGACTATCTTGAAAATTTGTGTCAAAATTTAAAAATTAAAAAAAAATTGTTCTGACAGGGTTGACCTTTGGCCCAGCAGGTTGTACTTCATAATTCTATGCCGATGAGCTGAGTTTGAAGGCAGCTTCAGTTAGTCATCTGGATGAGCTGAGGCTGGGGGGGTTGGCATTGTCATTCAGCCCCACCCCCTGCACGGGAAAAGAAGGTGCAAGTTAAGCTGCATGGGCCCAACTACCATGTAATGAAGAGGTCTTCTCTTGGCATAAGGACCAGATGACCATGCACCTCTGTGCCTGTACCTGCCAGACTGCCCTGTGCTTTGACTGAAAGATGGACTCATGGCCCTGTGCACCTGCATATGTAGCCACGTGAAAGCACTGGGGCCAGAGGGTCCTGTGCTTTTGCACCCCCCAGACAGTCTCATGAATTATTTGTATCTGTAGCTGCACCTCCACAGGCAGATGGGCTCTTCACTTGGTGCACTTTGCATCTGCATTTCTTCACATAGGTCCTGAAGAGACCTGCGAGAATGAAGATATGATTCCACTATCTCAAAAAGAAAAGATATTCATGGCAAACAATTGTGTTAATACATCAGTTAGGGGTCAGCTTAACACCACAAAAGTATGGACATTTTTCAATGGGGTTACCAACCCTAACTCTCCACTCCACTTTCAGCATCAAAAGGACAAGATCACGCAAGTAAAACAGACAGCCATCATCAGGTGAGGCAAACATCATACTAGCCATGGGCAAAAGTTGCCATTTCCACCTTAGTGGAACTTTCGCAAAATGTGGCAACTTTTGCAGAATCTTCAGATCTTCCACCTGTAGTGGACTGGAACATTTTCACATGTTTGGGGTGAAATTTCACTCAGTTCTGCCTTGCCCCACAGTGTTAAATACCACTCTTCCCCCTATTAGCAGTCCCTGCCCCCACCAGATCACTCCCAATGTCAACACAGTGGCTAGCAGTCTCTCTCCCACACTATCATCCACCCCACATGAATTAAAATCCCCCATCATTATTATCCCCATATTCTTTATTTTTTGATTTATTCCCTGGTGGTCTAGCGGTATTCCCCCCCCCCACCACCATCTGTCGCTGATTGCCGAAATAAAAAAAAAAATCCTTCGTGGCTAGGGTTTAGGGGTGAGCAAAAGTTGCAAATTCCACTTTTGTGGAACTTCCATGAAATCTCTGAAATTTTGAGGAAATTTTGGAACTGGGGATTTTCTACAGATTTTTGCCATGTTCCGAGGCCTTTTTTTGTGAACTGTGGAAAAATGCATACAAGCTGTGAAATTTATTCTATCCACAGTTTAATGAACTATCAGTGAATGAGCGCCTGCTTGTACAACCATGCAGTCATTCATTAACAATTCAGTGGGACACTGGTAGTGAAGGGGTGAGGAGGGCTATGCTGGTGGCCCGCTCAGGGGCAGGGTTGGAGGAGCAGGGTGATGGCAGATGAACTGTCAGGGTGGGGGTAGGGGTCCACTAGACACCAGGGAATTGAGATTTTTTTTATAAAGGATCGGGGATGGGGAGGTCCACTAGACACCAGGGAATACTGGGAATAGATGGGGATGAGTCGATGGACTGACTTCTGTTTTTTTGTGGATTAAGGAATCCAGGATAGGGAGGGGGGTCCACTAGACATCAGGGAAATAAAATGTTTTGGGGGCCATGATTGGTGGGTGGGGGCCACTAGAAACCAGGAGGGTCTGAGGAAGGGATTGAAGGTATTTATTTATTCACTGGAACCCCTGATCAGTGGGGGGTGGATTAATGAATTAAAAACTGCAGTTAAAAAAAGCCTCAGAACTGGCCACTGGCAGTGATCCTTTCTGCAAATTTCTTCCTGCAGTTCAATAAATTAACCCACAGTGTGTATATTTATTCCACAGTTTTAAAGCAGAATTTCCAGGAAAGTTCTGAAGATAATTTCTGAACTTTCACAGAAGTGAAATGTTCACCTTCGTTGAAATTCCACTGGCGGAAATTTTTTTCTCACACCCCTACTAGGGTTCCCTCTCCATACATGATCACCCGTCTGACAAGTATTGCTCCCCTAAATCCCCATCTCCCATATTGTAAATAACATTCTCATGGTCTCTTGTCTTAACCCCTCTCCCTCCCTATCCCTGGGATATTCTGCCCAGCCAGAATATATATATATATATATATATATATATATTTTTTATTGATTCCCTGGTGGTCTGGTGCCCACCCACTCAGCAATTAGAGTCCCACCCTGACACACAGTGGGCCACTGACACAGGCCTCCACTCTCCTCTATGGCTGGCAGCCCTCTGAAAAGTGAATGAATGAATGAGCATGTGCGCATGTGCTCATTCATTCATTCATTCACATTTCAGTGGGCTGCAAGTCGTGGAGGAGAGTGAAGGGCTGTGTTGGTGGCCTGCTCCACTTCAGGGTGGGGGAGCAGAGTGGGACTCTACCTTCTTGGTGAGGGGGGGCACTAGACCACTAGGTAATCAATTATATATGGACATGGTTAAACCATTCGTTCAGTTATATCAGCCATTTCTTTAAAGCCCAAACCAAATTCATAGTATGCCATACAATTTTTTGCTGATATAGCGACTCTGTGCGACCATCTAAATCGGACAAACCATGGCCACAAAGTTGTTAATCCTCTATATGATTGCAGGCAATTAACAGCGATTAGAAGCTATTTAAGTGCTTACACTTCTGCGATGCCATATTTGCATCACTGCTAATTGACTGTGGGGAGTTCAGGGTTATTGAAGTCTGCTTTTGTGTGGGATTTCTGCCTGCTTATCAAAAAGGTTAAGGTGCTTATCTTTTGTTACTTTTTTTTTGCTGTGTGCCACAATGTCAAACCGCAACACTTTGATGCTCCCAAAAAAGATCGAGAGTTTGAAACAGATCAATGAGATGCCGAAGACCTCTGTAAGGGAATTGGCTGCCCACTTCAGTATGCCATTAGCTACATTGTCAGATTTGCTGAAGGATAAGGAAAAGCTTATTGCAAGGTGGCACAGTAATGAAAACCCCAAGAGAAAACGCAAATGGGATGGCAAAGATGAGGAAGTGGAAGAGGCACTTCTCCATTGGTTTGCCAATGTTCGTGGATGGGAAACATAGAAACATAGACTTTGACGGCAGATAAGGACCGCTAGGCCCATCTAGTCTGCCCATGATTAGTGATCCAATCCTAATGGAAAAAGCTGCCAGGATTGCTGAAGCTATGGGTAAAACTGATTTTCATCCATCTGAGGGTTGACTGCGCAGATGGAAGGTGTGGCACAACATTAGCTACAAGAGAGTTCACGACGAACAGAATGTAGACATCAATAGTGTCAAATACTGGATCACAGATGTCTTAACCAGTCTAGTGTCACAGTTCCCTCCTGTTGATGTTTTTAACTGTGATGAGACAGGATTTCTTTTCTGCTCTATAGGCAGTGGGATTCTGACCTTTAAAACAGACACACTGCAGGGAAATAAAAAAGCCAAAGAACGTCTCTCTGAACTCTGCTGTTGTAATATGCCTGGTATGGAGAAGACTGACCTGCTAGTGACTGGCAAGTCTGCAAACCACCACTGTTTCCATGGTATCCACCACCTTTCCATTATGTATAGATGTAACAGGAGTGCCTGGATAATAGGCAAAATGTTCGCAGACTGGATTTGCAGTTGGGACAGAAAATTGTGTGGCTGAAAGATAGCCTTGCTATTAAACAACTTTACTGGCCATTCACAGGTACAGGGGCTTTGAAATATAACCCTCTTTTTGGCCCCAAATACCACCTGTATAATACAGCCACTAGACATGGGGATAATCTATACATTTAAGAGGCATTATGTGTGGCTGATGTGGCAGAAGGTGATTGACTCAGTTGACAGCAATGAGGAACTTACACCAGATGTCTGTGTTAAACAGATTAGCATGCTTGATGCTGTGAGAATGATGAAAACGTACTGGGATGAGATCAGTCAGCTGTTTGAAAAAGTCAGGTCTTTTTTCTTTAGTGAACAGATTGAGCAAGTTAGATGCTGGAACCCGATGAGACTGAAATTAAACCTCCTGTTGGTCTCAACGAAGATCAATTCAATCAGCTCTGTCATCTGGGGGACCACACTGAAATCACAGTCCCAGAGAGTGAAAATGACATTCACGATGATCTGTCTGCAGCACCTTCAGCAAGCCAGGAGGAATCAGAAGAAGAGGAAGAGGTGAACACGGACACTACATCTTCTGTCACACCAGCCAAAGTGAGAGCAGCTCTATTAACACTGAGGCAGGCTATGGAGTGATGCACTGATTTGGAGCCTGACTGGTCAGCACTCAGAACTACAGAGCTGATCTGGGCGAAGTATGGGAAAAAATCAGAAAGGCAGACAACAATGCTGGACTTCATGAAAAACTATGAAACATGAAGTGAAACATGAAGCAGATGCTGTGATGAAGGAATTGAAATGTGTTTTAATTTTTAAACTTAGATTGCCAGAATAAATAAAGTTGATTGCTTTTAATAGCTCACTGAACTGTGTCCACTAACCAAAAAGCAGAACATCTCTTTACTGTACGACAAAAAACTAATTCCACAAACACAAGCACAAAGCAGAACATCTTTTCAGAAATTAAACAAAGTCCTCCAGTACAAAGCAGAACAACCCGCTAAAACATAAACAAAGTCTGCCCCACACAAACAATAACACAACCAACAGCAAGAGCATAATAAGCTCATGTACTTTCATTCGATCAATAATCCATGATCGAATGACAGTACAGCTGCATACAGTAACTCAAAAAGCACCAAAGGAGCACTTTATGGTAATTCAGACACATGGCTATATCGGCACTATTGGGCATGTACTGAGTAGTCCGAAATAAGCGGGTTGTACTGCATATATATATATATATATATATATATATATATATATATATATATATATTCTATGCAAAAAACTTCATTAATGCATCATTTAGGGTTAAAACACAAAAAGTCAGGAAATGAGAACTTTAGGGTTGCCCCATCTACCCCTTGTGGACCCTCCATCATCCCAAGATTGACAGCTGATAGGGTGTGTCATTAGGGTTGTGAGGCCTAAATGTCACCCATTCCATCTGTAATCATATTCGCAAGCCACAATAAAGAAGAATGGGGTGACATTTAGGCCTCACAACCCCAATGACACACCCTGTTAGATGTCAATCTTGGGATGATGGGTGGGTCCACGGGGGGGTTGGGCAACCCTAAAGGTCTAATTTCCTGACTTTTTGTGTTTTAACCCTAAATGATGCATTAACAATGTTTTTTGCATAGAATTTCCTTACTTTTTGAGAAAGAATATTAAAGTATAAAGTTGCACAAGTTAGTGGGAGCACAGCCCTTTGGCCCCATGCTCCCAGCAACTTGCAAATTCCTGCCTAAGATAAGAGTTCAAGTACTGAACATCATATGTATTGTTGGCAGCACATATGATTGAGAGTGTGGGGCCCACCATCTTGAAAGAAAGCAAAGTGTCAGTCATCAGAGTGGCATAATTCAACACCTGTTTACATGTCAGACACCTAACTACTTCAAATTACCTCCATGGCGGTAACATTAGGCACCCTATAAATGTGAAGCCAGTACCACAATGCAAAATGCCATATGTAAAACATAAAGTGTGCCACGCAATATGAGTGCAGCAAATGAATTTTCCAACACCTAAATACCGTAATTCACATGGACAGCACATCCCCTCAACATGTTTCAAATTTCAATGTAAAAGACCAAACTGTTTTCGAGATATAAAATGTGAAAGTTTCAGGTTTTCATTCATCACACTGGCAGAATTCTGCACCTATTAACATTTTACACACCAAATGACTGAAAAGTACATCTATGGTAGTAAGGCTAGCTACCCTAGTAATTTAAAGCCACTACCATCATGGAAAACACTGTCTGCAAAACGTAAACTGCCTCACGCAATATTTCCACAAAAAATGTATTGTCTAACACCTAAGCACTATAATTCACATCTACAGGACATGCCGTCAACACCCTCTAAATTTCAAGTTAAAAGACCAAACCGTTTCCAAGATATTTAGTTTGAAAAATTGTTAAAATTGTGCTATCTGGTCCCTCCCTCATGATCAAAGATTGCAATCAAAGAATCTCATGATCAAATCATTTGCAGGCTCATGATCAAAGAATTTGCAGGCTCACAATAACAGAATAAAAAATGTTAAAAACAAATTTTAGAGAAAAATACATGAATCCACAGCCATGACTCAACAGAACAAAGGCCCCAAGCAGATCCCACCCTAGTTTGTCTTTAGAAGTGACCCCTGTGCTGAGAAAATTTAATTTTTCATGTGGCCATCTAGTCGCATCCTCGTGATCAAAGATCACGGTCATAGAATCTTGAGATCAAAGAATTTGCAGGCTTGCGATCAAAGAAATGGCAGGGTCATGATCAAACAATAAAAAATGTTAAAAGTCAATTTTTAGGCAGAAATACATGAAACCACAGCCATGCCTCGATAGAACAAAGCCCCCTGAGCAAGACCCACCCTAATCTGGTTAAATAAGCCAACCCTGATCTGAGAAAATCGATTTTTTCAAGTGGCCATCTAGTCACACCCTTGTGGTCAAAGATTGCAGTCAAAGAATCTTGGTATCAAAGATTTTGCAGGCTTGCAATCAAAGAATTTGCAGGCTGCGATCAAACAATAAAATATTTTAAAAGTCAATTTTTAGGCAGAAATACATGAAATCACAGCCATGCCTCGATAGAACGAAGCCTCTTGAGCAAAACCCACCCTCATTTGGCTTAATAAGCCACCCCTGAGCTGAAAAATACATTTTTTCAAGTGGTCATCTAGTTATGCCCCTGTGATCAAAACTGCGGTCAAAGAATCTCAGTATCAAAGATTTTGCAGGCTCGTGATTAAAGATTGTTTGCAAGCTACAATCAAAGAATAAACAAGTTAAAAACTCTATTTTTTGTCCATTTTGAAAGAAACCACAGGCATGGCTCGATAGAGGCAAGATCTCTGAGCAAAACCCATCATAGTTTCACCTCAGAAGTCTCCCTGGGCAGAGATATTTAAATTTTTCCAACCACAAACTAAAAACAAGATGGCGGCCATTGCGATCAAAGAATTCCTCATGATCTAAGATTCTTTGATTGCGAGCCTGCAAATTCGTTGATCGTGAGGTGGGACTAGATGGCCAAAACCCCACTCTTCTTTCACAAAATAACCATATAAATTTCCCCATTGACTTAAAATGGGAAATTAAAACTTTAATAACTTTTGAATGGATTAATATTTTTTCATCAAATGAAAAGTGGCATGTTCCTTGACCCAAACTCATTCAGCTGAGCAACGTTGCAGAGCAGCATGCTACATGATGGATGCACAGAGCCATGGACAAAATCAAAAAAGCTGCCTACGAAACTGGCGAAAAGTGCATTTTCAGCATTTTGTTGTGCAAAAACTGTAAGTCCAACTGAAATGAAATTTTGCAAATAAAGAGATCTACCATGCACCACCATGCATACCAAGTTTCATTCAAATCCATTGAAAGGGTCCAAAGTTATTAACAAGCAAAAGTTTGAGTTTAACATAGAAGAGGCTTCATAATCGTAAATACAGAAGCGCAACCGCACCCCTATATTATATTCCATGACCAAGCATGCTGACATGCTACATAAAGGAGAATGGGGGGAGATTTAGGCCTCATGATCACAATGACACACCAAGGCATCTGTCGGACTGTGGAGGATTGCGATGGTGTGTGTGAGGGGGGTTAGGGGTTCAATCGTAATGTCTTATTTCCTGACTTTTTTTGCTTTAACCCTAAATGAAGCATTAACACAGTTTTTTGCATAGAATTTCCTTACTTTTTGAAAAAAATGTAATATAAGTAGCAAAAAACACATATTGGTGGGAGTGCGGAGCCCTGCTCCTACCAAGTTGCCAATTTTTGCATAACAATATGCATCTGGGCCCACGCTCCCACATATGCAAAGCTACAGAGCCATGCAGCAGCACTATAGGGCACCAAACCCTTGTAACAGTAATTTGCACATATCTTGGGAACTGTAAGAGCTAGAAAAAACATTCTTGCATCATTGTAATCATAACAGTAAGTACTTCATGCAACATTGGAAAGACAGTACCCATATCTCACATCATTTCCAAGCTATGGGTACCAGAAAACACTGGACAGGCACTCTTTCAACCCTTGGGACAGTACTTTCACAATATCTCATGAACCGTGCAATGTACAAACAAAATTCCATTACAGGCTTACTCTACAATATCAAATCTTTTTCCTGTGGCTAGATCTCCTAAAGCTGGCCATATCTCCACAATAAATGTATTTTCTGACACCTAAGCATCATAATTCACATCTACGGGACATACCATCAATACCTTCCAAATTTCAAGTTAAAAGACCAAACCGTTTTCTAAGATATTTAATTTTAAAGTTGTTAAAATTGGGCTATCTGATCCCTCCAAATCTGGCCATCTAGTCCCTCCCTCAGATCAAAGAATCTTTGATTGTGAGCCTGCAAATTCTTTGATCATGACGAGGGACCAGATGGCCAAAACCCCATTCTTTTTTCGCAAAATAACCATATAAATGTTCCCATTGACTTATAATGGGAACTTAAAAGTGCTATAACTTTTTTGAATGCCTCAATATGTTTTCACCAAATGAAAAGCAGCATGTTCGTCCAGTGAAGCTCTTTCAAATGAGCCATGTCGCAGTGTGGCACACCACACAACGGCCACACAGCACCATGGACAATATCCCAAAAACTGCCTCCAAAATTGGATAATTTTGCATTGTTCAGCATTTTTGTGTGCAAAGACCGTAAGTCTGACTGAAACAAAATTTGGCAAATCAAGAGAAACACCATGCCCCGCCGCATATACCAAATTTCAGGCAAATCCGTTAAATGGGTCCAAAGTTATTAACATGCAAACTTTTGACTTTAACATAGAAGTGACATCTCGACCCTAAATATATATACAGTATGGGCCAGATATTCAAAAGGGTTGCGCCATGCACAATAGGGTTGCGCCTGCGCAACTCCGAACTTGCTCCATTCTGCGATATTCAGCAGGAGGCAGTTGTGCCACAGAAAACATGCTGAGCAACAGCGCAATGCAAATGAATGCATGCTGAACTGGAGGGGGAGGAACCATGCATAAACTGCACAGCCCGATATTCAGCCGGGCTGTGCAGAGTTGTGCATGTGCAACTTCCAACCTGTGCCTGCACAACTTTGAGCCAAAAAAAAAGGCTCACGTCGAGGTCCACCCACAGGTGAGCTGCTGCATTGCAGGGCACAACACAGCAGCTGCCACCTGTGGCTGGCCCCCAACCCACTCCCTGTGCCCCCCTGCAGCCCGATAGTGGGCAAAAGAGTGTAAAATCTCCCCTGCCACCCCCACCAGCCCGATCACGGGCAGCAATGTGTCTCCCCTCAACACATCCCTGGTGCTCCAGTGGACCGATAAGCCCGATCGCGGATGTAATGAGTAAACACCCCTCGAACATAGCCCTGGTGGTCAGTGGACCCGATAATCCTGATCGCGGGATGTAATAATTAACCCCAGAACACAGCCCTGGTGCCGAGTGTCCCCACCCCACCCACCTGCCCCCGAGCGGCGGGTGGCAGCATCAGACCCGCCTGCCACCCGGCCACCCACTGACTGACTGCCGGTAGGGCTGCATGCCCATTGGTGCAGAGCAAGAGCCAATGGGCATGCAGCCCATACCGTACAAGACAGTCCAGTTTTGTATCACTTATAGTGATACATCATCCCTCAGCTAACCCTGCCTCTCTCCTCCTTACACCTGTCCAACCAGCCCTCTTAAAGTCCCCTTCCCCTCTCCCTCTTCTTACTTCCCCCCTGTGGGATTTGAACCCCTACTATGGTGTCCAGCCCAAGTGGAAGTCTGCAACTCTATCCACTATGCTAACCAGCCTGTAATTTCACTTGGTGTGATCTGCTTGTACCTTAGCCCCTCTCCCCACATTTGGTAGAGCCCATCTGACCTGAGCATCCAGTTTCCAGCAGACCCTGCATAGTGCTAAGTCACTTAAAGGCATAGTACACTCAATTCATTCCATCTACCTCAAGCACCTGTCATATAATGCTGACTATACTAGTTACTTTACTTGCTTTATGCCCCTATACAGCTCTGAATATCAGGAATATGGAGTCTATACCTAACCCATACACATTACCATGCCCCTTCTATATATCCAACCCACACCCTTACTGGGATGAATCTTCAATCTCCCTTTCAAGAACTCCCATTTTAGCTAAAACCCTAACCATCCAAGTCATTACACTTGTTAATATGCTAGTCCCTTTCCACCTTTACCCTATCCCACACCAACATACCACACCGCTGCCTTGTAATATGCCATCCTACAAGAAAGAGCTTATGTTAATGAGGCACATGTTGAAAAAGCTTATTATACATTTGCTTCTCTGTTCAGGGAATGTTGAAGTGAACCCAGGCCCTACAACCCTATTGACTTCTCCAACTGAGTTCTCAACTGCCCCTGGCCTAAAAATAATGTTTATCAATGCCTGTAGTCTGCAGAAAAAAGTGATATTGTTAAAATATGGACATCGTATACAAACCCTGATATTCTGATAGTCACTGAAACGTGGCTAAAAGGCTCCACCCCAGACCAACAAATAGTATTGTCTTTCTTTAATATCTTTCAATTGGACAGAACCACAAGGGGAGGGAGAGCAGTCATATACACTAACACCAAATTAACAGCTACCAAATTCCTTGCAGTTTCCAAACCCAGGGAGTCTGAATGCCTAGCCATAAGACTCTCCTTGTCATTGTCTGAAGCTATCAATATCATTGCTTGCTATAGACCACTGACTGGGGGTGTAGAGTTACTCTCAACACTCCAAAACCTTATCGAGTCAAATCCCAGTGAATCCATCTTGCTCAGCAATCTTAATTTGGATTGGCTTAGCCCCAAATCGAATGCCTTATTTATTTATTTATTTATTTATTTATTTATTTATTATTCGGAAAGTGCTTTTGAGTCAAAGACTCATTTACATGGGCTCCACGTCACATTTAGTTGGACAATACAGCAGTATAACATAATTCACATAGACTTGTTACAGCTAATAATGTAACTGCCTAATAGTCATACCATGAGGAAAAATAGTAAGGCTAGATTAAGTCAGTTTAGAAAGAAAGGCTCAGGGAGAACTGGGTAGGTGGAGGCAAGAGAGTGGGAGAAGAAGAAGGAGTGCAGGCCAGGGCTGTTGTCAGGGAGGGGCATGGGGTTTAGTGACAGACACATGGGGTGGAGGCCCGGAGATGGTCTCTGAGTAAGGTTTTGAAGGAGCAAATTCTGCTTACATTGGCAAGTGTACTGGGAAGACAGTTCAGCAGGGATGGGGCCCTGTGGCTGAAAGATCATTGGAGTTGGGAGGTTCGACACCTGGGGACTGAGAAAAGAAGTTTGCTAGAGCTACGGGTGGTTCTATGAGCAAGGGCCAGCTGGATAATAGGGGAGAGGCCAGTGGGAGCATGACCCAGGGCAATCTTTTTGGCCATAAAGCATGTGTGGAACTCTATTCTACTATCAAGGTTCAGCCAGTGGGTGTTGGTGTATAGAGAGCAAGTGTGTGTGAGGCAATCACAGCCGAGGACAAGATGGCAGGCTTTGTTCAGGGAGATCCAGAGTCTCTCTAGGGCCAATGTATTGGCAGATCCATAAATAAATATGCCATAGTCAAGGAGGGACAGGACAGAGGAGGAGACAGCGAGCCAAAGAGCTTCCAGGGTAAGACAGTGTTTGAGGCAATAGAGGATTCCAAGGCAGACACTGAGGGCAGTGGACAGGAGATGGATGTACTGGTGGAAGTTTAGGGCAGGGTCAAGAGTTATGCCAAGGTATTTGAAGGTTTCCACTTCCTCTAGGGGGATGCCATTGGAGGTAAGGATTTGCGGGCAAAGTGCCTTCCAGGAGTTCAGCTGATGAGAGAAGTACATGACTTTAGTCTTCTTGTAATTTAGTGTAAGATGCTGTGTAGAGAACCATACTTCGGCGTCAGAGAAGGAGGACTGGAGCGAGTTGTGTAGTAGGGTGGGGACAGGATTGGAGGAAAACAAGACAGCACCATCAGCATACAATAGTAGGTTGCCAGAGCAGGATGAGAGGAGGGAGTTAAGGAAGAGAATGAACAGTACAGGACCGAGGATGGACCCCTTGGGGACACCAGAATGGACTGGTAGTCTGCTAGAAAGGGTGGTGCCAATTTTGACCTGTTGGTAGCGATCCGACAGGTAGTCCGTAAACCAGCTGAGGGCATCCGGGGAGAAACCGATGTTGGAGAGTGTGTTAAGTAAGAGGGAGTGGTTGACAGTGTCAAATGCCTTAGAGAGGTCGACAAAGATCGCACCTGTGATGTGCCCTCTGTCTATGGCGGAGTGTACTTGTGTGGTAAATTCTAGGAGGGCTGTTGTGGTACTGTGCTCTTTGCAAAAGCCATGCTGCTGTTTACAGAGCAGGTCATGTTTGTTGAGGTGTTCGGTGAGTTGGTCGGAGACAATACGTTCAAGCGCTTTTGATAAGGGGGGAGGATAGAGATGGGGCGATAGTTGTTTGTGGCAGTACGGTCACTGCTTTTAAATATGGGGTGATGGAGGCAGATTTCCACTGGGAGGGGAACTCCCCTTGGCGTAGAGAGCTGTTGAGAATGTGGGTGAGGGGGTGGAGTACCTCATAAAGAGTGAGCCGGGGGAGTCTAGGGTCCAGAGAGTTACTACTGTAGTAGAAGTTGCTTAGGGTTTTTTACTAGATAAGGCTTGGCTGCCATGGGGGTGACACAAAGATGGAAGGGAGGGGCTGCTGAGTGGGTCACAGGGGAGTGGGTGGGGGGGTCAGATAAGTTTGAAGGGAGGATCTGGCTGAGATTACAGAAGGCATGATTAAAGGCTGAAGCAATATGGGTGGGGTCCGTGTTCAGGCATCCGTCAACCTCTATCAAACTGGGGGGGGTCATGGTTCTTGTCAAGCATGTTTTTAATTTTATTCCAGAACTTGCACCCCAAGCCCCAGGATGAGCTTAGGACAGATTTGTAATATTCAGCTTTTGCGTGGCGAAGCACCCATGTGCATTTGTTTCAGGCCTCTCTGTACCTTTGCCGGTCTGATTGCTGGCAGGTCTCATTGGAGAGGTGCCATAGTGAGTCTCGGGTTCACATCAGGGCCTGTAGACAGGTATTGAGCCAAGGTGCAGGGTTGCTTCTGACCACCCTTTTAGTAGGTGGGGCAAAGGAGTCACAGATTGCATTGAAGATATGAATAAAAAGGTCGAGGGCTTGGTTGGGATCGAGGGTATTCATTAAAAGGGACCATTCCCAAGAATGGAGGTGTGATTTTAGGAGGGCAAGTTTACAGGGTCCAAGTTTATGTTGCTGTACTATTTTGGGGGGGTTTAGGAGCTTTGCATGACCAGGAGCAGAGGACAGGGGCGTGGTCACTAAGTGCGTTAGGGAGTACAGTGGTGCTAGTGATCTTGTGGGGGTGGTTGGTGAAGACCAGATCCAGTAAGGAGGAGGACCCAATGCATGGGTTCAGGCGTGTAGGGGAGTGGACTACTTGGGTAAGGTCTTGGGCAGTTGCAGCGTCGATGAGAGGGGCTGTTTTCTTAGCTAGCCAGTTGATATTGAAGTCCCCTAATGCTATTAATTCATTGTTTGATGGGAGGGTGGCGAGGTAGGACAAGACAGAGTGGAAGGCAGTGTGATGGTTCCTGGGGGGAATGTAGACCTCTGTGATGAGAAGAGGGATTTGCGTGTGTTCTAGAGAAATTGTGAGTGTGAGGGCTTGAGGTCCAGAGACCAGTGGAGGGGGGTGGGAGTAATTGACCATGTAGTGTGTCCTTAATGTAAACGGCGCAACCACCTTCCCTTTTTCCCTGCTGGTCAGCTCTGTAGTGGTTGTACCCATAAAGGGGTAATAGAGGAGTCTGGAGTGTGAGGGGAGAGCCAGGTTTCACTCACGGCGATGATGTTGGGGTGATGTTGAAGGACCCATCCCTGGAAGGTATCCCATTTTTTCAATAGGCTGCATACATTGATATTAGCAATGAGTAGACCGGGGGCCTGGTTTTGTCCAGGTGCGGAGGTTGCGAGCAGGCTTGGGTTAGGGTGTATATTGCCAGACATAAGAAGAAGGAGAAGGAGGAGGGATCTGAGGAGAGAGTTCCAAGCTAACTTTTTGAGATAGTGGGATTTGCGTAGGATGGACCCCTGGGTGTCTGACCATGTTGGGATGGGGAGGGTAAATATGTGAGGGGGGGCCAGTGAGGGAGAGGGTGGGGAGGGGTTTTGGGACCAGGGTATCCTTAGGGGCAGGAGGAGTTGGCCGAGAGGGGAACATATGGTGAGGCCGGGGCAGTGGCTGCTGCCTATTGCAGGGAAAGGAGGCAGGTATGTGGCTGCATCTGGGGGGATGATGGTATCAGAGCATAAGGGTTGCTAGGTATAAGGAGCCTTAACTGGTTAGTGAGGGGGGATCAGGCAGGGAGGCTGGCTTTTGTTGTGGATAGAGGGAGGGAGATGTTCTGAGCAAGAGGAGTAGGGGAAGGAGAGCACCAGGAGTAGCGGAGTTAATTGTAGCAAAGACATTTCAAAGAATAGAAGGAGGAGGAGGAGGAAGTATGGGGAAAGAGTCCTGCAGGAGGAGACAAGTAGGCAGAGATGCCTCTAGTGGAGAATTGGTATAGCTTGCAGGTGGAAAATCAGGCTGATTGGTTCATGCAGTCTCAGGTGATCCTATAAAGCGGCGTGTCGACCAAGGGTGGTGGTGGGGACAGTGCGGAGCCAACGCGATAGCCTTAAAAAATCTATGTGACAAACTGGCTATTGCCCAGCTAATCTCTGAGCCAACTAGGGCAAATGTAAAAAACCCTTCCAAAAGCTCCATACTAGATTTGATCCTCACAAATAGGTCTCATAAAATCTCTCTAGCAGCCATGTTTCACAATGACCTAAGTGACCATAATATTTATCTGTACCAGAAGCTTAGAAAAGTGCATTTCCTGTTCCAAATTCATCATCAAACATAGCTATCTAAAATTCAAATCTGAAAACTATTTATCCAATCTCAGAACTACAAACTGGCAAGATTTCTACTTAACACCCTCAGCGGAAAAAGTGGTCGATATCCTCAACCCAACCCTTACAAACATAAACACACACATGCACCATTCATAAAGTGCAGAATATAAAAAAGCCACCTACCACTGGTTCACTGCCAAATTGAAAAAAGCCTTAAGTCAAAGGAACAATCTTTGGGCAACAGCCAGATAGACTAAATCTCCATGTGATTGGATGGCATTTAGAGCCCCCAGAAACATGTGCACAAAGTTTATCAGAACTGCCAAACCAAACTGTTTTGTAAATGCCCTCAAATGTGCCAAAGTAACTCTGCAACAATCTGGCAGATGAATAAAACTGTTGATTAACATAGAATACCCCCTTCTATCCCATCAAACATTAATATCCAATGTTCCATATCTTTGGACCAAGGTGCCATCTTAGAACAACTAAATTCACACTTTGCCACAGTGGATCTGGCTTTTGACAACTCCCCTGCAGCTAACCTCCTAGGATCAATCCAAAGAATGACTCTGTTAACCCCCTAACCCACTACACCTTTTGTTTCTCTCATGGTTCTTATAAAGAAGTGGAAGATCTACTACTGAAACTGGATATGAAAAAGCACCAACGGCTTAGATCCCGTGTTCCTAAAATTAGGTTACTACTTCTTAACTTTCCCATAACTCATTTGTTTAACATGTCAGTTATCACTGGAGCAGTCCCCACACTGTGTAAATCTGCTCACATAATACCTCTGTTTAAATCAGGTGATCCGTGTGACCAAAACAATTATAGGCCAATTTCCATATTGCCAGTCCTGTCTAAACTCTTGGAGAACGTAATCAATACCCAGTTAAATGACTATTTAGAAAGTGCAAACCTGTTCAATCCACTTCAGTCAGGCTTTAGACACACCCATAGCACAGTGTCAGACCTAGCTAAAGTTACGAATGACTGGTTCACTGCTTTAAATAATAAACAATACACAGGAGCAGTCTTCCTCGACTTGAATAAAGTGTCCAATGCAGTCAGCCATGATCTACTTCTAGTTAAGCTCATTCAACACAGCTTTTTTTTTTTAACTCTTTTTCTCTCCCACCCAACCAGAACTCTCTCTGGCTACCCTACTTGCCAGACCGCTCTTCTGTCCACTGTATCCCCTGTCATCTTCAAGAACGACACGACTCCCCAGGGATGGGAGGGGCTACAACTCCGGGGAGATCGAAGGTGGCAGTGATGGGGAACCAAAGTTGGGTGTGTGGCAGTGGCACTGGAGGAGCCATCACCTATCTGGTGGGTGGGGGCTCTTTTGCCTATTACATGTCCTCAACTCCCCCAACCCCTGTGCCTGGTGCACGACCCAACTTCTCGGTGCACGACAACCCTGCCAGCATCGGGACATGCTGTAAACATGCTGCCTAACACTCTACGGCACCCCCCGGTCTCCACCAGGGGGCGCCGGAATGCCGGATATCCCCAGAACCCTGCCCTGGGAGAGGAGAACAGCCCAGAGGGTGCTAAATCCAATCCTACCCCTGCTGAACCTAAGCGCCCGAGCTCACTCACGAACCCGGGTCACTAGCGTGGCACGTGGTGTGGCATCCAGTGCCTCAACCCTCAGTGCCACCGGGCTGAACACATCTTAGCAGCACATTCAATACATTGGTTTTCCAGCTATCTGACGGGAAGACTCCAGTGTATTAAAGCAGATGGGTATCTATCCTCCCTTTTACCTTTCTCAAGAGATGTGCCACAAGGATCCATTTTAGGACCACTATTATTCACAATCTACATTAACTCCCTCAGTGATAATATCCTCAATTCCAAATTGCATTTCTTTGCTGGCGACACTGTCCTGTACACATCAAAACCTGCATTGGCAGACGTCAGCACGGTATTGCAGTCTGACTTTGACTAATTACAACATAATTTAATAGATTCTAAATTACTACTACTGTAAATGCTAAAAAAACCTAAGGCCTTGTTCTTTCTACCCTTGAGAAATGTGCAAACTAGCAGGTTTTACACTAATTACTGAGCCTCCTAACTGCATTTTCTAATTGTTGTGATACACATACACTGACTAATGCATATACACATATATGCATATATATCCCTGTGTAACATAGCAGTGCACTGTCTTCACACATTTTTACAGATTAAAAAAAGACATTGAGGGACTGATTTCTTCTTTTCAGTCTCCAAGGGACACTGGAGGGTAGGGGTTGTCACTAGACAACTCATTTACATCAGCAATGACATGCATAAGGCTGAAACTGATCTAGATGGTGGGAGAATGTACAGTAGACTAGCAATATTTGCACTAACCACTGAGCCACCTAACTGCACATTCTAATTGTTGTGATACACACACACTTAGTAATACATATACACATATGTGCATATTTATTCCAGTATAACATAGCAGTGCACTGTCTACACACACAGAGCATTGCCACACACACATACACACACACATGCACACACACACACACACACACACACACACACACACACACACTAACACACATACATTGCCTTATATGGCATTTATTTACTTATATATCTAACCCTAACTTTTACTGTATTTAGGATGGGTAACTAAGGTAGTGGACCAGAGAGGTGCGGTGGATGTGGCCTAGCTGCACTTCAGAAAGACCTTCGACACTGTCCTACACAGAAGGCTGATTAACAAACTGTACTGCTCAGGGGTGGATCCTAAAATAGTTCTGTGGGTGGGGAACTGGCTGAATGGCAGGAGTCTGAGGGTTGTGGTAAACAGGCAGTACACTGGAGATAGAGAGGTGATGAGCAGGATGCCAAAGTGCTCAGTGTTGGGGAAGGTCCTCTTCAATGTCTTTATTGGGGACATTGCAAAGGGACTGGATGGGAAAGTATACCTCTTTGCAGATGATACAAAGGTATGCAATAGGGTGGACACTCCAGGGGGTGTTGAAAGAATCAGGGAAGACCTTAGAAAACTGGAGAAATGGTCTGAAGAATGGCAGCTGGGATTCAATGCAAATAAGTGCAAGATCATCCATATAGGGCAGAAAAATCAAGGGCAAAGTACAAAGAAGATGCAGGGGTACTGATAGTCACAAAGTAGAAAAGGGACCTGGGAGTTATTATCTCAGAGGACCTAAGAGAATGTAGGCAGTGATATAAGGTGGCTAGAAAGGCTAGCCAATTGCTTGGATGCATAGAGAGGGGTATAATGAGTAGGAAGAGGGAGGTCATCTTGCCCTTGTATAAGACATTTGTGACACTGCACCTGGAATACTGCATCCAATTATGGAGGCCCCATCTGAGAAAGAACATAAACAGGGTGCAGACAATGCAGTGGAGGGAAAGTAAAACGGTGCAGGGCCTGCAGGATAAGATTTATAAGGAAAGACTAAAGGAATTAAATATGTATTCCCAGGAGGGGGGAAGGGAATGATTGAGGCATACAAATACATCACTGGTATGAACAGAGCACAGGAATGAAGCATCTTCCAAAGTAAGAGACGCTTCAAGTCAAGGGGGCCAAAATGAAGTTTTCATTCCATTTCAGTGTTCATTCCAGGGAGCTATCTGGATATTAAGGTACAACATTGACTGCAAGGTAATAACTGTCTTTTAAAGAGCTTGTGACAGCTCTAGGGAAAACTTCTGACGTGAAATTTACACACAACTCCGCTTATATTTCAAATATATATTTCTAGATATCTAGCTTCCCCTCTTTTTCTAAGAACAGATGCTTGAAATAGGATCTGTGCCCTATAGACTTCAACTGGTCTCTCTGTCTGTCTGCATGTGATATCATAATCTTCTGAGTATGAAAAAAACTGCTTGTCATGGAAATGACTATGATGCCAGAAGCAGGAAATTATAACACAAGTAGACAGACAGCAAAGACAACTGAAGTCTTTAGGGTGAGCTTCTTGTTTTCAAACAGATTTCCATTGTAATAAAAAATAAGAGAATGATAAAAGCAGGAAATTATATACAGGAAATACAAACAGAACAGTGTATAATTTTTACATTTACCTGGGGTATCACTGTCTCTTTAAAAACCTTAATGGATTAATTTCACTCTACTCCCCAAGCTCCAGACCCTCACCACCCTGAGTGAGCTCTTCAATAAGGTGGGCAGGGGGGTTTGATTATCCCCGAATGTGTCTCCAAAATCATCAAACAACAGAATATTATGTGTTGTGGCTTTAGTCCTCTGGAGCTCCCTCTCTGCTTCCATCAGGTTCATTACTACTGATAGCCACTTGAAGACAAAAGGCAAGAGGAGGCTTCTAAGTGTAGCTTTTCTGGTTTTAATTTCATGCAGTAATTTGTTAAGGGGGTGACTGTATTTAGTCCTCCACTATATTGTGAGTTGTACTTGTTTTAAAGAATATTTATTTATTCATTGTACATTTTTTTCTGTCTGTGTTGCATCAGCTGTAAAGTGCTTGGCATTTATAGAAGAGCGCTAAACACTTACATATACATACCCTAACCTTACTGGTACTAAACAAAATGTTATTTTTAGTAAGAATCAGTTCATAAGGTTTAAAAACAGCATATTTTATAGGGCGTTATGTGATGTTTGGTTCCCAGTAGTTATCACACTCCTTTTGGAATGTGATCCTCCAATTATATTGATTGATAGCTCCATTTATTTTTTTTTACAGTTTTAATGAAACAACCCAGATTCATGAGCTGTGAACCCTTAAAATGAATGCATGTGTGGGCCTGTTTTAATATCATAATATCTGAGATTGTGTCTTTCTGTAGATGGTAGTCTGCATCAACCTATAATTACACTGGAACATCTCGCTTAATAGGTAGCTTTTTGTTAAGGATGGAATATCATGTTTCATAGGAATGGCCAAGATTTTAATGTGGGAGCAGTAGCATCCAGAAAATCCTATCATATAATCCCATCACAACCAAGATTCATTAATGGTCTTCAATAATGCAACTAAATTCTTTACTCAGCAATCTCACTTGTCACATTGTGGTCCCTCCCCCAAAGAAAACACTGTAGTTTTCCATATGGTTCCTAACTGGCTGCCAGCAGAGTCAATGCAGATTTACCTTTTATCCTCCTTATTGCCTTGCACATGGCTTGGAGCTGACTGTGTGGACTCTTGTAAATGAGGTTTTGGGACAGAACATGCAGATCCACCCACCTGTGTCATGTCCTTTGACTGGCCATTGGTGAAGTTCTCTCCAGAGGCTAGTGAGCAATATGAAAAGGGAAGAGGAGATTAGTTAAAGATCATACCAGCACAGCAGCTGGATTCACAAATATGTAGATCCCCCCATCACCACTGCCACTTATGGACTACGGCTGTCACTTTGGTCAAGATCATTGCAGGCAGCAGAATGCAAGAGTTATTGTCTACCCATGCTTATAATTCCATTTACCAGAGATCTAGGGAGGCCTCAGGATCAATATAGTATGCATTCTGAGTGAACACAAAGAAATGTGATAAAGATAAATGCAGGGAAGAGAGAGCAAACTGGCATCAAAGTTTGATTCTGGCACAAATCTTTTTCTAAAAAGGCTCTGAATTTATTTGGTTTACTTGGGTTAAATTGACTTCAATCCAGAGCTGCTTAGTCTATATGAATATGGGGAGAGAATCTGGGCTGTTATATATAATAACTAACATAGGGCCCCATTTTCAATATATGAACACCATGTAGGGCCATGGTAATATACATTCAGCTGGAGCACAACCAGAAAGCACAACCACAAGAAAAAGTTGAATATACTGGCCAGGTCAAGGGCAGCATCGAGCCATGGGGCACAGGGCCTCTCTCCATCCCTTTAAGGATGAAGTTGGTAAGATAAAGAAGGGAGGAGGTGGTGATGGTAGTGAATTTTGAAGACTCTAAACTGGTATGAGCTGAGAAAGGTAGAACAGTCAAGGAAAGGAGAGATCAGAAAGTGAACTAGACATTCTTAGAGCATAGTGAGAATGGGGAGGGAGGAAGGATATGGGTGGTAGTTCCATGAGATAGTTGTGTCACTACTGTTATGAAGGGAATGACCTTAGTCACCTTCCATGCTAAAGTAACTGTGCCTAAGCAGAATAAAAGGTTTAAGAGGTCAGTTGGAGTAGGCAATTGGTGGAGCAGAGAGATAGATGGTTTTATAATTGAGCCCATCTGGGCAGTAGCCCTTAAAGGGGTTTAGGGAAAGTAAGGTGAAGAGGATAACTGAGATTGTGTTTTGATGAAAAAATAATGTAGGTTGAGAGGGGTGATGGGCATGGAGGTGAGGCATGAGGGAGGGACCAGACACAGGTATAGAAAAAGTGGTTGAAGGTAGTAACTACCTCCAGAGGGAGGAAGAAGGCAAAACAATCAAGAGAGAGGGAGGGGATAGGGAGGGGGATTAAAAAGAACATGAACAACTTTCAAGAATTTAGAAGTAGAGTTTAAACTTGTCTGGAAGTTTGTGATTGAATAGATGTTCTTGTCCTGTCTTTTGACTGCAAGCATTCAGGAGTCTTTTGCACCTTAGGAGTCAGCTTGTAAGTCACTGGCCTTATGTAGAAGTCAGGCAGTGTTTCTGGACTGCAAGTAGGGAAAGAGTTCAGTGCTTACCCAGGAGAGATGAGAACCCTTAACTCAAGATTTGCGTAGTGGGGCAAGTTTGTCCCACACTGAGAAGAGAGAGTTAAACTTTATTAGAGCATTAGCAACATTGTGGGATGAGGAAATGAAGTACTAGTAAGTGGCAAGAATATGAGCTTGAAGCATAAATTGGTTGAGAGACCAGAATGACCAGAGCTGGGTGCTTAGGACTGTGGACCTTCACTATGAAATACTGTAAATAAAGCAGTGATCTCTAAGAGCAACAGAGAGGCAACCACACATATTATATGGTGAGAGTGGGATGTGAAATCCTAGTTGTGGAGGGAGGGGATGGAGGAAAAAGGGTTGAAGCATGTAGCCACCAAGATATGCTGCATGAGGTGATGTGATTCAGTTTGCTGAGTGAGTTATTTTTGTAGAAGGGGTTGCCCAGTTGTGATTAAACAATTCTTTGAAGAAAAGAAAGAAGGCCATTAAGGAAGCCAGAATTTTAGCCTGGACATAAATAAGTGGCAAAAATATAAATAAAGAGTGAAGGGGGATATACAGTTTGCCCACAAGAAGTTTGTAAAAGGAGGGTGAGGAGTTGTGTACAATCTGAAACTGGAAGGAGATAGCAGCAGAGATGGTGACACAACCACCCTATTTAAACCAGTCCAGAGTAGCCAGGGAGGGCAATGTCAAAATGCTTGGCCATGGATGACAGCCATGTTTCCCTAATCATACTGTAGCACTGGTGCCTTGAAAGACTGTTTCCAGTCATAAGTGATCAATTTTAGGGAGGAGGATGAGAATGTTGCAGTTCATTATAATTAGATCCTTGGAGAGGGTCAGGATTGAGACAAGAAAGGGTGAGGATTAAGCATCACCTGTCAAGAGGATTAGAATATAATGATAAGCTTTAGGCTGTTATGGGTCTTGGGAAATGAGGAGGAGGGTAGAAGGAAGAGAAGATGGGAGAGATGAGAAGCTACCAGGAGAGTTCTAGGTAAAGCCATGGAGAGGAGAGAAAGGAGCTAGAAATAGGCCAATTCTTTTGAGAATAGCCAGGTGGAGGGGATGAAGCAAAGAGGTTGGAGTGAGGGCTGGGGGTAGGAGAGAGAAATAGAAGATGGAAGAAAGAGAGGAAGAAGCAAATATAGATATAAGATCTAATTATTCTATATGTATTGACTATGGTAATAAGCACAGTGATAGCACTGAATATGATTGTATTGTGATGAAAGTACACATAATACAGCACTTTTTCAATGCAGCACTTTTGGGCAATGAATGCAATGAGCAGCTGCAGTAAAAATTATTGTTCTGGAGTGGGGGAGGAGTTCCCCACCAGAGATAATCCTGTTGCCTAGGTGACCTAGTCACGCTGGTCTCCATGGTGACATGAACAGGTTAAATACCTGCCACTAACCACAGCAGACTAGCTCTGAAGAGAGGATCATCTGATTCTGATACATCAGCACATTTTGTGATGCTGGTGGGTGCTGTGCCTGCTCCTAGAATCTACCACTAGCACTGAGAGTCTGTGGAAGCCTTGGGTTTAAAATGTTCTGAAGGTGTTAGAAGCTGATATCATTATGGATATGCACTAACAATGTGGATTAGGCAATTGAGCAGGGAACAACATTTTTATTATGTGCACGACTAGCTACGGATTTTAAGAGAAGTCATTTGTTACACTTGTTTTGTATATTATTTATTTATTTATTTATTTCTCTTCTGTAACCAGGCAAATACACTGACAATGAATGCCATTTTCAGGCACAACCCAGGTGCAAGAGCAGAGATATCAAAAATAAAAATTTAAATAACTGAATACAGACAGTGCACGTTACAATAATTGGTACAGACAGTGCAATAAGTACATATGCAGAGAAGATACATTATAGAATTCATCTGTAACAATCACAAACACTGTGTGTAAAGTAACAGTCTTTCAACTTGTTTGTAAAAGCAGAGACAGTTAATGATTCTCTAATAGGGGTAGTATTGTGTTCCAGAGTGAGGAGGAACGACAGCTGAAAGAGCATTGCTCCATGCTTGTTTGAAACTGTAGTTTTAATGTTATATTTTAATGCTGATCGAGAGAAAGGCAGATTAACAAGCATGAGCTATTCAACCAAGTGAATGGGAGCATTTGTGAGCATAATTTTTGTAATAAATCTGGCTTATGTCAGATTGGATTTGAGCTCTGGTAGTAGCCAATTTTAGGTTTAGGGAAAGGCAGTAATGTGTTTTATTGTCACTACAAGATACAAATCTGACAATCTTATAGTAAAGTGTATGCTTCTTCTGTCGCACTTTTTTGTAAGCAGCATCAGTGATCATCTAGCCATAGTCCAGTATAGGGAGCAGATTTGTTTGGGCTATTCTGATTCTGGTTTCAGTCATTAAATACTTGTGAATTCTATACAGAGAGCCTAACCTTTGGTGAAGTACGCTAGTGGTATTTTGAAAGTATCAAAGGAAAGGGTAGTCTAAGTGTATTCCCAGATATTTGAAAGAGCTGACTTTTTCCAAACAGGTGCCATTATCTGTTTTAATGCAAAATTTTGGGACCGATTTTTTCAAATGAAAGAAACAAACAACATTGATTGTTTTCTTTTTCTTAAACAAACCATTTCTGCAGGTTTTTGAAACTGCTTCCTAATACATGATTGATTTCACTGATATTATTACTATGGGTGTATAATACTGCATCATCTGCATAAGGAAGAGTATGCATGGGTTTGCAGACCATTGGCAGATTGTTAATGAAAATGGAAAACAAAAGAGGCCCCAATATGGTGCTTTAAGGGATCCCACTGCAGATTACATTAATACTAGAGACCACATTGTCCCAGATTCACCCCTTTTCCCTCACAAAAAGACAGAGACCATTGTTTGTTGTTGTGCTCAGATTGGCAATTAATTTATTTATATTCATAATTCCATATTCCATTTCAATTCCTTTATTACCATATTTTCAAAATGTTGTTTATTTCATCCATATATCAATCTCTGATTATCCTTCCCCCAGGTGAAAACCTGGATGCCTTCTTCTTCTCCTTTCCCGTTAGGTAACAGTGAAAACTAAGACCACTTTCTCCTTCATCTTCTTCTCTTCTTGTGTTATTCCTTTTCCTCCCCCTGCCCTCTCCCCCTTTTCCCCACTAGCCAGTCTCCAGCTTCGTTGGATGGCTGGCTTCCCCCATATTTAGGGTACCATTCTCTCTTACTTCAGGGAAGATCCTTTTTATTCTTTCCTTCTTTCTTTTTTTTTTTTTTTATTTTCCATTTTTTGCCTGTTTCATCCATGCTTCTATAAAGTCCATTGTTTCTGTACTGAACAAGTCTATGGCTAGGTCTGACAGGTGCACCCTGTCTGACCTGTAAAAGTCTTCTACCCATTCTTCTACCCCCTCAGTATCACCTGTCCTCCCATCTGCCTTACCAATGTTCCAACCCTCCTACTCATCTTTATCCTGGCCCTTTCTACCACTCTGTGGCTGTGCTCCTGCCTCCACACCCTCCTTGGTATCATATCTGACCAAGCAAGGCACACCTGCGGCCACCACTGTCGTATTGCCCCTAAATCCCTTTTTATTTGTAAGTATGTGTCTACCCAAGGCCTACCTGCAAGGTCGTTGCCACCTAGATGTATAATGATTAGGTCTGGACTGGGCCACCGTCCTTTGAGTTCTTTTAAGGTGGGAAGCAGCTGTGCCCATCTCATCCCCCATATGCCATGCCAAACCAACCTAAACGTTCTCACATCTTGGTATAGCTGCCTTCCCCCAGCCTTCTTCTTTAGTTAAGTTTAGTTTATTAGTCTAGGAATTAATACCTTTGAGCCAGGGCTCTTTTACAAAGGTTCCACGTCACAAAGAACATTTAACAAAGCACGATACGCATTACAGGTAAAACCAGACAGGAAAGTTACATCATAAATTTGCTATTAACAGTTTAAGGCAGTAACGTTTTTAAGTTTCATAGAAAACAAGCTATAACAGGTTCAAGTGAGTAGACAATTTCGAGGTTAAGGAAACTTCCAGGGAGAGGGTGATCATTAGGGCCAAAAGGAGGCTAGAGAGGAGGGAAAGGTGGTGGAGGGAGAGTAAGTGAGAGGGACAGGAAAAAGGGGGAGTGAGTTTGGGTGAGACAGGAAGTAGTAGAGGTACCAGAGGTTCATTAGTCAGGAGGAAGAGGCCTCAGATGTGAGGATGGACATGAGAGGTAGTAGTCTTTATCTAGCGCAATCACAGTTGCTAGTGGTGGTGAGGTGGGCATAGAGCATGGATTTGAAAGCTTCAAGTGAGGTTGAGGATAGAGTAGGTGGACTAAGCGCATTGAAGCATGTCGTGGCCCTGTATGTGAAAGATCTTTGTCCCTGTGCAGTCCGGCATCTCAGAACCAGGAAAGGTTGACGTTCAGATCTGGTGGAGGGTCGTGAGCCAGGATTCAGTCGGAGTAGGTTTTGAATACATAATGGAGTCAGTCCCAAGATAGATTTTTTTGCCATTGTGCAGGTGAGATAAATAAGACAATTTGATAGGTTCAACCAGCCTGATTCATAGTACAGATCATACGTGTGAGTCAGTCTTTGAGCCCCCATGAGTAGCCGGCAGGCCTTATTTAGAGTGATTGAGATACGCTTAGAGCAGTGGGTAGCTGAGCCATAAATAATAAGGCCATAGTCAATGATTGAGATTATGGAACTCTGTATAGCTATTCTCAATGCCGCTTGATTTAGAAATTGATGATTACGGAATAGTATTCCAAGGCTGGTTCACTGTTTCGTGAGTGTTGTCAATATGGGTTGCAAGGTGAGCCCTGGTCAAAAGTGATGCCAAGGTATTTGAAAGTATTTACTTGGTCCAGTGTAATTCCTCAGAGAGGTTTGTATGGTGAGTGGAGTATGCCTATTTTGTTTTGGTGATTGGAGAAGAGCATGGCTTTTGTTTTATTGTGGTTTAGCACAAGTTTACTATCCAGAACCACCTTTCAACACTAGAGAAAGCAAGTTGCAGGCTTTTTCATAGGGAGTTTGGATCCTTGTGGGAAGAGAGAATTACAGCATCATCAGCGTATAAGATTATTTTCTCCTGGCAGATATCTGGGAGGAGTTAGGAACAGGCTAAAGAGGAGCGGTCCAAGAATTGATCCCTGTGGTACACCGAGAGAACTGGTTTGAAGTCGGAGAGTTCATTAGAGATTTTACAGCCTGTGACCAATTGGACAGGTAACTTTTTACCCAAGCACAAGGACCTTCGGCCAGGCCTAGGCTAGAAAGTAGGGAGGTAAGTAGGCCATAATGGACTGTGTCGAAAGCTTTTGTAAGATTGAGAGACTGCACCTGTTTGGCACCCTTTGTCCAGGGCTGAGTGGACTTCTCCAGAGAAATCAAGTAAGGCTGTTGTTGTACTATGTCCTTTCCTAAAGCCGTGCTGTTGATTACAGAGTAGATTGTATTTGTCCAGGTAATCAGAGAGCTGGTCTGCCACTATTCGTTCAAGTGCTTTGGAGAGGGGAGGGAGTATTGATATTGGTCAATAGTTTCCTGTTCAGGTTTTGTCCCCCCCTTTGTGCACTGGCGTAACTATGGCAGATTTCCATTTGTTGGGAAATTGACTTTGGCAAAGTAACAGATTAAGAATTTTTGCAAGGGGGTGAATTACTTCATCCAGGGTGAGAGACAGGATTTTTAGATCTAGCGTGTCACTACTTGTTCTGGATTTGGAGCAGGCCTTTCTTATGTACTTGTGTGCTTCATGCACTTTGATTTTCTTGAAGTAAAATTGTGGTTTGTCACGAGGGGTGTTTTGTGATACTAGGCTAGGCACAGGTAAGTCCGAGAAGAAATCTGGGGGGAGGACCCCACTAAGGTCTGCGAATGTCTTATTAAGTGCATCTGCAATAGACTTTGGGTCAAGAGTGGTGGATCCATCAACTTTCATAATGGTAGGTGACGATTTTGATTGTTTACCCATTATGTCTCGGATGTTGTCCCAAAAAGCTCTTCCATTACCCCAGGTGGATTCAAGGGCATTTTTGAAATAGGCGCTCTTCATTTGCCTAATTTGTGAGGTACATCTATTTCATGCCTGCTTGTATTTTAGGGTATCATGAGGTGAGCCTGTGTCTCTGGCAACTGCCCAGAGGTGGTCCCGAACCTTGAGCTCGGCAAGTAGTTTGGCAGTAATCCATGGATTTGATAGCGCTTTGATTTACGTTTTTTTACTGGGCGTATAAGTATGCAGAGTTGAAAGATTTAATGAAGTATTCTAGTGCAGTATAATATCAGTTGATTCAAGGATTGGCGTCCAGTCCTGTTGTAGGAGATGGGTTTTCAACTTGATAAGATTCCCATAAGGCAATACTCTGCTTGTTATAACTTTGGGGTGGCTTGAGAAATTTATTAGACCAGGTACAGGACACTGGGGAGTGGTCACTGAGGGAGTCAGGAGGACTTTAATGTTTTTATCCGGTCAGGGTGATTTGTGAGAACCCAGTCAATAAGGGTGCTTGTACCAGTTTTGTAATTTTTCCGGGTGGGGGAGGTTACCATCTGAGTCAGGTTTGCTGCTAGGATGTCATCTTTGTAAGAGCCAGTGTCAGAGGCGAGCCAGTTTATGTTGAAATCCCCGAGGAGGAAGAGCTCATTTTCAGAGGGCTGCAGACTAACAAAATCAAGTACAGACTTAATACTGGCACGGTGGTCTTTTGGAGGGATATAGACTGCGGCCACTGTGAGAACTTTGTTTTGTGCACCAAGAAGCAGTTTGATAGGGAGGAGTTGCATCTGCGTATTTGTGGGGTGAAGCTGCTCGCGGTGACAGGGAGAGGTTGTCCTTTATGTAGATAGCACAGCCCCCACCTTTCTTGCTTGCCCGGTCAAGTCTGAAAAGATTGTAGCCTTCAAGCGAGACCGCATGATCCGGGGTGCTGGGAGATAGCCAGGTTTCCACAATGGCTAGTATATCAGGGTTTTTTTGTCCAGCGAGAGTTTGAAGAGATGCCAATTTGGGAAGGAGGCTGCAGATATTTAGAGTGATAATGGAGAGACCACTACCAACTTTCCCTGTTTTCTCAGCTCTTTTTCCAGCCCAATAAATAGAGGAATGGCTGCAGATCCAGGCTTCCGTGATCCTCCCTCTACCTATGGGGTGCAAGCAAAATTCATTATTTTACACATGCTCATAGTGTCATCCCCGTATTCATCCCACCACATTTACACCCTCCCCGCCCTTTACCATTTCTTGCCCCCAGCTCTGCAATTCAAGCCAGGAGCACCACCTTCAAAATATTTTTTTTTTTTTTACTTCAGTGCTCTAATGTATCTTTTATAACTGACCGATTGCCGGCGTCCCTTTTCCAATATCCCATTCACTGTCTCACCCGCTGCTGCCCACTGTGAGGCAGCCCCAATCCACAAGGAATGGGATGAATAATTAGCTGGTTCTTCCTCCATGAATTGCATGCCCTTTTTGAGTATTGCTGTGGCTTGGTAGCCAGTAACCCTTTTTCCATCACTGTGTACAATTAATTTTCCCGTCCTGTTCCCATACTCTGCAGCGAAAGGCCACAGAGCCTGTACTGGGCATATTGCACACTCTGCTTGCCCTTTCAGCGTCACCATGCAACCTTGCCCTCTTTGATCAGTTTTAGACCTCCTAATCTTGATCCATATCTCTGTCACCCCCCAGCTTATATCATCCCATTCTAACCCCCCTTCCTTGTCTTCTCTCCCATGGCCTACCACCTCACTCACTCTCATGGCCCCTGCGAACAGTACCACATAAATCATGTGAAATAGCTGGGCCTCGGCCTTTGATCTGCATATTGCCGGGAGCACGTCCTTCAGCTTTATTAGCCACTGTTACCCTATAGGCCTCCTATTATCTGCTAGGCCCTGTTTCAACCTGCTCCATCCTTGCATCATTCTTCTGATGAGTAATGATTTTGTCAGGTTCTTCCAACCTTTTAGGCTGCAGATAACACTAATCCCTGCCAAATAGACTCCCATTGTGGTGTGAGCTGTGCCTTTCTGCCACTGTTCCACGGAGAACATTCCCAAATGCTCCTCTGTGAGTGGCCTACTTACCTCCATCTGGTGCTCTGCCCTGAATGTTTGAAACACTCGCCAGGCTCCGTCGTAGGCCCTCAGAGTCTGAGGCACCTATGAGCTGCGAAACAACAGTTCTGTGCCTTCCTGCCAATGTCCCAGATGTTCATTAGTATGGGTGTTTTTTGTTCTTCCGCTGCTGGTGCCAGCCTCCTAAAACGGTCCAGCTGCAGACGGGAAAGGCTGTCAGCCAGGGTATTGTGTACCCCTTCTATGTGTTGTGCTCTAAATGACATGTTCAGCTGCAAAGCCCTTAAAACTAACAGTCGTAATACCTACATGACTGTGTCTGACCTGGCTCCCCTGTTGTTCAGAACATCCACCACTGCTCTATTGTCACACCAAAATGTCACTTTCTGATCCTGTAATTCCTCCCCCCAGACCAATGTACACGCCCATATGGGCATGATCTCCAGTAATGTTATATCTCTCACTTTCCCATCCTTCACCCAAATGGCAGGCCAGGGTTCTACGAACCATCTACCCCTCAGGTAACCCCCCATGCCTAGCCCACCAGCAGCATCTGTGTAGAGGTCGAGGTCTGTGTTGTATAGCCACTCCTCTTGCCAGAAAGAGCACCCGTTGTACTCCCTAAGAAATTCTTCCCAGATTTTAAAATCCTTCCTGACACCTTGTGTCAGGTCCACCCAGTGATGTGGTCTGGTGACCCCTGCTGTAGCCCTGGCTAACCTCTTTGTGAATTCCCTTCCTGGTCCGATGGCCCTGCATGCGAAGTTCAAGTGCCCCAGTACCTGCTGTATCAGCTTTAGCTGTACTCGTCTCCTGCTGGTGTGTAATTGGATTAGTTCCTTCAGTTTACTTACTTTTTTGTCCGGTAGTCTAAATACCTCATTCGGGGCATCTATCTCAATCCCCAGAAATTCCATAACCTTGCTGGGCCCCTCTGTCTTTTCTGGTGTCAGTGGGACCCCTAATTCCTGGCACAATTCCTGAAACTTAACCAGCATCCTCTGTGTCTCCCTTTTCCCTTTT